>OX596010.1:88980761-90251355 GCA_951394025.1 Heteromyza rotundicornis
GATGGCAAGAAGCTGTTTACCGCGTACTCCAATGGCGTTCTGAAGCTGTGGGATCTGAAGAATTCAACAGTTTTGATGGAAGTCGACGAGCAACACCCGATGGCGCATCAGGGTGGTGTAACAACGGTGGCGTGTGACAAGGATTCGCCACTGTACATGTCAGGCGGTGAAGATGGTGTGTACACTTTTGAATAAAAATTGTTGAATTTTAATAAAATTTATTATTTTTAGGTAAAATTATATTTTCTACTAACAATGGTCCAGTGGGCGTCGTAGAAGCTAGCGGTCCTGTGGAATGTGTGGCCTTTTCTCCTTCGCCAGACCTCAAAGTGGCTGCAAGTGGCACGTTGCACGGTCAAATTGCTATTTGCGATTTCACCAAATATTCTGTGCGTACGTTGTGCGACCACCCGGAGCTGGACGATGGAATTACAAAGTAATGGGAAATTTGCATTTTTCTTCTTGGCAATTTTTAATTTTTCCATTTGTTTTGCTTTGCAGGATGAAATGGCTTAGTGACTACACGCTGCTGGTGGCGACCATACAGGGCAACATTTATGGCTACGATGCACGATCGGGCATACGGAAATTTTCCTTATCCGGTCACATGGCGGACGTCTATGAAATATCCTATGATGCCAGGAGTGGTATTTTGCTGAGCGTTTCGGAAGATCATTCAGCGAAGATCTTTAAAGTACCACAATTGGGCGATTAGTGCAAATTTCTTGTAAATATTCTAGACTTTTTTTCTTAATATACTTATGCGTTTTTATCGAAATGTACATTCTCAATATTTTACTATTTCTCGAAGTAGAAAGTTTCTGTTAGGGCTCAATTGATATTTTTTACTACCGAGACACTCCTTTTTATAACCCTTATATTAACTTGCTTTGGGCGGACTATATATATATATATATATATATATATATATATATATCCTCAAATCTGCGGCGAGCTTTTTCATACACTTCCACATGAGCTAGAGAGCTGAAATTTGGAACACTGATAGAACTCCGGTGACAATGCATTCTATCAAATTTTGGGGTCCATCAGAGGCATAGGGGGCCGTGGGGGGACTCAAACTTTTTTTTTTTAAACATGACATAACTTCCGATTCCTTCAAGCTACAATGATGAAATTTGGTAAGTGGGTTCTTATAAAATAATTTTTTATACCCTTTGGAAACGGGGGTGTGGGGGCAAAGGGGAGCGAAATGGAGCCAATTTAAAGTTCTAACTTTCGTATTTTTTAAGCTACAGGGCTGAAATTTTTCACATAGGCTAGCATTGGGAAAAAGAGTAAAAAAGGAAAAAAAAAAGGGGGGAAAAATTTTTTTTTTTGAAACCCCAAAAAATTTTTTAAATGTAAAAATTTAAGAAGAAAAACTATACGGGCAAAATATAAATGAAAAAGAAATATACCGAAAAAAAAAATTTTTTTTAAAAAAAGGGGAAAATAAAAAAAGAGTAAAAAACAAGTTTTTTAAAATATAACCCTTTAACCGACTAAAAAGCAGAAAATAAATTTCCTTGAAATTAATTTCAGCAATTTCGATTTAAAATTAAGGGTTTTTGGCGACTTCAAAATCTGCAATGATATTAGGAATAAAGTAGCCAAAAACCCTTAATTTTAAATCGAAATTGCTGAAATTAATTTCAAGGAAATTTATTTTCAGCTTTTTAGTCGGTTAAAGGGTTATATTTTAAAAAACTTGTTTTTTACTCTTTTTTTATTTCCATTTCTTTCATGAAATGTTTAATCAATTCGATAATGTCTAAGGATATTCGTGCTATTGGCAAATTTTTTCGGAAACATTTTTGCTATGATATCTCATTTGATTTCAATTAATGTGTTGAAGGCAAGTCAAAAGTGAAACACGCAAGTTTTGTCTTGGTTGGGAAAGGTCAGTTAGCAGTTTCACGATAATTAACACTTATTAATTCTGCTGACATCACTACACAAGGCGAACATTTTACATGAGGTTACGTGAATTGGGCCTAATGATGACAACATATGTTAAAATGGACATGGCACCCAGGATAAGAACTTGCAAAAAAGCTTATTTCAAGGGTAATTGATTTATATGGAGCTGTATTCGATGCTACAGTGTAGCTACTTCATATAAGCCGTAGCCAAAAATAGTAAATGTTGTCCGATTTCAATCAAATTTTAAACATTTCATTTGTTTACCAAAAGGAACTTGTGTATGCAAAATGGGAATGGTCTATAAGTTTTGTACATATCAAATAATTTTACATAGTTTATAATGGATCAAGAGTGTTAATATTTACCACTAAGTTCCCGGACTATAAAGATTACAAAAAAATTAAACAAATTTTTAGTCATGGAATCAAAATTTATTGTTGAGGAAATTAAGTTATATTAAGCCATAAAATGTCAGATTATGTTTAGGAGGTTCCGATTTCTGAGACTATAGCAATCAGCCAGCATAAAACAGACACTTTTTGTTGGACAAACATTACTTCAAACCACTAATGTGTAATCTTTTAATTAGTCAAATTCAACCAGGTACTTAATGACATATGACATTATTATCCTGGTATATACCGGCATTAGAGAAGCACAAAAACATTTTGTAAAATTAGTCGAATTAATGATATTGCCATCTTGATACTTAAGAATTTAATTACAACTCGGAGAAGGTTGAATGTGAATTTTTATTGTTTATGTTACTCTATCTCCAATGAAAACTGTCAACGCGAATGTATTCAGATTTTAATGTTGTTTTCATGAAGCTGGCGAGTAAACTTTATATTCCAGATTTAATTGTTCAAACGAAATATAGAATGAAAAAAAACCCATTTCACTACACTCTTTATCAGACATTTGCATTAATATTATTCCACCACACATAGGTTATCCAAGCTTCGTTCGTATGTGACACTCTCTTGCGGGGGCTTTGCGACTTGTTGCATTTCTTTTATCTAAATTTCGCGCGCTATTTCCACATTTTTATTATTATGGTATTTATATATATTTCATGCCTCTTTGTTGCTGCTGCATACGTTGACATTTCCACCACTTGCCGTCCACCAAATTGAGTGGCTCGATGTGTGACATTTTGGAAATCACTTTCAGTTGTTTTCCAAAAACGAAAGTGTACGGTTGTGTTTGGTTTCCCAGTACTAGTTGAGGAAGTGGCAGTGCGGTCTGACTCTTTGGGTTCAAAGTTTGCCATTTTACTGCACGGGAAACAGTTTTAAGTTCAACGCCAGCGATTTCAATTGTGGCGAATGAAACGCTTTTTTTTGTATTTTTTTTCCTTTTTCTGTGTGTGTCTAAAGTGTTTTGTGTAAAGCGGATTTCATGTACATTTTAATGTTTGTAATTCAAAACCTGAGCTTTGCTGAACAAACTATTGTTAAGGCAAAAATTTAAGGGTTGAAATTTAAAAAAATTAATAAAGTTACTCATACGCCATGGTTGCTCACATTTTAATTTGTTTCCTATTGGAATAAATTAGCTTGAATATCCTCAATTATGAAATATTTCCAAAGTAGTAATGAAATCGTATTGGTTGCTTGCAGGAAATCGGTTAGGAAGTCAAAGTTTTAAATTCTGGATTCAAGGTTTCATTGGAATTTTTGAAAAATTTGGTTTAACTATGAAAAAGACATAAGTTTGTGAAAATTCTTTAAATGATCACTCTCATTTCCCCTCCAAGTACCCTTTAACAATACAAAATATAAGCAATGATTAAATTAAAACTAGATGTAGGAAAGCTTTTTTCCCATTTGCCTTACTATCAACTGTACTTATTACCTTAATACTATTTTGTATTTATTTATATTTACTACTAGTAGCTATCATAAAAAAATATTAACGAAAATTGCGCATGGAAGTGATCCATCACACTTTTTTTCCAGTTAATAATGAGCTCAAATCAAATCAAAATATACGAAAAAAGAACAGAAAAAAAGTGAATAGTGTGAGAGTGTGGGTGGGCGTGTGTGCCAAGCATGTGTGTTTGTGTGAGTTCCATGCTAAATGAATTAGATTATCACACCATGATACCAGCACCAAAAACACACCGAAACAACAGCAACAAAAACAAACACAACAAAAAGGCGTTTTAATTTTATTAGCAGCATCAAACAATTGCCCCATCACCAGAACAACATCATCATGATCTTCATCAAAAACAACCGCAACACCAACGAAAATACCATTACAATACGTTGAACCAAAAAGTATAAAACAACAACAACAACAAAACAATATCAGTGTGTAAAAAAAGTATACACATTAAACGTTAAGTGAATGAGAGGGCGATCATTTACACTGAGCTGTCAATTGTCACCGCTGGGTATCACCGCTGATCTGTCACGCTCTCAGCAGTGAGAACAGTGGGTTGTCTTTGTGTTCGGCCATTAGTTGGTACCTATGTCATGAATTCCTTTTTGAAGCTTCCCTTTAAGTAAGCCAGCGGCAAATCAAGCACAACAAAAGTGCTTCATATATGCTTTTTTGGCAATCGCTAAACACTAATGTAGCGCCAGACAAACTGCACTACTTCTAAATACATTTTTACTTAGCATATCCTAGGGAGATACCTCTAAATGACATTTTTCGACATACTTCCAGCTAACTTAGAATCCAACTGGGGTCAGATGGACCAAAACCTCCCATATAATTTTGTTCTTGTTTCGACCCAAGGATTTACCTTCTGCATTATTTGTACTGATCAATATTTTGGCCCTATAAATGGCTCAAAATGGGGTCCTGAAACAAAAAATATGATGTACTGAATTCGATTGTTCTGAGAGCACATTTTTATATGTCTGCGGTTGTTCTTAATGTGGTACCCAATCACACAACCTTTGCAATGCCGTAAATAGTTCACTCTCTGTTTTTTAAAATTTTTATTTCATTTTTGAACACAGACAGAATGATTTGATTAAATTTTATTTTGATTTTTATGAATATGAATATGAATAGCGCTTATAAAGTGTTTCATATTGTAGCGCTTGTTCTTCGAACCGCCCAATGTCTCTATTTATTTATTTAAAAGTTCATTTATTACAAAAGAATTCCTCGAAAGAAGAAGTTTCAAATGGACAAAAATTGAGAAGAGAATGGCATTTAATGGGCCTTGATTGCCTGACAAAAGGCAAATTAAGTTGCCGAAGAATAAATTCAAGCGAATTATATTTTTAAATTCCAACTAGCATTTGAGATCACGTGCCACTTAAGAATTGAATAGATTTAAATATGAGATACATATTGGCATTTTGAATTTACCATAAGCTGAAATTGTATTTCTGTGGACTTATATTTGTTATAAAGTATTATTAACTTTTCAAGTGCGAACAGTATTTCGACTTCATTATAGAATATTCTCAACTTGTGAAAGTAATCGGAAACACCCTATTCTTTTTGCATAAATGTCTTTTTTCAGTTATTTTTAAAAATTATCAGCACAATTCTGCGAAACTATATCAAAAATACCCCATCATTTGGCACTAACTAATTGCAACAATAATAACCACTTCAACCGCCATAAACTAGTGGAATTTTTCCATTGATAAGTTAGACAGTTAATCTCATTTTCCTCGAATATTTGAATCCAGTTTAAGGCTATCACCGTTTGCAAGAACTTTTTTTTACCTTTTTCTACACAACCGGAAAAAAATCAATTGACATTTTAATAATTTCTTAAGTGTTGACCATAAAATATGGAGTACCTTGATTACTTTCATTCGATATGTAGTTGTTAGTTAATTGCGCACGAACTATGAAAAACTGATTGTATTCGGCATAATCTTTATAAAACTACTGTAGTTTATATTATGCTCGACTCTTTGGCGACTTTTAGAAATGCGATAAAAACATGATAAAAATGTATAAAAATAATAGTTACTATTGTAAGCTATATTCGGTTCTTTGGAAGAACACATTACAAATCTTTCTTGATAAGAAGTTGCCAATAAATCATCAAAATAATAAAACAAAAGCAAGTTAACTTTACAATTTGTATTTACTTTTTTGCAAAACAAATCTTGCTGCAATTACTAAGAACTATTAAAGCAGTAGTCGTGTATAAAAGTCGACTTTAATTTGTTTATGGATTTATTGGTCAATAAGAATAAATAAGCACTAAGAAATTAAATTTGTAGATTAATCATACATATGTGTCGAAAATGCATAATAGAGCAGATTATTTAGAAAATCAGGAAAAATAATAAGAAGCCTTCTCCAAGGACCTGACCATTTTGAAATACATATTTGCCGAAAGCAGTGATTGTAGATTAGCGGTTGCTTCACCAGAGTTCATCAATTACTTCAGCTTCTAATATCAGAATCATCAATCATCATACTATTTTATGCTAATATCACTCTATTAGTCTATTAAGTGTAGGGTATTCACAGTTCCAATATATGTATGTAATAATAATTCCTAGAATGAAGTGACATTGAGAACTTGCCAATTCCATGTAATTCCACGAGCCTTGGATTCTGATAAGGTTTGAAAAAGAAATAAATTTTCTATTATGGCACAGTATGGCGATTATAATCCAATTAAAGAAAACTAATAAAAGCTGATAAGCTTACTTACGACCGGTGACAAGTAACTGGAATCCGAAATGAAATCGTTAGATTTCAGAATATTATTTTATGGACATAATTTACTGAGGACGATAGAAAAACGAAATCTTAGGTATCAAAACCTTAAATTGTATGTAATTGACTAATGAAATTAGTTGTAATCATAACCATTTTCATGCCTTCAATACGTTTAGATAACAAGTGTACAAAAAGAGCCGCAAACCAAAACCAAACTGATAAGGGTCATATAGCATGACTCACATTGTCAAATGTTTACAATGTAAATGTCAAAATGTATATTTCCAAATGTCAAAAAGAAACCATTTTCTGTAAATTTCATGGGAATCATAAATCAGTCACTCGACCATCCGGCATACAACTCTGAAACGTGAATTGAACTGTTTGCTAGAAGACAGTTTTGCAGGTAACTTCGGTAACTGAATTCTAACACTTTAAACTATGGTCTAATACACCACTAGTAGTGCTCTTTCGCCTTGCAAAGAGAGTGTCGTGTGCTCTTTCTTTTATGACTTCCTCCACTACAGTTTCTGCCTTATTTTGTGTTTAACAGAAACCAGCAGAGCGCTTAGTTATGGAAAATAAACCGGCGTTTATGATGTTGTGCGCCAAACGAGAGACCACTGCTGCCGCTGAAGCGGTTTTAGTTCTTCTTTTACACGTATTGTATTGGTTTCTTTTCATTTTATATATTTTTGGCATTCTCGAACTTGGGCATAAATTTGTGAGGTTTAGTGACAATCCAGCCAGCGAAATGTGAAGACGTGTGCTAAGACCTGAGCGGAGTATCGATATTTTGTTTAAATTTAATTAAATTCCTTAAATTTTTGCCAATAAAAAAAATAAATTTTTCGATACATTTTCAAACATTTAAACCATGTACGAAACTTTAAACTGAGTTTAGATTAAAGCGGAAAGCCAATTTTTTATGCTAATCTACCACGTGTACTTGGGGGGAGAGCAAGCGAAAAGCTCCACCTCGAAAAGATAAAAAACAAATAAAAATCAAATACAACCACAACAAGAAGAGCAACGCCAACATGTCGTGTCTGTGGTAAACGCTCGTTTAAAAACTGAAATTGAGCTCACCTGAACTGATTAGATACACCAGGCCGCCAAAAGAGTGATGAAATTTTTACCAAAAATTTCGACCAAATAAATTCTTGAAAAATACTTTACCACAACAACAACAACAACAAAAACGGTTAACGTTTTTGGTTAGTTTTTTTTTTTATTTTTGTTTTTCCGGAAAATGGCACGCGTTCAAGCAGGCGACAATCTAGTGCCGCGTCAAGTATTCGATATACCCACCACCTCGTCCCATTCACCCAGCGCCATGACCAAACAAAGGAACTCCCAGTCACACTGCAATTCGGACAGTTCAAGTGAGGGTTCAGGCGTTAAGCTAAAAAAACGCATCGGGCTGCTCGATGGTGTGGCCATCATTGTGGGCGTGATTGTGGGTGCCGGCATTTTCGTCAGTCCCAAGGGTGTACTGCTCTATTCGGGTTCAATTGGACAATCGCTAATTGTCTGGGTGCTGTGCGGCGTGCTGAGCATGGTGGGCGCCTTGTGTTATGCGGAATTGGGTAAGTCGGAAATATATTTTGTAAATTTACTCTTTCATACTATATGTGTTGGTAATTTTGAAGCATTTGTTCCACTGTTCAATGACAATATTTGTAAACCAACTAAAAATTCCGAAATGCGTAGAACCACCTTCGCTTTAGTTAAGCTTAAACTGCGTTTTTTTCTCTAAATGATACCGCTTTTTGTGCTCATGGGAATTTTATTTATTCTTCGTTAGCACATTTTCCTACGCTCTTCCGGTCAAGTTGAATCGAAATATATAATAAAATTCAAAATATTAAATTTATTCAGAGCTGAATTACGTAAATTGCATTCTACACTATGATGCCTTTGCAGTCTCCTATTCCTAAAACAAATACATCGTTTCCATGTTCACAAAGAGTGTTTATCTGCCTATTTTATATTTGTTAAGTTCAATTTTGTACCTGCTATCATAACACTTGTTATTCGACATACTGGAGGCTAGCCCACCAAGTATTTATTGTTTGTACACATTTTTCATTTGTCTTCTTTTCAATAACAATATCGATATTTCAATATTGACTGGTAATTTATGACACGTGATACAAAATGGATCAAGATTTAAGGTACCTGTCCGTTTGAAAGACAATCCCAGTATATTTTCGGTATTTAGATAAACAAGATTTATTTCCTATTGCTACTATTTTATAAATCAGAATGAGATAGAGCTTCTGTTGAAGTGAGGACATTTTGAGAATGAAAATTTGTCTGGACTGGGAAAGTATACCTTCATATTCCCAATAGTTACTTGTTAGTTTCTTCTTTTTATTATTATTGTTATTCCTAAACCAGGCTCTTTTGCTTAACCAAGTTCAACTCGTATTGATGCTCACAACAACAACATCAATCTCGTTTCGTCTGAGTTGGCTCTCTTCTTACCAACTTTTGTTTTACCAAAAAATGAAACAACGTGCGCAGTTGTTAATTGCTAAAATGATAAGGAATGTTTAAGGAAACACTAATGCCAATTTAAATTTTTAATCCTCCATTTGCCGCACGTGTTTCACTGACCAGAGATCGTCGAGAAATAGAGAAACTTACATATTTTATAACTAACTGTTGGCTCTTCTTCTCTCTCTCTTCTAACCGAATAATCTGATGAAATCTCCAGCAATTCTTGCTGCATCAAAGCATGTCTGCAAAAGAAAGCAGCTGCCATTCTTGAAAATAACTCACTATCAATTACTTCAACTTCAAAGAACCGATTCGGGCCAAAGAGACGACATTCATCATGTATGGCTGTAAGAACGTGTGCGTGACTGTAGTCTTTGAGGAGACATTTTTCAGAGAACATTTTTGTGTTGTTTGCGGAAGCGTCTACCTCGTGTTTTAAGGGTTTTTAAAGACCTAACATGGAATCGTTCTGCATTGTGACTTACCTGTCTAAGGCCTGAGAAAGAAAAGATTTGCTCGAAGGATGTATTTGTTTTAGGGTTAGTTCGTGTCGTGACTTGGGGTTGTTTTCCACGCTCGATTGTCTCGACTTTTTCCAACTGGACTGGGTCTAATTAGAATTGATATGAGCTCTAATACATATTCCTAATCAAATTTCAAGGGATTCATTTCCATTTCCATTCCGAATGCAATTAACTAAAAGGCTTCACTCCATTTCGAACATTTATTAATAGCGTGGCTATTTAGATTATTCATGTGAATTAAAATGGATTACATTGTTTGTGTGATGTAATCAAATTTATTTTGCATGCCGTGTATTTGCTTATATTTCCAAATTTTTTTACAGAAATGAACAAAAACCACAAAATATTCAAGATAATTCTAGTATTTACCACCGAATTCCACTTGGAACTTAAAGTCGAAGACAAATCTTATCACCGAACTCAGCTTATTGCTCGAGTCATTCTTATAGTTTCGAATCAAATATTTTTGCTATTTGCAAATTCCGCTGCTTAGAAGATCATTTCTGTTATCATTTGTAGGAAAATAATCTTCAGCAATGACCCTGAGGAAGCTAATATTGGAATATACTAGAGCAGCTAAGCCTAGTATTTGTGATATGTGCATTTGGTAACTATGGCAATTATGAACTGATTCACATTTTGAGATTTCCACATTTTGAAGAATCGATAGAGATTTATTACAATGAAGATTTCCAACAAATTTAAATATGGCAACATGCACGGAAACTTTAATCTATTTTTGGCATTATGTTGGATGTTGAATAAAAATCCATTAATATAATTTATGTTTGGCCTGAATATGTCTTCACATATGCTCAGTGTTTCCCTCTTCCAGAGAATCTCAGCTAATTATAGAAGCAGCTGTGAGTTGTCAAGGCATGACGCAAGCTGCATTGAACTTCAAATATTAAATAGAACAAGTTTTCAACGCGAAAGTTCATTAGCAAATCCAACAAAATCAGGAAAATTTCCAAATTTGCGATTTACTAATTGAAAATTACCAAAAAATACTAGTTTTGGCTAAAACAAATATTTAATGTTGCTTTCCGTTGATATTTGCAGTCACTCATGCGCTTATTTCTATATGGTTCTACAAATGCACGAGTATATTATATTTATTTAAATTCCCACGAAATTCACAAGAGGATCAATTGAAATGAAGGAAGTTTGCGAAATGCAAAACTTCAACGTAAATACATGTACCTACGCATGAGTCAAAACCGTCGCACACATTATATAGTCGAAGTCAGCCTTAAGATTTACCAAAGCAGCTTATACATAACATAACACATTTTTAACGAAAATGAGAAAATGAAAACAAAACGAAATTTCAAAAGTTCATACTAGTTCAACTTTACTTCAAATGCTTGCTGTCGCACATACAAAGTCATTCTATATTTAGCAGCATAACATTTATTTATGGATATGGCATTTGAAGTAATACAAACCAAAGCTAAAGCCAATCCAATAAAACTTCAATTTGATTGAAGTTTTTAATTTTCCTTCTTATACTTATGCTCAGACAAATTTATGTACCAGACGCTTAAAGTGGTTGTCGATGCCAGCTCCACCACACATGGTTTGCTTGCATGTACAAATGTGAAATGCTTAAATCGCAAGTGCACTGAAACTCCCGCCAACAAAAATCCAAAAAAAAGCAAACAAATTATAATAATAAAAACTGAGGCTGATCGGCCGCTTCCTTTCAGGCGGAGAACCCAAAACTGAAGTGGAGTACCAGAGTATTATGATAAAATATGAATATGATGGCTTTTTGTTAAGCAATTGTGCACTTCATTATCATTTGAATACGCCGGAAGTTGTGTATTTGAATATAATCAAGTGATTATGTTTATATAACACACAAACGAAGTGAACCGAAGCAAACATTTTAAAGTTCAGGAATTTACTTATTTCAAAGCCAATGATGTCCCCCGTAATTGCGCAATTGAAATGTAACACATTATTCACATGTCTTTGCATGTGACTGATAAGTGCCAACAAGAAATCCATTGAATTTTTATCATGTTCAAATAGAAAATTAATAGGGAACCACCTTTAGTATACTCTCTAAAAATAGCTCCAGAAAATTTCCGTGGTACTTCACATTTAACCAACTTGTATTTTATTTAAATTTTCTTTGTATCCCATTTAAAGCTCGACAATCTATCGTAATGGTATCGGAAAAATTCGTGTAACAAAAATTTGTTAACTAGGTCACAACATGTGCTTACGCAAAATATTTTATCAAATTATTATAATTATTTTATTATCAAATTTGGTAGTGGTTTTTCTGTGACACATGGTCTTGGAATAGCCAAAAAAAAAAGAGTCGTACTTCATACTTCGTTGAGACATATTGAAGAGAAATCTAAAGAGAATATTGCTCTCTTAGCTTGTATTCATTTTACTAACAATAATTTCACTATTGCAAGTAACTTTTTTGGTTTAAAAGCGAGAGATTACTTTGTAATTAGTAGAAGTTATTATGAATAAGTTAGGAGAACTATATTGATTCATATGTAAATATTTTTCCAATTAGTGGAAGTCAATGTTGTTTTTTTTTATTTATATAGCTTACTGCTATCAATGAATTTATTAAGCAATTAAAGACTTATTGTTGCTTTATTTAGAAATAATTTTTAGCAGCTATTCACAATGTATCCTTTAACCTAGAACTAATCAAGACCCTCCTCATTGCTCTTTTCAGGCACAATGATACCGAAATCGGGCGGCGATTACGCCTACATTGGCACTGCCTTCGGACCACTGCCAGCATTCCTTTATCTGTGGGTGGCTCTGCTCATTTTGGTGCCAACGGGCAATGCCATAACGGCTCTCACATTCGCACAATATTTACTGCAACCGTTCTGGCCGTCATGTGATGCGCCCATAGCAGCTGTTCAAATGCTGGCAGCAGTGATGACATGTAAGCTCTCAGCATTTCACTGAAATACAACTGAAACTATAAAGTATATTTTCTCTACACCCTCCTCCCTCACAGGTGGTCTCACGGTCATCAACTGCTACAATGTGAAATGGGTGACTCGTGTGACGGACATTTTCACCGGCACCAAGGTCTTTGCTCTGCTAGTCATTGTGGCTGCGGGCGCTTGGTATCTCTTCAGTGGCAATACCGAACATTGGGAGGAGCCCATGAGAGGTACTTTGACCACACCCGGCCTGATCGCTCTTGCCTTCTACAATGGCCTCTTCTCGTATTCGGGTTGGAATTATTTGAATTTTGTCACCGAAGAGCTGAAGGATCCCTACAAGAACCTGCCCAAGGCAATTTGTATTTCTATGCCCGTAGTCACGATCATTTACGTGATCACAAATGTGGCATACTTTTCGGTGCTGTCGTCGGAAGAGATGCTTTCGTCCGATGCAGTGGCAGTGACATTTGGCGACAAAATGCTGGGCTGTATGTCGTGGCTTATGCCATTCTTTGTTGCTTGCTCCACATTCGGTTCGTTGAATGGTGCCATTTTTGCCTCGTCTCGCCTGTTCTTTGTGGGCGCACGTAATGGACATTTGCCGGCCGCCATTTCACTAATCAATGTGAATTGTCTGACGCCAGTGCCGTCTTTAATATTTTTGGTATGTTAGAAAAATGTTTTTATTTTTACAAAATAGTTCACTAAATTCATTCTGCTTCCCTCTTTAAAGTGCGTTCTCACGTTGGTGCTGCTGTTCATCAAGGACGTTTATGCACTCATCAATTACGTGAGTTATGTCGAGGCTCTCTTCACCCTCATGTCCGTTTCGGGTTTGCTTTGGCTGCGCTACAAACAACCCAAAACCGAACGACCTATACGCGTTAGCCTGGCTCTGCCCATCATCTACCTTATCACGTGTCTCTTCCTGGTGGTGTCGTCGTGCTTCCAGTCGCCCGTCGAAGTGGGCGTCGGCACAGCGATCATACTCTCGGGCATACCCATCTACTACATGACAATACATCGTCCCGTCAAGTGGCTGACGAGCATGTCGCAGTCCATCAACTTGTGGTGTTCGAAATTCTTCATTTGTATGCCGAATCAGGATAAATTCGACTAAAGATTAGTGAAGAAAAAAGCGTGCCTTTACCCTCTGGATATTGCATATTTTTGAGCAAGTGCCGAGTAGCTGTTTTATTCGCAATTCCGTGATTGCGAAATGCTTTCAGTGCAGTGGAAATGAAATTTTTTGTAAAAACGACAGAACTGCATCACATTTCTAAATTTATGAATACTATTAAGATTTAAAGTTAAACAAGAGTAAACAAAAGCAACACATTATGGTCGGTCATATCGACTGTTTAATATGCACTACAATTAACGGGTATTGAGTAGCTTGAACCAATTGTATTTTTTATATAAATTTATATACAAAATGGAAAAAAGTATGAAGCCCTTTGGTTCATTAGATTTACAACCGAAGCATGTCACTCTATCGTTTCACGTTTCATCAGTTGCTAGTGCATGAAAATGTATTTAATTTAATTATATTACGACATTACATAGAATTCTTTCTTTGCATTTCATAAAATTGTAAATAATCAAATTTTTACAATTTCCTTTTATTTTTGTAATTTAATTAGTTCCTAAAATTAAGCACAACTAAAAGACATTAAACTGAAAAATTATGAAAATGATTATGACGCAAGTCAATTATCTGCATAAATCCTAGAGACTAACGCCACTCGGACGCATTCATTCTTTAGCATTTAATACAATAAATATTATGAATATAGCTATTATGTATTTTTAATTAAAAGTTAATTATGAGTAAATATTTAAATTGTACAACTCGAAATATGAACACAATAAATTCAAAAATGTTTTCAAATATTACATTTTGAAGAAGTTTTTTTTATATATTAATATTAAAATATCTTCAGTATATTCCTACACACAAATTGAAAATCTACGATACATTTAAACATGAACCTCGAGGGGACCCCAAAAATCCCATACCAAATTTCGTACAGAGGGCGCAGCGTCTAATTACTTCTTCAGTCACCAGAATATAACACAAAAACATTCACAAATCTAGGGGTTCACGGTACAAAGTACATATTATTTTCTTCAGAGACGCATTATTAAGCCATCGACTTAAAATTTTGGCATTCAACTTTTTTTGCATCCAAAAAGTATGCAACAAAATATTCAATAAAATTCTTGATTATCCTTGTGCAGTTATTTGGTTTCCTGAACTGATTCGTCGGATTCTATTACCTTCATAATAGAATTTTGGGTGAGCTGATATCAAATCCTACATTATGGTGTCGTCTGCTAATCATCACGAACGCAATCGCTACTGGAATTAAGTCTTCAACTTCGGACAAACTACAAGAGTGCAAGCGCACTCGCAAATCGCTCAGAATACATTCCGCAATATTTACAACACCATCGCAAATTCATGCTGCATTATTTGAAGAAATTCACACGGCGCACATTTTCCGAAAATCAAGAAAAATTTTACTCTGCGATCACTTTGACATTAGAAAACACTTTAAATTACCGCTAATCCTCTTATTTTAATCAAATGAAATAGAAATTGTTCTTAAATATTTATGCAAACAATAGCAACAACTAAAGAGGAATTATAAATACGCAGAATGCTCGTTGGAGGTTTGAGATAAGAATCTTGTGGGAGTGTGTGTGGAGAGAATGGCTTAAAATTGCTTCCAAACTGCGAGCAGCACCAAGGATGAACAATCAAGCTAAGATCACTTCACAGGGAGATTACAAGGCACGAATTATGTGCGATAAAAGGCATCAACAAATCAAGAAGAATAGCAATGCCATAGAATCAGGAATAGACTTGAAAAATGTATTTTATTACCTTTCTGAGAATAACAAAAAACAAACTGAGATTAGTTTTGGCAAACTTCCGTGTGATTTGATTTGTTGACTGCTGGTTGGAGATAGTTATGGAAGTTGAAGGGAATGAGAAACAATGTTTCGAATGTAAAATGAGTGAATGAAGAAATGAAAATCAAAGAGAATTGCGTCGCCCAGTTTAATAGTGGATTAAGTCCATATTTAAATCTTAAAATTTCTAAAAATCCCAAATTTCTCAGAATTTGGTTTTGTGGACATAATCCACTATGGAACTGAACCTCTCAATTGTTGAGGGTCTTGGGTAGTTTTAATCGGAATATACCGGATTATCCCTCACGAAGAATTAAAGAATGGATTAAAATACCATTCCGACACTTGTTAAAGGACTAGGAGGAAGGATTAGGAAGGATTAGGAGGATCGTACTTGATCGTTGCTAAACGATCCTCGTTAATCGCATTAAAGAGTTAGTAATTTTTTTTTAAATGTAAACTCTAACAAAATGTAGTTATGTCATTCTGCGTGGATGCTTACTTTAATCGGAAAGCTTTATCTCGGAGCAGCTTTTAAACGTGTAAACAAACAAGTGGATCCGATCTCGCGCGCTGGGCAAAAAAGACAAATACAAAACAAACAAATAAGCAACTAGTTGTCACTACTACAAAACGACGTGCAAACGGGAGAAGGCGCTCAATCGAACGCGGACAACAACCGCGACCGGCATTAAGAAATTAACAGGCAGTAAAGCGGCAATTGCGAAGAGGTGTCTTTGCTACTGACGACATTTTTCGAATTGAACGAGCTTAGCGAGCATTTTGAATACTAACCGCGATGATGATTGTTGGTCAAGCGAATGGATATTGAATTTCAAAAATAAACCTACGAAATTGAAAGTGTGTATAAGTTTTGAAAGAGAAAGTTGTGGAAAAGTTTCATAGGAAAATTCCTTTAAAAAATATGTAAATATTTGAAAATTTTAATAACTCAAAGAGAAAAACTTAACCGACGTTAAAAAACCCTAACTAAATTCCAACAAAACGTGTTTTAAAGAGCTTTAATCGAAGTTTTTAAGTTGAAAGTTTCCAAAAACTATTTGTGAATTAAAAAAGTTTCAACGAGTAAAAAACTACAGAAAAAAATGGCTTCATTCAAAATATCCATCTTCGGTTTGCTGCTGGTGCTTTGTTCCTTTACTCAACTCCCTTCAACGGAGGCGTCCACCGAGTACAATCGCTATTTGGCGCACATATTTCGCAAATATGGCGATGGCGGCACCATGTCGTTTGAGGTAAGTCGAAAGGTTCAATCAAACGTAGTTTTTGTAGTAAACAAATATTTACACACCACCAATGCTGACCTCTAGGTAATTCACATGCCTTTGTGATTTCCAAAAAATTATTTTGTTTTGATCGAAAATTCCCCCAAATGCAAACATCACGCTCGAATGATGTTCATCACTGAATCTAGTTTTGGAGTCGTGCTTCATGTCGACGTTTGTTTTATTAACTTTGGTTAAATGATCATTAAAAATGTAATTTTGTTGGCTAATATTTTGTGTCAACAGGTAATTACTCAGATATGAAATTTAAAACGCAAATAGATAGTGCCCACCGGCTGTAAGGTGGATTAAGGGCCGGTTGGTTTTGAAAGTGGAGCAGCACACAAATAGTTTGCAAGATTAGGAGATTTTATACAAAAAGTTAAAATAATGTGCAAAAAAATGTATTTGTGTATAAAATTGTAAAAACCGTTTTTTTTAAAACTTTTCAAAAAATTTTGAAAAAATAAATAAATTTTGAGACCAATTTTTTTAAAGAAAATTTTTTTTATATTTAAATTTATTTGGAAAAACTTTAATTGAAAACGAATTTTTGTTCAGGATTGCTGGACCAGGTATGTCATGATTAGGCCCCCTGCTGTCCAGTAAAGTCAATTCGTGGGTAGGAACATAGGGAGAGATTATAAGCGTCTATAGCTTCATATAAATCAAAACTCACAGACGCTTGTTTGTCAGCGACTGAAACGATCGCTTCGATTTTACTTTTGTGTCTACAATTTAAGACCAGGCGCCACAGAAACAAAGCATTTATATTCTTACCCTAAAGGGGCTTCAAGTGCACACCTTAAACATTATTTAACTTGACTAAATAAATGAAAGTTTGACAAAAGTATATGTACTTGCTAAACCAAACGCGATTATGAGTAACATATTTCTCTTTAAAAGATTGAGTGTAAATTTGTCTATTAATTAGCATTTAGGTGGCATTTTGAAATCCGCTGAAAGTATCTAAAATTATACTATTATAAGTTTGACAAACATTAAAACATTTTGACAAATATTCAAAATTATTTACATACAAACATTTTCAAGCACCTCAACTTAAACTGTTAGCTTAGAAATTAAATTATACTTAAAATGTTATCTGTGTTGCGGGAGAGTGTGTATCACTTTGTTAAATCTGCGTGTTTTTTTTTCGCCTTCTTAATATAAATGCAGATTATGACAATCAGTATCATAATACGATAATAATGATAACAATTCAACCCAGAAAGAGCGAAAAAGCAAAAATAAAGTACAGTAATATCCACCATACAACAATCTCAACAAGTGTCTGTAGGTATATTATGTGCGTTCAGTTACATACATTCGTTATGGAAATAGTCTGTAGAAATCCGCCATAAATTAATTCAAATCTCGACGCGCTTAATCACAAACAATTCCCAGTCAAATACAAGTGAATTTTACTGCTGCTACTTCTCTGTCTCTGATTTTGCTGATATTAAATGTCCAAGAGCAGGGAAAGAGAAACAGTGAAGACGACAGCAACTGGCTGCTAGTAGACAGCGGATACGGATGACGATTATGACTAATGGAACGATTTGGATTGAAGTGTTTGGTAGCGGGTGTTTGAGGTGGGAACTGAAAGAAAATGGAAAAGAGCTAAAAATGAATGCAGTGGACCTATTTTAGAATGTGAATGGCAAGGTCACCTTGTATCTATAAATGAATACCATGGAGTAAGTAGTGGGCACCTGCTTCGCTTCACATAACATAGTCCACCCAAGAGCAGTTGAATTCCAAGAATCATTTAAAACAATTAAACGTGATCGTTTGATTTATGCAAATGCTTGGAAAAGAATGAATTTGAAACCAACTATTGACCAGCAATAAACCAACAGATGTAGACACTCCCAAACTCGACTTCCATTATTAAGTCCGTCATGTTCGGTTAAAGTCCAGGTATATTAAATCTGACATAAATTAAAAAAAAGAGACTGTGGTAGTATTTCCACGTTCCCTCATGTGATATCCGTGAGTCTTATAATCACTACCAACCGTATTGTAAACTACTTTACCTAATTTCGAGTAAAATAATGCCCCAAAAGGCCGATAGAAGTAGTTTTTAATGCAACTTTCGTAAAATTCTTTGATTCTTTTTTTTATGGCATATCTTAGGGGAAATTCCTTCAACCCTTTAAACACCCTCATTTCACACTTTAAGCATTTAAATGGCAATTCATTTTGTTTCAAATTTCAAACTAAAAATATTAAATTGCTCTTTCAATCAGTCAAAACACGCCTTTAGGCTATAAAACCGTGGCGTAAGGAATTTATAAAAAGTTTTTGTAACATTATTTATTATTAAAACTTATTTCAATATGCAGTTGGCCACTTCATTAAGTAATCTCAAAAGAGGCAAAAGTTTATTGGCACCTGATGATGATGTGATGGAAAGTAACTAGCGATGAAATACAAAATGATAATAGCAACAGAGTCAAAAGATATCAACAAAAAGCTCGAAAATTAGCATAACTTTTAAGATTTCTAGGAAGTACGGTTGGCAGTACCTAACCGGCCAAAATTAACCGAAAGCCAAACTGTCGAAAGCCTTTTTGAGCTTATTTTTTCAGTATTTTTCAGTTGCCATATAAATCCACCAAAAAACGCCCCTATTCATATTTGTTGGTCAGTCATTTCAAGACAATTGTGAGACGAATTTTAAAACTATTGGAACAAACTTATTTCGTTTACCCAAACACTCACGACACACGCTTACTGGTCGGTCAATTTGGTATCGCAATTTTTATGTTTGAAATGTTTAAAGTGTTTAGGGCACGTTTTGAATTTTAAATTGAAATCGAAATTTCAACGCCATGAATGAAAGTGAATTCGTGTGACTTTGTTGGATTATTGGATTGTTACAAAATCAGGGATTCAGCATTTGATATAAAAAAAAAATAAATATAAAAAAAAACGATGCAGCCACATTGGCAATATTTGCCTTCACTTTTATTTGTGTTTCCACTTCTACTCCAACTGATAAATGTTACTTACATGAAATCTGATAAAGAAAAACTATTCAACAAAATCCCACATAATTCTACTTTTAAAGCTTAGAAAAATGCATGCTTTGCGCAATGCAATAGCAGTGATACGGTTAAGAGATTTCTGGTTTTAGTTGTAGCTGCTAACCGCTTGACAAGAGCGTCGTAGTACACACAAAATTCTATTTATTTTGTGATAAAAACATTTAAATTGCCATAAACATACTAATCCAAGCAGCTACATTGTATGTGTGTGCAATAAAGTGATTGCTTCATTGAAAAAAGTAAATAAAATGTAATTTAAAGCATTTCCAGCATTTCCACCTCAACTAACTTAATTTATTTCCTACGAATTTACTGCATCTCATCAAACTTGCATTAAAAAGGTGCATCTTCACGCTAATCTGAGGGCGTTTCAGTACTTAAATAAATTACACAGCCACAAGTTTTACCGCATAAATTACAGTAAAAGCAAAAAAATCTATTTTATTAATTTTTGCACTGAACGAAAAGAAAAACTCAATTAAATTTCTTCATGATTACTCCTAACAAGCTGAGAGCTTTTCAAAATAACTAATGTACATCAGGTAAAATATGTTTATATTTTTACAGCAACTATGAAGCACGTTGCCAATAAAGGTGTAAACGTTTTAATCGTGAGCGCCACAATAGCTGCCAACAGGCCAGCCAATTAATTCAACTGATTTATTGCGGCAAATTAATTAGTTTATTGCCCTTAGATTAATTTTTGTATAAGAATCCGTTTAATTGCTTTTCATACAAACTATTGTATTTGAGTGTAAATTGTCAGTTCTTATTGAATTGTTTGCAATCAGATATAATTTATTGATTCATTGATTAATTCTGACCTATGAATTGACATTTTCGATAAGAGCTAGATCAGAGGAAGGCCGGTCAAAAGCACCCACCGCCTTAGATTAGCTTTCTGTATGATTTGGTGTTAAAAATTGATTACTTTTTTCCAACTCAAATTAAAATGACAAATTGCCTGGGAATTTTTTGTAAATCGTGTTTAATTGCTTTTTCTCAACTAATTAGGGTTTTGGTTTAATTAGTTTTACCTAATGTCATTTGGCACAGAATTCAAGGGAAAAACATTTGTTTCGTTACAGCTTTTTGCAACTGTAGTAAGCCAAGACATGTATGAAATCACAATAAGGGTATTCCAAAGTCGTCATAAGTGAATTTCAATTTTGATTTAACTTATGGACTTAATCCACTATGGAACTGAGCGCCTAATATATGGATTCATACTATGATTTGCCATTTTCGACTTAAACCACAGAATTTATTAAATTTAAACTTGACATTCTTAAAATATTATAGAAATTATTTAAAGCAATTCTGCTATAAAAAATATGCATGTTTACAGTGTGCCATATGGCTGCTGTTGAACAGAATACGTTACAAAATAAAAACCACAGTTCAATGGACCCTTAACACAAGTTATTAAAGCACTCATTAACGAATCAAATCATTAATGAATAAAAGGAATTATAAAATTATTGACCAACATTTAATAGAAAGTATTTTTTTGTCACTGTCATACATAGCAGATTACCCTCAATTATATTGAATTAAACCAATTTTATGTACATTTTTTTAATAATCATAACTATTCTTTTTCACCTTTTCAGGGTCTTGAACATTTAATGTACAGCTTGGGTCTGGGACAAATCGAATTCGAGCCAATGCACACAATCGATGAGCATCGCTCGAAGGGATCCGATGGTCCGCTGGAAAATGATCCAGACTTGAAATCATATTTCGAGCAACAAAGCATCAAATTGCTGCCCAACGAGGAAGACGATGTACAGTTGACTCATGACACAGCAGAGCGTAGTCGGAGTGTAGATCAGATGCCACCACAGAAGCTAGCCATTTTGTCTGAAGATGATGGCGATTTGTTTGGCCGAGATCGTAGTCTAAGTGCCAAAGGAGTCTTTTTGGAATTCAAGGAAATCCACGATCCCAAGCACAGACATCCCAGAGAGAAGAATGGTGAGTTGAGCAAGATTTGCAGAACTTAATGAAAAAAACTTAAAATAAATTCTTAAGAAATATGTCTGTGCCTTTATCACTGCCTTGCTTGGGTTAAAAATAAAACTTTCTTTTGGCACGAGATGAGCAAATGTTTTGATAAGCCAACATTTCGCAGCTATTTGAGCAACTTATCTTAAAGCCATTGAAATTGGCAAAAAAATCACCTTGACTTTAAGCAATCAGTCAAAAACGTTGCTGGCGTTACTGGTAAATAGTTTTATGTTAATTTAAACAAATAAGTATTTCAAAACAAAAATATTTTGTCTCACTATTATTCCACTGAGTACATAGAACTGTGAAAGAGTGGTGCTGACAACGAAAAGGTAATTAGTGCACTTCACACAAAATAGTGAAAATTTACAAATGAATTTTCCAATCCCAAGTTTCTGACTCATCTCACCTGTCGCTTGCATTATACAAAGATTTGCACGCTTTGCAAATAACTGTAGCAAAACTAACTAACCGCTAATGTCAATATTACAGACTATTAGCTATTAGTGACAACATGTTGACAGCGAGATGTATTCTAGACTTAACTGTGCTTAACTGTAAAAGTAGCAACAAAAGAAGAACAAAAAAATACTTTACACTTTAACTGCTTTTGCTTTTGCTTAAGGGGAATAAAATGAGTTGAGGTTAGTTACATCCTCGAGAGAAAACAGTCAACAAATAAATTATCAGCGCCATAAATGATGATTGCGCTTATAACACAATATTTAGATTAATTGTAACAATATTTGTATTATTATACAAGTGGGCATGTTACTAAGGCAAATGTGTAAACGTTACTCGGGGCATGTAGTCGAGAAAGTTCAGACGCAAGTGATAACTGCGATATACTCATTTAAAAAGGAATGCCAAATAGAAATTTAATTCGTCTTGAAGGGCTCGATCACTTCCTGGAGTGGCAACTCTTTCATGTTTAGTAATTGATACTGACATTGGCTGTTGCATTGACACTTACTTAGTTGCCAATGTCAGTTTGAAACTTGAAATATGTTGCCCATTGTATAATTACCGTGAAGCTAATTATTTTCTATTGTCAAATTCATGATAACAAGCCATAATTATTGAACAGTTTTTTTTCATTTTTTTTGCAAATAAAAAATTCTTTTCAATTGACAAACACAAATCGCAAAGCTTGACTTAGCTCAGCGCTGAGTTGCGGCTTTTGATCAATTACAAAAGATGTCAGTCCGCCTGTCGTCATGAAATGCACAATAATACAAAACACTCGGCTCGGTGTGTGAGCTATTTTCCAGACTGAGCTGAGCGAGCCTGCCGGAAAAAGAACATTAAAACGTCATTTGGAGTTTCACGTCGTTGAGCGTAGATAAGAAAGTCGACTGCCCATATAAAAGCGCGAAATTACATTTTTTTTCGTGTCGTCCAGAATAAGTTTGAAAGTGATTTCAACTGACGACACATACACGATTTCGGCTTTGTGGTTTGGCTCAATTTAATTGAAAATTTAAATGTCAAAAGCGTGAAACACTTGTTTATTACCGTTACTACTGTCAGCTCCGTAGTACGAGTTTGTTTACCTTTCGTAAATTGTATTGTATTCGGCGCTGTTGTGCTTAAGGTCATTTTCATTATTGTAAGTTTGAATTTATTTTGAAGTCTTAATTTTAGTAGTAAAGTTTTTTTTTAGATTACAAGCAAATACTTAATAATAATGACAATAAATTTTCTTAATGACAGTTCATTGGAATTATTTCTTTGTTATGCAAATAACTAATTGCAAAATTGCTGGGAATTTCGACGGTTTTTGATGGGGACATTTTGTGGTTCCTGAGCACTTACAGTGATTACCCTAACTTGAAATTTGCTGACTAGGTCGTCTGAATACTTAATTGGATCAAATGTAACCTGTAAAGCTTTCCACACTAGCAACTAGCACTAATTGTTATTATAAAGTAGTCCAGATTAACATTTTTCCACTGACCAATTAACTTGTTTGATGATAAGAGGACGTGAAAAAGGATTAAGAGACATTAGAAATATTTATACACTTCATTTCTTGTTCGTTGTTAGTAAATCGCAACTGATTTTGATTGAACTTACATCAGAATATTCCAGCCACTTCGCAACTAATGCGCAATGGTTTTCACGCGACCAATTCAAATCGAAATTTAATACGTTCAATTAATAACTAATTAGTTACACAAAATCAAACCGAAATGTGAATGTAAACAATTGAAAATCGAATGCAAATAATCACAATAAAGCGCAACTGACAACCCAACTGACAAGTGACGCGGAAACAACAACTCGAATTTACCGTTAATTCACGCGCGCCGCCATTATTACCCAAGAAGGAGAGCAGAGCATTGCCAGGCAACAGAACGAACATGTAGCATTCAGAACGAATATCTAATCGAATTCGAATTGAAAATATATTCTGAAAAATATGAAAATATTTACACGTCTGCTTTACGTGACTCCAAACGTTCTGTTGTGATTTTTCGTACAATTGGAAAAGTTTGCAAACTTTAAAACATAAATCACTACCAACAATACGTTATGGTATCAAAGATCAGTTTTGCAATTTATACCTTTTTTACGTATTTTATTTGTATGCGAAGCATTTGCAGTTGTAAACAAAATAATATCGAAAAGAAAAGAAGAAGAAGAACGACAAACGAAATATTTTGAAACCACAAGGTAATAGCGTATGCAAAGCACGCAATACAGGAATATTATTGAATAATACAATACAATACCCTATAATTAAATGGAAAGGGTATACACTTGTGCAAATATTTGATATCTGAGGAATGGGCTGAAATGAGACTAGACACTTTTTTTAATTGTGCACATTTATTAATAAAGGAAATTCGTAAAATGTAAAATTTAATTCTGTTAATTTGTAAAATAATCATGCATTAAAAATGTATGAACTTTTAATTATAAGTAATCAAACTTTGTTTCATAAAAAAATCCTTTTCATTTCATCTCCCTCACAGATTCCCCATTCGATGCAGCGCCCCTACAATCCTCCAATGTTTGCCTCTCACCGAAATCACTGCTCCGTTTGGTGGTCGACCACGACGATTTGCATAAGCGTAAATTATACAAAACCGTTACACTAACCGCACAAGATGGCGTCCACAATTTCGAAGAGGAGTACAATGAATTCATAAATAATGTTAAATTGACTCCTGTGGCTTTCATGAAATTGTGCCCAGCCTTGCTGGCCCAAATTGATCAACATGTTTGCGTGCGTCCAGCTCCGTTACTGAATGTCGAGGATTCGAGTGACCTGATATGGAATGGTTAGTGGAGGAATACAGTCACTCTGTATCTATAAGCATAAAAATAATTAATTTTTCTTTCACTTCCCAGCTTGGATCTATGCCAGTGCCTCTATTTTCATTCTCTCCGCTTGTGGACTTCTTGGCATATTGCTCGTGCCTCTCATGAAAACCGTGGCCTACCAAGAGATCCTGAATTTCCTTGTGGCTGTGGCCGTGGGTACTTTGAGTGGCGATGCTTTGATGCATCTTCTGCCACATGCTCTGGTTAAGGAACACGGCACGGAAGATGAAGTGGAAACGGTGCCACATGGCGGTGAAGCGAAGCAACACCAGCACGACAACACTGCAGTTTGGATTTGCGCCTGCGCTTTCGGAACGGCCGTTTTCATGTACATTCTGGAGAATCTACTGCCTTTACTGAAAGGCGACAGCGAACACGGCCACACTCATGGTGGTCATGGACATGGACACGGCCATAGTCATACAAATGCAGAGAATGGTACGGGGGCCATTGAACCGCCTACGGCCGATGTCAAGGACGTTCGTGAAATAAACATTATGCTGAACGAATTGAAGAAGGACAAGAAGAGTCCGTCGAGACCCTTAACTCCCGTGGCCTTTATGGTAGTGATTGGTGATGGCTTGCACAATCTTACGGACGGACTGGCTATCGGTGCAGCCTTTGCCACTGATCCTGTTACAGGAATGGCCACCGCTTTCGCTGTGCTCTGCCACGAGCTGCCTCATGAGCTGGGCGATTTCGCTTTGCTCCTACAGACGGGCGTTTCGCTGAAGCGTGCAATTTGCTTGAACATTGTCAGTTCGGTGTTGAGTTTTGTGGGCATGGCTGTGGGTCTGCTCATTGCGGGCGTACACACAAACATGACTCAGTGGATTTATGCGGGAACCGCAGGCTCCTTTTTGTACATTGCCTTTGCCGATTTGGTGCCCGCGATGGCGATGGCTGGCGGGGCAAAGCGCGACTTCAAAACGGCTCTGATACAGATTTTGGGCATCGTAGTGGGGGGCCTGATAATGCTGGTGATTGCCGTGAACGAGGATGATTTGGCGGTACTCTTCAAATGATGGGAAGGAATTGTTTGTTCGCTTCGTAAAATTCCCAGTCTTCATAACGGTCGCTTTTTGTCAGTCAAACTTTCTCTCTGTGTGTGTCTGATTAGTTTAGAGGATTCTGTGGCGTTTGGATATGCTCACCACCACTCGTCGCGAAAACTTCTAAGAACACTGCCATTGAAGTGATATGGACTATGGAGGACAAAAGGCCAACGAACTAAACAACATTTTAATAGCGAATAAGTGGGGAAAATACCTCGGAAACATCTTTTGGGAATATGCCTTTGCTGGAGTAGAAATTTGCATTTCTTTTAAATTTATATTAAATTTATAAAAATCGTTCAGAGAAAGATGAAGTTTCGCGAAGCAAAGAAAGTATTAAGTGTAAATAGGAGTATTATAGATACAGACTATATGTATTTGACCAATTTAAATTGTGAAATATGCCTTGTAATTGTACAGTTATTGTTAATCTAGTGTTAAGCTCGACGAATTTCTAATTTAATCAATAAAATTATGCAAAATTAAAATTTCTTTTGTTTATTTATTTGTGTACTTCATAACAGTTTTCAAAATGCTCGTATCAACAACTTTTTGTTCCATTTAAATTGAATTCAAATTGACAAATGGCCCCCTTCAAGCCATTTGTTGCATGTGCGACTCTTCGAATGGTTCGTTGGGTAGGCGCGCTGGGTTCTGAAAAAGGAAAAAAAATATAAAAAACTGCTCACGCAACTGATTCTTCATAGAAAACCTACCAATTTCTTCGCCCTTTCCTCCAGCTGGCCATAAGCCACATGATTCAAAATGAAGCCGGCTGGCAAGGCCACACCCTGTAGCCTGTACAAAGCGTCTGTGTTGCCTTCGTTGGCGATTTTATGGGCCGCGGTAATTGTGCACTTGCCCAGGAAGCGCGACGAGGCCACCATTGGACCACGTGAGATCTCCACGTGTGTGCCCATGCGATAGAGTATGACGCGTCCCTGATTCTGCTGCGCCACACTGGGCAGTTGTTCGCTTTTGTAATGCGAATCCTTGAACATTTCCAAGGCCAGTTCATGATTCACTTCCAGTCGTTCGATTTTGAGGTCACGTGCGGCCAGTTTTACCATTTCGGCGGACATTGCACGCATCTCGGAAGCATTGGGCTGCCACGATTGAGCACCGAGGACAATGTCGTGTACGAAGCTGCCCGATTTGACTGCGAAATGTGAATAGTTGAGAAAAATCCAAACTCTATCATTTTCGACTCTACTCACTATTTGGTCCTGGGAAACTGTGCAACTGCAGACGCGCCTCGTCGGTGAAGCAATTTTGTAGCGCTGCACCCAACATAAAACTGCAAGTGCGCCAAAAGGCTCTGAAAAGAATCACAAAGTTAAAATTGTCACAGAAGAATCCTAATTTCTCACTTGTTGACCGCATGTGGATCGGCCACTGTAAAGTTCAGCAGCTGCAGTGTGCACGACTCCTGCAAGGGACGGTGCATATCCCAAGCCACATTGCCGTCTATTAATGCCAGCGCCGAGCGCTTGCAATGGCCTTCTGATAAGTGCTGTGCACAGTTGAAGGGTGTGGAGAGCGAGCGATTCATTATGAGTGTTACATCTTCCGGCAGACCCAAAAAGCGCACTTCGATTTTGTCAATCCGACCCACGGATTCACGCTGCCGGTGTTGCTCCTGAGTGAACAGTTCGTTGCGTTTTGCTATGGCGTTCGCCACGCTATTGCTGGAGTAGCGGCCTGAGGACAATGGAATTTATTTTAAGTGTTCTTAACCTGCCGGACCCCGGTCAACCGGCACTTACGCAAATTCCGAAATTGTTGCATTTTGGCGAAGGTATTCCATGTTGGCTGCAATAGTTTCGTTGCGGCGGACATTTTTATGTAATATTTAATGGTTTTATAGAAAAATCAAATGGGATTTCTATATTGAATGTTGAATGAAAAAAAAGTCTTCACAAGTTAAATTACAACACCAAAGAGCACAGATGTTTTTGACATTTATCGATCAGCTGTTTTGCAAAGCATGTTCAAGTATTGCCAACTGCTTCCTGGAAACCAATGGCTTCAAAACATAATTGACTTGTGTAGTTTCACAAACTTTGATCTACGAGATTTTTTCCTATGCAAAAGCAAAAATTGCCAACAAATGGCGGTGTACTCGACTTCTCCTTTCGCCATATTAAATGCAATATTATTTTACTTTTTCTCGTTTCTCTTTATCGTTCCAATTGTTCGCATGCGAACGGCCAATGGCCGTTAGCGGCGGCGGCTAAATTTTGAGAAAATCGGCGGCTGTGCGCGCCGCCGCCGCCGCGCCGACACGGCTTGGAAGACTGACGGCCATCGCTAATATAAATGGCCAACGAAGAAAATATTACAAACTGTTTGAAAGCCATTGCATTCAATCCACTGAACCGTAATTTAAAATTTTTTTACAACATTTTAGTGTTACCATTTAAAAATTTATTTTCCTTACCTTTTCAAATAGTTAAAAGTTCTACCTCTTGAGGAACTGCATTTAACTTTTCTACTTTTTTCAGAATGTATTAGGCAATATATGTATTAAAAAAAATAATTTTTAAAGTCTTTATATCCAGTAATGTGTTTTTTTTAATCAAATGGAAATATACTACTTTTTGTTCTATCAACTTTTTTGGTACTTTTTGAAAGCATTCAAAGGTATCCCAGCCGGCAATAATTGACATTTCGAGATCCAACGAATTTGTGTTTGTCATTGCGATTTATAATTTGTAGTTTCGCAGAGAATTACTAGGCAGAAATTGTGTTTTATTAGAATATTTACAAGATGCAACTGGCAGAAGCACGCGATATTCCCAAGTCCGGATTCAACTTCGAAAACTGCAAAAGGTATGCAAAATTAATAAAGTAAAACCGAGTGAACTCCAAAAATTCTAACCTTTTTGCAGAAATGCGGCTCTTCTCCAGGGCGGCTTCCAGCCACCGAAAACGGTGAAAACGGGCACCACAATTGTGGGCATTACATTTAAGGATGGCGTAATTCTTGGAGCCGACACCCGCGCTACAGAGGGACCAATTGTGTCGGACAAGAACTGCTCCAAAATCCATTACTTGGCCAAGAATATGTAGTAAGTAAACGTTGGTTAAAAGCTCTTCGGAAGCATTTTAATTTTCCTATTCTCAATTAGTTGCTGCGGCGCTGGTACTGCGGCCGATACAGAAATGACCACCGACATGATTGCCTCGCAACTAGAGCTCCATCGTCTGAACACTGGCCGTCAAGTGCCCGTTGTGGCAGCCAACACCTTGCTCAAGCAGATGCTTTTCCGCTACCAGGGCCACGTCAGCGCTGCTCTGGTTCTAGGTGGCGTAGACAAGACGGGCGCCTACATCTACTCCATTCATCCACATGGCTCTACGGACAAACTGCCGTATGCAACCATGGGCTCGGGAAGTCTCGCGGCCATGTCTGTCTTTGAGGCACGCTGGACGCCGGAGATGTCTGAGGAGGATGGCAAGAAGCTAGTGCGCGATGCCGTTGCTGCGGGTGTCTTCAACGATTTGGGTTCCGGCTCCAATATTGATTTGTGCGTCATCCGCAAGGATTCCACGGACTATCTGCGGAATTACGAGTTGGCCAATAAGAAGGGCGAGCGTCAGGTTTGTGCTAAGTCCAAGAGCTTATGGGATTGCTTTTTTACATTTTCTCTCTCCCTACAGCTGGACTACACCTTCAAAGTGGGTACCACTGCCGTTTTGAATACAACCATCAAAAATTTCGACATCACCGAGGAGGTTCACATTATTCCCATGGAGACCGCTTGAAATATTTGAATATTTGTATTTTATTACGTATAAAAAAGCCAACGGGCCCACAAATGGATTTTTTGGTTTTCTCTGAAAATTTTTTAATTAAAAATTGTAAAACTTAACTGTGTACTCTCAATATAATTTAATAGCGGATAGCGGTTTTATAAAACTGAAATTTCATTACATTTCATTCGGAGTATTGCAAAGTGGTGGTGGGGCACGGGTCTAGTTCAAGCAACGTTTCCCAGACCTGCTCCTGTACACCAATATCTATTAGATAAATCACATGTCATCCATGGAAACATTTGGCGGCACACTGTGGAATTTAAATAGTAAAATTAATTTTTTTTTTTGCTTTAAATTTAAACAAATCTCGTTTTTTTTTTTTTCATATGTTTTACACAAGCGCAAACTTTTTTTAACTTGAAAAATTTTTTTTTCAAAAATTCAAAAAAAAAACTACTTCAATTAAAATTTTACTATAAATTTTTTTCCAAATTAAAAATATTTGCACAAAATTCTTTTTTTTTAAAAGCTCAACATTTCATAACAATGTTTTTACAAATAAAAGTTTTTTACAAAATGTTGCTTTTTAATTGTGTCAGCATAAAATTATTAGCTCGATATATTAAGGGTTTCACACAGTCATAAGTCGATTTGTCCTGATCCAAAGAGTTTATCCGCATTAATTTGAGCAGTGGAAAATTGGTGCCATTTCATTTGTGAGCATTTGTAGCCTAGTGTTAACCCGGCCGAGACGTTCTTCAGAAGACATTCTGCTAATCTGCTATGGAAATTCCATTATTGACAGCTGCCTTTTGCATTTGAGGTGAATGCCTGATAACCTTTTCTTTGTTATGAAATATAAATGCACTATGAAAGTTTTAATTGAAGAAACTGTCTAGGATTAAAATTAAATGGGAAAAAAATCGCATTTATATGGTTGCTATTAGGATTCGAGAATTCAAAGTTAAAAGTTAAAAAATAGTATTTCAAAATTAATTACTAGTATTAAATCATTGGGGTGAACAACAATTTGGGATTTCAAGAGTTTCACCGGAACCACATGCCCTTCCCGCAAAATCCAACCAACTAACACAAAATCTGGTTACAAAAGTATTTTATTGACTTACGCATACAAAGTAGTGTTTTACAAGATTATGGAATATCTTTGAATATTAAAGAGCTTCAAAGCAAATGTAATTCCTCACATTTCAACATAAGTGGGCATGGTCATGACACCACAATTATTCTTGCGCGCCGACATCAAAATGTAGCCATCATTGCCCCAATAGGTGGACCAGGAATTCTTGACCAGCCAGTAGTCTTCTCCATTAATGCTGCCATAGCCAACGGCCAGCACGGCGTGATCCAATTCGTCCAAGCCGTTCTTACACGTGGGTTCATAGTACACGCCATGAGAATAGAAGCTGAATGAGCGCGGCGAAGCATCAATGGCCACCGACAATGGTCCATGCTTCAGCATAGCAATTTTGAAGGCATTCGGGTCGTTGGTGGTGACATTGACGAAGCCCTTGATCGGAGCTACCAAGGTGACATCCTTGGCATGACAATAACCGTCCTGACCCAAGTATGGACCATACTCTTCCTCCGTGGGTACACCCCCCATTTTCATCATCCACTGATAGGCGCGGAAGTCCTCACCGCCATCGCAACCATTATTGCCGTATTGCCACGAACAATCGATGAGAGCTTGCTGCGAGAGCCGCACTAAATTGCCGCCATTCTTCAGGAAATATGCCCCCTCAAGGTGGCCAATAGTGCCAAAGGACCAACAGGAACCGCAAACAGATTGATCTGGTAAGTTAGTTTTGTAATCAAATGTCATGAAGAGGAAGTTATCGACCGCAAGTGTTACCTTTCACTGGAGTAACTGCCCCAAACAAACGCCAATTGTATTCGACAGGCAAATCGTCAACCAACTTATCCACATTGTAGGGGAAAGGCTTGCCGGTATTGTAGCCACCGGACGACTTGAAGCCACGGCGGGCCTTCAGTTCATCCTCGGTCTTATCGGCCAAATGATTCACGGCCAAGGTGTAGCTCAGACGAGCGCGATTCATGGAATGGATGTAGCGCAAATTCTGACGGAAGATGTTCTTGCGGTATTCATGCTCTTTCTCCGCACGATATTCCACGCCGTGCTTACGCTTGAAGTGATGGAAGGCATGATCGACATGATGCTCCGCCGCAGGATGTACGAACTCCTGCATGGGATTGAAAGTGGCATAGTGGCCAGCGCCAGGACCCGGGAAACCCACACAGACCATATCTGGAAAGCAAATTAAGTTAGAATCAAGGGCTTAACAGTGTATACTTTTAACTATCCGTTTACCATCAGCCAGTTCGAAGACCTCATTGGGAATGTCGTCATGGTCGTAGCTGTCATAGTCCAAATAGTAATGATCGTAGTGCGAACCCAGCAGAGTGTTGTAGCCTCGCATCTCATAACGAACAGGTATGGGCATACGAGAGGCGGGATAATGAGGCGACTTCTTGTAACGCACCCACAACGTATAGACGTTCTTCTTCTGGCCAATGCTGTCCTCCAGGCGGAATTTGTCGCAAGTGAACCCGAGGAACATTTCCGTACCAACGAGAGAGAAGTTGCTCGTGTCCGGTAATATGGTTTGGATATCCACTTTGTTCTCAGCAGTGCCATTCAATTGCAGGCAGGTGATCTTACTCTCATCCTCCTGCATCACCACTGGGGCCAATTTCAACGAAGTACCATACGCACCGTCACCAGCTAGCTGATAAGTCTTCACCATTCCCCCGTAGTAGTCAATACGTGACCGGCGGGTGTGCTTGTCATACCAGGCGTAGAAGGGTTCGGAAATCTCGGCATAAGGTATGTACAGAGTACCCTTTACAATATAGTTGGGATCCCATTTTGGCGGCTTTGTGGCAAAACCTTTTTTTGTGGAAAAGGAGAATTATTTAAACTAGGCAATAAAGTTTGAAACTACTAAGCCACTGACTGGGCTTTGGATTTTAGAAAAGTTTCCAAACTAAATACAAAAAACCACTTCCAAATCGGTTCAGTATTTCCCTAGTTATACGAAAAAAACAGACAAATGGTCGGCCATTTTGTATGGGAGATGTTTCACATTTCAATGTCATCCAAGAAGTCCCAACAAAAAGCGTATTGCCAAAATTCGACAGGAGGCGACTCCAATAATTAGTATATGTACTTGACACGCCTACTACACAGTACACACTGTGTGCAGGGCATACAAATTAATAATATCTGACAAGCTTCCACAAGAACTAAGTAGACTTGCAAAGATTATGAACTGCATTAAAAAATTTGTTCCACATTAAAAATCACCTAATTACGCTTCAGTATAAATCCTTCTCTTACCTGTTGCCGCAATGCCGCATAAAACGACAAACAACAATAAGTATCTCATTTTTAAGCCCGCAAAAAGTGGGAGAATAAAATTTTGCAATTAAGTATCAAGTAACTATACTAAGTACTTTTAATAATTTTTAATTTCTATTAAAACTTAGACCGCTACGCTTGCTGGCCAACGAACAACTAATAAATTAAAGCTCCATTTTGCCCCCAAACAGACAATTCGCAACAACAAATACCGAACTCTTTAGTCTGTTTCCTTTTAGCTTTCCATTCGTTTGCTTTCGTTGACCGGGCTTCAGCTTTTTTGTTGTGATTTGAATGGCGGTCAATTTTGGCGGTTTATCAGTATTTGCACTCTACACGAAGGCTCATTTGCAGTTGCAACAAACTGGCCACAACATTTATTTGATATGAAGATTTAACTTTTCAACAGTGTTCATCATACCTGCGGGTGAAATGAACTTTGATCGATACGACTGATGGCTTTTGTAGAATTCCAAAGCTTTGAAAGCTCTGGAGCTATATTGATGAATACTACAAGAGCTGTACACTCTAAAGCAGTGTTCATCAAAGCTTTAACAGCTATCGCTCGTATCGATCAAAGCTATTTTTACCCGCGGGTATAAGGCTGATGCACACTGCTCTAAAGTCAGTCCTCAGAATGTTTTAATCATTATGTTGGCAATTTTCTGGTTAAGTTTAGCTAGATATCCAATTAAACTATTAGTTCTTCATGTACTTATCACATTAGGTAGGGTGACCTAGCTTCGACCAGCTTGAACATAAAGCTCTTGTTTGTTTGTTTTTGCCTCTTATACATACTTAAGTCTATCAAAAGCAAATGCAATACAAAGTAGAAGACAACGAACGAGATAACGAAGTCACAATCCATAAAAGCACACAAGTTGAAGATCGTCTTTGTAATAACCCAGTCAACATTGAAACACACAACCGATCTCATCGAATTTCGATTGTTGAAAGCTTTGAGCTTATTTAGAGTGCAAAAGGCGCTTAAAATTCTTAAGCGAAAAATGAAAATTTGACACTATACCTTGTGACAGCCCTTGAATGTTGAAACCATTGATTACCTGAAAACCGCCATTTAAGCTCACTATTTAATGTTATTCCAATGATGATAATTTGCAGTTATTCCATAAAATTTTAAATATATTTATTTTTATAATATAATCGTATTTACAAATGTACCTAGTGACTATGAGCATTTATTTGTGGTTAATAGACTAGACTATAATGTAAAATAGATTTATTTATCTAATAAATAATTTAAATGATTTAATATTTGATTATATAAAATGATTTGCTTTGGTTAATTTTAATATTATTTCGATTCAGTGCCTTAACATTGTGCACAGTGATCTATTAACATTTTTCAAACATTTCAATGTTAATTATTTCCAATTCCTTCTTACTTGTACAATAGATACGTAATTAGGGTGAATTACCAATTTTTGTACAATTCATTTATTAACTTAAAAATTAGTAAATGTCTTGAGATATGGCCTTAGGTCGCTCTAATATCACAAAAGTCTTAAACTGGATCATAATAATAATAATGAAATTACAAATTTTAATAATAATAATTAATATTGATGAATAAATATGAAAATGCGGACATTTTTGAAGGCACTGTAATGTTAAAAAAATAGTATTAATGGATTAATTAGGGAATAGAAATAAGTCTAAGTAATTAAAACTAAATCTTTAGACCAAGTCCAGTGATTGAACAACTTTGATACTAAATTGTTTACAAAATAAACATTAAAAACTAAATTGGCACCAAGAATTCACTTGATTTTTTAATAAAATTTACAATAAAATCATATAAAATAAAAATAAATAAAACAAAGTTCAAATCCTTTGATAAAAAAAAATTAATTAATCCTGACTACTTCATATTATCTCGTCTAACTATAAAATCCGATGTTGCAGCTGAAACAGGGCCACCAAAAGACACACAACTCCCACCAAGCAGCCCAGAGATAAACGATCGCCGCCACTCTCCAGGCTGGCATCCAACATCTGAGACACAGTCAGGCTCGAAAGTACAAGATTCGCAGTAATCCTATGCGATTGTGATTCGATCAAGGACGAAATCTTTTCAGCCTCTCGAGTACATGCCTCGATCTGTATGCGTGTTGGGGCAGTAGTGCGCGGCACAATGGCCACAAAAATGCCGACTTCCATGGTTAGGAAGCCAGTCAATTGACATTCGGCCACCTGCACCAGTTCGTCCAATTCCCGCAGGACACCGTACAACGTCAATAGTTCCTTATTCTGACCGCGCAGAGCATACAAAGCACGATCGATTTGCTTACGCGAATAAATAATACGAAAGGCGCCACCCGCACAAATGGGACAACAGGCCCCTGGGGGCACAATTCCACGGCAATAGGGTGATATTGGATTTGGGCACTTCACCGTGCGACAGCGTCTTCCCATATCGTGCGTGAGTAGGCCAACCTCACGACAGCGTCCACGATAGTCGACTAGTATGAAGTCCGCCCAGGCTGAACACTCATGGCGGTAGGTCGCTCCATTAATGCCGCAGACCGGTCCTTTCCACGAACAACTGCGAAAGCATGAACCCCAGTGAGCGATCTGAGCTTTCGCTTTGAGTAAATCGCAGGCAGAGTCGTGCGTTTGGCCCTTGGCATCGCACACCGTTTGACCGGTATTCGAGCAATCGCTGCTTTGGTCCACTAATGGTGAAGGAAGGTTCCAGGGTATTTTACAATTTTATTGGTTGAGAGGTTTTTTGATATCTTACCGCACTGATACTGCAGACATGGTCGATGCATAGTTGAGAGACAGATTTTGCGTTGTTCCAAACATTGCATGCCCGCTGGACAGCTGAAGGTACCCTCTTGACAAGGATTCGAAGTAGAGCAGGAACCGTATTCAATTTCGCTGTCTTGGAGGCCCAGACATTTGGCTATGCAAGCCGAGTGATAGGTATTGCCATTGCGTCCACATACCGGCACATAATGCGTGGGACAGTTGCAAGGAAGGCTTGTATAGGAGACATCTGTGTAACCTGTTGGAACAAAAGAAATTCGTGAGGAAAGAGCAGGAGAAGATCATTGGAGAACTCTAACCTGGAAATCGACACTGCTTCTTGGTACAAGTAATCTCCTCGGCAAAGCAACTGCACAAATTGCACTCCAGATAGAACGAAGTGGCATGCTTGATGCTCCGTCCGCCCGGTAAAACGCAATTCTCGTACGAAAAACTAGGCAACGGCTGACAATGTTCGATGCGTCCATGCTCACCGCAGCGACACACTTTGAAGCCCACACCACTACCACGACCCACTGCCAAGACGGGTATTCTCACATATTCACCGAAGGGCACAAGATAATTCGAAGCCTCGCCCAGACTACAGCCCGGTGTGCACTGAAAATTCGTACTCTCATTCCGATGGGGCAGGCAGACATCACTAGCATTACACGGGTGGCCCTTACACGGTGCAGTCAGGCGATGATGGCCACCCGTGTCCTTCGGAGCGTCACTCTCCTCCAAGTAGGGACGCAAAGAAACACAAGGAATATCCTCACCCTCCGGATGAAGGCGAGCGCAAATTGCGTCCGCATTTAGGGCAGAGCTCATGCGAGTCCAATCCATGCATTCGCTTAGAATCTCATAGCAGTCTTCGCGACAAATGTGATTGTAGTGACCGAGTCGCGTGCAGGGCTTTGTCTGCAAGGCACAAGCAATGGCCTTCCATTTCTCGGGCTCACAGCGCGTCATATTCTTAATGGGCAAATTAACGCCAGGCAGGGTGACAAAGCCACGCTGCTGCCACAGTTTCAAATCCGAACTGGCAGCCACATCTGCGTCCACATTACAACTGCGAAACAGTTCCGTGGGACGATTGTTGAAATTGGTGCAAAAACTCAAACCGTCGCAGCCCAGTTCGCAAGGTTCGTCCACTTCATCGAGACACTGACGCAACTCCAGTTCATTGGGCTGCATCAGACATGAACTCTCGAATATGGAACTAGTGGCTGTCCACTCGGTGGAGTAGGTTTGAGCACAAAGGCGTCGGCATTTCGGCGTCAGAGCCTTTTCGCAGCAATGTAATTTCGCCGAATCGATGCCGATCTGATTGATTTGTGAGACGGCCTCGTTGGTGGTGGTGGTAGACGGCACAAATATCTTCCGATCGGCCGTAAGAAAGCACTGCCACAGCGGTAAGTGGGGCAGTGGAATGCCACAACCGCCCGCCTCCAGTTCCCCGATGATGATATCTGTGCTCGCTGTGGTATTGAGTATTTCACGGCAGCTGCTGCGACAGCTTTCGGCGGGCGAAAAATCACAGCAGGGCAAATCTATTTGTGTGTGTGGGTAGGGGGGCAAGAGAGATGGTAGCCAAAATTAGTTGGTGTTCAAATTTTCTAATTAACCTTTCGGTCGTTGGTTGGAGTGAAATATGAGTTGGCTTACATTTGAGCGAGTTGGTGGCGGGAGTCATGTCGGTGACATTTTGTACGCATTGCAAGACGTCGCTGTTCTTCTCGCCGCACATTTCCTGCAGACGGCGGCGGTTGTTGCGCTTGTGTGATGTATGCAATTCGAAGACGTCGCGACAGGCCTGGAGTTGGAGGTGATATTGTACGAGAAAATAGGAAGGCATGAAATTAGAATGGAGCCAATTTGCATTACAGAATTTCTCTGTGGCTAAGCTTTCGTTTTACCTCTTCAAGCAATTGCACATGAATCACTTATTTCCTCTAAAGTATTTTAGCCACAGGCCAGGTGTAATTAACAATTAGCACCTCCCCCAATAAATGTTTCACGCCTGCTTTTGGCCCACCCACTTCATGAATTACCAGGCAAAACAATAAATATGCTTGCCAAAAATACACACCCGCTTTAGCCACAAACAAACAGAATCGTACTCACCTGCAGGCATTCCGATGTGCGCGCATTGCCGCAACAACGATCGCCGGCGATCTTTGTCGCCTCCTGACGCTCGAAGCAGGCGAACATGTGTTGTTCATCACTTTGTCGGCAGGCATTGATCAATTCATCGGTCGTGGCTGATGTTGCACATGCATTGCGACAGCGCGGTGACAAACCCAACGCACAGCAACGGCGACCCGACCACTGGGAGCCGCGGGCAACGGCTGTTGGGGAGAAAAGACAAGTTGTTTTCGATTAGCAGTGCTGGGTAATTAGTGGAAATGGTGTTTTTCGAAATTTATTAGAGTCATTAGTTTTGAGCGCTGTGTGGCTGGATAAATTAGTGCGAATTGAGTGCTGATAAATCAAAATTTCAAATGGAGATTGTAATTGCATGTGGTCAAACGAATGGAGATAAGTGTGTATGGCTGAAGAGGGGCAAACTAGTAGTATCGAGAAGCGAAATCTAATTAATTGGTCCAAGTCCAATTGCATGCCATTTGATATCCCATATACTCTGTCCGGCTGCCATGTCTGCATAAACTTCAAAGCCACCAATTGACAGCAATGACTAATTACAATTTTGGGAGATCTTCTACCCCACTAGTAGCGGCATATGTCAACGTATTGGCTGTCGTCCAAATCAGACGCACTTCTTCAATAATGCGCTTTTACTGTAAAGACTGCATAGCCGAAAAATTATCACATTTCGTTTCTTTAAAGGCTCATGAAAATGCTGTAAAATGTTGTAGTAAATACGTAATGCGACTACTGTAGTACTTTGGTATCTTACATGCGGCTAAACTTTTCAAACTGAAAATTTCGCGTACAAAGTCGTTGACACATCATATAATGTGAGTTGTGATGTGAGATTGGATGCGACAGCGGAATGGCGTTTCAGGAATTCGAACGCAGATCAAAGTGGATTTTTTTTATACACATATTTACATAGACGAGCGCCTTTGATTTTACTATTTGCTGCTGTCTTTGAGTGGATCGTACACAGGTTTTTATTTATTTTTTGCGAATACTAGACGTGAAGTGGTTTTCGAGATGAGCCATTCAGATTGTGTGGATGATATGGCAAAAGTGTGGTCATAAATTATATTAAATTACAAAGATGTAACATTTAATGGGACTATTTGATAAAATGTTGTTTATTGGCTGGAATGCAAAAGCGAAAAGGATAAGCGTTGAGATTTACCTTCCAAAGTGCGATTCATGCAGCTCCAAAAATCCAACTGCATCGAGGGGCAATATTTCTTCAATTCCAAACGCAGGCCACGCCCACTGGAGTCCGTGGAGTCCAGCTGGGCCAGTGACAGCTGTAATGAAAGTAATAAATATAAATTTTTAAAAATTATCTAATAATTCACAATACACACACATTACTAAATTGTAATTTGTGACATTTACGTGAAACGCACAAAACTGATTAATCACCGCAAACGGCTTTAACATAATCAAAGTTTCACAAAAACATGTAGTCCATAACACAGCACAAGAGCAATAGTAAACCAATCATCGCTGATATCAGCAGCGGATACAAAGGCGCGCGCGCGCATGCGTGCCGTTCAGCAATTTGCAATTGAACGAGTTTTTGCAATTAAAATTCAAAACTCCCTGTGGGGAGGCAATGTCGAGTCAAGAGAAGAGGCTGTGTTGCCGTACTGCATGTTGTTTGAGGGAAAAATGTTGCACCACAAAGGCTCTTGCTGTTGTTAATAGTTTTGACACGCTCATAAGCAATTAAAATTGGAAAATTGCCTTACTTCTCTTAAGTTGTTTCTACCACTTTTTTTTTTGTTTGCTGATTGAGTCTATTTGGGTGGTCCACTCATCCTTGTTGGCATTTTTCCCATCTTCAATCAAGTTTGAATGTTTCTTCATGGACAAATCAAGAAAATTGCCGTTAGATGTATGTTTTTCTGTATGTTAAACACTCTTGGAATTGATGACAGTTCATTTGTCAATTCGGACAGGTAATCTTTGCGGTTATGAGTGGCAACTGATTGCAAGAATTAATGTAAAGTATGTTGCCGGGAGTAAAATACTTGAACTTTAATATTTAATTAAATATTGTATTAAAATTGAGTTCAAAAGGTCTCATAAAGTCATAAGTCATATTTACAGACTTTCCCAGGAAGGACAATCAAAGTTTTAGAAAGTTTATGACATGTTAATACACTTTGTGAATACCCCTTTAAAAAAAATAAATTTAAATTGGATTAAGGACAGATTGCATTTTTTTTAATAAATATTCTTAATTTTTTTACTGTATATTTGTGATATCCCTTTTTACAAATACATAATTGACCATCAAAATGACAACACCATGCGTAATTAACCAAAATAACACCATCGTAAACAACACTCAAATCCTCACAAGCTCACTCGCGCTTGACACGACAACTCCTTAATTCCTTAAGAGAACAGAAAAGTCGTGCTGCAACACTTATTTTCACTTTGCGAATGAAAATAAAAACATGACGGCCCCACATGTGCTGTAAGTAAATAAAGAAAAAAACAAACAAAAACCAACAAGCATTTAAATTCAGAAAATAAGAGGAACTGGTCCCAAATCAGCTGTGGCAAAATCCCTGCGTTAAACTGGTTCGCACATGAATTAAATATGAGCAAAAAAAGTTATGAAAATAATCATTATTTGCATATTTTTTTCTCAACAGCCTCAAAAGATTTAAAGGAATTAATTTCTATTGATTTTCTAGTTGTGGTTTATTTTTGTCTGAGGGTGTTTTTTTCTAAACTACAAATATTTCAAACGAAATCTAACAAATTATATTACATTAATTCATTAATCGATTGCGGTTTGGAGCAACACCTGCACTAACAACTTAAGTACAACTACAAAAAACAATTAAATTGTCAATATAAGTAGTTTCGTAGCGCCATTAAGTGGCTACATAAATTGGTTGGCTTCGCGTTCAGTAGCAACCGTTGCAGCTTATAACAACTAGTCTTTCAATTATTTCAATTGATCCAATTCATTTGATTACGTTTTGAACGTTTTTTTAATCTGTCCATTAGACCACATTTCCAACCACGTTGAAGTAAGTATAAAATTTCAGTATTTACAGCCCGACTGCCGACTGCCGTCTGAGATGTCTTTTATTTCGCTCGTTACCAATTTGAGAAATGTCACTTTGACAGCTGGCAGTTGGCCAAGTCGTAAAGAAGTCAACTTAACTGTGAAATTAACAACCAGAAACATAAACAATATTGAAATCGTAAATAACAGCAACAAGTACAATAATAGAGTTAACGCCCTCCAGTGTCACCTGAGAGCAATTGAGGCTATTTCTGGCTTTAAAATAGAAAAAAAATTAAAAATGTAGGCAAGTCTACTATCATGGAACACAAAATCAGCTAAAAATGTTCCCTCTACCAAATTACTTCATTAAGCGAAAATACAATTAAAAACTTTATTTTTTTTATCTTTAATAGCAAAATAAGTTATGGCCTAAAACAAGTTTTCTTGGCCCCAACTAAAGATATTTTGTTATTAAAATGTTTTGCTGAAGACAGAGGCCCACCTCGCGAGAGGTCCCAGCTGCAGCCCGTGTGCCGACCACTGGTAATGGACCTTTTAAAAGTCGGGCTTATCGACAAAGCAATTAGTTTTTTTTGTTGTCCGAAAGATTAGCACGAAAAATCGCATTTTATTGCGGAAATTATTATTGACAAAGTTGACATGTTGCACCGAATGCGAATGCGCGTAAAATACTAGAAAATGGCAGTGGCGGGAAACCAGTTTCGTTAATGTCAAAATTAAGATTAAGTTTCGCGTTCATGTCGTTTTCAGTTAAATTGGCAGTCCTGTTTGAATGCGCCTTGGCGGCTTGTGTGAGAGGCTTGAGTTGGGGCACATTAAGTAGAATTGAATGGAAATTTCGGTGATTTTTTGTGAGAAACATCTGGGATACTTAGAGCAATGGCACAAGTAACTAGCTGTCAAAATCCATGTAAATAAATTCCTGCCCAGCAGAAGAATGCTTATCACGCTCCAAAAGCCACTCTAGTTGATTAAATATCCAAATGCCAACATTGTGTCATGTTATGAGCTATTATTATGACAGCTATCCTTCGTATGGTTTGGCACCCACTTAAGGTTTTGAACGAACCTTTTACGAAAAGGAAATTAAAATCCTGAAGACTGCATTTAACAAGCGGAAAGCAAAAAGTAACACAAAACAAACCAGTTAGTTCCAAGTTCCCAGTCACAAGCAATTAACATGATAAAACGTTTGTTTGCCTCAACTTGGTTGCGGAGATCCAACGTCGCGCCACGCCACACTAAACTACTCTCCTACAAAAAATAAAGTCTACTACTTTAACACAGATGCTTTGCTAGTCTTGTGCGCAAGCCAATGGTGTATTAACATTTCGACTCCTTCTTGGTTCTGCTTCTGCCCTGGCCTCTCTGTCTTAATCGTCATCATCATCTTCGTTTAATAACAAAATGTTCATTTATACGAACTGACATTGACATTGTGCTCGCGCACAGCAGGTCTCTTGGCCCCGGTCTAAACTTGGCTTAAACAAATGCGCATGCGTGGCACTCAGCAGGCCAGAGTCAGACAGAACCGGGAATCTTTGCAATGTTAATCAATTTGAGAAATTCTTTTATTTTTGTGCATGTCCAAAGGCGTTTCGGTTACGTTTCGTTTGAATTTATGAAAATTATTTTTCATAAATGCCTAATAAATATCAACTGGTCTTAGATTTGTGTTTTGTGTTAAATTTAAAATTGGAATTTACTACTTATTGAATTGGAATTAAACGAACTGAGGTTTGAAGGCATATCGTTTGGTTTATTTACTTCCCACATTTAGTAAACGAAAAAAAAGCACCCAAATGCAATTTTACTTTCAACTTCCTCTGCCTGTCAAAATATTTTGTATAAATATTTGAGAATTGAGATATTTGATGCCAAGCACTTAATAATGAAATTCGCACCTTTCCCTAAAGTAATGAACACACACACACACACACACTTTCCTTGCAATGACAGAAAGGAAACGTGCACCCACACACCTACACACCTACGCTGAATTGCACCCTGCACACATTGTGGTTTTTATCATACCAAAGCGATCTTGCATTTAACAATTAAGAAAGAGATCAGGTTACGTTCACTAAAAATAGCAGACAAAAGAAAAAGCGTAAAAAAACCAGGAACCTGCTGGTGGTGGGTCACACGCGAACAATAAATTTAAAATAACGATCAATATCGAAAGTGGACAGATTTTAAGGGAAATATGATACATATCAGACATGCAACAGACGATCGGGAGGCAGGATCTTTTATTCATGTGTGCCATAAATTTGGGTTTGTTTCAGTAACCCATACGGAATTCATGAAACAATTTAAATTTTATTAACACTTTTGAATACTAGGGGGCTGAGAGATGCAGAAGTTTACTTCCAGTGTGATCACAACAATTTCACTCTTGGTTCGATTCGATTTCACGCCTACTAATGAAGTGTGACAGTTTGCAGCTTGTGTGCATACACGATCAGAATTTGCAAAAATTCAACGGATTTTCTGTGTCCAACACCCACACAGGAACTGCATACATCCTCCACGCATATCATATGTCACTTGGCACAAACATATTGATCTTAAGTGATCAGATAAGGCTCACTGCACGCAGTCTCGAATTCTAATGGGACATGTTGCCTTTTGTCAATTTAAAATGTGCACAGAAACGTCTGTCTACGCTAGGCTAGGTTTACACCATATTTCAAGCCAAATTAAAGCACCTCATTCAGACCATTATGAAGATATGTTTATGATTCGAAGGCGTTCATGTTGCAAATACCTTCAGGGAAGCTACATATTTTATGTTTTGTGTGTGTGTGTAAATTTCCACACACGCTCATGCTGAGTAAAATTTTGTTCACAGATTTATATTTTCCCTCGTTGGTTATAATGGAAATGCAATTTGTATTTTGAATAAAACCCACCTAGTCTCTTTGGGCATATTGTATGCGATCATCTACAAAGTGTCTCTCGTCGTTAGCCTTTCAGACTGGTTTTTTCAATCAACCTTATCCTTATCGCCGTTAAGCTGTCATTTAGTCATACATATTAACTTTGATTTAGAAATTTGCATTTTTAAATTGCAAAACACATCCTACCTGAAATTTAAAGTAAATTATTTTACGTGGGTTGGCCTTTTGCTTTTTTTTTTGATTTGTTTACTTAGTGAAGAAATACTAATTGTGAGCGAAGAAGTCTATAATTGCCCTATCAGCCTAAGTGACTCTGTCAGTTAAGACTGCTGTGTGTTATAAAAGTTGGTAAGAGTCAACATCATAAATGAATACTGAAGTATATCCAACAAATAACAATTTAACAACCAAAGCTGCTATAGAAATTTGTTCAAATTTTATTAAGATTATCTCTTGGACCATTTGATACCAGAAATAATCGATCAACCCATATTGTAAATTAATACTCTTGCTGCTTTTAATTGCTTTTCAAAGTGAGTGTTTCTTGCAATGTTGCACCTTTTTGTTGTTGTTTGTTATGCAGTCTTCATCAAGCACAACAAGTTTTCCCATTAATTTTACACTCGCGTTGCGCTGTGCAATTTTCCTGTCGTAAGGTGTACGCCGTGCGACAGTTTAGACACTTTAGCATTTTAATTTTTGTTGTTTTTAATCAAAGCCCATGCGCAGCCGAGTGTAAGTCTTTTAACTTAACGCTTGCTTTTTGTAATTTTATGCTAATTGAGCAATTATCTTTTCAATCATATTTGATATGTATACGTACTACATATGTGGAAGTGGTCAGATAAGGTGTGTCGAGGATGAGTGATTGTGGTAGAATTATTAAGATCACTTTGAGAAATTGATTGATATGAGAACAAATAAATTTCTAATTTGTTGAAAATTTAATGATTCGATTTGTTTTTTAGTAAACGTTTGAGTAGCAATTTCCTTCGATAGTTTCAGCTTAGAAGTCATTTGATCTGTGAGGAGTCGATTCCAATTTAAAACATTTTGTGACATACACTCTGTACACATATTACATCAAACTGAAATAACTCAATTTCCTGCTAGTAACAAATTTTGAATTTTATTTACTTTTAATAGTTTTAGGAAATTCACTTTACGATCATTTTCGCCTTTGATAAATGTGACACCAACAATTGGAAATATTTACACACCGGAAGTGTGCGGAATATCATCATCGTAGAGTTAAAAATAATCATCAAATATTCATAAAATTTCATAACAGTTCTTATTTTTTACGATTTAATAAATACAATCATTGCCTCTCTTGCATACTAAATAGAATTTTATGAATTTTGACACTTGCCAATGAAAACAAATCGTAAAGAACAACAACAGTTTTTTTTCTCTTTGTAGTTTTCAGTCATCATCATAAATTCTAATCACATACGCACACAGTCCCATCCGCAATCACAATTCAAGAAATGAAGAAATGTTTCCAGGAAAATTATTCTTCACCGAACGCCGATCGCTTATCGGTGAATCAAAAATAAAATTGCTCGTCGAACGTCGACGGACAACTAAAATCATAACATACATGCTGTATGCTGCATGCAGTATGAGCAACAGAAAATACAAAATTGTGGTTGCTGCTACTATATAAGCAAATCCATAGATTATTATGATAAGGGCTCAATTTAGCGTTTAGAAAAGAATAACAAGGAAAAGATTCATAAAGAACTGACAATAGGAAATTGGAAATGTGTGAGCAGAGCTAGGGATAGCCATAAATATGTCCGAAACAAAAGTAGCTGCGAAAATATGTATGACACTTTAATATTTTGACAGTTGTAGGAAGTTATGGCGTGAGGAAAATGGAAATGTTTCATATTTCAGAGTCAAGTATTTCAGTGTATTATCTGTCTACTAAGTAGAGTACTAAAGTTAAGTTTACTATGAATATGGACCATTGCCTTTGTAGCTTTGTAACTTTGACCCAGTTTACACTTTGGATTGATGATTTTATTTTAAAAATTGTTTTTATATGAAAAGGCCTCGAAAATGTCTGAACGCCTTTGAGGATTTCTCGTATCCTGCCTAACTGTCAATGTAAGCCGTTATCTATGGAATAGCATAAACCTACTTACATTCATATAATAAAGAGATTACTTACGTTCTCACATGATGTACGACATGAGCCAAATACTTCGTTGCAACAAGTGAAGATATCTGCAAGTACAAACGAAAAAAAAATAATGTTGAAAATATACGAAATCACGCAAAATGTATAAAGCAGAAAGATCGGTTTAATGCATGCGTTATCTGTCAATTTTTGACATTTCCAGTAATTTATTTACGCGCACACTCACTGACTTCATGTGCTGCTCTCCGATTTGGTTTGATTTTTGCCTCTTCATTTCTTTTTGTTGTTGTATTTGTTTGCTGTATTTTTGTGCGTTCATTAAAATTGCGTTTTTCACATTCAAGGCAGCTGGCCCCCCTACGTCCCGCCCTCAGGCCAGCACGAAGAATTTTCTTGTTTTGTATAAACCGCGTCCAACAACTTCACGACTTGACTTTTGCATACTACATACTGACTCGGTCGTATGTGGCGCAGTATATTTTCTTGTGATTAATGTCTGACATCTTTTTATTAAGCGCACTGGATGATAAGCGAACCCGAACATGCGCTATTTTATGCCGCGCCAGTGTCATTCTACATTCTACACATGTGAAGTTCGCATCATCGCGTAAACTGGCAGAGTGAATATCTATCTGGCTGTACGTACGATTCTACATATTCATACATATGTCGTCGGATGCCCTGTTTGTAATGGCCGTGTCGCAAGTCGCAAGTGCAAACGGAGACACTTGCTTTATTTTATTTGAAGGAGGGTCGGGGGGGACATCAAAACTATTTATTTTGCGAATGGGATTAACTCCGGTCTAGTCGATGATTATGCACGCTACAATGCAAAGCCAATTGATTAAGTATTCACATTCAAAGAGTTGCTGCTTATAAATATTCCAACTGCTTTTGTTTTTTCCTCATTATTGCATCGCATATTCATATTGATAAGTGTGAGATAAAATTGTGACTAATGAGTGAACAAATTAATATGACAGATTCAATGGTGGTCTATATGTGGTATACAAATTAACCTTTTAGTGATTTTTTTTTATTTCACTGTTTTTGGTAGAATTTTGTTTAAATATCAAAAGAAATTACAAGAAAATATTAAATAGTTTACAAAAAAATGTGCAAAAATCCTCCTTCGACAAAGACTGTTTGTTCACTTAGGCTCATCCTAAGCTAATCGACTCCTTACAGATATTCATTTGCGTTAATTAGCCGCTTTAGCAGATCATAAATGCCAAACTAAATTGTTGTTCTTGTAATTTATTGCAGGCATAAAGGAGACGAAAATACAGTAGTTGAGGAAAAAACTTCGGGATAGGTAGACCAAAACACACACGCCCATTTCGTAGACTGCGTAGAAAATCGTATAGTACCGCGTACTTAGCACTAAAATATTTAATAATACATTTTATGAGCTAACTACGCCCATAGGTATGCAAAACAAGTATTTTAGAAACTAAAATACTTTAGGGTATGACCGCCCACTTTTTAAATTACAAAATTTTTACACAAAAATGTATGCAGTTGAAGAAATAGAAGAGTATCTTCTTTGTGCAAATCCTTAAATATTCCCAACTATTCCATTTGGCTGTATGATTTTAATCAATATTCAAATGGTCGCCAGTGCCAAAATCATGTCTTGAATTGCTAATAATGCAACAACGACAACAACAAAAAATGGAAAACATAAACAAATTGACAATAGGCCCTTACTGCATTTGAATGCAATTCCAAACTGTCAAGTGAATGCACTCACCACTGTCAGAGGAACAGACAACATGAAGGCTTGCTATTCTCTTGCAGCGGCAATTGTTGTCGTGTCATTGCAATGTTGTTGCCAATCTTACTGTTATTGTTGATGAGATCGTTTAATGTCCACCATTGCTTAACAAACAGAAGTCAAATGTCTCATCAGAATGTATTTGTAGTTGGTGTTGTTATTTGTTGATATTAGAGGAAATTATGTGTTGAGAGCATAAGTGCTGCCCATGAATTTTATGAAGAGGTGTTTAGGTTGGTACCTCATATTCATGAGCTAAATTTAAAAACAATTTCATTGTGAAAATACTGCATAATAGGTTTTCACTTATATATTATTCCTTTGCAAACTTTCTCATCCATATATTGTACTTAAACAAAATTTGAAAATAAATTCGAATTGCTATTCCAAACCACAATAAAACTGTCAATCAAAAGTGCCGCCATTATGCCGCCTTCCTCCCACAACTATTGACATCACGTTCCTATGATGTTTGCTATACAAAAGAAATTTTAATTAATTTCTTTTGATAACTCAAATGAAGACCGAAGACCGCTAGGTTGAAATTGTACAAATAGTGTTGCCAATTTTAAAAGCAAATACCTTACGGTCTAAGAAAAATGTTCGTAAAATATAAATAGATTGCAACAAGTTGCTAAGCATGAAGAATTTCTATTCAAATTTATGTACAATTAGTTTTTTTTTAAATCACCATAAAGTATTTACATTGAAGAATATAAAATATACTCACTCACAGCAGAAAATTAAAAAAATTTCGTTTTTTTCCAAAGTTTGAACTGAAAAAAGCTTGAAACTATTTTAAGAAATTGTCGCATTTTCGAAATATTATTTTTTTATGTTATTTTTTATTAGCCACGCGTGAGTAGCTAGTTGCCTTTTGTCTAAATTATTTTTATAGACGGAGCAGATCTATTTTAAAATTTTTATTTGTTTTTGAGTGTTGATGGTGATTTCACTTTGAGGACATGAAAATTAGAGTTAAAATTGGGTACTTAAAATAATATTATTATTGTATACTATTAGTAAAGATCTCATTGAAGAGGTTAGAGCCACCTCAACTTTAATCTGAATGCTGAATCTTACAATGCAAAGTAATTAATTCATTTTCCATTTTACAAGGCCCAGCAAATGGCAATTCTGTCAACGTAATCACACGCTTGGAAATATTTCATGACATTTCTATCACACAATAAACGAAGTATCTCAATGGCAGCGAAAAAAATAGTATTTAATGCAATATGCAACATACATCAAAAGGAATGCTGACAAATGTGGGGAGGGAAACTGTTAGAATGTAAAGAAAATTTGTAATAATCACAACAACATGGTGCAGTGGAGAAGTCCAACAGCAACTGCGCCAAAGATGCTAATTGAAAATGAAGGATTTATAAACTAGAAGCAGTAAAACATTCGTTCATTGAATGCTATACAGTATTCCATATTCCAAGGAAGCCTGAGTGCGGCCCCGAAGAATGCTTGGAATTGAAAATTTTATTCAAATTGTTTTAATGTTTTTGTAGCCTCTTTCTGTCTTAATCAAAGGCTTTTTTTAATAGTATTAGACAGACAAATGCAGTGGCTACAAATAAACAAGTTTGAAATTAATTGAAAGTGCTGAAGAAATGCTACAGATATGATGTTGATGATGAAGACTACAAATTGGTTAAATGAAGGCAGAGCGAAATTGAAGAGACAACAGAGTTTTATGCAGGCGCCAGCATTTTGTGTGGAGTTTCATAAAAACTTCAATTTCAATATTGTGAGTCTATGCAAATGCTTACAATTATTAAAAATTATTTCAAAATTGTAATAAATGTGGTTGGTTCAATTAATATGAACACGCAATGGTGAATAAATTTAAATGAAACAAATGTTTATTCACTATTTTTAGTTCAATTTGAGAGATAGCAAATGTCGCATGTACCCATTCCACTCCTCCTCTGGAGCAAACGACTCATCCATATTTCATTCAATTAAACTCAACTGCTTCTTTCTATGAATTACTAGTTCGAAATAATTTCTCACTTTGCTTTGATAAATCTTCTCCCCAGTTTATTTTTTTTGTGTACATTCGTACACTACTTAAGCTAATCAGAAAATAATTAGACACCACTTTGCCGTTTTGGCCCGTTGGCAACACTGTGTGTGACATTCGGGATGCTGCAGGGTTGCCGCGTACCAAGCAAAATTGCATATTAAAAGCCTTCTTCTAAGGCAATCCAATCCCTTCCTCCTTTGGACGCCTTGCCCTATGCGGGCGCAGAAGAACATGTGTGACATATGGGCAAAGGCGAGAAATGACAGAAAGACAGGCCAGGCAGACAGCAGCCACTTTTTCAGCTGCTGCTGATTCCATGTTGTCTCTTTTTGCATATGACAAAAAAGTAAAATACGTTTTTGTCACTTGCCTCGTTTTATGTACCACCTTCTTCTTGGCTGTTTTTCCTTTGGTTGTAAGTAAAAATACACCACAAGATCAAAAACACTCATTAATTAAGTGTGTAATTCTTGAGATGTGCTGGTGCTGCTGCGATGTTGCATGGTGGGATTTTGAATGTGAATTCGTTGGGTTTTTTTTTGTTGTGGTAATTATTTTTAGCGAATTACTTTGAAGTTTATAATTTTCGATTTCGGTTACGGTTTAGGGGGCGGAGAGACTAACGCTATCGAAAAATGTTGCATGATTAAAATGATTTAATGCGAAATAAATTTTTAATATGCATTCGTTTTTAAATTATGGTACGGTGGAATTTTTTAAAGATATGGTAGCGTTTTAATTGATGTACATGGGCAAGACATTTTGTCTTTTTTTGAAGTTTTTATGCCGAATTATGATTGAAAAATTGGAAAAGCGAAGAATTTTTAAATCAAATGGTTTCAGTCAAGAGTTGAATGTTTTATTGTGATTTCATTGAACCAATTAAAATGTTTCTTCATTCAGACTTTTTTTATTTAATATTCATTGAATTTCTGTACCATCTTCTAAATATTAATTTAAGTATCCATTTGTTTATTTCGAATGTAAACAAAAGCGTGTGAAAATCTTCATGTAAACTCGTTGCTCTCCAGAACCACTTCACTTGTTTGGATTTCGTTCACACTGAGTGGCTTTTCAACACCACTTTTTGTTTATAAGCTAATTTTGAAAAAAATCAACATTTATGTGAAAGCGGGCTCATAAAAAATGTTGATTTGATAGTACATGGCATGCACTACACTAAACTCGATTCTGTGAACATGCCTTTTAGTATTTTCATACACAAATCCATTCTCCAATTGAATGAATTTGAACGACGATTTGGCTTTTTAGCGGTTGAAGTATAGATCAGAAAGAAAACCAATCATTCAAAGGTGTTGTTGCTGAATGTGGTCAGCTCATGCACCCTTAACTGCTGTGTAACTTGTGTACTTAGGAGTGCGTAAACGATATTAAAAAACTTTGTGTAAGCGTAAACTGGTGTATAAGCAATACACGTGCCTTGTCTTTGTTAAAAAATTCGGCTAATTTGATACAAATACTAATTAAACATTCGAAATTCATATACTTTCATAAGAAATAAAATGTTTCCAATATAAATAAGAAATGCTCTTTGTATAATTTGCGTTTACCAAATAAGAAAAATTCTTTCATATGTGAAACACAAGGGATTTCTTGTTTAAATCTCGACTTTTCGAAAATTTAATACATTTGTTTCTACTGATAAGTTCGATTGGCGGTTTTTCCAAAATATATAATGAAATGAAACTGCGATGCGATAAGGCGCGAGAGAATATATAGCTTATAATATTGATAAACTTTGTTGAACTCAAATTAGTAAGTGAGAAATCGTTAAAATGAAACAGAAATAAAATTGAATTATTGTTTTTTTACAAAAATTCTACGTTTTTAACGAATGCGATGCGCTACATTAAATGTATAAAGAAGTGATGGGTTTGTGAAGCGCTAACTGAAGAGCACATATGAAGCGCTTTTGATGCGCTTGAATTTCCGCTAAGAAATGGAATGAAAGTCAGTCCCCTTGAACCGTTGAAATAATGAGTCACTAATACAAGTTTAATCTAAAGGGAAAATGACTCCTTTCCAATAATTTTCAATGTCAAACTCACCATAAGGTGTTTTATTGTCACGTGTTGCCGCATCGGTGGCCATCATTGAATCTGCTGAATCCGAATCCGAATCCAATTCCGTTTCGATTGATGTGAATTCATCACTTGCCATATCCGAAGTTGATGGTGAGGAATTGTGCTTTTGTTGTTGCTGTTGTTTTAGTTGTGGTGCATTATTTTTACTTCGCCGTCGCTGATCGCGTCGAGCGGAAGTCACTGTGAGCATGGCCATTAGCAGTAAAATGCCAAACAACAGACAATAAATGCGTAAATAAGACATTTTTGCTTTCCTTCACTTTCGTTGAGGTTCTTTTTTTTAAGTGGTAATTTACATGAAATACATTTTCGTATCAATTTATTTTTATTAAAAATTACCAATTGTACTTATCCAAAAATATTTTTAAAATTTGTATCGTTGTTGTTTGTTGTTGTTACTAATAACAACGCTGCCACTATTTTTCGCTGCCGCTTAATTAATTTTTATTGCATTTAATTGCCGTCGCTTAAAATTTCGCGTCCATTGCGGCTATGGGATTTTGTCACTTGTTCGCGTAATTTGACTCGTTTTTTAAGTGGTCACATTTGTTTAAAATTCAATGCTTCATTTTCATGTCGTACTTTGAAGTGTGTGAGGCTGGTTCTACATTTATGACAACTTTTGGTTTTTCGTTAATTTTTCTTAGTTTCTGTGGAATTCTGAATGATTTGACTTGGCTGGGCAATTGTTGTTGGTAATTTACTGGCCATGACCTCGACTAATCTGAATTGACGAGGTTAGATGCAGGAAAAATTAATTCCCCCGGCTTCACTCTTGCAATTCATATCAACTCTTTTTGATTTGAGGTTGCTTGGGCCCCTCCCGTTCGATATCCTTGTGTATAATTTTTCAATATTTGCTTCAATAATTGCAGATTAAAAAGGTTAAATGAGGAACTAATGAATGGGCACTTAACCACAGACAATTGAGTGTCTCATTTCGTGGGACAAAATATGTTCTTCTCTATAGAACAACATATTTATGCTTCCCTTTCAAGTACTACATGAAAGTGTTCATCCCCCAACATAAGTGAACCATTTTCTCCTTGCTTTAAAGCCGTTCGTTAAGCACTAATTAAACCAATTGACCGCAAACGAAAAGTTCAAAAATTCAAAGCAATATTAATGAACGCTTTTGAGAATTTCATATCACCACCGAGTCGAGCGATGTACCTACTTCGATACTTTAGTTCTGGTGGGGAGTAGTAATTTGGCTGCTATTCCAATTTGCGTATTTTTCCAGCTGGCTGGTAAACAACAAACTAAGCAAGTAAGCAAGTAAGCAGGTGCATATTTGACATTTTCCATATTGTTTGTGCCACCCGCGACATCAAAGTGAATTTCTAAACATCTCTGCACTTTGATGTTTCTAAATTGTGTGCACTTTTACAGCATATTTGCAGGCGTGCAAACACTTTTGAACCTCCTTTCACTCATACACACAAAACACAAAGACACACTTTTCCACCAGCGACAACGGCGACGACGACTTCAAAGGATAACGAGCGCAGGAGACAAACGTCAAACTGGAAAACAAACTACAAACCGGAGCCACTTCAGAATGAATATGCCGTTAGGGGACACTTCCGGTTTGATGGGGCGGGTGAATATGAGAGCAAGCAAAGAAGTGGAGCACATTAAGTCCGCTTTAATTATCAATGCAAATAGCACGAAAGTGGTGGGGTGGATGGCGCCTACAACATATAGTATGCTGCGGGAGAATGTCAAAAGGACGTATATCAAAACAAACTATGATTGCATTACAAATTTACATCTTTGGGAAATTATAAAAAAAATTGTATTCCATTAATCACACAAACTTTTCACTTTGTCACTCGGAAAACTTATTCAATCCAGCACCGCACGCGTTCGCTGATAGCAAAACACTGAATCGAAAATTTCATTCACACTTCCTCCAACATCATTCGAATGCCAACAAGTGTGTGTTGGCAGTGTTGCCAGGTTGTCGGATTTATCTGTAACCTACAGATTTTCGGAGAACAATGTATTATATCACTGTAGTATAATATATATGTGTTTAATAAGACATCAGGGTACCTACATATAATCCCTATAGGGACATTTTTTGGGTGGATCATACCGGGTGGGATTACAACTGGCACCAAGTTTCACGGGCGGAATTAACCATCAACTACAGCGTCAACCATCAACTGAAGCTGGCGCAAATTCCTATATATATTTATTTTAAAATTTTATACAACCCGTGCAACGCCGGGTATGTAAAAGCTAGTAAATAATAAATATATTAAATATTTTAACATGACAAAATTAAAAAAATGTTATTTAATATATTTTTAAAATTTTTAATCAGATTTATTTTTGAGTGCTATCAAAAAATCTGGCAGCCCTGCTCAGTGTCCCTATACAACAAAATGTTCGATGTACCTACCGTGCAACATGCTGCACGCAACATTCTGTTTTGTTTTGATTGCGATATTCGGTTAGTTTGTCTTATCATATCCAGTGTTACCATTGCACGATTAACATTTCCAACTGACTATCTTAAAGAACAACAAATCATATTAACTGGAAACAAGAAAAGGTAAAGAAATATTGTCGGCTTGGCGATTGATTTGTGATTGGCGATTGATTGGTGATTGACTGCAAAATTTTTGACATACTAGACTTTACCTAACCGAGATTAAAAAAAATATGAAATTTGATTTTACCCAGTGCAATCTCTGAATCCTAGTAAAATTAAAGTCGTTGTTGTTGTTTGTTTTGTTTTTTAATTTTAAATTATATTTATTACACATTTATTCATATATAATATTGTATGCATTTATGTATACATTATGGTGTTATGCCAATTTATCAGGATAATAATTTTGTAATTTTTCTATTCAATTTCTTTCAAAACATAAAAGTATTTTATATTTAATAATACATACATATATTTTTTATATACTTTTAACTAACACTTATTACTTCTTATAATTCAAATTTATTGTAGGAAAAGTTCCAAGTGAATCGAAATTGAAGAAGAATTTTTTTTGCTATTATTATATATTATAAAAAAATTAAATTTTAGAATTTTGTAAGTATTAAAAAAGTTTGTATTTTACAAAAAATATTAAATATATTTTGAGAGGGGTATACTTAACTTAAAATAGATAAATTAGGTTAAATACTATTTGTGTGTTGGTATTTAAAAATTAAAAAACTTTTTGTTTTTTATTTTTGTTTTATTTAAATTTCAATTAGTTTCTAAATACTTTTGTTTGACAATTTCCCTTAAGTGTCATTCATTATTTATATTTTTTTTTATTATAATAATCTAATTTCGTATAGTTTGGGCTAAGCTTCCATTTCCACTTGAACTGAGGGTATTCAGCATTTTGTTAGTTACTTTTGTTCATTTATGAAATTATTTGTTTGTTTTTATATTTATTTGTGTTAACATATTTCAGTTTAATAATTTAAATTTAAATTATTTTTTTGTATACTTTTACATAGTTTTTCTTTGTTGTTGTTAATTTTTTGTATTTTCATTCCATTGTTTTAATCTTCATACAATTAGACCAATTACACAATTATAGAATGTTGTAAGCGTCATTTTTACATTAATAAAGTTTCTTTGTTTGTTGTACGAGTCTCTTAGTTAGTTAAAATTTAGCAGGGTTCAAGGAAATCGTAACGAAGTAGAAAAAGAGTTTGAAACCTGGTCTGGTTATTGTGTTAATAAAAGAGACAAATTAGCTGAAGAAACTACAAAAATTTAGATATTAAAGGTACTTCTTTTTACTTGATACTTAAATATTAAAGTCGTTGGATTACTTCATCAACAATTTTATGATAATTCTAGATTTCACAAATTTACATTTTTTTTTTTTTGGTTTCCTGCTGTGTACAATTTAATTTTTTTTTGTAATATATTTTGTTTTATTTAAATGTTTGCATATTTAAATGATAATTTCAAAGTTTTCAAACGTTCCTTTTTTTCAGTGAGAAAAACGCTTGGAAATTCTAATTAGGAACAAATTGAAAATGTGCTTCGGTATAAAAATTAAATATCTTATAAGAAAAAATTTAAAAATTCCCTTTATTTTTTCTGGCTGGATTTACACCGGCAGCCGCTGTCAAAGCAGTGCTGCCATATATACGGAAAAAATCCGTATTTATACGGAATTGTGAAATGTTCAGGAAAAATACGGATTTCTTGACTCTGCTAAGCGAGCAGAGACAAAAACCATTTGGACGATTTTCAGTTGTTGTAGTTTTGTGTAGACTTTGGGTTTTACCAACAGAGTACTTACATTCATATTGAATATAAGTTCTTTTTGTATACATAGTTTTCTTTTGCAATTTGTTTATTATTTATTAAATAAAAATTATTTATAAAATTATGCTATGTTATGGGGAATTAGTTTGCAAGTTTAGATACTATGGTAATGCAAATTGTTAACTCACTCATGTGGTTTCAGGATGTTTACTTCTCAGAGATCTGCTCATATATGAAACTCGATTGTATGATGAGGATGTGAATTCCGTAACTCTTTGGGAGGATTTGTGAACCGATAAATGTAAAAATAACATCGGTAATTGCCCTTTGGACTTCTCTCTTAACAGCAAAAAAAACAACTAGCCTCATGAATGTTCTCCTAAGCTTTGCATAGTTTGATAATACAGATTTCCTAAGACTCTTAATTATTGGTTATAGTGATTCAAGTACGTAACGGATTTTTGTTTACAATATAAAAAAATTTAAACCTTGGTTTATGTAACAATAAACCTAAATAATCACGAATAGCTCCTTGAAGACACAATCGTTTTCCGGCTGAAATCCACTTGAGTGCAAAAAAACCCAAAAAAAAAAGGTACGAAATTACCTTATGTTTTCCTCTTTTGCTAAAAGCCTGATGAAGGTGCCACGTGAAGGCCAGAAACCATAAAACAAGCACAACAAGGACAATCAATTTGTCAAACGGGTCGTCGGGCTACAAAGGCGTTGAAAGGGTGTTTCTCTACTCGTTCACTCACTCTCTCTCAACGATGATTGATGGAGAATTAAGAAATTATGCATATGGAATTCTTGAAAAAAAGAAATCTTCAAGAAACATAAAAGAGTCAAAGAATAAAGAAAAGGCATTCAAAAAAGCAAAACGTAAGGACAACACTTGAGTTGACATACCGAAATGCCTAATTGAAATGTCAACTCTGCCTGGTAGTTGACAGCAGAAATGTCAAAATTATTTTTAGAATATTTTTATTGCATTCAAAGTAAACTTCGCATTTGTGCATTTTTGTCTTGTTGTTCTCATGTTTGGCCATAGCCATGCGAAGGAAAAGAAAAGCACAATCGAAAACTTTCTCTTGACATGTCAACAGGAGTAGAAATCATGCGGGTTTTTGACGTTTGCAAAAGAGCACTTTTTATACAATTGCTGTCTTGTTCATGGGTTGATGAGTTTGAATTGGCTAAGGCTGATTGAAAATACCTAGATGTTTGTATGTATGGCAAATGAAAAATAAATATTTTAATAAAATACAAAAAATTAAAAGGTGCATGAACAAAATTGTAAAGGAAATACTTAAAAATAATTTCATATTTCTAGTATTATTATGCTATATAAAGACATTAGGTTAACAGCATTAGTTCTTGATTTATAGTAGGATAAAGTTTTATTTATAATTTGTTGTGATTTTAGTATTTTTATTTTATGTTTTCGTTTTTAATATAATTAAGACTTTTAGTTTACATTTAAGCAATTTTTCAATCAGTTTGAATTTGTTTTTTTGTTTGATTTATCATATTTTGATTAAAGTTTATTTTTTAATTTCTTTTTGATTTCTGAATTAATATGTTAATAGTTTCTTCCATAAATGCTGATTTAAATAGTTTCAATTTGTCTATGTATTTTGTATATTATATAATAATATATATATAAAAATATATTCAATTTTAGCGTATATAATGCCACATGGCAGTCGGCTTGCGTGCATTGTTTATCATGTCGTGCCAGTGTTGGCAGCCAGTGCCACTCTCCTGTGGACCCAAGCCGCAACTGCCAATTTCGGTGGCCTCGCCACCCGAGCCGACCACGTAAATCTGAAATTGAGGAAACAAAGTCAGGAACTATTCCTCTAATTTTGCAAAGAGTTAATCCAATCAATTAAACATCAGAAGATCTTCATCCTAAATTTTGTATCAATTATTTTCTCACATTTTAATTAAGTACTTTAGATTCAAAGAGCAATAAAAACTTATACTAATCGTCTTTAAGAAACCTATCTAGGAAATGTTATCCGGAAACCTTAGAGTACTATCTATACAACTATCCAGCTTTCGTAAGACTTCGGAAGCAAATTATGGGATCGTTGGAAGGAGGAGAGGGTGGCCCGTAACACTTAAAGTGAGCAATGGGTCTGTTGCATTTGCTGAACTTGAGGCCATTGCCTCTTTCGGGGACCCTTCAGTTCAAACTAACACAACTCAAACCTTTTAGAGGTCTACCTTCCTATTTCAAGAAACATCTTTGGCCTATTCAAATCCAAACCACGGAACCTTTACACCGACAATGTTTCCGTTTAGACTAATGACCTGCCAACGGCTACAATCATTTTTAAAAGTCAGCCCCCATAAATTGCACAACAAATCCCAGAGAAACAACAATTAATAAATGTCGAATTTACATATTTGCCTAGGTGTTCGTACACCATTGCAAGTTACTAAGTAAGAATGGTATAAATTTATTGCACGCAAGTTATTGCACCTGAATGCAAACCGAACCCAACATACCAACATATGTGCTACATTTTGCCCACATAAAGGATTACGGCCACATCCGCCCATTCCTGACCACTGCAATAATGCAATCATGGGGCATCTTTGTAAATAAATAAATGTGCGAACAGTTCGGCACACCAGCAGCTGACTGCTGCTGGGCTATGTGGCATGAGTAAGTAATAAGTAATGTTGAAGTAAACAGTATTTTGTGGGTGGTAAAGCTCAACATCATGGTTGAACTTTAACCTTTCGTATACATTTGCACTTACATAGCTGGGGCAGGGCAGAGCAAAAGGGAATACGATGTGGTGGTGGTGGTGGTGGTGATGGTGGCTGCTTTCATTGCATTTTGCCACATAATCAAATTGCAACACGCTGTTGATTACTTTGGAATGCATACTCGCATAAATTGTTTATGTATAGGACACACAAACACATAGCAATACACACTCAAAGCCATTGGAAGAGGGAGAAGTTAGCATTTCTGATATATTTACAAATAGTCGATGGAAGTTGACGTCTTCTCTGTTGGTCGATTAGACAGGAATGCCTTTAAGTTTTCGATTTGGCCAAAGTTTTGGATATTGAATAAATTATTGATGGGCTAAACTAAACCCAACCGACTGGAAGAAGTTAGTTTGGCAAACGGAACTTTGTTGACAAACTAACTGAAGTTGTTGAAGGCAATTTAGCAAAAACTTTGCATATTCATGGGGGGGGCTATTGCATATTCATGCATTTCGACCGTAATCCACTGATATTCCCTGCGTAGCTGGCTTACCTCAATAGCAGCATTGTGTAAATACATTGACTGCAAATTGAATGTGAACGCCTCATTCCAAATGGGATTGGTGGGATCATCGGACCGGCTAATGCTGGTCTTCTTCTTTTTGATGCGTTTGCCATTTTGAATTAAATAAATCTAAAGTGGAAACAATAGAGAAATATAAATTAAGTTATACCAAGTGGCGCAGTAGACCAACCTTAACATATGGCTCTTGCATGGTATCTAAATTTTTGGCCTTCATTATGACAATCGTTAGACGTTCGGCTTGTGGCAAGTAGTTGAGTGAACAAAGGAGTTCTGGACGATCCTCTTGAGGTTTTTTTATGCGCAACAAGTCACCCCAGATCTGTTTACGAGAGAACATAAGATATAGAAAGGATAAACAGAGCTAGTACTTAGCTAGTACTTACTTCCACTGACTTGGAGAGATCCAATTCGCCCACCGCAATCCGCACTTCGCCTATAATGTCATTATGAGAATACCGATCGTAGTCCAGAACCTGCAAGATCAGTTCCTTGCCCTGCAATTGGTCACGTGATACGGGAAACTTGAAGTGCTGATCGAAATACGGATTCGATTCACCGCGATGTATATGAGTCTGACGTTTGCGTATGTCCACTTCGGGTTCCAGCATGAGACGTACATAGGGATCACGAAAACCGCCCTCGTCAATGGGACATAAATTGTGAGCTGTTGGAAGAAGTGAAGTTCGTCCAATGCCCATGGAATCATAGAAATAACCCAACTCACCTTCGATCAAGTGAACAGTCAGGTCGAACAAGTGATAGTCGTATTTCACACGCAAATGCAGACGTCCCAGGGCGGGACTGGAGTTCGGTGCAGTCAGGTAAACAGGGCCATCTTGTGCCCTATACAAATCGGGTTGTAAAGCGCCAAGTGGTGATGCAGGGCCCATGGCAGGGTCCAGACCCGGCCCAGACTGGCGTGGCGGTATCAAGAGCGGCGACAAACACCGTCCGACTTTGGGTGAGTTCATGTTCATGTTCATATTTATATTCATATTCGATACGGAGCCACCGGCTATGGAGGCGAGGCTACTCTGTGAAGGGCTTGGTGTGCGTATGTCACTGACATCGGTTGAGGCGGGACTGCCGCAGCGGGCATCCAACGAAATGGTGCGCATGGGGCTGGGCGATCGTGCCAACTGGGGAAGTGAGGCAGAAGATAAAATTTCTAAAAATCTGTACTCAGAGTGGGATGCTCAAGCTTACATGATGCGGAAAAGCCGGTTCGGAGGGTAAAGAGCTGCGTCCATCAGGACCGAAGGTGCGTATTTGTGGCGAAGAACCACGGTGGCACTGCAATCAATAAGAATTACAAGGAAATCCATCAAATATGCAAATTCAAAAGTAAAACTTACGGAATGCCTCGACGGAGCGCTGTCCACGCTGCTCTGACTCGAAACCGATGGTGTACGCTGCAAGCGAGGCGGAAACGAACGACTCTGATGATGCAAATGCAATGGACTGTGCAAGACCTCGGCTGGGCCACGCAGCACCTCAGCGTTAACCGTGTGAGTTGAGCCCATCGAGGATGGTGGTTGTATGGGTTGGGATTCTTTTGTCACATTGACCTCCTATGGTAACCGAAACGAGAAACAGGGTGGGGTATTTAGTCAATGAAAACAATATTTTTTCAATTTATAAAAATTCAAAATGTAACCTCAGAGTCCGTGGGCAAATCACAACTATCGCTGACACTACCAGCCCCACTGCCACTTGTGGTCGAGGTCACCGACGAGGCCGAAGGCGGCGGTGTCATGGGCGGTGGTGGGGGAGTGGTCGATGATGTGGAAGCAGCGCCATTGTCCTCTGAATTACGATCGAGAGTTACGCGTCGCACGGCACCGACACGTTCTTTGGCCATGCGTGACCAGGATTCAATTCGTTTGTGCGCGAGCCAACAGGCAGCTGGTCCGAGACCGCTCATGATTGATATTTTTTAAAGGTTTTTATCGTGGTTTTTAATATTTTGTGGTTTTTTTAATTTTTTTCTTTTGAGTATTGAGTAGAGTGGTGTTGATTTTTATGTTTTTTTAGCACTTTGTCGGTTTTGTGGTCACGGATGGATTTTCGTTTGCAATTTAAGTGTATAAAATATCTATTAATTTAAAGTTTTGTAGATACATCATTGGAAATGCAATTTTGGATGTGTAATAGTTGAAGTTTTGCTCCTTTGACTAAAAATTTGTTTAACATTGAAAGGCTTTTCAAGGGTTCATATGCATTACAATTGACTAAGTCGAATCTCAATTACCTACAACATGCGTACTTATCAAAACTTGAAAAGCTCCTAGCATCGAATAAACATTCCACATCCTGCAGAGGCAGCCATTCTACTTAAGTCACTTTGTGCTGGGCTGTTGTTCCTTAAATTTTAGCACTTCAAAATGTAAACTTGTGAGAACCTTCAATGAAATCTGCCTAGTCCTTTTCAACTCAACTCCCCTAGCTCTCTATGCCCTTGCGGTAACTTGTGATTTTTGAGGCATATTTCGACAAAATAGTAATTATCCTCATATCGGCTGCAAGGCAAAATATCGTTTGTTGCTAAAATGCGACAGTTTACTGCTAGGATGTGTATGTATGTATGTGTATGTTACAGTGCGAGTAGTGCGTCAATTTGTGGGATTAATGATAATTGAAAGTGGGCGTTTGGTGAAATCGATCGTGGGGGAAAATGTGTGCACTTTTGTGGCCGTGATAAGCCCAGGTACTTATACGCACACACACGCATAACCACTCACGCGCTGGTGTCATTCGTGGAGAGGATTAATTATTATCAGGGCACTGTGATGCTTCTAATTACGGTGTTGATTTGAAGGTGTGCTAAGTGCGAAATTTTGAAATACCGCATTGTGGACAGGCCAAATGTAGGACAATTATGATGTTGAAGGCTCACTACGATTAGGAATTATGGGATTAGAGGTTAGATTTTGTGGTAAATTATAAGTGAACCACTTACATGCTGAGTGAGAGACAAAAAGCAGAGAAGAAAATTCATCCTTTCAATGTTAATCTACTTTTAAGGTTATTTGAAATTATTTGGAAAATTCCCATCGTATTCCTTCATATTTAACTTTAAACTTTTAATGCTATGAAGTTACCCCCACCAAACTCGTAAGCAACTTTCCACGTACAATATTCCATCAACATTTCCTTGAATATGAAATTCCTAAAAATATGTGGTACCCCTTGGCATTGAAATGCATAGCCCGTGCGGCAAAACGAATCCATAAAAATCCATTTACGGCCACACCCATTACAAGCCTGAATATCCAGCGTAGTATTGTATTATGATGATGATGATGAATTCCACACACTCGAATTCAATTCAAAATTAAACAAAAAACGCATTTTTCCAGTATTAAATAAATTAAATGGCATAAAGCGCACGTGGAACGAATGAATGGGACGAGATGTGCTCGAAATATTGCAGAGGAACTGCGACGATGTTAGGGACCAACCCCCAAATTAGTTGAGGATAATAAAAATTTGTTGTAGTACTTGTTGTTGTTTTTGTTGCCGTAACTATTTGACACCTTTTCGTTGAGTAGAGTTTTGTTATCGAGAGATACCCTAAAAAAACAACAATAACCGAAACTCTTGTTAGAGATGACACCACTCCATGTGGACTCTGACTCTGAGCTCTGAGTGTTTTGTTGCTGTCCCTTCCATATTGACAATATGTTACGATTGTCGTTTAAAAGGATTTCAATTTTATTGATTTGATTGTTGTTGTTGCTGGCTGCTTCTTCTTTATATCTGTGCTGCGCCATAGAGTATCGTTAAAATTTATTACTTTTGTGTTAAATGTTGTTGTGTGCTTATGAGTGTGTGTGTTTTAATTTGGTGTTAAATTTGTATTTAAAATGATCACCTTCCGTATTTCATATGATGTGAATTCATTCATTGTTTGGTGGTGAAGTACTTAAGGGATGGGCAAATAGAATATAATGGAGTACAGTGGGATGACTTGAGGAATTTTTTGAGAAAAGTGTAGAAATTGATAACAGTTATCAATTGCAGGGGTCCAGTTCCTGGTTAGTTTCCTGTATCGCCGATTTTTTTTTATTAAAAAGAAAATAACATAGTTTTGCAAATATTCGAATCCCCCTCAGCTTATCATTAAAATAATGATTTTATTTTATAAAAAAAATTTAAGAATTTTTTAATAAAAATTTTTTTAATTTTAAACAAAAAAAAAATTTTTGTATAAAACTTATTTATATATTTTCTTCCATTTCCTCTTTAAAAATAATTTTTTCGAATTTAAATAAAATTTCAAACCACAACTTTTCTGATATCACCCCACTGTCCATGCAAGCACTTACATTAAAGTGACAAATTAAATACAATTAAAAGGACAACGGACATGCCCACTTTTCCGCACCAATGCAAGCAAAACATATGCTCATCCCAGCTCAGGAGAACACATGAAATTCAACCGAAAAAATGAGAACAAACACAGAAGAAGCAGAGAGCAGTGATCATTTATGAAACGTTGATATATTCAAAGTGGCATACAAAGGCAAAAAAAGCCACCCTTGGCATGCAATATGCCGCAAACACTCAGCTGAAACACAGCCAGCAGCAGCAGCACACTCTAAAAATCTCACAGCAAATTGCAATTTTCCACTTTGTTTAATTGTTAAAGCGTTGATTAATGGGATTTTCATGGTTTGCATTGTGTGAGTGAGTGTACTTGTGTGTGTGTGCGTACATTTTACAAACATTCGCCACGAAGGAGATGGTAATACTAATACGTTTTTATGGACATTTTATGGTACTTAGCTGGAGAGTACCTTTGGGACAGTAACACAAAAAAAAAGAAAAGAAGCAAAAACAACAATTGAGTTTATACTTATGTAAGTATTTAAGTATTTAAAAAATTTAGGGTTTAATAAAATCACTTGATTGCACTAAAGACCAACGGAAATCTGTGCCAGCGAAATTATCATAAAAGAAATTTCATCAGCAACTGAAATGTTCCCCCAGCCAACGCCATTGGAAAGTACAAACGCTAACGCCAGCAAGAATGCCACAACAATGGCGAATAAAATAAAATACGCACACAAAAACAGACTCATTAAATAGGCTCCGCGTTGGCTAAGCGTATCTAGTAAATGGGTGTGTGTGTGTGTTTTTGTGTAGAATCGTGTAGGAATGTGTGTGTTTTGGCGTGGGTGCGTGTCTAGTACGCGTTCTTATATTTGTCTATTCCTTAAATGTATATAAAATAATTTTTTTGACAATTTTTTTTCTAAAGTTTACATGTAAAAGCTTTTACGCGCTCTTTTTTAAAGTTGCTATGAAAATGGCTGTGTTATGTTGAGCTTTAATGCAAGAAAGTAGTATTTTATACTTATTAAGCGATTACAAACACATTTGTTTACGTTCCATCTGGGGTAGCCCAAAAGTGTGTGATGATAAAAATGCTTTGCCATAGAAAAGGCTAAGCAAGAGATCTGCCTCAAATATTAGGTAGAATTTTTTATGAGAAGCTATGTTATCAGTAACTTTATATTTCGAAAGGAGAGTGGATTCCCTTTACAGTAGATTTTAACAAAACAATTTATCTGTTACAATTACATGAAAAGGTTATGAGGTATCAAGCCCTTGCTAACCAGGGGTTCATTTGGTTCTAAAGAAAAGCACATGAAGGTGAAATAATAGAGCTAGAACGTACTTATTTTATTATTCAAATATCGTTTAAATAAATCGAAAAGCTTTTGCAAAATAAATTCTCGAAAATTCGCTTGTCATTAAATTACCACAAGCCAAAAAAATGAATCATTAATGCGCCAAGGAGAACATAATGGCGTTTGTGTATTTGTACTTGTTAGTTAGTTTTTTTTTTTTTGGTGCAACGCACAACTGACAACACCTGTTAACTGTCACAAGACGACATTAAAACGACACATACATGCACATAGAGAAACAAAAGTCTACCATATTGTCTTGCGCTTACAGCCAACCACCTAACCACCCTCAGTGAGTCAGATAATTCCTAACAAGGACAATGAAAGGAAAAAAATTATTTTAAAAAATGAAGGAAAAATTTAAGCAACATTGTTGCGTTTGTATTTGTTGTTGATGTAATAGGATTAAAATCTCACACACAGCACACTCACACACATGTACGTTTAGTGTCAATTGTCACATTTCGCTAGTACAACAGCATTCCGTTTGCCGCCGCTTACTTACAACGCTATTGTAAGTTGGCTTAACAATACAACAACTGCCATTGTTTGTGGCATTATGACAGTTTTCGTATGTAAACGATGGCACACAACGTTATGCTCGCTGCGCTGACAGGCGGAAGTTGTGATTTGTTTCTTGTTGATTTTTGTTTTGTGACTTTTCTTCTCACTGAAGTTTGCAGATTTTCACGTCGGCCACATTTGTTTTATGCAGATTTTCTCCGTTTGCCTTAATTTTAAATGAATGGCATTAGGAGGTACTTTTGTAAATGTCATAATTGCTTTTATTCGGTGACAAATTGTTACCGGAAAGTAGATTAAGGAATTATGTCTGATTGAAAACGGAAGTCAAAAAAGTTAGCGGAAACGTTAAGCGTTAAGCTACTTAATTTTTAATTTTAGGATAATTCTTATTATAAAGGATTTAAACGATATAGCAAAAATTTGGTATATTTCTGCATCGAAGGCTGAGCGCACAAATGTGTTAAGTGACATGGTATCTACCTACCGAGTAGTTATCGTAAGTAAATAACAATCAATTTGCTAGAGCATTTTCTAATCGAATTAAAATAAATTTACAATAACTCATTCTTCTCAGGAATCCAAAAATTCCAAATACTAGATTTTCTTGAAAACGGACATATCCCAATTGTGCATTAAGGTATCGATATGGTCGTTTGTATGTCTTTAGGTCTAAATTTGTGGCGGCCATGGTGCAGTTGGCTCAGGGGTCTAAATCTTCTATGTCACGATCGGAGGGTATCAGGTTCAATACCTACTCAGGGCAAGTTACAGAAAACCCGGTTTTGGTCACACAATTTTGCATTGATTGGTTTCTATCAAATTCTTCAAAACTCTTGAACAGCTTCCTTAAGAAGATTTCTTAAACATTGACAAATACATAGATACTTAAAAACAATATCTCCAATAATAAAAAAAACTTAAACTTCAAAAGAATTTAAAATTCGAAGGAAAAAAAATCGAATAAGGAAATATCAGGAAACAGTTGAAATGACCTGCGCGTGGGCCAATATGGAACACACTTCCTCCGGTCGCAAAACACTCATTGAAAAGAAATTTAAAATTTCACATAAATCTACTAAAAATCATACAAATAAAGGCACACAAACACACTGACTGACTTGGTCACGTGCGGAAGGAAATATGCCGACCGCCCACTCACAGGCCGGATAAGCGAAGGATATGAGCTGCTGTTTTACATTTAATTTCCGGTATTGACGTTGCTCACTTTGCTCACTTTATTTTACTTTATTTTATTTTACTTGCTTATGTTGTTGTTTTTTTCTTTTTCATTTCAATTTCACCATACACATACAAATTCAATGGGAATTTCTTTGGTTTCTTGCAATTATTTAAATGAGATTACAACGACTTAGGCACCCAGAGTGTAGTGAAAAGAAAGGAAGTACCAACGTAAAACGAAAGGACATTGTTTGTCGGTCTTTTGCCCAAGGAAAAACGAGCAGAGGCAACACACAAGACGAAGCTGTGGAAACGACCAGAAGAGCTTGCTTGATTTTTGCTGTTTTTTCTTCTTCTGTTTTTGTTCTCTCAATTTAAGCCAAAGTTAAGCTGGTAATTGTTTGTTTTTGTGCGTTTAATTTAGTTTTTGTTTAATTGTTCCGAATTCTGGTTGAGCATTTTCGAAAGGATTTTCCGGTACGTAAGGAAAATGTATGGCATAAATTGAGCAGAAGGAATTCCTGGTCGTAACAATGTGGACCTTTCTTTTGAATTATTAAATTGAATTGGTTTTTGTGGGTCAGTTGGGTCAGTTGAGTGTGTAGTGGGAGTTCATTTTGAAAATCAACAAAAATTCAACAAAATTTTGAGAAAATTTAATCAAACCACAACAAAGTGTAGCCTGAAGGAATCACAATGCAAATGAACAAGCAATTTTCCTCCACATCTCGTTACGTTGTACAAATTTAAACTGAAGTCGGAAGTGGTAATAATTCGCGAGCTTCCATCATCATCAGCAGCAATATCATCAACACCATCAACGCTTCTTAAATGGATTCCGTATACCTTCACACTGCCGGAAGGAAATGGGCGCACATTCGCCTGGCTACCACACCCCACTTGAAGTGACGCACAGTGCTGAGCGGGTGAAAGCCACCAAGCGCACTTTCATGCTTCGGATGTACACTATACAGTGTTGATTCTTTTGTTGACTTCAATTAAAAGGTGGGGTGGAGCGGGGGGAATTCGCTTCGGTTCGGCTGCATTGCAAGACCTGCAAATGCACTTAGGCCATCTGGTTTTTGCTCATTGTGATGAAAATGCATGTTTTCATGGACGAGTTTTTCTTTCTCTGGTGTACAGGTTTTTGTTGGAATATAAACAAAAACTATTTTCGATGCAGTTTTATGTGCATGTATGTGAAATGTGAAGGATTTTGTAAGCCAAATAGAAACTTAAGTGGATTTTAAAGAATATCTCTCTGCTCTTGTACATTTTTTGCACGATTTGACAGAGTAGACTGAATTTGTCGCAAGTTTGTCACCTTGGAGAGAAAGTATATTTTGCTTAACCGCTTACTTCGCTCCTCTGCTTTCAATTTCATCCAACTATGATTCGGTTATTTACAACGGTACCTCCCCGAATGCAGTCGAAATTAAAATCAAATTTTCATACAGCAATCTAGTGTCGGAAGTGTTAAAACCACACAGTGCTCCTGGGTGTGGATTACACATACAAAGTTACTGTTTGTCATTGCCATAAAAATAAACACATACACACAAACAGACGCCAGCGGAAACGAACATGAAAGTCCCAAAATTCTTGAATAAAATATCATTTGCCTGTATGCTAAAAATGGACCAAATCCATACTCCACAACACACACACACACACACACAAAAGCTCATTCACATAAAAATTAAAATTATTTTCTGACCAAATATGGTTAAGGTATGTGGTTGCCCTGCGGCCAGACCAAACACACACATATTTACATAACATAAATACACACACACACATGAGCTTATTTACACACACACATAGGAATACATGTGAGTGTACAAATTAATGCAATCGTGTTGAAAAATGATTGTCAATGTGAATGAGAACATTGCGAACATTTCGTCTGACATTTGGTTTGTCGCAACGTTTTGACACTTTCGTACTGCCATACGTTTGTATTTATTTATTTATTGTTTTTTTTTTTTTCCTGGTTGACATTTTGTCTTGCTCATACCAGAAGAGTAGAAATGAATTAACAAACCCCGAGAAAAGAAGAATTCATTTGGCAAAAACAAATATAAGTGTAGGTGTGTGTGTGTGTGTGTCTGTCTGTCTGTGTTGGGGCCAAAGTAAATATTTTCGCTTCATTATTTTAAGACCAAAATGAAAGTTATTTGACAAATGTTATGTCAAATGTTTTTTTTTTCCTTTGTTTGTTTGCGTTTGGTTGTTGCCATTTCATGCAATGGGTTCATGCTTTTCCTCTTTGGGATGTGGTAAACGTTGAATGTGACACCGGAAATTAAATATTAAAAATGCATGTGTCGTTTTAAAACTGGCTGCCACATTTTGCCAAATGAATTTAATTATTATTATTTTACATATACTTCTGAATATTTAAAATGGTTTTGTTTAATGAATTTCAGTAGATGGAAAATGTATTTGAATATTTCATATTTCAATTCACAAAGCCTCAAATGTATCCTAGTAGTAGCCTCAACAACAACGCGGCAAATGCGGCTCCTCGCTTTGATTTGGCCCAACTCGCATCCAACAAAAGCAGATAATGACAATATTTGCGGTTGTGATCAAAACAAATCGAATTAAACGTAGAATCAGAATAAAATCTAACAAAAGAGCCGAACGCCAAATGCGAAAATGTGTGTGCAAATCGCTGTGCGAAAACGCATTTGCAACCATTCCTATGGAGTAGACAAAGGCAACAGCAAAGGGATGCCGAAGGCCGCCTAACCCTTTTATTATTGTTTGTGCGAAACTAACACCAACAATGCAATTGTAAACGTACATATGAGTACGAGTACGCTCGCATGTGATCGGATTTGTTATCCTTGGTAGGTGCATTATCCTTTAATTTATATCTGTATTGTTAACGTTTCTGTCTTTCTTTTCAAAAAGTCTGCTGTAGGCGCATTTTCTATGATTGCCTTCGCTGGGGCAAAAGTGCGCAAAAGTAAAGTACAGAAAAGGAACACGAATGAAACTGCAAGGACAAAGCCTTTTTTTCAGTTTATACAATTGAACTGACATTTGCAAATATTTTGAATTGACAGTAATGATTGATGTTCTGCCGCACTGCTACTTGAGAAATTGGATGATTTGAGAAGAAAATTTTTTCCCGGTGAAAAAAAAAAACTTACAACTGCCATGTGACACAACTTCTCTCACAAATGTTGATATTCCTCTAACCACACTTTCAGCAAAGTTTATGTAAATGGTCTTTCTGGAAAAACGATTAAAACTCAATTATACCAAAGAATCCCTTTTGTGTTTTAATATTCCCCCTGCACACACACATACACACACACACACTGATACACCGAAACTTTAAATTAAATGCAAAATTCTTGAAAACAATTCAATTTCGAGAGAAACACGAAACATTCACAGCAAAATTGACAAAATGTAAATTAGGGCATCCCTTTCGCACTCAATACACCTTACACACACACACCCACAGCAGGGAGGGGGGAAACATCAAAAAGTCTATTGACGTCATCACGCTCTCAAGTTGTTTATTGTTTTTGGATTTCTGTGTATACTTTTTATATTCTGTTAACAATTTAGTGATGTTGACAATTTTCACGTAGCGCCCCTTCTTCTTTTACTTGCTTCTTTCTTCTTTCGTTATTCTTCATTCCTTACTTCACTTCGGTTGGCTTTGAAGGTTATGGATCTCAAAGGACATCAATCCGACATTTAGAAGAAGACCAACACATACATACATGTATTTAAGGAAATAACAGTAAATAGATTGGAAACACTGATGAGTCATCAGCGATGCCAAATACTACATTTACGTAAATATTCTATTGAATGTTTAATAAAATAATTTGGTGAGACAACTGAAATTTTGAATTTTAAAAAAACATCTAGAAAAAACGTTATGAAGACTTTTCTAAAATATTTTTAGAACAACTCCAAACAAATTTTTACAAAATGGTGAATATCTCGAAACTGTGTTTTTAGACTTAGACGATTCTTGCTTTTCGCCACAGAATTCTCTTGTTGGCATAGCACATGTCTATTTCCAAATGTTTCCAAGTAATCTTCCTTGGATTTTCACGGAATTCTTCCGAAACTTTTGTCTGCAATTGAACCATTTTCTGGAGTTTATTGTGTTGTGTTCTATAACCAGAAAGTATTTAAGTTGTATTTGACGTTTTGAACGCTCTAAACATTTCTCAAGTGCAAATAATTCAGCAATTAATTGTCGAAGTTAAAAAGCCTTTCTCATTTGTTGATGGTTTCTTGGAAATATTTTCTTTAGGGCAGTGGCAGTGTTTTGACATGTCGGAATTAAGTTAAGTTTTGTATTGTGATGAAGAAGAAGTTATGTAAGACTTTTTAGTTTCTCATTTTCTTATACCTTTCTTCAATTTACCAATAAAAAAAATCTTCTGTAATTTTCGAAAATTACTCACAATCATTCGTTGTATTCTCTATTCTACCACATATTATCCTTTCTTTCTCATTGATTCATTAATATTTCATTCACTAATATGACTTTTGCTTTTACTATCTAAATGTGTATTTCTGTCTGAAATTGCTTACATTTCCTATGGCTGGCAGGCAAAATGCAAAACTCCTAGCTTGTGGTGGTACAGAAATATCATATCCTCCATTCCAACGTGCTTTATCATACGCAATAAACACCATGCAGCCAGCCATAAGCAGATTATGATCGACCATGATTTATTCAATATATGAATGTGTATTTCCGAAGCGTATACGAACTGTACAGAACCCTTTCATCAAACGAATGTGCTGAAAGCATTAGTTTGTATTTGATTTCGAATTCCGAAAATAATTCCATTTCACCCATGCTACCCTCCATTCAAAATTAGCAAATTGCATGTTGTACTTCTTTTTTCTGACCCAAATTCGTTTTCCCAACGCAATACCAACATGAAGCGGTGAAGAATGTGTGGCCTCAAGGCTCCATTCGAAATAAGTAAATATAATAGATTTCTCTAGGTTCACATGTCTTGGGGTACCTACCCTCCGCTACCATTTGTGATTTATTTTATTATATTTTTTTTTTCTTATTTGTAAAATTTTCTGTGTATTTGTGCTGATTAATTTTCGCTTCAGGGTGGTGTTTGCAATTGATACTAATGCATTGTTAATGTTGACAGCGTATTGACGTTTGACGAGCAGATTATAGACTACATGTGAGCGCTGGAACTCTCGTGCGTATGCATGTGATGGATTGTGTGTGCGTGTGTGTGTGTGTGTAGAAATCAGGATCCCCTCACTGAGTGAGCAATGAGCGAGGTCATAATTTTGACAGTTGAGGGTAAAAAAGTAACAAGTGCCACTGCTGCTTGGGGGTCGATTTTTGGTCTTTTATTATGGGGATTAGTTGGGAAAATCTGTAGGGATTTGGTGGGATTTTTGTAAAATTATTAGAACAGATTTGAAGATTTTGCGTGGAAACTTGTTGCTCGCAAAGATTTTTTACACATTCGTATGTGTGTTCGTGTATGTGATTGTAGTTGAGTAAAGGAAGTGAGTAACAGGAATATATTCTCTCAATTGGAAACAAAAAAGCTTTTCTTCCCGATCAATGCGTCAACCAATATCTCCGAGAAATTTAAACTTTTATAAACGAGAATTTCAATAAAAATCTATAATAATTGGCTACGTTCTTCCAATTCATAATATGTAAAAAGTCTAGACATGAATGAATAAGAAATTAAATGGTTCTGCATGTAGTCGAGCTAAGAATATTTTTTTCTATTAATTGAAGGGAAAATTCCATTGGGAAAATTCGCATATTTGCTTCCACATATATTCCTCGCGCAACATAAATTTCCATTCTCTTTCGCCTAAAAGTATGCTGTCATTTGTGTTTGCCAAGCAAATACGATAAATAAACATAATTTTATAATTTTTTTGTAAGATCAGCGCCAAGCAAGTGACATGGCGATAATGACGTAAACAACAACAACTAGAAAGTAAAGTAAAAGCTCCCAAAATTCCTAGCAACCATAGCACGTCTTCAGAAATCATCCTAGCAACAGCGGCAAGCAATTGCATGTACGCATACAGTGTAACTCAATGGTTCTATTGAAATAGACTACAACAAATAATAAATCTCTCAGTAGTTGTTATTGTTGTTATGCTTGTAACCGTTACCATATCACTCATACATACATAGATTCCATGTATACAGTTATAATATACTTTAAGGGTATTATGGCATCTTGAAACCAGTTTTTTTTTTATTAATTTTTTTTTCTTTTTATATGAAAACCTTTTTTTGTATGAAATCCTTCAAAAAATCCGAAAAGTGTGCCGCCACTTTTGTGGTTTATTCTTCAGCTGTAGCAGAATGTTGAAGATTTTCAATAATTGATTTTTATTTTTATTCTTTTTATTGTTGCTTTTGTCGTTTTATGCTGCCGATATGGCATTTGTCATTGACTGTCGCCGACTTGTGCATACTTATGACAAATTCATTGTGGAAATTTTAATAGATTTGATAAACTGATATACTGGGGCAATGACTGCCGTAGACACTTTTACGGTATACATTTAATATTTGAATGATTGCACGAGTAATTGCACAGGCTGTCAAATTACTCCACGAGTATCCGATTCAATCAGTTTGAATGAATCATGAGAATTTGAGGCGCAAGTAGGACACGCTTCAGGGCCAGAGGAATTTAATTTTCTTCAAATGACGGATGGCGCTTAAAAAGTCATATTTTTATAAGAAAATTGATTCTAAATACACAAAGCTGGAGCCATTGTTATTAGTAACAACTTAAATGAAACCAAATAAAATGAATATAAATTACTCAATTTAATTTTCAGACTGTGATAGAATTTATCCTTGCTTCAGCTCGACACGCTTAAAATGTTTCCCAAAAATTTGAAAGTAATTTACTTTTGTTTTATAAACTGTCAGCCAAACAATGGCCAAATACAACTACAAGAAGATAAAAATCAATAAAAAGACAAGAAAGCAACTAAACGAGAAATACAAACACAAAATCAAGCAGCACCCACTACTACACCAAGAAATTATGCTTAGATTGAAAACCCAAGAATAATAATTTGCGAATTTCACTCCATTTTTAAAGTATACATTCAACCAGTTCACATTGATTCCCCAGACTTTCGGCTCCATGAAGATGAAGATGGCCAAATTTGTCTAAGGAGGTGGTGGAGCACTGCGAATTTCCAACCCAGGCACGTGCGTCGTTTAGCAAAGCATAAAATTTGGGCATGTCCTTCGAATCAGCAGTACCGAAAATTCTCTGGATACATTTTGTGGTAGCAGGAGTATACAAAACGTAAACAATTTGTTTGACTTGTTTTGTGAAAATTGCGTGCGAAAATTTGAGTAAAAGTTTCTATTTTCTATTTTCTATTTTCTATTTTTTATTTTGTTTTGTTTGCTTTCTTTTTTTTGTGCTTCGTGATTTTTGTCTTGAAGCTACAAATTTCTTGGACAAATGAAATTCTTGGAAATCCCCATCATATCAGCTTCATGTAGAATTTAAGGTAAACTGTTCTGTTGTGTACACAAGTTGTTTGCTAAAAAAAGTCAATTACATTGAATTTCAAATATTTTATCGTGCAAGAAAGCAAGTGTACCCACCACAAAATTTCCTTCTCCTTAAATTGTGTGCCATTTACATTCGTTTGACTACAATCAGTTGTTTAGTTAAAGGTACTTAGTTATGTTATTAAAGGTACTTAGTTATGTATAATTGGGAATGTAGTTGACAATTTACTCTAATATAATTTCGACGTTTATGAAAAACCATTGTTTGTGTGAATGTCCAGAAGCCAGAAGTTTCATGTAATATTACATATGCCCTATGCATCCATTGCTTGAGACACAAGAGTCTGAAAAAATTGTGTAAGCAATTATTTTCCCATGACCGGTAGACCTAAAGAGCTGTAATTTAAAATGAGGTCAATAATGGTGCAATATGGGTCCTATTGGGTATAAGGGGTGTTTAAGGAGGGTCTAAGAATATCCTAGAGGGTCTGAACGTGGTTTAAAGTGGGCTCTAAGGGGATTTAAGCAACACAGTTGGTGTCTTAAGATGGTCCCAAGAGAATTTGTGAAAATTGACAACGACCGTTGAGAAACAGAACAGGAGGTTGATTTGCCTTTTTGTGCCAGTTTGCTTTCTGTTCCTAAAAGGAGTTTAGTTTCAAATTGTCGATTTTAGTACTAGCAGAGTATGGTAGACTAAGCATTTGGTCTTGTACGTTGCAAAAGTTGCAAGATATTAAAAAAAATGGAGTGTGAATTAATAAATATTCTTCGCATGTTGTCTGTGGTGAAAAGTACTGAAGCACAAACATCCTGACTTTGTATGAAATTAATGCTCACAATTATTACAACAATTACAGTATTTTACACCACATCATGCATATTTCCCACCATCCACACTGGAGGTTGCTTTGAGAAAACCATTGAATCGGAAATTCCATTTAATTGTACGAACAACATGGCGCATGTTTCCATGCTCCAATTAAATTATACATTTCGCCATACGCGAAATTCCCAACACAATATTTAATTGCAAAAACAATTGACATGGGCTCCCGACATGGCAAGCAACTATTGTAAATTGATTATTGTTTGTTGATAAAATAAAAAGTCAAGAAGTAGTTCGCGGGGAATTAAAAACAAGCAGAAATGATTAAAAATAAAGTGAGAAAAACATTTCCATTGGTTGTCAACAAGCAATCAAACCGACACCAATAGCAACAGCAACACGAACAAGAACAACAAGCGCGAATTGGCACATTTCGCAAAGAGAGTGTGTAACTGCTTCAAGAAATTGATTACTTTTGAAGGAGTCAAGCCAGCCAAAGCAGCCTTATGACGATTCGCAAGGAAATATCAGCGCGTGTATATTTTTATGTAAGTGTGTATGTGTGTGTGTGTGTGTGTGTGTGTATCCACACTACTAACGCAGCTGCACATCATTCTCGTTATTGCGTTAACACGCTCCAGCGAAGCAACAATTGCACTTCGGCTGCTTCATCTTCGTCAATGGAATTTCCGCCACAATAGAATCTACTCATTTATCTAAGGATAGAAGGACACATTCACGCACACACACACATACACATGTATGCGTTTGTCATCCTAATTCTCGCATTCATACATATGTAAGCCAATAAATAATCATAAGGAAAGTAGAGCACAAATAATAATGATAAAAGGCACATTTTGTTGGAAAAAATATGGCGCACATGCCACATGAAGAAGACACTCACACACACACACGCACGCACACATAAACGACACTTTGTCACAATTAAAACCAAACTGAGTGACAATTGCCATAGTGGCAAACGTTGGCATGGCAGAAAGACAGCCGGAAAGGCAGTTAGAAGATAGAGGAAGGCATTCTGACTAACTGACATGTGGCATACGCCATATTTGTTGCTCCAAAGGGGCAATTGCAGTGCCTGACACACAACACACACAAACACATACATCCATACACATGCATAAGTACAATGCATGCAACAGGATCACAGCAACAGCTCATAATGTTCAATTTACTTTGTATGCAATGAGATTGAAGGCAAATGAAACGAAACGACACACAACTTTGCGAAATGGAAAGGAAATTTATGTCGTGGTTGGCATGGTTCTTCAGCAAGAATTTACATGAATGTTATGCGATTCGTGTCGTTGGGTACTTTCATTTGGAAGATAATAGAAATGTGCTTTGAAGGATTCTTAAGTAACCCCAATTAATGAAGAATGAAGGTAAAAAGAAATTTCCATCTAGGTTGAGGCTATTTGTAAATGTGCCTCCAAGTTCAACTCTTACTCATGGGCAGACACTTTTCCAAAGTCATTGTAAATATGCTAAAATAAACTCTGATTTCTACTTTTCCTAATCTTTATGTCGCATCTTATCTTCTGAAACATTTCATGAATCATCTTCACTATCTTCACCATTTACCAAACACACAAATGTCCAAGAGTTAATTTCATTTGTCCAAAAAGTCGTCATAAACTGACGCACATTCCGCCGTCTGCCGCTGTCGAACGAATTAGTGGCGACGAGGACACTTTATAGACGCCAAAGAGGAATCGTAAATACGAAATTAATTAATTTAACAGAACGTTAACAACCGAATCAGAACAAAACGAAGAAGATTTCATTTTATTACGTTAATAGAAATGGAGCACAGAATTAAGGCCTGGCCACGGACTCAGGCATAATGTTCTCGTTCTTATTGTGGTGAGTGCCGAAAATTACGAGGAAAAAAATAAATAATGGACGCACTCCAGAGACGCATTCGTGCTGTTTGCGGACAAAGCAAAATAATGCAAACAGTCAAAGAAGAGCAAAAAAATCGCTAATTTGATTCAATAACAAAAGACGTACGAAAAGTGGATTAAGTAAACCGAACGAAGCCAGAAGCGAAAATATTAATAAATTTAATGGAAAATGTGGTTTCAGGTAGATAGATAGATATGGAGCATGTTCCAGTTGGCTTAAATGCAAAACAACTTAACAATAATTACAAAAAAGTTCCTCTTCATTTCTACTGGCAATTAAAAAAATGTGCTAGAAATGCGTGCGCTATCAGAAGGACCTCCACGTGAAAATCTGTTATGATCCTTTTATACATCCCCATACTATCCTGCGTTTTCCCATTCTACGTTATTTTCCTTCTTACCTTCTACGATCCAATCAATACTCACTGCCCTCCCCCATTGCCACATCATAAGTTCACCCACCTGCCCACCTGCGAAACTCTCAGCCTTAATAGATTTTTAGACGCTAGACGAGTTCTCCTTATGGGTGCGTTTGGGTGCGTTCGGTTGCTGTGATGCCAGCATAAATTTGCGCACTCGACTGGTTCGTTATTGTTGCCGTTGCCGTTGCCGTTGTTGCTGCTGTGGTTGCCATTATTGCTGTTGTTGATGTGCTTGTCCAATGTTTCGGCCGCTCGCTCTTTCGAGTGTCGGCCGCTTCTTCTGGCTTTGACGTTTTATGGATTATTTCAATATGGCTGAAAGCCTCAACCGAAATCCTTGATGTGTAAAAAGCGATTGTCCCTTGTTGACATTTAATTTGTTGTGGGAGCAGAAGCGACAACCACAACAACAATAACAACAATCGCAACAACAAGAATACCACATATACATCATAATGATGTGAAGTGAAAATACAAGAACGAAAATTCATAATTTTCCACTTAAGTGTATTCTTCGATGTGACTAAACAAATTAGCGAGAATTTGCACAAAACTTTGCAGCATTTCTTCTAAGTCGATTGAATACTTTCAGCTAACAGAAATACATGCGCATGCATTTCAGTGGAAAAAATATTCAAACATTATACATATTTGGCTGTGTTAGGAATTTTAAGAACTGCTCGCAAATACCTGGAGCGTGCTTTGTGAACATTTCGAATGCAATATTCTCTTTGTTGTTTTCTATATTTTATTTTCACTTTAAAATGTTCACTATGATGGAAAACTTGTACTAAAATTGGGAAAACCCTGTTCTCCTTGCAATTAAATTAATTTGAAAGTGTCTATTAAATACTCAAGTTGAACTCAGCCCTAAGTGGATGGAATATGCAATTAAAACTTTCTGAACTCGTTAAACTCATACGATTGCAGTCGTCCTTTAAGCAAACCTGTGATTACGCAGTTATCAACCAACGTCTGCATTTACCCTCAGCCAGCACACAATGTGACGTTGAGAGCTTTCTTTTCAAACGAATTCCACGGAATTCTTCCTTTACAGGATTACACAAAGGTGGTAATTATTGAATATTCCTTATTTTTTTTATATTTGTATTTCTTTAAACTATTCCATTTCACACAGACACGCTCCCATGCAAAGTTTATTAAAATTTAATTTATTTTTCGCTGCGGGGCAAGGCTAATAACTTTCACTTTTCACACCACCTTTGAAACATTTTTTTTTGCTTTGGGTTTTTTTTCACTTTTCCCCAGCATATACACAGGCACACATACACAATATTCAGTGTGGCCCCTGGCCCCGCTTTAGGTGGTGAAGTGTGGACCGAGACGCACGTTTTTCAAAAAATTCTATTCAATTTTCCGTTTCGAGTTTTGAACGTTTTCACGGCGAACGTACAACTGATAAACTTTTGGCAAGGACTCCACCAACAAGTTGTAAAAAGAGCCAGAACATCCGTTTGGGGGAGCTTTGTGTGTGTGAAGTGCGTGTGGCATTGAAATTTCGTTGTCGTCGTTGTGGTTTCGGTTCGAATCGGTGATGAGAGCGAGCTTTTTCGCAACTTGTTGCCATGTAATGAAGGAGAGAAATGTAAAAACAGCTGTTGCATAGTAATGTAAGCGAGTGAGTACCCAGTGAGCCATACATACAATTGAATAGGTTTTTTTTTTGAGATTATAATCGAATGAAGTCGATGACAGATGGATATTGGGAAAGACAGACTATCAAATGGAAATGAAAATATATAATCAGTTTAGATGCTACCTTAGAAAGTTTATTAGAGTCACTTTGAACATTAGATGTGTCACAAAAGGACAAATTGACTTTAGAGTTGGTGAAGAGGATTTCTAGTATTGATAAACAACGGACCGTTGTGAATACTTACACGTTTGATTTTTCCAAAATACTTCTCAATTAAAATCACACATACCCTTAGGCACTTCATTGTGGCCTCTCATGACACTGAAATCTAACTTCGAAAAAGCTCCGCTTCTAATACTGCGTGGGCGTTCGTAAGCTTTTACACAATTTTCGCGAATCTAACAACAACGCACTGTTGGAAAAAACAAATACATCTTCACCTTGAAAGAGCGCATCTGAAATAGTGTGAGAATTGTAAGTAGTACGCATGATTGAATACAATTTATTGCATACTTTTTGGCGTGTAAATAAACAAACGAACCAACAACAACTGAAGAGTGGTAAAGTTATGTATAATAAATGGCTAAGTAAATGACATGAAATGAAATGAAAAATAAAAGGGAAAATACTTCCAATATCATCGATACTATATTTATGAAGCAATTAGCAAGGATAAATATTAAATATTGACATGGCATTTCAGCTGGAGTACATAAATACAAAAAGCAGACTATAAATATTTTCAGAAACCTAATGTTGCCTTTAAAAATATATATGAAGAAAATATAGAAATTTTATTGGCCTCATTTCACCATTGGTGGCTTTTAGCTTAATTCGCCTGTAAGTCGACTACCAAAGGCATATTGTTTCATCCCCTCAAAACAGTTGGGACATAAAATGAGGCAGACTCCAGACAATTTCGTACAGACATACACACAGAAACAAAGCTGTAAGCTTGCTCGGCTACCTCCTGGCACACAAAAATATAAGTAATAAAACGCAGCGCACAAAAGTATGCAACAGCCGACGGTGTTGCCTTAGCCTGTCTTGAAATGCTGCTGCTGCTGCTGCTGCTATGTAAACTTTAGTTTTTTTTTGTCGCTCTCACTTTTGCGTGCCTTCAACGAGCAACAAGTTGTAAATATAAACTCCAAAGTGGAAGGTCGCCTAAAAGCAGAAGACGACGACGTCGTCGAACACACAGGCAGAAGCACAAACGCATACATACGAAAATATGATCACATAAATCAACAACGGTACATGCCAGCGCCCTTGTCAGTGTAGTCGTCATGATGGGGATGGAGGTGGCATACATTTTGTTGTTTTTGTTGTTACTTCTGTTTGTTTCCATGGCACTACACCTTGTATGTGTACACATTTCGATTTGATCGGAAGTTTTGTATCAAATGAAGGGAAATATATTAAAAGGTAAGGACTTGTATCTTTGCCATGTTCAGGAATGTTCAGCATGTCCTGAATTGCGTACCCTTAAGACTTCCAAGTCGTCTGGCTATCAACTGTTGTAGAAATGAAATTGCAAAATCAAAGTTAGAAGGAATATGATGAAGGCCACATTCGCTTATCGTACGGCTATCATGGTCACAAGTTTACAACCTTTTGCCATGGTCACTAAGACCGATAAATATTTCATATTTATTATTACTCGTTTTTACATTCTTTTTCGCTCATCCTTGCCTGCCTTATAATTCATCAAAAAGGATTGTCTGCTGTGTGGTGGGTGCTTCTTTTTCATATGTTTTTTTTTTTGTTTTTTCTTTTCTTAATATTTTTTGGTATTTTCATTATTTGTTCTAATAAAGCCCAAGATTTTTGTTATTAGCATTTTGTTGCCGCTGCTGTTTTCAGCGCTTATTGAGCTTCGGCTGCTAAAAGTAGAATGTATAATTTCAAATTCTGTTTATTTGTTGTTGTTTCGATTATTTTTATTCGTTCGCCAGCGTAGACTGAAGTCAACAATTTCAAAGAAATTATTTATTGCAAGAAGGTTATTAACCCGTACACGCTGAATGTATTTATTTTGCCATCGAGGAACATACATACTCGCCCATATAAGAAAAATGGAATTTATGAAATTAATTTCAATATGCCTAAGAGCATCCTTAACGTTTTGTACGAGTGTGTGTGTTTGCTGTTCCAGTTGAGTTTTGATTAACTTTTGTTTATGTTTTTGTGTTTGTGCGGGTAAAATATATTTAAAGCTTGAATGCTCCTCCAGGTCACAGAAACTCTACTTTCTGAGTAGGCCTTTAGAAAATAAGCCTTAAGGAACATATTTCAAAATTTTCCAGGGAAACTTTCAAGCTATAAATAAACATAATTTATATACTCACATGTTTACATACCCGTATTTACTTATGTATTTCAATGAAGCTTGTTTATGGCTTAAAATTTCTCATTAGTTGGTACAGATGAATGCTTTAAAATAATCTAGAACGTTTAATACTTCGCTTCTTATTAGATACCATAATGTAGGACGAAAATGACAGACTTACTCTCATCTAGAAGAACCTAATAGTGGAAGGGAACGGTTCCAACAACTATCGAGAACTTATCATGAAGCTATAGAAAATTTATCGTGTACAAGACACTTAAGTTGGTTCAATTTTAAAGCTTTCTTCTATGGAAGCCTATTACATATTTCTGTGATATTTTAGAAATAAACTTATTCTGTACACAATTCTATTCCACTTGTGCTGACCTTATTCAAAAGAAATGTCCAGTTGCGGTCAAGCAATCCACTCATATCCATAAAAATATACAATTGTGTGTGATATATGAAATTTAGTGGCCTTATCAGCAAGCGTAATCTCAGCTAAAAACTTACTTAGGCTATAAAAATAAGTCCACAGCACGCAATCTTTCCACCCTCGCACAACACGACATTTTAATCAGTTCTACGCTTCCGCTTACTTGCTTCACGCTCTAAAAAACTGGCAGTGCTACGTTTTAATTACCTCATAAAAATCACCTTCATTAAGCTTAAAATTTCGCACAACGCCGCACGGCACTTCCTTTTCAGAAATTTAATTTCACCTCACTTTAATTTTCTGCAGTGCAGAGGAAAACACGATCTCTTTATTACCATTTCACACTCGTTGGGCTTTTCAATAATAAAGCCATGTACAAAGAAAAAAATCGAAACACTGAACAAAGGGGCAGAAGGAGGTGTAGCAGAAATGCAGAAAATTAAACGGCAACTATGGTACAGCATTAAATGAGCAAAAGCAGCACGGCCACTGCCATCGCACTGCTTCGCAATGTTCTGATGAACTTTCTCCTTGAGGCCCTTCGACCTCCCCTTTACACCTAATTGTAGATGGCGCCCAACGTTTTAACCGTTCTGTCGTTTTGGAATTGCCAACGGTGCCTCATTGCCGGTGCCGCTGCTGCTGCTGGTTGGTGCCTAAAGGTTTTTATCGCAAATGGAATAAAGCTAAAATGTAGCAGGCCGTTTTTGCATCCTTAATACTCTTTTTTCGTAGCATATACGACGGCGTTGGCGCCAACCAAGCCAATTCGGCGTTTGTCTCAAGCAGCTATGAGCTAAATATTCGCAGTATGAGTGGGAAAAAAATAATACGCAGTTAACTGTCACAAACGGTCGGTTTGTATGTTTGTATGTCTGTTCGTCTGTCTGTTGTGTTGGCGGCAGCAACGTCTGCTGATTGAGTTATTGAGTGGGCAGTCAACTGCAAAATGTTGTTGTAAAAAATGTAAACAATTCTTTGTATTTGTGAGTAAAGTTGTAAAAATATTAAGACTACAGCGCCCAAAAGTATGCAAGCAAGATTTATGGATCTTTAATGGCGAATATATTTTACGAGCTAATAATACATTTTTAAAAATAAACATACTTTATTTATGTGGACATGTTAATGCAAGGTCATTTACATTCTTTTGTCGGATGGATCAATGTCTACTGGCACACAAAGTTACGTTGGTTTGTAAACGATTTTCAATGCTTCGAAAATATACCATCTGTGAATACTTATGTTACCCTGTTACCATGAGAACTTGGCCACGAACTTAAACAACAAAGAACTCAAAGGGAAAGATTTGGCCATCTGCATTTTAAGTCGAATTCGCAACAAAGTTTTGAACAATATTTCCTAGAACTCGACTATTTATTTGTATTGTTGGAAAGCTTTGTGCCATAAGTTACAAAAAGTTAAGTTACTAAAAACTATAAAAGAATATTTAAACAAATATAAGGAAGACTTTTTAAACAAAAGCATTTATTTGTACATAAAAGTGTGCTTCATTCACAAAAACAACAAAGAAATTTGGAAATAGATTTCAGCGCACCCCATGATAAAGCGCCTAAAAGCAAGCACATAAAAGCTTCAAGGAAATATTTTGGCCTGTGAATACTTTCAAGCTTTTATGTGAAGCTTTAGTACTACCTGTAGTAGTACGACCTGTAGTAGTTGGCGAACAAGACTAAAGCTTATAAACATATAAAAAGCTTTTAGAGATGGAGAAAAGCTTTGGGGCCTATCTTACCACAATTTCATTTGTACAACAAATAAAAATTCTGTAACTAATTTAATGATTTAAAATATTTATTTCTTATCTCAAAACACATTCAAAATATACACAAAAAGATCGAATGTGGAAAGAATTATTCCCACGAGGCAAATCACCATTTGAAAGAGCCTCAACCGATATTTGATTTTCAGAATTTTCCTACACAACAGATCTTCAACTAACAAATAATTGCCAAGACCACACTCTAGAGTCTAGACACAATGTCGCCACTTGACTAGACCGAATTACAAGAATATCGAAATATTTCGGCGACAAACTGTCTGGGAAGAAACCTGGTGCCTTTGTTCAAAGTAACAACCAAAATGCAAGTAAATATAAGAAAAATTCAGAAAACAAAGGCCAAAATTTCGGAACACCTGACAACAGTCAAGTCACAGGTAAGGCAAGCAGCAAGGCTTCAATCGAATTTCACGAGAACTCGTAAAGTGTTCGCCTTTGACTGCAGCAACGCCTTCGTCTGCTCCTTCCATTCCTGCACATTCACCAACACTCTGATGCGATCGCCTACGGCTAATGATCTTTTAACAAGTAGGGAAATTCCCCATCTTTTGTTCTTTTTTTTCCTGTAGTCCTCGTAGTCCTTGTATATGTTTTGTAAGACAACAAACAATTAAAGGATCGAGCAGACAAGCACTGTGCTCGGCTACTTGACCTTCGGCATTCATTCATTAAAACGAAACGAAATGAAACTCAAGTGTCCTTTCGAGAGGAACACGTTGAGGAACACTTGAGTGTGAAGAGGCTCTCGCTGGAGTCGTTCGTTTTCATTCATGAAGTATTTCACGCCATTCTTGTGCACTGATCAGCGAACTGCGGTGCGCGGCGGGGCATAGCGTAAAATTGCACATCTGGCAGAAATAGTTCGTAGGTGTTTCTTTGGTTTTTACAAATGGTTGCACAGTGAAACGAAAATGTGTTGGTGGAATATTGGAAGACAAAATTATAGAAATTTCTGAAAAAATTCGTCAAAATAGAATTTTTCTGCACAGTTAAAATTAAATTAAAAATATATTTTAAAAAAAATATTTTTTTTTAATTTTGTCGCATAGTTGGAACACAAGAATACAATTATTAGCTAATCCAATTTTAATCAAAACAGAATTAGTTGACGCTAAAGACAAAAAAATGTGTTCCTGCCCATTTTCATTTTGATCCAGTTCCTGTTCCATTTCCATTCCGTCCCCGCTCCATTTCTAAGCTTGTTCTAATTCCTTTGTGTTCCGTTCCATTTCCACCTTAATCAGGTTTCGTTCCTGACATAATTTCAATGCAGGAGGTGATGGTGATCAAGAATATAGCGTATACTTGTCTCACCTCCTTTAGGGCGTTTCAAACGGTGTGACAAATACAATATACCCTTGTAGTTTATAAAAACTTTTGTGAAATAATAATACAAGTTCAATCCAATTACTTGCCACCAAAATTGTTATCCATCTCCAAACACACACCAAAAATTTCACTAGTAAAACTACTCAAGAAACTAAAACACACTCAAGGCACCAGCAGGACATGCACTTGAAGCGACAACAACGCAAAACTAATGAATGTAGGTAACGGAGAAATGCCTCCTACCTTTGCAAACACTTGAATCGAGAATCGACACTCGAACTCTGGAGTGTTTCCACTCGAGAAAGCTGTTTGCTATCTCTTGTCAAGGGTGTGCAAAATACCGAAAACTACATTTCAAAAGATAAGATCGATCGAGTGTTGCAAGACACGGCAGGGAATTTTATGGTCGAACTGTGCTTCAAAGACAACGCAGGATACGAAAGCAACGAGTACCTGAGTACCGAACCGACGACACCAACAACTTGGAATTCGCTCTAAAACCGCCAACGGAGCTATACAAAAATAAAACAATTTTCCGAAAACAACAAGGAGTGTAGGTGCAATTGCATTTATTACTGCACCCAGGGGGGTTCATCATCATTTTCCAATCACAAAAGCCAATTTAAAATGTTTTCTACCTTGTTCAATTTCCAATTCTTTCTGCTTAGTTTTTGTATTTTTGTTTTTATTTCCTTCTTGTACGTTTTCCACTTTTCATTCACTAAAATTTAATTTCGTAAAAGAGTCTTTTGTTTTCTGAATGAATTCGATCGAGTGGAGATGCACTTGAGAGACCTTTGACAAAATTGTCATTTGTGACGCTCAATTGACGCTAAATTCGTTTTGGAAAAATGAGTTGGCAGGTTTCCTTTTCGTACGTTTGCCAAGTTATGTACGACGATAAGATCAGCATCAAGATTTGGAACTGATTTGAAATCAAAGATTGCTTTCAAATGTATTTTTGCATCATCATTTGTGCGAAAATCTGTTAATTTTTTTACAAAATACTCTTTAAAAAATCTCAAAAGGTAATTTCCTAATTCGCCTGTCACTTACGACAGCTTCAAGTATCGTGGGAATATGGCACTTTTTTAGTGTCGGGTGGTGGTTTCTCTTTACTGTTGATAATGATTAATTAAAATCGCAATGATTTCGCAATTTTCTTTCACAATTATTTGATAATTTATAACTTTTGTGTCAGTTTTGCGGTTTATGGTTGTTAATTGTGGGCCATTTGGCTGTAAAAAGACCACACAACTGTGGCTGTAATGCGTTAGTGCATCATTGTGCTTTCTATATTTAATAAAGGCCATTTAAGCTGAAAATAAGTAATGAAATGCATTTCTATTTCTTTTAAAAAGAATTATTTCAACAGTAGTTAAAAGGAATTTGATCTCTTTTCTGTATAATTTGAAATCAATTCTACAAAAAACTATTTCATATTCATAGCCAAAGAATTATCCTGAACCGTTTTGTTCCTCCACAAATTGTGTATGCCTGTCGGCTTATGTCATTCCAACTTCCATTTCAACTCAATTTCCGTCGCTGAAATGTGTGAAAATTAAATCTGACAAATTTTTTGTGCAAAACCTTTCCGTTAGCATTTTTACTTTGCCAATTGCTAATTTTTTGCTTTAATGGGATTAAGAGACACACTTAATGTGGACGCTTCAAAGCTATTCATAGTAATTTCATCTCTTCGCTCTTTTTGGGAGGAAGTATTTGTGAACGTCGTTCAATTTGCTTCGTTTCTCATAAAGAAATACAAACAAATTAAAAGTATTTATCTCGAAAGTATTTCAAAACTTTGCTTCTTATATCACTGTAAGTATCAGAGAGTTGGTTGTGAGATCCCAGAAGTTAATATTTTTTTTTGGACCCGGTGGTCAAGATATTTACGAACATCTACAAGTCCGAGCAGTACCGGGCTATTAAGCTATATAGTGTAAGTATAAAAATGGACTATTTATGTGTTCCTAATTGTATGCCTCTGATATCGTACAGCAGACTTAAAAAATCATTTCAAAACTAGTTATTAAATACCTTGGAATAATTTCTTATATATGATTTAAATACTGATTCGCTCGCTGGTAAATAATGTTAATGAATAACGGGTAAAGTTTTCTTCGTTTGACATTTTACTAGAAACGGTTTGGTTACTACTAGTAACTTACTAACAGTGCTGAATTTACCTATGGGCACATCTAGAGAGCTGTCACCAGAATTGCAATTTGGTACAGAGTAAAGACTCTGTACCATGGCTTGAAAAGCCCCATGCCTGAAAATGTCTGTCGCACTGTGAAATCGAATGACTGTAGAAATAATTCTGTGTTTAATTGCAATTGATACAGCTTTCTACAAAAGCTTTCCCAGCTCTCATGTTGGTATTATTATTTAGTAAGATCCACGGTTTCAGGCAATTGGTATACACAAACTATAAATATTATCAACATACATCGAAGTCTACTCTTAACTCATTAAACTGAAACAATATCATGATAATAACTTGCTTCAGGCGTATTAAGTGTTTTCTGAGATTGACAGTCTTTGAAAGATCCCAAAGGCATAGACAAATTATTGGTCTCAAAAAATTGTCTCAATTCAATATGCCGTCGGTAAAATCTTTCCAATTTTCAAAATTAATGCATTCACAGCTGAAAATCTTGTTGCTTGCCAATTCTTTTCACCAATAACCCAAACTATTAATGATATCAATTGTTTAAATATTTTTTTAATTATTTCAATTTATTTTAGCTTGATATGTATGCAATTTCTTTATAATTCTAACAATTTATACAATTTTAAATTCTTTTAACAAATTTTTACAAAAGTTTACATTATTTTTACATTCAACAGAATATTTAACATTATTATGATTCTGTCTTCAAGCCACAGACTTGACCGCAACTCCTCGTGGGCGAGGGATTCGAGTTCAATCGCAGATCCTGTCCACAGCCACCGTGATGCAGAGGCGAAGTGGCTGGACTCAATTCTTGTTTCTCACACGATGCGGAAGAGGGACTCAGGCCGCCGGCAGAGAAATTGAATGTGGGACTTTCGGAGCCGCCTTTCTTCTGCTTGACACGACGGTTTTGGAACCAAATTTTCACCTGCTTCTCCGACAGACGCAAACGATTGGCAATTTCAATGCGGCGTAGGCGCGATAAGTAGGCATTCAGTGAGAATTCACGTTCCAGCTCCAGCAATTGGGTACTGGTGAAGGCAGTGCGTATGCGTTTGCTTGAATCGGCATAGTCGGTGATGACAGGCGAAATGTCCAGGGCAGTTGATGAAGCAATGGCTGTAGCGTTGTTGCCACCACACTTGATGGGCGAACTGGCAGGCGAGCAAGAGGACGAGTCGTGCTTGAAGCGTTTACCCGATTGCAGATCATCATAACTGGGATACTCCATGGTTGAGGCGTTCGACGAGGCGGACGGTGAGGTGCAGAAGGTATCGGGAAAGGGCATGCCGCCATAGGTCGCTCCACTGATTGTGGTGGGCAGATGTTGCTGTGTTGGCGGCGGCGAGTAATTATCTAAGCAAGCCGATTTACGCTTGTGTGACATTAACGAGGAGTAAGGATGGTAAAGCGGCGAGTGTTGCTGCTGCTGTTGTTGGTGGTGATGATGCTGCTGATGATGGAGTGCTAAGGCTGCTTGATGTTGCTGCTGCTGCTGAATGCCCAGCGAAAATAGATAACTGCCCACATAACTGGCCGGATAAGGTAGCATCGGAATATTGGGCAACATTGCTCCGACTGCGGCAGCGGCTGCCGCTGCTGAGCCGCCTAGGGCAGCTGTAGGCGAGCGTAGAGTATCCTTTTTGGTGAGCGGCATATCACTGAGTAGTGAATCCATTAAAAATGAGCGCGACATGTTCTTAGTAATTGAAATGGAACTTTTCAAAAAAATTGCGAAAATATAAATAATTTAAAATCTTCTGACGAACTTCTCTCGATCGACTTGGTGTGTCAACTGATGCGCTCTCTGGCCAGCGATCCTGCTTTATATACCCAACTGCCGGCCAAGGGTAGTTTGAGTTGAATGGAAACTACCCTTACCTACCTTCACTTCCTACCACAACAAATTATAATTTGAGGGTAGTTTCCTTTGAATTTGTTGGCCTGTTTCTCTTCTTTTCTTGATGTTGTTGTTAAAGGACAGCCATTAGGGCTCTATTTGCCGACTCTCAGGACCAGCAATTGACAAATTATAAATAGTTTAGATGGGCCACCCTCTTGTGAGTTTTTAAACCTGGTCTAATGATTCGTAATTGTAGCTGTTTACGCTCCTCCCCGAATTTTTCTCATCTCACTGCAGGATCATGTTTGTCTTCCCATTGATGCCTGGGAACAATGGCAGGTACGTGTTTCAGGTAGTGTGGCATATACCATTCATGGTGTCTTCAGCGATGAGTTCGTTTTTGCTATTGACATGTTGCTTGCTGCTTTTGAATTTGTTCTGTACTTTGAATTAAAATTTCACGCTTCATGCTTTCGGAATACAAAATTTATTCCAAACTTTGTCCAAGGATTTGATTTTAATATTATGCATTTATAATTCAAACTAATTAGAAGTGAATTCAAATGTAAGTGATTGAAGATTGTTTATAATTGAATTAAAATTTAATCAACCAAATTGTTTTCCATAACTACGCGTTTTGGGAATTTTCTCATTTTATATTGCCTATATATTTTTTTCTCTTATATTTAGTACTACCCAGAAAAGTGTTCAGTGAAACTTACTTATAAATAGAAGACACTATTGTGAAATAAAAAGGACTAAAGGACTTGGTGGTCACATCAAATGTATAATGGAGTGTTAATTTTAAAATTACATAGAATTTGAGCTTAGGCCGAGCTTGAAGCAATTGATATGGAAATGATAACTGCGGAGCTATTGCTTAATGCCGAATCCGAACGGCGCAAAGATTCAAAGGAGCTTTTTCATTGCAAGTTACTCTCGCTAGTTTGTGGGACCACCTTTTCGACAATCAAAATTTTGGTTACCTCGACTACCTTATTGTAGCAAATCTTTCAGATATAATTTTTTAATCTGCGCAGCATTACATCATAAAAGTATTGGTTAACCCAGATAGTTTTATCTGATAGACAGTGCTACTGAGAGCGTTTGTCCACCTTTAAAGAGTTGGAAGACTTCGATGCGAGCCGTTCCATGTTTCATTTGATACACCGAATGGAATTTCAATAATATCCGGTATTTCGATCTCAAATATGCTTTGGACATGGATTATACAATATGATTGGGTAAAGGGTGAACGAATTTGATAAGTTCAGTGTCTTTACTGTTCAATCAAATGATTGCTTTGTTAGTCATAATACAAAATACTACCTTTAATGCTTTTGTCTTAAAAATTGTAATACTAACTGAGTAGACGAAACCATTCCTTTCTACGGCTTCTACAACTTTGACGACGAACTTTGACGACGATAGATTTAGATTTCACTAATCATTTGCATACTTTCAAAGCAGTTATTCCGATAGTTCCTTATGGACCATTTCAGCCGAAATATTCATTCGTCTAAAGGCATTTTCTTCTTAAGTAAGAGTATATAATTTAAATTACCAATTAAATTTATATTCTACTTCGTTAATGTTAAACACAAATAACCCAACTTCATCTGAATTCCACCCATTTTAGTGAATATTCCATTAAATCGAACTTACAACGAATTTCAATGAATTGAGTAAATTCTTGAAAAGGTCTACTGAATAAAAGGAATCGCCACACGTGTCCAAAATGCTGGAAGACAAAAAAACTATCAATTTGCTGATCGCCTTAAAATCAGGCAATTGTAAAAGTGCAATCGATTGTAAAAAAATTACAAAAATGCGTAACAATTAAACGAACACAGAAAGGGAACAACGGCGGAAGTGGCCGAAAAAGGGAAACTACTTAACACAACAAAAGAAAAGATGAAGTGGACCAAATTGAAAACTTAGACCACTCGAGACAAAAAACAAAAAATTTAAGAAAGAAGAAAAAAAAAACGCACGAGACCAGCCGACACCCAAAAGTGCGCAAAAAGGAGCAGATGTAAAAAATACGAAACATTTGTTAATAAACTAAAAAGCATGAATGAATACTCACGGCCAGGCATTTCCAAAGAAATTATTTTCAATTGCAAAACTGAATAAAAGGAATCGATCATGCCAATTAAGCAGAAGCCAAAAACAAGTAGGCTCAAAATTTTACCAAGTATTGAAATAAAAAAACCCACCTCCGTAGAAAATGGCAAATTGTACACAATTAACACCAAACATTGACAGTTGAGCCAACTTAAAGTGTTTTTTTTTATTATAGCCACTTAACATACGATAAAATATCATCAAAGTACAAAAGACTGACTCTGGTCTGTGTGTCGCTCTTTTGTCCCAAACACGATCACACTTTGGCATTAACATAACCCAAGAAAGGACAATTAAAATCCATGAAATTCCCTTAAAAGTGTTTGGCAAAAGAATCACCAAAATTGCCGCCATAATTCTATAGAATCATCCGAGCATCAATTGTCAACTACGGCAGACAAACCGACGACACGATCGATTTTCTATTCTGACTGCAAAAGGATCACCAGAGTCTGAAGTCAGGGGACAAAGAAAAAGGATCAGTGATCGATGCCATGAATGAATGCTGTTTTTTCTGTTCTCGAATGCACTCACAATTGTTTTGAGAAAAGACCGAAAATAATGGCAATAAAAATTCAACAAAATGTTACGAAAAAATACATCAATAAAATTAAGTAAATGCTAAAGAAAGGCTACAAAGGAGCCTAAAGAAAATGACTGCAAAGAGATGCAATAAGAAATCTTGAATAATGAATGAAAATAGCATTAATGCATTAAATTCTTTGAAAAGGAATTTTGTAGTAGCAGAACATGAATGAATTGTAAATAGCATTGTGAAAGTTGCATATACACCCAGAGATGTAAAGGAGTTTGAATGGAAAATGTTGTCCTCGTGTGTGTTTTGCCTGATTTTAAAAACGTTCAAAAGGGCATTTAATCGTTAGCATTTCGATAACTAATCGATAAAATTTCGATAATTTATCAAAAAATTTTCAGTAATTTTCAATAATTTACATTTCAAAATCATTCCCGATCCATTTAAAAATTTTGTTCCTCTTCCACTTTATTGCGATCCGATTCAATTTCGTTCCATTCCCATTCCTTTCCCGATACCATTTGCAATTAAATAACCAACCCAATACCTTCAGATCGTGTTCGTGTGCGACTCCCGCCTGGGGCAACAGAAAAAAGTTTCTGTGTAGACCGCCACTCTCTCGCCAAGCAAATATAATAACTTGGCATAAAAAGCATCTTTAATTGAGAGACTCGCCGTTCGGATTCGGCATTAAACTCTATATCCGTAAATTTCATAGGACACAGAGGAAAAGAGCGATGAAATTTCATATATATTGTTGTATGGAGGCAAAAACGTTTATCCTAAAAGCTTTACAACGTGCTATTTTAAATAAAATAAAGCACTTACAAGAAATTCTAATTGATTTGATATCATTTCTCATTCTTAGTAACAAATAAATGTCAAAAAGATCATTTTGATTTTAAATTTAACTTGGCATATATTGTAGAACAAATTCGCTACAATGGTTATTATAAGAATTTAAAGAATTCCTATGTTTTTTATTAATAGTTTCTGTTCAAAGTGAAAGTGCCGCCAGTGTAGTTTCTTTCAATGCAATTTCAAAAGAGGTCCTTTTTTCTGAATGAATTGAAACAATTGGCACAGAAAGAAACGCTCGCACTTGCAGTGATCTGCAGTTTATTTTTTGTTCTCTCCGAAAGGTTTTGAAGGACTTTTCCATTCATTAGGATTTTTTACAATTGTTTAGCGAAATAAGAAAAGGACACTTTTCGCAGGTAGCTGTGTTGATACACCAAATATTTTCAGTACTTTTTTATACTTTTATATGTTTTTTCAATAAGTGAAGGAAAACGATATTAAAGATTGACCACACTATAGTAGCCAAGGACATTGGCATTAATCACGCTTTTTGGGTCATTTTGTGTTGTGGTCAGTGTGCGGGATGGGCTGCTTTATAGTTTAGTGTTTTCAGTTTATATTTTTATGAGGGTTTCGTGTGGTCGCTTATAAAATGCGAATGACAATAGGTGAGTTGGTTTTAAAGGTTTTGTGGTGGATTTTTGATTTTATTTGTTTTCGATAGGGACTGTGTTGGTAAACAAAGATCATTATTTGATTGTTCAAAATAACGAATGTTGCAGGTGGATTTTTTTTGTTATTTCTGTCAGGATTTGTTTTGACAAGTTTGGTTAATGAACTTCTAACTGACTTCCTTTGTGTCAATTGTGATTTATAGACTCTATCGACTCACAATTTATCAACATCAAACTCAGGAATGCTGGTCACTCTTTTTCACTCACAAACGCAAAAATCAACCGCAAAATAAATACTGACAAGTTTCTCCGTATTGGCAAATAAAAATGGAATATGAAACTACTTGAGAAATAATGAAGTCATTTATGCAATTCACCCATCGAATGAAAGCTTATGTTTGGTAATCACAAAAATTAACCAAGCAAACAATTATGGCCAACCAACAACAAATAGAATAAAAAAAACTCCTCTTAAAACCCGCTTAACGTCACAGGAAAGAACAAATACAACAATGAACCAGAATTGAATCCCTTTAAGCTGCAACAATGGCAACTCACAGACCCATAACAACAACAATCAGTCAAATGCTAATGTCATTGCCAATTAATGTCAATTAATGACAACAACAACTACAAAAAAAACAACAACCCGAAGCAAACAAAGTAAATAAAAGTACATTTTATATAAGGGGTTAGTTGGCTACCCTATTTACCACTAAATCCTTTTCCGTGTGTGCCTCATAGCAATGCCTTTCGCTATGCTTTCATTTGTTCACATTTTATGCGAGATCAGTTCACAATTAAAAGAATATTTTGTGCTCGAATGGACGTCGTATATGGAATTTTTTCAATGTTTCCAAGTGGTTTTTTTACAGAAGCCTTACCAGAAAAGCAGGAGTCTAATTTAATATTCAAATACAGTAGGGTGTTTCGGATTCGCCATGAAATTAGAAAATCACTATTTGAAATCATGATTAGGCTTAACAAATATTATGGATAACGTAGCCAGGGAAGGGTGAATCTAGTCCGCTTTAAAACTGAGATCGAATGTTGTGATAAATGCAAAAAAGATGTTGTCATGGAATTCATATTTAGAGAAATATTAGCTAATTTTTTTTCGCTCATATCTCGTAAGATTTCAAACAGATGTTGCCATTTATACACAAAAAAAAAACATTGGCATTCAATTTCGTAGCAAACTTTTTCCAACGCGTGTACAATTCCACTCAATTACGACTTTAATAAGGTAACAATGTACACTTTATCAATCATCAAACCAAAATACAAGCCAAACACAAAGCGAAAAAAAAATCTCATAAAACTCATGTCAACAATAACAAAAAATAACCAGATTGATTACGCTGTGAAAAAAAAAATGTAAACGGTTACAAAGGACATTATCGAATAAATATATTGTACAAATGAGTCCCATAACTTAGTAAGCGCGAGCGAAGAGTGGCATATGGAAATATAGCACGGGTCCAAGAGCAGCAACAATGAAACAAATCCAAATCCACCCCGAAATTTACCAGCATCGGGGAATTATAACAGAACAAACGACCCTTAGGCTCAGGCCAAAGCCGTTGAAGGAACACACCGTTGCCGCCATTGTGTTTGCTATCTCGTTGATATTTCGATACAAAATGTAACCAGTTATGGCGGCTGGCTGAGAGATGCGCGCGTTCCTCGTCAACATTTGATCATTGCCATGTGGTGGATAGTTTCGTGTTCATATTTCGTTTACAATAATTTCGTGTTACAATAATTTATTACAAGCATCTTTTTTTTTGTATTAGATATTTGTTTGTATGTGGCGATAAGGCAAATATTCCATCAGCCCTAAGCCTTGTAAATAAGTAGACATTTCAGTATTCAAATATAATTTAGTTTCGATTTGTATATTTAAGTATGAGGTTTTTATACCCCCACACTCACTGTGGCAGGGTATACTAACTTTGTCACAACGTTTGTAACGCCCATAAGGAGGCGTGTCCGGTATGGAAAAGTATATATATTCTTGATCAGTATCACCTCCTGAGTCGATTTAGCGATGTCCGTCTGTCTGTCCGTCCGTCTGTCCGTCTGTCCGTCTGTCCGTCTGTCCGTCTGTCCGTCTGTCCGTCCGCACGATAGCGGTCGCAGTTTTGGAGATATCGACTTGAAACTTTGGGTACATGTTTTTCTCGTGAATACTGAGATCAAGTTCGAGAATCAGCCAAATCGGACAAAAACTGGGCGTGGCTCCCATACACCGAAAAAAAAGCTAAAAATTTTTTATTGTTGCATTCGATTGGAAATGTTTAGAAACGTATTTTTGACATGGTCCGAGGTTCCGCAGCCACATATATAAGGGTCTAAATGGGGTCTTGAGAGCAATTTTTTTTTTTTTTTTGGATTTAATTGGAAATTTTTAGAAATGGATTTTGGACATGGTCCGGGCTCCAAAACCACCTATAATTGGCTCAAAATAGGGTCTTGAGACCACAATTTTTTATGTTCGAGGTACTTCTTCCTACTGTGTGGGGGTATTTCAGCTTCGGTATAGCCGAAGATAGTCCACTCTCTAGTTTTTATTTAACATGCTTTTAATCACTTTATTCTCACTTTTGTCCATTTGAAGTTGAAACAGTTTTTAATTTATTAGAGACCAGAAGCATTATCCACAAATATTATACAAATTTTTTTATTCTTGTATATAGTTTACGCTCAAAAATTATTCACCCTTTGTCCAAATACGTAATTGAGTTTAACTTTATGCGAATTATGTATCAATTGCGAATTAGTTTAATGTCCTGTAAAGGATTTTTTATTATTATTTTTTTATAAAAATTGTTTGCTATGACTCTGGAAAGTTTCTCAAGTACAACTAACTTTATTTAATAAATGTAAGTATTAACAAAACTAGAGAGTGGACTATCTTCGGCTATACCGAAGTTGAAATACCCCCACATAGTAGGAAGAAGTACCTCGAACATATAAAAATGTGGTCTCAAGACCCTATTTTGAGCCAATTATAGGTGGTTTTGGAGCCCGGACCATGTCCAAAATCCATTTCTAAAAATTTCCAATTAAATCCACAAAAAAAAAAAAAATTGATCTCAAGACCCCATTTAGACCCTTATATATGTGGCTTCGGAACCTCGGACCATGTCAAAAATACGTTTCTAAACATTTCCAATCGAATACAACAATAAAAAATTTTTACCTTTTTTTTCGGTGTATGGGAGCCACGCCCAGTTTTTGTCCGATTTGGCTGATTCTCGAACTTGATCTCAGTATTCACGAGAAAAACATGTACCCAAAGTTTCAAGTCGATATCTCCAAAACTGCGACCGCTATCGTGCGGACGGACAGACGGACAGACGGACAGACAGACGGACATCGCTAAATCGACTCAGGAGATGATACTGATCAAGAATATATATACTTTTCCATACCGGACACGCCTCCTTATGGGCGTTACAAACGTTGTGACAAAGTGAGTATACCCAGCCACAGTGAGTGTGGGGGTATAAAAATAAATTGTTTGGAGACTTAAAAAACCTGTGTGTTATCCTTTTATTTATTTTCCAGCTAATAATTTCCCCGTATAAATCAATTCTTTAGCGGCGACAACAACCCATATACGAGGGAAATTTATGTTTACGAGCATACAGTTGCTTTCAAACGGTGAACCAATTCAAGAGACCGTTCGTTAATTTCAAAAATATTCATAATACATTTTCCCTACATTTTCATACGAATTTGTTTTGCATTTTTATTAGTCAGTCCCGTTCACAAAGAGTTTATACACCTACTTAATAAAAAATGTTAAATTATACCTAAATAAAATGCAAATATTTGAATCATTTTCATGAGGTCTATTCAATACCTTAAGCTACGGTCAGATTAGGAAAATATTTGGCCATATACACTCAGATATTTTTGAAATCACCTAAAATCGTATGTGACTGAACCAGTATTTTATTTTACTGAGTTTATTTTCCCAGTATTCGGTAAATATTTGCCTAATCTGACCGTAGCTTTAGCAATAATACATTTCATAATATTGTTTATCAATTTCTACAAAAGCCCACAATTTAGAGTTATCCTTGTATATAAATAATATTTTCTATTTTTGAATTTATGATGATGAATATTTGTTAAGCGTTATAAAAATATCTTTTACGAACATACTACTAACCCCTTTAGTGTCTCACATTAATGACGTATGAAAACAGCGTAAAACCGTCAACAGCAGAGCATCATACAAACTAGTTCATTGACGTCGAGAAGGAAAATAAAGACTCAGCCACCACAAGAAATTTTCATTGAATCTATCACAATGAAAACGACATTTACTATAAAATTATATACAAATAGTATAATTTTAGAATATCTGCGTATAAATACACGGATGTTTATTTGGAAGTAGTGGGTAGATTACATTTCCCTTTGACTGCTCCACTGTGGCAGCGCATGCAGTAGTGTCCGCAGTTGTGACCCATTAAATTTTTAAACAAAATCAAATATAAATTAATCTTTGCCAGAAAAACTCACCTTCAATTGCAGCTTTCGCATGATGCGCGTCTCCTCCCAACGATCTAGTTCGTCCCACTCCTTCCCACGCCTTCGCAGCAAATAATAACGGTACATAACAATCGTTACGGCCAGTAACAAGGCTAGACCAGTGCCAGCGGCAGCTCCCAATACCGCCGAACTCACCATGACCATTCCCTTTTATAATACTTCCTTTTGGGTATAAAAAGTTTCAGTTTTTTTTTCAGCGTTTACTTAATTGGAATTCTCTTTAAATTTCGATTTGCTGAAAAGCGGGTTTTCGCTTAAGCTGCAATGAAAGGAGAAAGGAGAAACAAAATAATTCATATGCATACAATTGTTTGCTTACAATTTTAAAACAATATTTGAGAGGGAATCACTCAATTTGATACGGGAAATATTTAAGTTATTTATTTATTGGCTCAGTTTAAATTTTCATTTCCACATAATTTCGTTTTTAAAACGCACATTTTGCTCCAATGTACTGAAAGTAACCCGAAAAGGTACTTCAATTATGCGCATTTAGCGTAATTAAGTTATTAAGTCAAACGCTACCGACTGAGTTACTGACTGATGGCCTTTTGAAGGCATTCAAGTGAAATAAATACATAAAATATTAAAATGACCATGAAATTGTACTTGTGGGTGTATTTGAAGGTAATTCAAGTTGTACTGAAGTGATGGAAATTGTGCATAAATATTAGAACAGCTCAAAATAAACAAAATAAGTGTAAAACTTTGCTCGTTCCCATGGCACTAAGACAGAAAAGGCAATGAAGCGGCGAACAAACTGGCTAATGAGCAGTTTTTTTTTTGGGTGACACACACAATTGCTCGAACTTGTTAGGGTATTTTATGCACAGAAGCGCTAAGAGAGTGATGAAGAATATCTACTTTTATATTGGTACGAACTGAGAGTTCAACCCACTAAATGGTTTGGGGTCTTAATAGTCTTTCTTTGTTAACCATTTGGTCCATTAGTAGCGATTTTTCCACAAATATTTACTTTGAAATTCATCTATTCGATGAAAATACTTTTAATAAATTCACAAAGGGTAAAATAAAACAAATAAAAATAATAATTCAAAAACACCACCTCCCTTATATTTTAATAATTTAAAAAAACTTAGCAATAGCGTCTGTTCGATTTGCCTGCTAACTTAAGTTCAATTGAATTTCACATTTTTTCGCATTTCTTTTGTAAAGTGTGATTTGCTTGCGTTGAACTTGTTTGTTTCGTTCTACTTGGTTTTGCACAGTGAATGCTTTCACCGCCTTTGTGCCTGACAATGAATAAAAGAAAATGGAAAAGAAAACTGTGAAGTCCCAGCAGCAGCGTCATCCCAAATATACTCCACGTTTTCATTTCATTTTAAATTGCAGCCATTTCTATTTTAATATTTCTAAGCTGCGCGAATGTTAATGCCAGAAATGGCATGTGGTCCGGTTTCATTACTCGTCCCCAATGAACGAATCAAATCTGAATTTGCAATTTAACTGTGCGGTACAATTTGAGACGCAATAAAATGCTGATTGTCCTTTATGGTAGGGATGAGTTCAATTCCGATTGCCATGACCCTACGAAATGGAAATGATATGCAATGGTGGACATGTCATAAACCATATATGGTGGAGGTCATTTTCATGCCCACAACATCGTCAGACGAAATGCAAATTTTTATCAGTCCCAAGAAAATTTCCAGAATAAACAATCGCTCGTTGTCATTTTTTCTAGGTACATGATTGTTGTGACACAAATCCTTTAGCTTGAAATCGTGCAAAAAAACGTCTGAAATTTCCGACTAAATACGAATACGAACACTCTGTTTGTGATATTTGGACTTGAGTTTTTTTTGTTGGTAAAAAAATATATTGGCCCACACGGCGTATGAGTAATAATTTTAAAAAATTTACTTATTTTGATCGAGAAAAACTACCAGAATATGTAGTAATTTTTCTTGGAAGTGAGGCTGTGTAGGACAATGTAGTAAGTTATGACTTGCAATGTGCTAGGAAAACAACAAAATTTGTTCACCATGTTAGGGATAAGTCAGTTCGTATAAATTAAAAATAATAAATTCGCCTATAGTGTCTTATCCAATTAGAATGAATGACATCAATTAAATGCTCAATACGAAATTGTTCTTAGTTGTTGAAACGTAAATGGATTATGAGAAAGCTTCAGAGCAACCTGTCCTGTGAAATGTCATAAATCAATTACTGTAATATCTTCATTTTCTCTCGAAATTCAGTAATGCAATTGAGAAGAAGAAAAACTAAAAGAAATTAAAGGAAAAGAAAATAAAATAAAATAAAATAAAATAAAAAGGAAGTAAATGAAATATTTTCAATTACTGTAATATTTCTTATACCAAGAACTTCTTAAATGATCATCGTGGACTGCAGTTAAGCTTAAAAATAAAAATAAATAACTGCAAAAAGACTGTAAAATGACAACATAATAAAGTGAATCAAATACCAAGGAGGGCACTGATTCTAGAGAATTAGACACAAGAATAATCCACACAATAAACAATTTGCCACAGGGCATCTGACAGAAATAATTGGAAATCTAGCGGATATTATCATTAACCAGAAATGGGAGGTGAAGATTTCTTGGTAAATCGCCTCCAGATAAATGGGAAAATCTTATTACTTTATTCAAAGAGAAATAAGTTGGTAAAGCTGTTATTCGTATTCGAGGGTGCACAAAAGACCAACGGTCGTAGTTTAACTGGATCACAAATGGTTTGACAATTAGAAAATTTTCTATTTAACATTGATTTTAAATATTGGGCAATCATTTTATTAGGGCTGTCCATTTCCACCAGTCATTAGAATAAGTAGTTGTAATCAGTTAAAAAAAGGCCAAGAACTCTTTAGGGTCACACGGTTGCAATTATCATGGGCAAGTACATGATAATTGCAGGGACCTACAGTTTAATGCCGGATTCGAATGGCGGATGGTTACTCAATAGGTGTTACATTTTACTAAATTTTTTCGCCAGAAGATGAAAAAGGTTCAACAGTTCCACAAAGACCATTCTTCAGTCACACTCAGTTAATCGGCTTAAGTCGAAAAGCAAACAGTTAATAAGTGGATTTAACCCTTCCAACGAAGTTACTCAATCAACTACGACGACTTCAATCTTCATAAATCTGCTATGGAATTTAGATAAAAATTTTTAAATGCAAGAGAATACTTTCCTTCCACCTCCAGTGCAACAATTGCAATGTTCACGTACATCGTCTTCAATTGACATTCACTATTTCCATTTTATGACCACACATTCAAGCTTAAATTTATTGCTTGTTATCCGTACGAACGCTTTAAATTCGTTCCTTTCTTTTTTCATTTTCACTCGCATTATAGCCGATAACATGCATTTTTATACTTCTTACGTGCCTCAACCTCACCATACTTGCGTTTAAATTTCCAACCAGTATTTACTGAACAAAGATGAAAACACTGTATGTCAGCCATTCAAAGTGGAAACGTGATAGTTGTATAATACTTGCCAGTAGTATTCTTCATAATCCTGAGCGTTTCCAAAGCGAGCACATGCCTCCCAAGGTTCAGAAGAAATTATGGAATATTTTTAAAAGGAAATTTCATCAAAATGGTGGTTACCCTCACTGCAGTAAAAGTTCACATAAAATGTTCTTAAATGTATACTGTTTCACCCTGAATAATTCCTACTTACTGCAAAGCAATTATATACAGCTTCACACTAACTACTTGTTCCACCTTCCCACTTGCTCCAACTATGCACTACAACCATTTCATTTAAGCTGCTTTATTCTGAATTTCGTTCTTGTGTTCGCTTTTGTATGTTTTTTAGTTGTTCTTGTTTCTCTGCACAAGTGTGCAATTACTTGCAGACACTTTACTTTCTTAACTTTTCGCTACGCTCAGTTTTTTTCTTCCACTTTTCCTAGAAAAATAATTAAAATGTAAACCAAAGTCATAATTGTGAAAACCAGCCGAGACGTGTTCTGTTTTTGTCTAATTGTGCTTAATTCTGTGTCCCAAACAAATTAGGGGAATAATTTGTAAGCCAACAAACCAATTTGATTGCATAAAATGTTTCAATTGGGCTTGAGAGCTTTGATCGTTAGTCCTGGTCTGTGTGGTGATGAGTTTAAAGGACTTGCCACGACGCTGGACATTTTCTTCTTTGCATTACTTAGTTACACAAAAGCATCTCTGCTAGACCTCATAATGATGGGTAATGTCTGCCACACCGCTGCACTCAAAGCCAAGCAAGCATTCATTTACATTCACTTAAATCCACTCTACCATTATGGGTTACCTGACCTAATGAAGAAATTTAATCATTCGGTAACTGTTTGTATTCTCAAATGTCCAAAAAATGCCTTTGATCAAACATTGCAATTACTGGCAATTAGTAAATACATAATTGATGACATAAATGCAAATATCAAAGGTCAGCAGGACACTGGCCAATGCATCGTCTCGAAATTCAAACCAGAAATTTGTGCCGCCATTAAGTAGTTAAAATATTTGAGCACATTTGGTATACACATTTGCAACGTGGGCGCAATGAACGACTGTGGGAAGGTAAAATCTGTTGTGACAACCAAAAATTGCTTCTGGCACTGAAATGTGATGCTTTTTTTGATGCAAGAGTATTTATTTTGGGGTTACTGAACACATTTCCCTCATAGCAATGAGTGGGCTATACCAAAATAATTTACTCTGCTTAATTTTACTTACTTCTGCTACTGAAACAAAATACTGTAACAATGGTAAATATTTTCAAATGAGTATTTGCCACTTGAAATGTGAATAATACCAAACATTTCCACTGGCTTTTGTCGCCACTTCAACTCTTACCGCAAAACGCATTTAGTATTTCCTTCCATTTTGCTTTTGCGACTAGCTCATTGGCCTTGTCTCATGTCTCGTATCCTCACATGTGTACTCATTTTTATACAATTGCAGTCACGTAAAGAATACGCGTACAATGTCCTTCTGTTTTGCTATGCACTCCTTGCTGCTATCTATCGCTCATCATGACATATCGCATGGCTCAAGTGTTGAACCTGGTTCATGTCACTTATACAGTTTCAATGTTTCCATTGAAAATGTGTGAAATCTTAGTTGGCATGCTATGGCTGGACTGACATACTGTGAACATACCCAATTGAGTGGCACTAAGACAATCTGTCAAATGTCACAGAATACAAAATAGAAAGTGTTCATCTTTCACATTTCTGATTTCAAATGTACTTTTAAAATGTGGATTTTATTGTTGTCTATCGAATGGGGTACTTTGTAGTTCTTTGTTCGCTTAAGGATATCGAAGTGTTAAACATTTTCTCAAAAATAAATTCGAATTTAAATCAGGTTGGCGAAAATCCCTGCATGTAAACTCAATGGGATTATTGTTATTGCTGAACAAATAAAGCAATTTGATAATGCAATTTCAAGGAAATGCCAATGAAATAAATACGTTCAGTAAAGTGGAAAGGTACTTTACAGATAAAAACGATTTAAGAGAATTTAACTGGCAACAAATATTTAAGGTAAAATGGAAAAATCCAAATGTTGTAGTTAACAGATTTTAGAGCTCAGAATCAATAGAACAGAAAATTTTCTTATTTATTTGCGAAGAACAACAAACAGAACAACACTTTTCAACTTCAACACAATTCAGTTCAGTTCAATTAATTTTATTTTATTTGTTTATTTTCGTTACTTGTAATTGGAGTAATGAGTTATCATTCTAAAATTGTTGACTTACTTAAGTTTATGTATAAGTTTATATTTCTAATTTACCACAACCCTATTTGTATACGACCACAACCCTATTTTTGGATATTTGAATATTTACAGGGAATGTAACTTCTGGATGCGATTGAATTTACCAGCATTGCGCTTGTTGCGCCTGCCAAACGATTTGCGTAATGATCTCACTTTCGGAGAACGGCGACCGGCGATTTTCCCACCAGAAATCGCTGGACGTCCGCGACCACTTCTCTTATCTTGTTTGCCAGATTTACGGGCGGCCTGTGCGATCCGATTGAAAGGGGCACGTTTATTATGTCTACCAGGTGGACTATATTTGTCTGGTTTGTTCTTATCGCCGGCATCCTTGTTGTCATCGTCTTCGTTGCTATCGCTATCACTCTCACTTTCGGTACTTTCATCGTCATCGCTGCTACTGTCATTATTATCACTGTCATCGTCGTCGCTTTCAAAGTCACTTTCGAACTCACTATCAGAAGCGCCATCGTCATCGCTGCCCTCATCATTGCCATCCTCATTATTCTCATCATTTTCATCATCGTCAGAGTCTTCAATTAGACCATCATCCAACAGATCATCGTCTTCGAATTCGTCATCTTGGTGTTCACCATCACCAATTTCGCCATCATTGTAATCGCCATCGTCGGCCTCATCATCATCCTGTTCGAGACTATCGCTGCCACTGACATCGCCATCATCCACTTCATCGGGCTCGCTATCTAGGTACGCCACGTCACTATCATCGGCTTCCTCCAGTGGCGCCGTTGACACATGGGTGACCGCCATCAAACCGAATAGCGCCAAAACAATAAAAAGACGCATTTTGGATTATTTTTTTTTCTAACTCTCTTTTAAATAATTGTTTCTCAACTTCTTATTCTACTGCTAACCCTCAACTGATTTTCATTTGGCATTCACAGGGGTTTTTATACAATTTCGGATAACGAAATTGGCCAAATGTTTCTGTATTTACTTTCAAATATCTGTGTAATTATTTGCGCCATGTTATGGTTTAATACATTTTCAGCAATTCGCCTCAACCTTCAAAGCGAAATTTCCCTTTAAAGTTATTTCGAAATTTGTATATGTAAATAAACGAATACGTATTTTTTCTTGTATTTATTGAAACAAGTGTCGCCAGTTTTTATTTGTATTGTCTCAGCCTTGCTTGTGTGCGTCAACACGCGTTTTTTTTTAGAATATTTAGTAAATTTTTTTCAATTTTTAGAAAGGAAATTTCATCATCATTTCGTTCAGTTTTTTTTAAAGTTCGAGACCTATTGAAAGTTCGAGACCTCAATGATTTCCGTTTTTTTTAAACAAAAATAATGCAAAAATCTTGATTTTTTGTGCTTACTGGAAGAAGATTAGCCCAAATGAAGGTTTGTTTGACTGTCAAAGCACAACGAAGGTTTGGTTTTGCTCTATGAAATGCATTCGTTCACCTTTTCGCTACAACATTTCAGAGAAAATTTTCTCTCTGTATTATGTATTATGAACATGTTGAACATTTTGACTGAAATCCTTATACTTTTCCATTAGTTTACTACTAAAAAATATGGGGTTTCCTGCTGGTATACCTAAGCAAAGGACTCAGTATAAAACTATTTATGAAAAAATACAATTTTCGGATACCATTTAGATTAAAATCTTTTCACCTCATTTAATGTGGTTACTTTCATTTTAACTAATACAAAAAAATAAATAATTAATTGATTAGCGGTAAGTAAAATGTTACACCAGAAGGGTACAGTGGCACGCGCTACTGTGTGGTATTGCCAACTTCCCACGTTTTACACATGTTTTAAAATTACATGTAAGGCATTGTAGGCGAACGAATGTTCCACAGTCTGATAGCCCAGAGCAGAAAACTGAATCCTTACCAAAAGAGGCTGATTTTATATGCTACTTCAATTCCCCTTTAGTGCAACTGACTACAAGTGGAAGTCTTAGAGCATTACACCCTAGTTTAAAATTGTCTGATATGCTTATTGGACACAATATGTTGTAGTCTCTAAATAATTTGTTTTTATTCAAAATTTTTCTTTTTGTAAAATATTTTATCAATAAAAACAGCCATTTAAATGGTCATTCAAAAATTTTATTAAAAAATTTCTTTAAGAAAAATATTTTTTGGATAAAATTTGTTTGTACACGTTTCAGGGTTAAAAATTAATTTAACGGATATTTATGGTGTTAACTGGGTATTGTGATTATTCAGATGAATCTGAAAACTCTTCGGAGGACTCAGAGCTATCATCATCTTCTACATCATCTTCACCACCGTCGCTTTCGGCTTCATCATCAACTTCACCTTCGTCACTTTCACTTTCATCTTCATCTTCATCAACATCGTCCCCATCATGTTGTTCATCATCGTCTTCGTGTTCATCACTATCTTGTTCAGCATCTTCATAATCAGATACATCATCATCACCATAGTCAAATTCATCAACACCGTCCTCCTCGCTGCTATTTATTGGGGCTGCCGACACCGTGGCAATAGCCACAAGACCGAAAATTGCCAAAAGGATCACTAGACGCATTTTGTATTACCTTAAGCTTTCAACAACCTTCTTCGATTGAATTAAAATTCAAATAACCTCAACTTTGCATATAAGGCACATTTTATACTTTTTGTGGTATTTCTTTTGGTACAATATTAAGAATGTCAATATTTGTACTAAATTGGTTTAAAAATAGAACCAGGCGCAATTAATGTGCAAACAGAAGTTTGTCTATTTAAGCAACTGTTGTGTGCTTTTTTGCAAGTAAATATTTTTAAAGTATTTATTTAAGTATCTGAAATTTTGGCCAGTTTGGAATTTATTACACCCTATACAAAATATATATACTCTTCCGCATCAGAGGTAATTGGAATTTGTTCATTTCTATTTTGTGTTTTCCTATTATGAACAATTTTAATTTTAATATTTCACAATTATAATAAACTAAACTTACAATGAAAAGTTCGACGTTAAATTTCCCAACTACATTTTTGATCTAATTGTATTAATTCATTTTATGCACTTCAATGTACATGTATTTCAATTAATATTATAATGTAAATTCATATTCACACCTCCATTCTCACATAATCGAAAATTATGAACGGTATATAAACGCTCTCCACTGCGTATGATTAACATTTAAATATATGAAAATCAATTGTGTGTAAAACAAAATTAAGTGCATTCAAAAGCGTTTATACTCATGAAAATTATAAAAGGTATGACCATGATGAATAAATTTTTAATTAAAAATTTTTTTTTTAAATTAACCTTTTTACAAAATATTTAATGACTTTACTTTTTTTACCATTTTAATTACTTTTTATAAACACGGTTGCTTGTGTGCATTATAAAATTCATAGTCAAATTACGTTCCTACTTAACTTTAGTATCTACTTTATTTAACAGATAAAGCTCATATCCATCAGATACAAAGTAATAAGTAAATGTCAATTTTACTATCAGAATATGCTTCAGTTATGTGGAACAAATTGCACATATTTTTTTAATTTTCTCAATTAACTGAAATGTGATGCTGATCAGAAAATTGTATGTTTCGCAACCATTCAGATCTTAAATGTCAGCTTCTACCTAAAGCATTTTCATGTCAATGCGATATTTAATCAAACGAAAGGCATTATATAAAAGAAACTGCAAAAAAGCGTAATCACTGCCAGTATATGGGAAACTTCAGTTCACTGCACATTGCGATTTAAGAAGTACATTTTAATTAATTAATTAATGTGATCATTATTAAAGGTCAAGGTAAAAACCAATGGAAATACATTGACAATTAATCTGAGTAATGAATGAGCTAATAAAGCAACGCTGGAAAACTTTTTATTTTATGATTGACTTTAATTAGCACCTACTAAAAATACGATTAAAGTGAATTAAATTACACTACCGACTTTTTCACTCATTTATTTATTTGATTTACCTGAATCTACGCTGAATATTTACATAACCAAGTGCGTAATTCAAATAAAACTTTTGGTAAACATGATGCCGGTTGTGTAAACAAAAACAAAAACAACACTTCTATACAGTATTTGGCGAGAAACTTTTCCCCACAAATGTTTCAATAGATAAACCTTCATTCCATTATTCTCACTGCTTTCAGTATAATTTTCAATAAAACGCACCAGAATTTTCGTAGAACTTGACACTTAAAGTAAATGTTCTTGTAAAGTTTCCGTACAATTTTGGAGTTGACAAATGCACACATTTTGGCATTTACCTTTTCAGTTTGCATTCAATTCAAAGCAAATATAAGTACAATAAGTGACAGTTGAAAGAGAAAAGTTAATAGAAATCTCTTTCACACTACCGTCAGTGCGCCTTAATGGGATTCTCTACCACGACGAACAATTCTGAGGCACCAAATTTGTAAATAGTAATGCAAAAAGTACTACCTAATTTGAATAAATCCATTAACACGGGCTTATAAAAACGTAGAAAACTTCAAGGGCAATTTTGGAACGAAAAAAATGCAGCTTGAAAAGGAAAGACCAAAATCTAATTAAATGGGTTGAAGAAATTCAGCGGAAATTCGATGAGATTATTTTGGTGCTTTTTAATTACCTTTAAAAATTATAATTTCAAATAGCAAAATACCGATTAATCCGCTTATGTGTACATTGTAAACGTATAACATGAACTCACCTTCATTCAGTTCATTATCAAAATTAAATGCTTTAAAGTGTGGCGTTTTAATAATTGCACACCCAGGCGTATGATGAACATTTTAAATTTTTTTAAAATTAATAATATCTAATTGCATATCACGCACAAGCCACACGCCAAACGTTTAATTGCGAAAGAATTTATTCAGTTTAATTGAATTGAAAAATTTTCCATTCAATTGAGAATCGCAGCAAATGTGAACTTGGAATGCCAATAATCAAATGAGCAAATTCCGCGGGCTTTCACATTTTTGCTCTTGTATTAATCATTGAATTAATTCAACTGAGAAATATTTGATTACATTTTCGGGTAACATAAATTCGTGGAAAAACACCACCGTAGTTATATTTGGACACAACTAACGGTTTCCATTGAGTGCTGGTGGTTGCGCTACCCTCACCACTTTCAACGAAACCTGATGCATTTATAAATTCCGCACGCACACTTTCGTGTGGCAAACTGCACTCTTGCCAATGCAATTGTTCTGTGTCTGTTGTGTGATGGTGTGGCGTATCAGAGCATATCCTTCTTACTTCTTCCGTTCGCCTCTACTCTTGCCCGCTGATGTTGTGGCATTGAAAATTCTTTGAGTCTCTTGCTGGCTGTTTGTTTGCTTTCGTTTGAGTGCATGAATTCGATTCTACGTTCATATGTATGTATGTTTGTTTGTGAGACATGCTGAGGAGTGTGTATGTGCAATCGCATTTGTAGCGAAACACACTTTGTGGTGCAAAGCTTGCACATGCCATTTTTTTTTTGTACTTTGGCGTTAAACATTTCTGGCGGTTCTTTGTAAAATAAATTGAAATATTTTCCGGAAATCTTTAACACATTACTCTGTGTTTCTCGTTTATGGCTTTTTAGAAAGCAAAAGCCAAAATTTTATTTTATGAAATGCCAAAAACTTTTGCATATTGACTTTAAGCTATATGACTTTAAGCGTATTTTTGGTGTATTTAATTTCGTATAAATTTAATAATGGGATGTATTTTACTGAATGTATGTTTTACACACATAAGGCTTCGTATGTTTATCTATGTCTACACATCTTATTACGCTCATGCAATGTTTACGTTTAAATTTATAACAAGTACGTGGTTATTCAAATACAATTTTGTAAATATGTTGACACTCGTGTAGACAAACCATTTCACATCATTTCCATATCAATGTTCTGCGGAAGGTATTCAATTCTGTCTTAATTTTGCGTGCGCATCTGCCATAAAAACGTTAATATCGGCTTGAGGTATTTTTTATTTTATTTTACATTTTATTTGCCATCCACTAGACATAAGTCTGAATTGATGTAGGAGCAGCTGGCGAGATGACGGGTTGGATGAGCAAGATCCGCTTATATGCCAATACTGGATAAATCATTTTTCCTTTTAGTAAATACTACTGCTTCTAATGTTTAGCAGTAGAATTTACAAAAAGTAGCAAAAAAACACCCAGTGTCAAAAGCTGACACCAGTCTCCTTAGCATGAATATCCTTCTTAATATTTCCAAAGTAAATTTTGGCATACTTATTAGTCACAAGTACATTCTATTACCAAGCCCAGGTCACGAGGTTAATAAAAATAAAGATTCCCCTTCGGATACGACTCTAAATGTCCTTCCTGTCCGAGACAAGATCGACCGTAGCTCTAATAAAGATTGCTGCACACATGTCAGTACTCTGTGTTTGAACTCAGGCAATCTTGTTTTCCCGTTTCAATATTATTACAAAATTAAATCATTTTCTTATGTAAGTGGAAGAAACTTAATATCTGCTCTCTTTCAATGTAATAACACAAACTTTTGCCCCTTTGCTAATTAAATAACTTTTTAGTTTGCCTCAACAGAATCTAAGAGAAACTTTGACATACATTTGATAGTTAATGCTACAGTCAACACTGCATGTGTGTCATAGAAAACATGGAGCGGCAAAAACTGTTATGAAAAACTTTGAAAATTATGAAAACTTCAAAAAGTATTGCCTAATGCATTTGATAATGAATTTAAATGAAGAAGTTTTCTTACAAGTGTTAGATAATTGAAAGAAATCGGCCAAGACTAATGAGTTATTTGAGTTTATCTACATTTTTGTACAATTTACTTTGTAAGTTTCCAAACAAAAGTAAATACACACACAAACAATTTTGGCCAGCTGCGAATTTATATAAAAGTCAATGGAAATCTTACATACTTCCGCAAATAGACGTAAGCATTTTTATGGGATTTTCCACAAGCAATTTAAGCTCGACGGCAAAACATTTACTACCAAACAACTTCAAAAGCGATGGAAAATTTTGTGCACGAGCGCATAATTTGAATAAACAAATTAAGGCACGCTTATCAAAATATAAAAAAACAGAAAGTACAGAATGTAGAAGGCGACCTTTTCCAACATTGCTGGCAGCAATCATGGTCATGAACAAAGCAACGGGAAAAAACCCTTCACAGGGAGTAAATGTCAAAATAAATGAAATTGTCAACAAGTGAAATGATTTAAGCCTGGTTGCCTAGCTGCCTGTCTGCCATACTGAGGCGTTCAACCAAAACTTAATTATGCTTGTTAGACCAAAGATAACAAATTTTATTCTGATAAAAAAAAAATTTTTTTAAAAATCGGTTCTACCGAAACTTAAATGCCTTACACATACGGCTACGATACCATCTTCGAAGATTCGGTAATTTAACGATAATTTTATGAACATTTTTCGTTATTTTATCAATAATTTTCAGATAATTTCCATAGCTACATCAACTCCTGAGTGATGCTGATCAAGAATATATGCACTTTCCTATACCTACCACTCCTACTATTCCCACTCCTTTGGGACGTTACAAACGGTGTGACAAAAGCCATATACCCTCAGACACTTGTGTGTAGGGTATAAAAACACGCACTGCTTTAGAAATTCAAAACACTCGTACATACTCCATGTACGTTGGTCTCATTCTTTCCTAATATCCTTTTCATACCACAAACCGCTGAAAATCTCATTTATTTTGTTGTCAACATTAAAATTACTAAAGCGTTGCTGTGACGCGTTCTCTGAAACGTCCAACAACAATGAGAAACAATAGCAATTTGTTGTACATAGTAGTTGTGATTGTTGTTGTCGCCCCATGATTGTCACTTGTCGTTAACACGCTTGTCAATCATGGAAATTACACATGTTTACATCCGAGCGACATGATTTTTTATTTTACTATCCTGGCACTGGCAGGGCTGTGTTTGACTGCATGTATTTGTGTGTCTGAGCGTGTTTCCGTGCCTTTTAACAACTTCAACAATTTCCATTGTTGTGATTTCATTTTTTTTCTGTTTGAGTAGCCAAGGTACAGGGGGGGGCGGGGTTCAATTCCAAGAATTTTCACAATTATTATTTCCAGCTCTACCAGGCGTATGAGTAACATTTGTTATTAATTTAGATTAAGGTTGTGTTGGTCATTTGTGTTGGTCATTTGTGACTTAAAAATTTGTGCTTTTTCTTTTGCACCCTGTTTCAGAGAATCCTTATAAAATAAACATATTGCACGCTTAACGAATTGCTTTAACATTATTTTACACATCGCTTCATGTTGCCATCATATTCAGTGAAAAGGTCCCTTTGTTTGTATTTATTTGCATTAAAACGCCTCAATGAAGACATTGTATACATTTTGTATGCCTAGAAATGACAAATTTACTGTCAGCGTCAACATCCACATTGTCGTGTAAGGATATTTAAGAAAAATTCGTCAAATTTCTTTGGAAGTCGAACTTTGGTTACGGTTCTGTGAGTATTTAATTACAGTTAACATATTAAGAGACATTTAATCTATGAAAATTGTGTAGTCACATGTCAAATAAATGGAAAATGTGCCACCACGAAGACAATAGAGAACAAAGAACATACAAAATTGAAATACTTGATGGATTGAATACCTGGAACTGCCATAGCATACAATCTGCCACACAATGTTACCTACTTCAAAAGCATTCAACAATTTCATTAACTTAGTCTGCCCGAAAGCAGAAAACAATTCCTTTCACTATCTTCATTGTTGTCGATGCAGTGATGCTGCGAAAATATATATGTGCAGGCTTGGTCAAAGGCTGTTGTGTTATCGTCTGATGACATTTCCTGATATTCTGAACTCTATTGGTGATGCCGTTGATGGAATGACTTGTCAGTTTGAACTTTCGATTTAATTAAAACTGATCGTAGGGACAGAAATGTGTGTTACACTCAAGAAAAATATGATACCTACTGAATAAAATTGTTAAACCAAATAAGTTCAAATATTTTTAAAGAATTTGAAATAAAAACTTTTTAATATAATTTATTTTTTTGATGCTGACTGTGTATTACATATTTTACTAACATTTTCTTTATTTCGCTGCGACTCATGGCATTTCAAAAGAGAACATTGTATTGAGATTGATTGTGCCCATATCATTTACATGAATGATTACTTGATTGCATTCCACTCGAAGGATTGCACTAATATACGATGTATTTTGTATTGATACACTTCAATTAATTTCATTAAAATAATAAATGGAAAAAAACTTCAAAAAATCATACGCCGTGTAGAGCATTCTGAAAAACATCTCACAATACTCATTGATTTAGTACCGCAATATTACTTTTTTTTAATACAGATTATACAACTTACATCGTCTTACAACCATAAGTCCACAAGCACTTTCGCTGCCGTTGCATGGGAGAAAAACCAAAATAACTCCATTTAACAACCATCAACGAGGCTAGAACCTACTTAAAGGTCACATACACACATGAGCGCACATTCAACACACTCAATACACACATAGCTCGCAAAACAGTGACTCTTAACGGGCGCATAAAAACATTATTGACTTATTCCCGTTGACTTGCTCAATATTTTCGTAAGTGGCCGTGGTTAATGATGCCAATAAACAATGCAAACGGAAATTGCTTCAACAAAACAAAACAAACACAAAAACAAAAAACAACAACAGCAAAATCTAGAGAGTACTCAATATAATATTGAGTATGGTGGCATGAGAGAACCTGAGCAAATAAAAGTCAAGATGCAGTATGAATTGTTTATGGGTTGATGATGATGATGATGAGGGTGATAATGCTAAGGATGTGGATGTGGATATGGATGATTGTTGTTTGTGGTTGTTAGATGGAGAACAACAAAAAGTAAAATGAAATAAATAAATGATAATGCTGATTGCTTAGACCGGATAATAGTCGAATTACCACATGTTAATATGTTTGCGAATGTTGGTGATTTTCGTTAGATTTGGGTTTCATTATTTCTTTCGAAGAAAAAGTAATAATCTTTTTGAATTGAAGCAAATGAAAATTTCCAGGAAACATTTTATACAATGGAACAGTCAAGAGCTGGGCACACTTGAATTTGTATGGATCAAAAGGGAAATGTAATTCAAGGAGCACAGAATTCTTTCGAATTGAATTTCAGCCACTTCACATTTTTTATTCTTCTTAGCACTGTAAGGTTATATGTACATAAATGTATTTAATGAAATAAAAATTCTTTCGTCTCCTTTAAATTAAATCAGTTACCTAAACTAAATATTTTAATTCATTAAATTCGTGTAATTTCTTAAAGCCCTCACGGCATACATGGAAAATAATTATTATTATTATACACCTTTCCGCTTAAAGGCTCTGAAGCGTAAACCGATTATACTCGCATAGAATACTCACACACACATAATACAAATAAAAGCAACGAAAAATGTGAAAAGTCACACTCTATCTGAAATGACATTTGACCAGGTTTAACCTTTCTCAACTAACAAACGACCATGGCAATAACAAACAACCCACCAGAGACGCCATATTTTTTCCCGAAATTTTATTTTCCTATTTGTCGTAATTTTGGTTAGCTTGTCTATTTTTTTTTTTTTTGGTGCTTTTTCGTTAATTTTCGTTGGAATTTTTGGCAAATGAAGCTTAATAAAGCGAAAATAATGAACACACACAGTCAACGCGACCATAGCTCACCATATCCGTATTGCCTGTACAGTATAATTTGCAGTGATGCCAACTCTCACAGTAGGAAATTGCATACGCGCTTGATTAATGCTGTGTGGCGACAACAAATAAATAACAAAAAGAAAAAAAGCCAAACAAGTCCTCCCCTATTTCCATAATCATTTCATTTTGTTGTTGTGAGTGTAGATTAAAAAAATGGCAACAACTATCGTCCACCGGAAATTCGTGCCAGACGTAAACAAAGCCATTGGGGTGCCAGCGAACAGCAACCACCAACGAACAAAAACAAAATAAACAAGCAATTTAAACTCATCAAATTCACGAGATCGTGTAGAGTACGCCAGGATGAAGGGGTGTAGGGGAAGCAGTCGTACAAGTGGATGGCAGCTAAATTATAGAAAGTCTTTTATGGATATGAGCGCACAGTTTCCTTTTGCACAGAACATTTGTTGCCGCTCAGCTCGGCAGAATGGCGGTGTGGGCGGAATGTTGCATTCTTGATTAGAAAGTTACGAGATGGATTCTGTTTTAATTTGGCACGCTTTTTGCGTTGAAGCTGTGTGGCTCCAAAGATGCTTCATTATTTTGATTATTTCTTTTTTAAGCTTTTAAGTATCCCAAGGATGTCTTGTAGGCAAATTTAACCAAACTTTTTGTGGTAATATTTAATAAATATTTGCTCCGTGCTTTATGAGTCGAATATGCCTAGCATATGGCCAAAGTCCTACTTCGTATATCAACCACTTGTCATTTTTGGTAATGGTCTTGAAACTATATACGAAGGACAGGCAAACTTGCCCCCCACACAAAAAAGTTAACTGATTAAGTGTTCCCATTGTACTTGCGTTATCACCGTTCATCTATCTAATCTCCTATCATTTCCTATTGAGTTTTTCAGCAAATACGCAAATATGTCTATTTCCACCACTACCATATGGTGGAAAATGCAAAAATCGAATCTAATCAAAATGTTAATTCACAAAATTCAAACCATTTTTCCCATTTATCTAGGAGTGCGCGTGTGTGTGCGTGCGGCCGTAAAAAGTGAAAATAATTTTTCGCTACTTTTTCTCTACACGTCAGAATGAAACTTATGCAAATTTCGCCTAAACTTTTTGCTTCCTTTCCCTTTCTTTGCTCACCTACTTTTAGGGGCTCGAAACCCTTTTCTTGTTTTTTTTTTATTACTCTTCTCTGCCCACAGTAAAACAGGAAACTGCGCACTATTATATGTGAAGCCAGACCAAAAGGGGAAACAAAAGCATGGCACTCAGCCGCATAAAGGCAAATTACAACTTGTTGATTCATTTAACGCAAATCCGGAAGAGAAAAAAAAACTTTTTAGGCGCCATAGTAAGGCAAAAAAGAAAGACTTTCAATTGAACACAAATTCGTAGCCTGCCATTAGGCAACTGTGGCCATATGCTCCTCGGAGAATTCGGTGACGTACCAAAAAAAAAAAGTAGGTATACAGTACTTATATAAAAAATTGTTACAGAAAATAGCATAAGGAAACAACAATATGCAAATGAGCTGCACACTAAGCGAGTCTTCCTACGGCTGGCGATGTATTTTCTAGTAACGAATTGTGAATTAGAGCGAAAGAATCCCTCATTTCGCAAGACATACCTTCAGGCCAGGTCGAAACGAAAATAAACAAAAAATCTGTGTGGCCAATCACTTTTCAGTTAAACGAAAGTTTCACAAAAAAATACAAACAGCTTGGCGAAAAAGTTTCTCGGGCCTGAGGTGAAGTAATGCTAGGAAATGGTTTGGCACCTTTTTCATTGAATTCATTTCGTTGGCCCTACACAAAAGGAGTGGTGAACAAATGGCGAAAGGACAATTCTAAAAATACATTTTTTTCGTTGCATGGTTTTACTTTAGATAATTGAAATTTATGAGCTTACTCCAACGAACGGCAGCAGGTGGAACACAAAAAAGTTATTCAAAGAAATGTACGCAGCAACGAAGAACTTTTGAGAATACCTTGAATCGAACAGAAGGATTAAAAAGAAATTACAGGATTTCGGGGTAGTTACAAGTGCGATTTAATTATAATTAGGTAGCTTATATTTTTTGGTTTCGGTTCGGTTACAGTTTGGTTTGGTTTCTGGTTGGGTAATGGAAAATTAAATGAAAAATAAAAAAAAAAACGATGCAAAGAATGTAAAGTCCATGAAACCTAAAAGCTTTTCATTTATTAGTGCATTTGTTGTTGCTTCTGGATGCGGTGTCCTGTTCGCAGTATTGCCATTGGCCTGTGTTGAAAAACTTTCCGGTAGCTTACAATTTGCATCGGATTGCAGTTAATTGAAATTGTTGTCCAGCTGCTTTTCAGTAGCAGATTATTTGCATTGAAAAACTTTTAGATATCATAATGAAATTATAAATACTGCAGTTGAGGTGGAAATGGCTAATTAATATAAAGTGCAGAAGCTGCTGCTGGTGAAATAAAACAGTTTCAATTTCCATTTGCTAGGAATCAGTTCAATTCAATTACAAGTCAACTGAAATCATATTGATTCAATTAAAGTTGCATCCATGAGTCTCTAGAACATTTTCAACACATTTTTCCCTATTTAAGTGACATAAGTGTGAAGTGTAGAACTTCTCAGAATTTAATGTAGGTACCAAAATCACAAAAATCACAACACATCACTTCGTTCTCACATACTTACTCTCGACTACTACTTATATTTCAAAAAGTCTAGACACATTTTCCTCATAATTCCTTGGCTTCTCCTCAACCTTCTGCATCAATCTGTTGATGGAAAAGTGTCCTCAAAATCCATTTCTACACAGCAGCACAATAGGGCATAGGAATGAAAAAAAGGCAAATGCCTTGGGATAACGACGGCAAAAGTACAAACTTTTCAAGTACACTTTTTCTTCACCTTCTGCGTATTGATATTATTTCCACCGTAAAAACCAATTATAAAAGTGGATAAATTTCAATGAAAATGCCTGTTTGGCATATTTTAATTAACTGCGTTTTATGAATTTTAAGTCAACTTGAGAAATTATTTGGCAATGGCTTGGCTCTAATAAAAGGGTTTCACTTAAAGAAAACCTGAACTAAGGGATTAGCATATTAATTGCATTGAATTGTATTGGGTATTAAAGTTTGTATTTTGCTTTGTATTGAAAATAACATTGAAGACCTGTGAGCAAATATCAAAGCAATTAGACATGTTTTGATGTTATTTTTAAATGAAATGTATGTTAGTGACATTTCGCGGTAATTTGAAATGAAATTAAATATTCTATGGAAAATATCAAATGAGCTTTCTGTGGAAATATTATATTTATCAAAATTCTATGGAACTCGATGGAAAATTGCTACATACTAGAGCATCATAAAAAATGAGATGTATTCCTCTGAACATAGAACATGGTAGACAACATGTTGTTGTGATAGATATAAATAAAACATTGTGGAAACAATAGATATATGCATTGCAAAAAAATAATAAACGTACGGAAATTTAAAATTTAATATTTTCAAAATTTAACCAATGGTAAGAATTGTACGGTACTATCGTATGAATACCTTGAGTATCCTATAAGGCGCATGTGAATTACCTATCACTCTATTTTATAAATTTACTAATTTAAAGAATTGATAAGAAATTGTATACATCACTCGATCTAACGTATTAAAAATAAATACACATTCCAAATTTATATTCCCCGCATATTCGTCCACGCACTTCCTTACAAAAATAGTTGCAGGGGAAAATTTGAGAAACTTTTTTCTCTCATTACAGTCCACATGGCATACCTACTCATTACAAAAGCTATAAATACTTCAGATAGCAATGCAATGTATGCACATGGCACAAATAAGTCTCGCAAGCCCACACTTTAATTAGCGTAACCAGGCGTTGATAACTGAAATGCACTCATACAAAAGGGTTACCTTTTTTTCACTCTAACTAGCCCACTCCACTCTAAATATAATTAATATATGTTGTACATTTTATGGCACTCGCTGAAGCATGTGATAACCGCAACGCTTCATAATTGCTGTGACGAAAAGAGCAAACAAGTGCCAGCTCAAGTGCGGTGTAAAAAAAAACTGTGATAAACCCGGCAGGAGGAAAATAGCGAGGAAAAAATGACAGTGGCCAGTGGTGGTAGAAACAAAATGGGAAATACTTGTAGTTGTAGTTGTAAGTCTGATGCGAAAAGTAATAAAAATAATGGGAACTGAGGAATTAGTACAGTGAATGGAAACTACTTGCTATAAGTAAAAGCATACAATTTAAATACAATATCATCTAACCTTTGACTTATTTTACTCCTTGCTAATTGTTTTGTATAGCACACACACACACACTCACACACACTGCTGGCAAGAATTTTTAATTGCCCAAGCTACAAACTGAACGCAAAAGAAATACAAAACACACTGACTGCCATCGTGCTTGACTAGAGCAAGTAACTAACCAGCCGCACAAGGTCCTAACAGGCCATTGTAGAAAGCAACATGACTCCTTTGCTGGCAATGAACATGACAAAGTTCCAGTCAACACAATGAAAATGTTTCAGATAACAGCCGACTGCATGCCAGGCACACGCAATTGTAGTTATTGGTAAAACAAACAAAAAAACTTGTGCGTTAATCTAATCAGAAATGAAGATACGATTTCCATAGAAATTTCAGTTACAACTGTAGTTGTATATCTGTATTATCGTGGAAATAAAAGCGGCATTGTTAATGTAGCGTAGAGCATACATATGACCGCCGTCATAATCTAGTGCCTACTTTTAGGCACATGATGGTGAAAGAGTTTCGTTTTATTGATTTAGTAGTGAATTGTTTCAAAAATAGCATTTATTTCATTTTATTACTTTGAAAGCGATAAATAATTCCCACTAAAAAACAGGGTTTTGGCTATCACGCCTGTATTAGGGGACAATGGCACCTCAATAAAAAAAAACTTTATGGAAAAGCGTTTAGGAAGAGAGAATCAATACTTAAACTTGTCACAAATTACACTGCATATTTGAAATTGATTGTTGACTGATGGTGACTTCCATCAAAACCAACCGCACAGGCCACAGAGACGGAAACAATGGCAAACAGCAGCAACCACAAGGACAGCAACAGGACAAAGGCAAAGGATGTCTTTCCCAGAAAAAGGCAATTCGAAATTCAACAGGCGTGATAACCAAAAATGGACAAACAAGCTACTTTTCTTGATATTCATGGCGCACAGAATGGCTTAAATATGCAATAAATGAAAGCTTACTGGAAAAGTAAAGCACAGAATATATTAAAGATAATGGATTTATACCGAAGAATTTAGAAAACTTGTATAATATTCACATTCTGTGCATTGCAGACTAAAATAGTCTCCTTTTAAATGTAATGTTTTTGGAATTTTAAATTCCCAAAAACTAATTTTAATTCAAATAAAATTATACAGTTAAAGCAAGTATTTGAGACAATTAACGTTTTACCCTAACAAAATCACAATCTGCTTCACTGTAGTACCATGAAACCAGCGACAAGCGTACATTTTTAAGCCCGTCAATAACTCCATCACTCAATCTATGTAAATCTGTGTAGCGAAGCGTATATGGACGAGTTCTACAAACATGTACGCCAACAACCAGAAGCGTACTCCAAATATTTTTTAGGTGGGGTATAAAAATATTTTTTTTCAAAAGTAAAAAAAAGGCAAGGTGACCTGACCCCGTGGTAAAATTTTGAAAAAACAAATTTTTTTTACAAAAATTATAAAAAAAAATTTTTTTTAATTTTTTTGATTAAAACACATCCAAAATGTATTAAAAATTATTTTAATAAATTTGGTTTTCAAGTATTGTACTGTGAATTCGACGGCTTAGAAGTAAAACTCACTCAGTACCAGAGAATCCGCGTTGGGGTATTGTAAAGACACACAGTCTTTCCATTCTACTTGAAAAACCCCCATGCCTGAAAATGTCTGTCGCACTGGGAAATCGAATGGTTAAAAAAACCGTTGGTTAACAGTAATTACAAAAAAAATGCGCGCCTCTGCATACACCATCCCACATATCCACATACCTATGTACTATGGATAGCCGAAGTACACACACGCTAATGAAAACGGAGACAGTTAGGGAATGTTGACGTTTTGATTTTCCTGCCATTACAGCATAAATAATGACTTAATAGAAATGTCTTCGCGTGTGTTGGCATTTATTGACTCTGAGTGTGAGTGTGTGAGTCTTTCTATATGGTAGACCTATTATCGAGCGGCATTGAATAGGAAAATGATAAGCATGTCGCCTTCGGGGTAATGTTTCATTTAGTAATTGTACCATATTGCGAGAATGTCTGATGTGTTTTCGCTAAAGCGAATTTCAAATAACGAAGCGAGTAGCAAAGGAATGGAAGAGGATTGAACTTACCAATTATGCACATTTAATTTGTATTTTAAAGTTTTTTTGATTTTATAGAGAAATTGCTGTGGGTTTAATTCAAGTTTCCATTTACATTCCACCAGGAAATTGTTACGAAAATATTTTTTTAGTCACTCTGTTTTAATAGTTAATTTGTATTTTTATACGATTTTGTACTTTCGATTGTAAATATTTAAAGCAAAAAAGCGTTTAAGCACTTGTACTCCACATACATTCCACTAATTGATAAGTTTTTATAATTTATTTAATTTTACTAAAAATGTTGGTCAATAATACATTTTTTTTTTTTTTCTTTTAATAAAAATTTAAAACTTTACAAAAAATATTTTTTTAAAACATTTTTTTTTTAGTTGCAAATATTTGCCAACAAATTTTAATAAAAATGTAACAGTTTACAAAAATTGGCGAAATTCAACCGCTAAATGGACCTTTTCCTTTGACGACAGGATAACAAATGTCGGCAAAACAAGCAAAGGCTCTGAAAGCCACCATATGCTGGCATTTTATCATTTTGACAACAACAAAATCAAGGAAATGGTGAGGGTGCAGAAGTGAACCGAAAAGCTTTGTCTACGTAGCTTTACTGCTCAGCGCTCTCCGAAAAGCTTTTTGCAGTCCTTATCAGTGGGCGATTCTACAGCGCTGAGTTATTGCTAGGGCCAATGACCACCCACAAGTTCACAAATGGCTAAGTAGGATGTTGTTGCTCTTCCAGTTATTTATGAACTCCACATCTCCTGTTACTTTGCATTACACTCCACACCACTCACTGACAGCTCTGCACACCTTCCCTCTCTACCCGCCCTTGAGCTTGGCATTTGTCTGTTGCTTTCCCTACAAATCAAAGTGGATTTCAACCTGTTGATTGGTTCAGTACTGCATGCAAATTCGATCACAAAACGTTCACGTCGCTTGAGGCGCATAGTTGGGCGTTCAATGTTTCATCATTTCCTTCTTTTTTTCAACCGGTTTTATGTTGTAAATCTGTTATGAAGGACCAAGTGGCAACCACCAGCACGACGACAAGGACTGTCATCAATGTCACGCAGGTGTCCGAACTGACAAATTGAATTAATCCACTTTTTTTATTATCCTCTTTGCGTCACAATTTTGTACTTGGCAGATTTTTTTGAAGGCTATGGTCAGTTGTTTTTCCTAGCGGCAGTTGGTGTTGTGGCTTGTATTTTGCTTTCGGTAGTTAAATTTGGTATTAATATATTAAATTGATAATGGGACTCTCTGAAGGTATAGGAGGAAATTGTTGGGATCACTGACTTTGAATTCGGGGTCACTGATTTCGAATTCGATCAGCCAGAATAACCTAACCAAATAAATTAAATTTTTTTTTGGTTTAACTTTATAAAATATTTGTATTTTATTCTGGTAACAATTTTTATAGTTTATTTTTAGAGTTTATTTATAAGTTTTACAAATAAAATTTAAGGCACTCCTACTCCGTAAAGGTAGACGGAATAATATTCGAAAAAGTTATAAATTTATTTATATTTCGCAGATCAAAAAATATGAAAGTTAAAAGTCAAAAATAATAAAAACCAAAACAGAACGAAATTTTGTCAAAGCTATGAAATCAAATCAAACCAATTTTGTATTTCAAAAATGTCCACTTTAATAGAAATTTTCGTTTTTATTATTCAAATTCACAACTTAAGGAGAACACATAATATAAGTATTAAAATTTCCAAACGAACACAAGGAAAAAGAGCATTTTAACATTAAGAAATGAAACCATTAAAACTACAATTCAGTACACAAAGTCTGATACGAAATAATATTAAAATACTGGGAGTTTTATATTAAAGAAAAAACAACTTAACTTTTATGCAGGACATGAGTAGATATGATGTATGGTGATGCTATAAAAAGTTTACAAACTACACTTACAAATCGAACTACGTCTAAAGTCACAATAAATAAATTTCTTCAGGCAGGTAAAAACTTTCGCTCATCACTACAAATACACATTAAATTAAAATTAGATTTCTTTCAAGGTCAGTGTTTAAGGATTAACTTAAAGGAAATATGTATGTATGTATGTATGTATGTATATGCGAAAAAATATGGCTTAATTGACTATTAACAAAGTTTTTGTGTTTGTTGTTGTTGAGCATATTTCATTTGCTCACTGCTGCTGGCGCGCATGCAGCCGCGGCCAATCAAACGTTGTGGTCGCTGTGGCGGCCGCGGTTGCCGCTGCACAATCGCTGAGCAAAGCGGGTGTTTGCAATGGACGTTCCATCAGCATAAACGGACTGTGGTTGTTATACATTTGCGGCTGTGGGGCGGTTGATGTGGAACTGATGGCAGCACACGAGATGGTTGGCGGTTGGGAACGTCTGAGAAGGCGAGAAGAATATTAAGATTTAAGTTCAATTTCATCAAAAATGTCATATTGTCTCGAGCTATTCTACTACACTAAGTGACGGTGATGTGCTAGTGACCTAAGGGTGTAAGTGTGGCTTTTCAACTTTCTTTGATATGTACATATGTACCAATTGGTGTGTGTTTTGAAAGTAAATTCTAATTTGTACTAACATTTAGGGTTTTTGTCCTACATTTTTGTACTTTTCTCTAATTTATTTAGTTTAACTTGCAGATTTACGGTCACAGAAGGTTTCTTATTATTATTTGTTGATCTACAGAAGGGAGCGGGGGAAATATAGAAATACAATTCACAATTAAACAGGAGGTACATTCCCAAAATGTCCAAAAGAATTTTTTACAATCGAAATGCTTCAATTGTAGTTTTGCCAAATGACCTAATGCACTGAAATATTTGGAAATTTCATTTTGCAACTTACTTTTGTTGTGTGATGGTGAACACTGACTTGGACACTATTCTTTTGCCCGTGTGCCAGCAGCGTTTAATGTACTTCATACGCTGTATGGCAATAATGGTCAAAGCGACAGTCCTGCAAGTGAAAAGCAATTTTTCAATCAATTAAATTCAACTCAATTCCTGTTAAATATTCTACGCACTTAAAAAGTTTCTTTTTATTTCGCTGCGGCTGCAGCATCTGTTCACCCTGCATGGCCGCCAGCGCTCGTTGTTCTTTGTCCTGATAGTTCTGCAGCGAAATCTTCAGGTATCGTTTCTGATAGACGAGCGCCTTGCGGTGAGATTCGACCCGCAAATACCGGCCCAGCAGGTGATTGCAGCGCTCCTCCAAATCGGCCACGTTTGCTGTGCCACCCAACTGGGCTTCGAGCTCTTCGCACTTGCGTTGCAGCTGACGGCGCTCTTCGACGAGGAACTGCACTGTCTCGGCCATTTGGCGATTCTCTTGGGTATTCTCCGCCAGCAGCGTATTGATTTCTTTCATCTTTTGCAAGAATTGCTGCGGCACCGAAGCATCAGAGGCATTCGTGTTGGCATTAGCCAGGGCTTCGGCCAGTTTAGCCTCGCGCTGAGCCGAACGTTCTACATCGTAGCGAAGTTGTGTGACCAATTTCGTTAGACGCTCACGTTCCGTTTCGCCAGCGAGCAGTTTGGATTTCAGTTCTTGCATTTCGGCCAGCAGTTGGGCACTCTCTTTGTGCTGTCGTTCGCGACGTGTGGATCGACGTGTTTCCCCCTCTTGCAGCGTGGCCAGGCGTGCCTCCAAACTTTCAATCTCCTGCGTCTGCAGTGTGAGTCGTTCCTGCAGGTGTTCGGCGTCTTGCTCGGCGCAGTCCTTTTCGCGCGCCAACTTTTCCATTTCCCTCTTCAGCTTCTCGCAATATTCCACACGCTCTTGCAGTTCCATATCGTAACGCTGGCGTTCTCGCTCACCGCTGCGCTGCAGATCTACACTGCGTTCACGTTCGCGCTCATTCTGTGCTGCAAGTAGTTTTATTTCGCTACGCAGGCGTTCGCCCAACTCCGATTCGAATTCGTTGAGCGAACGTGGGGACTTTCGAGGCGACTCCGACGGGGACTTGAGCAACAGCGACGAATTGCGCCGGCTTTCGGCACGCTGCAAGGCGGTTAGCTGCGTCTGAACGCGCTCGCAGCGTTCACGCTCCATGTCGAGCTGTTTGTGGAGGTCGTCTTCCTTTTCCAAGGCGGTTTCCAGGCGCTTACGCATCGCCTCGATGATGACAACATCCTGCTCTTGTATCTCTTGCGAATGCTGCTTCTCGGCGAGCAAGGCCTGACGTATCTCTTCGCCCTGCTCTCGCTCGACGCCAATCTGAGCTCGCAAGGCTTCCAGTTGATTCAATAGATCACGTTCGCCTGTGAAATTCTCATCATCCGTGCCTTGCGGCTCAGTCTTGACTTTGTTCTTCTCTTTGTCCAGATGCTTCATGTCCAAGTTATTCTCTTCTTCGCTCTCGATGGCCCGCAGTATATTCGAGTCGAGTTGCGCCGAATAGTTCAGCTCCTTCTCGACTTGCTGGGCTATTTCATCGACGGAGAATTGCTTGGAGCTGTTGTCGCTGTTTTGCTGTTGCTGCAGGCGTAATTTGTCCACCTCACGTTCAAGGCTACCGATTTGACGCTGCAATTCGACGATGTTTTCTTCGGCCAGCGAGAGTTTCGCGCTGAGCCCAAGCAGACGCTCATCTTTTGCCTTGATTTCCTGATTAAGACTTTCGATTTCCTTCTTGCGCATTTCTGCGTCTCTCAGCGTGTGTTTGCACTGCTCGTGGTTATCGCTTAAGCTTTTGAGCTCTTTGCGCAAACTTTCCCGTTCGCCCATTTCACACTCGGTGGCTTTAAGTATGCTCTGCTCTAATTCGGAAATGCGTCTCAGGTATTTATCCTCATTTGCCTTGTAGTTGGCCAAATTCTTCTCATTCTTTGTGAGCAATTCATTTTGTTCCTTGCTATCGTGCGTTAGTTTCTCTTGTTTGTCCAGAAGTTGTTCAATTTGGGCTGTTTTGGCAGCTACTTTCTCTTGCAATTTCGCATAATTCTCATTTTCCTCTCTCAACTCGGTGATTTCCTGCATTCGCTGTTCCAAATCTTCCTGCAGACCGCCTAGCCTCAGCTGTGTGGCCACCAAGTCCTCTTCCATTGAGCGAATTTCCAGTTCATTGTTCTCTTTAATACGCTCCTTCTCGCCGGACAATGCTGCCAACTGGTTTTTCAACTCAGTCACTTCCTTTTCCAGCTTTTCTACGATCTCTTTATCGCCAGAACGCGGCTTGCTGTCGGGCGTTGGCTCAAACATATTTGGCGTCTTTAATCTCGAGTCTTCGGTAAATGCAGAGAAATTGATCTGACGAGGCACGAGAACAGGCGTCACAGTCGCCCCGGATTTGCCCGATGCCAACACATTCGGATCCTGGAAGTAATGAGGATGATCAAAGGTATTGGCGGGACGAAGAATGGCGAAGCCCGACAAGTCTTCGGTGCGTTTTTGAGTGAGATTAGCCGCAGCTTCCTTGGAGGTTTCCTGAAAAATTTACAAAATTTGTTTTCAATTGTAGAAATAAATTTACAATGTCTACCAAACCCACCATAGTCTGCTGCAAGAAGCCACCACTGCCCTCAGGTATCAAGAGTGGCGTATCCGCATTTTGGGCAGCAGCCCGACGCACCACATCGGGTTCATCGAATTCACTGATCGACACAATGTCGCTCAGTGTGCGGGCACTCGCCTTTGTGCTAACCTCACCACCACCTTTGGCACCACCACCGGAAGAAGCTTGACTCAAATTCAATTCCAAAGCAGAGTGCAGCTCTTTCTCCTTCGAATCAAGCTGTTCTTTGAGATGGTCGATTTCTTCATTCTTGTCGGCCAGCATGGTCTCCATCAGATCGGGCAGAGCCAATTTATTGATCATTTCCGATTTGATTTTATCTTTGAGCTTCTGCACTTCTGCACATTTTTGCTTCAACTCCGACTCCAAGCGCTCAACAATGCTACGATCCGGTTGATGTTCCACAGCCAATTCCGCTTCGAGGCGATCGATGGCCACCTTACTCTTCTCCAGTTGCTGTTTCATGGTGGCGATTTGTTTGTCGCGCGCCGACAGGGTTTCACGGGCATTTTGTACTTCCGTTTGCAAATCGTGTATGCGTATGTTGAGATCGGAAGTGCCCGCACGTTGCAACTCCTCAGCACGTTGTCGCTGCTCTTCGAGACGTGATTGTAGTGCCGAAATACGTTGAGTCTGTTCGGACATGCGCTCCTGCAATGAGTCACGTTCGTGCTGAAGTTCCTAAGGTGAAGGAGTAGAAAAGGAAAATTTCCACTTTAAAAAAACATGTTGCAAATAAGCTAAAGTGGTTATTTATTCATACATCCTTCAAGTTTTTGTTAAATTCTATACACAACACTTAATCGTCATGAATTGCTCAATTGCAACTTCGCGGCCTTATTCTTCACAACCAATTTGCAATTTGCATATCAATTGGTCCGATGAAGCTCGTAAATTTCTTTGATGTGTCTATCACTCAAATAGACTCAAGTGGTTTTAATAGTTACGTTCTATAATTGCGAAGAGACTCTCTGAACGCTGCTGTGCGAAAGTTCAACAAACTTTTGCACTAATGACGCAAGAAGCAATTTATGAAAACATTTTACAATATTTCCTTTCCGAAAACCACTTCTTAAATTGATGTAAATTGTTAATTGATTCGAAGAAATTATTTCATTTTTAAATTAAATAAATCGGTAGGCATTTTTACGCTTGCAATGCCCCTTCATAGCTGTCTTCATTTCGATGGAACTTCGCATAATTAGCAATTTGCAACAAATACTAAAAGTTAATTGGAAAAAAGTTCAGATCAAAGAATGGAATGCATTAACCTCACATACACTCCATGGTCTTTGTGGGCTTCATAACAAGCGTCGTCATACAACACAAGAAACAAATGAGCCACACCAAGGGTCGTCCGAGCATCAACCGAACCACTGGAGGCCCTCAAAGGAAGTGACAAGAGAAGCAGGCGGCAGATTCAATTCAACCGAACCGTTGCTGAATTAAATTGAGCTAAGCTGAGCGCGGTTAAATTTGAATACAAATTGGCCACTGTCAGATACATTCAACTGCTGAAAGTATCATTTGCATACAAGTGTGACTGTGTGTGTGGGTTTCTCTTGGAAACCATTTGAGTGTGCTGCTGACAGCGACTTCGTATGTGTATTGCTTATGTGTGTGGTAGCGGCGGGATGTTGCTCGGATGAATGGATTTAAGGCACTTTTCACGAGTGCAATGCGGGTGCGTTGAAGTGCCTCACAGTGCGGCAGCGACGCCAGCTGAACACAATTGAAAACAATTCAATCAACGCCAAACCGTAGGCAGATAATTAGGTGAGGGGCTGTAGTGTGAACCGAAATGGAGGGAGGGTGTAGTTTGTAATTGAGAACAACAGTGCAGCAACGTTTGTCAGCGCGTTGTAAACATTATGAGAAATTATGTGGAAATTAGTGTTAAAATTAAAATTTGTATGTTCCAAATTGGAGTAGGGAAAAAATTTACTTTAATTTGTGGTGTAAAACGAAAAGAAACAAATGCAAAACAACAACAAACTTCAGATGCGTTTATAGTAAACAAATTCGGGTTTTTTACTGGATGCAGTTCATCGATTGCGGTTACACAATTCCGGAAATTTCTAGGAGGTGAACAACTTCTTTATGTAGCTAAGATTGTAAGGGTGTACTTTAGTCGGATAAGCTACAAAATGCAATTTTAGGTTATGATGAAAATTTGGCCACAAAGAACTTTTCCAGTGTACCCAATAAATTAATAAAATCATTAATTTAAACGAAAAATATTTAATTATCACTAAACAAAATTCGAATGAAACAGTAAATTAACAGTATTCTAACTTTTGTTTCGTTCAGTTCATTTTAAAAAGTAGAACATTCTGGGGAATAATGGAAATCCAACTATTTTCGGATTTCCCTCAAAACTTTAGTGCACTTTCGCCCCAAATACTAAATTTAAACACGCAAACAACTAAAATTATGCACATTTTTGAAACACATGAAAATATGTATGAAAACATTCTCAGACGGGAAAACATTTTCGAACAACTGCAAAAAGTTGGTGTGAATTTTAAAAACGAACAAAACAAATGAAACGAAATGCAAGGGATTTGGAGCACATTTTGAACAGGAAGCGAAAGCAAACAAAAAATAAATATCGAAACAAAAAATTTGTGCAGACAAAACACAAAATACTATACGAGAATCATAAGTTTCTTTCGGCAAAATCTATTTTTACATTTAGCAACAACAACTCTGTGAACAAGATTATGATCACAGAATGACCCTACACTTATGAGCATTATGACTGAAGCTTTTGACAGCAATACTTTCTCTAGGAGGCTAAAGAAAATCAAAAAGGTTGTTGTTTTCTCACATGGTTGTTTCTCCACTGATTACAGCATTTACGCTGATCATAGAGTTCAACATAGAATTCAAAGAATTGCTATAATGATCGCAACACAAACGCAAAATGGATTTTATTATGGAAGGTTCTAAAGAAAGCCATTCTGTAGAAAGTCAAAGTTGATAAAGTATATAAGCTATAATATATGTATGCTTTATTTTTCATAAGCAATTCGAATTTTTTAGTTATTATTTTCAAGAAAAGTGTTTAATTATTTTTTTTGGAACAATGTCAAAAAAGTAGTTAAAAAGCAATAAAAATTTGGAAAACAAAGCATAAATCATTTCAAATGTTCTGAATGACCGCGCGGGAATTAGGCAATTTGGCAAAACTTACCCTGAACGGAATCATTTTCAAGGTGTGCGCTGCCGCAGCGCTTTTATAATGTTGGGGCAACATTTAAAAACAAAATATTATTTAGGCTTGATTAAATAATTTGGAAAAACAAAACACATTTTAGATGAACCTCTAACTGAGCGTTTTTATAAATTCACTTTCGATTGTTGTTTACGATTTGTTGATAAATTGAAATGAAAAATTTTGTTATAATTTTCGATCGAAACAAAGCGTTTGCCTCGCCTTCAATACGAAGACTGAAAGGCGATGCAAAGTGCAAAGTGGCTGGCGGTTGCCGAATGTCGGATGAAATACCGAAAGATGTACCCGCGCCACACGAACAAACTGTCGGATCGCGTCAAGTTGTTGTGTGGTGCTTGGTTTCTTGTATTCTGTTCGAGAGGAGAATGAAAGTGAAAATTTGATAAGCTGTGATGGTGAGGCGGCACACGCCGATCCAAGCGTTCTAAATTTGTGCAAAAAGAACAGAAACAACAATATACAAATGGAAAACAAAATTGTAGACTAACGTTTTAAAAATTTAAGATTTTTCATTTTAGATTTTTGTTTGTAAAAATTATAAAATATTCTCCATTTCTTTAAATTTAAACAAAAACATTTTTATTTAAGAAAGATGTACAAAATTGTCCTCATGAAAGTAAAATGATCGCTAAATAGCTTTTAGAAATTTAAACTAAAAAGGGTCAAATAACACTGTTCTACAGCGAAAAGAAAGCGATCTGCCTAAAGAACTCAATTTGACGTTGCTGATCAAAAATCCAATCCGATTTTTTGATATTTTTATCAGTAAAGATTTGTACATACAAAAATTGTGATGTCGATTTTCTTCGATCTTCATGATCTTCTACTTCGAATTAGTATAAACTGACTTGTATCAACACAGTGCTTTTTCCAAAATGTTCAGTGTAATTAAAAATATATGAAATTTAAAAAGTGAAAAGTTCCAAAAAGTTTAATACGAAGCATAACTTTTTGAAAACTAGACGTCCGTTTAAAGCTTTTCATATCTAAGAAATCCACTTCCTCAATTCATTTTCCCAATGCGAGAACCTATTTTTTACAGTATTCACCACATACCCACACATACAAATTAATAAAGCTTTATGGAAAACTCACCACACAAGCATTCCGCATCTGCGTCACTTGCATCTCGAGATCGCGTATGCGCTTGATGGCTGCCTCTTCAACACGTGTGTGCTTCGCTAGTTTGTCAGCAATGCGCTGCACACCCTCCATGGTAAATGAGTGTTGTCGTGGCGAGGGATGCACCGGGGAACCCTGAGGCAGTGGTGACGATACAAATGTGGGCGGCAATGAAGAAGGCCTTGAGCCATGCACGGAGACATCTTCGGTGGCACTGATGCTGCATGAATTGGAGGAGACCGAATGATGGAGCGATTCCAGTGTTTTGGTCTTTTCATCGAGAGTGTTTTCGATATCGCGGAGCTGTCGAAAAGAAAAGAAACAAAATTGTATTCAATCGTTTAATTCATAGTCGCTTTATATAATATTATAAAGATATAGTGTAAATTAATTGAATTTTTACCTGCTCAACCACTTGATCCAGCACCATACTTTGCTCTGCCGAAGGACGCACATTTTGCAGTTTCTCTTCTAGCACCCGAATGCGCTCCTGGTAGCTTTCGCCAATTTCGAGTTTCAAACTTTGTACCTCATTTTGAAGAGTCTCATTGGAGCGTGACTGAGAGTTGATGAATGCCTCCAATTGCTGGAAGGGTAATGAAAATTAAGATTTTATTATAAAAAAAATTTATGTATTAAAATGTACCGTTGCCTTCTCCCCGAGCACATGTTCGTTCAGCGCTTTCGTCTCCACTTGCGTCTCCAGCTCGGAAATAATTTCACGCAACACAAAGATCTTGTCAATCGAAGCCTTCAATTCGACTTCGAATTTGTCGCGTTTCGCATTGGATTCGAGGAGTTTCTGCGAGAGTTCGCGTATTTGCGAATCCAATTGCGCAACCTATAAAATAACAAAGATTCAAACATTTTCAATGATTTCACTAAATGGACTAAATTAAAAAATGGTTAATTCAAACAACTTACATTTATGCCGTTATTCAACTCATACAAAGTTTCAACAATCTTTAGTTTTGTGCAAAAATTTCAGAAATTTTCCATAATGTACGGAGATTAGTGCAATTTTTGAGTAGTTTTAGTAATTTTTTATTTTTTTTTTGAGTGAGTGCGTGAAAATAGAAAATTATGAGATTCTGTAATGTTTTTTTTTGTTGCTGAAAATATTTTTAGTTAATCCAAACAATAAACACAAATGGCGCTAAAATAAAGATTATTTACAGAGAGAAAAAAACCCAAAATGTTTCATAAAAATTACAAAAACAGCATGGAGGCTGAAAGCACCCCTATTAACAGTTTAATTTATAGCTTTTTACGAGAATGTTTTTTTTCTTCTTCAAAACTTGCTCAATAATTTTGCCCTTGAGTGAATGAAAACATTTTTTTACTTCAAAGTGTGTGAGATATTCTCAACAGGTGCGTGGGGGTCTTGTAAATAAATATTCATATTATGTGCTTTTCTATACTTTAGTGTACTGTTGAGTTAATTAGTTTGGGCACATTTGTTATTAAGTAAAGGATAAATCGTGAAAAATTTGTATGTATAATTTTCAAAATTTAGTAACTTTAACCGAATATTATTAAAAAAAAAACATCCCATGCAATAAAAAGGTTCATGTGTAAAATGAAAGTAACTGAGTGCAGAACCCTTGCACTCGAGCGATATGATTGATCGAAATACATTTTGGGGTTATGACATTTAAAAAAAAACATTATCTCATGCTATTTACGGTGCCTTCTATACATTACAATTGTTAGTTAACGAAAGTATAAATACAAACAATAGAAATTCGTTTAATTAGTAAGTACAAACAATAACTTACAAACATAAAAAGTTCATACTGAAAATTTAAAGAAATATCTTAAAAATAAAGTAACTTAAAAATCATATTCGTTTTCAAACTGGACATTCATGAAAACTGAAAATATTTGAAAAACCATCCAATGAAAAAGTAAAGAATTTCTCTTAGAACAGAACATAGAACATAGAAGAACCGTCGTTGGAAATATCAAAAAACCAAATCCAACCAAAGTGCAAGTGAAGAGAAAGTATAAAAACACCAGGACCAAAAATGAACTAGCAACAAACTCACCTCCTCAGAGGCATTCGCATAGCTGCTGCGCTCCTTCTCTTTATCACGGAGTTGCGCCTTCAAGCGCTCAATTTCGCGCAAGAACTCGTCGCGTTCCTGTTCACGTTCTGTGGCCTGCTCCTCGAGGAATTGACGCGTCGCTTTCAGCTGCTTATCGGCTGTGTCAATCTGATGTGTTTGATGGAAGTGGGTAAGGGGGAAATCGTTTTTAATATACAAAAAAAAATTTATAGACTTTTTGCGGTAAAACCATTTTTTACTTAAATTTAAAAAAAAATATTATCAAATATCTTAAGGCAACATCTTATAAAATATATTTTCCCTCAATAGATTATTTTGTAACACAAAATAAAATTTCTATCATGCTATTAAATACTTACAAATTATGATAATATAAGTGTAAAAACATTTATAAATTTTACAACAAATTTACAATATCAAAGTTAAAATTATGAACAATGGAAAACGTGAAAAGTTCTAAAAAATGCACTCACCTGAGATTGTAAATCATCGCGATCTTTTTTATTGCACTCCACCACTTTGTCGCCCTCGCGACAGAAATCCTCTATCATCTGCAGCAAGGTGACAGTGGCATCATTGTTGCTCTGCTGTTGCGTCGGGGTGGTCAGCAAGTTACGCGCCTTCTCCTGCAGTTGAGCAAAACTGGAGAATGACTTATCCGAGCCAGACAAACGCTGGGGACTCTTCAGCGACCCGAGTCCATATCCCTCCGCGTAATCCGTGTGATTCAACGAATTCACCTGAGACAGCTGATCGCGCAGAGCCTGCAACTCCTGGCCCAATTCGGTATTACGTGTTATATTGTGCTCGAGCTCCATTTGCAGCTTGTGGCGATCCGATTCCGATTTGACCAGGCGGTTTTTCAACTCGTGCACTTGGAAATTCAATTCGGAAGCATTGCCACCGGGCGTGGAGAATTCATCCGTTGAATGTGGGCGTATGCGATTCAAGTCAGGCGGCAGCGAGCTAAGAACTTGCGAATGCACCGTCTTCGATGACTGATAAGTAGCCAAATGCTGTTCGTTGAGGGAGTTGGTGCGCATGAATTTGTGAGCCCGCTCGTACGCTTGCAACTTGAGGCCGTCTTCCTCCTCAACTTCCTCGCAGCAGCTGTCATTCTTCTCGGCCCCACTGGACACGCTCGACCGGCGCTTCTGATGTTTACCCAAGTCCTCAGACAGTTGCAGCAAATAGGCTGCTTCGGATTTCAGACGATCCAAGCATTGATTCAAATCGAAATCTTCGGTCAGGTCGCCGCTCTTACTGCTAATAAACTGCAGCAGGCTGGGGTCCTCGACCAACTCCAGCAGGCTGTGCACATCGGGCACGAAACGCATTTGCTTGGTTGAGTTCAGTGAGGCATTCAAGAGCGTAGAAGTCCAATTCAAGTCGGTGGCATCTGCCTGTGGTTGGTCTTCGAAGGTGCGATTGCTCGCCAGCAGACGCTGGACTTCTTCAATAATGGTGACATTGAGGTCATCCTCGCAGTTCACCACACATTTGGCCAGTTCAGTGAGGACATGGCGGAAGGATTTGGAAAGCTCACGTAGGGCATCACGTTCGCTGATTATTTGCTCGAAATTACGTGCCGAATCAAACGAAGAATGGCGTTTGCTTTTGCGATTCAGTTGTTTTTCGTGATCTACTTTTAGGCGCGACATCTATAAAATGGGACATTGGTTTTGTTTTAAAGTCATGGGGATAGTTAGATGTGAATTTGTATAATTAGAGGAATACAGATTAACTTGAGTGCGTTTAATTTAATTTCCCTCTTACCTCTTCTTCATGTTTAATCTGCAGTTGAGCAATTTGCAATTGACTTTTGGCTGTAAATTTTTCACGCAATAAAACCAGCTCGGGTGGCCAATGCTGATCGTCTGCCGTTGTTTCCGAAAGTAGAGTCTGCAAGCAACAACAAAAATAAACGGAAATACATTAAAACAGAAACAAAATACTTTTTTTTTTGTAAAACAAAAATGTATCGAAGAACAACTGTAAGCTAGAAAAAAAACTTTAATTTTACGCGCCACGCGCTGCTAATGCAGCCAATTTGAAGCGCAAACAAAGGCAAATGCGTATGCATGAATGTATAAATCATATTTGAGGCGCTTCTGAAAAGAAGGAGGAGACGGCGAATGAACGAGTTAGCTGTGAAACGCAATTTAAATTGATGAAAAAAAGACGCCGAACAAGTTCAACTGCCACATTTTTCTTACAATTTTCCGGAACTTTATTGTTTATTTTCGTGCACCCGAAGAGGGGGATTTTTTGAAAGAAATTTTCGACAGTCGTGACGGTTTGACAGGCAAAGTTGCTTGTTGCCTTTGGGTGTCTAAGTGAAAGCGAATACTGGGTGTGAAGAGTTGAAAAAAGTGCACTTTTAACACGAGTTGGAGCAGTTTGTATAAAGTGACTGCTGGAGGGTGTTTGGTATGTGAGTAAATTGCATTAAATCTCAATGAACGAAAAAGAAATTATTTTTGGCACAAATGAATTGTACATTTTCTGTTTTAGGCCAACATTTTGTTTTTATTAAAAAGTATTTATTGCTTTTCATTTTGCTTTAGCCAAATTGAATTACTTTTAATTTCAGAATTATCGAAATAATTTAAACACAAGTCACGATAATTGCGCTTGATTTCAGATATTTTTTTATCTTGTTGTTTTCACTTTCAATGAAGTCAATGATTGCCCATCCTCCTGTTTGTTTATTTTTTGCAAATTCTATATGAAATGAAATGGAAAAAATCCACTTGATATACAAATATTCAGGGTCATGTTTGTGAATATTTAATTCGAGTGTCTATAAAAAAACACAATCAAACGAAAATATTTTTATTAAAATTAAGATGAAAATTGAATAAAACGTTCTAGGATGTTTATCAAATAAAAGGAAATACAAATGAAATTCCAAGAATTCATAAGAAAAGCACTCGAAGATGTTCATAATTCGCTATGATTCGATAAGAACAACAACAAAGACTCTGCGGACAACAGACTTCAACAGCCGGACACATGTCGATGTTGTACAAAGCACAAACACCACACACTATTGCTACACAAACAAATAATAATTTCAAATAAAGCACAAACTACGAAAAAAAAAACACATCCCCAATGAATGTACTTTTGTCAGTTGAACTTTTTCTCCATACACAAAAAGAAGCGAACCTTAAAACTTCAAAATTGTTTAGCTCGACACAGGCCAACATCAATTTAGCATAGAAACCATTTGATGCTATTCACAATTCACATAGATGCATAAATCAAATTAAATTAATTTAAGGCAATAACAACAACAGCAACAACAACAGCTACAACAAAACAACATCCGTTTCTTGATTTATTTTTGAAATTCCCTTTGTAAATTTCATTTTAAAGCACATTTGTGGGAAAGGCGTTGATTGATGACCTACAAAAGGGAATGCAATTCCCTAAATACAATCATACAACTTCAAACAAATTGCATCTCCGCTGAAAGCGGCAACGATCAACAATGTTTATGACTCTGTTGTTGTTATTGTTGATATGTTGCTGAAACACATGCATGGCTTCAATTGTCAATTGTAATGCGCGCGCGTTTGTGTTTAATTGAAAACATGTTTTCGTTGTTTGGTTTGTTTATTTTTGCAGGTAGTCTTTAAGTATCAATGATACCTCTTTGTCACCACTTGTGAACCAGTGAACATGTTTAGATTTGATTGGAGTTAACGTGTGTAAAGAAGAGTACCTGCTGCCTGAATCTGTTTTGTTTATAAACATGAATAAAGGATAATGAACTTTATTGCATGCAACTCAAGTGCAGTACAGGTACATTTTATCGCATGATACTTTTTTAAATTGATTTTAATTTCGTAAAAATTTTTAGTTTATTTTTAAATATGAATTTTTTTGTTAAATAATACTGGTTATTTTTAATAAATTATTTTTTTTAAATTCCAATTATAAAAAAATGTATTTTGCATTTTAAAAATATTTAAAAATGCCAAGACTTTGCTCTGCTAGTCGGATCACAGATAGAAATATACGAATTTCACCAAAAGTACAGTAATTTAGTTGATTTTAGATGTGTAATGCCGTAATGGGCACCTCCAAAAATTCTTACAACTATAAATAAACATTTTTCGCATAATGCAAAGTGGCAAAAATAGCATGCAACGGAGAGCAACAAAACTGTGCGAAACGGACGTCAATTGTGGCGCGCTGCACCGCATGCGACTTTATGTTTACGCTGTGTGGTGATTGTGTTGATTTTAACTCTGCACTTTCGGAACAAAAATAAACTTTTGGAAATTAATGTTGGCTTTCCAAAGTTCAGATTTTGTGTGCGTCAGATTAAAAATTTCCTTGGCATTTGGTGGCAGATCGCTGATCGTTTCGTTGTGGCTGATGTTGATTGAAATTTGTTTTTAAATCGAACAATCACGATAAGGAGAAATGCAATGAAATGGTTCTGTAAAATGTGATTAAACTGTTGAGGTTAATTATAATCGGCGATGATCGACCTTTTTTGCTCTGTCGGTGGCGGAGATAGTAGAATGCATGCGATACTTTTTAATGATATACTTGTCCAATGTATTGCATTTCAATGATGTTTACTTAATTATTCTCACAACTGATAAGACTTATAATTAAGACAAAGTAGTTTTTAATAATGAGCGGATGATAGTGGATTTCAATTAAATTCTAACACGAAATATTTTTGTGGAAGAATGTTTCGAAATGCGGAATGAAAGTAGAGCCAAGTAAATAAATTTGTAAGTATTTATAAGGGGTATTCACAAAGTATCATAACATATCATAAAGTTGTATGTCATAAAGTTATATATTTTTTTTTACTTTCTAGCGGCATATTTGTGAACATTTTTTAAAGTTTCTAACATGGTAAATATAAAATAAATAAAAATAATCTTACGTTTCGTCACGCTGATGTAATGTGGAATTTTTCACAAAAAATTAAAATTTTAAATTCAGTTTATGCAGCACATTCATATCGACACACAATTTTCTTTATATTTAATGTGCCGCAATTTATTTTAATATTTATTTTTAGAGCTGTCAACAACACTTTACGCACAATAATTATTTCAAATCTCAATTTGTCTTCTTCTCTGCGGAGAATAGTTTATAATAATTTTCTTCCATAGAATTTCAAAATTCGACCGTTAAACGTTTGTATTTGGAGCGCGCGCGCGTATTTAAATCAGATTTGACACTTTAATTGACAATTAAATTGTTAAGGCACGTTCTTTTTTTTCTTCTTCAGTTTTATTTTTAAAATATCTAACACAATTCCACTGTGGACTTAGAAACGTCTACACGCAGGCAAAACTCGCGGCAAACTGAAGTGTTTGAAAAGTTCGAAGAACGAAAATAAACGGAAAGAATCTAGAGAGCGGAAACCATTAAAAGAACCAATTCAAAAGGGAGCACAAAATGTGTGAGAAAAGCAGTGAAAAGAGAATTCTACACAATCTCAAAGTGTGGATAATGCAGTGCTAGATCGTAGATGAGAAAAAGAATCGCTTGCAGAGGAAGCGATAATTTTAAAGAACGGAAAGAAGGGCACTTCGAAAATGTGAGAGACGAAGATTTCGAAAATAGAAGACCGCCTATTTTGAATAATCGAAAAATTAAATTTTTGATTTATTTAAATATTCTTAAATTGACAATGAAATCGTTTCCTCAACAAACGGCCATCCATGCATTTATTGCAAACGTCGGAAAGTCTGCAAAATTTAATGTTTGATAATTTCTTTGCTTGTCTCATTTGTTTATAATTTATAAATACAGAGAAACGATTTTGCCGAAAATTTAAATGAATTTGCCATGTTTGAGCGGCGAGGGAGAAGACAATGGCAACAACAAAGGCGACGACTTGTCGCAGCATCCTCAATACTTGAGAAAACTCAAGTTATGCTGCGTAGCGAATATCTTCTTCTTTTTTTGTATTTTTATTTATATCAAAAAGATTTGTAAGTGTGCGAATTGGGGGCAATTTTTGTGTATTTTAATGTGACAAACAGCGAGGCAGACGTTTCGGAAATTCATGGGGGGCAAGAGAATTCAAAAAGACAAATATAAGGTAAGTACAAGTAAATTTAAAACAACTCAACGTATTTTCTAATAAAACCAAACTAAAAATGTTTCAATTATGTCAAAAAATGTATCAGTATTATGAAATAACGGAAAACATGACCTTCAGCCATAAATTCACCAAACTGAAGAAATACACACAATTCTCCGTAAAATGTTTGTAAAATTCTCATTTGTATTTCTGACACCATCATAAATTCGAAACGTTAATGAACTTCTTCGTTCTTTACGAACAACCACAAACAGCTCACAATAGAATACTAAAAATATAAAGAAAACAATAAAGATTTGGAAAATATTCCCATCGGGGTTCATGCCAACGAAAATTATCCACACGTGGCCAACACTCAACGTGACATTTTATTTTAAACTAAATTCGAAATTGAATTCAAAACCAACGAAAAGCCAATGAAGAGGAAGCGATATGTCCGTCCGTAGCTTCTTTCGTCTCTATTGGCAATTCCAAAATAAAACACAATTTTGTTGTTATTGTAAACAGAAGCAGTCACACGTAGTACAGCGAAAGGGAGTGCCAATGAAGAGTTCATAAATTGAAGGGAAAAAAAGTTCAGTTGCATTCGCTGTGCTGCAGTTGGACACATTTTTGTGGAGACTATTTTTGGATATTGTTTTGAAGTTTCAATTTCAGTTAAGAGAAAGGAAGAAACTTAAGCACCACTAGGGGCATATTAAATTTTATGTCATAACAAGAAATTTGTAGCATGGAAATGTTTAGGAAGTGGTACCATTTCCTTAAAAATAAGTTTTCAAACTAAATCAAAAGAAATGTTAAAAGCAAATGAATGCCATTTTTACGCGCGACCATTGCCTCATGTGCCAACTCATTTCGTTGTAAAAGTGGCCACACGTATCTTTAACCATCGGCATGGTCCTTTTTGGCAAAGTATCAAAAATTCAATTTTGCACGCTTTTTCCGCCACACGAAATTGCGTTAAAAATACGAAATTGACAAATTTAACAAAAAGAAAAATGAGCACGAATTAAGTGAATCATACATAAAATGGAATTAGTGCATATTAAAATTAGTAAAAATTAAATAAATTAACACACTTAAAAAAAAAATAAATAAATTTAAAACATTAATTATGAATAATGAAATAAGGCATTAGCAAAAAATTAAAACAAAATAATGGACTAAGTGCCATAGCTTTCACCTTTTGTTCTACACACAAAGCTTCACGCATGAAACCCACTTGTACTCTCACCTGTATTTGCTGCTCCAACGCATGCACAATGTCCTCACGCGCCAGCGTCAATTGCTCTTGCAAACGACGTTCGTACTCTTCGATTATCTTTTGGATCACCTGCGATTCGTTGTTCATATTCAACTCATCCTGATCGATAATGATCAACGAAGTGTTGGCATCGCGCAAATGCTGCGTCACCGTATTTGGTGTTGTGGTGTCATTGTCATCATCATCGGTGGCTTCGGTAGTATTGGAGTTGTTTTTAGTAGTCGACTGGGGTTTTTGTTATATTTGAACGGAAGTTGGTGTGTGTGGTGCGTAGAAAAATGCAAGAGACATGCAGTTAGCACAACAAAAAAGTTAGAAGTTGTCAATTTACAATTGGTTTGGAATCGAATGGTTTTTCGCATATTTTTCTGTTTTATTTGGGGAAAAGGTTTTTCGAGATCGTTCAATATTTCAGGGGAAATTTTAAAACACTTCTGCAATTGAGTGGTTTTGCAGAAACAAATAATTGAGTCACTTTAAAAATATCGAAAATAACTGACGTCGCCATAATGAGCTTATCGTTCAGTGTATTTTCTAATTATAATCAATCCGATTAAGGAACATCAGCATAAAAGGACAAATCAACTGGCAAATCGTATAGCCTTTTCAGTTTTTGTTCTATTTTCCATCATCAGCGGTCGTTGTTGAGAAGACGATTGAATTGTTTGCAATTGCACATGTGAACTACAACAATCGCATCTTAGCTTAATACGTTACTTTGTTTCCGATGTAAAACGATCCACGGTAACTAACAAAAGCAATAAATTCTCAACTAACCGAAATAACTTATCAGCCTACTAAGCAAAGCCATTTCTTTTATATTTTTAATGAAATTATGAATTGATGATTTCGAAAAACCTTCACCCAAATATGATTCGGCATTAAATTTCTAAGTTAATTTAATTTTTTAACACAATGAAAACATGCACATTCACAAGTTAAAGCTTACCATGAAATCATCTTCGGGATATCGACTCTCATAGTATTTGACCTTATCGTTGAGCTTTCGCTGGCGATCCTCATGCAGACGCTGCAATTCGCGGATTTTGTTTTGATAGAACGCTTTCAGCTCGACAATTTCTAGTGAAATCTGAAAAGATTTTTGGGAAAAACTTCAGTTTAAGCTCGTAAACTAGTAAAAGAAATGTATGCCAACTAACATTGCCATTGCCATCCTTGTTGTCCTCACTGAAGGCATCGGCACAGGGAGTCAACTGACGATGACTAGGACTGAGCAGCAGTTCGGCACGCGTTCTTTTACGAGGTGATGTCTCTTTCGAGCGCAGATGTGCAGAGAGTGGCATTATTTCCTCGGGCATTTGATCCTGATCGGAGCACTCGGAAGACGAGTCTGCACCATGACGTTGTGATTTTTGCGAGAAGACATCATCGGAGAATCTTAAAAAACAAATGGTTAAAATTTCAAAGAAAACCACAAATATTTCCCCTAAGCCAAACTCACTGTTTCTCCAAGTCTGCACATTTCGTTTCGAAATACTTGCGCAAATCCTCCATTTGCGTAGCATGTAGACTATCCTTTTCCTGACGCAAAGTCTGCAGTCTTTTGATTTCATCATCCTTTGCCTGCTTTTCGTTCTCCATCTGATCCAAGGCCACTTTCAGCTCTTGCTCGCCCTTCATTTTACACTTTTCCAGCTCTTGGCTGAGAAAGTCATCGAATTTCTTTTGGACCATGAAAAAGAGACGCACTTCGCTGGGCGTGAGATATTTCTGAAATTGTTCAATCTGTTTACTGAACGGCGTTTGCGACCAGTCCGCGAAATCGGCCTCTTCGACTTGTCGCGGTATGGACAGTTGGCGTTCGCGGGAATTTCGCGAATATTTCTCCTCATTATCGGTGAGAAATTGCCGCTCCAAATCGTCATCGCTCTCACTAATCAGGTCCATGGATATTTCGGAGATGCGCTGGCCACAGTTGCTCTCCTGATCTCGCGGCCAGTACGGGCGACGCAGCGTGTCCATGGCCTCGGTAAGTTGGCGACGCAGCAATTGCACTTCGGTGGAGAGTTTTTCACTCTCCGTTTGGAGATTTTCGCGCACATTCAGCGATTGCTGCAGGGAATCGGTTAATTTGGCTATGAGCTCGTCGCGCTTGGAGAGTTCCATATAGATGTCCATGGTCTGGAAAGCAACAAAATGTACTAATTAAAATTGGAAATATTAGAAAATTTTAAACAATACCCACCGATCCTCCAAAGTCCTCCTGCAAAGTGCGATACTCGGTTGAATTTGTTACCGACGAACTGGTGTCCCTCCCTGAACCCAATAGCTCGTTGGAATTGGCCCCGCTTGATTCGCGCCGATGTGAGGTCTCCAATTGCAGATTAACAGCGGCCAAACAAGCATCTTTGCTTGCCAGCATGCTCTGCAGTTCGCCCACCTTCTGCTCCAGCATTTGAATCATATTTAAGCTGACCACGCTGGTGGAGCTCTCCAATTCGGGAGCGTGGAGAGTTTTGCTCTCGGTTTTGGCCGAAGACACCGACTTCTCCAAGGACAACGACTGCTGTTCTTCGGCCGTGGAAAGTGAGTTTCGTTCACTTTCTTCGGTGATATCTTCGAGCACGTCTTTGCTGAACTCGCTGAGGGGAACGCGTTCCATTTGCTTAATGACTTGGTCGGCACTGCCGCCCACACCACTAGATACCACCTCGTTGGGCGAGGTGGCATTGGCACTGAGTTCTTTCGATTGATGTGTCATTGCTAAAATGCGCAGTTTCATCAGTTTCAGTGAGGAGTCTTCGTTATCCTCTGCATCCTCATCGTCGATGCCGGCATTCGCATTTTGTCTTCTTTGCATTTCCCTTTCAATAGTATGGCTGGAAGCTTTGCTGATATTTCCCCTGCTCTCTCTTGGTTCTTCTACGAGTATTATGTCCTTTGGGATTTTCGGTTGCACTGGTTGCAGTTGTATAGTCTCTAATACTTTCAAAGTTTTATTATCAAATAATTTGGCCTCGTTTATGGCAATAGACTCAATGGATTTCAATTGTGCGGTAGACGTTGTCAAAGTCTCCGCTGCTTCAATTTGTACTTCAGTATTCACTTTGTGTATCGTGTCATGGGGATGTGTTATGGCTTCATCCAAATCGGTTATAACTTTTAGGGCCGCTAAATTTCCCACAGATTTAACAACAACATGCTCCTCTTCTTCTAAAATTGCATTGCTTTTTGTTGTTGTTGGCTCCACTAGATTCACTGGAGTCAAATCAAGTAAACGATTGACCATGGATTCATTGTGTATATCAAAACTGGGATTCAAGGAACTCAAGTCTTTATCGTCGAATGTCATTTCTATGGAGTGATTCGTCTCCACCAACTCTTCGATGGAGTGATCCTTTTCGCTGTGCTCTGGAGAAGCGCCCAACAATGTGGTGACCGCCTTTGGTGTTTGTTTATTCGAGTGAGTTGATGAATTCGCTTCTAAGCTATGGCGTGATTGCTGTTCTGACTTGTGGTGGCCAGAAGTCTCCTCTGCAGGTAGGCTTGAATTTTTCGCTAACGGGGCTAATGACAGAGACAACTCTATTTCTGCACTTGTCGATGGCTCTTGTTCGCCCACTTGTCTGGGCTCATCTACCAACTCTGAGACATCATCGGCCGTACTCTGATTTGACAAACTCTCTTCCTTCGGCTGTTCACCGCCTTCAAGTTCACTCGAGTCATGCAGCGAGTGTACCGCACGCTTCTCCATGGGCAAGCTTACATCAAAGTCATCGTCGTCGTCATCATCTTCTAAGACGAAATGCTGTGCCAATTTGCCACCCGAAAGCTGATCGTCATCGATTTTGAATTGATCATCATTACTTGAGGCTTTTTTACTTAAACTTTTGTGGTCGCCGCTCAAGCTCTTACTGTCATCGCTACCGATGCCAAAGAGTTGCCGACACTTTTTACTGGCCATATCCTCTGCTGTCTTCGCGTAACCAGCCGCTTCAGACAATTCCAGCGAGTTTGCATCGACCAAGCCATTGTCGCCATCGTGATCTTCACTGATTTCGATCGCCTCCTCGATTTCCTCCTCAATACTCAGATCGCTGCTGGGTGTTGTAATCGTTGTCATGGCACTGCGACTACTATGTCTGTTTGTCGTAGTCGTTGCTGTTCTACTTGCTGGCACTCCATCGGTTGATGTCGTTGCCGTTGTTGCCGTTGTTGAAGATTTCACAAAATTGTCCATTTCAATGGAAATTGAGCTCGTTGGCTCATCGACGAATGACGAATGACTGTCTGTGAGACTAAAATTGGCCTCCTGCTGTAATAGTTCGTCGGTATTTGGTGTTGTTTCGATTATGTATGTGTGGCTGGAGTTATTATCATCGTCATTGTCAACACAGTGCCAGTCACATGATGAGGCAACATGTTGCAAGTCTAATGTTGTTGCCAAGGGCTGCTTGATTACAAAATTAAGTGTTGGTATTAATTCTACGCGTTTGACAGATGGTAATGTAGATTCGAGTGGTTTCTGTTGAGATTCGTTAGTGGAGGCTGTGGCGTCTGCTTCTTGTTGTTGTTGATCTTCAATAGATTTGAAGCGTCCGCGCGGGCGCAGCAATGAAGTGATCTGAAGAGTAATTAAGAAAAAAAACATTGCAATTAATTTCAAATAGTTTATTGGGATAAAAAAAGGATAAAAATTATTTTATTTTTTTATTATATTTTAAAAGTAAATGTGAGGCAAGTTTAAGAAGTTCAGTCATTCAGACAGTTTCCAATTCCTCTATTCATTGTCCAATAAATCCCAACTGTCAATTTCAGTCAAGTGGGAACTTTTAGCAATTTTCAACCGTTTCCAACTCGCATGTCAATTTCAATTGACTTCACAACTGACATCTGAAATGTTAAAAGTTTGCTAATAAAAATCTGCCCAGCTGAGTTGAGAAAATTCAAGTGCTTTTTTCCATTTTTCTTGTAAGCAATTCCGCAATGCGTTGGTAAATTGCAATTAAAATTTGTTTACCGCACATAAATTATAAGGAATTTCTATTGGATTGACCTGAATTTGACACACAGGCACAACAGACAATTAGGCAGTCGGACAGACATTTCCATAATTATTGAAAAAAGCTTATGTAAGACAGCATAAGTGTGCCTCGAAAGTGAATTGATGCTCTTAGCTGATAAAACAACAATGGTTGAAGGCATATTTGATGGATTACATGTGTGCGTGCGTTCGCACAAGTGCAACTCTTCAAGCGCAAAGTATAATTAGAAACATTTGAAAATGTGAAATGGAGCCACTGCTATTGCCTCTGCCTCAACCTGCTGCAGTGTGTGGTTTCTTGTGGCTGTTGTGCATTATGAAAGTGTAATGAACGCCCAAAAATACATTTTATTTTTCAAAATGCTTCACTAATTTTGGCTTTTGTTTTGTTTTCGTGAACGGTAAATATTCAAAGCGCAGCTGAGTGATTTATTTGTGTGAATCGTGCCGTATTTTCCTGGATAATTCTGGCATTTAGCGCATTTATGGTTTTAATTAGAGAAGATGAAAAACATTTTCACAAATACAAAATTGATGCAGACACATTGACGTAATGAAAGTGAATGCGGAAGTATTTTATATTGACGTAGTAGAGGGAAAGTTTATGATTTAATTTTGTTCATTAATTTTTTTATATTAATTATTAATTATATTATATTTTTTTAATTTCGTATTTTCAAAAACTAAAAAAATAGAAAAAACACCCCGACAATCAGATATTTTGGAAAAATAATATGGTAGATACATTAATCTAAAAAAACACGTCTTTGATCTTAAAAAATTTTTTTTTTTAATTACCAAAAAATTTTTATAGTTTTTAAAAAATTTAATTTTTTTTATTATTTTTTTTATAAAATTCTAGCAAAAGTATTTATTTTTTGAACCATTTCTAAAATTTTATATCTTCAAAAGTGGAAACTTTTTTTTTATTAAAAAATGCCTGACACAATTCCCACGGCCACTCTAAGACAAAACACATTTCCGCAAACATAACATTCCCACATGACCCAAAAAAAAACGTAAGAAAAATTCTTGCTCCAATTTCACAAAAAATATCTGCGAACAAATGCGAGAAATGTCATCACTTGGCCATGTTCAATATTTGAAATGCAGAAAAGTGTATCTCTGCAGCACAGAAAAAACGAGTCATTTCCCTTTGTGCAGCCAATGAAAAGTATTCTGCATTAAGTGCAAGCGTTAAAGAAATAAAGAACAGATTTTAAAAGAAACATTTGTTTTCAAAAACGTCTCATAAAAAGTATGTCACTATGAAATGTTTTTGTTGGCAAATGTGTAGTTGAGCATTTCTCATGACAAACTTTTGTAAATTAGCATTAAAATAATTAATTAGCCATTAGCCATTGTTTGTAAGTGATACAAAAATAAGCTCGAATTAATATTAAGTATACGCCAGGATAACCCAATTTTTTATTTTTGCACTTTACCCCTAATCATTAGTTAAAATCCAATTACTTTAAAGTGGAAGGGAGAAGGAAAAGAAAAAGTAATTAAATTGTCAAACAAAAAACTCATTTCATAGTAAAAGTTGGGGCAACCACATATCACCGACCGTCCTTGAACTTGTCACCCACTAAAAGGAAAACTACAACAACATAAACGCGAAGTCATGGTTACCGAAATGGCTTTCTTTTCATAAAATGTTCGCACATAAATTCAACGATAAAACAAACATGGCATATATTTTTAGCATAGTTATTAACAGCACAAACAACAATGACAAAAATGTAGCACACTTTCGGGCGTAGATTGCATTTGAAAAGTTAATAAACGGCGCGCGGTGGCACTCCTTGATGGAAGACCTCACCTACAGGATTAAGTGAAAGTAAGATAGGATTTCTGTGGATATTGTGTGATATGCGAAATGCAACAAGAACATGCGAAGGCAGTATTATACTTAAGAAGGTTAGTTATTATGACAAAAATAATGACGAAGAGAGGCCTCTTAATTGGAACGGATTTATTTTTTATGTAGAAATAAATTGTGGAATAAGGCATAAGAACGAACTTTTAAATTTAATTTTTTGAAAAGTTATTTATTTTAGTTTACTTTAAACTAAAATTTATGAAAAATATGTTTTTAAATAGCTGAAATACAATCGAAATTTGTCTGCAAAAATATTCTTTCAACCTGCAAACGCTTCATTTCCATTCACACCCGATAAAATAAACAAGTTTTTATTTTTAAGTGAAGCACAATAAAAATTTCATTTGCAATTCAAATGCAAAAAAAATGGAGGAAATAAATAACAACAACAAAATAGTTCAGTGATGAAGAAAATCACAGATAAGCTTTAAAAAGTAATGTAAAGTTGGAACGAGGCAGGCAATGTATTGAATCATTCAACAAAATCGGACAAAGGAAGAATTGAAGAAAACGCAGAGAATTTGCACAAAAGAAAACAAATATCGGATAAAGTTCAGAGCACACACACATATAATTGAAATGCAGTAATTAAATTAAAAAAGAAAAATTTTTCTAAAATTCATAACACAACTCACATGAATTTTATGCATTTTTTATGAATGAGGAACACTTTTAGTCAAGACTTGTGTAATCACATACTTTTTTAGAAATGAAGTTAAACCCTTCGTGTTTAATATAAAATGTTATTTAATCTAAAATAATGTATTTATGATAACTCTCCACACATAGATTCACGCAACACAATATAGTTCAATAAATTTTGAAATAACAAAATCGCCCGCTTGGATGATGAGCGCCAAACTCAATGCAGATCCGACAAAACCGACCGCCAACTGTGAATGTTTTATTATAAATAAATACGCGAAATGTTTTACTCTACACACTAACTCTGCGAAGCGCATTTCTCTACACTACACGAAATTTTGCAAGCAAAAACTATCGGCACACAGTCAGTCACAGTTGAAGTTTTTTTTGTTTGGTTTCGTTTGTTTTATTCAGTTTAGTTTGTATTTTGATTTTCGGTCGGTTCCAAGCGGTTCCGTGCACGATGCTTATTTATAATCATCATGTGGAACGCAAGTTGCAGTGGTACGATATAGTAAGAAGTGAGAGGGAAATGTGGAGTTACCAAATGATAACATTTTTATAGTCCACAAATGAGTCAAAAGAATAAATGTGGCAGACGATGATGAAGTTGTGTGGTGTGAGCTTATTGAGAAACTATTAAATTGGCACATTGTGGATATAAATTTTACTGATTGTAGTAAGATTCAATTTATGATATAATTTTGGAAAACAATTTAAAAACTTACTAGTAAAAAATTTTACAGAAAAGCTTAAATTATTTTTGAAAGATTAAAAAAAACTGTTTCAACTTTAGCTGACTTTCATAGAAACTTCTAACGAACTACGATTAAACGATTTCCGTTCATATTTATTCATATTCCTAGTAGTTTGCCCCAATGTACTGGACAAAAAATATACATACCCAATCGTAGAATGTGTACAGATCCATTTGCATCACTTTCAAATCGCAATAGCATCCACAAAATGCACATCACATTGTGTGATCCAAATTTCCTCTATTGTGGACCCATTAAAAGAGAAAAGCACTAATGCGGCCGCATCACGACTTGACATGACAGAACATAAGGGCTTAATTAATTTGAGAAGGAACCAAAAATATGAAATGTTTTCATTTCTTTTCACTACGAGTGCAACTGGGGTATTTGACACGGTTTATTTTACGCACTCATTAAAACAAAACAAAGTATTTGCCAAAAAGTCAAGTTTTCTGTTAAAGTTTTTGGTGTCGCTTTTTTTGTTGTAAATTGCTGCACTAATTTATTTTTGTGACATTTTTAGAGCACACACGCGTAATAAATCTTGAAATTTTTGAGCTTTTCAGAACAGATTTGATTTTGTGAAGGGCTCGTCGACAATATGGCAAACTGACAAGGTGGTAGATGGGAATATTTTTTTTATTTATAAAAATGGTTCATTTAATTTTTAAGAACAATTGGTAATTATTTTTTTAATATTTAAAGCAAGAACTTTTTTAAAACAATTCTTTAAATTGAATGATTTTTGAAGAAATAATTTTCTTTGCAACACCAGAAGATTTTCACTCACACACAAAAATTTAGGGCAAAAGTTCAGAAACCGTATTTTATTTTAATTTTTTTTATTTAAGGTTAAGTTCACAAAAAGTTTACGTAAATGTTCAGAGCAAGAAGAAAAGGGTTTTTTAAAATATATTTTCAGATTCCACAATCGGTGTAATTCTTTCCAAAAAAAAAACAACAACAAAATCTACTCTAAACACGACACTAAACGAATTTTTTTTATATTAATTTTTCAAATTTTCATCTCAAGTTTGTTCTCGAAAGAAAAAAAATATATGTAAAATAAATAAAGACGTATCTAGATACAGTTGCACTTCAAAGCGCGCCAAATGCAACTGACATGAAAGGAACTTGTCGGCGGCGTGAGAGAAAAAAATAAATGGGAAAATAAATTGTGCTCAAATTTGTTTTTCAAACCAATCGTTTTTTTGAGACTCACTATCAATGCCACTTGTATAGGAAAATTTCAAAGGAAAATATGTACTCATTTTATTTGGTCCAACTTTTGGTTGAAAATCTTATTTTTGCCTGAGAATACTTTGGAATATTTTCTGAAATTTATTTTTAAGTGTGAGTGCACTCAGCATTTTTGGAGGCGTCTCTATAAATAGTTGAATTCTGGATGAGTGGAGTTGAAATTCGTTTGTGTGCGTGTATGTGAATAGCAAGAAAATATTCTACTGGAAATTCTTATTTCTTTTATAATTACCGCAGCCATTTCCCTTTTGTTTCTCACAAGACAAAGTTTCTTGTAGAGAAGCAATTTGGGAAGTTGAAAATTACTTTTTTGTTTGGGTTTTCTTTTTTCTTTTCCCTACCCAAGAATCATAAACATTTTGACAGCGGGTTCAATGTACTGACAACATGTGTCTGAAATGAGTTTGTCAACATAAATCTGTCAACATGTGGCAAAGTTAAATGACGCCATACGCCATTTCCCGATAAGAACTTTGATTCAATGGAATCCAACTGATAATCGAAACTCGCTTGTGTTTTTGTTTTGTTATTTCGAAATATCAATTGCTTTATTTGTTTCGTGCTTAGACAAAGTTTCTTTCGTATCAAAAATATATGTATAAAGGGAAGAAGCTTCCATTGAGCGTCTTATCTGTTTGGAAATACTTTACATATTCAAGGCTCTTCGTTAAATATAATTTATATAAATATTTATGTAATTGTACGTTGTTGCTAATTTGTATAAAAATGCCAAAGCATGTAAATTTTACATTTTTCTTCAAACAATTTAATTCAGTTCGTTTCGTTTGCATAGTTTAATTTAATAATATTTTATTTATAATAAATTTCATTCTTTTTTATTGTCAACGAATCGCAAGTGATAACAGGAATATCAAAATGTCTATATCAATTTGGCAGAGTGGCTTAAATCTAATTATGCAAATTTCATTTTACAAAGTTAAGGCATTGCTTTTCGGTACATAGTATTTTCGTCAGCAATTGTGTAGCAAACTGGTAAATTTTTTTTTTATGAAAAACACTTTTTTTTATAAAATTATTTTTATAAATTTAAGGCATTTGTTTTAATTAGACATTTTTCATGTTTACAAAGTCTTTTCGATTTTGAAATTAGTTCAAAATACAACACTGGTCCGAATGCAAAAAGCAGAAAGAGAATTTCAATAATTTCGTTGTCCAAGAATAGTTTAAAATTAAATGACAATAAATTATTAATTGCTTTGAAATTAAATTAAAATTAAACGTAAGTCCATAATTTAAAATCGTAATTTAATTACGAAAATGTGATGCTGCACAGAAATTATGCGTCGAGTGGAAAATTGTACTTGTCCAGAAAAAGAATTCATTCTAAATTATTACACTGTTCTGCAAATGTGAACATTTGGAAATTCACCCAAATGAGACTAGTGTATCTAAACTAATTTGGGGTGCACTAGTCTCATGTACGTCAATGTTTGGTTGTAGCACAGTGTTATCTCTCTCTAATTAGCCGAGGGATCCGCACCACCGTCATTGCCAGCGGACGACTCCTTCTGGCGAAACTTTGTCGAGTACTTGTAGAAGTCGGACATTTCGAAGGGTTTCGTCACTTCCTTGTACGGCTGGAAGGTGGCCTGCTGCACGATGGTCATATTCTTGGGCGATTCAATGCGTATATCCGGCGACAGGGACGACGAGGATGTGGCCGCTGCCACAACTGGAGGGGGAGGCGGCTGTTTCTCTGCGACAGGCGGCGGACGAGGCGGCGGTGTGGCTTGCAAGCGTTGGCTGTACGCCACATTCGGTTTTGGTGGCAGCAGCCTGAAGGCGGGCATATCGATCGAGGCATTATCCAAATGGTAGACGGGCGATATGGCAATTGGCTCCATGGAGTTGAGATACGATGTGGATTGACTGAGCTTGACGTAGCGGCCATCGTCGTCCTGCAGTAGTTTGCTGCTGCCTCCGCTGCTGGAGGAGTGTGGGTGATGGTGTCTTTGGGCTGCAGTCGCTGATGACATTGAATAGTGACGTCCGCTGGACATTGACTGTGATGAGAGTTTGGCACGTTCGCGTGCACTGCTGTGTATTTGTTGTTTGTGGGGCGGCTGTACGCGCGAGAATGTGGCCACGGCGGCAGAGGTGGAGCCGACATCCAGCACGGGCGGTAATTCAGCTTGGGGCGAGCGTATGACTGCCGGACCATCCAAAGACGATTCCAGCCATTGCTTGGGCTTCGACTTTTGTTTTTGTGTTTCGCTGTTCAGGGACGATATGGAAATTTCATCCAAAGGCTTGGATTTCAAATTTGGCACTGGCGGATGCGGCGTCGTGTAATAGTTGTAGGGCAAGTGGGCCAGCATGTCGCTCGAGTGGGATTTCATGTCTTGACTGTGCGAGGGCGACGTATGCTGCGGAATGTTCGACTGCGAACGCCAACGCAAATTGTGCGCAGTTTCGGCATCCACCGAGAGGTACGACGGCGCCAAGGATATGGCATCCAGCTGCCGCTGGTGTTGCTGTAGTTGTTGCAAGGGCAACAATAATTGTGGCTGCTGTTGCATTTCGTAGCTGCTTGGCAGTTGGGTGGGCGAGGCCATTGGTGAAATGTACTTTTTTATATTTTGACTGGATTTGATGAAGCCGCCATCGGTGTAGCTTTGATGCGTTGGCGACAAATAGTATTTGTCGCACTGGACCACAATGGGTTGCTGTTGTGGGGCCACATGTTGATGGCGCAGAGTGGCCACATTGGCCGAATTGACTGAGTACAAGGAGATGGCGTCCGCTGGCTGATGTTGTAGAAATTGCCTCTGTTGTTGTTGTTGATAGTGCAAAAGTTTTTGTTGCTGCTGCTGCTGCTGGTGTACCGCATATTGTATATGTTGCTGAAACATTTGCTGTTCCACCTGCTGCTGCAGTATTTGTTGCTCGACATGTTGCTGCAGCAGTTGCTGGTGCTGCTGCCGCTGCAGTTGTATGTAATTTATGTTCGCCGTCGGCGTGGGCGTTGGGGTGGTGCGCTTTTTTAAAGCATTCTTTGTGGGTAGCGGCTGGGTGGCCATAGGCACACCTAAACCCATTTGTGATGCAACACTTGTGCTTGACTGCTCAACTCCTCCGGCACTGCCTCCTCCTCCGCCACTGCCTGGGTAATTGTCGTATTCCGAAGAACGATTCGACACCTCCGATTGCCTGTTGCTGTTATTGTTGTTGATGTTTTGATTTTCCTTGCTGGCCGATGATGATGACGGCGCCATCGTAGTTTTGCGTCGCAAAATAGACGGACCACTGCCGCTGCTGCCAATGCTGCCTCCTCCCGCCTGCTCTTGTTTGTATTGCTGGGCCAAATTGGCGAGAATTTCATTCAAATTCAAATACTCGTAATTGCCATTGAGTATTTGCGTCTCCTGCTTCTGAATCTGCTGCAGCAGCCAGCTCTTCTCGCTCAACAGTTTCTCCAGTTCGTGTTTGCGCTGCTCGAGCGTTTGTTTCTTCAGCTTGATATCCACATCGTCCGTTAGTGGCACATTGTTGGCGCTGCTACGATCGTCTCCATTGTTGTTGTTGTTGCTGTTTGTTGTGTTCGACGTTCGACTGCCATTGTCGTCGTCATTGTTGCTGTTGCTGTTGTAGCTTGCCATCGTTTTCGAGTCCTGCCGTAGGTTCTCAGTGTTGGCCTTTAAGTGCATTTGGGTTGCTCTTTCGCATTTGTCACGCCCTCTCGTTGGAATTTCAAATGTGCCTTTCGTGTGTGAGTGTGGTACGGCGTGGGGAGGAGTCTAGGAGGAGCTTGTGTTCTAAATTCGCACGGCACACGGTCAGATCCTAGAAAGAACACAAGGCAGGTCAAACAGCATGTTTTTTTGGGTATTTTTTTCAGTGGTTTAGTTTTTGGTTGCATTTTTATTTTGTTGTTAGATTAGAAGTAGCTTACGGTGGGGTGGAGGGCCGATCAGAGAATACGATATTTACAATTTTGCAGTCACCACAACCATTGCCTTAAAAGAAAACTTAGCCTAGTGCGAAATTTCGATTTTCACAGTCTTAAAAATAAAATAAATATTTATATAAAGGCATACAATACGTTATACGACAAAATGCGTTTACTTCATAAAACTAAGGGCCCAGTCTACTCACACTTGGCTGACTTCAATCAATGGTTCTTCCAGTTTGTAGTCATAGTTTAAACCAATTGTGAACAGACCGGCTCTTGGCTCTTCAATTATTTTCAGAGTTGCAATTAAACATGCTTCTTTTCGCTTCCTGAATGGACATGCGGATGTTTATAGAGGTTTAAAATTCATTATAAGACTCTCTCACACAAAAAATAAAAACAATTCAGCTTTAAAATGTTTCTTTCCTGAAGTATTAGAGGGGTTCTTATGTAATCTTGTTAAATTTTTTAAAAATGCGTTTTAGAATCAAAAAAATACGAGAATAAACCATAATTACCTATTTCCGGCGCTCGTCCCCGGAGAACCAATAAACCCCAATTTTGTTCTATAGGTCTTACACTAAAAAATCAAAGAAGTATAGTAACTCTAAAAGCCCTATCCCAGTAAGAAAATGTACTATGTTTTCTGTTACTTAGAAGTCACAGTAAGTCCCAATAACCTACGCAAACCGCTTGATGATGAATAATATTCGCACCACTCTACCAAGTATAGTAAACAATTTAAGTTTCCATTCTCTAGGGCCCAACTCAAGTGAAGAAAAAAATAGTGTAAAAAAAATCAATTCGTTCCCCCGACAAGCAGAAAAAATAATTTAAATATTTGAATGGCTTGCGAGCAAGGGGCTATTTACAAACTGTTTTCGCTTCACAATATTGATTGAAAGTTTATTTTTACTTGACGGCCGACGACCGGTAAAACTAACAAATGGCTGGTGGGGAGTGGGTCAACTCACTATGGGCCAGCAGACTGGAAAAACTGCGTAAAATTAAAATGTTACTGGCATTTGTACTTGGTAAAAAATAGTTTTTGTGGCTGCCGATTTTGAATTTGATATGAAATGTTTAAAAATTCGAGAACAACAAATACATAAAGTGGTTTGGACAAATGCCATTTATGCTTAAATTTTTTTTTTATTCTTTGGGCGTTTTCTATGTCAAACATTTTATGGTAAAGATTATGAAAGAAATAATTTTTTTTATCGAAAATATTTTTAAAATTTATTATTAATTGGGAAGTTAGATAGGATGGTTCTGAAAGGTATTGGTTTCTAACCAGTTTTGCCAGTCTGCAAGCCCATTGTGCAACTGAACAAAATGAACTGAAGGCCGAACAAAGTGAAGCGGTGAAGAAGAAACGGCAAAGTGGGAATATTCGGTAAGGTGGATAATTAAATGGAATTGGCGAATATTGCAGGTGGCATGGCGAGAAACGGGTCATTTGAAACATTTGAATAGAAAATTCAGAGCGAGAAAGTAGTTCACAAATTGACGCTTGATAGGTTGGACGCTTGAATCTGAATTCTAACAATTAATTGTTCTTGTACCAAACACCATCTGGTGGAATTGACATCAAAAATTTCCAATTGACATTAGTCTATAATCAACCTAAATTTTACTTTTATTATCTTATGGAATTTCAATGAGAGTTCTTAAATATGAGTATTTTTTTCAACAACATTCACATACATATATTTACAATTAGAAGGGTAAAGGTAATAAATTCTTACCTTTTAGTTACAGTAACTGTTCCAAATACTTTTGACGTTTTTTCTAAATCTTTTGAATAATTTTATTTTCACACTTGACCACTCCTTTGGAATTTCGCGTGACAAATCGGTTTCTCGCGATTTAGTATATTACAAATACCAAATTGTACAAGAAAAAACAGTAATCCCAAATCCGGTCAACAAGAAAATGCAAATGAGCACACTAAACTGACATCATTTCCAGCTGAAAAATGCAAAAACATAGAAGAATTTAATAAAAGCGGTTTGTCTAAAATAGCAATTAAAATTAAACACTTTTAAAGCCAAGAAGAAGCTTAGAAAAATGCCAAAATAGTTACCAAAAAGATAATATGCGACTGCGTCTCTCCATTGTTGTCGGGGCTGTTATTCTTCTCTCACGAATTTTTTGAACACTTTGCACTAAATCACAATTTCTTAATATTTATCTTCTTAGCGATGTGTGTAAATTGAACTTTAATTACTTTAAATTATTGTGTAAATTTATTAAAGGTCTTAAATTGATACGGAAATTTGTGCCTGCTGCATCTAATAAACGAAAGAAAACTGAACCAAACGCAGTGCTGCCAGATTTTTTTTTTTCAAAAATCCGTATTTTTTAGTTTTTACCATAAAAAATCTGTAAAATCCGTACAGAAAATTATTACAGAATTTTTTCTAAATTATTATTTTGCATAAAAAAAATAGTTTCTGATGAATAAATTTATGTAACCTATGTAAAAAAAGACGAAGACAAAATACAAACGAAATTTCCATTTCGGCTAGCATATGCAGAGAAAAGGAGAAAAAGTGGCTTTTAGGTACTTTGGAGAGATTTTTCGACAACCCACACAGCAAAATTAATGGAATGACCTTTACGTTGCTTTAAAAAAACATTCATGGAGTGGCCAACTTTTATGTTTTTTGTATGAATTTTCGGTGAAAAATTTTCTATCCCGTTTTCACTACCGCAGTTCTTATTAGCCCTTTGTCACATTTTTTGTCATGGAAATGTAGTGTAAATAGCCTCTTACAACATTCAAAAATATAAAACAAAAAACATTTCGCTCTACACAAAACAAAATATATGTCAATTCTCCAAAACGGAATTTTGACAAACTTTTCACACTGAAAGGCAACCATGATTGAAAGTGTTCGGAAAGTGAACAGCTGACGGTTCACTTTGCAGTTGCAATCGCGTGTAAAGGTATCATCAGTTTCTAAAAGATTTTCTTGAATAAACTTTAATTGGTGGAAAAGTAAAAAGTATTTATGTCATTGCAGGTGTTAAGCGCGTTTCGAAAAGTACGCGCAACCACAACAACATTCTGGAAATTACAACAGCAAGTGGTGAAATCCGCAGCGACAACAAATAGTTGCTTTCACATTGCCAACAAAGCATTTAGTAGCATCAAGCAACACCCAGCCTCCCCAAACGGCGCATCGACAACTGTCCCCCACACAACTACAACAGCGGAATCCAGCCAGTGGGGCACCAACAAGACCAAGCGAAAAGTGAGGTTACGAACGACCGACCTAATGAGTAATCCGGAAATTGAAGTGCAGCTGGCGCCTCTGCGCGAAAAGGTGCTGGAACAGGGCAACCTAGTGCGCGAACTGAAGGCCAATGGAGCGACCGAAATAGATGTGAAGCGCGCAGTGGCCGAGTTGAAATTGCGCAAGAAGGCTCTGGAGGACCGAGAGCTGGAATTGACACCCAGTGTGGTCACATTCGATCGTTCGAAAATGGAGGATTTGCTGAAGCGGCGCTTCTTCTATGACCAGAGTTTTGCAATATATGGCGGCATTACGGGACAGTATGATTTCGGACCAATGGGCTGTGCCCTGAAGTCGAACATTTTGGGTCTTTGGCGTCAGTTCTTCAGTCTGGAGGAACAAATGCTGGAAGTGGACTGCTCCATACTCACGCCCGAGCCCGTCCTAAAGGCTTCCGGGCACGTTGACCGTTTCGCCGATTTGATGGTGAAGGACGTCAAGACGGGCGAGTGCTTCCGCTTGGATCACTTGATTAAGAATGCCTTGGATAAGTTAGCGCGGGAGAAAACGACCACGGCCGAGGTGAAGGCAGAGTGCGAGGATATTGTGATCAAACTGGACGGCATGTCCAAACAGGAGATGGCGGAGGTGCTGCTTAAGTTCAACATTAAGTCGCCGCTGACTGCCAACGACTTGACCGAACCAATCGAATTCAACTTGATGTTTTCCACGCAAATCGGACCGACCGGACTGGTGAAGGGTTTCCTGCGCCCGGAAACGGCCCAGGGTATCTTTGTCAACTTTAAGCGTCTGCTGGAGTTCAATTCGGGAAAGTTGCCCTTTGCGGTGGCACAGATTGGCAACTCGTTCCGCAATGAGATCTCACCACGTTCGGGCCTGATTCGAGTACGCGAGTTCACCATGGCCGAGATTGAGCACTTCTGCGACCCCACGGACAAGGACCATCCCAAATTTGAGGGAATCGGCTCTACGCGGATGACCCTCTACTCGGCGTGCAATCAAATGGACGGCAAATCGGCGCAGCAGCTGACGATCGGTGAGGCGGTCAAATCGGGACTGGTGGCCAACGAAACTCTGGGCTATTATATGGCGCGTATCCACCAATTCCTGCTGACGATCGGCATCAAGACGGAGTGCTTGCGCTTCCGCCAGCACATGGGCAACGAAATGGCTCACTATGCCTGCGATTGCTGGGACGCTGAGTGCCTCACCAGCTACGGCTGGGTGGAGTGTGTGGGCTGCGCCGATCGTTCTGCCTACGACTTGGGCCAGCATATGGCGGCCACCGGTGTGCGATTGGTGGCCGAGAAGCGCCTGCCCGCGCCCAAGACAGTGGAAGTCTCGGAGATTGTGTCCAACAAGCAGACGCTCGGCAAGACTTTCAAGAAGGACGCCAAAGCCATTACGGACGCTCTGGCCAAGCTATCGCTGGAAGACATTAAAGTGGTGGAGCAAGATTTGACCTCGAAGAGCGAGTATGTGCTGCAACTGGCGCCCGGCGGCAGCGAATTCAAATTAACACCCGACACTATTGCGGTGAAGCACGCCACCAAAACGGTGCACGTCGAGGAGATTATCCCGAGCGTGGTAGAGCCTTCCTTTGGCATTGGCCGAATAATGTACGCCTTGCTGGAGCAGAATTTCCAGAGTCGCGATGGCGATGAGCAGCGTTGCTACTTTACGCTGCCCTCGGTGGTGGCTCCCCTCAAATGCTCCATTTTGCCGCTGTCGAACAATGCCGATTTCACTCCCTTCATCAGGCAATTGTCTTCTGCTCTCACCAAGGCAGAACTCTCGCATAAAGTGGACGACTCGAGCGGTTCGATTGGTCGCCGATATGCCCGCACAGACGAGATTGCCATTCCGTTTGGCATCACCATCGATTTCGATACGCTAAAGGCTGCCCCACACACCGTCACACTGCGTGATCGCAACAGCATGAAGCAGATTCGTATCGGACTCGATGAAGTGGTGGATGTCGTCAAGGATCTGTCCACTGGCAAAGTCCAATGGTCCCAGGTCCTCGAGAAGTATCCCGTTTTCGAACAACAGGAGGCTACGAAATAAGACTCGCCGTTTAAGTGCTGACGAAATTAAATTATGCTTTTTACGAATATCAACTACACTTGAAATTGCATTTAAAAAATGTATATCCTAAAGTAGGGAAATAAACAAAAACCTACTCGCTTTTTTGACTAAATCGAAATATTTTGTGGAACTTTTGTCAAGGAGGATTTTCAGAATACATTTTTAATCAGAGTCATTTCTGGGGCAAACAGTCATATTTTAATTCCGGCTGGTTAATAGTCAAATAAACTGTAGCTAGCCAATGTATTAATTTCACATTTGTAGAACAAATAGTAATTCTAATCATTCCCAAAGGATTTTCTTCAATTTGATCGATCTCGAATGTGATTTCTCAATTCGATATCAAATTTAGTTTTCAAATTGAAAAATATAATTTACGTTACACTTGAATAACTTGAAATATGCATTTGAAGTTAACTTGACAATTAACGTATAAATTCAATTTGAGATTCAATCCTTTCTTCAAGTTGATAATAATCCCTTTTTGTTGAGAAATTATTCTCAAATGATTCGATTGCTGGGATATATTTTGTCTTTCTATACACACCCAGCTGTTCGAAGTGTTCGGAAGGCATCATATTTTTACTACCTTTTTGAAGTAGTGTAAACGGAACTTTACGTCCGCATCGCAAACGGACATAAGGTCCAACGCAAAACGGACATCAACGCAAAACGGTCAGGCATTGAATATTCAGTGGTTGCCTCTTCCTGGATTTCTTCATCAATATCATCATTCCCATTACTTACGTAATCAGATATATCGTTTTGTGAATCGTTGAAGAAATTCATCACAGAAATTGTATTTCGGTCCAACTTTTTAATTGAATTCTCAATTAAAGTAGCACGTTTTCGGAATTTGTTCGATTTTGGTCTTTGGAAAACATTATAGGTGCAATCTAAGGAGTTGATCAACTCCACAGTTTTTCTGTAATCTTCGTTTAATATTATATCCAAAAATTTGCAAAATGTACCATGTTTCGGTATTTTTGAGCTTAGTATAGAATTGTATCCTTCAGCTGCGCTTGTTGTTCTTATGGACTCTTTACACACAGAAGTACGTCGCCACTTCGTAGACGCGCGTGGCGGTTCGCGGCGGTCGCGCCGCAAGTTTTTCGGAAACCGCCGAGCCGAGCCGCGCCGCGAGTTTTTCGGAAACCGCCGCGCCGCGCCGCCCCCCGCTAAACACATTTATATTTGCTTAAATAACCTAAAGTAGGGCTAGTACATGATGTTAAAAATACTGTACATGAAACCTGTTTTCATATTTTGGAATTTGTCATTTTCATTAACAAGAAATGATTCTCAAGTCAATGAGTAAAATTTTGGACCTTAAGTCGACGAAAAGAGACGTAATGTCCAAATGGACGTTACGTCTTTTCCAAATGGACTTTTTGTCTGGTCCAAATAGACATAACGTCCATTTGGACTTTATGTCCATTTTGAAAGACATAAGGTTCATGGACATTATGTCCGTTTTGCGTTGGACCTTATGTCCGTTTGCGATGCGGACATAAAGTCCATGGACATTATGTCTGTTTGGAACTGACATAATGTCCATGGACATTATGTCCGTGGACGTAATGTCACCCCACCGCTTGAAAGCCTCTAGGCTCCTTTCTGGAACCAGGACATTTTCAAACGATTTTCTTAAAACCCAAAATTAACCACCGAGAGACTACTTCAAAATCTTTGGATACTTTTTTTTCTCTTTTTTTGCTACTTTGTAAAATTTACCAACGGTAACACTGACGGGGAAAATCATCGGAATTTTAAAAAGTTTTCCATCCATTGAATGAAAGCATAACAAAGACGCAGTTTATTTGTTAATAAAGTAGAATAAATAATAAGTACAAAAAAGTGGCGGTTTAGAAATGCGCAGCTTTGACAGTGGAGAGTGGATCTCGTACAAAAAGTAAAGTTAACAAGTAGTCAACTTAACGCCAGATAACTCAACGCGTGGTTGTCCAAATTACCGCGTGCTCTCTTGACAGTTTTAGCATATTCAGCGATTTCTTAAATTAAATTGAAGGTGAATAGTTTGTTATATTGAAACATATTTCAGATCCACATATTTGTGGCGGTTGTACCAAGTAAATACAATTTTCATTTTTCTTCCGTGTGCAGACAAACTCAAAAGGAAGCTGTAAACCATGAAATACATTCTGGTAACTGGTGGTGTCATCAGTGGCGTGGGTAAAGGTGTTATTGCCTCCTCGTTTGGAACGCTGCTGAAGTCGTGCGGTTTGGATGTGACTTCCATTAAAATTGATCCCTATATAAATATCGATGCAGGCACCTTTTCGCCATACGAACATGGTAAGTGTTTTCTTTTCCTTTATACAGTTTTGCACTTTTCTTTACAACGTCACCAAACGATTTTTTTTTGTATGGCGGCAGCGACAGTGTTTTTGTTTCCGTCTGATGCTTTGCCAAAATCGAAAAAATAATATATTATTTATTTGTTGCTGTGTGGTATTTAGTTTTCGTGGTAATATTTTATTTATATTAAAAAAAAAATATGACAAGTTTTTAAAAATAATGTCTAAATCGACTAAAAAGCTGAAAACAAATAAAATATGTTGGCCTCTTCATGAGACTAGGTAGGAATAATGCACATAAAAACACTTAATTTAATAGAAATTGTTAAATTGAATTTTTTAAAATTTATGTTCTGCTTTTTAATTGGTTAAGGGTCATATCTTTAGAAAATCAGTTTTTAATAATTTTTATTTTCGGTTTGTTTATCCTTTTTCCGGTTCCCCTTTTTTCCCTCAGTCGATTTAAGAAAAATATTTGGGTAATGTTGCTTGAAAGTTGTTCCATTTTGAACTAAAAAAGGCTTCACCCCTTGAAAATGCTGATAGGATGCTTTTAATCCTTACAACGTTCCAATTATTATTTTATTTTTATTATTATTAGTGCAGTGGGACATATAATTCATTCTATTATCACTTAGTTTGAACTGTTTACTGATGAACCCGATTGATTTTCTCAATCAATACCGGATCTACTAAATTTGACCTGTTATCAATTTAATAAAACAATTTAAAATGTAGACCACAATCACATGATTGAAGAATGTTATGTTATCGGTCGCACACGCGAAATGGCGCTTTAATTGATGCAAATTTTTCATTCATTTATTAAAACGTATTTTTTTTTCAATCAACTCAATTTTCTTGTTGTTGCCTTCAATGTGCAGCAGACAGCACAGTGAAGGTGCAATGAAGTGACAGAAAGTGGCGGTAACAACTGTTTTGTTGATATTATAGTATGAAAAGGCAACTCGTCAGCACGCCCGTATTCGCAAGACTAAAGAACGATCGTCCGGTCCATCATCGTCTGCCGTGCTGACGAGCTCCCTGGAAGGAGAGTTGTTTCCATAGAAACGAAGAAAAGCCATCTCTCGCTAAGTGAAATATTTCGAAAATATCGCCTAATTTATATCTTACATTATTAATTGTATGCATGTAACTAAGGGGTATGCAAAAGTATATATTTATTTTTTTATTTAAAGATTACCGCGCGATAACAATATTTTGGTCATAAATAAGAAATTCAAATTAAATTGCTTCAAAGTATTTTTGTTTACATATATGATGGATTGACACGTGCTCATGCCAATACGCGGGTTGGCCTAAATTGTGTGAAATATGCAAAACAAAAAATTCCATTTGTTCAGGTTTTCTTAAGTTCTCACAACGTGTTCGCAAATGGATATTGATAAATACTTTTGTTTTGCTTATTGTTGTATGGCATGCACATTGCATATTGTTTATGTAATCTTAGTAGTGCAGTAGCAGTGAATTGAATGCGACCAAAGCGAATACGAAAAATAAACAGTCTTAATATAATTACGCGCCAAAATTTTTTCTTTGCTTCTAGGGTAGATAAATTCTATAATTTTTTTCACTCTAACACCTTGGTTAACTTATTAGAGATGGTGCATGTTGTACTGTTCCCTAGGAAAAAAGACTGTATCTCATGCAATTTAAATTTTAAATTACAATGTTGCAATACATAGTTGAATAAAATACAATAATGTATAGACTCAAGTCATGAAAAATTAAGAATAGCGCGAATACTCAAAGTGTACTTAAAATAGGTCGTGTCTACCATAGGTACCTTGGTAGTAAAATAGAATGAAAAAATGTACAATTGTACATACTTTTATATACCTGATTGGTAGTAGCCAATTGACCATCCCATTTTAGATATGACACACTCAGAGTAAAAAAGCGATGAAACGCTTTCACACTCTATACATTTCATCGTTTTTTTTACTCTGAGTGTGTCATATGTAAAATGGATGCGTTTCTATGTATCAGGGCGAATGTGTCTGTATACTTATAATGGCATGGTGGTTATGGGCGTGAGGGTGGTATAATTTCAATTGCGGTGCTGATTCTACATTCGTCATGCGGCGGTTGATAATCTCAATGGTTGCAGTGCAGTCTTTTTGTAGTTGTTGTTGAAATTTGTTTCTTGCTGGTTCCCTCTTCATTTGGCCGAATATGACTGCACGACTGACTGAACCTGAACCGTCTGAATGCTGCGGCGCAACACATTTTTGCATGCAACGCACATTTTGCAAATGCAACGAAAATTCCTTGAAGCACATGGTAAATAATTTTAAAATATAAATCACGTATTCGGTCAATATGAGAATTCCATTTCTGACTGAATTCATGTCTATCATGAATCGTTTGAAAAAGATCTGACCTGGGCAGGTCTGGCTCATGGAAATCAAGCGAGTTCTCGATTGCGTGCCGGTTGAACTATTGAAGGCTTTCCTAAAGAAAGCCAATAAATTACTACATCCTGTTTTTGACTGGCTACAGGACACCCTTGTAAAAGTACTCAAAAAGTGTGACTTAGCTCTATCTAAGAGCTGCCACTTTCTGTTCCTTCGAAGGTACTCTTAAGGATTGTTCTGCAGTTGGTTTCCGAAATAAACACCTTACGAATTTACATTGTCGAGCAAATAAACGGGTGGCAAACATCATTAGTAATGATTCATTCCAACTTGTATTTGTCGACCACATTACAACGTTCGATAGCATCTCCGAGCGCCCTTAAAATTAGGGACCACTCTAATACATACTTACTAATATATGCTCGTATAGTAAATCAAATAGCTTCGTGTGCTATAAGGAGTATTTGAGCACATTTCATCTGACCCAACTGCTGCGATATGCATTCGTCCATGCCTGACTGACTGACTGCCTACTTCGGCTGTCTGCCTACCTCCTCTCCTGCCTCGGCTTGCCTGCTTACCTTGGCTTTGTGGCAACGACAGCGGCTGCCGGTTCACGCTATGGCTACAATATATGCCGATGAGCCGTATTCAAGTGCCTCGCTCTCTTTCGTTGACTCGTTCGTTTCGTTTGGCAGTTGGTGTCTGCGTTGTCGTCATCATACATCCTCATCATCGTCGTGGTCGCCGTCATCATCATCCAACAAGAATTTCTCTACTCGGCTTCGCTTGAAATATTTGTGCGTTACTTTTGGGATTTTGCGCGCGTTAAAATATGCCTGCCTCCACACAGAAAGCAGAACGCAACGCATTTGGCCCATCATCATCGTGATCATCATCATCATAGTCATCATCACGTTATTTGTTTTGAATTTTTCTCCCCATTTTCTTTTCTTCTGTTTTGTGTGTATTTCATTAGCTTCCTTTCGCGCGCTACGTGCTTTGGCGTCTGTTATCGTAGTTGTTCCATTCTTGTTGTTGCTGCTCTGAGTTTGTTGCCAAGCGTTAGTTACCATGAGCTGATGCTCACTGGCCTGTCTGCCTGGAGTTGTCGGCTGTTTTTTTTTTTTGCTTTTTGCGTTGTGTGGTTTGAAGCCTGAGCGTTTTCAGTTCTTTTGCTTCCTATCCTTCGCTTTGTCGGGGGTTCTCGTTGCCTGTGCCTGGGTGCACGATGTGTGTGTGTGTTTATGGTTGCCGTTCTGCCTATTTGATATTTTTACTCTGAGCGGGTTCCAGTTGCCTGCCTTCCTGCCTGCCCGGCTAACTGCTGGTGCTTTCGCATTCGCTTCCATTTCATTCGCTTTTGAAATTGTTTGGCGAATTTCGGGTGGCGGCCCCGTCCATTGGCGCTGTTGGTTATGGCTGCGGCCTCTGTTTTTGTCATCTCCTTACCATACCCATGACTGTCGCCCGGCGTCGTCGTTCTTGTTGTTGTGCTTTGCGCTCTTCTCCTCTTCCAAAACGAAAAAGTCCAATCGTATGCCCACAAGCAGAAGCAGAAACAGAAGCGTTTGCGTTTTGCAATGCGCTTCGACTCGTCTATGCTCTGCTCTGCTGAATTTTCAATTCAGTTGTAAGCTGACTGCAATCAGCAGTGGAAGTGTATTTTATAACACGTGATAGCTCTGCTATCGGCTGCTACTCCTCCGCGTTTCATCCAAGTTCAGCGTTGTTGTTGCTCGTTGGTTTGAGTGTGTTTTATTGATTTTATTCAACGTTTTTTTTTTATCTGCTGCTCAACCTGCCTGTTATTGTTGTTGCTTTTGTGGGCCCTGTCGTTGGAACTTCCATACATAATTTACATATGACAATATGTACTTTCATTATGTACATTTTGATTGTTTGCTGCGATTCAGCATTTGTTGAGCGAAAATTCTTGCCCGTAGAGTTTGTTGTTGTTGCTTGGGCTTTTGCCAATTGCAATCCGAAGTAGACATTGTGCATTTCTTTGCTTCAGTGGTTGCACTACTAGCGTTGCGGTGTTTTCATTGTAACCCAGAAGACATTTCTTTTATGTGGCGGGGGACTATGTAGACTTGAACTTAAAAATTACATTTTGGACCTTCATCAAATGATTTGAAACGGAATCGTATCATTTCAGTTGCACTAGAACCATTCAGAATATATCCTAGACCAGAACAAAATGGGAGACTTTGAGCCTACTGTTGCTAGAATTTTAAACTATTTCGGTGTATGGTGACTGAATAAACGAGTAAGGATTTACATTATACTCAGTTCTATCAACTGTGGACATATTCTCTAATTTAGTACTCATGGTGGACATGGAATCGTTTCAAGTATCCTTTGATTAGTATTTTGAAATGAACTGACAGTTATAAAGTTTTCTAAGGTGGATACACTTGGACCGTCGTTTTTCGCCATGAAACATGTTTAGTAGCGCCTTCCGCCAGAATAGTATCGTAGCCTGTCTACTCAATGAACTGGAATTCAAATTTTATAGTTGTGAAATTCTTACCAGCCAAAACATAAAAAAGGCAAGGAAAAAAATCGAACGCCGCCACACGCTAATTTCAACTGCAACTACATACCTCTTGTTGCTCCACCACCTCAACGACGACGACGACGATGATGAGACATTGTCAGGGACTTGCTATTAGTTGGCGTTCCCGTTGTTGTTGTATGCTTCACTGGTTCACTGCCTGCCTGCTTGGCTCAATGCACAGCCGCCCGCCAACCCGCCCGCTCGCCCTTCGTACCCTCATTCGTAAGCAATTTGGTTTGGCTTGGTTTCCAATCTGCGGCAGACTGCGGCATTTCTGCTTTAATATCATTGCGTCTGCCTGTTTCTGCTGGTGGTGGTGTTTTTTGTGTTTTGTATTTGTTCCTTTTGGTTCTTATTTCTTCTTTCGATTCTTTTATTGGGAGCGCGTAAAAACACTCCAACCAGCGTCGAAGTATTTCCTGTCGCGCGAAATGTAAACCTTTGCACAGACACATCGCACAGTTGGTGCGAATTTCAAAAGCAAAAGGGAAAACGACGAAAATCTCCAGCGTTCACGCCAAAAACAACAAGAACACAGCGTCGACGACGAAGGAGCTGCACACAACACCTAAAGCCCACAGCAGCTAGAGCGGAGTTCGAACGAACGACAGCTGCAACTCACGATGATGATGATGACGAGGCGGTGAGTTGTGCTCGCCCTGTACCTACTCCTCTTCGTCGTCGCGCTCGGCGTCGCAAACGCCGTCTGCTTTTAGCTGGCGGCTGTATTTTTGCTGGATGGCGGCCGACTGCCGGACCGCACGATGTTTAGATGGATGGCTGGCTGGCTGGCTGGATATGTGAGTTTGGTCGGTTGGTTTTGCACGTTCGTTCATTGAAACGAGCAAACGAACTAGTAAACGACCGGCAGACAGGCAGACAAACCAGCCAGCCGGATGGGCAATTTCAAAGCGCTTAGTTCGCTGCTTGCTAGAATATATTCTGCTCACCGCGCCACATCCATCTACCCAAACATCGTACGTCTCCTACTTCTTCTGTGCCGAGCGTTGTTCTTTCGAGCCTGTGACTACAGACAGCCAACCATCCAGCCAGCCAGCAGCCAACCAACCAACGAACGTGTCAAATTATCCAACTGCATCTGTCGCTTGGTTTTTGTCTTCGTCCGTCTGTCCCTCCGTCCACATGCCATATTCTTTGTTCTCGCCTGGCGAATGTATGTGCGGATGTGTATGTGCGTGCCAGCATGTGCTTGTGTTTTTGAGTTTACTTCTTTCAGTGTGCATTGTTGCTGCTCTGATGTCCGACCGACCATAAGCCGCTTTATATTCCACCTTCTTCTCGTTTTTTGGTTTTTCTCCTTTCCTGGCGTTTCTCTCTACTGCTCTGCTCGACGATTTTGAAATTATTTCATTTTCAAAATCGCTCCGAAGTCAGTCGCAAATAAACGTTTCAATTAGTAGCTCAACCGACGCTTAGCTTAACGCTCGGCAAAAATTCGGAATCCAAAAATTGGCAGCAGCAACTCAAATTGATTAGTGAAGCAAAAACAACAAAATAAATACATAAATAAATCATGGCACCGAAAAAGTCCACAATCGTGCTGAACGTTGAACAATTCATACGCGATGTCGAGGAACGTCCTGCCATTTGGAATCGTAACTTCCATTGCAATAAAGCGTTTCTCGAGCAAATGTGGGACGAGCTATCCGCCGAGCACAAACTACCAAGTAAGTACATAATTTCTTGCTTTTCTGGGCCACATTCCTACATCAACTAATCCTCGTTTTCCTTCATCCACTTGTAGAAGTTGTACTGAAGGCGAAATGGAAAGGCTTACGCGATAATTTTCGCGTTGAATACAAGCGAATACCACGAGCGGACAATGGAGAGTTTGTAGTGGAGCCGGCCGTATTCGAGTCGAAATGGATTCATTATTATGCCTTGCTGTTTTTGAGTAAGTCCAGAACAAGTTCGGGGAATTCAGAATTTCTCTGTTGCCTTCTGCATTTACTAAACAAATCTTCTATCACCCCCACAGCCGAGCACATGCGTCATCGTTTGCCTAAGAACGAACAAGATCAATCGTATTTTTTCCCACAACAAAGTCAAGATTGTGAAAAGACCGTTGTCGAGCCCGATCTTACCAATGGACTCATACGCCGAATGCAGGACAGCGACGAAGAGTTCGATGAGGATGATGTAGACGACGACGATGACGAAATGGCAGAAACCCCACCAGCTGCCCACACTCAGTCGCTGAGCACCACCACCATTAAAACGGAGGACACCCGCTCCCTGTTGAAATCAACAAATGGCAAACGGGCGCCGCCGCCCCCGCTATGCGATGGAATTGAAAAAGAAGCGCAAGATTTATCCAAAAAATCCTCCCAAATTTCCAAAACGAACACTTCCTCCTCCAGTACAACAACAACACCGGCCACCTCATCCTCCGCCCTCATCAGTGTTTCGGCTGCCACATCGCTAGCAACGCAACAGCATAAAAAGCGCTCAGTTTCACCGCCGCCACTCTACAACAAGGCCCACCATCCGCCACCCTCGGCCGGGGCATCCGCACTAACCACTGCCGCCTTAAATAAGGAACGCGATGATTTCCCCCTGAACAGCAGTAGTTGTCTGCACGGCAGTCACGAGCACTTGAATTTCACCAAACATTCGTATGCAAATGGTTTGATACCAGCCCTGAAGCTGAAACGGCCACGCCTATCGGAGGACAGCAATTTCAATGGTTCCTCCACCATGGACAATACTGCTCCCCTAGTGCCCGAGGACGATGACTATCATTACCTGCTCAGTCTGCATCCGTATATGAAGCAATTGACTGCCGCGCAAAAGCTGCGCATACGCACTAAAATACAAAAGCTCATATTCAAGGAATTGTACAAGGAGGACTTGGAGGAGACAAAGTGAAATGTTGTTATTGAAAATAAAAACGTTTCGCAAAGGACGAACTCACTCTCATTCTATAAGACTGTACATAACATGTATTATTTAGATTTAGCTTAAGTTCCTAACTGTAAGCACCAGTTTTTTCCATATAAGTACATACGTTCGCATTGAATTGAATTCTAGTTGAGTGTTTGCATTATGTCGAAAGGACATTTGCCGCTTCTTTATAATTTACAGTTATTAGAAATAAAATAAAAAATACAAATAAAGATTTTAAAGCAAAAGTTGTTCTTGTTCTTACTCTCTGTGTACCAAGGAGACTGTTTGTAGTACCGAAATTTGTCATGTATCATGTACCAGTGGGCAAAGGTACTACACTTGAAAAGAGTTCCTTGATAGTTAGACAGAACTGGGCGCATGTTGATTGAATTATTTTCCGATTTTTGGACAAAAGAAATTTAACAAATTTTTCGAAAACAAAACAATTCAAGGGTTAGGCAGATTTAAGTCCCTCAATTTCTTTTTAAATCGAGTTTAATGTGTAATATCTCGTTTGTATTTTTTTTATATTTTTCATATTTAAAATGTGTATAGGCATTCAAAAGACAAAATGAGCTTACTTAGAGAAACGGCTAATGCCATTAGAATCAGCTAACTCGAAAAGTGGAAAAATTTTGATAGAGATGAGTATGTCCGGCCCATCATTTCATCTCGAAAACATTTAATCGAACTTTTTAGTAAGACTTTTGTAGCTCTTAAATTGTTACTAAAGAAACAGTTTTAAAATTTTCTTAAATATTTTATTCGTGGAAAGTTGTATATGCAGGCAGGCAGGTTCCAGAGACCGAAAGAGAATTTAAATAAAACCTTAATTTTTACTTTTTCTAAATTAAATTTAAAAACATTTTAATTTAAATTTTTTTAGACCATCCTTTTTTTTCAACAAAAATTATTTACTATTTTTTTTAAATTTCAGGTGAAGTATACGTTTTGGACGATGGCGGTGAGGTCGATCTAGATTTGGGCAATTATGAGCGCTTCCTCGACATAACCTTGCATCGCGATAACAACATTACAACCGGAAAGATCTATAAACTAGTAATAGAAAAAGAGCGCACCGGCGAGTATTTGGGCAAGACAGTACAAGGTGGGTACACTAATTTCACAAATCTCTTTAAGCCTTCAATAAATCGAACATTTTTATTTCTTCTTCCCAGTTGTGCCCCACATCACCGATGCCATACAAGAATGGGTGGAACGTGTTGCCCAGAATCCAGTGCGTGGCTCATCGAAGCCGCAAGTGTGCATTGTCGAGCTGGGTGGCACCATTGGCGACATTGAGGGCATGCCCTTCGTCGAGGCCTTCCGCCAGTTTCAGTTTCGTGTGAAGCGCGAGAATTTCTGCGTGGCCCATGTTTCGCTCGTCCCATCGCCTCGTTCGACCGGTGAACCGAAAACCAAACCCACACAAAGCTCAGTGCGTGAGTTGCGCGGTTTTGGCTTGAGTCCCGATTTGATTGTCTGCCGTTCGGAGAAACCAATCGGCTTGGAAGTGAAGGAGAAGATCAGCAATTTCTGCCATGTGGCGCCAGATCAGGTTATTTGCATACACGATCTGAGCACGATTTACCATGTGCCGCTGTTGATGGAACAGTTTGGCGTAATTGAATTCCTCAACGAGCGTCTCCAGTTGAATATTCAACCAGAAAAACGCGAAAAGTGAGTACACGGCGAGCCACTCGTCTTTGTTAATTACTGATTCTATATTCACCCTTTATTCGCCTGTAGATGCCTGCAAAAATGGAAGGACCTGGCACGCCGTACTGAAACACTTCGCAAAAACGTAACCATCGCCATTGTTGGCAAATACACCAAACTAGAAGATTCGTATGCTTCCGTGGTGAAGTCCTTGCAGCACGCCTCGCTCGCAGTTGGCTATAAGTTGAGTCTGAATTTCATTGAAGCCTGTCATCTGGAGTCGGCCACGCGCGAACAGTCGCCCTCGCAATACCACGAAGCTTGGCAAGTGCTGTGCAAGAGTGATGGCGTAGTGGTTCCTGGCGGTTTTGGTTCTCGTGGTATGGAGGGCAAGATCACCGCGTGTAATTGGTGCCGCGAAAAGAAGAAGCCTTTCTTGGGCATTTGTTTGGGCCTGCAGGCGGCCGTCATTGAGTTCGCACGCAACGTTCTGGGCCTGAAGGATGCAAACACCACCGAAATCGATGCTAATACCGGCAATGCGGTGGTTATTGACATGCCCGAGCATCATACCGGTAAAATGGGAGGGACCATGCGGCTGGGCAAGCGCACCACAATTTTCTCCGAAGAACGCAGCATCATTAAGCAATTGTACGGCAATCCGAAGACAGTTGACGAACGCCACCGACATCGCTACGAGGTGAACCCAAAGTATGTGCCGCAACTGGAAGAGCATGGCATGCAGTTCGTGGGCTATGACGCCGACAAAATGCGCATGGAAATTATCGAACTGAAAGATCATCCGTACTATGTGGCTACGCAGTATCATCCGGAGTATTTGTCGCGTCCGCTGAAGCCTTCACCGCCGTTCCTGGGCTTGATATTGGCTTCGGTTGGTCGCTTGTCCAATTACATTGCGCGCGGGTGCCGCCTCTCGCCAAGACAAATGTCCGATGCCTCTTCGGACGACGAGGAGGAACGGCCACAGAGCGTTGCGAGCGCTTTGAAGAATCTGAAGTTAAATGGAACCTCCACGCCCACAGGACGCAACCACTTGCTGCCGAACGGCCTGCAGTCGGACACGTTGGACTTGAATTATTGCTTGAGCAGTGCTAGTGCTTCGGATACAGAGGCAGGCGCAACCACCATTTATTTGAATGGTGGCCCAAAAAACGGCGCCGATGCTTAGACTGGTGCTAGGAAAAACTATAGTAAAAAATTTAAGTGTTTAATGATTATCAAAAGTTGAACTTACTTTGGTGGAAAGAAATTCCAACTTTTAAGGATATACATTTATGAATACATATTTATAGCATTATGAAATTCGAGTGAATACCTACAATAGTGATTGATTCATACTTTATTTGTAACTAAGTAAAATTTTTGGTTTGTTTTCTTAGAAATTATGTTTCCACATCCATACATATTATGTAATTACGTTGAGCTGTGTTAAAATTTAACACAATCGAATGGAATTTGAATATATTTTATTTAAATAGTTAAACAAATAAGAAACGAGAAACGATTTGGCTTGATAACGGCAAGTCCAAATTGAAACTAACAGATGTTTTCCAAATAAATGCGATAAATTTACGTTTGTCTTAAGTAAAAACCAATTTAATAAGGCTTGAAAGAGTGAAAAATAATAATGAGTGAAAAAACCATTTTTTTTTAAATATACAGAAAGAAACTTTTTGCACAGACAAAAAATTCATTGGCAAAAACCCATGCCAGAAGCAAATGATAGTAAAAGAATCGTTGCGCATACAGCAAACAACAAAAGGTCGAATGTTTTTAGGAGCAGGAGCTACATCAACAAAAATCCACTTAGGCACCTAGAAAATAAAGTAAAATATATTAAAGGCTCCCTTGCTCTTTAAGGGATTTGATGGTTCAAATAGAAAGAAATTCTATTTTACTACAGCATATGTTAGGCCGCATAGATTGATGAGAGCATATGCATTTTTCAACCAAGGCATTTTGTTTCTAGAAAATATTTTACATTCCATAAGGACATCATGAAAACCTGTAGTATACTTTTCGAATTAGTTTACCTTTTCAATTTCAATCTATGCCGGTTCCATGTCGTACAGACGAACACCAAATTCCATAATTTAGAAAATTGTATTCCAAACACTTCAAAATAAATATGACCGTCCTTCAGCGGTGTAGTTCATAGCAAGGAATAACATCATGCGAAACAGTAAAATTGACATCAAAAGACCTAAGAAAACTTATTGGATGTGTTTTTGATCCCCTCTGTGAAAAGCTGTATACAAAAAATTAACAAGCCTTGGCAGGCATTTGCACAGTTTATCCCCACAACGAACAAAAAGGAGCTGTCAACAGACTCGAACGACCTTGGATGATGCCAAACGCGTACACACTAGTACACTCAAACGCCATCGCCCGTCAAATAAATAAGCCCCTCTCCCAACTGGGGGGTTGATTTTGAGACCGCGTGAAGGTTATATTTGTTGGGTTGTTGCCTTTTTATTACTATACTTAGCAATGCGGCAAAGGAGCACGTTTTCATGCTTGCAATTTTGACTTTGTGATAACGCTACTTCCGCAAGCTTTCAAGAGCTAATTTTTCGTCCTTACAGAGAGGGGAGTGCAGCTAACTCCAACGCCTGTTGAAGTGTGTGGGCCTTCCTGTTGATATGTGCTTGGTGGCTTTTGTTTTGATTTCAAGTTTGTCTTTTATTGCAATATAAGCAAATCCTCTTGTGTACAGACTACATTTATTAAAATATTATTTGTTTTTATGAGGTAATTAAGGACAAAGTAGTGCACCTATTTTTCGTAATTTTTTTCAGAATTTAATTTTAACATTTTTTTTTATTTACAATCATTTTACATACGTTTTTTTAAATTTCATACATAGCTAAGCCTAACTCGAACAACTAAAACTAAAATACTTTTTCAAAGTCCATCTTCGCGGTTCAACACAACGAACCGCGGTGATGATGGAGGCGGGGTCCATTTGGATTTGCGAGCGAAAACGTGGACGAGGAACGATGAATTGTTGGGAAAATGGACGCGTCTACTAGGCCGGCCGTATTGCCAACTGCACGCGAACGTAGAATGCTGTTGCGATTGATGACCTCGCGATAGAGATCGACGCGTGGACGCGAATTACGTCTCACGGGGTTGATGTTATTGTTGAAGGCGATTTGCAGGGACAAGCGTTTCTGGGAGAGCGTCGCCAGCTGCTCGGGCGAAAGTTCAATCACCTGCGATTGAGGACCCAAATTGGAATAGGAGTTGTTGGGCGTTGGTGTGGACGAATTGGCAGCGGCTCCACAAGTGCACGTGGAACTAAGTGAAATATTGTCGCCCGAAATGTTGTCGTTATTCAGTCCGCTCTCCAGGTTGTAGAATGTTTGATTGCCCTTTGAATCGCTTTCGAAAATTTTTATCACTGGTGTGGGTGGCGTTAGGATGATGCCTGCCTTGCGGAATTCCTCGAGAGCATCGTCGTATGTGGGTAGGCCGGAAACTATAGTATACGATGGCAGTGATTCGGCTTCGAAATCAGGCCCATAACGACGGCAAATCTCCACGGGCTCGCTGGGATTAGTGCGGTCTGGTAAGGGAGAAATTGGAAAAATTAGTAAAATATTTTTTGGAATTTTTCAAATATACAGATTAATCAATAGTTACATAGTAAACAGCAAACAAAGAAGTTTTTAATACAATAGGTTTCTAAACGGTTTCCGGTATTTACTGCCCTACTACATATTCAATATTTAAATTTGTCAGAAGTTCTAACAGCAAAGTAAAATACAATTCATGTATATGAGAACCTGTGAATACCCTAATTATAGACAAATTATTTAAAATTTGCAACCCTGTCATATCGGTGTGGAATGTAAGTTTGAGATCATTCTCTCCACCCTGAAATGTGCTGTTTCCCTCGCACACAGCGCCAGCCGTAAACAAAGGAGTTTTAGGAGGGATGCGCCATCCCTCTCAGAGCGTGCGCTTGCCGTTCACAATGACGCTCCATTGCGCCTGATACTCCCTTTCGCTAATCCGAACTTAAAGTCAGATTAACGACACCAAAGATTAAACTTACGTTTTTGGTGCAACGCTGCGCCACGCCAGTATTCACAATGGCGATCCATTGCGCCTGATGCTCCTCTTTTGCGGTGCACCGCTAATCCGAACTTAAGGCACTACTATTGTCAGATTAACGGCACCTATGGGGTACAAGATTATACCTACGTTTTTGGTGCAACGCTGCGTGTGGGTCGCAATGGTGTGGACTGCGAATTTGCAGCGATCAAACAAAGCTAAAGCGGCTTGAGAGCGTCATTAGTTATTTTGTGACAACGGGCAAACAACACCATTTTTTAAGGAAAACACAATTTTTACAGAAAATGTGCAAATAATTGGCTAATCCACTGAGAGTTTGCACAAATAACGAACTGCAAGTGGTAAAGTGGAAATTGAAAACAATGATCGACACTTTGGTAAAATTGGAGAACAGAATGAATGACGACGATGAGTCGGAGGAGGAGGATTCTACGGACGTGCCCGACGACGAGGAGGAGGCTACGCTGCTGATCAGCAGCGAAGAAGAGGCCGAGTTGGAAGCTCAGGTATTCTATTTTTGCCACTTTGTGTGATTGTATTTCTCCAACTGTTATTTTTCCAGCGCATACGTTTCCATGAGTTGGTCGGCAAGAGTTTGCTGCAGCCACGCAGCAGTAGACTGAATAGACGCAGTCGCGGCAGGGCTGCTAGCCGTAACTCCAGTGCCTCTTCGTCCTCCTCTTCTTCGGCGGTAACAGCTGAAAAGGAGGGTAAGCAAGGTAAAGGAAGAAAGACTAGAAAGGAGGTGGTGGTTTCGGCTGGACGTGGTCACAAGCGCACAACCTCCACGTGCTCTGTGGCGTCTTCGCTGGTCACTGCCTCCAGCGAAATAGAGGCGTGCGGAAACATTTTCCTGTACGAAGAGCAACAGAAGCTCATCTTTACCTGCAGCTTTTGTGATTTGCGCTTCAGCGACTTCCAAATGTTCACGCAGCACTTGCACGATGGGCACACAATATTCCAAGAGGAGGACGACTTGGTGGCTCCATCCACACAACCTACTGTACCAGCGCGCAAAAGTGCACGCAATCAGGCCAGACTACTGGAGGTGAAAAAAGAGCTGACGCCACCCGCAGAGGAGACGGTCCTAACGCTGCCCACCAGTGCTCCTTTGAAGGCCTGCGGCAAGGTTTTCGCACTCGATCGAAAGAAACTTTTTCTCACGTGTTTCTTTTGCGAGTGCAAATACGCCAATTTGGACTTATTCCACAAACATTTGCAACAGCAGCACGAACTGTTCACCGGACCGATCAGTGAAATCGATGTCCAGCCAAAGCAGGAAATGAAGACAGAAGTTTCAACACTTGCAAGCGACAGTGTGGCCACGACCGAGCCACCATCAATGGTGGTAGTGCCTACTCAAACTGCTGAGGGCACGCAGGAAGAGAGTGCCACGAGTGCCACTGAGGAGGCTGTAGAGCCGTCCCAACCCATGGTGGTAATTCCGGATGGCCATCATTTGAATAATAATGATATATTGCCGACGCAAACTCCCGATACGCCACCCCCCGAGGAGGAAGAGGTCGAAAAGCAGCAGGACGATGTGTTGATACCGGCGAATGAGAGCAAAGAGAAGGATGAGGAGAAGGAAAAGGAAGACGAGCCAAAAGCACCAACAGTCGAAAATATAAACGAAAATGACACGAAGACCACACCGCAAGCAGTAAGTGGCAATAATAGCGGTGGGGAGGGGCAGTTTATTAATAACAATTGAAAATATTTTCTACATTTCCTATTTAGGTGTCCACACGCAGATCGTCGTCCAAAACTAAAGCGCCAAAAGTCATCGCAGGCCCCGAGTCCACCGCAGCCTCATCGAAGCGCCTGCGTCGCACCTCATCCACTAAAAAATCGTACAAGGACTTTTTCACCGAACAACAGGAGGGGCCTCAGTCCTCCACCGAATCGCCCGCACCATCAAAAAGAAAGCGAAAACAACCTGCAGTGAGTAAAAAATGAGGGAAATGGGTGATGAATTTGCAATCACAAATATTCCCTCTTTTCAGGTGTCCGCAAGCAAATCGTCAACGGAAGGCAAAAGCAAAGTATCGAAAGTCACTGCAACTGCTCCGCCTGCCACAGCAGCGTCGAAGCGCCTGCGTCGCACTTCGTCTACTCAAAAATCGGTCAAGGACTTTTTCACCGTACAACAGCAGCCACTCTCACCCACAACCGAATCGGCTGCCTCATCATCCAAGTCTTCTGCGAATGTAATACCACCCAAGCCACTCTCCCCCAACCCATCATCTTCATCGAAGTCCTCTGCGAATCGGGTAGCAGCTCGGGAGGACTCGAGTGAACCCGAAGCGAAGCCGCGCTTCTCGTGTGACATTTGCCAGAAATCATTCAATAGACCATTCCGCCTGGTCGAACACCTACGCCTCCACTCTGGCGAAAAGCCCTTCAAGTGCGACGAGTGCGGCAAGGACTTTCGCATCAAAATGCGTCTCACGGAACATAAGTTGCGCCACCGCAAGGAGAAGGCGTTCAAGTGCGATCTGTGCGGCCTCGCGATGGCCACCAACAATGACCTGAAGCTGCATCATCGCCATCACAGCAACGACAGACGTTATCAGTGTCCGGAGTGCCCAAAGGCTTTCGTGCGAAGTGGCGACCTCAAGATCCATGTGCGCGTGCACACTGGAGAGAAGCCGTTTGCATGTGAGATCTGTCAAAAGGTGTTCCGGGCCAACCAGAATCTCAGTGTACATCGGCGCTCCCATCAGGGCGTCAAGAATTTCAAGTGCGAATATTGCAACAAGCGCTTCATGCGCAATATCGACCGAAAAGTGCATCATCGCACACATACCGGTCAGTGGGAATGGATTTTTGTGCGTTGATCTACTACAACTCAACTCATTTTGCTGTTCTCTTCTTTTCATTTGCAGGCGAAAGACCGTTCAAGTGTGAAATCTGCCAGCGATGCTATTCGTCGCGCCAACATGTACGTCTGCACATCGAGCGCGATCATGTGGCCAGTGCGGAACCGCGTCAGCGCAAAAAACCCGGACCCAAGCCGAAAGTCCCCTTCAAAGAGGAACTGGCCAAGCCACAGCAATTAATCGACGAGCTGCTTCAGCAGTTTATGCAGCACACCGATACCGATGAGAAAGTGAATACGCATGCGGACGATGATGAGGACGCAGGGACCTCGACTAGGGCCGCAATAAAGCAACAATCGCCCATGCCAACGTTAAGGGAACAAAGCGAAGAAGAACATTCGGAGGGGGGCAGTGTCCAGCAACAGGTGTCCGTCACAGTGTCCATGCAAGTGGAAAATGTGGCGCTCTCAACCGACGATGAACCCATACCGGAGAAGGAGAACGACGCCTTGCATTCGCCGCTCAAGGAGAATGTGGCGCTGATGAAGCAACCACTGGCCGCGGCAGGAGCCACCGTCAAAAGGGAGCGCAAAACCACCAGCTACTTCACGGTGGTCGGTCAGAAAACCGAAATCTAACGTCTTCGCACATTTTTCTTCTTTAATATTTCCATTGCAAGGGTAACCGGTAACCGGGTGGGCTACTCAATTTGCAAATTACATAAACTCCACTGGAGTACAAAATACACCTCGCAGTAGGATTCGAACCCTTCGAGCAGGGTTCACAGTGTTCGTTACTCTCGAAAACTGCTTTAAACTAAGACTATGGTGGCTTCTCGAAGGCACACCCAAAACAATACACTAGACTACACTACAGCCTAGGACAGATAATTACAATGTATTTTTGATATTAACCCATTATAAGTCCAATTGGATATATTCAATTTTTAAATTGAAAAGCAAACGGATGGCAAACGAAACTGCAGCACAGCATTTACAGCTTTTATGAACAATTACAAAACAAACAAAAAAAACATTTTCTTTAGTCAGTTTCTAGTTTTTTTTATATACCTTTTGATATACTATTTCATTATACTCAATTAATTTAGCTTCTACACTCGATTTTATACAAGCAAACCTAAATAGTTTTTAACATTAACTTATACACGGATAATTATTTTTAACTTGAGAGCTGAACTTGTCACACATTTATCTTTGCATACAGATGCAATCTAAGATATTCTCGCTTGAAATTACATACTTCAATTTACGCTATTTATTACTTTCTACTTGAACACTTCCAAATGCATATTTGTATTTACAAATTATGGTTTCTTTTAATATAATATTACTTAAAAAAAGACATACATTCATTAATTGTAAGCTTTTTTAGAGTACATACTACACACATAGCTCTTGGGCAGCTACAATTTCTTTTTTTCGAGGAATCGTTTAAGCATTTCCCACGTAATTTTTTTAATATTATTTTCCTACTCAATGAAATGAAATAAAAAATTAATTTAAACTGGAAAATTTGATGTAATGATTTCATGGAAACAACCCTCAATGATGAAATTTGCAGGGTACAGGGGAGGGGGATGATTGCAGTGTGGCTCTTCACACGAGCAAATAAGTAAAATTCAAAGGTTTGTTTCTCGTCAATAGTAAATTAATAGAAATGGCATATAGCATTACAGTCCAACGGCGTGGTGAGCTTCTTCCTATTTCAAATGACATCATTTCATTTGTTTCGCCGAATTCCATGAAATTTGATTAAATCACCCAACAAAATTGCTTGAAATTCAAATTCAACATTGCTCATACGTTGCGTTGGTCGCCTTAATGCTTTGTCAGCCAATTCTCTTCTCTTCTTTTTTTGTAGTTTCTGTTTCTGAAGCGCCCATTTTGCTTTATCATCAATTTTCGCTGTGATCGCTTGAAATTAAAACGCAATTAATGCAAATAAAGTTTTGCTCTCACAAGCAAAATTAAAGAAAGAAAAGAAAACAAAAAAAACTTCAACGCTGAAGTTAAGAAGTAGTGAACAAAAACAAGTATACGCCCCGGAGAGCCGAGCCGGGCAACAAAGAATCTTCCTCATTCTTTTTTTGTTGTGTGTGCTTTTTCATGTGGCCGTCCGCTGGCCACTCTCTGTCCGTTGCTTTTGAAAAAGTATTTTGGAGTGGAGTGCGTGTGTGTTCTCTGAAATTAACCGATTTTGCTTTTGGTTAGTTTTGTGTTGTTGTTTTTTTTTTGTATTGTTAACGCGACTTGTTAACAGCAACAACAAACCGTTTTGTTCGCTTCACACACAAGTGTTGGAGGGTATATTATATTCGTCACACCGCTTGTAACAGAAAAGTACTGAGCCGATCTAGCGATGTCTGTATGTCTATCATTTCGCACGATATATTCCACATACATTGCGATATATCTAAAAAATATTGAAAATGGACAAGATCGGATGAGAACCAAGCCTACATGAAAATTATGTCGGGTACGGAATTAGAATGGAAATGGTATGGGAATTAAGTAAAAATGGATTTGATAGTTATATGTAGGGTATTTTTAGTTTCGGTCAGACCGAAGATAATTCTCGTATTTGCTTTCCCTTGTTCTTCTTTAGCATCTCCCTTTTGGTGTTATCGCTCTCTCCCTCTAGCACTCTAGTACTCTCTTTGCGGTCGTTTATATTGTGGAACGCATTTCAGGGTTTGCTTCGTTAGCCAATTCTTGATTATCGCGTCTTGAAGATGGCGCCACATAAAACAGTTAGATTTAAATTTGTAAGTGAGGAATATGAAATGTTAAGCAATTCAGAATAATTAATAAAAAAAAAGAGAAAAAAAAAACATTCGAAAGGGAATATTAATATTTATAAAAATAAAATTTTTCACGAATTTCAAAAACTATTTACCCTTTAATGTGGAAAGCCTTTAAGGAGAGCGAACCAATCGACACACAATTAACAAGATGAATGAGTAAAAAAGGTAAATGCTAAACGCAAAAGCGCTCTTAGAGTGGTGATCTGATTATTTATTATTTGCTGATCTAATACGATTGCGTATTGCAGATTTACATAAATACATTAACGTACACGCCAATTAACAATTAAATGCATCAATTGTGTTTATTAAATGCGCACTTAAAAAGGCATAAATAATACGGATTACGGAGCAAATAAATCAAACGAGCGAACGAGATTTTAGCACTTTTGTCAACGGATTTGGATGGCAATAAATTTGCATTATTTTCATTATTATTTGTGAAATATTTAATACTTTTTCCCACAGCCACCCACACACACACACACACACACACTCTCACAAAAACTACTGAATTGCACGTAATTTTTGAATTTATCATATAAAATGTACGTCCACGCAAATTATGATAATCGAAATACGTGAATGGAACTAATTAAAACTATAAATACATGCATAGGTACAATTAAGAATAAAATGGTTTATTCCATGCGCATGGACAGAGATGGATTTGCAGAGTAGCGCTCTAGGCACAGTCCAATTTGGCGCCCCCAAAAATTCAAATTCAAGTCTGCATTTTGTGTTTTTTAATTTCAAAATTTGTTCTACTTTACCCCATTTTACCCTACCTATTTCATATGAAACGTTTGTCCGTGGCGCCCTTGTTAGGCCAGCGCTCTAGGCAAGTGCCTTCCGTGAATATAGGTAAATCCGAATCCAGCACTGAGCCCATGACAGGAAAGAAAGTGTTGCTAAAGGTTAATTTGATTTAAAAAAAACATGAAAAATGCAGCCGTTTGCATAAATTTATTGTGGAATAATAATTTGAAAAAAATTCGCTGCTTGAATTCCCATTCAACTAATGACAATAAGTGGTTCGGTCCACCTGACGTATACGCAACATTTAATTGCAATTCTTAATCATGGGTTTGAAAAACATTTTAGCCTAATTAAACGCATTTGCTAATGTGAACTTTTAGCACATCCCTTCTAATTGGATTGCCTACCCCGCACAATTGAGAAAATTTCGACGTTGGCCAAACCAGTCCCGAAATATATGCGAAAATTTCAATTTAGCAATTAGCGGACTTTGGCAATTTTACATTTCCAACGTGTTTATTTTGGTATTAGCAGCGAACTGCAGCTTAATGCCAAGGCTTATTTCTGTTGCTGGTTGCCATTTCGAGTTATATTTAATGTTTTATTTGGGAGTTGTTTTGGTTGGGGTTTGTTGTCTTTTCGTTTGAAAATTTAACACATTTGTGCGAATTCATTCGTATTCAATTAATTGCATTTAAATAAGGTTAGGCGGACGAGGGATAGAGGGCTACACAGTTGCTAAAACTCTCCTACAAACTCATACGCACACATTTGAAACTAGTTAGTGTTAAAAATTTAAAACACATAACCAAAATCAACATACACAAGGAGAAAATGTGTAATCAACAACTAAAAGGTTTTTCTGTCATGACCATTCTTGCCTACGATTTCCGAGCAGCCCTGATAATATCAGGGAATTAGTAGATTTTCATTTACGTTTCATTGCCTTGTTCAATTTTTATTCGGTGTACTAATGAACTTTGATTTAAATGCTTTTGTATGGTGGTTTATGCTACTCGAAATTAGTATTTCCTCCATTGACACTTACGCGATTTTAGCTATTTAATATTTTTAATGGAGTTTCAGTCAATGGGCCATGCAGCTTCGGTTTAATTCTAATTGAATTAAACCACTTTTTCGTGGCACAGTTGCTACAAGTTCACATTAGCCAACGTGTAATTAGTTTAGACTGAAAATTTATATACAAATAAAGTCAGTGTTGAGGCTCTAATCTTCACCATTGAAAATCCTTTCATTGGAATGATTCGACTGAAGCTTGTGTGGACGATATGAATTTTCCTATTCAATTAATCGTGTTGGTAAGTTTACATGTAAATGACATTGTCTTTAAAAACAAACAATTTGACCGAAAAAACCTGCCTTTCCGGGTACCTGGTATAAAATATTTATTGTAGGCTGCAGCATGATGAGAAAATACACTAACTTTAACTTTAACCCCGAGAAGAGCAGCTTTTGCACAATTGCGCGTATATTATTCGTATACAAGTCACAAGAAGCTGCCGTTCTCTGCATTTAACTGAATGGAGGCTGTGGATTATTTATTGCGCCAATTTACATTATCAACTAGGATCTGGGTAGCGAAAATGAGATAGAATTTACACTCAAAAACTTAGCAATTGTCATTCTCCATGGTTTGTTTATTTACATTTTGATACAAAACAAACCGTCATGCCCTGGTCAAGTGTAAGTATTTTTAAAATACAATTTTAATCTCTGAATGCGATTGTTCGGCTATAGATCCGAACTTAGATCAGTGATTCCCCATCTCACATTTAAAGTTTCAATTGGCCAACCAGTTTCAAGCTAACTCTCTTTGTTGAACTTTTAATGAATGGGAGTGACTCATAAAAGCCTGCGTCATCATAACTTCTCTAATTTTCCCCAATATGTTTTTGTTTTTGGTAAACATTTCGTTTTATGATGGCGTTTTGTCGAAATCTTACCACATGGTCCAGAATTATAATTTCTTTTTAAATTCCTTTCAACAGCTCTGCAAATAAGTAAGAAATTAAACGCGTGTTTAATAACGCGTGTGAAACTAAAGCAATTAATTAAAATGTGCAAATAAAATGTCATACACTTCATTGGCTTATTGAATACAAAAGCGGAAATCAGTAAAAAAAAAATAAACCGTTCCAGGTTTCAATAAAACAGAGCAATAAACTCAACAATTTTAGTGTACTTTGTCTTGACGTAGAAATTTTCCACTGGTAGAAATAAATTCTGTATTCCTTTCCAGAGTCAAACGAACTGAAGTTAGCTATAATCAGTTGTTTTCACTATTATACCACTGACATCAGTTAAGTCTAACAATGTTGTCCCTTGTCTGTCACTTCATTGGTTGCAGCAGGAATTTAATAAAATTTCTACTACCTCTCTGATCATAAATCAGTTTACAATGATGGTAAAAATCAGTTTACAATTCAGCAGAACTTCATTATTTCTCTACTTTTCCCATATTGTACAATTATTTGATAAATTTTTTTGCGCTTTCAAATGCTCCAGTTAAATTCTACAATTTTACACAAAAGTGGCAATTGTTTGTAAAGCAATAAAAAAAAATGGGTAATTAAAAATTAAATTGAATTGTAAACAATTGTAAAGAAGAGAAAAATGGACAAACACGTAAATAAGGGGTTTCACATGATTGGAGGAGTAGGGGTGTTGGAAAACGTAATCTTTTGTATAGAGTTTTGGAAATATATAAATACTACCTAAGGTTGGAGGAAAAACGAAGTGAAGTGTACATCAATATACGGTGACACCTCGCTTAGCGCAACACTCAATTAACACAAAATGGAAGAATATATAAATTTTTGGACATTTCTTGGCCCAACCAAATTCAAGGAACCTTGTTACCGGGCAGATACTAAAATTTCAATAATCTTCCCTAATCGAATTTTGATTTGCCATCTAATCGTTAAGCACTTACACTGATTCTTCCACTGTTGAAACTTGTGAAAGAGAAAGCACGAGCATATGAAAAATATGACCGAGACAATCAGCAGCGTCAGAATAACGCCAATCCAAACATCGCTGACAACACGCGAATACTCGACATCGCCATGGGCATGGGGATGCGGCGGCGGGGCCCGTCCTGCCGCTATGGGGCCCTCAAGCAGATCTTCGGTGAAGTCGTTTGTACTGCCGTGGACGGCAATTTCGATTTCCTTACGATCGAGCGAAAGATTGCCCAAAGCCGAGTCCAAGCCAAAGGCTAGCTGCTCCAGCTTATTGATGAGTATCGAATAGTTCTGCGGCAGATCGAAGCCTTGCAGGTCGATTTTGTCGGCGGTGGAGTGATTCGAAAGCAACTGCAAGTCGGCCATTTTCGATTTTTAGTATTCACAAATTTTTACAAAAAGTTAATCGTTTCGGTTGGAAACAGTCAATTGTTTTTCACTTCTTCTGGCAACTGTAGGTAGATGATGTATTTTTTGTTTTGGTTTGCAATTGAAAATAATTGGGAAAACACTTGATTGGCGCGACTTCAGCCACGCAGCTTCATTTTGCAACTGACATGACTTGAAACGGTTAAAATGCGAAATTCCTCGCATTTACGTTGGATTTTGGAATTGGAATTCGCAGTTGAATTTTGAAGTTATTCGTTTGTGTGTTCCTCGCTTTTATCAAATTTGATTAGCACTTCTACGTTAATGATTTCTCGAAAATATCTACCAAAGTAAATACAACACACATTTCCAATTTCAAAACAATTCTAGCCAAAAAGGCGCTCGTTACAAGCGATGTCTGCCCACAGGCTTTTGCAGTTAAGGCACATACTGCTGGGCAATAGAATTATTTATAAGATACTGGTCTGGTTGTTGTTGTTGTTTTTGGTGGAGGTGGTGGCGATGGTGCCACAAATATCTCATAGATACAAGTGTAATAAGTATAAGATACAAAAAGTATCTATCTAGCGTCAATATTTGCCGTTGCCATTAGGCTCCCTTGAAATGCTTTTAGCGTTTTGTTATATTTATTCGTTAAATAAGTTCAATAAAATTCGTGCAAAAGTAGCTCGTGTGTACATACACACATATAGTTTATACATTCGCACAACTCTGGCCGTTGCAATCTTTGAATTCAAAACAAAATTTGCAAATTATCGCACATTTTGTGTCTTATTGGAGTTGGGCAAATAAAAGTTGTATTTCCAACCATTAAAGCAACGCACCTCCTCACTGCCTTAATTAACTCTTTTTTTAGAGTTAATATTTAAAAGCGGGTCGTATGTTGAGAACACTTGCACTTGGCATAAATTTTCACCTGGGAAGGCTATTGTACGTTTTACGATACCCTACTTCCCTTTATAGAGGAAGCCTTTAATCGTGAGAACTGGCCTGATGAGTCTTGTGATCCACAGACTAACTTTCAGTGTGTAATGTATGGAGTATGTTATGTGCTCTCAGTGGTCATGGCTTGAACCAGAATCCGAGTTCCATTCAAGTAGGGCATCATTTCGATCATGATTGAACTTATTATTAGTATTAATTGGTTTTATTATCAGCATCCTTTATTGTTCTTTTTGGGTGAAATGCGAAATTTCATATTTGTGTGTTAATTATTTCCAGATATTTGCAGTCGAAACGCGTTTAATGTACTTCAAGCCTAATAAAGGTACAAAAGAGAATTGATTTCAACCTAATAAAAACACTTTTTATGTATACTCTTCGTATATAAAACTACTTTCGAACTTTGTGAATCAATAAAGCCTTTCAGGAGTGATTAACCTAAAAGTAGGCTTTGATTTTTGCGAACTATTTTCTTCGTGGAAGGACTGCTTTTTCGTTTGAAAGGAAACACAATGGAGTCTTTTTTTGATCCTAATTCACTCTCTAAATGGTTTGGAAAGGTGGCAACAATTTATATAAGCTTTTAGTCATGACGAAAAGACATTTTCATCAAAAACTGGTAAGAATCCGCTACCGCAAATCTAGACAAAGTATATTATATTCTCTTTGTGAACTTAAATCACTTTGCCACAGAGTTTCCACAATTTAATTTATATACAAAATATGTTATTTTCTAATTGTTCTATATTTGGTTCTAAAGTTCACTGTAAATGGAAAAATTTATATTTTTCTATCACTTTATTGATCTCGAGCGTCACCACCTCCAGCAAGTTTCTTATTTGGTTTATCTTCATTCAAACAATATCTTACTAGATTGCCGTTGAGCAATTTGATTAGTTCGGTTTTTACTTTTCCAATCACTTTCTCAATCATTTTCAATTATTTTTTAATTTAAATATATAATTTGAAATGTTATTTAATGTTTATTAACAAAACCAGTGACACTTTTAATGGACATTTGTGTGTAATATATGCCAAGTTGTTTACAACATTTTCAGTTGTATTTCAAATAATATTTTCACCACTCGGAACCGGTTTGAGTTATTGCCACATTAACAAATGTTTATTATTATTTTTCTTGTTGATGATTTTACTTAAATCAATAACACAAATTATCTTGTTTAAGAATTTTCAAAATATTAATTATTTCACCTTTTTGTTTTATTAAACTTCTTTCTTATTTACAATTGTCCGAAGCGCCTTTTAAAAATTTGATTTTTAGTTAAAAAAAAAACAAACGAAAAATTGCGCGCCAAATTCGTTTTGTGGCTGTTAAAGATCGAAATTGTTCGCGTATCTTTAAAATTCCGCAACGTATTGCCACTGAAGAAGGAAGAACGAATGAATGAATGAAAATCTTACTGCCGCTGAAATCAACTTGAACGCTCCGCTTTACAACACAATTAACCGTACACGACTTGCAATTATAGCCAAGTTAGGCGTTCCAACGTGGCTGTGCGCGCGCTATGCCAAAGACAGAAACATATTAAAGATTCAAAATAGTAAACACAATGAAAACACACAAAAAACAGTAAAACAAAGTAGTGAGCTGAAAAACACCAACAAGCTGAGGGCACAATCTTTGGTTGTGTGCGGTCTTGTTTTGTTTTATTTTTTATTTATTATGAATTTTCGGTTTTTATCACTTTTATTAATAAGTACAGAAATTTAATTTGAGGCAAGAGTATTTTTGTCAAGTGGCAGATTTGACGTAATGACGTCATTGGCGATATTAAAAGGTATCTCTTGACTTTAAGCGTGTTCTTTGTGGTTGTTGTTTAACGTAACGCTCATTTGTTGTGTTTACATTTGCTGTTTTGTTTCGGTTTTTTTGTTCGCTTGTAAACAAAATCGTATTAAAGTGAACTTCATTGAATTGTATGGGACGTGTCAACACCCAACAGATGCGAAGTCATTGAAGTTTTGTAATTGCAAATATTGCATTGACTATGGAAATTCAAAAATGAATCTATCCACCAGTCCGAGCATACTCAATAGGTGGAATGTAGCGACTACAAACAACTTGAATGGTAATTACAAAAGGTGAACTTCTGGCGAGGCAAATTGCAAATATGTATTTCACAACAATTGCAAAACTGAATATGAATAAATTCTCAGTTATTAATTCAAATGAAGAATCTATAATAAATAATACCTGTAATTGATGAAAATTAATTAGAATTAGTGCAGCGAGCGCAAAAAGTGTACTAGGGAAAGTAGGAACAAAATGTAATTGTTTGCATAAAAATTTTTCATTACGAGTGCAACGATGAACAAGGAAGACGCTGTTTCTGTCATGCGACGGTTGGAAATAAACTTGAACGGAAAAGCGTACACGGAAAGGCATTACAGAAATCAAATAGACATGAATTGGGAAAAAAATCGCTCTTAAATGATGACTGAGAAACTAGGCCTAAGTGTTCCACCATTTAACCTATAAACTCAATTTATAAAAAATAAAAAAATAATTTTCGATTTTTTCCAATTCTTTAAATTTGTTTCAATGACGTATGAAGAATTAGCACATAATTAGCCTTTTTATTCTTCTTTTTCAGTTACCTTAGCTTCTCCTCACTAATTTAATTATTCTCTGATTGATATACATTTTTTTTTGTCACCAACAAATCACGTGTTTAGAAAATGTTTCCATTATTTCCGAACTGTCTCTATTTGGTTACTAGTTTTTGTGATTTTATTTCAATTTCTTGTTCAAATGTGAATAATGAAAAAACATGCTTGTATTTACTATACTACGGCAAAGCATATGACTGAGAAAATGTGTTAATTAATTTATGCAATTAGCAACGGATTGCAGACACTTTGTATTATTTTCTTTTTATTTTATAAGACACAAAGCCACAAAAAAAATCATTCACTGAATTTTTTTGAGTGTAACAGCTGCGCATATATTAACCTGAACAGGGTTGCAATTGAGAGTAGTCGTATTTATATTATTTTTATATGCGATTTCAAATCAATTATTTATTTTTAACTCGACTGATTGTAGGGCAACTAAAATGATTCAATTGAAATATCTTGTCATTTCAAATTTTTAATTAAGAGAATTCATTTATGTTATCTTGTTGCAGTATTTACTCTAAACCAACTCTTTATCTTGCTTAAGCGTGGAATGCGTTTGCGTTTACATTCGGCTTTAACTCGTTGCTCTTCCTCTTCCACTTCTTCTTTTGTTTAATATCGATAAGTAATTTCTTTGTACTCTAGAATGGAATTCGCTATTGTTAGGATTTATCAAACAAACCTGTTATAGGGTGTACTTACGTACTCGTATATTGTGCGATCAAAACAGAGATTTGAGTATTGTTTTTATTTTGATAAAGACTTCTTTATAGCATATACAAATGATAAAAATATAGCACACGCATTTCTAGGAATTATTAATGTTTTTTTTTTAAATGAGACATGAAACTCTTCAGTGAAATCATTTGTTATTTTTTTATTAACAATATATCTGCTGCACAAAAAATAGACTTAAAGGTTTAAAAAAAAGTATTACTCACTGTAATATGACAGATCGTGGGTGAGATGACTTGGTACCCCCATAGTGTGAAAAGACAGTCAGAATATTTAAATGAATGATAAATATTTAAATTGAATTTAATTTACTTTGTTTTACTTTACTTTACTTTTGTTATTAAAATTTGCAAGTGGATAAGGAAGCAAAGTAAAGTAAATTTGAGCAAAAGGTACTTGAACTATTGAGTAAGGTTAGGAAAATGAGGCCAAGAGATGCAAGGCATGATAAAGTAGATAAATGTCATTGGCATTAAAATTAACAAATTAATATGATTTGTATTTTTTTAAACATCAAAGGTGACAAAACGGAAGTGTTTATTGTTGCCAGTTAAAAAATTCTATAATTTCAATGGAAATCACCCTGTTTTGTTCTAATCTCTGTAGGGATTATTTTACTCCATGGAAATTGTGTCACAATATCTGCGCTAGGCTCCGTTTTTTTTTTTATTAGAAACAAATTTTTTGTTCTTTTTTTATAAATATCATCAATACGGACATGATCGCTTTGTCATTAGTTCCCCTGTCAATATTCTTCCCCACTGCCGGTCTCTCTCAAATTGTTAAAAAGTAAAAAAAAAAAAATGCAACCACCGAGTGTGGACATTTGTGACAATTGAGAGTAAATTATTCTTTGTTATTGCTCCTTTGTTGACTGTCCTACTGGTTTTCATCCTATTATTTACGGTTTTTCTATACCATTGCCTGTATGAATTAATTCGTAATGCTCGACAAAAAAAAAACTGTTTTAAAAAACTACCAAAAATAAATGCGAAACGGAAGTGAGGAATGCCTAGAGGTCAATGGGAAGAAAATCATAAAATTCAGAATTAAGTGACCGTGTCGTCGGTAATTTTATGCATATTAAGGTAGGTAACTTCAGTCGGCTGTTGGGTAACCATTGATTAGGAAGAGTTAGTAGGTAGGCTTCATGCTTATGACATGCTGTGCTGAGGGGTCAATATTCTCACGGACATACACATAATACTAAAAATATGATTAGAAAGAAAATAGAATAACATTATCATTTAATGCAAGTTTATGTAATGTTAGTAGCATTTCTTCAGTTTTATGCAAATAAAATGTTCTCTCATCAAAATTGTATACAACAAATAAAATAACAGACCGCTAGCAGCCAATTTCATAATAAACTCTTCAACATTAAATCAATATTACTTGAGGAGCCCAAAGCCTATCAAAATAGGAACCTCGCACGGAAATGCCTACCCCATTCAATTCAATTATAAAAAAAACTCATATATGAAAATCCTCAAGTTAGTCTTTTTGCCGATTTCCGTTCACACACTTTAGGAAAACAACAAAAATCTTGAAAAACAAAAAAAAACATTGAATCCACCATATCGTCTCTTACGCAACCCTCTAGGGCGCTCCATCAAAGCAACATCCTTATCGCAAGCGGCAATGTGTGTCGTTGGCCGGCATATGTTGATTGTGTACCTGTGGCATTTGCCGACATTTGTTTGATATCACCACAAACAACAACAGCAGCAACTACAACGAACTGTGAAAAAGGATGCCGACATTGAAAGCGTAGTGAAAAATAAATTTTAAAAAATGGTTTAGAAAAAAAAGGATACTCTTTTGGTTGAAAACATTTCGGGTACACTTTATTTCCGTTTAGTAAAGAAAACATTTTTCGATTTTCGTTGTGACTTTGATAAGGACCCAGGACCAACGGAAACGGGCATTTAACGCGATTTGATGGCTTACAAATTGGCTTAAATTGAGTTGATCTGTGATGTTGTCTGAGGAAAGGTGTGCGCTCCAAGGCATGGAACATGTGTGAGCGTGTGTGGCTTAAAGGGAGTTCTTTCTTGTTATTAAAAAAAAGGATGTTATGGTGATTATGATTATTTTCTTTTTTTTCTTTACTAGATAGCATGTTTCCGGATTCTGGTGCGTTGGGTAGATGAAAAAAAGGTTATATTATTTTAAATTAAAAATGGAATTTAATATTGATTTTATAGAAAAATGTGGAAACATCCTTTGAATTTTCCTTTTCACTTGTCGTTTGCTTTAAAATTTATCTCCAAGTTCAATAAATTTCTTTCTGAACAAATTGCCAAGTCCCCGCCAAGCATAATAGGATAATAAAGTATCATAGCAGTTTTACTGGCTTTCGATATCCTTATCACATTATTCCGAACTCATTTCTTCTACTGTCTCCTGTCCTACCCAAGCTCATGTTATATTCATTGATATTTGAATTTCAATATGGCGCATTAGAATAGAGTATAGTATACCAAATGCCACATGGGAATCCTTTTTCTCCCAGCCTCCGCCTTTGTCCTCCTCAACGAATGACACTCGTTTGCTTGTTATCGCAATACTGTTGCTGCTTGTTCAGTGCTTAGTTGGTCTGTTTGATCGTGTGTCACCCACAATGCTGACACCATGTTGCCGGAGACAGTGACTAGGACTGCACAAATATGACACTACGGCACTATTTCCGTTCAACGTGCGCTGATAAGCTGAAAACTGGTGCTTTTTTACTTTGTAGTTTTTTAGTCATTCATGTATTGCTGGGAAGTGCACTTGAAGTTGCGAAATTGCTGTTTGCTTAGAATGTGGCGAAACGATAATAATAATGTTGAATGTGAATGCGAACGTGAACCGTTTTTTTTTTGCCCACACAACAGCAGGAATAATAACGAATATGTACAATCGCGATTGATTGTCACTCGTGTGTCAGTGATTGGGGCAAACCAATTGATTTCAAACTCACTTATATTTGATTCCGAATAGACCAATCAATGTATTTAATTAAAATTTTATAATATTTTTGCTTTCTTTGATAGTGTGCTTAGATCTTAGATATTCGTTTTAGTAGCACTTGTGATTCGAAAAATACCCCTACACACTTGATGATTTATATTATCTCAAGGAAGATCATTCGAACTTGTCATAATCGAATAATAATAAGTAATACTAAGATAATGATGATTGCATATGCAATACAAATAAATACATTTTGTTTATCAATTTATTTACGATAATTTTTAATTTACAGAATTGTGCTAATTTTTTGGAACAGTTCAATTCACTTGTATGCTATTGTTAAAATAAAAGGCAGTAATCCAGACCAAGTGGAAAACAACTGAAATACCTGACATACCTGAAGAGGTGGAAAGCCGGCTTAAGACTAATAAATGATTGACCCAAAATTTTACAAAATAATATACAAAAAGCATTTGCTATTTTTTTTTATTCACACCACCCATTTTATTCACCTTTGTTAAGGAAAGATTTTTCGTGTTTTTCCATACTTTAAAAAACGACTAAATGCTTTAAAAATGGTGTCAAGTGTACGCAACTCAATAATTCTAAATTAGATTTTATGTCTACGAATAAATAACAAAGCGTGACATTGAAATATCCTTGTGGGTGAGGGAACAAATTCGAAGCGTTTAAATTTGAGAGTGAATCCAAAAAAAGGCAAGCGAAATCCTTGTCAAACTTACGAGAGTATTTGAATTCTTAAGATGATGGGGGAATTGTGCACTTTTGCCGAAGCGCTCAACACGCACAATGAATAATTTAGAAGACATTTTAGAGAATTTCACATCGAAGAAAATGTCAAGTTTATGACAATGACAGTGGGAGGGAATGAAGAGGAGAAGCAGCGGAAGTGTCAAATGATGGGGCTATGAAGGATCATTTGTGTAAATTTGAATATTAAATGGCATGTTTATACATAATACCAAAAACATATTCTTAATTTCATATTCAAATGGTGCGGAATTTGCGAGAGTGGGTGTTACAGTAAATTTGTGCTACTCAATACTTAATACCTTGCAATTTATTAGAGAATTTGGGTTGAAAACAAAAGCTCACACAGAAACACACTCGTTCACGGTATATTTAAGGAAATCTTATCGATTCGCACAAATTTTGATTTTCGATTTGCATTCAGTTTGCATTCTTCTGCTCGTTATCCTTTTCATAAGATCCCACTGCACTTCGTGTTGCTGCTGCAAACATACAAATCACAAGCCAAAGCCCCTAAGAGTATGTGAACGAGTGTGCGTGTGTGTGTTTCGTTACACAGCAATGCGTGCTAAGTTACGCCGGAAATGCCTGCATATGAAAGGCGATTGTGGAGTGTGCCAAGAATTTTTCCATTTCAATTATGAATGCAGTTTCATATTGCATTTCTTGAACAAAACTATTCCAAGCACATTCTTTGTATATTGCTTAAAAATATCATAACTTTGGCATTTAAATATTAAGGCTTAACTATGGTACATGCATATTTTTGGCACTCAGCCAACTTTGCATTGAAGTCATATGTTGAGGTTTAATTTTGAGAAGTACCACAGCGTTTGTGACTGCTACTCAACACCCAATTCCCAATTAAAATCACCCTTAAGGTATGCAATATTTAGCATTTATATGCAACAACATTCACTTCATACTGCCAAAAAAAAAGCTTTAATCGACTCACCTCCATTGTATGACGTAGTACTACAGCTGCTGCTGCTGCTGTTTTCGCCAATTCCACCATGAATTCCGCCACGCCGCTTTCTTTGTCCAGCACCGAAACACTGCGAACAACAACAAACCATCACGCCCACAATCAACAGCGTCCAAGCGAATATCATCAGACAAATGGTGGACGTTGTGCGATATTGAGTAGCTGAGTAATTCTGCTCTTCTATCAATAGAATGAGATTATCACCGACGGGCACTTGGTGGGTGGAATTGTACTGGGGCGCTGTGGTGAATATGGGCTGGAGTTTCCCAAATGTGACATATGTTATATTGGCCATAATTTATTGTTTTTAAAAAGAAGTTTTTGAAACAATGAATTCTGGTTAATTTCCGAATAAAATCCGTAATTGGCTACACTACGTACGACAAACGATGGAAACGTGACGATGGCGACTGGCGCAACGAATCTAATGCGATCTTTAACTCTGACAGCAGTCTATCTTTACTATTATCATTTTCAAAGTTTGTTTAGATTGAAGTTTGTTTACATGCGAGATCCGTGGCGAGAGGAAAAACAAATAAACGTTAACAAAGGCAGCGAGCTTTTATTAGCAACTTTATGATCTTTGGGCGATACTCAAATGAGTGCCGGATTACAAAACTCACCGCGAGATCACGAGTTTTTTGTATTCGTGTGTGAAACAAATTTAGTTTCGAACTCGCCTAAAACTATGCCAATGGTATTCAATATATTTAAGCTTAAAATTGATTGAAGTTGCTGAGGGAATTGAACCTCTCCTGGTTCGTGATGGTAAGTAATCATAATTGAAATACGTTATTTTTTTTAAATTTTGGTTTTGTATATTTTTCTTTCACCTTCAAAGTCCTCTGGTACAGTAAAGGCGTTGAACTGTGGCTATACAATATAACCAATACTTCAGCTGAATTCATGGCTTGACTTTGTCAACAAATTTTTATTTAATTTCTTATGTTCGTGTATTTGCTCAGGTGGTTCTAGATTCTAGAAGAACAAATTGCATTAGCCAAAAATCCCAAAAAAGATAAATAAGAAACTGCGTTTGGTCTGTCGGCAATTTTATATAAATGCTAAGTAAACCTTATACAAATTTAGTCTATGAAAGAGCGGCCTTTCAAAATGTCGCGCTTCAAATTTAGTGTAAAACTGCTGGGTGAGTTTCTATTTAGATAACTTAATTATACGTAGGTATTCACATAAGTGTTCCATTCACTTTCCAGCAGGTATCCTACTTTCATTACTTGCCAGTGCTAACACCTATCAGGACTATGAGAATTATGGCTACAGTTATGGAAATGGTTATAATGAAGACGGTTACGATGATCATGGTATGTACAGTGAAGAGGCAAATGACTACGAGGCCTTCTACAATCAGGGTTTCAACGAAGATGAGCTGAATTTTGTATCTCTTGACCGTGAAGATATGGCACAAGAGCAAGAATCTAGAGTCCAGAATAAACGTGAGAAGGCTACAAAAGATGAAGCAGAGTGTCCATTAGAAGGTGAATGTAATGCTGCAGAAATGGATACGAAAGAATCGCCAGCTGTGGACAAAGAACCTTCTAATGGTGAAAAGGAATGTCTCGCTGCAAATTTTAAAGCGAAGGTAGTAAAAAAACCGGCTGCTAAACCAAAAGCTCATGGGAAACTTAAGAAAATACCAGTTAAAGATACATATTTGGATACGCCTGAGTTTATTTTAGTTCCTTATCCTAGAGATTGATACTGTTAAAATATATTTTGTTCAAATGCAAATACATAAATTGACAAAAAATTCCAAATTGAATTGTAATTTTTCTCATTGCGCATACAAACAAATGCGAAATTGGTAGAATATTTTAATTTAAATTTCACAAGAATCCAAATTCCGACATAAATCAGGATAATCTATAAATGTGCTTGTGTGGCGTGTGGCCTATCAAATAAGCTACTGCTTGTTTCATTGCACGTACCGAAATTTCCCACAAATATTCATACTGAAAATTCAAATCAAAACCATATAGTCGATATGAAAATTTATTCAAATTTGATATTATTGCATTTTCTCATATTCCATACTCGAAATAAAAAAGACAAAATATGAAAAAGGAAATGGTAAAGTTTTGCCCTAATATTTCTCCCTTCTTCTTTATGGGCTGCAGAGATTATTCTTCCAGGAATTCAACTCAACTACAACAGCAGCAGCAGTTATGAGCATAAATTCCAATGAAATACTTGTGAAAAGCGTTGTTGTAGATGGATGCATAAGAAAAAAAGTGTTGGTATCTTCTGCAGTATCATCATGAATAAAAAATACAATTTTGATGTGAGCTGATTTTCAAAATCGCATTCATATGCAACAGGGCTCGGATGTGTTTTATACTGTGTTGAGTTGGTAACACTTTTTCATACACTAAAAAAAATGTTTTTATTTTTTTGTTATACTTATCAAATGAAAACACTTACGCTGTTAAACATGTTTTTTTTGGCAAAATATTATAAAAAATTTTTTTTTGGAAAATTTTAAAAAATTTTAAAAAAGGTGGAAATGCAAAAAAATAGAATTTGCAAATACAGATGGAACATCTCTATTATTGTTAAAAGAAATGATAAATTTAAAATTTTTTAAGATTTTTTTTTTGAAAAATTTTCAAATTTTAAAGAAGTCTTGAGGTATTGCCAACCTTATTTGCCTTAAAGACAGTATCCCCGAATTGGCGTTATCATCAACAAAATTATTTTCTTTAATTATTTGTTTTTCCGGTGTATGCTTTTTTATTTTATTTTCTACACCACTTATGATTTTTCTTCATTTTTTTTTTTATTATTTTCCAGATTTTGTTTTGATTTGTATTTTTCAACAGCTTCTCGTTGATGCATTTTCGTGTGGCTTATGAACGTTCCTATGAATTTTATTTGTTTTTGTTTTGGTTTATTTTTTTAAGAAATCCTCTTAGCGACAGCGACCCTGGTCCATCAAGGTTTGCCTCTGTCAAATGACGTAATAAAAATTTATTACAGCACGTTCGTCTCTTTTTGTTGGTATTTTTATTATGATTATTGTAATGCATGTAAAACGTTTTCAGAGGTTTGACGTGTTTGGAATTAAAAATTCGGTTTTTGACGACCTTGCTAAGAAAAATAAAAATACCAAAAGAACTTTTAAGAAAATAATGCTTTCTTCAAATTTTATTTCAACACTTTGGCCACATTGGTGCAGGTTATCTTATCACATTTCATAATTATAACTGAAAGAAGATGTGAAACGAAATTATTTAGGGATGCCAAGTCTAATAGAACTTACGTTTGCACACTGCTTCCACCAGCTGACAGCGTGTAATATTCTGCCACGATGGCCCGATCATCACTATGCATTGTTCGTTAAGTCCATCTGTGCCAACGTCAGTGTTTCCCAAACGTGGTGCACTAGTCGCACAGCGTTGATTCATCCGTTGACATAGTTGCCGGTCTAATTCATTGCGTTGAGCCTTTGAGTTGAGAATGGCCAAAGCTGGAAAAAGTGAGCCATGGTTTAGTAGTTGGAAAATAATTTAAAATTATTAAAATTACCCAAAATTAAAAATATTAAAATTTTTGTGTACATATTTGTCTTGATTTATTGCGATGATACGGACTATTATTTAAAATTGTTCGAAGCCTCTCTGATATTTATAGACTTTCCATACGTCTTTAAATAGGTCACGCAGCTGTTCTATGGAAAATTACTTCATTGTTGAATACCAACAACAGTTTTTATTTCAATAAACATTTACACTTTTGTTGAATTTCAAAACAATAGCTATGAGTAAAGAATAAAACTTCTTTGAACTGATTTTTCAAAAGAAAAAAATAAATAGTTTTTACACGTTCAAGAAGTTATAAAGATCCCCAAGTCCTCATGAAATGCTTCATTTTATATTAAATTATAAATATATAAAAGCAATGTTGCGTTCGAAAGTATTTGCCTTAATTTGTGGTAATGTACTTGTATTTTACCTTAAATTTGGAATATACAAAATATAATTTAAAATATTTTTAGTACTCTTCGCTGTCCTATTGACCCTTCAACTAATAGTTGCTCAAGCCAACAACGATGATTGTGCAACACTGAAGGCGCGTTGTGATATCTGCTGGCGAAGTTTGCACTCTGGTCCTAATGAGGATAATATTATGGATCGTGTCAATCGCAAGTGTCGCGAACAAATGGGCCGCATTTATGTGTGGAAGGATGTGAAGGGATGTGAAATGGGCTATTTGCGTTGCAAGGGTGAGCAAAACTGATTTCAGTCGATGCGAATAAAAATAATTGATTTTTTATTTCAAATCAAAGGCATGGATTCGAAACTAGATTGCCGCAAAATTGCAGAACTGTCAAATATGCAAAGGAGATTGCCTTGAGTGTATATATTCCTTGTTTAAATAAACTAAAATGTGTTTAAAATTTAATTTATTGGCAAATATTTGTTATAACGTGACTTGTTGGTTTAATTACAACACACTTGACCTGTGGATTCTAAGGTACATCTCCTATTACACCTAAGTAATCTACTCGAACAAAGTCTCAAGCGCTTTTCAAACACTTACGGTCAGGCTAAAGCTAAAGCGTTTTTCAAAATGTACTTCACAAAACCTTTCATCATCAGTTTTTTTTTTTGTGGTGTTAATGCTTTGAGTCCAATGCAGCATCCATTTTCTGAGTGCTGTATTGTGTGGAGTAAAGTTAACAGTGGAGTGGCGCCCAAAAAAGTGCATTCGAGGTACTTCAAACATAAACTTGCAACACTCGAACTTAAATCTGACCATTGGCCATTGGAGGCAGGCAATAAGTTCAGTTGAACGAACCACTTCTATATAAGCGCCACGTAAGCACTTGAAGGGAATTTTTCTCTCTTTCGCACTTGAGCGAAGTGTTGATGTGAGTTGGTTTTGTATCGACATCAGTGTTAATGACAGTTAAGTGGGGATCATTGAGATTTTAATGGAATGACTCTTAGAATATAAGTAAATGAAAAAAATACATTTTTTTATTTATCAAATTAACGAAATTTTAGAATTTAATCCTTTTTATTTCCAATAAGTTCAATGTCTCCTTTTTATAATATCCACCAGACGCTGGCAGTTGAAGACATCACAGGCATAAATCACTGCAAAAGAAGCGAAATTGGCAGAATTTCAAGACATTTTCAACATTTTCCATTCTCCCACTTACTGCGACATTGAAATTCCAAGGCATCACAGCGCGTTATTCTCAATCCTTTAAGTTTCCTTTTGCACACAACGGCCAGGCTGCTTACGACACCATCAGGATCGTCAATGTTAAAGCGACGCTTGCACTTCTCACATTGCTCACGTACATGATAGCAAATATCAGTGGAATTCGTTTGTATGGAAATCGAAATGAGGGCTAAAAGAATTAAAAATAATTAAAATTTTTAGAATTAATTCTAATTTGGTTGGTGTATAGTCGAATTACCGAAGAGCAGTAACACTAGGAGTGACAAACGCATTGTAAGAAAATATGTGTACGGTTTAAAGCTTTCATATGCTGATATTTATAAACAATTTAGACAATTGAAATAATCAAATTTGGTTCTTTATACAAATTAACAAAAATGATTTTTGTGAACAAAAGATTGTATAGAAAATTTAAAAACAGCTGAGGCCTTTTGAGGGGAAAGTTCTTTATTTAATACATCTGCTTAGGATTCTTTACAACACGAGCTCTGAACAAAAATCTATAAAAGCCACATCATATTTTTCCAAAAAGATTTTTATTCATTGCAATTCAATTTTCTTAAAAATGTTTAAAATTCTTTTCTTTGTGTTAATGTTCGGTAGGCCTGGTGAATAAATTAATTTTTGATTTGATATTAATTTAAATTTTGTATATTTGATAGCTTTTTGCTGTCCGCCTTTAGAGAGCACCAATCCGGCACCTGTAACTCAACGAGCGCCAACATCTCAGATTTCCGTTTGCAGGCGCATCTACGTGGACTGTCTCCAATGTCGTCGCAGTCAACCTAAAATAGATCTGCCCGACGTGAATCATCAATGTGCCATGATGCGAAATAAAAGACGATGGCACATGAATTTCAAAACTCGCTGTGACATGTTCTATGCCCATTGCAACGGTAGGAATCGGATCGGACTTTAATAAAAACTAAGACAATTCATTAAAGTTTATAATTCAATTTATTTATAACTTTTTACAGCTGCCATGGAGTGTCGCCCTATGAGGTCCAAAACTATACAGGAGATACTGGATAATTCAGGCAAATCTGAAGGAGTGGGAAAATAAAATAAATTAAATAATAAACGGTACCACTTCCACCCATATTTGCACCGTAATAATTTTGTAAAATTATTTTAAATAAACAAAAAACATTTCCAAACAAAACAAATTCAAAAGTTGTAAAATTTCTCAAATCAAACGCCAAAACCACTTTCACATTCAGCAAGAGCATCCATTTCCTACTCACCCTGTGGTTTCTAGCCGCCTGCCTGTGTCACCCTTCAGGGCAGCGTCCAAATTCCAATAATTTAAACAAAAACAAACTTTACAACCCGAAATCATCGCATAACATTAGAGAATGAAAAATAAATTCGTTCCGAAATTTCACGCCACCTTCTGTGACAAAATGTTACCCGAAAAATTCCGTCCACCCACCCCCATCAAATGCCAAAAAACGGGGTTGCACCCAGAATGACAATAAACCGATTGTGACAAGTGCGTTGCAATTCACCAAGGGAGTCAGGTTACTGCACTGCTGCTATTTTTCAACTATGATGGAAATATTTTTCATTAAAAGCATTAAAATTTTCCATTAATGGTTTGAAATAATTTTGTTCTTCTTTTTTTTTGGAAATTCCAAAACTGTTTTTAACCATTGTTGACGTTGAGTAATGCCAGCCGCATTGTTGGTATTTGTGTGTGTACTTTTCGCATATTACATGCGGATTAGCATTTTGGAAACCAGGGGGCGGAAGGCGTGGAGGGTTGATGTGATATTGTGCATTCTTGGAAATTTAACTCTCAGTGGGTGTTTTTGTTTTTGGGGGTGGTGGGTGTTGGCTGATAATGGTAAGGGGATGTTTGTCTTTATTTCACAATATGTCTTTTGTGTTCATAATATTGCAGCTATCCCGGTCTGCAGTGCAAACACTTTATTATTCAAGAGTTTGCCCCCGTAAATATGAGAAGAAGTTTTTGTTTTTAATGAAATTTTTGGTTTCCAGTTTTGATAAGTGGATTTGGAAAAGCTTTCCATTTTCAGAATTTTATAATTGAGAAATATCGAAATTGCTTTATACTTTCTGACATTTCTTTGCTCCTTCGAAAATTCGAAAATTTGCATTTATTCTAATTTATTCACTTTCTAGGCAACTTTCCACACTTGACAGTCAAACTCATACACAAGAGTGTGCAAATAACTTCCTCACAGACACACACATGCACATGTATATCCTGCCAAATCACACATCCTGTCTTCCGACAGTCTTTGATTTTCGTTATGTGTTTACATTTCTTAAGTAAACTGAGTGCTTCTTTTTGCCTGTGCCTGATGATGATTGATAAAGGTGCCACGATGGTAGTCTTTCCTGTTTCTATTTTAGTTGTATGTACCTTCTTCTCAAAATATCCAGCAACTGTCAAACGACAGTCAACTAATCAAGCCAAATAAACATGTTGACACTTGCCTGCTCGCATGCGACAAAAACCACATACACTTGATTAGTGTCAGCTGATTTGGATCAAATTTTAAAAATAAAATTAAACACAACCGAATGCAAGTTTGACTTCCCAAAGCGTCATTAAATGAACTCTTCCCTTATTTGCTGTTTATCAAGATCTTTGACACATGTCACTTGGCTGATTTTTGGCGCATTGATAAATATTTGAACAACTTCCTCTTTTTTGAGAAATAAAATAATAACAAGTGTGGCTTTATTTCCTTAAAGTGATTATTTTAGATAATGTTAGGTCTTCCTTGGTAAGGAGAGACGTTGCGCTCTCCTTGGTTGGTAATGAAAAAGTGTATCAAATAAGTGGAAGTTTATATTTTCCCAGTGACACGTGCCGAAATTGAATTAAATAGAACTTTAGTGGGATAAGATCGCTGTGAGTGGGGGCCTTTATGGGGAGGAGGACCAAGTGAAAACCATATCGAATGTTGATACAGGAATATAATATTTTGGGGGATGTTTGGCAACAATGCACAAGCACATTCTTATTAGTCAGTAATAATGAATCAGGTAATTATTTCTGTTTCCTATTTTACGTGACACTTTCGGACAGAGAGAAATGAGTACGGACTTAGTCTGGAATCGAATTCATGGAATCCTGACTGAAATGTCTTTTTCAATTACCAATTCTTGTTTATTCAAAGAATCTCCTTCATGACAACCTTTACCTTACCTGTAGATGTATGACAACCTGAAAGATTATTACGAAAAGTAACGAGTGTACCCAGAGAAAAATTTGCATTTATATTAAAAATTGCACTTCTAATCCCCCTTTCCCCATTTTATGATTAATCAAAATGTTGCTCCCTTTTCAAAAGCTTGTTCAACAAATTTCTACGCCAGCCCCTGCTCAAGTCAACCGCAGTTTATTTGGGTTTAATTACGCCTCATATATCAACGCATCACAACTAAGCCGCCTTCCCCCACAATAGAGAAAATATATATACTCCCTTTTCAGTGTTACACATCAGCGTATTTGCCACACTTCATAATAATATTAAAATGTCCCCAAAATAAAAATGATATTGGTGTACGCGAAAGCTTGTGTGTAATTTCGTTTTGATTGCAATTATTGCGTTCGCTTAAAACTGAGGGTTGTACTCACCCACGCATATACACTGAGGGTTGGCTTCCACCCTTCGAAAGTGCCGCCCAAGTGTTGCCAATTATATATTTGAATGTGGTTGTGGCTGGGATGACATTGTTGCAATTTTAAGGCTTTTTCGCCCTCAATATTTTCTTGAGCAATATTTATGCCCAAGTTGAGCAGAATTATTGGATTTTATTTGTCTGTCTAGTGGATGGTGGGAGTAGAGCGGGGGGTGAACGAATTGGCTTGGCAAAATTTCGTAAAATTTTATTATTTAGAATTTTGTGGTGCCGCATGATTTTAATTTTGTAAGTGGATTTTGTTTGGTCTAATAGTAATCAAAAATATGTTGTAATTTAAAAAGGGGAGTATGAATGCTAATAAAAGGGTTTCTTTTACATACCAACAACAACAAAAAAAAATAATTTCCCACCACTTACATCTTGCTTGCAAGCATTGAAGTGTAAATTTATGAAATTAGCTTGGGGATTTGAGCCTGACCACTGATTTCGATTGTGAGCAATTTATTGATTGGAATTATGGTAAGGCAAGTGTGGTGGAATATGATTGAATTATTTATAATTTTGTGGTTTGTATTTTTTACTCTAATTCTGAAATGAAAAGTCTAGATTATGAACCTAACCTTAAAAAAATAACTTAAAATTTCCGGGTTAGTATTGTTCTATTTCTAAATATGGATATACAAATTTCCAGTCTGTCTCCTTCAACTTCCCAAATCACTTCACTTCACAACTCGCCGCAAAAATTTCTCCATTGAAATTGTCGGCAGGATCAGTGAAACACATTTATCAGCTAGGCACTTGTTGTGCCGACACAAATGCCGATAAGATGCACAAATCTCGACAAGATTACAACTTACAGATGAGAGCCGACAACAATTAACGTGTCTGCTGATAGGGCACAAGATTAACCTGTCGAATGGTCGCCAAAATAGAAAGATCAGTGAGATGGATAATACGGCTTTTTGTATGTGAATTTGCCAAATGACTGCGTTGGAACAAGTGATTTTTATAGCGATTACAAAAGACTACACATTCCCAGACCCAGTTGGGTTCAATCAAGGCGTTTGGGCTTCGGATCGCTTAATGTCAATTTTGAAGTAATTCATTTTCGATTTCAAGAACAAAAAAATACGATATGCCGCCTTTTCCTAAGAATTTTCAAGCGGTTTCAATGCACCCAAACCAATGCGCGTGTCCTTTTTCGCCCATCAAATATCTTTTATCCTTGAGCCATAAATGATGTCCTTTTTTTGTATTTTTTGTGTGCCTTTGATGTGCGTGACATTAGTGTGGCTAGTTTTTTTTTTGTGTGTGTTATTGTTGTAATGGACAAGTGCAGCGAATGTCCTTTTTTGAAATGAACATAATACAATACAAAAAATGTGTATAGCACAATAAAAGAAACACTAAAGCGCGCATAATTTTAAAAGAATTTTATATTGCCATGCCGCATGTTGCAACAATACGCCTGAATAGACTACAATGCGGTCAGTTTTTTTTTTGGTAGAATACAATGGGCCTGAATTATGTTTTATTGTAGGCAGAGTTATCCTTTCACATGTGCTGCACTATGCTGGCCTATGCACAAAAGGATGTTCTTCAAAAGGAAATTTATTTATTTTATTTATGCCTCATGTTTCACATATTTCAACTATCGCATGTGCATGATTCGTTTTCACTCCGCATAAAAGCATTTCGAAATGGATTTATTTGTTGCATGAAGGTGGGAGTCGTCTGAGGTGTGTCCGTGTAGAAGTTGCGGTCAAGGCGTGTATTCATTTGAGTTGAAATATTGAATTCTTTCGGTTTTGAATTCCCTTTGTGATAAATTGCATAATTATAAGTGTCGGCGGCGTGTGTTTGTGTGTGCCTTTTACTGCATGCGGTATTTTTGGTATTTGGAGTATTTGATGGAATTTCCTTGTGCTTTTCAGTGCATTTTTGAGATTTTATTGTAGGAGAATCTCTCAAATGCCCAAACTTGGTTACCAATTCCACAACCTTATTTCATTAAATACGTAGAGAGGTTGGCTTCTTCCTCCAACTCTAAACAAAAGGGCCCAAAATAGTATCCGTAAATTACCAATAATTAAATTTAGTTAACTTTTATAACTGGCCCCAACTGATATCTACTAGAAAATTTAACTGCTCCATCGTTAAAACCTATTATTAAATGAAACGTGAGCGCGCGACCACCACGAACTAAAATCGTACTATTTATGTAATACGAAGCCAAAGCGAGTAACATATGCTCACATTCCCACTGTCAGTGAAGGAACATAAATTAAAATTTAAAGAGCAGCTTGTTAAAATACTTCCCAACACGGCCAAAAAGCAAAGGTATTTAGAATATTTGAGTAGGAAATCTGTTTTCCAAGAATGCCACACGAACGCGAAGGACCCAAATATTAAGAGAACAATAAAATAGAACAAAAAGGAACGCATCATAGAATTAAAATTAATTGAATTTCAACTGAAAAACTAAGCCATTAAAAAATCAATCGATTTGAGTACACTGATCAGTGATAACAGAATAACAGAACGAACGACTTATAATTATATGGTAGGATTATCGAAGAAGGTTAACACTCAAATACCCGCTGAAGTTATGATTACGATCTTGTAAGAGATTGTGGCACAATCTCAAGTTCAAGCAGAAAGTATACAATGGCATGGGGGAACAAAGTAAAAAGGATATTATGAAGAAGAGTGGTCAAATAAAATAGTGACCACAGACGCACGTTCGTCGAAATGATATAAAAAATAGAATTAAACAAAAGGCATACTTGAAGATCGCTGATCTCCATTATCGTTGTTATGAAACCTTATAATTTCATAATTCATGAAATGAAAAAACTTTTTGAATTAATGCCGAAATTTCACCTGCCTCGTATTAAATTCCTTTTTGAATTTCAAACAATTTCGAGTTGTCTTTGCGAGGCGAACAACTTGCCACGATCATTGCTCAAAAAACCCAATTGGGTACCTGCCTGCCAGCCTACATTTTCGGTTTTTTTTATTGTATCTGTGCGTCTGCCCTTCTTAATAATAAATCGCCGGCTTACGCCCTCAGTCCACTTCAAATGGTATTTAGTGATTTGCTTTTGCCTTTGCTTTTGTTTTTTGCCTGCGTTGATCTCGGCTTGGCTGGAAGATCATGCGCCATATGACTTTTGACCAGTTTTCGGCATACATCTGCTGTTTGAAATTCTGGTGTGTGTTTTTTTTCTTCTTCGTAGTTTCTTAAATTCGAGAATTGATGACGACAGGTTGTGCAATGTGCAATAAACATAGTTTTTTCATCTTCTTCGGTGCCCGGTAAACAAACTGTATTTAGGTTATTATAGGAGAGACAGATCTTAGGCACGTTAAGGACCATCATCATGTCGTTTGACTGACGTTAATCGAGTGAATTTGTAGCAGCTGTGAGTTGTCAGGTTTTGTTAAATGATTTTTTGGAAGTTGTCTGGTCTGGACTGTGTACATTTTGGAATAAATTGATCGAATGTTTTGGATAATGAAATGGAAATCAGTTTAGTAGTTTCAATGTAAGCATGATTGATGGTGAAGTACTACAACTTAGAAGACAGTCGCTCGATAATAATTATATTTTCATTACAAAAATGTGCCCTCTGGTTTTTCATTAAAACTTACAAAACTTCCTTATAGTAAAATGTCCCTAAAAACTTTCCCTTTTCATAGTGCAACAATGTCTCATAAAGACTACTTCTTTCGCATTTACCGCATAACAGCAATTAAAATCGTCTGTACCTGTACAGTTTATTAACTTTTTAATGAGTTGAGTTTTGCGAACTTGCCGCTTCATACCCACTACTAACGTTTGACGTGCTCTCGTAGCCGTCACTGTCGACACCCCTTGCAGACCCATTTAAATGCTTTGATTAATGATAGTTTCGCTCCTGCCTCGTCGTCATAGTCGCACGACAAGAACTACAACAATTTTATAGGTTCACAATTTGTAGTCTGCGGTATTTCTCTTTTTCAGCTGCTCTCTCCTTAGTTTTCCGTTTGCCCCATTAAATGCATTCGACTTAAGTACTTTTTCTGGTAATTAGTCTTGTTATCATACAAATTTTGAAATTTGTTGAAAAGTTTTTAATTGCGTTGAGTGGTTTTTGTACGTTTCTAGCATCTTCAGGAGGATAATTAATTATTTTTGCATTATTGTCTTGTCTTGGGCTTAGTTTGGTCAAAGGGATTGGGAAATTGTAATATTTTAAAAACACTGCAATACAAAATCATTAAAAATACTGAATATTCTGAGCGTTTCCATTAATTTGACGAAGTTCTCAAATATTCTTTCGCATTCGCCTTCTGTAGCTCGATTTGAATTAACTTCAAACTTAATCTCAGAAAAATATGGACTTAATCCACTGTGGAACTGAGCTCCTCATATGTATTATTAGAGGTTAGTCCGTCTACTCCCTCGCAATACTTTGGTAAGGAAAATGAAGGTGTCTCAGTATTTACAGAAGCATTTCTCGACCAAAATAGTCCAAAGAGAAATGTTGATAATACATGTTATGGTCATTACTAACTACCAAGTTTCGTATACATACACACAATACGTGTGTATAAATCGGATATTGTAATTTTTTCTCAAATCAAACCAAAAATCCTACTTACAATTACTTATTTCATATATTTTTCATGTCCTGCACCCACTACCCGGTATTACGCACCCATCATTACTCATTCTATAAAGGCAATCTCCTTAATCTCGCATTGAATCAGCTACCATTTTGTTGAGGGGGCCCAGTGTCTTTTTTTCCGCAATGCACAAGTTGGAGTTGGGGGGGCAGGAAATACCACTTAAGTCCCCAAATGCTACAAAAGTTCAATTTATAGTTCAACACCCTCACAATGGCAATGGCAACGCCATCAAAATCATCATCACCGCCGTCGTCGTAGTCATCGTGGTCGACAGAAGCAGAAGCAGGGAATTCCCTTTCTATCATAAAAGAGGGTGGCACATTTGCCTCCCCAAAATTTGGCAATAACCTTGAAAAAAATAATGGAAAGCCTGAGCCGAAACGGAAGTGAATCATAGGAAAAAGGTAGAAAATAAATTGATGTCGGTGGAAAATGGAAGAACAAGTGAAGGGAAAAAGAATTGTAAAACATTTTGTTTGCTGTAGCGCCTTGCAGTATGCAATGAATTTCGTTTTCCTCATCTCATGTATTTTGTAATTCCGTAAACGTTTTTCCAACTTTATTCCGCTGAGGATTACGCGCAGCTTATGCAATTGTTGAAAGTTTTCCGAAAGAGAGAGAAAAAAATCTAATTTCCTTTGCCACCCTCTTTTCGAGGCAGATTTGGCGCGCTTTGTGCCGGTGAACAACGGCCTAAAATGATGCAATGCACTGGCATGAGGTAAGACTTCCTCTTTCGTCATCACTCTGACACTGCACTGCCGGCACGTACACACATCGAAAGAAGAGGCTTTGAGGGAATTTGGCATGGAAATTTCAACGCTTCCGAATGAAAATAACAGTGCACCCCTTTGACATGGCCACACCAACCCGCCACACCATCATCATGTATGTGAGGGTGTTTTGTTGGTTAAGGGCGGTTTGCGGGCTACTTCTTTTGCTACTTGCCGCCTAATAGTGGGGGTAGGCAATTTTCATGCTGTATTATACTGGCCCCCTTGGGTGGCAAAACTGTGATCATAACACCACATGTTTCGCTGAATTGCATTTTCCAGCCAACCGTCCGTCGGCCTTTTGCCTTTAGCCCCAGCGAATCTGTGCGCGTTTTTTGTAGATTTTATCTTTTCTATTGTTCGAAAGCATTAATTCAGTTTGATGAGGCGCAAAGTTGCGGAATTTATTGCGTTGCATTTGAAAAGTTAAGTGGATTTCATGAAATTAATGATTTCAAATGATTCCTTCTACGGGGGAGAAGAAGTTTTAAATTTTTCTTTGGAGACTGGGGACTTGAATCTCTGACTGAGGGATGAATCTCTGATTTGAAGCAAGTCTTCAATCTTGATTGCTGAGGAGCTAATGAATAGAGTGTGAATTGAATTTAAAGTTTGCAATTGTATACGAGAATCCATTTTGGCCAATCTTTGCAAGGAAAAAAACCAAGCATTGTATTGAAAAATGAACGCATGTTTTCACAATTCCATTGTCCACATTAATGTAAAATATTTAATGTTCAAGCCATTGGCATAATTCCAGCTACTTCGTATAAAATTCCACATTTTTTTGGGGATTTCTCGATTTTATTTGAGCTACACTCGAAAGGGCTACAAATTATTGATGGGCTGGCTGTTATTTGCCTACGGATTTGCAAGCGAAACAGTGAACAGTTATAATGGCTCCTTTGGGTACAGCTAGTGAGCTGGCCCAAAAGCAGGGTAGAATATTTTGTTTACATGAATTCTCTCTCTCCACCACTCCCCCCTTAAATGTACTCACATAAACAAATACAAAATGTCAATGAAAAATGCGTTTGTTTGTGGTGGTGGGAGGCAAATGGCAGCTTTAGTTTTACCCCACAACAGTGCTAAAAAATTTCCTTTTAATGTGTTTGCTTTAAGGATTAAAATTGGAGCGACGAGGGAAACTTCAGCGTCAACTTTGCCCGTATTACCCAGCTTTGAATGATTGCAATGATAAGTGGACTGATTTTATTAAGTGCGCCTTAAAACTTCTGATATTTGTTTACAAACGAACTTTATTTGTTCAACGCTCAATCGGGAATTAGGGCGTGATTTGGCTTGTGGGATTTTTACTTATTTTCTTAAAATATATTTTAATATTTTGGAAATTGTATTCCTAATAGTTTCTTTACCCCAACGCGTGCCCAACACACTTGCCTTTGACATTTCCGCTGTCATTTAAAATCTCATAAATTCAATGTCACATTTATTTCGAGCAGGAATTCAGGCATTAATTAAAGATTCCTCTCTATTTCGGGTAGGAGACGGTCCAATTAAATTTCAAGTTCAAAAACGTTTCTTTTTCGTTCGTTTTCCTGCATTTTAATCTTCACCTTCAACAGAGCCTTTTTCGGTTTGGTGTTGGTTCTAATCTTTGACATTTATGTATACAATATACGAAAATAATTAATTGTCAAACATTACGCCACGCTGACGTTAATAAATGTCAACTAAATGAGGCGCATGTTTATCTCTCATTTGAAATTTATTCACCAAATACAAACACATGTTGAGCCATCCTGTTTAAAGCGCTGCTGAAGAAAGTGTGTGCGACAGATTTCAAAATTTGGACAATTTTTAAATTTCAAATACTACTTGCAGGTGCTACCTAAGCCATTTGTGGCGTTGTGGTGTGGGGAAAATTAATGTCGATGGCCATAAATAATGTTGAATGGAGAACATGAAAATATTTGGTAATTCAAGCGAACAAACTACAATTTTTGCTATTATCATACTCAATACACTGAATCTGCCATCTACTTGAGGAAACACCCCCCAAAACAATTTCATTGTCTGTTTCCCCCCTCGAGCCAGCACTTGTCAAGACATGTGCTTTGTCACCTTTGCGTCATCATTTGACTTCCTTCCGTTTTCACACTTTAATTTCCCGTCCTCATAGTCATCCCCACTTATTTGAAACCAGCACACACAGACGCTGAAGACACACGGTTTTTAGCTACTTTTCACATCCCCCAAAACGCACACTCAGTCAACATATTTTACCTCAGGTCAAAATCCGTAACGTTTTTTCGTCTTTGTTTTGGGCACAATTGTCTCGACTTTTGTATTCAATGCCTTTTTGGTGGGTGAGAAAAGTGGTGAATTTCAATTTCAATTTCACTTTCAAACGAAAATGTTATTCACACTTGACTGTTTGTTGCGGATATATTGCACCCTTGGGGCTTGCCAACACTTTTGGGAGCATGTGGAGAGGGCCATTGTTGAATTTTCGATTGGCTTATGTGTGGGGAACTTTATGCTGCCTTTTACACTTAAAACGTACTTCAATTACTTAAAATTGTTTGCCATTTGCATTTTTTATGGATTTTTCAAAAAGCTCATTTCAGCAAGGGCTTAAAGTGAAAAAGTATTTTGAGCTGGGATTTCTTTTGAATGAGATTAATGAAATTATTGTTTTTTTCTATTTAAAATATTTAATTTTCAAAAATTTACCTTCCGATCTGTGTTCCTCTTAGTCACTTTAACCGATCCCTTTTTACATTCATGAAGTTCCACAAGTCGAACTTTCTGTAATCTAAATCACAGACAAAGTTAAGAGGAAATTAAATGCATGCAACTTATTTCTCCATCACACTAAAGGTGGGAGTGTGTTCTGTATTTGGTCAAACTTTTCACTTCACCTCTGATGAAGTGAGAATTCTGGCACCTACAAAAGCGTGAAGGTGGTGGAGAAATATGCTCCAAATGTGTATACTAAGAAAGGAATTTAATGTAGAGTAGAGAGTCCTTATTATTTTCATGTTATGGAGAAATTTATGTTTTCAAATTCAATCCATATACAGCAAATAGAAATCGCCTGCACATATAAATTCCAACATGTTTGCATGCTCTTAATTAATTAAAAATTGTGAAGAATATAGGAGCCCGCCAACTGCCCGGTCATAGATGAAGGCAGTGGTATTGGTGGTGAATACTAATCTCACCTCTAAGAATGAAATACGAAATCATTAAACTTTATTGAATTCGGTGACAAGAAAATTCTATGCTTATCACGTATTTTAAGCTCAACGGAAAGATTATTTTTTTGTTTACTAAAACCCCCCAAATGGCTTTCACTCCAACTAAAGCTGCCACCCTTAATTGTTTCGACGAACCGACCCACTTACCACCCCACACACAGTTCATACAATTTGACTTGCAATTTCGAAGCGCATTGACTTCGTTGGCTGATTGCAATGATTAAATTGATGATGTTTGATGACTTCTAAGGTGATTTCCATCTTCGATGGGGGGGTTGAATGGGATTGTAGTACCCCTCGAAGTTGGGTGCACCAGTGGTCAGCCAACTCATATATTCAGTAGTTTGTGTGTGTGTTTTATGGAGACCACATATGGTGGCACACACATGCTGCTGCTGCAGCCCTGCTCATTACATGCGTTTTTGGACCTTTTTCGACACATCCATCAAAACGCCTTAAAGATGTTGTACCCCCGCCTTCCGTTTCGAAGGAGGGTAAATTTCCACCACGACTTCCAACTGCAGCAGGAAGTTTATGAATGGCATTTTTATTTTTGTTTTTGGTTTACAAGGTGAGGGTGTATTATTTTTTCTTGTTAGTCATGTTGAACATGTTCTCTTCATATGCTTTCTCTCCCTAAACCACAGGCACGTCACATGTGCATTTGATGTGAGTATTTGAAGAGGTTTGGGGGAAAGATGTAGAAAAGAAATAATTAAAATTAAAATTTGATAAAATTACTATCTTTCAAATAAGATTTTTGTTTATTTGCTTGGACTTCTTTAGTGTTGACCTCGTAGCAACTAAGTTGAACTGAAGATTAGCCACAAAAATAAATAAACCTAGCACTAATTTGTCTTTGCGGTGTCATGTACACAGATGCGGCTCTAATGAGCCTAAACTCAATATTCCACGAGACAGAAACTCACCACATTCGATAACAACGCTGATGATGATGATGGTGACTAAGACGATGATGAAGAGAAAATGCGGCAACTTAAGCCTTAGTGGAAGCCACATTGTGTGAGCGGGCCTTAATTAATCCACATGGGTGCAACAAATGCATTAAACCAACAGTGCAGTGTTGCCAATGTGATTAATAGAGTTGGCTGCCCGACCCGACTGGCGGCTTTTGTGAACACACGCACCTTTGGTGGTTGAAATACGAGGGAAACTAATTTAAACTTCTTTAGTGTTTGAAGTTCTAAGATTATAAACATTAAAGAGGAAATGCATTTGATGCAGTTTAAGTGCGAGAAAGGAAAGAATTACGAAGATGATGACTTGACTGGAATGGTATTATGTGGAACTCCAATAAAGTATGGCTAATTGGTTACATTGTGGTTGTAATTGAACTGTAATTACCGCTATAGGAGAAAAAGAACTTTGGGAAATAATTGGTAATCGATGACTATGACTTCTTTTTAAAAGAAATCTTCTATGTTATCCCCTAGAATATGCTACATTTTCATTAGAAAACGATTCATCGTTTCGTATTCTTATTTTGCCACTGAAGCTTTTCTTGCGTTGCACCATTAAGCTTTTTCGCAAGGCATTATCAAACTTTGTTTGATAATATAAGCAAATCTCATTTATTTGCACTGATAACTTCAAAAGATTTCCTGAAGGTATTGAAAAGTTAGTTTAATTTCTAAATGTCTTTTCATTAAAATTTCAATTGTAGACTGCACCTGAACAATGTTTCAAATCCGCGACCGCTCCAAGCCGCCAGGCGAACGTCAGAATCGCCCAATGGTGGAAATTACAACGCCTGGTGATAACTTACCATTGTCTGTGAATAACTGGACCAACCGCTGGTGTACTTTGCCTCAAGACTTTGGCACCAGATACAAGGAAATTTGCGACTTTGAGGTGAGATCGGATCGATGTCTTTGTGGTGACTTTTCCGAAATGTGGCACCACTTGGGTACAAGAGGCCGCTTGGCTATTGACAAACAATTTGAACTTTAATGAGGCCATTTCTCATTTCATTTCAGTTTAAGTGCTATTTACAGCAGCATTCCGAAAAATACCATCGAATTGGCAAATAATCTGATATCACCACGCCTCATCAAATCGCATTTGCCTGCTAATTTATTGCCGCGCCAAATTTGGGAAAAGAAAGCTAAGGTGAGTTCGAAAAAAAAGCAGGTTGATTAAAATTGTTTGAAAATTTGGTTTTTTTTTAAGTATCTACTGCGCTCGCAATCCTCACGATGTGGCCGTCTCCTATTGCCATTTCCACAGAGGGATCGGCACCTGGTCGGGCAACATAGATGAGTTCATCGAGGATTTTGTCAATGCCGACATTATGTATACGCCCTACTGGCTTTATCACCTATGAGGAGATGCATCGCGACTTGTCGGCTGTCTTGACCAGAATGTGTACATTTCTGGAGAACCCAGAGTGAGATGCAAAAATTGTTGGAACATTTATCATTTGAGAACATGAAAGGTAGAGCGACATGTAATTGTAATTAATTTAATGAATATTTCGACAATGTTCTTTGCTTAGCCAACAATAGCGTAAATCCCACAGAAGTCATCAAAAGTAAACACGGAAGGACCACCGTTTTCCCAGACTTTCAGTGAGATTTTTTGTGTGAACAAGTTGATTGTAATTTTGAAATTTGTTTTGAATTTTTTAGGTTCATGCGTAGAGGAATTGTGGGTGCTTATAAGGACGAACTAACTGAGAAGAACCGAAAATACTTAGATCAGTGGACGGAGAAGTGCTTGCAAGGTTACAGCGTAACAGTAGAGGATATTTTTGAGTAACATTTAACAACAAGTACCTCCTATGGAAAAAATTACATTAATCCAAATTATGAGTACTTACCAGCAAATAAAAAAAATAGTAAAAGAAATTTATCTGGTCAGTCGCATTTTCATTAACTTTTTCTAGCAATTGCTTCCGGTTTCATTCTCATACCACCGTTCGCCTTCTAAATGTGTTCGAATATCATTTTGTTCTTCTGTTATTCTTTTCTTCAGTTCCATATAACGCTCCCATTTCATTCTCAAGTTTGTTCCACTTCCAGTTTCAATATAAATAAAGTTGAATGCCAAAATATGAAGACTCAAAAGGAAGACGTGGATAGATCGAATCTGATCAAGAATATACTGGTATATACTATTCTATACCTACCACGTCTACTTTTGCCCATTATAAACATTGTGACATCAATATGACCTCAAACCATTTGTGTATTGGGTATAATCAATTCCAGCTAAACTATCAAATCGGAGTATCGATATAATTCACCTGTTTTGTTTAACAAATACTGATAATAAAACATAAGATAATTTCACCACGATATGATTCGATTAAATAATAACTAATTGTGCTTATAAATATGCATGGTAACATGATTGCACAAAATCTTATCATGAATTCTACAAATTTAGGCTTGAGTAGGTATATGCATTGCTGTGATTCGGTGCACCCTACAATGTTGGCGATAATCATTACAATGACTCTTGGGCTAACATTTCAAAATTTGTATAAAATCATTTCATTTTAATAGTTCTTGTTTGAAGATAAATAAGCTGTTAAAGAAGGAAAATAAAATTCGAAAATGGTAAATGTTTTTCGTTTGTTTTTCTTGTGTGAAGTATTCTTTAGTTTCTCTCGTACAATTTCGAGATCCTTGCTTCGAACTTAAATACAAAATTTTCTGAATCGATAGTGGAATCTAATCATTTTGTACATATATGTATGTATGATCGCAATGGTTCAAGCACAATAAAAGCGAAAGTAACCTTATCTGAAACTCTCCTGCTATGGACTGACTTGTGGGCCCACGGTTTATAGATAGTGTATTTTTTTGAACAGTAGTGTGTTGACTTTCAGACCGAAATGTTTACGATTAGAGCGCTTGAGACGGCCGCCACGAAGGCGCGTTCCAAATTCCCTTTGGTGGAAATAGCAGCCACAAATTCGTCCATACCCTTGCCCGTGGACTGGGCGAATCGTTGGTGTACTCTGCCGCAGAATTTCGAAAATACTTACGAGTCGGTTTTCAAATTCGAAGTGCGACCGGAAGATGTTTTTGTGGTGACCTTCATAAAATGTGGCACCACTTGGATGCAAGAAGCGGCCTGGTTGTTGATGCACGAGTTGGATTTCGAGACTGCCAAGAATATGGATTTACTCGTAAGAAGCCTCTATCTGGAGTGAGTAGTTGGCGGTTTGTTCCAAGGTGACCAAATTCAACTTTATATCCTACAGATTTAACGGAATAGACCCACTGACTCCACATAATATTCCTGAGATTTGTAATAGTTTGCCAAGTCCACGCCTCATCAAATCGCATTTACCGGCAAATCTGTTGCCGCAACAATTGTGGCAGAAGAAACCAAAGGTTGGTAGTGGCTTGAAGTTGGCTTGACTCAATACTCACAATCTATAATTTTTAATGTATCTTAGACAATTTATGTGGCGCGTAATGTTAAGGACGTGGTCGTTTCCTCTTATCATTTTATCAAAGGCATGGGCATGTGGTCCGGCACTCTCAACGAATATGTCGAAGACTTTATGAAGAATGACATCTGGTATACGTCATTCTGGGCCCACATTGTGGACTTTTGGAAGATGAGAAATGAATCGTATATATGCTTCGTAACCTATGAGGAAATGAAACAAGATTTGGGCGCTGTTCTCCAGAAGCTGTGCAAATTTCTAGACAGAAGCGAATTGAATGAAGTCGAACTCAAGCAGATGATCGAACATTTGTCGTTCGACAGTATGAAAGGTGCGATTAGAGAAAGCTTGCATTTCATTGATTATATAAAGTAAATGAATTGCGTCCACTTTCAGAGAACAAAAGCACCAATCCTACCGATATGATAAAGAGCGAAATTCCAAATACTGATGAGAACTTCCAGTAAGATTAGCTCACTACATTTAATTTATTTATATTATATAGTACATACATTGATAATACATTGCAAATCTACTTTCCAGATTCATGCGGCGCGGCATTGTGGGCTCGTATAAGGATGAACTGACGCGTGTACAGCAATATAAGCTGGATGCTTGGTCTCGTGACTTTTTGTCCAAGCACGGCATCAGTCAAAAGGATATTTTCGGAAATTTTTAATTTAATGTTAAGTGCTGCCAAATCACAAAATAAAAACTTAGCTATCATGTGATCAATCAAACAAATTTGTCTCTAAAAGTTTGTCATACACACACTTCCGGTTCATGAAACGAACTCCCAGTATACTTGTAATTGAGACACTTCCGTTGTGTTGTCTTTTATTTGCAGAAACACAAAGCCAATCTTATGCAAGTGTCTCATATGTGACATTCCCACAATTTTTTATAAGAAAAGAACAAAAGAAAAAATGGCACATCTTCATTAGTTCCTCGGAATGAAAAGAACAATTTCTTCTATGTGAATTGTCATTTAAGGAAATTTGCAGAAATGGAAATCCTGCCCAAGTGTATAATAGCAAATAGTCACACATTCACCTAAAGTGATACATTTGGAAATATACCATAAAATTGTGACAGCTCAAATGTCACAAATTGCACAAGACACATGTGCACAGGCAGTAAACACCCTCCCTTTTATCTGTCTATCTGCCTGTCTGTCTGTCGGTAATGCAAGTTATGAATGGGGAAAAATGAAAGAAAGAGTATAAGAACTTCCGTTTACTCTGCTCCACACAATGTGTCAGCAGTACAGCCATTGTTGCATCATGTGCCATTATGCACTATGTGTGTGTGTGTTATCAATGGCAAATTGTATGCAATTTTCTTTGAAAGCACTGAACTGCATTTCGGAAAACCTGCTGCGAAGAAAGGAAATTTTTCTTTTGAATGTGTCGATTGTTGTGAAAAGGAATCCTTTAATGAAATTCGATCACGTAAAATGAGACATTATTGAGACATTATTTGTGGTTAGATGAAAGGTGAGGAGATTTTTGGGATTCCTAGTAAAGTGTTGGAAACATTTTCTGTATACGTGCATTGAACTCATGTTCTTATAAACAACATTTTTAATTTTTACCGTTCAGTTCTGATTTGTACAACTCATAAAAATTAAATTTAATACATTGGCCAACAGCTGGCAAAATCAAGTTCAATAATTTTATTTACCTTAGCCTCAGCGTTCTCTTATTTCATTCATTAATGAAATTCGTATAGAAATACCGCCAAAAACATATATTTTTTCCCTTTTATTTTAAAAGCAAATAGTCCAAAGAAATCCTAAATCACGTGCCACAACGAAGGCGAAGCCGGCACCGTACTGCCACCAATACCGAATCACTCACTCAAATGTCACAATGCAAACATTTGACAGACTGACAAATGCGAGATTTACGCTTATTCGTATTTGCATTTTTGCTATTTTTCGTTTCTGTGAGTAATATTTACTCTCGTTTTGTGTGTGCCTTTGGCAAATAAAATTTGTATTTTAAATTGCAGATTTAAACGAAAACAAAATACAAAAAATTACAAAAAACATTCTACACCATCACACAGCACTCAAGTGTGTGTGTTTTTTCCGGATCTAACCTTTTATTTGTTTGCATTAAATATTGTAAATATTTTCTGAAAAGTAAAAATTAATCATTTTCCTTATTACTTACAGTTTTTTTTACCTGCGCACAGTTGTCAAGTATGAAAAATGCTCAAAATCAAATAGATGCCCAATACAAATATAAATCTCCGGCTCCTCTTAGAATGGCACGTTAATTTAATGTGTCAACAAAACGCTTCAAGTACTACCCTGAACGAGTGACAGCCAGCAATCAATGAACAAAATATTGCAAATGCAAATAATATTATTTTTTCCGATTAACTTTGCCCGAAATTCATTAGCAGTTGTGTCAATTTGAGAATTTGCACTTCAATTTGTGTTTTGATTTGCAAGTTACTGTGTGAATTGGTCTTGGGCATCATATTGTGACGTCACATGGTGGCGACAATGTATTTCTATGGTAGCTTTAGTTAAAATGCATGTCATGAAGACTTTGTTTTGACTGTGACCAGCATAAATCAAAAATATTTGACAATTCAATCAATGCAACTGACCGCAATGAGAAGAACACATTTGAGAATATTTTGTTTTTGTATTAATACTTTTTAAAGTTTCTAAAATTGATTAGAATTAAATTGATCACAAAGCCATCTATAACTCTCACACCCCTTTGAAATGTGGCGTAAAAACGATTCATCATATGTCCAAACAAGTGTCAGCATAAATTAGTATTCAAAATCAAGTTTAATTACAGAGACAAACAAAAGAAACAATACGAAAGAGAATATTGAAATATATTTGGAATTAACATAAATTACCAATTAATAAATTAACTCGTAAATATTTCTGAAAATGTACTGAAAAATAAACAGTTGTAGTGGCCAGGCCACTTTGGTTTTGTGGGATATTGGAATGAGATTAGAACGAAGGCTAACTGATAAGACGTGCCAAGCTATTATGCAGTACAGAAATGTAGCCAGAAAGAAGCATTTCTAACGTTCGATGTCATTGAACTAAAAAAGATGTGGTCTAGTTTATTAAGCAAAGATTAATCTAAGCAAATTGATAAGTCCTTTAAAATTTGATATTTAAATCCTTTAAATAAAAAATAAATATGAAGTATTGCCGTGTGACTTTAAATGCTCTACTGTATCTAGTTACTATAACTAATTATAAAATCAACACAGAGTAAAATAACTAGAACCTTACCATTGCACATGACCTGCCTCTTGTTATGACTTGAATTGACTATCCAATTGCATTTACTTTAGTCATTTAGCCCTTACCAATAAATAAACAATAAAACAAATAAACCGTTTCCTTTCTTGAAGAGGTAAACAAGTTATGATAACAATAAGCAATTTCGAAATACAGTGTTGAACTATCAACGTGAATGAACAAAGTATGTTCTAATCATTTTATTTAAAATGAAAAAAGAATATGCCAACATATGTTTGCATCGTCCAATTGCAAACCCGTGTGTCCTAAGTGATTTTTTTGCTTCGAATCAAATCAAATTTATTCACCATTTTTAGTCTAATACTGAAATTGACACCAATTTATACAATTATAATGCTGTTAAATTTAATATTTATTAATGAATGATTTGCAGTCATCACCGTAATTCGCCATTAGCATTATTTAAATTTATCAGTGCAATTAGTCCGTTGAAACGTTGATTCATTTGTAATGAATTCATAACGTCTTTATTACGAACATGTTATGGTAATCAATAATTTCTTGAGGTAATTGGCATGTTATGTTATGTATTTACATAGACTGGTTTCCAGTTAATATCTAATTGAAAATTTATAATTTCTTTGATTGACAACTTCTAAAGTGACCTGAGGATTTATGTGTTCAATTGACAATTTGAGAGACCTACAAAATATAACATTGGTTTCTTTCCTTGGTTTTTGGAGCATTACTTTTTTAACATAATGAAAACTTAATTTTTTATTTGAATATATTTCACCTATAACCCCACTGCAGCGAGCTGCCTCAATTTTTGTAAATATTTATTATCAAAAATAGCATAAATATCAAATGATGCTGTAGCAAAATACATAGCTTTATCAGCTTAAAAATTCCCTAACAATATGAAACTGTGAAAGAAATGTTATAAACATACCGCAAATGTCATAACAAATAATAAAATAGTGATGACTGTCAAATGCAATTACAAGAATTGATACAAAAAATGCGGATGATACTGAGAAAGTTATGTGGGTTAATTGAAGTGCTTATAAAAAAGAAACTACCAAAGAGCAACGAAACTAAATAAAAATTAAAAATTCTATATCTTAGAATAAAATGTTAATAAAAACTAATATCAATTGTCGCAGTAGTACTAAGTAGTGGCGGGGGCACTATTTTTTAATTCAATCCTCACCAAAACTTTTTTCCTAAACCATAAAGGTAATTTAACATGAAATTGTAATTGTTCACCTTTTGGCTTCGATTTTTATTATCAAACCAATTTTCAAATAATCACTAACAAAAACTACTGGAAATGCTATTAATTGCTAACGTAAATAAATATGTACCTCTCATAAAAATTTAATACTTTGTTTACTCATTGCGGAAGATTTTTTTGTTGTTATTGTGCTTTAACCTTAAAATTGAAATATAAATAATTTTGTTTATGGGCCAGAAATTGGAAATTTTTATGCAAACAATAAACTTGGGTAGTGTGAAATATGTTGTAGATGATTCAACAATTTTTTTCTCAAACATTAGAATTAAGAGCAAAAAATTAACATGAGAGGGAAAAATTTAGTAACATTCGATGAGTAAGCAAATAGTTTTGCATGTGTAAGGATTTTAATTGTATTATGTATGATGAATTTCATTCAGGAAGTGTTGTTTTCAAAGCCTACACTAATCGTTTCACATGAATGCCCACAGAGAATATTAACACATCAAATGCAGCGATATGCGTCAAGTAATCAATAAGTCAGTGTATGGAGGGGGGGGGGGGACAACTGATTTTATAGGCGTAGCCGATTAGAATGCTAATTGTACTAATGTTTAACACTATAAATACATACTAACATTGTAAATTTTTACAGCTTCCCTTATCACTGATTGTAATCATGCAATTTTGCAATACTTTGGAATTTTCTAGAAATATTTACGTATGTAGGTCGTCCGATTTCCCTCATTACACGCCCTTTTTTTCCTGATAGTATTTTCTAATCAAATAGTATTTCAATTGAATGTCAAATGAACTTTACAGTACGTATTACTCAATTCTATCCTGCTCATGTATGCAGTAAATATATTCTATTATTTTAAATTTATAAAAATTTAATAATAATTAAATAATTAATGACTTTTATTTTCAAAAGTGAACATTTGACTACGTGATTAAGGTCAGGCGTGTGACATGTGTTGCGCTCCAAACATTTCAACAATGTATACAATTTATTCGTCGAAGGGAGTTTCTAATAACACTTTTCTACTTCATTGAAAGTACCCATTATGTACATCAGTTGTAGATAGGTAATTGTTTTAGTTTAGTGCCAATAAACGATTCATTGACCTTTTCACAGTGCCGGCGTAAGTTATATTTACAACCAATTTAAAATTTACCTACACTGTAATTATTGTTAGTATTGTAATTTCCCAATGGCAAATGTCTGCTTGTAAATTTACACATTTTACTTGTATCATTAAAATAAATGCATACATATTCAAATAAATTAGTACTACCCTAAACACACTCAATTGAAAGTGTGTAAAGTAAAATAAAAATGTTATTAAGTGAAATGAAATGAAGCCACAAAATGGTCTGGTCCAATAGTTAAATGTTGGAAACAATAAAAGCTTGAGCATTTCTTCAAATATTATCTCCACATAGGTTAACTCACACAATTTTACATAGCCGTGAGTATCTTTTATCAAACCGCCTTTAACTGCAGTTGCCTAAGACTGTGATGCTGCAAAGGTTTTGTTTATGATTTTTTCGTAGATTGACTAGATATGTACGAGTATAAAGTAGAGATATATTATGTTTCTGTGTTTTTTATTTTTATTTTTAATTGTTGACTAGTTGAGAATACAATGTGAAAAGTTGATGTGTTCATGTCGTAAAACGGAGCCCTTAAATTTTATGAATTTTCTAGGGAATTGTTTGTGATGCGTAAATTTATCTTGATTTACATATATAAAAATAGTGTAGGTGAATTATTATCCAGGAATGAGTTCAATGAGTTAGGTATACCAAAGAATATACTGTAGTTGTATTGTATATAAATACGAAAAGACAAATTGCAAACAAAGTTAATTACCAATAAAATTAAATTTTTTAAATTTGAAATTCCAAGTAATGTCCAAATGAGTTCTTATTTTTTGTATACTTACTCCAAAAATAACTTGGTATAAATAAAGAATTTTTAATGTCATTTAGTTGCTATAAATAGAAATTATTTCTTCAACTGTTCACACTTTTCAAAATAATCGGTTTAATTTGTAATAACTTTTCGTTCCACATTTATGGTTTATTTTCTTCAATGTTCGCTCGTGTAATCTTTTTCCCAGACAAATCCTTGCACGTGTAATGAATGAGCTCAGCAAAAACTACACTGTAGACAGTAAAGTAGAATAAGTACGATGACTACTAAAATTGGCAGACAGACAATACCATAATGGAATCTAAAAAAAACATTCCACAATTGAATCAAACCTGGAGTAATAACTTTAAAAAGTATGTCATAATTTCTTTCAATTTATTTAAATAATTTAATTCAATTAAACACTTTAATTATTTTAATTGAAATGTTCGACAGCAATCTAAATATTTTCACAATAAACTACAAAGTTGTGAAAAATGCCAAGTCCGGACAAAGGTGAAGGCAATTTATTAAAAACGCATCAAAAACACAAAAACTAATAGGCCTAAATGTAAATGATCGACGAAAAAATAAAAATAATCTGAAGGTAGGTGAAAGTTGGTTCGAAGCTCTGCGATGGCTCAACAAAAAAAACGTTACCAATTTATTAACCAACAAGATAAAAATAAAAAACAAAACGTAGCATTTCAGCAGCATCTCATTAAAGATTTTTATTCGCCGATATTCGTTGTAATCATAAGGCGAATGCGATGGAATGAAAACGAAAGTGAAGTAACCGGTTTTGTGGAGAGCACCTATTTTATATTTATTAATATTTTTTTCGTAATAAAACGTGCGTTGCTAGCAGATGATGAAATATGTATGCACATTCTCACGAGCTTCTAATTACAGCTGGTTGTTTGCTGCTCCGTATTAATTATATACAATTGATAATTGATTTTGTTGATTTTAATTAAGACATTTGCGAAATAAGATCAACTCACTTTTTTGAATCTCCTGTGTTCCTGTCTCGCGCTCTAGAGAACTCGTTGAGAATACTTAGAACCTTACCCGTTTCTGGGACTGACAGAAGTTTTACTTTGGTTTATTTTTATTGGAAGTTTGACAAGTACTTGAGAGCTGGAACTCAAGCTTTAAAGGTAAATCGGGGTAGCTGATTAAAAATGTACTTTACTTTACTTTTACTTGACTTATAACTAATTGCTAATTATTAAAATTAGATAATTACGTGTGATTAAAGTGTATTGCCACTGCATGAATACGTAAGCAAATAATAAAAATTAAAATTACGCCCTTTTTTATGGCCGCTCAATAAAAAATAATATGAGGTTAATTGATTTTTAATTGGAAGAGCTATGATCACACAGGTCGCACTTTGAAATTCATTGAGTTGGTCTAATACTCAATAACGGATTCAAAATGGTTTTTGTTTTAATAACAAAAACTGAGACTTTTTCTAAAAATGAAGAAAATGCTGCAGAGTCAACTGAAAACTGAGAAGCAGTTCAAAATTGGTTGAATCGATTAAATTTATTTATAATTACAATCTAGTTTCCAACATATTATATGATTGTGACGTTGTTGGCACTGAAATTTACCAGGCTATCATCAATCTTGATCACAGGCATTAGAAAGGATTTATGAGTGCGAAAAAGATTGATCATTTTTTTTTTGGAAATAGCAATAATGTAAAGCAGTAGAGTACAAATCAATTACAGTTTTTAATTTAGGTACTTTCTAAGTACCTTTTCCCAAAACAAAATACACAAATTTTAATTTTATTTTTATTTTTTTTTATATTTTTATTTAAAAATATTGATGTGGGCATATGTATGTACAATGTACTAGTACATAAAAATATAATTTTTTCAATAAATTAAATATTTTACTATAATTTTCTGGTCTAAGGAGAACTTACAACTAGTTAACGTTACAGTGGAATCGTAATATTCATAGGAAAGTATGAACTTTGTGTGTGGTAAATTTTGATAAGTAATTCACATAGTTTCGCATAAATAATTGAATATGCAAGCGAGCCAATCACAGTAGTGTGTATAAACACTTTTCGATATTTAAATTTTCAATAATAAAGAAAAGAAAGAAACATTGAATCTTTCATGTGACACTTTACAGTTTCGTTCGGTGTTGTGTGACCATTCACACAGCAACAACAATTAAAAATAATCACTTCAACAACATACAGTTATCGATATCACAGTTACGGTAGCACGAATGTCACTTGTATTGACACTTAACTCTTGTCGGATTTCATGCAAAAGGCTTCTTCGTAGCTAGGTGCTCTTTGGTATGTGACATTAGAAGCTGCTGCTGCTGTGGTAGTTATTGCTGTTGCTGGTTCCATTGCAATTGCAGAAATTCTCGCTTGCATTGATGCCTTCTCATTGACTGTCGCAGCTGTCAAAATGACAGCGGTCATGTTGGTTGCTTCGGCATAAGTTGGTATTGTCGATGTGGCCGATTTGACAGTTTCCTGAGTTGAGGTTTGAGCGGTTGGTGTTGTTGTTGTTGACAGTAGCGGTGTTGTCAGCTCAACAACTTGCTGCTGTTCTTGTGATGTTTGCATCGTTGTTGCAATATCAGTTGGTGTTTTTTCATTGGCATTGAAGACACTGAACACACTGGGATAGACAAGCAAACATGATTTGGGTGTTTTGTGGAGCAACTCCAAGGCAGCCTCGTATGAGGGCAAACCGGAAACTAGGGTATATTCGGGAACAGGATCTTCCAAATCCGGTTGAAGTTTCATCGATTCTAAATCTTGTGCTTGAGACACGGTATTGTGATCTGGAAGGAGGGGAAAATATTTAATTAATTTAATTTTGTTTAAATTTAAATTTGATTTAAAAATAATTTTTTTTTGGATAGCAAATATTTGTATTTAATTGGGCATTAGCCTAATTTTAGCGCAAAAATATTTATCAAAAAGTCTAGGCAAATATAATTTTTTTTTCAAAACTTTGTTTGCTAATAAAATTAACGAAAAATTCTTTTTTTTGTTTGATTAAGTAAGACACACTTTTCGTTGAATACTAATGTAAAAAGTTAAATATGACTTCGCTTCTGCATACAAGTGCAGGTTTAAGACTTTTTTTTTTGAGAAAAATCTAGATTGTCAACTGACACTTTTCTTGGCTGTCAGTTAGCAGCTGTCACCTGTGTAAATGTCTGACATGTGACATGGTTTTTGGTCTTGCTGATTAGCAAATACACTTCGAATTGGCTAAGTTTGTTGATCTTCGGGTGTGGGCTTTTTTATTTGCACGAATTTTAGAAAATTATTTTTAATTTATTAGTGAATGTTTGGTAAACTACATGAGGCAGACAGACAATAATTTGGTCCAGTATCGGTTGATTATCGAAAAAACTCCAACAATTCATAAAATTGCATCAAGAATTCGTTATAATGTTTATGAAGTTGTACTCATTGGGATGCATTTATAAAACGAGTGAACACCCCTTTCAGTAGCACACTACTTTTTCTGTACGCAGTTTAACACTTCTATTGTGAATAATTGAGTGAAAAGTGTTTACTGCTTTTATGCATACTTTATGCCATTGTTTTGGCTTTTGTAAATGGAAAATTTTAAATGAAATTAAATTCATTGGCAATTGTCCAGTTTATATGGTGTTCTCAATAAAACTTCCTCAATCGCAAGCAAGTCACGTTCTTATAATTTTATAACATTTGCAGTTATTGACGCAAATTAATGTTTAATGCCGCAAACACAATTGTCTTTGTTGCACTTGCTTATGAAGTCTTTAAGCCGGAATATTGTTGCCGAATTGTAACAAAACAGTTGCGTCATTTCAAAATGTTGTACTCAAGTAATTTATTACTTTAAACTGCTAATCGAACGTAAAGTTGCAATCTGATAAGAATAATTTCACTGAATCACATGAAATTGCTGCCAAATATCACTGATTAAGAGTCCCAATTAAACAGGGAATTGCCCACATATCACGCCAAGACGCAATATTTGTTTATTTAGCTTCGGTGAAAACGATAAGAAGTTTATTTTTAGAAAATCTGAAACTAACATTGTGGTTTTCCACACTAAAAGATCAATTTACACACAAAAATTCTTTGCTAAATTTTGATAAACTATTGCAAAAAGTATTATTGTAAAAATACTTACAATTCCTCTTCCACGTTCTGAACTGATGATAGAGGAAACACGAGCACACACAGAACACCATCGAGATCAAAATCAGCGTCAGCACAATGCCAATCCAGACTTCATTCATGAACTTGTCGTATTCCAATTGCTTCTGCATATCGTCCAAGCTATCGAAAGTGGACGTGTCGAGGACTACACGATGTGGTGGAAACTCCATGTCCAATTGGCTTCCTGACGTCGCCGATTCGCTGCTACGAGTCTTGTGAAGATGTTGCAATTGTATCGAATTAATTAGGCTGGCTCCCAGCTTTTGCAGAAAATCACTAGAAGATGTGGTCGATGCGTCGAAGGTGGTAATTGTGGGCGTGGATGCAATAACCGTTTTACTGTTCTCGAGTATTTGTTGTGCGTACTTATCGAAATGCAAGTCGTGCGACAGTTCGTAGTTTAATGAGCGCGGTAGACTCTCCATGGCGGTCTTTATCGTACTTTATTCGATTGTTGTTGTATAAAATTTTATTCTTTATTTTTTTTTTTCTGTTTTTTTTTTTTTTTGGTAATATTGACTTTCTCTTGGTATCAGTCAGATGACGGTTTCACAATTTTTATTTCGTTCGTATTTTTCAGTTTCGTTTACGCTCTGAGGAGTGGAAATTCCAGCACAACCGTCTCTAATGGAATCTCTAAATAAACTGTTTTCAGTTCGATCGCATTCGGTCGGTTAATGTTTACCCGTGAGCGGCTGCTAAACGATCTTTTGAACCGCTCTTGTCGTCTCTGGCACTCTGCCTGCTTGAGTCACGTTTGTAGAGGAGAATTGTAGTAGATTGTTCGTATGCTCTCTTGCCAAAACGGTCTCAGTTTGGTGGCTACCTGCTTTCCATCAATTGCTTCTCACATACTTTTCATACAAGACCATGGAATTCGTTTCTATTCTTTTTGCTGGAGGTACAAAGCAGCACAAAACCTAATTTTCTCTAAAATTATTTCGGCTTTCATAAGTCTTCAGTTCATGCATACGATCGATGGACTGTGTCTCTGCTCATTTGCCGCTCGGTTACGCACCGACAAACTCAATTCTTCTGCTTTCTCATTCCATTTGTTGACTGGGGCTGGGCTGGGAAATACTTATGTACCTCTCTAGGCCATAGTTTCTTTTATTTTTATGTTGTTGTTGTAGTGATGGCATGAAATGATCTTATTCTTTCGCTTGGTAGTTTCATGTCTGGCACACAATGCATTCGAATTATGAGCAATAATTGGCGTTACAAAGCGGCGCACATGTTGCTGGGTAGTATTTCCTTTGCTGTTGTTGGATATCTTTGCATGCGCGTTGCAAATGACATATATTCCGTACAGGGGATTGTTGCATTGCAATGGTTTTGAATTTCTACTGGGATAAAAACGAGAGGATATCTTATTTCATACCGAATTTCGTTGTTTGCCTTTCCTGAAGGAAGGACAATTGTTTCTAATTGAGCAGAGGAATGCATTTGGGGATCTTATATTTAGGCAAATTATGAAAATTATTGTGGATAGTATAAACTGAATTGTTTGTATTAGTAAGGAAGATACAATATAAAATTGTTCGTAGGGGTTTGATAACTCAAGCTCAAAGGAACACAATTGTTTGTTATTTCTGTTTACTAGCTCAATTGTATATACATCTAGATAAGGATATAGTCGACTAAAGAATCTGCTGGGTTCAAATTATACCCACACCATTATCTATCGAACCTCACTTGTTTGTTTTTTTTGTTATAATTTTAATACAATTCCAATGTATTTTTTCTAAGCAGGAAGTACACAAAAAAGTGCTGATACGATCTGTGTAATTTTGCAAAAGAACACAAGCCTTTCCTAAGCCTAAACCAAAAAGTAAACAAAGAATCAGCAAATGGGATCTTAAGCAGGAAGGGGTCTGGACTTTTCTTATTTCTAAATCAAATTTAAAGGGTTGCCTGGAGCTATGTATGTAGCCAGATCTTGATTGCAAATGATTTCACCAAAAATCTTGAAATCCTCATCAGATATTATCAGTAAAAGTTGTCTACGAAAAATAATTTACCCACAGCATGACAGATTGTGCAAATAGTTACCAAACTCGAAACCTAATGAATTTCTGATGACGAATTTTTTGGGTTGCTGGGCAAAGATCTTTATCATATCAAATTAGATCACTTTTCACAGAGCGAAATGCAAAAGAAGAAGAAAAACTAATGATTGTGACATTTTGTGCCATTTGCCAGAAACCAGAAACAGTTTCAGGTAGAAAATCAAAGAAAGAGCAAAAAAAAATACTCTTTAATTAAAAACTAATTTAAATTGAGCGTGAACTGATTTATGGTATGAAACAAGGCCTCCTTCAATTAACTTTATAATTCCAGACTATTTTTCCATTCTTCTGTTAAACTAAAGAAATGACCGGTAGCCAAGTAATCTTCTGTTATTTAAGCTGCTTTTCGAGCTTTCATTTCGTTTTGTATTTTTCTCCTTAGTTTTATTGCTGGAAAGTAGCTTATGTCCCAGTTTAATGTCAGCATAAATACAGCTTAGACTGCCTACTTTTTTCTCGTAGGCAACGTGGAAAAGCTACTGGTTATTTTTATGTGGATTTTATAGTTTGTTTTCAGACATAAATTAATGGTTTGGTTTTTATTTTGTGGTAGTGGAGCATAGGCCACAAAAGGTTAAGATGCGGGTGCGATTAGTGAGTTTTAAGCCTTTCTCAAAATATAATAATGGACAAGACTTTACTATGGAAATTGGGAAATTTGAGTAAGAAAAAAGTGTAGAATTACAATGAAGAAAATAAATGGACTTGGCTTAGAATAAATGGGCTTGAGTAAAGCAAAACTTTTAAAATTATGAGCGAGAAATTCTTCTAATCTGAAATTGAAATTTTTACTTAGCAACCCCAATTGAGTAATCAAAAGGCCCAGTCGGGGTTCTATAACCCTCACAGCATTCGATTTTATATTTGACAACTCACTACCCTTGGAAGAAAGTGCCAAATAGATTAACAAATACTTCAGGATTTCTATAAGAACCCCCTGAGGCTCATAAGCAGAACAAAGTGGGAAAACTGAAAAAAAATCAGAAAACTAGAAGCACTTGTCCGATCGACAAAATGCAAAAACCACCTCACAGCAGAGTAGTTCAATCACAGCCAAAAGCAAAGGACAAATTCTTAACAGAGATTCTCAAGAAAATTCTTCACCCGAACCAGTTGATTGTGCCCAGACCCCTAATAGAGTTACCCACTGCCGTGTCCACACCGGGGGTCGATTCGAACTTCATATCTTGGGAAGAACTGAACTCAACTCAATTCCATCTATAAGGCATTCGAAGTCAAGCGCAGTGATGCGAGACATTTGTCATTTTCCTTAGCCTGAGAATTTGAAGAACTTCACTGTTCATGCCATGGGAAAATCGTTTGGTACGACTTTGTTTTTCTTTCTTGGCTGTGTTTTGTTTTGTCGTTGCAGTTGCCTTGAAAATAATAATAAAAGGCACCACCGCAACCATAAAGAAATTACACGCAGACATTGGGTAATCTCTGATATAGGTCAGACAACTCGATTTGAGGGAGGGTAGAGGTAACCTTTACTGAACTTATTATTTTTATTTTTCAAAAATGTAATTTACAAAAATATGCGTTTTAACTCTGTGTTGTCGGAAATTGCCTGGCCCAAGACGCAGTAACAAGTGCATTCGCCTACCCTATTCTTACCCTCGAAATTGAAAACGCAGTTATGCATAACCTGAAGCGTAGCGTCACTTCACCTCTTCTTATTCTGTCATGGCAAGTCATTGAACCACGGCTATGGTTTTCTTATGTTTCTGGTTTGTATTTGCTTTCGGTTTTGTTATCTTCATTGGCGTTGAAATTGCCGTCGTCGTTGTCGTCGTAGTGGTCTTCCATAGTCTCTGCCGTTCAGTCAGTGGTTCCTATTTAGATTTCACCTTATCGCTTCGTCTAGATAATTGATCAATTGTGCAAACACCGGCAAAAGAAGTTGAAGAAGAAAAAAAAACGTCAGAAACATCAGATGCCATTATCGAATGCAATGTTGGTTTATTGGAAAATGATATCGTACAAGCGTAAGTGCTTGTTGGTGGAAAAATAAGGAGTTGCACAGTGGTGGCTGAATATAGCAAAGATGCCATTACACTTGAGTGAGATTATGGAAAGCTTGAATGCTAACTGTGTAGTAAATTTTAAATATCTCCAATAATAACCGTTAGCAATCATCAAGTCACCACCACTGCTCAACAACTTTACACACAAAAACCGAAAAATCGATTTCGATTGTTTGCGCTTGTCAAACAAAATGTCAACAAAACTTTTATGACAGATGAAATGTTGTCTGTAATGTTATCAGTTGAATGTCATGAATAGTTGAACAAAATATTCGAAAATCAACTCCGAAAAACCCAACCGCTGAAAAAAGGGAGCATTTGTAAGTGGATACAAGCAATTAACATGCACTTTCGATTTCAAAAACGTGAAAATGGCCTTATAAAAGCCGAAAAAGTTAAAAAAACACGTAAAAGTGAAACCGATCAATAACTGAAATGCACGATCAATGACAGTTGTGAATGTCAACATGACATTACCAAATTGTTGAATTTTTTCATTACGAATGACTTAATTTTGTAGAATTCGATAACCATCTCCCCAAGGAAACTCAACGAATGTGGATTTCTTTTTCTCTGCCCTTAAGTCGTTTATTTTGATTGATTACGGAATTTATGATCGGCGTTTGGGGAGAAAAACTCTTCACTAATTTTTATCGATGCGTTTTTTTAGGCATACCGTAAAAACACCTTGCTCCATAAACTCCGCTTCGGTCATTGATAGCAACCAAGAGAATGTTGTTACTCTAATAAATACTTTTAATGGATTGCCAAACAAATGTTGGCAGTCAAACACACAAGAACACAGACGCACGCAGACAGACTATCCGCCCCCGACCGACAGTTAGTGTCTGTCATAAAAATTGATGATTGTAAACATTTTGGAAAATCGTAAAAATTTGTTTATTGATCACTGCCAAAAAGAATGAACACAATAACAACAAAACAAGTAGGTAATAGGTAAGAACTCGCTCATCAATAAACGCTCTAAATTAGCTCTTTCAATTGCGTCTAGCCGCCAGCGGATTAATGTGGCGCTATGAGTTTGATGCATTTCGTTTCGACAGAAAGGCAAATGTGTTTGTAATTTGATTACAGCTTTTCAAAGTTTTGATTGAATATCGTATGTCAAATTTTTATAGCAAATTATGCAACTCGCAGTGTGGCAATTAGGGTCAATATTTTTTGATTGAAATGGTGTCTGAGCTGCAATTCATATTCTTTGTGGCGTCTCTATTATGGAGACATTTTAGGTCAAAATACATTTGCTTAATTTTCTTAAATTTACAATTGACTTGAACTAATTCGAATATGCCACACTGCAATTATGCAATTTGTTTGTTCACGCAAAACTTTTTCGCAACATTTTCCATTAAAATTCAATTGTCCACATTTTCTGCAATTTCTCTTTTAATTGAAGTGGAAATTAGATTCTTTTGCGTTTTCACGACAGCTTTAATTGCCAGAAAAAGAGAAGAGAAAAACGCCAGTTTAAACTTTAAAGCAATTAAAGTCATGCCACTTGTGGGCACAATTCTTCGCACATTTCCCCACAAGCGCCTAATATTTACGAGCGCCTTATTTGAACCAACTTCGAAGCAAATTGCGCCATAATTAAGTTGACAACACCGGGCATGCCATTTGCTGTTGCTGCGAATGGCTGCTTGACCTAGTTACCCACTGCGGTGGCCACAAACGAATGCGAATTTTCGCTAAGCTGACCAAGTCTGATAAAAAGAAAAACAAAACAATATAGCAAATAAAAAAATCGTAAAACTCCATATGAAATGAGCTCGTTTAATTCGTTTGAGAATATGGTGTGTGCCGCCGTTGCAGCCGGCTCAGCCGTCAGCAGCTTTTCTGCCTCTGTGGTACTCTTTGAGTGGCAACAATTCGCTTTTGGTGCCGCTTGCATCATTTTGGCTTTACTTTGCACTTAACTGGTTTTTCAACTTTTTTCGCACTTTGGCTTTTGTTTTATTTTATTTTTGTAATTTATTTTTTTTCAGCTCGTTTTGTTTAAAATTCGATTTCGTTGTAAACTCTTTTTTATGCCTGTGTATACAAATTGTTGTAAATCGTTTTGGCGCGCGAACATTATCTTAATGGGCATGTGGGGCAATTGAACCAGGTATGGCATGCAAACCGGTGGTGCTTTATGGTATCGCATCGTATTGTACGTATGAAGCTTTAAATTATTGTGATGTGAATTTCGTTTAAAATTAGAACAATTTCAAATGTGTCACAATACCTACACATAAAGTACTCGTTTAAATGTGGATAATATCAGGTCAAATAAGACATGATGTATCCGATTTGCTTAAAATGTGTGGATCAGTGGAGACGCAATAATACAAACATTCATTTCCTTAATTTTTAAATAAATTAAAACTGGTTTAAATAAAACTTCTAAAAAAAGATCACATATCATCCCGCGAGTTTATCGTAAGTGTGATTTTTGAAATTTTACAGGTGATGGTGTTTTACATTTTTTGCCGATGAATTTAGTATGGAAACATATTTTAAGTATGTGGAAAGATTAAAACTATTATTTATTTTTGTTCTCATTAATTTTTAATCTATTTTAAAAAAATTTTTTTAAACCATTAGATCATTCATGCAAAAAATTATGTTTTTTTTGGTCAGTTGCCTCTTTTTTTTAAACCATAATTTTTAATACTGTAATTTATTTTATTTATTTGAGCGGAACATTTTCAGCAGAACAATTCCAATCTGGAATTTTATTTCGATTTCAAATTTATTTTACTCTAAATTCTAAATTTTAAAACAACAACTTTCCACCACACTGAAAATAAATTGTCACTTTATTTTCTTAGGACCGAGTCTACGCCTTCACCACTCCAGTCTAAGCAGCATTGCTGTTTACTTAAGTGGTTTCTTAAGAGTATATTTTTTTGTTGTTTTTTTTTTCGTTGGTGATCCTTTAAAAATATAAACACCATTGTTATCTGCTAAGTATATCCTCAAAATCCTTGTCAAACCATATGAACCAGTTGTTCCGCCTGATGGCATCATATTATGTATATAACATTCCAAAACAAATTGCTCGGATTTCAATATTGTCTTAAAAAACCATATACTCGTGCGTGGTAACTATATGTGAAGATTTTGTGGCATAGATTTGGGTATTGAAAGTAATTTGAGTTTCTGTTTCAGGGAATCTTCACAAGCAGTCAGTGGAAGGATATTGAAGGCTGTTAAAGAGCATTTCTAGTTAAATTTTGTATACAATTCGAACGATTTATGATTTCAGTTTGTTTTTTTTTAACAAAAAAGGAAGTTGTTACAATTAGTAGGAATTTGTAAGTGTTCTCAAAGGACTCTTTGTGTAAGTGTGAGGTACAATTTGTGAGTTCTCTTGATACACAATAAATTTTTGTATTCCATAATTAAAAAAGCAAATTATGACAATATTTTAATTAGAACTCAACACAAAATCTTTACTCAAATTTAGAATTTTTAATTTTCAACCTAAAAATAGTTATTAAATAATAAATAATATTTCGTCATTATCATGAGCATTAAAATCTCTTATCACAAGCGCAGTTGTGAGTCATTTTTGTTTCTTATCCAAATCTCTGACACATGGTTGTACTATTTTGAAATCTCAGTTAGTTTTGCAATTGTCATGGTGGTGTAGGCATTTTGCTTTTAAAATGATAACAGTAAAATATTATTTCACGAGATTTATGCAAATAAATGATTAACTGCTTTTACTTTTAAAAAATCTTAAATTAATCACTAAACCGATAATGTCTTATCGCAAGAGGAAGTCATTTCTGGTAGGTACATGGTTCTTGACACTTATCTTAAATGGAATTATGAAACATGGAAGGGATTTAATAAGTTACGAAATATTTGCAGAAATAAGAGTAAAAAAGGAAATTTCGAATCTTAAAACAAAAATCTTTATAAAATTATGTGCCTATGAGAAAACATTACTTATAAATGTATAAAAAAAATATACGAAATGATAATAAATTTGAAAAACATGAGTTTGCAATTAATGTGGGAGTTTTCAGCTGAAATTCTGTTAATGTATTTTCGACATTCAAAAAAAAACAGAGTATTTCAAAACATTATAAAAAGAAGACCATTTCAAAGAGGACCAAGACAATGTTATGAAAAAATGCAGATGTCATCTGTTTTTTCAAAACCGAGTTGGCGGAGAGGACAACAAACAAACAAATGTGTCATGTGATATGCACAAATCATAAATTTCGGTAATATGGGATAAGAGCAATATGCAATGGATGAAATTGTGCGTACTTAAGGATAACAAGGAGAGCAACAACAATAGCCACTACAACAGCAACACTTTAACGATGCTATGATTTATGTATTTTTTTGTAATAGCTGCCAGAGACTAGCCAGGATGATAAGCGGAAATAGATAAATGTGGTAAATTGGGGATTTTCAGATGCATTTGAAGATGAGCTCAGCTAAATTATAAGCAAATCCTTTAACTTTGGACTTCTGTGCTTCAACTTCTTTGAACTTCTCTGAAATGGCTTTGGACTTTACAACCAACTTTGCAAAAAAAATTCTTCATTTTAACCTCAAATTTCTGTTCGAAATATGTACAATACCGAAATGTTTCCACGAAACCATTGTGAAACCATAATTACGCTCACGCTTACAATTTATTTTATTTTTATTTTCTGTAGGTACAAAATTACTTACTGCTTTTGTGTGTTGCAGAAATCTCCAACAAATAAAATCGAACAAAAGAGCAAAAATACCTAGAATCTCTGGCGAAACAAAAGTGAATTCTCAACACAGCAGGAGCAGCAACAGAGCCAGAGCTGTCAGGTCACAGACTGATGATCGCTTCATTATTTGGCATAACATGTCAATTCGCTACAGGCAAATGCCAAGAAATGGCATTCAAACACGCCTAGAGAAAAAAAGAAGAAGTCGTAGATGAAGAAGTCCAAGTATAAAGGATGCCTGAAGCAGCATGTTGCAACGCCTGCAGCGAACACCCATGCTGCTTTCAGTTGTAGGCATTTTTGTGATATGAAGAAATGTGATTTTACACAAAAAACTATTCCACTGACTCAATCGGCATAAGTGTCAAAATGTTACCGTAAGTATGATGTGGCAATTTCGTCATTGTGTAGTCGGGAAAAAAAATATCTCTCAATAACACAAATGTTCCAACTTCACAGTAAAACTCGGTTGTAGTTGACATTTTGGTAGCCAAAAGAACTTGACTTGACTTCCTGTGGCTGTATTGACTTTTCTTTGCGATTGTAAAAATATCCTACTGACTAGAACTGCAGTTCACAGCACTCCCCCATCAATTCATAAAAATATAAATTCTCAAAATGTTCACAATGTTTAATTCCAATGAATTGCTTTAAACTCTTTGCACAAAAACTCTGTTGAATGTTTGTTCAAATCGTAAATGTCAATTTGTCCTCGAGTCGCAAGGACTCTTACCTTTACCTTTACTTAATCAGAAACAGCCAAAGGATATGAATTTTATTGTTATATCCTCACGTCTTAAGTAATTTGAGTTGGACGCAATCACCATTTGAGTCATAAAAAATATTTTATTTATGAAAAATAAGGAAACAGAAAATTTCATTGCAAAAATTTTTATATTAAAAAAGTTAATGCTCAGCTGTGAGTTCCGCTCACGTGCGTATAGAGTGTTGATGATGAAAACTCGCAAAGTTCCAAGGTAAAGAAATAAAAAAATATATTAATCCTTACACCAATGAGTGCTTGGTAGATCTGAAGTAGATAAAATATGGCCAATGATTGTATCTTCTAAATAATTTAAAAGTATAATTTCTCAGAAGTTCTCCATGCCTGAAAATCTTTAAAATGTGTAATTCATTAACAAAACTGTTGAGTTGCATCCTTGACCTCAGCTCCAATACCCTTCCAGCCATTTCGCACGGCAATTGCAACTTTTTCATTTAACTGTTCTCAGTACGTAATCTTTGCTTGTGCTCATAATCATTACGACTTTATGATTTTATGACATCTCCTAAACGTGGTCTTAAGTGCAAATCCTGTCCGCAGGACATTAAATAAAATTAAAAACCTTTCACCGAAAAACATTTCGTTACAATCAGAAATTTCATGCTGCGCTCGCGTCTTTTTACAACCGGAATGCGTTGGCGTGTACTTTCGTTGGCACAGACAGGGCAGAAATGCCAAGGAAATACACACGCCTTCATCCTGATAGCCATAATAGAGAAAATTAGTCTTAGCCATAAAATAATTTCGAGAGGAAAATGTGCTGGTGAATTTTACTAGGAATTTCATCTGTGGCAGATTTCCACTAAAGGTGAAACAATGAACGTTTATGAGCGGAAAATTCGTACTTACCTGTTGGAATGGAGCAATTGTGTCTTTTGGGAAGGCTTAAGAAAGTTTCTCTTGTGAATTATAAAATTTATGTGGATGAGAAATGTTTCAAGAAGATGTGAAATCTAATTTGATTTTAAGAAATTTCAGAGGAAAAGTACCTTCGCTGAAGGTGGACCATAAAATTGTACTTAATTTTACTATACAAATTTTAGAGATTTTTCCAATCTACAAATTAGTTTTAGAAAAAGCCCAGGTCAATCTCTCTTTAAAAGCTTTAAAATCGAGTCACCACTACTAAACTACGATCGTGTCTAGGCACTAAACCTCAATTTGTAGACGAAACAAAAACGCTAATTGCTCTACACAATTCTTATGGAAAATGTCCACCACTTTAAGGTGGTCTTAAAAAAAACGATTTTCCAAACTGAAATAACCAAAGGAAGTCATAAAATTGATAAGGAAAAATTAGCTACGCTCAAACTAAAAACTAATCGAAGCAAAAGCAGCAGCAACAGCGCCCGGTCAAGTGCACCAGGTCAGTCACGTTCTATGACATGAGTTCGAAGCAGTAACATGAGTCACCAACACACTCCAAGAGATCGGCTTGAGTTCTTAGCTGGTGGCAACGTGTGCGATAGATAAACAGTTTATGGCCACAGCTTCTAAAGAAAATTTCCAACCTGAGACAATTCTTATCACTTTCGGGTTGGAGAATGGAACCTCAACTCAGAAACAGAAACCGAAGAGCAATCCTACAAATTGCCCTGACGCATTCGCTGAAGTCAGCGGACTCGGTACAATATAAACGAGACGTCTTTTGTCTTTGGCCTCTCATCAAATGCCGCCGTATTTGCGCATGCGATAAGCGCTTATTGGCGCCTAATTTCTAATTTGTACGTCATTTACGCATTAAATGAAGGTTGGAAAGCAAACCTCTTCACACAGCAATTGAAATTATTTTCTTTATTGTCTTTAGACTTTGGATGCAAGATTTTAGTTTGTTTGTCCATTCTCCCAAAGCGTACTGGTGGGTCTTTTGTTATCTGAGCCGATGGTGTTTTGTTGGTTTGCAGCGGAAATAGTATCATCACTTTCAAGCAACGATAAGAGCTCGTATTTGCATTTAGCAAATAGCACACTTAGTACCTTTTATGGTTAGAGGGCTCTGCACTTTGGTGTAAAACAGCATCACATTGGTGAGCTTTTTTTTTTTGTTGTCACATTAAATTTTAACAAATAAAATCACATGAGAGTAATTGAAATTCATGGAAAATATTAACTATTCATTAACAAAATTACCTCAACAATGGCTTCGTTGTAATTTAAAACAGTTAATTGAATTGCTTACTGTGACGAGAACTAATTGACTTGAAATCTTTCAATTAATTTTAAAATGTTTTCTCTGTCTTTGGTATCAAAAAAAAAAAAGGTTGAAAAGTTCTTGAAAAGCTGCTTTAAAATCCATTATCAACGAAATAACTTCATCCAGTGTTAAGTGGCAATTTCCCCACCATACGACCATGCACTCAAGTCGAAGAGAGAGTAAATGAAAAAGTAGTAAAAGTAAAAAACTAATAGCCCATCTAAAAATAAAAAATAAAAACGGTTTCAAGCAAATGGCCTCATAAAACGTAACAACTTCTAAACCAAAACAAAAACTAAAAAACCACAGTGAAAAGAGAAGAGAAAAAGCCAACTGTACCATAATTATTTCGCTTACGTCGAAACAATTGCCGTAAACAAGTTTTTCATAAACAAATCCCCGCCTTTTGTACATATTATTAATATTTCATGCCGAGCAAATCCAAACAATTGTCGTAGTTGGGTCGTAGTAGTAGTAGTTTTTACTACACTTTTTTATTTTGTTTTTTTTATTATAATTATTTTTTTTTATTGTGGGTGTGTTGAGGCAATATGCGCAGATATACATATTTTATTTTTTTTATTTTTTTGCGTTCATGTTTAAAATTGGCAATGAGTTTTCGTTTGTTTCCCTTTTTTATGCACTACTATTTTGAGCTACTATTTCCAGTTCTAGCAGTTATTCGCACATTCGTATGCAAACTTCGTGGTTAACATTCGGTGCGCCTTCGCGTTCGAAGTGCGTTCTGTCTTTATTTACGTGACGTTTTACGGCTTGCTGAAATGAACAGACATCCAATTAGTTTGGGAAAACAACAGGCACAGTTGTTTATGCAAAATTAGTGCTTTTTGTGAAAATAAAAAAAAAAAAACGGAAAAAGCTGTTTGTGAATGATTTTTATGTAAGTTTTTAAATGCAATTTTCTTATTGCACCTTGCACTGAGACTGAGCTGAACAAAGAATATTTTTACTACCAATATTCATACTGTTATTGGTATTGGCCAACCATGGTTAAATAGCAAACCAGATTTGGGCTGTGTGTGAATAAATCAGGCAGTCAGTCAGGGCCGTTCTGTAAATTTTTCATTTCTTTACTAGTTTTTTCGAACAATCATCGGAGAAAACCAACTCAGAAGCCCTTTCCAGTGGTGACATTAAAATTCTTAGCATGCGCTTTACCTGCATGCATTTCAACATTCGCTAACAAGGCAACAATACAATATTAGTGGTATTCACACCGGGTTCGTTAATTCGTTACTGGTTATTCGCAAATTTTTTTCAATTAATTTCTCTGATTACCACTATTGTGAATACCACTACTGCATCGCTGTTTTATTATCAATTTTCATTACAAATGGCACTTAGCTTGCTTATAACTTTAGCAATAAATGAGTGAACGTGTCAATATTGACATGACTTATTGATGGCATTTACGTGTGTGCCTATTAATACGTGAATAAAATTAGTAATTTCTGTACTTCAATTTAAATGTAGTACATAACACTGCATATGGAGTGAAAATAAATGTATTCAGGCGCACTTGGTTTCTGTGGAAATGCTATTAGGCGTCATATATTAGAACTGATTATTGCACTCGATTAGCAAATGCGAAAATGGATAACTACAAGTGCTTACCACATTGAAATATTCTAGCATTTACTTGTTACAAAAAATGCATTCTTTGCTGATTTGATGTTAATTCCTATAATTTCATCGCTTCCGATCATAATGCATAACTTATACTGCCTGCTCATCAATCTTTTGTAATGCAATGCAAATTGGACACTTATACGAGATGGCTGTAAAACTTTTTACTTACACAAACCCAAGTGATTCTAACGCAAAACCATACAAATTTATTTATTTTTAAAATTTTATTACTTATATTAGTAAGTGAGTTGTTATGTCGAAAATTTTTAGGTGAATTGCATTTAACATTTATATGATTCGAATTTATTTATGTAATATTATCATTAATCTGTTTTCAATTTATTCTAACTAACAATGTGTATAAACCTTTTAAATACAAATTTCTTGCATATAATTAATATTTAAATTAAAAATTCCAAATGAACAAAATATAACAATTTGTATTCATGAGAAAATATTGACGCATTTTCAGAGTCAAATTTAGGTGATACTAAAGCTTAGCACCAGCTTTGTAGCTGTCATTTCACTGTATTATCTCTCAGCTTATTAGAGTTGGAACTTAATTTAACTATGAATATGGGCCAATTGCTGTTAAGTATTTTCTTCTCAGTAATTCTTTAATTTATCCACAAATTTTTTTTGATATTTCATTTGATTAGGGCCCTTGGTTTGTGTTACAATTCATTGAATGGCTTCTTTTGATTTATTCGGATTTATAACAGACGTCGCTATGCTTATAATTGGTTTAATTTACAACTATCGGTAATTCTTGCAATTTTATTTTTAATTATAATTATAATTAAGTTTGCAGACATTTTTTTTGTGAGAGGTGTGACTTGATTTTTTTGTGATTATTTTCTACTTTTTTATTGTCAATAAATATAAATGAAGAACCAAGAAAAATATGAATTAAACGGTTACTAGAAGAAAGAATTCCAAAATTAACATTAAATTAAGAAAACTTTTCTCAACAGGAGAATGAAAATGTGTGTCATACATATTATCAGGAGTTGAGTTCCATAGTTGAGTTCAAAACAATCCAACTCCATCATCGCCAATATCACAAACTCACTGAACTCCTATTAACTGACACCATAAGCTAAATCAGTTCGTAATAATCACCACGATGTGAATTGGACCAATGTGGCTTTAAGCGCTGCTTTTAGTTACGATGAAACCCACTTACAGCAAAGTACTGATAAGTACCTGAGGCGTCTCTATAAGAACCAAAACAATCGTTATATAAACACTTATAAGCCGGAATGTTCTGCTTATGTACTGCTTATGCAATTCTCCAGTCAATTGAATTGAATAATTGCTTTAAAGAAGAAAAAATGTCAAAAATTATGCACTTACGCCAAATTTTGTAAAAGTTGTTAATTCTCATTTCAACAAATTTTTCAAATAATACTTCTGAATCCAACAAAAATAAATGAAAATGCTTGAATTTAATTTGTGATTTGTGGTTTTGTTTAATTGCTATTTTTTTGTTTTATAAATATTTTCTGAATTTAAATGTTTGTACAAAAATAATACAGTGGTGCTTAAATTTTAAACAAATAATTTAACTAATAAAAATACATAAATAATATTCAGTCTTCATTACCAACAAACAGGAAAAAAAACATTAATCAAGAGCAAGAAAAGGAATTTACAAAATTTAGAAACAATGAATATAAAAATAAATACACTAATTAGTCTCTTTCACTTAGTTTACACAAAATATATTTACAAAATTACAACAACATTTGCATTTAGCGAATCAGTGATCACGCCACAAAAACGCCACTGCACGCGTCCTCGTCGACTTCGTCATTTGTTGTGATTGAGCTCAAAGCGGAAGTTCGTTTCGCTACTTCCTCCCCTGCTGCGGCGGCTTCCATGCTAATGCTAACGGCTTCCGATTTCTCATTCGCTGTCAACAGAGCCACACTGGCGGCAGCATCATATGCAGGTGGCGCCTGCAGTGCCGATTCCTTGGGGGCCTTTTGTTTCGATTGTTTGTCTTTGCGCTTTTGCGTTAGATCTTCCTTTTCCCAATTCGAAACGATACAGGCTCCCGATATGGCCGGATGATGGTGAACGGCCGCAATCGAAGGATACATGAACTTCATGCCGAACGAAAAGTGTTGATGTGTGTGCAAAGCCTCATCGTAGGTGGGCAAACCGGTGGCAATGGTATAGCATGGGGGCGATTCGAGTTGATAGTAGGCCGCATCGGTGGCCTGACCATTGTCGCAGGGCACCAAAGTGCCTCCGGGGTACATGTCGTTGTTCAAGTGGGCGCGAATGTCCTTATCTGGAAGAAGCAAAGAAGAGAGAGAGACATTAGTATGGTGAAATAGTAAAATGGTATGAAACGAAAAAAAAACATGTACTATTCCCCTTCTTTTATTCCCCCCTCATCCCATAACAATAAAAAGCCTTATCATCTTCTAATCTTTTTTTATGCTTTTCAATTGCTTTAAGAATTCTTTAAAGTTTTTTCATACCGGGAAGATTGCATAGCAAAGCTGTGAAACCAGCACAACTGTCAATCAAAATTGCATTCAAAATTTCAGTAGGGGTGATTTTTCTTTCATTAAAACAAAGTATTGTGGTGTATATGCATATACTACAGTGTAGCGCACCAGCCCACAAGAGTACACAAACGAAAAAGTACCGCTAGCAGCGAACACTTGAAACTGCATCAATAGCATACGCTGCTGCCCTGAATAGGAGCGCAGCATAATAGTACGTAAACCAACGTTTGTTTGCTTTTGTCACTTTTCCCTTCGCTTGCATTTCTGTCAGCGCGAGGCAGAATGAAATTTGAATCCTGGCTTTGGCAATAAATGCGATCGGCCAATGCCCTTCTGGCAGCGGTAATAAAATATTGATTCAGAAAGTAGAAATGATTTTTGTATTATAGAATTGTAGATGTAAGCATATTTTTTAGGAATTGAATGTAGTTGAAAGTAAATTGAAAAGAAATTGAAAGGGTCGCCAGGGTATAAAAGCCATGGCGATTCAGAAATAAAGCAGAGATACTTTTTGGCTTTCAAACCGAAAACTTCTTTCATTTTGACTAATTGCGGCGACTTCGCCAAGCATAACTGTCAGCGGAGGACCGCTTTAAACATCCAAACAATAGAATAGGGACTACTGACTAAAACAGATAATACTTAAATATTATAGTATCCATTCACTCTTCGAACAGGATTGAACCGAAAGGATATGCTCAAATTGATAATCAAGTATAAGTAATAATACAGAAAATCTTCCCCATCCAATGTTTCTCAAACTTAAAAGTGCTTTCACTGAGAGAATTCAAAAAAAATACAGTACACTGTAGAGTTGTCAAAAAATGACAAGTGACTACGAGTATGTTGAAATGTATTCCGTACTGAATAAAAAAAATAGAAAATAAAACAAAGTGACATTTTGTACAATTCTGCTGCTGCTGGTCCGTATGTAAGACACAAAACACTTGTTTTCTCTTTGCTTTTGTTTTGTGGAGATTCTTGAAAATTGATTAGATTTATGAACTTCTTATGTGGGTGCATACTTATGTATATTCTTTCAAAGGTGAAATGCACTTCATGACAGCTCAAGCCGACAACCAGTTGGATACTGTCAAAGCATTTTACTTTTCTAATGCCTGACAGTTGAAGGAGCCAAGTGGGAGTGGGGGAGATGATAAAGCGTTAACGAGAAAGGCATTTCTGTGTGTGTGTGTGGTTGTGTAGATTGTGTGAAGATTGTATAGTTGTGATAGGAAAACAAAAGAAGAAGAAAAAAATAGGGAAAAGTTGTTGATATCATAAATGGAATATTTATAAGTGGGAAAAAAGTATGAACAGAAAACGAAAGAGAATGTCTTTTCGAAGGAAAAAATAATGGAAAGCAAATTTGAATGCATTCGAAGTGGTAAGTTTGTGCAATTAAATTTAAAATAATGAGAAATCTTATATTCTCTAAGAATTCTCACTTAAAAACAAAATAAATTCTCAGTTTGCCGAAAAGTTTCTCTTCAAACTTTAAATTATTGCAATAAATTTGCCAAATTGCGCTATACACTCTGTGCGCACTATATAAACTGCCGCCTTGGGGGAAAATCCATTAAACTCGAATTACATGTTGTATATAAATTGTGTGTGTGATATTTTGCTCCCACCACCAAATTGAAATTCACCATAACCGAAAATGAAATAAAATGGCATACCGGAAGTTGTTGACATTCAGCCACTGCCATTATTCACAGATACCCACGTACCTATCCCCGACTCTCACCGAGAGTACATTTAAATGTTAAAACGAAAAGGAGAAAAACCGATTAAATGGAAATGCACAAATGCATTGCACACACTCACACACACACACACACACAGCAAAAGTGTGCTATAAATTCTTCAAACCCTCTGGGTGGGAGGCACAACGTGTACTAGGTCAACTCAGAACGTGCGCTTGCATTTTATTGATAAAAATCGCAATACTTTAATTAACATAAATTCAATTGCATTTACATTCGATTAAGTGTTTGAGTGCCTAGAAGCATTCACTTTCCATAAATTGTGGGGCAAAAAAAGAAAAGACCCACACATCAGACATTTAATGCAATTTCACACATTCACGCACATGCACAAGCTTTTTCAATTTAAAAGTGTTTGCCACTCATGGAAATTGTGGTGCGACATAGCAAAAAAAAAATAGGAGAAGAGTGTTAAAAATGGTACATTACAGTATTAACAACATATGTGCTTCCGCTTTGTTTTTATTTTCTTCTCTATTCTTTTTGACTTTTTTTTTTAATTTTTATTCCTTTTTTATGCCGCACACACACTTGACTTTTGTTTACTCGCTGCCATTTGACAGTACGTACAACATTTGAGTCGGAATTCCTTGCACAACTGCAATGTATTTGTGTATTTTTCCTCTCTCTCAGCCAAAAGCACAACAATAATAAAATGAAGTATGCAAAAAGCAGGAAAAAACTCTGCAGCATGCATGCAAGTACAAATGTTTTGTTATTTCATTTGTTCGTTAGTGTGCAACAATTTAAATTCATTGCATGCCGGTACATGTGCATACTTTATTTCCCCAGCATATTTGTGTTTGTGTTTCGTTTCCATTTGGTTTTCCTGCTGGGGTTTTCATTATTTATATATGGTTAATTTTCCTATGGAGAATATTTCCATAATATTAATGCGTGGAAGTGGCCAAACACATGCGATGGCATTATTTTTCTCGTTTAATATTTGCAATTAATTGCGAAATGTTGCGTTGGTGAGAAGTTTGTATGCACTCAAAACGACTGACACCAACTTCAGCAAATATCAGTTTCGTTTCCGTTTCCCGTGGTGTAGGGTAGTATGAGTGTCATTTCCGGTTTGTTGTTTCTATTATTTCATTCATTCACTCACTCACATCACTGAATTTGCATTGTTTGGTGGCTTTTTGTGGGAAATGCTTTTTTTTTTGACATTTGACTGACTTTTTGAATGGTTTTTTCTTTTTTCAAAATATATTGCATACCCTTAGGAGGATTGCACAATTTTAGTCACAATAGCTTCAACTGTATTATTTACAATTTGCTGTACTCTTTTCACAGAATTTGGTTGTAAATAATTCAGTATGTGTTTTGTATGCCTGTGGCAAATGTACGTGTTTATATAAGTACATATTTTCAAATTTAAATATTATTGCATACTATTAGGTGCACATTTATTGCATGAATGGTAATTTACTAGCAAATGGAAAATAGTAATCGAATGGGGCCCTTGGCTATACTCAAATGGAAAATATAAATAAAAGTACAAAATGTTGAAGCCTATTTTGAGGCGAATTACTTTAACTTTATTGGAAAAACCCATGCGATCCATTTAATCTTGAGCCACACTATTTAAAGCCTTCACAAATCATATTCGCCCCAGTCCAATAAAATCCTTGAAGCCTTTTCCAATTATTTAAAATTCCCACCTAATTAACCGGAAGCCTGTCATTCCAATGGAATTTATTGCCCCGAATATCATTCGTAATAATACCAGCCCGCACAAAAATTTCCCACCCATGCGACAAACAATGGCATCGAGCGCCTACAAGCATGCTATAACTATTGAATATTCGCTTTATATAAAATTTTCTTTGCTACAGCTTCGCTTAATTACTTTTCGCTTTTGAATTATGCACAACTTTCGCAACATAATTAACAATGCCCTCGAACAGAAAACGAAAAGGCGTAGAGACGACGCCCACTCTAACTCAAATAGAGTTGCCACATTAACAAAATTGTGTTAGAAAATTTACTGCACAACAACACGTTAGTGAATAAATTGTGTGCCTTTTCGCCTTGTGTGCCTAGGAAACTCTAATTGATTGTAAGAGAAAATTGTCTGTGGCAGTGTGTTAGTGTGTGTGTGTGTGTGTGTGCCAGTATGCCAGTGTGTTTATTTATTTTGTGACAGCTTAATAAATGTTACTAATTCCTAAGTTTTCTACCACGTTTGCCAAGCTGCTTAAGTATTTATAAGGTGAAATAGTACAGAAGAAAACAGACAAAAAGCGACATGAAACGAAACGACGACAGAGAGAGGAATTGCTCTTGTTGTTGTTCTAAAGCAAGTAACTACTTAAAGTGTAGCATATTTTCTTGTTCTAGAGCACCTAAAATATATTGCTGACCCTTAACACCCAACCGTAGTGGCACTAATAAATTATAAATGACACACGTAACTGGAATAAATATGCTCATATGCTGCAGGGGAAACAACAAAGACAAAAGCAAAAACCACTAAAAGAAAACTCAACTAACTGAACTAATTAAGCTCTTTATGTTGTAAGCCCAAAGTAAAGTTTGTGAAACAATTAAAGTGAAGTCCATTGAATACTTATTGCCTAAATTTACCTTTAATATGGAACACAACATGCATACAACACGAAAGAGGAACTAAAGCTCGTTAGCAAAATTGACAGTTTGACAGGTTGACAGTTTGTTTGGAACTCTCTCACACACGTTCAGGCGTATAGAAGAAAAACAACAAATCATTTGTATTAACCAGAAAATGCCTACAACATGGCCCTTAGTATACGGTGTGGTTACTAATACAGCAAAGAGGCAATTTAGTCAAAATTTCATCTTTTTTTTTTGGTGCAAGACTTAAACTTTGACAGCCTATTTTTAGGCAGCCATAATTTATGGTAATATCCTTTAATACTTTTAATGTGGGGTGAAACTTTTTGGTATGATTTTCCGCAGAGGGCAACAGGTGGTGGAGCCTAAAATCAATTTACGGGCAATGTGTTGCTTCCCCTAACCGATACTTGGGACTTAAAATGAAGTTCGCTGTACACACATATAGACTTGTCAGTGTATACACAAACATTTTTTGTATTTTCCTAAAAATACGTCTTAAATTTTATTTTCATCATATCACATACATAAATTGCACTGAGGCTATTGCCCCCTTTTGCGGAAATTCATATTGTTGACATTGTTGTTAACTTTTATTTATGATCGTCATAATTCTCGCGCGCGCATATTGTAAAATTCAGCGTAGGATAAATTGCTTTCGATAACAATCTACTCAGCAAGAACAGCATCATTTTTAGCTTTAGGATAACAGCAACAATAAACGTTGCCTGCTTCAAAGTGCATAGCAAAACAGTGTCATTATCGGTAGAACAATATGTCCTCAAGTTGGCATAAAATCATCGTTATTTGGCGAGGCAGAATTTATATGCCAACGAATGGTTTTCTCTATATGAAAATGATGGCTATTTGAAGGAAAGTGGGAGGAAAATAACACGTATTGCCGCATCGGTGGAGAGTGTGTTGGAGATATTGAGTTTATTGGTTGTTAAAAGGCAACAAACTGAAATTACTTAAATAATTTAAATTTATCAAAATGAATCCCAAAAGTATGCTTCTAAAATTGTTCCTAACTTTCTTTCCTTGTACATTTTTTGCCCTATTTTTTCCAATCCTTCAAATGACAAAATTGATAAATACTATCCACTAAGTAGATACTTACTGCATTTTTTCCATTCGCGAAACTTGCGATAGAAGTAGCACGAGAACACTATGAAAATCACCGACAGTATCACCAGCGAGGTGACCACACCAATCCACAAATAATTGATAATCGAATGCATGTCGGCGCCCGCAAAGAATCGCTCCAAACCGCTGGCAGCCGAATCCTTCAAGTCGGCCAAATCGAGTACAACCGATTTGGAGATTTGTTCATTGGTAATGGGCTGACCAGCAGCATCCAAGGCCAGATGACCGTGCTGGGCACTGCGGTCAGCAGTGGACACAGTGTCGTAGGCCACGTTTCCGATGCGCTGCAGTAGCGTATTGAAGCTGTGCAGTGTATCGATGTGCTCGAGGTCGCGGTGCGATGGTATCTCGAAGGTAATTTGATTGTGGTGTTGGATGGACGCGGAGGAGGATGCTGACGAGCCAAGGAGAAGTTCACTGAATTCCGGCATGTTGGTGGTCGGCTCGTACAAATATTCCTCAGTTGTGGTGGCCATTATATTTTTATTTGGTAAGTAATTATTTTCTTAGGTTTTTTGTAAAATTTTATTTACTTTTTTGAGTTCACTTTTACAACTTTTTCTCAATTTGATTTGAAATTTTTTTCATTAATTTTTGTTCACTTAATTATTTTTATTTTCGGAATTAGTGTTTACGAAATTTGTATTATTTGGTAACTTTTTGAATTTACTTTTCTGGCTGCGCGTTCCGAGGTGTGTGCGTCAGTTCGCGTTGCCAGCTAGAATCAAACTGAATTGTAGAATTCTCGACGGCCTCCGTATGTTGAGTTTGTGCTAAGCGCGTTTCATTCTACCCGGTCTGAGTAACTTCCGAACGAGTGTATCTTGTGGATACAATGCTTTGGTGGTTGAAAATAAAATACAAGGCAATATTGGCTCTTTTCCTGTTCTGTTTTTCGCTCAACTGTGAAGTTATGCAGCAGGTCAGAGTGCATTTTGGTTAACACAAGAAGGGGGAGTGGGACAGGAGTGTGACAATTCGTAGGAGTTAAGGAGACATTTATTCTATGCAGGATTTGCAACTGACCTAGTTAAGAAAATTGTACACACACAAAGGGCAGATTATTGAAAATCGTAGAATTTATGTGCCACTACACTCAATCAAATAATGTGTATTCTTTAATAGAATTTAAACTTTTTTAAAATAAATTAAAAAGTTTTTATTTTTAATAATTTTGTTCTGATTATGGCAACAAAAGTGTGCTGGGTTTTAATTAGATTTAATATATAATTTTAATAGTTTGATTAACATTTCTCTTAATAATTTCTCATATATTGCAAAACTGTGTGTTGACATTCTCAAAATATAATTTGATTTTGTACAACCAAGGGAATTATGTCGTAGTTTTAGTACAATGCTGGGACGAAAAGGAAGTTATGGGATATTAACAACTTAGTACCTACATAATAATTTTTTAATATATTTAAATGATTTTATTTTTTTTTTATACATGGGTAATTTATATGTGTTATTTTTTAACATTAAATTTTTCAGAGATAAAACTAAAGTGTAAAAATACTCAAAGATGATGAAAGGAAATTCCGTTTGATTTCAAATGCAACAATGAATGAAATTTTATGTAAAAATATAAAGAAACAAAATCTTTTACAATTTTCAATGCTCTTTGCTCAATTTATACAACACTCAAATGCACTTTTTGGAGTGATTGGGAAAAATCTGACTGATAAACGTAAACAAAATGCTGCAATCCTGGAGTGTAACTCAAAGCATTTCCAAAAAGGGAAATTTCTCACGCAAATGCTGCCGGAGAGAATACGCTTTGAGTATTTTCATTGTCCCACTCAATGCTGTTATATGAAAATATTTACACCAGCACTAAAAATATACCAGAAGAAGTTGAATAGGAAATATCACAAATATACCTGCTGTGAGTGAGTTTGAGCAAGTTTATACCATTTACGGCCAAAAATAATCAAACAGTTAACGCTATGCTTGTGTGGGTGAAAGGTCACAGAGCAGGTTAACATCAGCCGAATACAGAATATAATTTTATTATGTGAGAATACGTAATTTTTTGTGAAAAATTGAGCGTAAAATGCCATTTATAAAAATTTTAAATTCTTTACTTTTTTGCCAGGCAGTTGCTTTTAACTTAGAAGGGTCTAAAGGTGGCTTTAAACATTTACTTAATTTCAAGTTTGAATTAACTTTTGTAGGTATTTACTTAGTGAGTTTTTATATGTGGAGAGTGACAACAGGCAAAACCCACTACATTTGTAACCAAAATCACCAGCGAAATCAATTCTTCTTGACTTGGTTCTGTTGCAAATGTAAGTACTGACCTCACCGTGTGCTTCCCATCACTCCTCGACTTTAACGACCTACATTTTAGCATTCCCCATCCCTGTTCTAAGTGGATATTTCATTATCAGTCGGAAGGTTGCTCCACTTGCACGCATCTCCTCCCTGTCAAAATGTCACGTGATCTGGAAACATAGTCAACTACCGACATACATGACAGGGAATTGCAATTTGCTGTCAGGCAACTTTCCACAACATGCAAAGAGGATGTTAAAACGCATAACAGTGCGTTGAATTTTCTTCAAAAAAAAAATAGTAGTTGGAAAAACTTTACAAATCTTTGAGGGATTTCCAAAAGGATTCCATTCAATTTCCATGTAAATATAAAAGTTCAAACATTTGCATAGTAAAAGTTTATATTTTTCAGTTGCCTTCTGTCACAAAACTGTAATTCAACTCAAAAGTAGAAAATGCATTATAATCCCATTCGCACTTTCATTCACACCAGAAAGACTTTCCAAGGCAGCAAAATTATATGCACAATTATGCAAATAATATTCCTTTTGTAGCTGTAGACAATCATTGTGTGCTGAAACTGTATAATTGCATTGATTTGACGCTATCAGGCATTTTTGTCAGTCCCCCTGAAGAAGGATGGCACAAAAAGACTATTCAAATTTTGCTAAGTTATGAGACAAACAGCCAAGCAAACAAACAATCAGTGTGTGGTGTGTTTTTCCTAGCCATTTTTGTCATACTTCGGAAAGGATAATCACATCCTTGGGCGATACGAAGAAGGGACGCATGCAAGTAACAAACAAACAATTGCACAATTTCGATTGTGAAAACAAAAGGACCAAAGCAGTGATTGCATAGACTCTGTTGACATATGCAGGCAGGCATAATTTTTATGCTGGATAAAGGATATTTTCTTAGCAGCAAGAGCACACATGTGCATCGTTGACATTCATTTTTGGAAAATAAACAGAGGAACTTTATTTTTTGAAATATCTGGAAATATTTTAGTACTTCTCTTCCCAAATGGAAGCACCATGCCGAGCTAAATAAAGCTTCAGATGAAAACTTTACAGCAATAAATAATCTTCATTCCAACTACGAACTGCATTTAACTTTTCAGTGAACTTTCCGAATCCGCTCCCCGAACTTTTCAACTTACAGTTAAGTTCTCATTTTAACCTAATTAAGTTCTTCTTACTCATTTTTCACCTAAAAAATCAACATAATACACTTGCACACGTAAACAGTAAAGTTATGTGTATGAAGTTGTGTGCGAATTTGTTGCAAATAACATTGTGCCCGTGGAAGGAAGAAAATCAGTTGCAGCAGGAAAAGTTTTGGAAGTTGTTGAATGGCTTCTACCCGAAGTTCGTTAATTTTAGAAACAACATTTTTGGTATTTATATGGAAGTTTCTAGATTTGGATGGAAGTGTAAAGAAGCAAGAAGTGTAAGTTTAAATTGAAAGAAGTTAATATCAATAATTCTAAAATTTGTTGTTATTATTAAAGAATTGACTGTCAGAAACTTCTTTAATGGAGTGAAAAGGAATAACTTTTGAGTACCAAAAGTTAATATTAAATGAAAACCCCTCATTTCTCCAAAATTTAAGTTAATTACAAAAATCAAATTTAATGACAAACCATTCAATGCCAAACCTTCAAAATTAATAAGGTGATAAGATGAATCGTGGCCAAATCAACGCCTGAAGCTATTAAAAATGTTTCCACTCAAATAAACAAAATTAACCTGGACAACAAAAAACACTTCCGTTTCTAATTTCCTAGGAAGCAATTGAACTTAACTGAAGTTGGCTTCTTTTAATCTAATTTATGCAATATAATTACAAACTTGGCGACTTTTGGTGTTCCACTCTTAATTACTTGAAGAGTGCCAGCAGCCTAGCAGGGAGAAAAGTCAGAGTATTTAACATTTTTTTTTGGCAATCCCGGCGACAAGCAACGACAACAAGATTCCAATTGCGTGTTGAAATCTCTCGATCTCTGGAAATGAATTGTCTTTAGTAGAATTCTGCTAGGGATACGGATTTGAGTTTTAAGCCAAATCAGCAATTGTCGTGGAGGGTTTGCGAACTTCAGCACTAATGAATACCCGTAGAAAAAATATAAGGTCTGTCAATGGTATATTGGTTTTGTCAAACACGTTTTTTATTTAATTTGCCAAAAATTAATAATTAAAAAAATTAAATTTTTTAAATAATAAATTTTGTCCGAAGTATTCAAACAGATTCCCCAGTCAAGTAAGTAATGCATGAAAAAAACCCAGAAAGAAATAATTTTTTCCGTCTAATTTTATGCTGATGCCTACGGCGAAACTGAAGTAAATGGCGCCATGAAAATATGTGCCACGCTTTCCGCGAAGGCAAAGGCGGCGGCGGCGAAAACTTTCTCAAATGTTGCTAATAGAGATAATGATGAAAATGAAGCTGAGAATGGCAATGAGGATGCGAACGATTATGAGGATAATGACGACAACAACAGCAAGAAAGGCAACAACACCATCGAGCATCATAATAATCCCTATTACGAGCCACAAGCGGCAAAAAGCGAAATGGTAATGGAATTTCAGGATAAACTTTGCTTTGGCAGTTTGTGGCACTTGTGGCTTTTGCTGTTCGGCACTTTGCATGCTTTTAGGTGCTTCACACAACCAAAGCCCTTGAACGACTTCTTTTTTTTCCTTGTCTTGTTTTTGCCCGCGCTAGTTTAAAGGTCTTTTAAGGATAATAAAATTTAATGGCTTGGGGTTTTAATTATTGTTTTTCCGTTTCCTTTATTTTGATTTGGAAATGAGAATTTACACTCGCACTGCGACGAAAGTCAATTAAAATTTTCTTCGTTTTCAATTTCAAGCGCAGCAGCAAACTGAAGCGATTACATTGTCAGAAGAAGAAACCGAAAACCATAAAATTTCGAAGGAAAGTGCTAATTTGCGTAACAACTTCCGGATGGCAGCCAATTTCCGTTTGGCACAGTTTCACTTAGTTTGGCGCATTGTTCCCAACAACACTTGAAAAGTGTTGAAAATTGGCTCAAATGCATTTGCTTTACTCGCTTCTTTTTTGTTTTGATATTTTTATTTTTTGGCCGCAATTGTTTTTTGGCTCAAAGAGTGGCGCGCTTTTTTTTTGCTTTGGTAGTCAAAACTTTTGCCTCGCTTTTCGCCAAAAGAGTCGAAAGCGGCAAAGTGCGAGTTTCGCAAGTTAAAGTGTTTGGCATAATGGGGCCATTGAAGAGTTTGGTTACTATTTTATTTTTTTACATATATTTTCTGCGAAAGTTTTCGCCAATTTTTTTTGTTGTCTAGTGTGTTTGAGTGGCGGAAACTACTCTTTTGTTAACATGGCGAAAATGGTGGAAGTTTCGCTTTAAATAATTGGCTGTGGCGTTGGGACAGTGGCCCAAATCCTTAATACCAACCGAAGACAAATTCAGAAAATTCAAGGTATTTAAAGTTACAAGGACGAATTCCATTTTTTTCAAAATTTCTAAACATTTCAAGCTTTTATGGTTATATTGGGATGAAGTGATGTAGATAAACCCCTTCCCTAAGGCAGGGTGTGCCCAAAGGAGCCTCATTGATCATTGTTTCTAGGTCGTCTCGTGGTCATTTTTAAATTTTCATACGATGCAAAACTACTACTCTTTCTACAAATCTCGTAGGAAATGATATCTACTCCCCTTTCTTCAAATCTATTCTCCTCTAAAATCGACTGTCTACTACTTTCGACGTGCCAAAAATACCACTGTGGATGTATACGTACGACCGACGATCGCATTCAATGATTTAAATAAAACCCAAAGAACGTGTGTATAACTGGGGCTATTTGAAGTTGTCCAACGCATTCATTAGAAGTCCTCTTAGAATTTACACCTCTTCACTATAAGTCCTCGATGGGGCTCAATAGTTCCTAAGGACGCTGTGCATATCCCGGTAAATAACACTAACTGTTATTTTACTCGAAAGCTTATTCCACTATTTCCACTGTTCCATGGTAAATATACGAGTGCGCTGTTAAAACTTTTGCGAGTACTTGAAACTTTGGCCGTTTTCAATGAAATGAAAACTGTTGCAAATTTAAACATTGTTGCAGAAATTTCATGGCAAACATTTTGCAACTGAACATCATAAAAATTATGTTAAATTTTTTTGTTTTTTTTGTATTAATAAAACGAAGTTCTGAAATATGTATAAACATCAAAAGGTTCAAAGTAGAATGCAGAATTTAATTAAATACCAGAAGAAAATGTACAGAATGACAAATAGGATTTGAAAAAGGAAACATGAACAGGAAGAAGATGAAGAAGCATGGACGTATGGAAATAATCTAAAGCCTAACCTATGCTTATAAGCCCCGATAGCTTCATATAATTCAAAAGCAAAAGATCAAATCATTATCGGATTTTGTTCATAGACGTTGTTTATATTTTTACTTATGGAAATATTTCACAACAATTTAATTAAAATTAATTTAATTATTACAAAAAATACTGAAATGAAACCTTCTAAATGTCATGATAGAATTTTTATTTTAATTCAATGCGTTCAAAGTACATACATACATATGTAGCTAGCAAATAGGATTAACCTCAAAAACCAATTAATAATTAAAACGTCAAGAATTCGCCCAAGAAACCGTACAACTGCTTAAAAAGTCATATTGAGACCAGCCAGTCATCAACCATGAAGCCAACTGTGGCTTCAACTCGTCCAACTACTTTTGCTTGTGACTAATGTCATTTTGCATTGCATACCAACAGGAAAGTTTGTCAACTGGTATGTGCTTTTCGGTGTGCGGGAAACCGCACAACTGTTTTGGCATCTTATTACCAAGTGACAGCTGGATGACACTTGTGGTGCGGCTTCAGAAGTGTGCCGTGTGGTGCATTGGTCGATATCAAAGGGGTGAGACTGTGAACATGCTCACGACATGTGTATGATTAAATTACATTAGTTAAAGTTGCAAGTATCGATTGAATGTTGTTGCAAAATTGGGTAAGTTATACTTACATTAAATTTTTACATATCAAACCATTGTCAAAATTTGTTCAACCGCTGACAGCTGTCATTTCGCCAATGGCAGCAATTAATCTCATAATCCATCATCACAATCAAGTGCTGCTACCCGAAAATAAATTGAATAAATACGAGAATTGCCCAAATCAAAATCCGAACGTGCAAATATTCATTTTCAAGTTCAAAATATTTAATGTTTGCCTTTTCCATAATCAAATGGCGACAAAATGCACATCTGACATTTCTTGGTTGTTGTGCTGCAGTTGGCTGTTTTCATTGCTGCTGCTGCAGAAACACCACATTCGAGTAAGGCAAGAGATTTCGCATTGGGCACGTATCGGAATATGGTCTGGTGGGTTTTTCGGGGCCTTTTCAAAAAGGAAGTGCATATAATATGCACTCGTTTCAAACATTTTTGCTTTTATTATTAAAGTCTTCGTGAGAGAGTGTCGAAGAATGGCTTTTTGGCTGCTCCTGGCATATGGCACATGTGGCACTTGCTTGCCACAAAGCCACTCAACTGGTTTTTGTACGTGCGCGTCAGTCGAATAGCTCAAATAATACAAAGTATTCTCATTGCACAACATCAGCTGACAGCCGTGGACAATATCAACTCAAAACCTTCATCATTCCAAATTCTACAATTAATTTTAAAGAAATTTTTCAGCCAGCCAGCCAGTGGAGATAAAATATTTATGACCAGCAAAAGAAGCACAACAAATATTTACAGTTGTGCGATTTATTGTTTATTCCGCCAGACAGACGGTACACATGCAATTGTAATAATAAATAAATTATGCGGCCAGGAGTAGGAATAAAATGCAACGCAGCGTAAGTGAAATACGAACCGAAGCGCTGAACAGTGCGTGTGAAGAAATGAGGAAATGCAGTTTTCAAAATGGCACATCCATAAAATAAGACGAAGAAGAAGCAGCAGAAGGATGGCCATGACAATAAAAATGAAGTAAAATTCATTGAGCAGAAGAAAATTATGACAAATGATGCGAAGGCGGAAGTGCACAGAGAAACACACACACACGGAAGTGGAGTTGAAGTCGGACAAACACATACACATGTACGTATTAGTACAAGCGCAAAATGGAGTAAAATAAAGCTTGAGATCTGCGACATGTGAGGGAAATTATGAAAGAGAAAAAAAGAAGGAAATTGTAGTATTCAACGTCTTGTGCATTTCTCGTAAATTCGCTATCAAATTCACCACAATAATTCAATGCTCAGGAATAATGCATTCCTTGGGAAAATATGATATATGATGTGAGCTCAACGTCCTAAACTAATACCTTTTTATGGCCTTCTTTTGGAGTGTTCCGAAGGATGTGTGCTAAATCTGCATTGCTGCATATTAACGCCATATTTTTCACGTCCTGCGGCTTAAGGGATCAATAAGGATGAAATTAATACTTTTGTCGTTTCGCCTTTGCCACTTGCACACCAACCATGAGGTGGTTAAAGTACATTCGCAAATAGTCTAGTCGCATTTAGCCGAAGAAGTGGTAACAGTAGTTGTAATCATAAATGGTAGTCGCCGCGACAAGCGTATTTGCTTTGTAATTATTATCATAAAGTGGTTGTTGTTCGGTGGGCTTATATCGTCTGTGTGGGGGAGGGTGATTTGCACTCTGACAAGTGCACTTTTGGCATTTTTATCATAGAAAGTGAGAAGGGGAGTGTATTCAGTCGCTTCAAGAGGGTGTCATGGTCTTCATTACGTACAATTTTTCGTTAATCGTATGGGATTTGTTTGACATGTGTGTGGGTTTGTACGGATTTTTTGGGGAGTTGGGAAAAATGTGAGCGGAAATTGGACATTTCGTTTGATAAAATTGCTGTATCGATTTTTGTTTGGTTTATGGCGCCTATAATTTGTATTTGTTCTATTTGAGTGAGGTTTATAATTTATTGTCAGCACCTGCGACTTAGAAGTACGGAAGGCTCATGTAAATAAGTTTTAGTTGTTATCTGGAAGCGGGAAAATCATAAATTTCCTAATTTCAGATTTTGATAATATAATATATTTATTTTAATTAAGATATGCGCTTATAGATACAAGTATTTCAGAGCAGTTTGTTTGGGTAAGAAGGATTATATTAGACTTACCAGTACGAATGTTTCATAATTCCTATGAACATACAAAGTCTTAGTTTACGAAATATTTCAGTCATAAAATCCACAACAGTTGAATGTTGCTGCAAGGAGCTCGAGGGTCTTCGCGCAGGCAACGCACTCAGTCTAGTGTGGATCCTGGGATATTGCGATATAGAAGAGAATGAAACAGCAGATGAGTTGGCAAACATCAGTTCAAATACACCTTATTCCTCAACCGAAAGAACTACAGACTGGCGGCAGGAGTGGTAATGGGACATCAGGCCTGGTAATGAACCGAATGAAAAGGAATCAATTGAACATAGGCTCTGCTTTTGTCAAAAGCTGCCCAGATACAGACTTAAAACACTAGGACAAGCTATCTTTAGCCTGATAAGGAAGGTGTCCAGTGGATTCTATAATCTAAATTACAAATATATTCCAAGTAAATGTTACTTAAAGTTTCTATTTTTTTTAAACCCGTCAAAAGCAATTCTATTTATTTACCTTTTAAAAAAAACTCTCTTTAATCTTAAAACAAAAGTAAAAGGTCTCACATGTAAATTTGTGTCCAATTGTTTACATATGTGCCTATATAAACTCTTGTGTAACTTATGAGGTAAATAACTACAATAGAGAAAAACAATTTAAAAAAATTTCTATACAAAAGGTAACCAAACCGCAAGTAAACTGATGATAAAACTGTTTACTCAAGAGATTTGTTTCGTTCTCTAAGTAAATTTACAATTTTCTTAAATTTTTGTTGTGTATATATCTGCGTGTGAGCATGTCAATATCACCACTTGTCGTTTTGTTTATGGAGCCAAATAGAAAAAGTGTGTTTGACTTTTCTAACCAGAGGAATAGGAAGGAACAACAAAAAAAACGGAAAGTTGCCGACACTTGACTGGAAACTTTTTTTTTCCTAATTGATGTGAATTTCCAAATATAACGATGAAGTTCATGAACTTGAACATTGAACTTTTGTTAAGAGCGTGAGTGCGTTCTTTGTCCTCCCAATGGGTGGTGGTGTACTATGTACTCATCTCAACTTACGTGTTTGTTTATTTATTTTACTTGTGAATGGCATCTGTTTTGCTTTTGAAAAGTGTGGAAAAGTCAAAGTGAGAACTGCAAGTTATTGTTGTTGTTATTGATCATGTCGATTGTGTGTTGAATTTTATAGTGTTTATACAATGAATAGGTTCTTCCCAGTCACGGGTTTGTTTTCCCAAGAATCTGTTTTTGTTTTTATATTAATTTGTGATTATAGCAAAGTTGTTTTGGTTTGTTTGTCCATCAAAGCAATTCAGCGAGAGGAGAACAATTTAATTATTTCAGTGCAGAGAAAAATTAATTAAGAAATATGTATGACTGAGCATACATCCGACCTACCAACCACAAAAATTTCATACACATTGTTAATATCACTCATTAGCATTTAAGCATTTTAATTGATGGACTCGTGTCCTGTTTGTTGTCACAGCCTCTATTCATTTTGGGTCCATTCAAAATGCAGTCACGCGAGTCATTATCGTCACAGCCACAGTTGTTATTGCTGCACACTTTGTAGGCGTGGGTTTACAGCAAAATGTAAAATCGCCTACATCAATACAATCAACGATTAAGAGCGCCGATCAACATTAAAATGCTCATTGAAGCGTTAATCGATTAAAATGGTGAACACTGTTCAGTATCATCACGTTGCATCCTCCAATTGTACAAAGGTGCACTCAGTCATAAATGCAAACAACAAAAAAAACCAACAACATTTGCCTTAATTGACTTTTAAAATAATAAAATTACTTTTAACCAGATGCAACCAATTTAAAATTGTCACAATTTAATATTGAATATAATCAAATTCAGTGAAAAAATAAATGTACATCTTCAGTATACTTGGTAAATGAGCCCCACCTCAGTTCAACTTTATTATCAGCTTTTTTCGAAACTCTTACATCTCCCCTTTTTGCTTTCCACTTGCGTTCCCCTTCCCCTCAGTCCACTACAACTCAAATCAATCAACCGTAAATGCGCCACGTTTAACTTTCCTCGTTATGAACTCCCCGAAAAATTCGACCGCATTCAAAATTGAATTTCAATCAAGCCAACGAACATGAACACAACCAACCGGTGGTACACCTCCCCTTTAGGACAGAGCACAGAGTACACTTATGGCTTTTGACTTTTTGGCTGGCTTTCGAAATATCATGGGCGAGAGGAATTAAGTTGCAAAGCGTTAAAGTGAAACGAACTTTGGCACGCTGAAAACACGCGCGTCCATATCTCGGCTAAAAGTACGCCCATTTCAATCAGAAATACGCCACGAGATAAGTAAGCGCACCAGTACACACCGTACACCGCTGAAATGCGAACGTGAAGCCCGAAAACGTGCGTGGCCACCGTGCACCGGACACACGTGCACACGCTGTCTCTGGCGGGGGCAGGAGTAAAGGAAAATTGTGTATTGGACAAGGAGCTTTTAACTGACTGAAATAATAACAAACCGACTTTGAGGAAGAAAAATAATATGAAAAAGAAATATTTAAAAAAAACAGTAAACTTTCCAAGTATTTTTAAGCTAGTCGCCACCCTGCCGGTTTGACTTTTGACTTTTGGTCGTTCATTAATTTCCCATTTAAATGCAAACTGACTCTGTCAACAATAATTTAGTATATTTTAATGACAAACGGTTAATAATCCGATAAATTAACCCCTTTCGAAGGTCTGGTTTGCATCCACTTGAGCGCATTTTGAGGGTGGCCATTGTCAAACTGAATATTCATTTGGAAGCCTGAACAGAAATTGTCTTTAGTAAATATTTTGTCAACATTTTATACACATTTTACACAGTGTAATCTTTAACACCAACAGCAAACAAAAATTAAAATTAATTAAATTTAAAGCAGAAAGGATTAAAAAAGCAAAGGCTTAAAACCACCCTCTGGCCAAACACCTAACTCACCGCACGCCATTAACCACCACTTCATAAAACAACACTTTTAACCTACTTTTTTGCAAAACACAATCCAGTGCCCCCACACCCATTCCAAACTTCAACTCCTCCGCCCGCCTTCATAAACAAAATCGTATTTGCTTCTGTTTTTACTTTTTTATGGAAATTTAATCTCATTACAAGCGTCGACGCGGTGAGGCACCACCGAAAAACACACCCCCGTCACAACTCCCCACACCCGAAGGACCACTTACGTAATCCTTTAAATGCGTTTAGTGTCACGTTTTGTGCTTAAGCGTAAAACACGTGTTTTTCTGCTGTAATTCTGACGTTTGCAATTTTCCATTCAAAATGTCAATTGAGGCGCACTCGCGAGTTGGTGGAGTTTGTGGCATGCATTACGTCGTGGAGTGTGCAACATATGCTCAAGTGCTTGGTGCAGAGGTGGTATGGCGGATGTTAACCTGATAACTGTTAGCGATGGAGAGGACTCTGTGTACTCTGATTGCATCAGGTACTTGCACTTTAAACTCAAATGCTGCGTTTGTCGCGTTATTATGCGGTCGCCTGTCGTTTTGCAGAGTGTTCCTCCGGTGCGCGCGAATGTGTGACGTTTGGCAACACTTAAGCATCCAGTATTTTTTCGCATCATAAACACACATGGAATTTGAAAACTAAAAAATTAACACAAGTACTTCAAGCAGAAACACTTGCACCGAGGAGGAGCACACGTTCTACTTGGCGGTTGTTGTGGTTGGATGACTAAAGTGGGTCTTTTCAGCACTTTACACCTGAAAAGCAGTTCTTCAATGGTTAGAGTACTTAAGGTTTAGTGTGTCACTGAGGTGGTTACACTGAGGATTTTACACTACAATGAGGCCGAGAAGTCTTCGTGAATAGTTCAGAATTTTTTAAGGTAACATTGTTGCCACTGAATTGAATGAAACTTCTTTCTTATTTGTCTGTTGACTTATCGCACTCACTGTCACAAAATATAAAAAAGAAATTCTCCAAATTAATGAGAAAAATCCTACCAACCAAACTCGTTTTGTAAAGGCCAGAACCAGGTTACATTCATTGCGAAAGATAATGGAGAATATTTGCAAAACAGGAAACAAAATTAAAAAAGTTTTTAATGACATTAAAAACGCGAGATGAGAATCCGAAGTAAACAAAATTATAAAAAAAATGCTTCAGGCGGAAACGGAAAATGTAAATGGCAACACTGAAATCATGACAAAAACAAACAAACCAAGAAAAAAATGGTGGACGGTCGTGCGGAAACTCAGAGTGAAGGTATGCTAATGAGGTGGGAAGTGTTGCTACTTATTTGGTTTCATTGGAGGAGGCTGAAGCAACTGATTACATTTATATTCGCCGAAGAGACTTAATAAGAGGAAATTCGAGTATAAACATTTTAAAAAATACTTACTTTTTTAAGGTTTGAGTGGAAAATTTGTAGAAAGAAAAACTTTTTTGAAGATTCTCTGAATATTTAAGCAATTTACCAATTTTGTTTTAAAAATATATATCAAAATGCATTTCCAAAACTTATCTCCCAAACTTTATCAGCCTAATCACCTTTATCAATTTATGGTAATTCGTACAACAAAAGCGCATTCATTAGCCCAAAAGTTAAACAGAATTTCCTTTCACACTGTCAACGCTTTTCCAACTACAAAACCTTTCAAAAGTTCCAAAAGTCAAAATAGTTCGAACGAAAATGATCCCAACACTAAAACTTGGACAAAAAGGTTTATTCACAGCTCACAAGACGCACAGCACAGGTGGTCAACTGAGCGTGAATAATGAGCTCAGCGCCATACGTAAATGCAACGACTAGGAGGAAGGGGTTACTACCAAAATGCACATAAATCCATATGAGTACATGTGAGAGGTCACCCCGACACGACACGACCGGCTTAATTATGCATTTTGAGCGTTATGTTGTTTTTAATGGGCAGCATTGAATAATTTCGATAACAAATCTTGATAAAATAAACTTTGTGTTTTTGCCTGTGAGTAGGACGAACAACGGGTCTCACGTGGGAAGCAGTACCTTTTTCTTTCGTAACATTACTTTTTTTCGTTGTTTTATTTGGCTAAAATGCTTGTAATTCTAAATTAAACTTGAATTTCGTTAAATGCATGCCACTGAATTAATTGAATAGCTTGTGGCCGCTTATTTGGGTAGCTTAAATAGCAAGTACTAAATGGTTTTAGTAGATGCCTTTTTGAAAAAAAGAAACAAACTTTTGTAGTTAACTGTTTATGACTTCACTTTCAAACTCTACACCAAATTAACAAAAAAGGGTTAACTTCGCATATGTCCCAGCCAAATGAGGGTCAGTTTTTTTTCAAAGGACCATTTTATGCGCTGCTTTTAGTACCTTTTTACCATCTGATAATTGAGAATTTATTAGCCTTAATTACGTGTTTGCATGAAGTACTTAATTTTCTTCTCAACGGTAGGTATGCACTTTGGCTTAATTTTTACGACAATATGCGAATTATACGCAGTAGGAGTAAATTCTTTGGCGTATTTTAACATTTCATAAGTTTATTAGGGAAAAAGTAGCTAAATATAAAGTTTTTTAATTCAAAGGCCTTTTGGCTTTTTCAATTGCAATTTCATTAGTCTTGTGAGAAACCCATTTCTTCCTATTAGCATTTCTTTATCGAAAATATTTGTATCCACCAACATTTAACTATCAACTATCAGCGACTTTTAAGTACCTTACTTTATCATTTTTATTACCTTTCAATCGAATTGTATGCATTTAATGACTTTTCTATTGAAAGGTAATGGAATGGGCAGCCACTGAAAATTTCAAGGCTTGGCCAATTCCACTTTTTTTCCAAACAAAAATTGATTTTTAATTGTTTAGGGAAACTGTTTGGAATAATTTAAAATTACTACTTAAATGCATGAATGCATTTTTGGTTGCCTAAATAATTTCAGTCCATAAAAATGTCATTAAAACTTTCTTTCTGTCCGCTTGAACATGCCTAATTGGCTTTGATCAATGTCAGTCATTAAAAAATCATTCGTAGGCACTACACACTACAGAGTTGCATTTCAGTTCACTGTTCATTTACTTGAATTCATATTAGAAACGCTCTTGGGTTTCCGCACTACCGAAACTGGATGCCTTCGATTGGAAAAATGTATTTAATTTGCATTTTACGGCTATCGAATTGAAAAATGTAAATAGACGAAAGAGAAATCATTAAAAATGCATTCTACAATCTTTAAAAGCTGTAAACACACCATTAGAAATGAAAGAGTTGCGATCACAGCAACTGATAGGCCGATAGTGTATCGGATTATCGAAATGATGGAAAAAGAAATTTGATCTGCCAATACGAAATTAATGGTTGGTTCCAAAATAAACGTTTGATGAATATTTTTCATAAATTTAATAAAATATATATATAATTTGGAAAATTCCTGATAAGTGCACTTTTAGTGGAAGTCGATCTTCACACATTGAAAACTTCATTAATAATTATAACTTGTTAGCAGCCCATTCGTTGGTTTAATGCAGTCTCCGTTCACTGTATGGGGGACAACTTTCAGAGTCTTATTAAACCTATCCTGCTGCTGGTTGCACTAAATATGTTAACGCCATTGTAATAATTTACAACCAATATAAAAATAAAACAAAATGTAAAAACAAGCCATAAACATTTTCCATTGATATGTAAAACAGATGTTGTTGTCGTTGTTGCTGTTGTTGTCGTTGTTGTTGTTACAACTTTAACAGCGCGAAAAACCCATAAATGACGTTGAATTTTTTTTCCCTATCGTGAAATTGCAACAAAATGTTCTTAGCTGTTGCTCCAACTGCTACACACACCCATGCAAACAGTTGTCAACATAAGGGCGTAGCGTTGACAAGTGTATGGATAGCATGGCAGCGCCAGACTTTTGACACTGCATCGAGTGGAGCTGTCATTTTATGGCCACGTACGTCAGTTTGTCTCGCAGTTCTCAGCCACCCAAAATGCAATAATTTGCAACAACAACAAATTACATGTTTATGACGACAGAAAAATATTTTTTAAATAGTCACAAACGAGAAACGAAAAGTTGTCAAAATGTTGTACGCTTTGGTCGAAAACTGTCAAAATGAGCAATTGCCTTGCAAAAGTGTTGTAGTTGTTGACATTTTGGGTTACACTGGGAGAATATTTGAACTGAAATTAGCGGAAATTTTCTTTCAATTTACATTTAACAAATGTTTCATACTAAACTATAAGCTGGAAACAACACTTAGGGGGACTCCTAAATGAAGGCTGTGAAACTTGGCCTTAGTTGTTGGTTAGCTAGTACATTTTTACAAAGTTTTTTTTAACTGATTACTTTGCCAACTTAAAATGTTTAAATAGCTTAAACGCCTCTTCCCTTGTTGATTGACAGTTTTCGTCTGTCACGTGAGTCACATGGCTGGCTGCCTTGCGGGTGCATTTACGTTTGTCTCTGTCGTGACGGAGTTTTTTTGTTGCTCCCCTTTCAGAAATGCATTGATGATGACTTTGGCATATGGTTGTTGTTGCTATTTGATGATTTTGCTTTCGGCGTGGATTTCGTTAATAACTTCATTTCAGGCTCGCCAATGATGCCGCGGCGCTTTTAACTAATTGCGTCTCACTCTGCTGTCATTCATTTGCCGCTTTTTTGTGTACGATTTTCGGTTTCTGTTTTTGGCATTTGGTATTTTGCTGTGGGGCACTCATAAAACTCCAACAGGAAATCAGCAGTCATCGCTCATGCCTTCAACATTGCACTTTTTGATGTATGCACGTATGTACAAAAAAGTGTTTTTAAAGCGTTTTTTAAGTGTCAATTATTGAAAGTTGTTCATGTTTTGTTGTTCCAGCAAAGTTGTTGTTTGTTTATGTTGATGCAATTAGGGTGTAACAACAGCCGCAGATGTTCGACATCAACAGCAACAAAAACTTAGCAAATATGTGGATTTGTGTTGCTTTTGAATAATGTGGGCTTCTTTAAATTAGAGCGTTCAATAAGCATACTTACATAAAAGCTTTCTAAATATATTTTTTTTAATTTGGACTAAATTTTAAATTATTTAGCAACTATACACAAAACTCTTAAGAGCATAACCCTGTGAACTTCACTTTTGAACAGAAAATTTTGTTTTTGAATTCAACCGCCTTTGACAATGAAATGTCCGAATCAATTACTTACCTCAGCCGTCACCCATTTACAATATCAACGACTTGAATTCCTTTTCTATCAATCGAACTCCACTATCTCAACTCATTCTACGAAATCAACGAAACGGAAGTGATTCCCTTCGCACAAAAGTAAACCAAAAGTGACTGTGTCTGCTTAGAACGCTTTGATCGTGCCAACTCGTTGGATGCCGAACTAACAGTTTCACCAGAAAATATCAAACCGATAAGGTGATCATGTGTCAATTCGTGTTTGACACAAGATGTCATGTTGACATATGTTGGATGAAGGCGGTACGTTGAGGTGACAAAAATATCAAAGTGGAGTTGTTAATTTAAATTGACAGACAAGGAAAAATAGTTTGGGGAACTGATAAAAAAGTATATTAAAAATTAAATTGAGGTTAGAATTGTAATTTATAGAATAATGTTTTTTAAATTGGAATTGACTGATAAAAAGAATCATTATGACATTTTTGTGCAGCAGTTTAATTAATCTACTGAAAACATTTTATTTTAGCACTCACAGTACAGCAACTCCTAAGATGGCGCCACTTTCTTGGCACCAAATATATTTCCCGCAGGACGTGTACTCCTCTTAATCACAAATATCATAAATAATCTGATGACAGTAATAATTTCTGAAAGCAATCAAGCAAGGCTAATTAACAACAGCAAGGTTCAAATTTTCCAACATTACAACAACATGATTTCCTGCCGAATGCAATGACACCAAATACAACCAAAAAAAAGGAAGTTGATAAGAAAAAAGCAATAGCAACAACAAAAAATGCACATGCTCGGCAGCGCTAATGAGAAAAATATGACAGCAGCCAGTAAGTAATTACGCTTATTGAGCGAAGAGGCCATAAAAAAGACGAATGAGCCTGAATTATAAAAACATAAACAAAAACAGCTGACAATTACTTAATTTTGATGAATGTACATACGAAAAGAGAAGAAGAACCAGGATTAATTGCTGTAAACAGCGCCAAATAACAAGAAACTAGTGTCCTTAGGGGATAACTAGAAAAAAAAACTAGACATAAAAACTTATTGCTAGACAAAGCACCTGCTGACATAGGAAAACGACCCACTCACATCATAACGAGTTCAAAAATTATGAGCGGGGGTTAAATTAACCAACAACAAAAGAGAAACGTTTTCACTCCGATTTGGGCATTTAAGAATAACAAAAAGTCCATGCCATTCTCGAAGCCTAACAGGTACCACTTGGCCACACAGCGATGCTATAAAATTTCATTAGGCGTGACACATTGCTTTTACATTGTTTCTACACACAACACACACATAATATGTGAACATGACATCAAAATATTTTGGCTGTACAGCCGGGGGGTTACTAGGAACAACTAATGCAAACCGTGCATAACCAATTAACATAACGCATAAATAGTATTTTTAGTAGCAGCGAGCATCCCTTCACTGACTTTTCCCGACTGGTAACTGAAATTGGAAACATTTTCCATGATTTTTCATCACAAAATGACAATGAAAAATTCGTATTTTTACATATTTTTCGGTTCGAACCATTTTTCTTTCTATTTTCACTCTCGCGCGCATATTTTGCGGTTCATGGGAAAATTGTGAAAATTTCATTTGAGCGTGTTGGGATGTTGTCGTTGATGGTGGTGGTGGGTCACATTTTTTCCAAACACTTGCCTTCGAATATTTTTGGTTGTAAATGAAAATGAAATTATGCTGTGTCATTTTAGGCGTTCATGCATTCAAGCGTTTTAAGGAAGAAATTTGTTTGTTGGTTGGGCAAACTTTTAGTCTATTTAGGCGTGAGAAGAGTGGAAATTACAATTGTCTTTAAAATTGGAAGCTGTTAATAATATTTTTTTCTTTTGGTGAATTTATATGCGAATTTATATGGAATTAAAAATTTGAGCCATAATTTTTACTGCGCATTTTGAACAATCCATAAAATCGGTTCCCGAAGAAAAACTTATTAAATATACAAACTTAAATAAATAAATGTTTAAAGACTTAGCCCGATGCTAATCTCTCCAATGTAATTGCCATTCGTTGGGATAATTCCCCTAACCGCAATTCGTGTTCAATCAAAATCAAAAACAAATGAAATGTGAAACCGCAAAATCAAAAACGGAACCAATGTAAAATACGAAAGGAACAATTTACACCGTAACCTTGCCGAACCGCAAATGGAATTCCATGCAAAAATGGTGCCATGTCATAATACCAAATATAGTTTCGAAGGGGATAATCCAAATTGAAGGCATCGGATTGCATTTATTACTCGTCAGAAATCGAAAAACACCTTATAAATATCAGCAGAAATTTTTAAATGGACAAAGGATGTGGGGATGGCGTTAGTTTTATGTAGTTCTGGATTTCAAATTGATATTCTACTTCATAATCCCTCATACTTTTTTCAGGGCTAATGTCAGCTCTGTGATTATGTCCATACCCAAAACCACAAACATTTTCCTACAAAAGAACAACAAAAGGTACATAAATCGTGCGAAAATAATGTAATGCCCAATGCGCAGTTGTGAGCAGCCAGTAGGCTGTATTATATTCCTACACTTCCATGGCGAATTTAATTTGCGTTATAGGCCAAAGGCCAATGTTTTCGCACCGCAAACAACCACTCGGAGTACTTAGTTATGTATTTATTTTCCAATTTATGCCAGGAATTTTGATTAATTTTGACTTAAAAACATTCGCAGTTCTCACATTGATAAGTAAAATATCGAAAAATATGTATTTGAGAAGAGAAATCGGAAAATACATTTGAACCCCCAAAAGTATGGCGGATACTGTTAGGGGTTAATAATCAAATTGAATTGAACCTTCATTCAGAGGCAAATTAGAAGTGTAACGTGGGCAACTGTTTCGAAGAATAATCCATTGTAATAATGATACGGTCAATTAGCTAATTGCTGGCAAGAATGACTGAATGCATCACTGAGTGTGGGATTTTTAGGCAACAAGGAAATCATTTTTGAATGATTGAATGAATTTTCAGCCATTACCATTCAGTATATCGAACTCGTTTAACCCTTTCGTTACATTCACCCACTCCTTTATTGTTTTTCGAAAGGTGTTCGTTGAAAATGTTCCTGTGCTTGTTGCTGTTATTGTCCGTGTTGACATTAGACATGCGCCTTGGAAACGGTATTTACATATGCTCAACAACAACAAAAACAAGCTGAGTTCCTGGAAAATGCATACGCCGCTTTTTTTCGGTAGCCTTTCCCTTTCTTGTGTGCCCGGCCCTGCCCTGCAGCAGGCTTAAGTTTCGTATTTATTCGATGGCCGCCGCATTGCAGCTGCTTTATGCCCATTTAACACCTTCCGAATCAGTACTGAAATGGAAATTCAATTCAAGTGGAAATGCATGTCGGTTGGGCGTCCTCCTCCGGCAATTGTTGGCCGTACATGCGTTTGCTTTCAATTCGGTAGCAGCTCAGTTCAAATACTGCAATCGTAATTTGTGTAAACAATTCCCAATGATTTCTCAACGATAAACAAAAGTTTTTTTTCATTTTTGATCTGAATTCTTCCTTATCGGCTGAACAGGCTGCAGTGGGACATAAACAAATAGGTGAGCGTTTTCAATGCTGAGAAAAGTAAATTTTGGGAAAATATTTCCATTTTTCGATAAGGAATTTAATAGTTTTATTTTTACTTGGCAAACATGGATTCAAGTTCCTTGCGGAGTTAGAAGAATCAAATACGCAAAAGATGATCACACTGTTAATATTGAACACGTTTCCAAAATGATTCTTTAAATATTTCCTACACTGTACTGACACTCACTCACCTCAAACTTTCCACTTGCCTCAATTTCATTAGCTTGAAGCCGTAACATTTCCGCGCCAACCTGTAATTATGGAAGTATGTACTTGAATGTTGGAGACCACCCAGCCGCAGGCTGAAATGACTACCGACCATACAATCGACCGACCGAGCAACTACAACGGAAATGGTCTGCCGTGGGATGGACATTGACTGAAGAAGACTGTGGTCGTGCACATTTCCCACATTTCCGGCATGAACAGAAGACTTGCTAGTTTATTGTGATTTATTTTTTTTTTGTTTATAAACATTCCATCATCTGGCATAGTCGTAAACTGGTGGAGCGTTAAATTTAACTATTATATTTGCCTGCTGAATGCATTTGTTGTGTTTAACCGCAGACAGTAATTCAAGTGGCATTCGCAGGACCACACAAATGTCCTGTTAAGGAATTATGCAAAAATTTTATGAAATGGCATTTTCAGCATTTTCATCATTTTCAAGTATTACTGGCACTTGACAAATGTACGTGTTGGTGTGTGTGAGTGTTTGAGCTTGGTCCCAGTCGCGTCGAATTTCAGGGAATTCAAAAACAAAGAAAATATTCTACTTGAGTAGGACGCTCTCATTAAGCTGTCAATTTGAACACTTCAAGTGTCAAGTAATCCGTTGACAACCGCCGCACAACATTCTCCGCCGCATTCTTTCGTACGCCTTTTCTTACGGCCAGGCCACTGTTTACTTAGACTCCTACCTTAGGTTAATTTCCCGCAGCTTCTGTTTTGAATCTGATTCTGTTACGCTTCGATTGAGTTGAGTTATGAAAGGCAGCCACAGCGTCAGATCCACTTGTCACTTCGGTCAGTCTTTTGTCATTTCAATGACTTCACAGTGCGGCATTTTCTATTTTGGTGCAGGCTCTGTTGGTCGTGTAAACAAAACATTTTTTTGTGGTCCTTCTCAAGGTGGATTAGCGTGTTGAAAGTAAATATTTCTGAAGTAGTTTCTTTTTTTTTTTGGGGAAAAAATGTTTTGTTATCATAACCACAAACAAATAACTTTTGCTCCTAATTTATATTTGTTGTTTTGGGGATTTTTAAAAATTAAACAAAACAAATAGAATAAAAAATGTTTTCGGTTTTGTGGACTTCTCAAAGGTCCTACAGATAGGATAATGTCAAAATTTTGTTAAAATAAATAAAACGTGTACATGTGGAGATTGGGAGAACTGCTTGCTAATCGTGGTGAATATTACGAATTTATGTTCATGTGGCGGGAAATAAATAGGACTCAAGTCAACGATGGATTTGGGCCACTTTTGTTTTAAACGCTTCTCATGATTAGCAGTTTTCCTAATCTTCACATGTAAATGTTTGCTTCAAATAAAGAATTCATATGAAAGTATTGATTCGAGAGAGAAAACGATTAGTAGGTTTTTTGTAGAGAAATTTTCTAGTAACAAAACTCTGTCATTGAAAACGCTGACATTTGTTTGGCTGCAAAGTTCTGCATCTGCTAAATGCAACCAAATGACCCAAAGTGAATAAATGTACCAAAACAAAAACACAAACGAATTTTGTATTATAAAAAATAAAGCTCACCACTGCAATTAATTAACGTGAGTACCCTTTAAACCAGCGGGTGTCTCCATCAGAAACAAAGGAAATCAAAAGCCGAATTCCAAATGAAGTAACTAAAACAACAGGAGAATAAAGTCAACAAGCAAATATATTATTCAAAACACCACACGAACATAATCCACTAAAATCCACCAAAAGCACCGCAGGTGACTAAAACAACTAAAAAAACCACCAACAATTTACAAGCAAACAATAAAACCAAAAAAAGCACCAAGTATCTATAAATCAAATGAGAAAAAATCAGACACAGATGTTGCAGCCAAAAGATACTTGCACCAAGATACTGAGTACAAAAACCACAGGCTACCGCAAAGAACAACCGAATGCAAAGAACCGCTTACCTTCAAAATATTCTAAAAAAAAAGAACAGAATCGAAATACAACTGCACAAAATATTGCATAAACTATCTGTGTATCTGTGGGAGACACCTACCCAAACGCATTCATAAAATACGCGCGTCGTAAAAAAGTTTCAAACACACACTCGTGCGCTCTAACCGCAACACACACACACAAATCCCGCGGTGATGTGTGAACTGCAAGTAAATCATTTTTTCAGTACCGCAAATTTGAAAGGCACCACAAAATGTTAAGGCATCTCTGCTGCAGTCTGTCTGCTTGCCTTGTTGATAACTGAAATGCCACATTTGGATACAAACCGCGCTCACGCATAAATCAAATTGTGTACAAGCGGAAGAGGAGTAATGATCATGCGGCGATCGCATGAACCATTCAAATCCTCACATCACCCCACAAAAAAAAAAAAAAACGAAACAACCAAAACAAAGACGGAGAGGGGAGACGCCTCTTTGGTGGCATTGAAATGTGTCCCCGTGCGTTTAATTATTGTCATTTTTTTTTCTTCGTAACAACTTGTCATAAGATATTTCTATTTTCATTCATTTCATGAACACATTTAACTCTTCCTTAATATTTCAAAAATTCATTCTTCCAACACCCTACTTTTCATCTCCCTTTCCTTCTCATTTGACAGCTCTTATCATTTGACGCTTTTTAATTTTGTTTATTTTCGTTCAAAAATTTGATCTTGTTTCTTGCGCCTCTATTTTTATATAGTCACTATATTGAGCCCCTTTTATGATTTTTCATAAATAAAATCCCCTTTTTAGAATTGTCTCCCCATTTTTTTTTTGTGTACGATTTTTGTTAATGAAAGTGTTGAGTTTCAAACGTTTTTATTATATTTTCAATGTCTTGTTGGCATGTCGTTATCGGAGAAAATACGAAATAATATCAAAAAGTACCTTGTACATTTATCCATACTGTGTCTTGTTTAAATACTTAATATTTTTAGGTTGGCACAAAAAGCCCTTGTTAGGGATCAGGCCGAGCTTGTTCATGCAATTATCATGAGCAAGTGGAGAAAAAATGCTTTCCGATCGTGTGTCAGAGATCATATAGAGGCCATTAAACAAGTTTCTTACCAACTTTAAAGGGAATTTGTTCAAATTAAGTAAATCAAAGTCAAGATAAATCGAAAACCAAAAAAAATTGTATCTACTCATTATCCACTAAGAACAGTGGTTCTTTACATGGTTCTAAGTTAACCTAAGGAAATAAACTTTTGTAATAAGACTGATTAGTTGTATGGACCGTCGTATCTCCTTGAGCTAATTTCAGGGTAGACTGGCTGAAACCTCCTCAGCTCTGTTAAATGGTTACCTTTCCCTACTGTATCCATATGCTGTTGATAGAATCAAAATTATACAATCTGACTTATAAATCAGCCGCTCTATCCAACTCCCACTGTGTAATTAACAAAAATTATCAATAATTACATAATAAAAAAAGTTACCAAAAAATGCCCAGTACATAAGATGTTATCTAAGAGAGGTAATAACGTTGTCCATACGAAAAACAGCAGTCATTTCCTAACAGCCAAAAAAGAAACCGAAAAAGTATTCTAAATGAGCCTAATAACTCAAAAAGGTTAACCCTATAATTTTATAATTACTCAAAATACTACGAAAAAAATGGTATGTATGTGAACATGGAAAATTATAATTTCCTACTGTTTTCCCGACACAAAAATGAAGGCAATAAGTCAAATTGATTTGTTTTTTCTTTCTTTTTTGTTTATTTTTTTTTTGGAAAATATTCGATTTTTCAGAGATACCCGCATAATTACAATATACAAAAACGTTAGAGGGCACCTTTTGGAATTAGATAAGATATTTTTTCAATAGGCAGCTTCGGGTGTTTTTTTTATTTATACAACCTATGGAGACATCATATTTTTGACATTTTGATTTGTGGTTGCATTTTTGAGGGAAACGTAAAAAAATGCATGACAGTTGGGATGAAAGAGAAGTGGTATAAGCGGATAATACCGGTAGCGAAAAACAATAACAAAAAATACAAAACTGAATGGAAATTGAATAATTAAAATTAAAAAATAAAAAAGTTCACAGTTTTTATAAAATGTATTTTATTTGATTTTGTGAAATTTTTTATTTGTTAATTGAAACCGAATCAATTGATTGAATCATTGAAGGATTTAATTTATCATTTAAATTTTTGTCTCACATTGGAAATCAGTAAAAATTTTAATTGAATTACTAAATTTTTTATTTCCATTAAGTATTTTTTTGGTTTAATTCAAATTTTCATTTCAAATGGAATGGAAATAAGTTTTAGCACAAAAACTGTTTAAATTCTTCCAATTTCATTTTATTGCTTAACCACCTAACCATTGACATTTCACAATCCTGTCACTGTTCACAAATATGTCAAGCATCACAAACATGTCTAAATTGCAATTACAACCCTCGAATAATTGCATTTCCAGTACTCAAAAGAATATAAATAAATATTGAAAATTGTGAAAACCACAAAAATAACATTTGTGCGGTTTTCGAATACGCCCACACGACGATGGCGACGAAGAAGGCTAATGTCAAAAGCAGCTTAACCGCAATCATCAAACACACACTAACCACCAAACAAAAACAAATGTTAATTGCCTTTGCATTCAGGTAAGGCGGAATTTATCAAAGGCGGAATTCACCCAATATTAAAGAGGATGAGCTCGAAGGATTAGTTAAGGAAATAAACAGAAATTTAAAAAAAGCTAATAATAATGAAGTCAATGGATTCAAATTATATTCCATTAATTTCAGCCCAGAAGCTTTCGAACTTCTTTCATTTCAATAATTTTTTAAATGCCTGCAATTTTTGACAGTGACATTAAAACCTGACACATGAGTCGAGACATAAGACCCAGTGTCAGAATTGTCAACCGAACTGTCATCTTTGACACACACACACATTACACATTACACATCCTTCACATCGCATTTGTTCAGTTTCTTTTTCGTATTTTGTCACTCGTTTTTCAAGGAACTCATAAAACGTGCTGCAACATTTTGGCACAACTTTCTTCTTTTTTTTCTTTTGTATACTATGTACTTATGTCAGAAATGTCGCTTTTAAGTCTCTCATTTCTTCTCTTGTTTCAGTCAGTTTGCTTTTCCGCATTGGCATGTGGTGTCAAATATGTCAAAATTACTGCTTAACTTTTATGGGCTTTTATTTCGTTGCTTGCGAATTTATCGTTCCAAATGTGACATTAAATGCTGCTGGTATTTCTTCTACACCACCAACAGCAGTCGCAGGATTTGTTAAGTAAAGCTTTTAAGTTTAAGGATAGAAGGCAATAAATATGTTGTAGGGTGTGGAGCGGTGTAGGTGGAGACGACGGAACGAAAACAATTAATTTTATTTGACACTTCAAAGCTTGGGATGGAGTTTGAGCAGAAACATTTGATACGCTCTTCAGAATTTATTTCAAAACCATGGCCAAAAAATATTGTATGCATTTCAAGTATCTGACTCATTCAGATGATATTAATCGATTAAAGATTTTATTGTGCATTCTATACCCCACAATCCAAATAAATACTCCCTCCTTAAAAGCCTTCGACAATTTCTTTCTTCGTAAAAATTAAGTAATTTTCGACTGGACCGGAATACACATAAAAAAAGAACAACAACATTTTATTTGCGCCATTACTTTGTTTTGTTTTTTTTTGGAGATGCTTCAGCCGATTGAAGAGTTTCGCATGTCACCCAAAAACTGACAGTTGCGTGTCTTGAATTCGCCATAAAAATGTCACAAAAATGAAAAAATAGTATTTGTTTGTTCGTTTGTTTGAGGAGTGTACGCTTTAAATGCGTTTTTACTTTTAGCCAAAACAGAGGAAATACAAAAAAAAAAAAAACAACAAAAAGGAAATATTTCCGCATGTTGACACAATCGACCCGACCGCTACTCCACCGCAAAAGCCTCCAAATTGAGGTTAGGTTCTCCAACACTCGGGTAATCTGTTAAGTGCCTACATTAGAAAGAGAGACATTAAGTCAACATGTGTGCGTAGGCTAGTGTGTGTTTGAGCGTGTTTATGTGAGTAAACTTAAGTCATTTTTGTTGTCTTTTAGCATGCAAGTGTGTGGGTTTGTGTGTGCTAATGTGTCCTTTGCATGTTTTTGCTTACATTTATAAGGTTTTGTAGTTGACAGCATGACTTTGGCGCGCTAATCTGCTGGGTCTCATATTCAAAAGCTTAAATGTTTACTTATGTTAATTTTTTGTTTGGGCTTTTTTTTAACAAATTATTACATTGTATTTTCACAGCAGGTGGTGGGTGATTTGGGCACTTATTAGGACTTGTTTATTTTGGGATTTAAGAAGCTTTAAAAGGGTGAAAATTATTTCCCCAATTACGAAAAGAAACAATTTCAAATCCCTATTTTACCCACATTTTTGGCCTACTTTTTTCTTTACTGGCTTTTTTTCCTTACATTAACAAGTAAATTAGAAAATTTTCCAATGGCCTTTTCACATATTTTCCCAAACAATTCCTAAAATACAAAACCAAACCTCACATCAATTTTCCTAACCTAACCTACAGAATTTCTCGAAATACACAATTCACATAAAGAAAATTATGACTAATGCCAAAGTTTAATATTAACTTCAAAAGCACACTTGTGGGATTGTGTTTTAAATTTCAATTTGCTGCAAGGATTTCCCATTTTCCCCAGCTTCACTCTCAACACAGAAGCACCTACAACAAGCCAAAAATGTACAAAGAAACAAAAAACCGAAAAAGTTCATACACAGCAGTCAGGTAAGGAAAAGAGAAGTAGAAAAGCAAAAACAAAAGCAAAATCAACTTCCAAGTTGAAAAATGTATGAAGTAAGTGAGAGAGAAAAGTAAAATAACAAAACAGCAGTCCTCCTCCCCCCCTCAAGGAAAATATTTTTCCAAGTAAGTACAAATTCGACTGTCAGGGCATAATCCAAAGGAATGTAAAGTTATGATAAAGCTTTTTGAGGTTAGACTCGCTCACGTATTTTACAAATTTGAAATTTCATACACCTTGCCTAATTTTTAAAGCAGTCCCTTCTTAGAGTAGTTCGGCAAACCCAAAGAAACTTTTCGTTGATAAAAAATTGGAAAATTTTTAAGAATGTTTTAAGCAATTAATTAAGATTTCTTTTAAGGTTGAGATGAGGTAAAAACGTTTTTCCTAAATGATTGCTACATTTATAAGGTTTTAGTCACACACACACACACAGACACACACTATTGCATTTACATAGAGCGCACACAGGCATAAAAAGTAGCTTACCTTGACAGCAGAAATATGACGGCAACTTTTAAAAGTGGATTAAATATGAAAAGCATGCATATGGGATATTTTTAGGTTCCCAAGTTTGTTGTTTCCTTTTGGGAAAAATCTCAAACATATCATGGTTGAAAGTACGAGAAGAAAAGCAAATTCAATTTAAATTAAGCGTAAAATTCAACATGTTTCGTAAGAACGCGGTAAATTTCCACCTCAAATGAAAAATGCAGCCACCGCTTAGCTGGTACACAAAAAAAAGTGAAGTGGATGTTTCTTTCTTCCTCTCGGTCGCTTACAATTCTGCGAAAAATATATGTAGGTATTCTTGAAGGAAAAATATGAAACAATAAAGAACAAAGTCAATTTCTGTGGCTGGCTTCTTTGTGTGTGTTCTCGGCATTTGTACGATGAGCCTGCCTTTTAGTACGGTTTTTTGTAAAGGTGGTCGGGGCTGATTTTCCATTGTACTGTTCGGCTCAGCATATGTTTGGGTAATTCCTTGGAGAACAATGAGATTGGAATGAAAATTAAGAGGCTGTTTCTGCGGACAGTTTTCAATCAAAATTCTGTTATTTTAATTTATCAGACTTTGATGGAAATTTATAATAAATGTTTTTTCTCGGGAGTTGGTACCTTTCCTTTTTGTGATTGCTGAAAAGCGAAACTAATGTGTGGACAACCGTAGAGGTTTCATTTTAAGAGTAATGATCCTTCGGCATTGGTTTGTGAAGTGATCGAATTGTTGTGAAGTTTTAATTAAATTAATCAATAGAAGTAATAGAACCCTTGAAATTAAAAGAGTTCAAGTAGATTTATATTCAGTATGATGGCTAGTCCAGAAAGACTAAGCGTTATCACTAGACCAATTGCTATAGCGATACCACATGAAGATTGTAGACCTTCTGTATCTAGCCCGAAAGTGACGGACTCTAAAAGCGAAAATGTTTAGTTCGGTGATCCTAGCTTGATCAAGACTATTCCATGCGCTAAAGCTGGACAGAGTAAAGAGTTTCTTCCTCGTCTAATTCATTGCCGCTCCGACACCAATCGATGGATACGAGCTCGTGACAGAATATGAAATGACCTGGTTTTTAGGCCAGAGAAACTCTGAAAATGAAAAGTTTTTCTGTCCCAAAAAAGACTTTTCGTTGAAAACATACCCTACATTTTGCCAGAGCAAGGTAACATTGTCCTAGATAACTCAAAATAATCCCATTATTATGCCTGCTTCAAGTTAAAATGATTTTGATCTACATTTTTTTTTTTTAGCAATTTATCATTTTTCAACATTATTTACCACAAATGACATTACCATTTTAAAATGTTTTTTTTTTTGAATACCATGCACATATGCAACCATTACTAATACAAAAAAGTCATTAAACAAAATTAATTACCGAAATAAAGCAATAAATTTGCCAAAAACAAGCCATTAATAACACTTTCCCTGTCATCGGAAATTTGGAGATGTGGCAACAAAACGGAAAACTGACCACTAATGAAATATAAATTACAAAAAAGTACCCTCGAAAGATTTTGTCACCCACGAAAGACACCAGTAAAGTCAACAGAACTTCAAACAAATAAGCAAATGGTTTTATCAATGAAAATTAAAGCGAACAAGCAATTCGCTGCACTTCGTTGACTTTTTCGAAATAAAAGAAAAATAAATAATAAATCGTATGTGTGTATGTCAAATGGACATTAATGTAGGGAGATGCATTTGTACAAATTTTTGGGCTACTTTTAAAGTTTTGAAATGATCAAACAAATAACTTCCGTTCTAAACGAATTTTTATTGAAGAATTCTTTAAAATTCGTAAATCAAATCTAATTTGTAATTTTTAATCTATTGCGTAAATACGGGTGACTTTTGTGTGCTCTCCCTGAAGCGTGCCACGCACACGATCGTACACATACGAATTTTCCACAGCCCCACATTCTGTTAATTTTGTCAATTGAAAAATCGTAAAATTTAAATTGCGCTCCATTGGAAATTGTCTATAAAAGCAATTTGTATGCCTTTTTACGTAGAGTTTATTACGCGGGGCCATTTTTCATATGTGAAAATATGTTGAACTTCTTTTAATTGATTTCGAAATTTATTGGCATATTTGGCTTTTGATTTTTATGGCCACACATATGCCACACATACGCGAACGAGTACAAAGCGCGCGCGGTAGCACAGTTTTTTTTTTTTTTATTGTATTTTCATCAAATAGCCATAAAAGTCAATTAAAATTTGAGTAAAAATTTTATGTGGCATTTAAAAGGCAATTTGTGAAGTTTATTTTCGAAATTTATATACGTTTTTAATCTATACTTTAAGTCAAATATTTCTATTTAATTTGTTAGAGTTCAATTTCTTCAATTCTCAACGTAATCCTTCATGCGAGTAGTATCTCTTCAAGTGTTCAAAAAACGGAAAACTACTTCAGAACACGAATGACCGGAAATGCGTGCTCCAATGCAGACGCACACACACACACGAACACGCACCTTCCGGACAAGAGTCCAATTAATGCCAAAAATGAAAGAGCCAAAATAAAGAATAACCGAATAACACCGAAAACCCGTAAACAAGAAATAAAAACTTATCGACACGTACACTGCACACAAAATTGGTTCAGCGCGTCCTGCACACACACACACACACACACGCGCAACTTACCTAGTCCCCCCCTCCTGTCCGGCAACAGGAGGCGGAACAGCCAGCAACGCTGTTATTGATAATGGCGCGCTTTCAAAAGTCACACGTGAGTCGGTTGTCCTCAGGCATTTCTTGGCATATTGCAAGCAAACTGATGATGGTCAATAAAAACTGGCTTTGAGCCATATTCGCTATGAAATAGGCGTATGGGAAAATAAGAAAAAAGTAGAAAAATTAGGGAAAGTTAAGTTTGTTGTTAAAATTAATGGTCACAGGACATGCGATCGAAATTTTTCGAGGTAGATAATAGAGAAGGTGGGAAATTTCATGAAATTTAATGAGAAGGACTATTACTAAATTTATAACAAATAGTTGACTAAATAGTTGAACATTAGTTCTGTTTTACTTTAAGCTAACTGTGTCAAATTGTTGGTGCTTCTTGATAGAGTCTTAAACACTCGATTTTCATGAAAAGGAGCATAGCATGATTGTGCTTTAAAGTATCGATAGTCTGTCATCATTCTAGCATCGTTAAACCATCTTTCAGGCCCAGTCAATCTTCCATCATGCGCTGCCTTCACTCTTCATCAGTTTCTTAATAAATTAATTTCCTTGCCATACTCATCAGCATATTTAATTAATTACATTATTAAATTACGATTAGATCACAACAAATAGGGGCCAGCCAACTTTCCATTCATCTCCTTTGCCTAAAGTGTTTTTTTCCTCTTTGCCTCATTCAATTATTTTATATGGCCTCTATCAGTTTCATTGATTTATTGCTAAATCATGTAAATTTCCTCAATGATTTTATGATTCTCTCTCATCTGATGGGCAGGAGATTTCCATCAAATCATAATTATTATTGAATAGATGCAGTCCAGCGGATTAATGTCGGCAGTACTTACCCTACTGAAACATATTTTATGACTTTATGACTTTGTAGCTGCAATCAAATGAATTCTAATTGGCTGGATTTTTGATTATTTGATAGTAAAAAAAAAAACACACTTGAATAAATTGTTGATTTATGATAGAATTGGTATTTTATGTGCACAAACCAATTTGTCATTGGGCCCAGCGATGAAGATTTATTATGACATTTCGTTGAAATGAGAGCATAAAAAATTAATTATGTGGCATAAAAGTCTCATAATATTACTTTTTACTGTGATTAAGTTATTAATTGTTATGGAAATGGATGATGGCTAGTAAAATTATGGAAATGGAAAGGGTAAAGTTTTAAATGGAACTAGAGGACATTTTTAAGAAATTGTACAAGTAGAATGGCACATAATATCAAAATAACAATCGATGGATAACTTATTCTTTTTTGCCTTTAATGGCATTCATTTGTTTTTATCCACTTTCCCCTCAAAGGACACAAATCAAGCGCGAAAGCAGCCCACTAGTTGTACACTGGAAAACCAATAAAATGAAAGTTAATCAAAGAAATGACTTTTGCGTGCGCTCCACTTGCGCCACGTTCCACTAGAAAAACGGAATTCAACAAACGAATTCCCCAAACAATCACCAAAATGCTGGAAGACCTTTGCCAACGACAACATTTCGCCAAATAAAACGAATTGCAATGTTCGTTCAGAGAGACAGAGCAAGCAAATAGTAGTTTCATTACTTAAAGTAGTAAACGTGGAATTTCCTAGACACGCACATTCGATGGTGATAAACAGCATCCATTCCAAATAGTTAGTGTCCACTACTCAAGTATGCCATCGAACTATAGATCTTCGGCCCGCACTTCTGCCCCACCCCTACCTTCGCTATAATTGCCCGCAAAACAATGATTGACAGTCGAGAGGGTCGCCAGTCGAGTGGCAAATTTGTGAAACTCTTATTGCTTGGTCGTTACGATAATTTCGGGCTGGACAGTGGTCAATGTTTATGTGTGTGCGAATGGTTTTCGTATCGGTTGATTTACGTACTTTGGATGAGTGAAGGACCATCATTGAATGCTGACCACCGTCACCAGCGTCTTTGATTTCATTATATTTTGGGATAAACTAACTTTTATTTTGTCTTGGGGTAGTTCGCTTGCTCGGATGACGACGATGATGATGATGGGGTGACCCTTTCCTAATTTGTTTTCTATTATACTCTAATTTCTTAATTTTATGAGGGATGTGCGTGTGTGTGTGTCAATCCCATGATGGTCATAAAAATTTAATTATATATATGAAAAGTCTACGGAATAATGGTTAATCGGTTAAAATGTTTTTGTTACAAAATTTTATAGAAGAAATTAAATATTATTGACTTTAAAATAATGAATTTTCGAATCATCTGGCATGCTTAAATTTAGAGCCTTTGGAACCAGCCTTTAGATTTCAATGAAGCTCGAATCTTTTCTCGAAATGGCATGCCTTTTTTGGATTTGGAAATACATAGACCATTTTCAGGTTGATTGTTTTGTTGTTGTTGTAATTTCCCTCTTCTAATCCGCTTAACGTCCCTCCAACTAATCCCCAATATCTCACTTATTATGTCAAAGTGTTTGACAGTTGATAATTACATAAATGTCAAAATTTGCTACTGCCATAGCCGTGGCCTAACTCTCGTCGTTGTACGATTAAAAGTCTTCAATTGAAAAATTTATCAACGAACACTCGCGTCATCTCAGCCCGCTCAGCTCTCAAATTGATTGTTTGATTGACATATTGACGCGAGGTAATGCCGCCACAAAATAAATGATTAATTTTCTTTATTTACGAGTGGAATACGAAGGAAAACTTTTCACTTTGCAGGCATTTACGCTTAAGTTGAATAATATTTTTTAAATGTCAATCATTGGTACAGTGGCAGTTGCAGTGACGTCCCTGCAGGATATGTAATTTGATAATACACAAAAAAAATAAGAGTAAAAAATATGCGGGGCATCTCAGTTTTTATTGGAATATACAAAAGCCTGCTTTGATAACTTCATTGTTGCATAATGTTTTCGATATTAGTGACGTGTGCACACAGGCACAGTTCGACTGGAAAATGAGGGAAAGTGAAAGGTGAAGTTTACCTTTTTTTTGTTTATAAAAAAACAAACTTAATTGCTGACGCAAGCGAATCATTTATCACGATTAAGGTTGACTGAGAAAAAGTTTCAAAAAAAGGGGAGGGTATTGCCAATGGGTGGTCTTGACGCTACAATTTTTTTTTATAATTTTCCTCTTTCATTTGAAAGCAACTTTAAACAAATCAATAAATGAATTTAACATTCCATCCCTCAATTGTATCCACATTTACATTTGATACTTTCAACGTACATATTCCCTACAACAAAGTTCTGCAAACTTTGGAAGTACATTTGGCCAAAAATTCGCTACTAATTCATTTTACGTGACTGCACTTGCTGTTGTCCTGAAAGTAATTGCCACTAAATAAAAGTTTTACCACACCTAATCCTTTTTCCCAGAAAAAAACACGCACACACATGTGGGCATTACAATCATTGATTTTTTTCTTCCCTTTTTTGTTCGTCAGCCAAACCCAGAAACCGAAATAATCACTAAAACCTACAGCTTTTTTTTTTGTGTTCTCTTTTCCCTTTAATCATGGGAAGGGAAAAAACTTTAACTTTTTGGTTTCCTCTGTGCGAAATCACATTGCGTGGGGGCAAGGAAAACGCCCCTGATTTTTGGCTTTTTTTCCTTTACAGTGTTGCTTTTGTGCAATTAAAGTGGAGAACAAAATCCGGAAAATAGTGTTTCCGGTTTTAATCGTTTGAAAGGGCGCGGAAGAGAGAGCTTGTGATTTCTTTAATTCTAATTGCTAGTTGGCAGTGGCATTGCTTGCAGATATTTTTGCCAAAAGTTTCGGTCTAATACTTTTTGTTCATCCTATTGCATTTGTTGTATTAAATTTGGTCCAGAAACGAATAGATTTTTTTGAATTTTGTGAAGAACATTTTTTTTATTCCTTCGGTTGTAAAACCCTTGTAACGCCCATTAGGAGGCATAGCCAGTGGAAGTACTTATACGCTTTTTCAGTATCGAAAACAGAATCGATTGAGCTATATCTGTCTGTAGATAATTTATTCATAAACTTTAATAAGTTGAATTGCCGTAACGACACAAAGCAAATAGAAACAAAAACCACAACAGTCTTCAGGCATTTTCTGATCAATGTAAATTGAAAATAAACAGAATTTATCGATAAATAAATATTCAAAGTGAATAGCAAAATAATTAATAAATAATTCAACGCACTTGAGTTTTCATTTCGGATCACCAAAGCAAATACACAAATCGAATCAAATATTCTTCTTCAGCTCTTCCTTCCGTCTATAGCCCGCATCAAAGCATGCCTCTCAATTGAATTTAACTCAAACTTCAGCTTGTTTATGATTCCCACGTTAATGACGATTACGGCACTTTATCTCTGCTGACGTTTCCTATTTGTGTACACATAAGTGGTTAATTATATCCTTATCGATACTTTTTTGCTTTCGGGGGATGCTACTGTAAATTATTTTTGATAATTTTCGAATAAACATTCAAGCAATCAGAGGAGAGGTGTGTTGAGGCGTTGCAACCAACCAACCCCCTTCAGAGTTTTTCCAAAAACATAATAGTTGATGCGAATGATGGGAAATTTTAGAATTTCCCTTTTGATAAAATTATCGAATCCTTTCAGATGTTAAAGAGTCATAAGGACCCTTATGGTATTTATTATTGGTTATTGTTAGTGTTACGGTGGATTGCATCATATTACTCAACTGTGATTATTACAGTGAAAGCTATTTCCATATTTATAGTGAATTTGGCTCATTGTTGTGTCAACTAAGTGATCGAATAAGTGAATTGAAAGGTAGTAGAGGCACAAGAGAATGAGACAGAAAGCCACAAGAATATTATGAATTGCCTATCACACTTCAGGTGGGTGACTGAGGAAGTCTTGAGGGGATACTTTAAAATTTTCCTTTTCGTTATGAAATCGCAATTCAAATGTGCGTAATATTGTCTAGCAATTTCAACTCTTTTCTCATATTCCTTTTTCATATTTTTCCATTTAATTTAAGGCAATCATTTCCTGTCATTTCGACAAATCTTCCTACAAATTTATCATACAAATTTTGTCTTGCTCCTTGGCAGGCAAATCAACTGTGGGAATTTTCTGTGAAGAAAAATATTCTCTTCACCCCAAAGTAATTTTACTCCACTTGAAAATATGGCAGCGCTGCGGTACTGTCACTGATTTTTGAAGTGTCTCCGGAGACCGACTACCGACGACCGGCAAGACGCCAAATTTCACAAATATTGTTTACATCCAGCGAAGAAGCAGGAGCACCAGAAAGCAAAAGAAAAAAAGCCGTAGATGAAAATGAAAATGTTGGAGAATCGTGTTTATTTTTATAATATGGCGTCTCGGGACACATTTTCTTTCAATGCAAGTAAATTATATATATTTTTTTTTACTCGTGAGAAATTTCTTCTTCTGGGTTCGTAGGGATTTGGCTTGATTGCAGTAAAGTACACAATATTTTCTTGTTGTTTTTTTTTCGTAGTACACGTTTGATGATCTGAAACATTCCTATTAGCACATAATATTGTAAAGAGAAATTGTAAATGTTATTTTTAGTAGAAAGGCTGGTTGAGCATTCTAAGAAAGGTAGGGTTATTTTGTGTATTTTTAAACATTTTTCGCCTATCGAATTTCATATGTTTCCCACACTTTGAAAATTAAAATAATTATGTGAAATTTTGTAATGAATTTGGAGTTGGTCACAAATGTATTTACATTTACTATAAAACATTACTATTATTCTATATATTTGCTTATATTGTTGTTTCGGCTCCCAAAAGTATGCAATCAGCTCAAGAATTCCTTGCATACCTTTACAATAGCTTTCGGCTTTACGTTTTCTTTGCCTTTAGTCCCATCACTCTAATGCACGAATTCCCTGCCATTTTTTATTTACACTGATTCCGTTAATGGCATGTAAAGAAAATTTGCATTTAGCCGCACGCAAACCGGAAGTTGTATACAAAGAGTAGCACTTTAGAGCATTTTAAGCCCACACACAAGAGAACAAGAGGGCGAGTGCATTAGCGCTTTCCGGTTTAGAAATTTTAAAAAAACCCACACATTTTTGAGGAAAAAGTGCAATGGCATTTCGTACTAAATAAACTAGTAAAAACCAAAGTACTTTTTTATCGTTTTTTGCAACTTAAAATGTGAGTAGTGTAAAAATTTGTACCATTTTGTATTTCCCAACTTGACAATACTTTTTTTGTTTCTGTTTTTCGTTAATTCACTAAGCCGGAACCGAAATGCACGTAATTTACAGCATTTCCGTGTTAATTTGGGTCAAAGCGGTCACAGGATTTGCATATATTTGAAGCCTTATCGCGGGCACTTTGAGGAGGCCAAGTAAAGTAATGGTAAAAAAATAAATGGCCACCCACAACCTCCTAGTGCCATTGACACATGACGAACGGCCAAATGGCGTAGAGGCTTCAAAAGCCCAAAAGTCATTAGGCCAAAACACTTTCTGGAATGATGCCATAAGCAAATGAAGTAACAACAAAAACAGGACTCTTCAAATCAAATTACAGTACAAATGCAACTCTATGCATTAGTTGGGAATTTGTTTAACATTTTTCTGTACCCTTTGATAAGGCAAATGCGAAAAGTCATGCACAATCAGCGAAAGCTTCTTAAAAACGGATTAAAAGCTGATTGCTAGCCAGTGTTGCGTGCTGAATTGACCGAGCGACCCTAAGTGCTGCTACTACTACTATGATTTTCCACTATTTCCCACTAATTGCCTGCTTTTCGCGCACATTTCATTTCCGTTTTCGTTATGTTCACCTGGTTTCGTGTGGAAAGTGTTGCCTTTAAGTGCATTTTTATGATGTGGGCGAATTTTTCATTTCGCTGATTACAAACTTTTTTTTGCTAGCCCCCAACACATCAGTCAAATGTCATAAAAATTAATATACCAAGCTAAAAAATAAATAATATTGGGCAAGGCTTGAAAAGTGGGCGGAACTTTATAAGCGACAATTTGCGTGTTGGAATTGTGGTGCCATGTGGGCGTGTCTCTTCGAATGGGATATTTTTTAAAGATGATGGAGAAAAATTAGTAAATTATAAATGTGGTAAAAGGAAAATAGAATTGCAGAAAAATTCCAAATAGATGAAAACAATTTTAATATTAAAAACCAATGGTTTCTTTGGAAATTTAATACATTTATTAAAATTCATCAGCCCATTCCAGTGGATGCCTGCGGTTTGGCCCAACACTTACTCCACGCAAACCCATTTACTTCATTGTTTCACAAACAAAACAAGTGAATAGAAAAATACTCAACCTGCCACGTCAATGTAAAAAATTGTCATTTATTGTTTGTTTTCCACTTTTTGTTTTCATCTCCGGGAATATGCCAGGGCCATTGTCTTTCCGACGTTAGTGTTGTGCGCCTTTCGTATTGTTCGGCTTTGTTTTGCTTATGATTTGTTGTCTTTTTGTGTTTTTGTATTAATATTTATTTGAAAGAAAAACAATTTTTAAAAGCATCGAATTATGTGAAAAAACCACAGGTGAGAAATGCGTGCGTGAGAATCTTGGCGATCACGTGTGCGTACGATTTGTATTGTTAATGGAATTTTATGAGTTTTGAGAATGTTTTTTTCCAAATTGTTTTTGTTGGTCACTGTGCAATTTTCGGAAATTTTAGGTTCGTTTTGTGGTTTTATTTGTTTGTTTTGACACTGTTCTGCACTGTCAAATAGTAATTCAATTGTCAATTCGAAAATGTCAGTATTTTTGCACTTTTTTTGTGATTGTGGTGGGCAGAGGTTGCATGATTCTTTGGAAGTATGGACAATCACAGCGGGATACTGGCGCCAGACTTATTTCATCCAAACTTTAAATTTATTTAAAATTTTACTATTATTTAAGCCCTTGCTGGGCAAAATAACTGTTCTCACTTTCCCACTTTTGACTAAAACTATTCAACCTACTTTTGCCAGCAAGCCAACAAACCAACTTTCAACTATTTTACTAAATGAAACTAATTTTCTTACGCTAGTGCTAGTGTATAAACTTAACACATTAGTGAAAAACACTTGGTTCAACTTTTGAGGTTGGATTCGTTTGAGGTTATGTAGCTGCCTCAAAATGCGGCAAGCATCCTCGTACGAAGAAACACTGGAGTGATTATGAATTTTTAAACAGAATCCTTGTAGGTTATGTGGGAGTGTAGTGAAATGCTTGTGGTAAATGTGTTAACAGCTGCTGAAGTACGAAAACGTAGAAACTTGAGTGTTAAGAAAGTGGTTGAGTGAGTGTGTGTGGGTGTGTGTGTGTGTTTAGTGAACGTTTTGAGGTTAAGCGATTTGTTATGTAGGAGTTGTGAGAGTTGTTAAAAATGCAGTTTAATAGGTCAGGTAGGTGCCATTAAAATGTTGAATTAAAATAAGCTGCAACGCTCCCTTTGGCAACATTTTAATTGCAATTGTTATAATCTTTGCGAATCGTTGGTGCCGGTCTTCTGACAAATTCGCGCAGATTTTCAACCAAATGTTCACATTTAAAATCTCCTCTTTGGACATTCAAAACCTCCTATCGCAGCGCAATTACAATTTAAACTGCCATCAAACCATTTTCTCTGGCAAACAACTCAATTAAGTCGTTTCGCAACTGAAAGTACAATTTGCACAAATTTTCAAATACTCCAATCCCAAATCAAATATACGCTGGTGCACAAATCCTTTCTTCCGTTGGAAAAGGAGAAACAACGAAAACACATGTTACCACCCGACTAGAAATGTTGGCGAAAATCTCGAGGGTGCACGGTATCGTCGAAAATCAGGTCAGAGAAACCTCAGAGAAATCGAACATATTTGTCCGAGCGGAAATGTAAACAAAAGCATGGCGAGTGGTGGGCAGAGGGAAGAATACACTTTGTGTCAACGGTACTTAAACAAAAGTATTTTACAGCAAAGGAGAAATGTTCTGCAACTCACAACGGAGTAATCCAGGCAATTCTATGAACATTTTTCGCCGAGTATACATTCACCTACTCATTCTAAAGGAGCACTTCCGCTGACAGCTTGTTGAATGCTAAAGCAATTATTTTTGCCTAAATGGGATTTCGTATTTAAAAATGCGCGTGCTCACCGATCGACAGGGTTGCAATTTGCCAAATGGCCTTTATTTGTCTCGTGCATTGGCAGAAAAAAGCATTCAGTGCTAGATTGCAATCGTTTTTCGTCCTTTCGTATCGTTTAGTCTGAACTGACCTACATTGCTGGTATTTATGTTGTCTGGCTGTCTTTCGGTCCGCCTGGCGATTGCGGTGGCTGATAGTGCACCCTGTATAAGCCGGTGGCAGTGTTTTGTTTGTGCTTGGTGCATTGTGTCAAGTGTCAATACGCTCGTTGGCTTTTAATATCGGGAAAATGGGTTTTATTCATCGGAAAAGAAGAGGAGGGAAAAAAGTGCCATTGTTGGCAAATGTCTTTGCCATTGTTGGACAAAATTTCATTTAATTGAGCCAGAATTGAAAGCTGTCCATTTTAAAGTTCCAAAAGAGAATTTTATTAAATAAGCACCCATTTAGAAGAAGGCGGTGGAATACCAAGCGGAATTTAACAACGGCCTCATGGATTTTTTCCTAACAATTTTGCAAAATTTCCGAGAATATTAAAAAGTCCCAAGTCAATAAAAACATTCAACTAACAATTTTATAAACCCACACATATTCGCTGCCAGTAAATAAAGTGACTTCATGTTTTTAGAGCGTAAAATTTGCACATCTGTTCGCACATATGCAAACACGTTCGACAAAGCGTGACACACACACCAGCTGATGACAATGCAATTTCGTGACATGACAAAACTGTTTGGTTGTCCACTTTGCGAACGCGGCGGAAAACTAATGCCCTTTGACATGGTAAAAAGGGTCGCGAAGGTAACCACCGTAAATGCTTTGGCAATTGCTTTAATTGTCAACTGTCAAATGGCATTAAAATTTCGGTGTCGGTATTGTCAAGTGTTCCTTCGGTACAGATTCTGTGCACTGGCAGAGCGAAGGTTCAATTCCCGTTGTAGGTGTGGAAAATATTGAAATTTCTATTGAAAGGGATAATCTTTTTTATTTTGATTTTGTGAAAAGGGTTTTCAGTATAATGAAAAAGGATTATAATTAGGAAATTTTATGCTTGAATGAGTAAATGTGGATGATTCCTTTTGGAAATAATAAAGTTTCTAACCGAAACAAATGTCTGTAGGATTAAAAGTAATTGGATATTTTTCAATCCAAATCTCACACTTTCAGAGAGGAAATTATTCCAAAAAGGTTTCGGTGCCACAAATTTTGAGGTATCCTAAAGTCTGTGGGTTTTTAAGCTACCTACAAGTCTGCACTAAATGCTTCTCCTCTGACTCCTTCGTTTTTTATTTTAAATATTCAAGTACCAAACCCACATTGTTGCTCATACTGTTTCCCTTAAGCATCCTTTATTTCCGCGTCATATTGTCACACAACCCCTTTACGCTTCCATGGCTTTACGTGTTTCGCTTGGGAGTGTGTAACATCATAAAATATACATTTTCGTACAGATAAAATACGCCTCCACCGTAGCAAAAAAATGCAACAATGTAATTGACAAGCGGAAGTTGTTTTATAAAATGACAAAACCAAACAAATTGTCACAAGTTCTGACAGATGACAAAAATAATTTTTAACTTGGGCTTAGGCGGGGAAATGCCAAATCACAGAAAAGTTAAGCGAAACCATGGAATTGAGCTAATGTAATTACAGTATCGAAATGGTATTCCAAGAAAGGGTATTCATTCAATTAATTAATTATAAATTAGTTAAACAAAATATTGACCAAACCAGCCTAGGCGTTGCATTCCACTATCATTAAAATCTGTGTAACCCAAATCTTAATGTCCAGAAACTACAACTGATTTTCATAGAAATAAACCAAAATAAAGTTCTCCTTGCATATCACAAAAAAGGGGGAAGCCACTTCTTAATGTAGCCTGACGAGCTGTTCGTCCTGTGTCCAACGGCTTAAATATCATGTAAAATAATATTTGACACGCACCACAGCCAGCACAGCAAACGTGCCCAGAAGAACCAGTTTCCTATCATGAGCGACTGTTATGAATCATGGTATTCTCTTGCCCAGTGACTCGACGTTCTCATCTTCTTTTTCCTTATTCCAAAACCAATGACACATGCAGTGGTATTGCATTCTCCTTTTTCTTATTCACAATATTAAATTTAGCAAGCAAAAAAAAATAAAGGAAGGGCGTTTATGGCAGCACAAGGATTTTATAAGGATTCACTTGCTGCTGTTATCGAAATAAAAGGAACCAGACCAAGCAGAAGCAGAAGAAAAGTGGCAGGAAATTTGAGTATTTTGTGGACGTTCGCATGTTAAGCGTTCATATGGAAATTGTGTACGTCATGTGCCACTTGTACAGTGGTCAGTTTTGTGGTCTGTTTGTAATTTCTGACATTTTTATGGTTGCTTTGTTGGGTTTCGTCTCCCCCTTCGCTCCCCTTTGGCACCAACTACTTGATTAACTAAAAATGGGTGGGTGTTGACTTTTTTAATGTTTCAATAGTCTTTTGTAGGTTTTTTTTCTTTAGTTTCTTTTCAAATGGCCACACGCCCTTTGTGAGTTATGTTGGGAATTTATGAGTTTTGGAAATGTCATTTCAATGCCCGTGTGGGGGGCATTTCCTTACGCTTACCACATTGCAAAAGTGTCATATTTATATTAAATTTTCTTAAATACTTTTCGGTATTCATGTGTTCTTGCATAATCGCTTTAGCCATATCCTTATGGTTTTAAATTACTTGTGGAAATTTCAAAATTGAAAAAAATATATATTAAATCCTTAAGCACTTTTGTCACTTACTCACGCTTGAGTTGCATAAGTGTCACTTCGGTGCGCTCAAATGTCATTTACTTAAGGCATTTTTTTCTGATGATATTATTTCTTTCTGACAGCTCTTTTTTTGTTGTTTCTTTTTCTGGTGCTAATGAGTTCACCAGCATTTAATGCCAAAGTCTGTCCGAGACGTTTAAGTGTCAAATGTGTTAAAATTGTGAGTGAGTCTTTTTTGTGTGGGCACATGTGTGCCACACTTGTCAGTTTGTGTTTGGCCAACTCGGTTTCCATTTGAAGTGTTAAAATCTGCACCATCCATTTCATTCATTTTGTATTTGTATTTTAACAATTTCACTTGTCATTAGTAAATTTGACATTTCAATTATGGAAATATTTGTCAAGCGTCGGATAAATTACCCCAACAAAATACAGACTACTGTCCCAGCTATTTTTAGTACACCAACAGCATTTGGTCTTAGTTGGAAATTGTCCAAAGGACTCTTTGCAATGCTCATTTACTTCTTTACATTGTATTAGGACAGGAATTCGTTTTAATTAACATTATCACAAGCAGACAAAAGAACAATCAGTGATACAGTCGGAGACGGCAGGATTGCCTCACCTTGGTCTTGTCTGCGGTTACACAAATGACGATAATCATCTGCAAGTAATTCTCAAGAAAGGGCCAACCCAGAATAAGAGTCCCAACCGAAAGTGCTAAAAGGCTCTTAGACACAGGTAAAGTCAATTTAACCCAGTAAAGGACATTTCAGTGAAAGTGTATCGAATTACAAATTTCACATCTCTAATGGAACCAATAAATTTTGAAACGAATTTCAAAATGCAAACCAAAGCCATAAGTTCATTGCCGAACCATTTAGCGCTCAAGGACATCGCTTTTCTTTTGTTTTTAAAGGTATTAACTTGAAACATTTCAGGGATAAATCCATATAACCTCAATATGACCTAAATTTAACCTTTTCAATGTTTAATCAGTTGTAAACCAATTTGTTGGTTTTTCCCCTAGTCTTTATTTGCTCCACGAACTATGTTATCCCTTGTGCGTACAAGTAAGTACGAAAAATTTACTTTTTCCCCACCATTTCACTTGGCCATTGTTCGCAGAGCAGTTCATTTGAGGATTTTTCCCTTTACCTTCCTTTGTTTGCTCCAATTTTTTTCGTTTTGTTATTTTTTCTTTGGTTTTTGTGTCTACTCCTACAATAATTTATGCCCCTTTCTGCTGCACCATTCGCCTGTCAACTGTTTTGCAGCTGATAAAAGTTAGCAACACTCTTGTGTTGTGGGTGGGAAAAAAATGTATGTCTGCTGTTTCCTCTTTTCAATTTTCGGTTTCGCCTTGGCGTGCCTAATCGTGTGCGTAATTGTTCCTGTGTGTGTGTGTGTAGGATCCTTTTCCTGTTAGGGGTTGTCCTTAAACATTTCTGTTGCCAAATGTTCACTTTGTGCGTTAAAGTGTTGCTTCTTTTGTGCGAAAAATTTTGCAGCTGCCATATTTTTTTGTTCTGGTTAAGCCTGGTTTTATTGTGGGTCCGCTGTCTGTCCTAATCTAATTGTGCGTATTTTTCACTTAATTTCTACTCCTTCTGCGGTACTTGTTAATTTGATTAATTATTTTGACACTGCCGTTTGACTCCCCTTATAATTGGTTTGCTGGTGACAAAAGGCTAAAGAGTTTAGTGGGTACGTGAAATTCTTGTTTTGCCATAAAATTCGTATGTTTTGAAATTTTAAAAGAAAAGGACCGAATGTCCGAAGCAAAGAGAAAAAATACTCAGCCAGATATGTATCTCAACAGATACACAGAGATAGTAACAATGATTTTTTAGAGGAAATAACTATTTCATCCACTACTTTTGCTAGCATTTACCTTTATTCCCAGCTCGTTGCCTCTTCCATAAATGGTCATTTCTATGGCCTGCCAAATACAATTGAAACTTCCAAGTGGTCAAAAAAATTGTGCATCGAGCCACACACAAAAAAGTGAACATAATTCGTAGTAAAAGCGTTACAAAGGCATGGATTGATTTGGAAGAGGCAACCCTAATTGAATTGTAAAAATTTCATCTTTTTTTCTCTACCATTTTCTGTTCAAATTTTTATTTTATTCAATTTAAAAATGGAAAACCTTTATAAAAGAAGTGTCCGGCTTAGAGTGGATTTGATTTGATTGTATTTCCTTGAGGAAGTATTTTTCAATTGTCTTGGGAAATGGTAGCAATACATTCGTATCTTACAACCATTTGTTTGACTTCCGCTCGTTTTAAAAAGTACAGGAATACAATTTAAGAATTTTATTCAATAAAATCGTAATAAATCGTAAGGCAAATGGCGGAAACAGATTTTCCAGAAGGTAATTGATACTTTGTAAATTTTAAAGAAAATAATGAAATTAAGAATTTGTAATAAAGATGGCATAAAGACAAATTGACAATGAAAGTAAGGAATTAAAAAAATATTGACCAATAAAGAACTAATTCCTGCAGTGTTGGTCCCAACTGAACAATCCTAAATTATATCGTCTCTGATTCACACTCCTTCACACTCCTTCACATAATTTCTTATGTTTCCTTCCTCCACCATCCTAATTTCCCTAAATTCTTCCTCAACCGAATTCACTAAAAATGTTCACGCTCAGCCACTTAAGTACTTTATTACATTTAGCTGTAACGAAAATTGTTCATTTCGTTACTAATTTCACAGTCAGCGAATTCAACGTTGATAATTCTAAACATTAACCCACAAATCTCACATAACCCCCCCGAACCGCCTACAACCACATAAAATTCAATAAAACTTCCATTTGCCCCCATTTGCGTATGAAAATTCTTTCCCCAATCACAACAGTACCGCGGAAAAAAAAACTTCTGCTTCTCGCGCCTTTAGTGGTGATAACAATTTTTTTTATTTGGCCCCAATTTCCACCTAACACAAACACACCCAACTTAGCCCCCCTTTAGAGTGGATAAAAACTTTTTTATGTTGATTTAGCATATTTTCTTTTTTTTCTTTCTCATTTTATTTCGACGCCAGGAAGCATTTTTGGCGACACGCACTTTTTCGTTGTGGTTGTTGTTGCTACTTTTTCAAGTACATTTCGGGGTCGTGTGCGAAAAAAACACACACACACAGAAGAATTTGCTGTGCTAATGTTTATGCTAATATTGTTGCTGTTTTTGTTGTTCTAAGGATTTCCGACATAGCATTTTATCCTATATAGAAAAATGTAGATGGCGCTTATTGTCGTCTGTTATGTAAATTTAGTGCTAAAATGTTTATTTTTGTGATTTTCGCTTACGGCTACCCAGTGTTGAGTGAACTTTTAGGCTACTGAGGAGACTGTAGCGGGAGTGGATGTGGATGTAGATGTATACACTGCTAAATGTCGCATAATTGACGCATAATAACGGTTTATTATTATTATTGCTGTGGAAGTTGAGGATAAGTTCTTTTTTAAAGAAGTAAGAAAAAGGGAGGTAAGTAAGTAAACTTAAATAGTAAGTAAATTTATTAAAATTCGTTATTAAATGGAGAAAACCTAGTAAAAATCACAACTCAAGGTAAAGTGATAAAAGTTATTGAATTGAAATCGAAACTGTTTCCAAAATAATTTAATTTCCTTTCTTTCATTCATTGAATTTGTTTCCTACCATAAATCTTTCCTTTTCCCTGCCACTAACAACCTCAAGTACTACGCCTTTCCAACTCCTCCCATCAATTTGTTCCGAGTAATAATTTAGTTCGATTATTTAATTTCAGCTTTCGACCGCATTAATGCGACTTTGACCCCATAAAAGCAACAACAACAATAACTGCCTGGGTGGGGCAAATACTTATTTTATTGTTATTCTACTGAGGGTTCTTTTCCGTGGAAATTCTGAGCAAACAAAAGGAAAAGCAACCGTTTTTCCGTTTGCTCCTTTTTTTTCGGGGCTTTTAGCATTGTTTACATTTGTTGTTATTATTGTTGGTTGGTTTCTGTCGGCTCTTTTGCGCCGATTCCCTTGACAATGCAATAAATTGCGCAAAATTGAAGAAAAATAAAATAGAAATCGAGTTCCCCCCAATAACAAACTGACACACAAACTCTTACCCAAACAATCCTACAAACACACACACACGCCCATTGAGGAAATCCCCCAAAATCAAGTGCTAAGCTTCCCACAGCGCAATCAATTGATTTTCTATTGTTTTGCCAAAAACATTTTTCTTTTATTGTTTCGTTGATATTATTCTTGTTTTTTTACAATTTGTTTTGTTGGGGAATTTATTGAAATTTTTGCGGTGGTTTTGGTTTTGTTGTTGTTTATTTTGGTTGTAACTGGTGTGCGCTTTCGGACCAGCACAATGGATTGGAGGTAGGCACTTTTTTTCTTTTGCTTTTAATTGTTTTCAATGGCACTACGCCATGTTGAAAAACGCTGGACATAGTGACAAAAAAGCACACAAAATTTATCGATTATTCGAGTAACATCGATAGTTGGATTACAATTGCTTCCGAAAAAGAAGAAAGGAAATTTATACGAATTTATTTATATTTTTTTCCAAATATGTCCAGAGCAAACCAATTGCTATGGGAGAACCTAATGGCCCTATCCTGTTTTATTCGAAAAAGTAGTTATAATTATTAAATTTAATATTAAGAATTGTATGGCACATCAAATTAACAAGAACTTACGTCTCTCATTTAAATGCACCCACACAGCACACAATTAGAATATGAAAGCCTCAATTAACGCCATGGAAACACAAGAAACCCCAGACAAACGGGCCTTAAACATCGACGTGGTTATTAAAGTTTCCAGAAAAAATCACAATGCAGACAATAATTAATTAAAATTCTCAAATCGAAACCAAATTAACAACGAAGAAAGCGTAACAGAGCCACACACCAGCAAACTGCAGTGTCGCCAGCAATTTCCTTTAGCTTTCTTGGAAAAAAACACTACAAAGTTCTAAAACAAAAATCTCATAAAAAGAAATTATGCATAATTTAATGAGCGAAACGAACACGTTGTCATACACGCCATAAAACTGTCATAACTTCTTCCATGTTCTTTCAATTTTTTTCAACTTTTCACAACGCCGACATGCATTCAAAAATGCATTTCCCGCTTGTTGGCTGTTAATGGCGCCCTCCACACGCCATCAATGGTACATTTGAATTTTTCGATTTTCATATTTTTCCATAATGTGCGTTAATTTTATTTGATTTTTATTAAAATTGTGTGTTCTTCCCCCCAATTAGCGCGAAACATTGTCATAAATTTCGATATCAAATGATGTTGGTGCTACATACTTAATGCAACAAAAACTGGCAACAGGTAACCCCGAATTGGTATGCTGACTGCGTTTCATAATTTAGTCGCCAAGGAAGAGAACCCTTTTTTGTGTGATGTAAGTTTTCCGAGAAAGTGTGCAGGAGCAACCAACCAAACGAAAAAAAGGAAAAACAAGATTTTCGTACATAATATTTTTATGAAATGTAACTTACGCGCCGCGAGTCCAAGTCGCGTCGAGTTGTCGTCTGGCGCCAGTTTCATTTGGGTTTTCTGTCTTTGTAGTCTTTACATGGGATGCCTTTTGGGGTTACCTGTTGCGTATGTTAAAACGACATAATGAAATGTTTTTGTAAGTTTTTATGATTTAAATTGTTCACAAAAAGGCGCGCGCTCGCCTCCTCAATTCGGTGTTTAGTGTGTGTGGCGTTGGAAATAAGGAATTCTTTGAAATGTTGGGGGTTAAAGGGCAAGACCCAAGGCACAACATGAATATTAGATTTGAATGTATATTTGAATAATTTAACAATTTAAATATTTATTCCATGTTGTTAAACTTGATTCGAAGAAGTCTCCTTGAATTGCTTCTCCTAATATTTCCGCTTATCATTTGGAATTTAAAAACAACTACTAATATTTCCGGATTAACAGATTTTACTTGACTGTCGTAAGGACTAGAATCAAACATCGGAGTTATTATAAAATCAAACTTAATAAAATGAAAAGAGTATTGTTTTGGATTCATCTGAGAACCTCATCGGGATTTGACCTAACCTAACTTAAGTAATATTAGTATACTAATTAGTAGTTGATGCTTTTTGTAATTTATTTTACGTAAACTTGTGTATTTGGTTTAAACTCTTTCATAGTTTTCATGTAGTTAGTATCCCTAATTACTGAATTCCTACAATAGAGAACATTTTTACAATTTAATGTTTTTTTGGCTACTTCAACCCCATTTCAAACTGACAACTCATTGCCATGTTTTACAACTAACAAGAAAATGTTAATGTCGCCACTTAAAAAACATTTTTCCTTCTTTTTTCCTATGAAAAATCTTTTCAAAAATGATTTAATAATATTTTCATGGAAATACCGAAATCTTGATCTGGAAACAACCAGCCTAGAAGAAGAGGAGGGAAACTTGTTGACAACAGTCGCATCGAGCTGTACTGTCTGCCAGTGGAGATTATTAAAAGTTGATTTATATGAAAACGAAGTAAAAAAAGAATTGAGATAAAGATCATGGAAGATGCTGCTGAAAAAAAGGGTGGAAACACATGTTTTATGAAATGTTTTCTGTGTTGAAATGGTTTCTTTGGGTTAAACTGGTTTAAATTAGGCACCTGTTGATTTTGTATAATAAATCTGTAAAAGGTTTTCAGTTTATGTGTTTGTATGTGACAAGGCTTTGAATCCACTTTCAACAAGATGAGTCTAAAATCACTTACCAAAAAAGTTTGAAATCATTTTTTCAATCAGCCAAATGGAAAATTGGAAATTATTTTAAATTACATAAGTCCGGATTTGTAGTGTTAAATAAACAAAGCACTTGCATGTTTTTCATTTCCCTTCATTTTGTCACTGAATCAATTGAATTGAATTTACCAACTTGTCATTTTCGCCACAAGTGATTTATTTAAATTTGCTGATGAAGTGTGAATACTTGGACTTGACTTGACCCCGCACCACACAAAACCAAAGGAAATGCTAGAAAGTAATCAAAGTAATAAAAGCAAGAGTGCTGCATACAACCCCAAGGCAGAATGCTTGATTGAATTCGAAAATGAAAATGAAATTGAAATGGATCTCGAGTCGGAATATGTGTGTAACTTAGAAATCATAGAAACCGAACTGAGTTAAGCCTTTTGCCGTATGAAAACAAATACATTTTTGGTTTGGGCAAAAATCATGGCTAAGGGCTATTTTGTTAGGTGGTTTCATGGGCAAAGGATGTGTTTATGGGATATGCCAAGGAAGCCATAATGGCTGGGAATATGTTAAAGTAAATATTCGCATTTTGATTTGTTGTGATTTGCTGTTGAGGATACGTTGAGAACTTGCTTGTGGGGGAAAAGAAAATAAATATTTGAGGTTTTTGTTATATTGGGAAAATGGATTTAAGGTTAAACGCAATTAAATTCAGCCCGAGGTTGTGTTTTGGTTTTTTTTTTGGTGAAAGGAGTAATTCCTTGATTTACAGAATTCAAGAACTTTTCTCTGGGTAAACATTTTATAACAAGGTAACTCTTTTTTTCGCAATTAAACTAAGTTATAGAAAATATATTTTTTAGGAAATTAATTTTTTTTTTTCGTAAAGAGAAAAAATGGTCTTTGCAGCTGCTGTATTTATATCCACGACACAAACCGTGACTCACGTGTCCCTTTTTCCAAAAGTATTTAATCTAATCAAAATTCGACAATAACCCAATTAGTAACCACCTACGAAAGAAATTGCAAAGACAAATTTATCCCAAAGGTAAATAGAGAACCCAAAAAAGTCGACTTCCTTGGAAGCTGCAGTCCAAAAGAAGAAAAGATTAAAAAATGGGACATTTTGATGCTATAAATTGAATTGAACAAATAAGACATCAAATAAAACAAAATATTACACAAATGCAGCTGCCGAATTACAATCAGAAGAAAAGGGAAAAGAACAATTTCAATTTGCTTTATAAAAATTTACAAAAACAAAGGTGACCATAAAACTAGCCGCGCAAGATTTGATAGTCAGAAGACGAAAAGTCAGAAGCAGAAGTTGGTCCGTCAACGCCTAAGACCTCCTCCGGTTGGCTGCCAAAGGATGCCGCTATCTGCAAAATATTGAAAGTGTTTTTCTGTTCTTTTTTACTTAGGAAGCAGCAGCATGCCAAAAGACATGTTGACTTGTCAAAAGAATTGCAGTTGCTTAAATTGTGTGACTTGCCTACGTTTAAATGGACAACACAACAGGATGCCATTAGCACAAGCGGCAGCATAAATGGGCAGGCAACTACCAACTACCAATTTTTTTTTTATAGGAAATCTTGTGGAAAAAAATTCAGCAGGACATTGAAATTTCACAGACGATCATTGTTCAGTTCATTTTTGTGTTGATTTTTCGAAAGGACACACATATATGTCCTTTTGTTGTGCCAAATGACAAGGCCTTGCTGTTTTAATTGAATTGTCTACTGAATGCAGCGTATCCACCCTTGTTAACTCCTGCTGCAGAGATTTGGCATGGCTTTGTGAACATCTTTATAAATGTCCTTAAAGATTCTGTTTTTTTTTCTTCCTTTTGCTTCTTGGCAACCGTTGATCGACCATGAAAAGCGCAATTATGCCTGCCACAATGATCGCTCGGAAATTTGCCATAATCATGGGGGCATTGTTATATTCTGTGTTTTTTTGTTTCTAACTCAGTCAGGATTCCTCTTTATTTCAGCTAGATCCTTTTGTCTAGCGATTCTTCGTCTTCATCGTCTTCTGGAAAATCTTTGTCTCGCCTTTGTTGTCAACTTTGTCATGTAATCGTTGTAATGTTGCATTTACACTTTTGTTGTCCTTTTTTTTGAAAGTTTTTTTGTGTAATTTTCTTTTTTAAATTTACTTTATCCTCCCTCGCTTTAAGAAGTAATTTTGAATCAAACAAAATATTACAAACAAAATAATTCCACGCCATAACTTTGTTTGTTTTTTCGAAGACAGATGTTTGCTTTTATTTGAGATTTAGTTAATTGTTAGTTACTATAAAATAAAATACATATTCGCTTTTTGCGAAAACAAGTTTTTTCACTAGTAAGTAGTTTAGACTTTAAGAAACATTGTCAAGTTGGGCTACTACGATTTGACAAATTCCTTTTGTAACGGTTTTATGAGCACCGAAAACAGCATGTTTCAGAGTCTTCAGAAATCAATTGTCCTTTTGCCAAAGTTTCCTGCTGTTCAACATATTAGCACCAAAATCCAGCCACCAATGGCAGGCGGTGCAGATCTAAGGAACTTCACTGTGAGGCAGCTGAATGTGTTAGGTTGGTCAGTTTTAGTGAAAGCATGTGAAAATTTGACAAAACCAGCGTGAAATCTGGATTTTCCAGAAGATAACGACGACAGAGATACTTAAAAAAAAATAACTCCAAATCCAAGAAATTCAAAAGTAAATGTAGAATTTTAAAAAGTTTATAAATTTTAAGTAAAACGAAAAACTATCTTATCTACCAACAATACTTACGAATTCATTACATCCTTCATACTTAAATGTGGCCTATGGCCAATGGCATCGATTTTATGCTATAAGTTGGAAAGGCGAATAATATCCCTGGAACACCAAAAAAAGGCTAACAAGGTGCTGAATAGTTTTTTTCATAAATGCCGAAGGCAGCACCATTTGCTGTCAGCACCAAAGTAAATCCTCTTCTTTTTTTTTTAATTTTGCAGGTAATTGGGATTACAAAAAATCATAAAGAAGAATCCTGTTTGCTGCTAATAAGAAGCAGTTCGCTCTGCAACTTAAGTATACTTACAAAAAGTTTTTGTGTTTCCGCACGGATTTTAATCTAAATTGCCAACAAAACCATAAGCTACGCAGCCGTCAAATGGCTGCTCTTCTCTTTGCGAACCCCGCATCTCTTTATCTTGGGCGCGCGATCGAATTTTGGCACATCTGCTGCCTTTTGTCTGCCCCTTTGTGGTTGGAACAAAAGAGACACCGGCCACTCTGCTGACCATTTGACCAACAAAATCAAAACGAAAAAATCTTCGAAAATTGAAGAATTCTTCTGTCGTGCCTACCTTTTTGCGAACTAATCATACTCAGGCTGATCATTTCTGCAGTAACTTCCTTTGTGCTCTCATTTGCTTAACCTTATTTTCATGATTCATGTACTCTATCCTTTTATGCTGCTCCTGCTGTTGCCGTGTCTCTTTAAAGAAGAAATTGATCCGTTTTGCAAATTTCTCAAATTTTTTTGTGAGTTTTTGAAGCAAAATTAATTTGCATTTCTTTTGTTCGAACTTTGTGTGTGCTTCCTTCGAGCGAAATTTAATCTTCAAGTTCCGTTTATGAAAGGAAATTGCGATCATCATCCAGTCAGTGGCATTTAGGCGCTCCACTAGTCAATTGGAAGTAGTCAAATACAAAAAATGATATTTTAAAGGTTATGCAGAAAAGTCTGTAAAAAAAAATGGAAGAAGATTTTGAGAAGTTTGAAATATTTCTCAAAAATGTACACAACTATTGATAAGTGAAGCGTGGTTTACACGCTTGTCCAAATTTTCACTAGTTTCTAGGAAGAATCTCGTTGCTATAAGAGTCGCATCGAGCTTGATAATAAGAATAATTTTAAAAATTGTGATTTCATGCTGGTTTTGTCAAATTTTCACATGTTTTTTTAAATATACTCACTGTTAAACCATGTTGCATTGCATCATGCTGTTAAACCTACTGCCTCAAAGTACTGTTTGTTAGAACTGCACCGCCTGCAATTGGTGACTTGTCTTCGGTGCTAATATGTTGAACAGCAGGAAACTTGCGCAAAACAACAATTGGTTTTTGAAGACTCGGAAACATACTGTGTTCAGTGCTCGTAAAACCGTTACAAATGGAAGTTGTCAAATCGAAATCAACAACAGTGTTGACAACAGTTAAAAATAACTGTGTAGAATAAAGCGGTTGTTCAAAGAGTTTTGTTAAAATACAAACTTTCAGGTTCTCTAACGCCTGAGAAAAAAGATTGTTAGTACGAATTGAGGTGCTGGGTGCTTGTCAACAAGATGTTAAAACCAAGAAAATGCCAAAGCGAAACTTAAACATTAAACTAAACTAAATTTTCCCTAAACAACTTGGAATTCCACATGTTGGCAGCAGCTGCACTTCCTACCTAAGAACACTGCTCACTTGACCTTTCAGAATGGATTTTATATGCGCTATGATGGTATATCTTTGTAATTGATACTTTATTTCAGACAATATGAGGCAACCAGCGTAACGATTATCAGCTGAAGAAAGAAGTTTTCCGAATCATTGCATTTTGAAAATCGTTCAAAAGAAAAGAAACCTTTTCAGCAGTTTCCATTTATATTTAAAGTATCCTGAACGCAATTGTGAATTATTTATGCTAGATTGATTTATAAAATATCAAAATACCGCGAAGGAATAAAACAGAAGACAATGAGCGTTAGATTGAAACGAAGATAAAGGAAATAAACCAATTCAGCTGTTATAGGAATACATTTTTTTTTCAATTTATGTTAAGTGCTTTTCCAATTGATGAGCGTATATAATTTCAAATTATTCGGATGGGCTTGTTTATGTTTTCATCAAAATTGATTTGACAGCGTTGTCAAACAAAAATTTTGATGTGAATTAAAATCATAATTGCTGATTTTTACCCTTATCGAATTCAGCTAAGAGCCCGATTTAGGGACTTTACTTGCACCTTTATGAATATAAATTACGTCCTTAACGATTAAAATCCACATGCGTTTATCACAAAAGTATGCTACGCATTTTTGCGTCGAATATATATATATATATGCAGCTCAAAAGTATGCAAGCATTTTAATATACTTTTGAACGGCTGGAAGGACTTTTTTTGTTGCTGGTTTTGATACAACCAGGAAAATGCCGCAAAGTGACAAAAATTCAAGTCACTAATATAATTATTCTTCAAGAGATTACCAGCTGAATTAATATCTCTGATAAGTGTTTTATTTAAACGTAATTTATTTATTTTAAAGTATTTATATATTTATAATTATAATCATCATTAATAATATTAAATAATTTCTCATTTTACATTTAAATAACTATGACTAAAATATTATACTTTTACAATATTTGTAATTATATTTATTTTCATTTTCATTTATCCGTTTATTCACTTTTGTTTTCCGTTTTGCAAATAATTTGGATGAAGTTTTGGATTTGCTTTATTTAGTTTAGATGTTTGCAGAATTTTTGATAATTAATTTAAAGTTAACATTTCTGATATATATATTATATGTATTTATAATTGTGTTTAACTAAATTTATGATATATTTTTAAATTTACACAAATTGTATTTATGTCATTTTGTATTTATTGCATGCAAAGATCAAGACAGAGTGTGTTGTATAGTTTGTTTTGTTTTGTTTTGGTTTGTTTTGTTTTGAAAAATGTACAAAGTGAGTTTGTTAATTTGGTTTTTTTGGGAAAAGTGTGCTAAACATTTCAATATTTATGTTGTAAATTTTACAAATTTCACGCTTACTCGAACGATGCTGGAATGGTACAAGTGCAAACATTTAGAATTTTTCACAAATATTTCGAAATGGAAACAAATCTGTTCTCAATAACTGAATATTTCACAATTAAAATAAATACATACAAAATTATAATTATACAAATTATAAATGGGAAAACTTAAAATTAGGAAAATTAAATTGAAATTAATGGGTTTTTTCTTTAAGGTATGATTTTTCAATAGTCTGTAAACAAATTTAATAATTTTTGTTCAACAAATGACAAAACTATCAATTGGACGTCTATTTGAGTATTGAAAAATCGGCCCTAAATAAATTTCAAATAAATTTTATAAATCAAAAAATTAATATTGGAAAAAACAAAAAAAAAAAAAGAAACAAATAATTGTGTTTGGCATTTTCAAAGTCAAATTACTTTTTTTTTTTTTTTGTTTTTTATGTAAATTATGTAAAATTTAATCAGTATTATATGAAGACGTATGATGTACTCGTGTAATGACGAAAAAGTATGTTTTGCCCCAGAGATCGTTCCACAGAGCAGAGAAATAAACCAAAACCCTTCCATGAAGAGTTCGAATTTTCCCATTCTCTCTCTCACACACACAACTATTCCCTCTAATTTTTCTTCTCCACACTGAGTTTGCTGGATTAATAAATTTTTTCACATTCTCAGGCTTCTCTTGTGCTATCACACATTGCTGTCCGTGCCCACAGCGCCCGTGAAGGAGAATGGCTGCGCATTGTTGACGATGCCCGCGCGATCATTCGTTGTGGGTGTGGTGCCGCCCGCTAGACCGGACTGCACGGCCGCTTGACGCATTTCGGCGGCGGAAGCTCTGCAGGTGAAGAAAAAGAAATTAGAATTAAAAATAGTCAATTTGTTAAAAAAAATAAAAGAAAAAGTACAGATACAAAAATAAAGGGATTATGTGGGAAAAGATACCAACTGGAGTGAAATGAGAGACAACTAAGGGAAATAAAAGGAAATTTTCGCAACAATCTTGAATTCAAAAAAATAATGTATTAACAATGAAATATATTCCAGGCAAGATCTACAAACAAAAAGTATGTATAAAATTAAATACTCAACAGGGAAATTAAAATACAGGGTAGGTACTAAGACTAATTTCTTGTAAAATTGTTTCTATTCAGCACACATAAAATGGACTGTAACAAAGTGGAATCGGTTTTTATCATAATTCAAAGTTTATTTTGGTTTCGGTTTGACCGAACATAAATTCTCTTACGTCTTTCATTTTCAATGAAACAATTTTTACTCAAACATTCACAATTTTACAAGTAATTTGTCTACAATTTTCTAAAGGTGCCTTTGGTAAGTAATTCAATACAGGTGCTAATTCTAAGCAGAAACTAAGGAAACTCAAAAAGTACAATAATTTTAGTTTAAAAAAAATTCAAAGTTAATTGCCTTTTGAGTGATGGTGGCGGCTAATCGACAGAAGCACACGTTGAATATTATTCCTAGTTGGCAGTAAAATTTGGCGTCGTAGACGATTTATTTCATTTGTTTTTTTGTGTTTATTTTTTGTTTGATTTTTTTTTAGAAATGCTCTAAAGGCATAGCATACTTTTAAGCTTGTAGTTGTTGAAAATTTGAGATTTTTAAGGAAATGTCTGACTGAGTCAAAAATTTGTGGACCAAATGACGCAAATGTGCAGCAAACTTGAAGATCTTTCATAACTTTATTCTTATTTAAAACTAAACATGTAATTGTTGTATTGCTTATGGATGCAAAATAACACTCAGAGCATAATTTGAGAATATATTCAGTTGAGTTGAGAAATATTGCAAAGGATTTGAAACGAAATTTCGAACTGTGACGGTGACGGTGAGAGGGAGGGGCTGGCTCCCCCTACCATTAAGATGGCTATATAGTTTGGAAAGCATACCACTCTAAGGCGTATGTGAATTTGTGTATAGAAATGCAATTAGTCGTTCGAAATACCATTAGCAAAGGGTGTTTCTTCTTTTTTTGGGCGATGTTTTCAAGCAACATTTGTACTCTTATAATAATTTGTTTATTTATTTTTAAATGAGCAAATATTCTATGTAAATGGAAATATGCAACAATTTCTCCAAAAATACCTATTACTTGCAAAATGCTGTGTTTCGTGGAAGTGTGGAAAGCTTAGCGTAACATTCAATATCCTTTTGGTTTTGTATTTTGTTTCTAGTTTGGTTTGGTTTTTTTTTATTTTTGTTTGTTTTTCACTAAATAACGGCAGCAAGTAACATTTCGTTTTTTATTGAAAAATATATGATTTTTCTGCTGAGATCAAACGCGCGTGTCTGTGGTGTGTGTGTGTGAGTGTATTGGCCGGGCTATTAACAACTTTAGTTTCTTTTTTTTTTGCTTAACTTTTTTTTGTAATTAACAATGAAAATGGAATGCAAATTTTTATTTGAGTATCGTCTTCTTTCGGTTTCGGTTTAAAATATTTCTCAACAATTAGTTCTTTTTTTTTTTTGGTGGGGCTAGTGTATGGAATTTTTAAATTGTTTTTTTTTTGTTGCTCTCTTGGTTTGTCATCACTCTTAAATTTGCAATAATATTCTCAACAAAACACCGAAACTACGGGCAAGAACTAATGACGTTTTTCCAGTTCAATCATTTTAGCTAGGAACCTCAACCGCACTTATGTTGGACGCCATACGTCGGGATCTTCCATTAGTGTGATATGCTGATCGGTGCCCACGGGCATTTGTCCGCCATCGGGTGCCATTTGTGTGGGCGATGTGGCGGCGGCAGCCATGTCCTCGCGAGATGCTCTGTTGTACGTTTAAGTGTGCGTGGGGAGTGTTGGTAGTGGAGGCGGTTTTCGTTAGATGATTTTTTTACAGTATTTTTTGTTAGGAGTTATTTTTTTTTAAGGAGTATTGCAAAGGTAAGCAAGAGAACGGAAAGAAAAATATACAGACAATTATATTTATATTAGGTTTGCATTAAGTTTGTATATATAAAGGTTTAGGGGGAAATTGCTTTTATTTAGCCACTTTACAGGGATACTGTAGCATTTTAAAATGGACTTATTAGATAGTTGTGTGAAAAGTTGGATTTGAAATCTTAAAACTGAAATCGTTTATCAGAGGCACAGATTTCAAGACATTTGTTGCAAATGTCCTTGTGCTTAAAATCAAATCCAAACTTTTCACACAAAAATGTTTCAACATTGAGCGCGTCTCGCAGACACAATTTTTCAGTGACAGGCTGAACAAGTTCTTGAGCGACTACCGTTTTTGTGAACAACAATTACTGTTCAGCTGATTGCAGTTCTGTCTGCGAAACGCTCTCACTATCACCGATGGATTCGCAGGTTAATTTGTTTAGTGTTGTACTCACTTCTTTCCTAACGCCATCATGCCGTAAATGACACCAGTGGCAAAGATCAAACCGCAGCCAAAGAAGCTACCCAAGCCCGGGCAAAGGCATATTGGTGGTATGGCCATGCTGCAAAACATAATATAATAGAATCAAATCGTTCACAAATCCAAATGGACCACAAATCGATATACTCACATGCAGTACAAGGCGGCGCGATTCCACATGGGACGCGCATCTGCCTTATCGGCCAGTTGGCCAACATACTCAATGCAGAAGAAACAACAAGGCGCTTCCAGTGCCATGACAACGAACCCCGCCAGCATTTGCAGTATGCCCGACAGGAGGCAGGTAACGCTGAGGAATATAATTGAGACGGCATTCCAGAGGCCAAAGAGTATAGCAACTGAAAATGGAAAAAGATTATGAAATTCTACTGTATTTTTTGAAGAAATCAAGACGAAAGAAGCACCACTGGTTGATTTTCTCAGTCAAATCTAATCTAAGGTTAATTCTTATACTAACAGTTCATAAACGAAGAAATATTTCACCCAAAACAGCCTCAATTATCTATCACGAAAATGAGGGCAGCACAGGCAGGCCACCAACTGCTTAAATAATTCACACTTACTATGCTCCATATTCATTTTGTTTGTTTGTTCTCAGCCATTAATCATTTCAAAATTGAATTTCTAAACAATTTTAAGTGCAACTATTAGTATGAATGGAATGAAATGGCGTGACTCAGTTGATGTCAACTGCAGATCGTTGGCAGGCGCTTCAAAACAATCTCATTAAATTAATAATAATAATTATAGAGTCAACGCAGACAAAACGGTACAACAAAGATCGTTCAACCGTTCGACCGGCAATTTTTTTGCTTTGTGCTAAGACTGTAACCGGTTTATGGCTAAAAGCACTAAAGCCACTCAAACGGTGTTCGGAGTGTAAATTTGCATTGAAAAGATGACCAATGTGTCAAAGGTGAACATTAAAATGGCTTATACAATTTTAGTATTATGAACAATTTCGACCATATACACTAAAACAGTTAGTTGAAAATGTCATAAAATCCGGTTTGTTTGTTCTTTGGCCAAAACATTCGCTGATAAACGAAAATTGTTTATTTTTGACTTTTGTGCTATCACAAAAAAAACGCCCGCCGCTTTCTTGTTTTCTGTTTTTGCCAATCTGTGATAAGACCTGCTGAGCTTCATTGAAATTTCTGTGATTATCTATGAAAATGAAAACCAAATGACTAATAGCTGCTGTGTTTGCAATTGAAGCGTCGTGGCCATGTGGGGCTTTTTGTCACCGAAAAAATTTCGAAAATGAAAGTTCCAATGATACAATGATGATGAGAATCAACACCACGCATTCACGCCCACATAAAGTGGATAGCATAAGGTTATTAGGCAATGATCTGTCAGTTTTTACAAGACAATAAAACTTTTTCTGTACTATTTTTCACACTTTTTGTATACTTTTTTAGTAACTACACGTCACTTGTATGGCTTCTTATTGCGTTAATCAATGAGGTATCAAACTGCCTAGCTCTCATGCCACAACCGCATTACTTTGTTCATTCGATTGAAGTAATAATTAGTAAACATAATTAAAATACAAAATAAAAACGCTTTAATTTTAATTCATTTAATTTGTCATAGAAAAACCAAAGTTTCATTGCAAAGATACAAATAATTGAATCACAATTTAATGTAAATGCACCGAGGCGTTGACAAATGCAAATGCACTTTCCATAATCAAAAAAACGCAGTAAAAGCATAGCAAATGCAATGCATGGCAATGAATTTGAGAATCTCGAACTGATAAGGAAACAAGTCAAATAATAGAAAACGCCAAATCTTCGAGAAAAGTTAACAAATTCCAGAAGATTGTGAAATAACAAAATGATAATGTAAAAAATGATAAACTGAAATAATAATGCTACAATGAAAATAGTTAAAATCTATGAATACGTTCCCCATACGAAATCATGTTCAAAATTGTGTATAATAAATGCATTGCCATACAAGAACAAAATATGGATTATACTACGAATATGGAATTCCAACACTGTCTCACGATTTACTATCAAAGGCGTTTTAAAGCATTTTCTTAAGCTGTCCAAACTTGACACAGAAAATTGACACACATGACACCCTTCTACCCTTCAACAAAAACAAAAGATTGCTCCATATTATTTCTGTATCTCCTTTTATCAATGTCAGTTTCGGGTAAGGGGGGGCGTTGCAAAACGGTCCTTTAGTGGGTGGTATAACGAAAAGTTACCACCACCCACCAAATAGACACAACGCAAAGATACAGAAAAAAATCGATCAAAACAATAAAAAAAAAATTTTCGCATATTTTTAAAACAGCTGTTCTGATAAATCCACTAAAATTAACAAAAAAAAAAACCTAAAATAATTATAACAATTTTAAAAGTATATACTCACAAAATGCACCCACAATGCCAAGTAACCGTCCGCCGTATTTCATATACCAAGGAATGTCGTCGGCACCTTGATCGGGTTGGTTGGGTCGGGCCAGCAGGCCAGTGATCTTTTCCGCAAAAGACTGTCATGACACAAAAGAGGGAATAATTAAAGTATAAAAAGAACACAATGACTGCGAGGCAGCCAAGCAACCAAGCAAAGGCGAAGGGAAGTACCAGCGAAAAAATCGACTTTTTCTGGCCACTTATTTGCGCTGTCACCACCGCCAGATGCAAATTTTCTTTTGTATTCATTTTCGCTCTAGTACGCCTATTTACTTACCATTTTTGGTTTATTTCGCTAGCACTTTGATTGAACTACAACTTGATTACAACTTTAATAATATATTTTAATTATTTCCACCGAAAAAATCCGTTTTATTTTGTACGCGTAAGAACTTTCCGTCTTCTTTTACGACCAGAAAAATTGGTGATGTATTCAATTCGGTTAACGAGTACTGCTTTTACTCGCTATTTCATTCTGTACATTTTCTTATTGCAAATATCCGATTAGAAACTGTTTTTGTTTGTAATTAAAAATCAAAGTCAAAGTTTTCATTTGTGTTTGTAAATGACATTTATATGCATTGATATAAAATTGGTAATATCGATTTGAATTATAAAATATTTGTAAAATTCATTATTAAAACCACTACAAAAAGTAATTCATTTATGCATCACTACAAAAGTAATTTTTCCCATAGTAAAGAAACGAGTAAAAAATTTGACACATCAGGAAAAAGAGGAACGAGTAATGGCGAAGCAACGAGTAGATTATTGACTTCCCATTCAACTGTTGTGAAGCCGATTTTAAAAATCGAGTAATTGAGACAAAAAATCGAAGATTTTCGAAGTGCCTTTTTACATTTGACTTTGTCCGATTCCACCTATGTAAAGCTATAACATTTTTTTTTAAATTTATATAAGGAAACCTAACTTTTTGGATGTATTTTCACAACAATTTCCAGATAATTATCACACAGTTCAAACAAAATTTGAAAAAAATCACGTGAGACAACATCGTACACCAATTACAAATTTCACATCTCACACTAATAAAAAATTTTCACATAAAATCTCAGATGAGCTAAAAAATCTCAATTCTCTGAAGCTTTTACAATATCTCAATATGAGATAAATCTCACAAATCTGGCAACCGTGAATGAAGTGTTTACTAAAATTCGTATTTACTGAGTCAGCTGTTCAAATCCTGGATATCTTTAATTTTTGTTTACGTTATAAACAACTGAAATGTGTTAAAAAAAAATGGGAAATGAAGACTTTGCGAGCAATAATAATAAGCAACGAATTTGTCGCCTCTGCGCCACGGAACACGAAAACGGGGACAGCGTTCAATGGAACCTGGTGCATTCGATTTGCGGATATTTGGGAATTGAGGTGGGTGGCGGGTTTTGTAAAAATTATAGTAATTTATTTTTAAATAAAATAGTTCCTTGATGATGGCCTTCTTCCGAATTCACTGTGCGCTTCCTGCATATTTGAAGCGGAGTCTACAGACAAATTCTTGAAATTGGTGAAAGTAGGTCAGCAGAAACTTGCGAAGCTTTTGGATGAGTTCGAGGACAGACTAACAGAGTGGGTGGAGGAGGAAAGTGGAACAAGACAAATTCCATCACGAAAAAAGCGTGGCAGAAAACCAGGACATAAAGCTAAACTTTTGAAGAATGAAAGTCCAGAAAAAGGAGAAATCACACTCACCACATTTCCAAGTAGTACAAATGAATTGGAACGCTCCACACGTTTGAGGCGTCCTCCAAAACGTTACATTGATGATGGCGCGGACCTATCGAACAACAACAATTCTGGTAAGTTTTTTTATGGTTTCCTTATCTGAATTCATCTAAAAGTGAGCCATTTTTTCTGTAGTATCGGATTCTTGCACTCTCATTACAACCGAGCCCATAGCGGAACTTCGTTCCATCGCTGGTGTTTCTCTAGCTGAAGTTATAGAATTGGATACTGCCAGTTCCTCCTCGACAAACACCCACACCAAACTGCATTTGATCTGTGAATATTGTAAAGAAATATTTCCAACGCAAAAACGTTTCCTCAAGCATATAGAAACGCACCAAAATTGCTCGTACGAATGTACGCAATGCCTGAGGAACTTCCGGGTTAAACATGACTTCGAACAGCATCAACGAGAAGAGGAGCACACTGGTATGGGAATCGTTGAAATGATGGAACCAATAAAAAGTGATGCAATCGCTGAAAATGAAATCATTAATAATGTAACGGCTATCAACATTGTCGTGGGCCAAATAACTTCCATTGACTCCATTGGTACAAAAGACGAAACGAATGCGAATGAGAGTTTCGATATAGAATCATCCAAGGAACATGGCACAATGTCCGAGCAAATCGAACGAAATGTGCCAAAATCCAAGTGCTCAAATTCCACTTATGCCTGCTTGAAGTGTTCCAAGACATTCGAGAGTCCGTATGCGGTGCGGAGACACAACAAACAAGTGCACATCGCGGCTAGAATCTATAAATGCCAATTATGCATTGCCTCTTTTAAGGTTAAATCTAATCAATTAATTCGTAACTTTTTTGAAATTTTCCTTCGTTTAACTTTTTAGAATAAATCCAATTACAACTACCACTTGGCTCATCATACTGATCGAAGGCCTTTCAAGTGCGACGTGTGTGAAAAATGTTTCATATTGAACTATGAATTGACGGTGCACCGTCGAGTACACACCAAAGAACGGCCGTATTCATGCGATGTAAGTGTGAACTTAATTATTTGATCCCAACTTTTGATTCCTTTTTTGTTTAATTTTTATTAGCTTTGCAATAAAACCTTTGCGCACCGCTGTAACCTTGTCGTTCATCAGAGGCTGCACTCCGGCTTGCGTCCATTTAAATGTGAAAAATGCAGTAGCGGCTTCAATAGCAGCTCGCATTTGACAAGACACAAAGAAATGCATCTGAAGCAAGCGCAGAATCGAATAAATAAAAAATTGACCGATGAAGCTGTACAGCAGCAGACCTTGGCACCAGACTTCTTGCCTGTAGAAATGAACGGAAGCGAACATTTCTATACCTCGACCACCAAAGCGAATTCGCTACTCAAAATCCACCGCCAAGCAACGACTCCAACAAAGTCACAAGCTAACCACTGCACAGTCGATTCGGCAACAATTTTGACACCAGCAAATGCGTTCACTGCTGTTGCGCATGGCGATTATAAATTTCAATGTCCCACCTGTTATAAGTACTTCAAGCAACGTTCTACGCTCACAAAGCATGCGCGCACTCACTCTGGCGATAAACCCTATAAGTGCCCCCATTGCCCGAAAGCCTTTGCCGATCCATCCAATTTCAAAAAACACAAAATGCTGCACAAGAATGCCACCAACGAGTTGAAAAATGTCAGCTCAAAGCTCCTTTCCGGCGCACGACGAATGCAACAAATGCGTCTGTCGCCCACACACAGTATTGCCTCCGATCCCGATCCGGATGGCTTGGAGACGGCTCTATTGCGTGTTAATGCATTTGCTGAAGCATCGACGGCCAGCGTCGAGCAATACGAGCTCCCTCCAAATGACGGGGACTGTCTCCGGCAGTTCAATGAACCTGATGGTCTTGTGTCATCTGGAAATGTGCCCAATAATCAACTGGTTTGTATCTCATATCAGGATCCCACGAATCCGATTGATAATAAAACCACCACATTCTACGTGATCAATTGAAAAGATGTTCAGACTGTCTGAAATGGAAATTGTTATTCAATAAATTGTTAGAAAAAATATATTATTTTGGAATCATGTTCTCAACCCCCTATTATCCCGGAATAAATATGATCTTAAAAGAGAATGTGATGTTCTACTCTCATCACATCAATGCCAAATACAAAAAAAAAATCAATATTTGGCACTACAACCCACGAGGATCTGGGCCGAACTTCTAGCTGCAGACACGAGTTGTGTTTCCTTGATTAGCTACCCAACAAGTTTATGAAATTAAAACACAGTGGATTTTTGTTGTTTTGGTTTTGCTCGAAAGTACAAAATAAAAAGAGAGTGGCTTTATTGAATCTATTAATTTGGCGTTGTTTTACGAAAGCGGTCGAATGGATTAGCAAAGAAATGTATTTGATTGAATATAAGGAATTACAATAGCAAAATTAAAAGTATGTACTGAGAATTTAAAATTAATATGTATTATTTCAATTAAAAGCGTATTTGAATTCTAAAAAATTTGAAATAAATGTTATTCAGCGAATTTCATTAAATTCGACAGAGTGGCCAATTAGGGGTTTTTAGGATGCTGGGGTGCGTTCGCGTAACTCGAAAGACTTGCAAGAGGTTTAGGTTCACTATGATATTTCGTTCGGTTTGAGTTTATATCGAAAGACTTTCGACACCACATTTAAGCTAACGTCAAATTTCTAGTTACACGATCACGCCCCGGTAGTTGTGCTGGGAAAATCGATACTTAGATTAAAATAAACTAATACAATTCATACATATATAGTGTCTGGATTTTCATAATAGATATGTCATACAAAAAAAATGCATAACGAATATTGTACGTATGGAAAAATTACTGAGTAGCAACAACATTAAAGTAGTTCATAGTTAACATCAATTTTAATACAATTGCAAAGGTTTTAGATTTTCTTTCCAAATAAATTTCGGAATTGTACGGTTGAATTTTGGATGAGTTTTGAAAGCATTTGTGTAAAAAAAATCAATAGCAATTTAAAACCTTTGTTAACATTAATACAAACTTAATTTAAAACTTAGTGGATGGTTGAAACTATTTGCTATGCTTATTGACTTATTCGGCAATTGCATTTTAAACTTAAAATTTCATAATTAAAATCAAATGCGTTTTTTTTTTGTTGTTAAATATGTAGAGTTGTTGTTGTTTTTTATTCTGTACTTTTCGAAAAAGAAAGTGTTTGTTGTTGTGTTGTATTTACTCTCTTTCGTTTTTAAACCAATTTGTTGTTGTATAGTATACTTTTTAAAATTCGAATTCGCTGTTGTTGGTTTTTTTGTTGTTTTTGTATGCCTTGCAAATTGTCAAGTATATAAATTGTTCTTGGATTTTTTTTTAAAGCTTTTTCGCCATTTGTTTGTTTGTTGGTTGGTGTCAATTTGTTTGGAGGCAATGTTTTTAGTTGTTGTTGATAGAAATCAAATGTGTTTGAATTTTTCGGAAAAGGGAAATTAAAAAATCAGTTGAAGTAAAGGTGGCGGCGATGGTTCAATACGATTTTGTGGACTTTCAATAAGGGCATTACCAATGCGTCATATATAAAGTCAACAACTCGTGAAGTATCATTGGACAAAAAATACCTAATGACAAATATGCGTTTATGGCTCTATATATGATGACTTGTGAATACCCTCAATAATGATTTCAAATTCAATTTTCTATTGGAAAATATTGTCGGTATAGTTGTATTGGCCGTATCACTATTGAATTACACTGTGCTCGAATTATGATATTTTTTTGGAACAAACAGCGCGTGGATAAGGTACTTCAAATACGCGGATTTTAGGAAAGTTTATTGTGTCTTCAAAATAGCTATAAAAAGCTTTAATATTACCAATATAAAAAAAATTAAAATTTAATATTTTATTTTAACAAAGTTTTTGTTTTCGAAAATTTTAAAATTTTTTCAGTTTTTTGTTTAAAAATTTGTTAAAAACATTAATAAATATTCAAAAAAAATCAAAAATATTTGAAAAAAATTCGATAATTAAAATTTGTTCTCCAAAATTCTTTAATATTAAATATTTTTACTGCCACGTCTATTGCCATTAGAATCCTACTTGTATTAACTGTACCCACCCGAAGCGCAGTCTGTTCTATTCCACAGTGTTATTAAAAAGTTGATAAAAAATCATTTAAACAATTTATAAAAATCAAAATTACAAACACAATTGATTTCTCTGGAAGTAAAGATACTAGAAAAGCTCAAAGGTTCTTTTCAGATCACATGCTTCTTTAAAAACTTAGAAATGTTTAAATTATAAATTGAAAAGAAAATTGTTGTTTAGCAGGTCAAAAATATTTAAAATTGAAATCATAAGAATGGGGCCTGCTAAACTAATAGATATGAAAATGTTGTGAAAACTAATAAAGTATTATTATTAGAAAAAAAGAATGAAGGTCGACCGATACGCAGTATTTTCGGCCAAAGTAGACGCTAAATCTGACACCAAATAAAAAAAATTTAACATTTTTAATTGAGCGAGATACTTTTGCAGCCGGAATTCCGTGTATCGGCCAATCTCTAATTAAAAGCATAAACAATGAAATGAAGTAAATGTCTTGAAAATGCATTAATCCTTGATGCCGAAGAGTGAAAATGTGCTTGTTTGCAAATGCCAAGGAAATAGCCAAACAATAAACATTTTCGTTGCTAGAGTCGTTGGAGAGCATACACTGGGAGATTTGAAATGATGTGAACTTTACAAATTACATAAGTTAAATTTGGCATTTTTGATTATTATTTTTTGTTTGTTTGTTTAAGGACTACAAATACTATCACAAATATTAAATGAAGCTGAGCTGCAGCAGTGCACATGTGAGTCATATATTGTACAAGTTTCATTTTGCAGCACGACGTTAAGAGAAGACTTAAATAGTTCTAATGCTAAAAGGACATACATTTTCGTTTAAAAGTAATTTTAAAATAATTCATTTTTTCCATATTCAATATTCAAGTGCCAAGTGCCATTCAAAGTGAAAACAAGTATTAAATGGTGAAATGGTATTTTTCTTTAAATATAAGTTTACGTACGCTCACTTAGAAATATACTCTCCAGTGTTATGGCTCTCCGCGCTCTCTAAACTCTTCTAAAATTTACTTTAATTTCATACTGAATCAGTGGCATTCATTATTTTGAAACAAAAAAATGTTTTTAAAAAAAATAAAAATTCTTCGCGTAAATAATAGAAACCCAAAGAAGATTATAAAAGATAACCTCAAAATGTTGAACTAAGTAGCATTGGATTAGTATTCAAAGAAACTAAGCGCGAGAATTGTGGAAAAAATTTCATCAAATTGATCAAAGAAATGAAATAAGATATTTAAAAAAAAAAACAGAAATTAAAAAGGAAAAAAATCAATCGAAATAGAAAATGCTGTTGTTTGGTACATTTTTGAGCAGACTGGCGAAGGGGCAGTATAGTAGGAAATTGATTTTTCTTTAATCACTCCAGATAAGCAATGACAGTCTCTCTTCTGCCCCCCCCCCCCCCCCCCTCATCCCCCTCGCTGCTCTCTTTAGCAAAATACATTTGCAATGAAATTCTTCGTGAATGAGAAGTTCGTCCACGAATTGAAACTGGGCGTGAATTTTAATTGTTGCGGCTGCTGTTGTTGTTGCGGCGGCTGATGCGAATTGGCGCGCTTCAGAATGCGCAAATTTGTGCCCGAAGCCATGCGTTGCAATTGCTGGATGGTGGCTGCCGTTGTTGCTGCTGGCGGCGTAGCGAAATGCAATGAAACCGATGAGGGGCGTGGTTTCAGACCGGCACCATTGGTAGTTGGCCCTGAATTGTTGCTGCCACTTTTTGTGGTTGGGGGCAGTAGTGTGGGCGGTGGTGATGGTGCTAGGGTCGATGATGTGGCCGCAGCTGCTGCCGAGGCCAAGGCTAGTAGATCAGAACCGGACATGGGCGGTGGTGTTTTGTGGCCAGCAGCACCGATACCGATGCCAACACCGCCAATCATGAAAATGCCATTCAAATTGGAATTGGTGACGACCAGGGATTGTTGCTTTTGTATGCGTTGCTTGGCGTTGCTAGTCGCGATGGTACTGTTGTTGGCGTTGTTGTTATATTTATTGTTTTGCTGTTGTTGCAGCTGTTGCAAGCCGTTCTTATCACTTTGGGATTTAGCGCGCACACGGCCGCCATTGTTGTTCGTATTGGCATTGCCATTCGATTGTTGTTGTTGTTGCATTTGCTGCGTTTGTTGCTTTTGTGCTTTTGCTGCCTTCTCAGCTTGTGCCGCTGCTTTCAATTGTTGCTGCTTCTCTTTGCGTATTAGATCAAAGGAGCTGACAATCTGCAAAAAAAAACAGATCAGAAAAAATCCATAGGAAGGTGAATTATTGCTCTTACCTTCTCTCCGTGCTGCGTGGTGCCATTCTGGCTTTGACTATGGAACAATTGACGCTTTGATGTCGATGCCGAGCCGGAGGAGTTGGCTCCGTTAGCACAATTAATGTTCACACTGTTCACAACTTTGGAGGAGCAGCGTTTATGGTTGCTGTTGTTGTTGTTGTTATGATTGCATACATTTCCCACAGCCGTATTTGCGGTTGTCGATGACGATGACACTCCCGATGATGGGGCTGTTGCTCTGGCTACTGCTGCTGCAGCTCCAGTTGATGATGTGGATGATGCAGCTCCATTTGTAGTTGTTGTTGTTGTTGTTGTGGACTTATAATTACTTTGATTATTGTTATTACTTAGATTAGTTAGTTTAATACCATCCAGATCACCCATGGATTTATGGCGTTGTCTTTTTGAACGATTTGTGGCTAATATTGTGGTTGATGTTGCATTTTTGGCAGCACTGCATCCTGCTCCTCCTCCAGTTGTTAAGGCATTGGTTTTATCATCATTGTTGTGTTGTTGTTGTTGCTTATTTTTCTTACAACTATTATTTGCATTCGAATGCTTTTGATTATTATTACTGTTATTACCGGCGGCCATCACTGGCATGTTCGTAGTCAACGGTGAGTTGGACGTGGGTGAGGCTGATGAGCCTGCTGCGGCTACTGGTTGCGTGCCACCACCGGAGAATTTGCGTCGTGTCTCAATGCCCGAACGCTTGTCGTTGACCCACTTCTTGAGGCGCTTCACGAATGGCATTATCATAAAAAAGGAATTAGCATTGATTCCCAATTTGGCTTTTGATATGGCATCGTTTTTGTTGATCGGCAGCGAATCGATTGGAAACCATTCGCAGCACTTAATCTCATTGCGAGTGCGTGGCGAGAATTGCGTCTGCAACGGAACGTTCCGCACAATGTACAGACGCGTATATTGATAGTTGAGTACAGCCTCAATGTAGTCGTTCGGTACAATTAATTCCGTGATATCATAGCCAGTTTCTTCGTAAACCTGCAGAGACATGAACGACAAGTTTCGAATTAATTGGAATTCCTATGGGGGGAAATCTGTGGGGGAAAACTTACTTCTCTTGTGGCACAGTGCACCGGATCTTCGTTCTCGTTGATTTTACCTTTGGGGAAGCCCCATGAACATTTGGCGAAATACGATTGCACTAGAAGGCAATAATTGAGATCCTCCGATATCAGTATGGCCCCATAAGTGGGCACTGAAAGCTTGTAGTTCTTCCAATCTTCTAAAATCTTATCGATTGACGATAAATGTTTACGTAGGAATGGAATATGCTGGAACCAACAAAGAATATGGGTATAACGATGGGGTGAAGTGTGGGTGGGTGGGAGCTTGCAAGCAACTCACCTGAAATAATTGCATAGCAAACTGTTTCATGCCAACGGACTGCAGTTTCTTCTCCTCCTCCATTGCGCAGAAAAAGTCCAAATAGAACCAATGGGCCAATTCAATTTGGAAGCAAATCCTTATCAGATTGCTCAGTTCCATGTCAGGAACGTTAATGATGAAACGACTAGCCAGATCGTCAAGTATGTCGGACGGAATATGAAAATTGTGTTTGTTGCCACCGCCGCCGCCGCCGCCACCACCATTATTGTTTGTTGTAGTTGGTGGTTGTGATGGTGCTGCTGCTGCTGCTGATGATTGCGAATTGGAACTCGTTGCGGAATTCGTTGTTGTCGATGATGATGTTGCAGCTGTAGCAGCTGCCGCCAGTGTTGATGGTGTGCCTGATTTCTTATTGCTGTTGTGGTTTTTCGATGAGGATGATGTAGTATTTGAACTGGAGGTGATTTTTGTCACTGACGACGACGATAATGATGATGTAGTAGCAGTAGCAATTGCAGCGTTATTGATGATGGCTGCTGGTGGTGTCGCCAATCCGACGGAATTGAATGAGAAAATATTATTCGTTTGAGTATTCATAAAACCATTTGGTTGTTGTTGGTGGTTATAATTGCTATTGTTGTTATTGACATTTAGGGCCTTTTTTAGGGTGATTGATGCCAGGAGAGCGAGTCCATGACTGGATGTAATTGCTGAAAAGATGAAAAGGCAAATTCAGTGATTAGACTTTAAGATAAGATAGGGAGTATATTCGTACTTCGTACAGTTCCACTTCTTACCATTTTCATTTTTGAAACCTCCTCCCGAGTTGAACAATCCCATAGCATTGCTGCCGCCGTTCGTTTTGTCCTGCTTCGCTCCAGGTAGTGTATTTATTGTGGTTCGCGTTGACGATGATGACGACGACGCAACGACGGAATTTAGAGCAACTTCCATTATTTTTGCTTTACTCTTACGCTTAGTTTTCTAACGTTTCCGTAGCGCTTCTCTGGGGCAAAAATGTTTGCCGTTTCAGAAGCTTAAACTTACAAAATACAAAATTAACTTGAAATTAAAAAGGAAACGCAATTTGTCCTCGTTTGTCGATATGAGGGGGGACAAAGTAAGTGGTGTAGATTAATGGACACCGAGTAAGGGAGAGAGAACCACTCGCTGTCTCGCTCGTAGCTGCGAAGTTTTACAACGGTAGTTTTTTTGACTCTGTTAAGCTGTAAAGTCACGAAAGTGTTTTTTTTTTACAAACTTTTCCGATTTTTGCAGATTTGGTGCGTTGATGGAGCGGGGAAAACATATGATTTCTGATTTCCCTGCTATTTGTTGATGTTAATATTTTTTTTGGGTTGCTATTGTTTATTGTAAAGCCGTTCATCCACAAGAGTGTTGCCAACCTTTCGCAACAAAAAGGCAGCACGAACACACACACACCTCGACTTTTAATAGTATTGGTGGCCTGGGTGTTTTTGTCCACTTTCTAAATTATGAAAATTTTCCTTGCTTTTGTGTTGCCTTTTACACACTTCCGTTCTGCTCTTGTTTGCAATTAAAAACACTATTATTTCGAAATACACAAGTTGTTGTTGCAAATACTTGAGTTAAATTATTTTTCCTCGCTGAAAAATTACTTTTTCTTCGCTTCTCTTCCGTTCATGATATTTTTGCTGCGTTGTCGTTAGCGATGGGCAACATATCGGTCGATATTATTAATATTAATCGATGTTTTATCAAAAGCCATTATCCGATAATCCGATATGTGCAATTGATAGAATGCATTTTTATTTCAAATCACTAAACTAAATAACAAACTTTGTAGTTGAAATTCTATTGTAGAATACAAAAACGTGTGAAGAAAAAACATTTATCTTAACTCTTCACCTAAAGGCTTTTTTGAAAACCTTTGCGCATAACATCGATATTTTTTGATATCGTCCATCACTCGACTATAATTCTTCGCGAAATTAGTGTTGCCAACTAATAAATAAATTACTGTGGGCTTTTCAGATTTCGTATGAGCCAATTTCCACTACTTTGTAAATAAGCAAAGCATGGAGTTGCCAACTATTATGTTCTTTGTCAGATTTTTCGTCATGGAAATGACATTTTTCTGAAAATTTAAGAACATTTTTAAATCTTCTTGCTAGACAATTTGCCTGCTCCAAAGCCCTGATCATAGTTTTCAGATACATATCTCACAAAAAATCAAACGAAAAATTTAAAAAAATACCACTTTAGAAAAAATCGCATTGCAGTTAAAAAGTATCTCAAATCAATTAAAAATGTTCACAACAAATCTTACAAGAGTGAAAATTCTCACAAAAAATCTCACAAAACTTACCACAAGCCAGTAAAAAAATATTAATATGAGATAAATCTCACAAATCTGGCAACCGTAATACAAAGTTCAAATCCGCATTCGATGAAGTAAGTCTTTTGGTGCATCACTAGTTTTTAATTTTGTAGTTTTTGCGGGGACAGAAAATTCGCAGAGCAGAGTAGATACATTAAAAATATATACAAATTCACTTAGTACATTATTATTATTCATTAGGTTTAGTCTGGTTTATTTGTTATTAAAAGCATACATGCACAGTTGAATAATAGAAGTGGTTGCACATAATCCAGACATAATCCAAGCAAAAAAAGTGAGCAAAAAATACAATTTCTCGGCCTAACTAAACTACAAGAAGATAAAGTTCCTATTTATTGGGACAATTTCATTAATGGCTCTACTTATAAATAAACTATACTATATTGCTCCATATATCAATCGTTTTGTAATGGACAATAGGTGGTAGGAGGTGAGTACAAGGTGTGTTAATTAATTTGTTGTTGTTAGGTTTTATTTGTTATTCATTACGCTCTTTTGTTATAGTGAATATTTAATGAGATTTTCTGCTGGCGCACGATTGAATTTCAACGTACAAATGCAAATGGTAGTTAACATTGACCGACCGTGTCAGTAGATAAGGGATTGAAACGCATTTTCACCAATTAACTGTAATTTGGTCATGACGCAGGTCGCAGGGCGGTAAGTCAATTGTGCAAAATTTCACCTCTCCCACGACAATGTACTGTATGCAACTTTAATGATTTTGTTTTCTTTTTTTTCAGCTGTTGCTATTACAGGTCGCATTCAAACGGGTAGGCCTCTTGAGAATTTGCAGCTGTTGGGCGGCGCCGTCAAGTGCCCCCCGAGCCACTCAAGAAGAATACATTGAAAATTGTCATACGCCATTGAGAAAGGAAAGACGAACTTAAACGATATAACCTTCGCAAATTTTGTACCGCACGCAAAACCGTTGCGAAAGAGCTTATTGACTATTATTGTAAAGTGCAGACTGGAGGAGGGTATTCATGCCTCGAATGTGTATTGACCGGATTAAATGAGAGTTTTAAGTACAACAACGAAATTTGGAAAGCAGTAAATGAAAGATTTTATTGGATTCTAGTTAAATTAGTCATCGAAACTGAAGCAAATCTGAATTAAAAATATCACAAAAAAGGCAACAAAAAATTAAGCCCACTTTGAACAACACTGCTTGTATATAAGTTGATAGAAACCAAGTTCACCAAAACCAACGATTCTTAAGAAAGCCTTTTGCTCCGAAATAGTATCCGTATTTTCTATATATTTGTCCAAATCTTCAAGAATATATTTATGTATTAATTTTGCAACAAACACAACAAACTAACCAAATGATAACTAAAAAAATGTTTAAACTACGACAACGCAATTGCCTCATACTGACTACAGTGCTGGTGACAGCGCCTTGCATTGTAATTCTTATGATCATGGGTCCAGAGCTATCCACCGAGCTGTCGCTCTCGCAACGGCTAGCGGAATGTCATATGCGAATACAATATCTGGAATCGATGTATCGGGCGCGTCAAGAAGACGTCGCCATACTCTCACAGTACTTGGCAGCCACGCAGAATACCACAGCGGTGACACTGCCGGGCGGCAATGGCAGCACTCCACCATACTCATCCCCGATGTCGACGGCCTCATTGGGCCGTGTGAGCAGTCTCTTGGACACACTCAGTCCCGAAGCGCGACAACTCATCCGGAACGCATCACAATCCCACAAAGCTCACCAGTTGACATCGTCCTCGATTGTCCGTCTGCCCACTGCATACCACTTTCTGCCTCACCTACTCGACGACGCGGCCTCACTGCGTCCGGCTTTCATAAGGACCAAGGGACGAACTGACGTCAGCATTGTGCTCGGTGTGCCAACGGTGAAACGCGAGAAGCAATCATATCTGCTGGCAACCTTGCACGACCTGATCGATCGCATGAACGAAGAAGAACAAAACGAAACACTGATTGTGGTGTGCATTGGCGAAACGGATTTGGAGACGGTCGAATTGATAGCCAAGCAGATTGAGGTGTCCTTCGAGCAGTACATTGAATGCGGTCTGATCGATATAATAGCGCCCGCCAGTTCCTACTATCCGAATTTCGAGAAGTTGCGAATCACACTGTACGACTCGTTGAATCGCGTCAAATGGCGCAGCAAGCAGAACTTGGACTTTGCCTATTTGATGGCATATGCACAGTCGAAGGGTGAGTAAAGAAGCCGAAGATTATGTCATTTTGACTTGAATATTAAAGATATCAGAAAAATAAAGATTTCAGTTTTTGCAAACAAATATTCTGTTTGAATTTTTTATGAAAAATTTAATTTGTTTTTTGAATTTTTTTTGGAATTTTTAAGAAAAAAATTTTTAAACATAAAAAATTTTTTTTTTATTTTTTTACATTAAATTTTTTAAACAAATTTTTAAGAAAAAAATTTTTAAACATACAAAATTTCCAAAAATTTTTTATTTTTTCTTTTTCTTAGGTACATTCTACGTCCAACTCGAAGACGATATCCTCGCAAAGCGCAACTTTATTACGACCATGAAGAAATTCGCTCTGACGAAAAGCGTACGCACGAAACCGGACCAACCACCCTGGTTCATTCTCGACTTCTGTCAGTTGGGTTTCATTGGCAAAATGTTCAAGTCCGCGGAGCTGCCCTATTTGATAACGTTCTTTCAAATGTTCTACAACGACAAGCCAGTCGATTGGCTGCTCACCGACTTCATCAGCTCGAAAGTGTGCCGCTCCGACAAGGATCAGAAGCACTGCAACATAGAGAAGGCCAAATACTGGATGCACTATCGTCCGTCGCTCTTCCAGCACATTGGCACGAGCTCATCGCTCAAGGGCAAGGTACAGCAACTGAAGGACAAGCAATTCGGACGCAATGTCCCGCTCTATTTCTCGCACACACACAATCCGCCCGCGCAGGTCAGGTCGAATATTGCGCCCTACAAGAATTTCCTGCTGAAGCGCGCCTATCGTGGCGAAACGTATTTCTGGGGTCTGCTGCCGCAGCCGGGCGATCTCGTTCAAATCGTATTCGAGAAGCCCACTCTATTGCGGCGGTATCTGTTTCGCAGTGGCAATTCAGAGCATCCGTCAGATCGCTTCTATAACACCACCGTGGAAATACTGCCCGCCGATACGCTGAGTGAAAACTCGCCCGTGTGGAGCGCGTACAACTCTACGACGGATGGTTATCTTATTGTGGGGGCATTCGATACGTTCGGCGTGGCGGAGGGTGTGCTCGATGCGAAAATTGGCAACATTAACGAGATCCGCCTGCATGTGCACGGCGACAGCGAGAATTGGGCGCTCTTGAGTGAGATTAATCTGAGCGGTACTGTGTCGGAAGGTAAAGTGGCGGCAGGCGGAGCTTAGATGGACTAGTGTCGGGAATGAGGCTGTAACATTTACGCACGCTTGAAGTAGAAAGACTATTGGCTCAGCTGCAGGGCTCATAATTTCTAGTTAGACCTGCTCGGGTCATTCGTCTGTGAAAAGTGTGATCCAGAATATTCAGTAGAGAGTAGGGCTGTGCGACTGGTTGGTTTTGGATTTTTAATATCAATTAAGATTAATTTGATTGAACGCACGGCCCTAGTAGAGGCACACGATTATCTAAAGGGCACAGCCATTTGTCTAGACAAACATGGCAAAACCGGGATACTAAATATGACAAACCCAAAAACTATTCTTATTACAGAGCCAGAAGAGCTTCTTGTCGTTTACCAATCCCCTGTAAATACTAATAATTTCGATGTTGTGAATAATTCGAATTGCAATTTGCGTTAACTAAGAACAAAATGACACGTTGATCGGTCGATCCAACTACAAGTATATTTTACATATTAGATTGTATAAGAGCCGCCATTACATTTGTATTTTCCATTAGTGAAATTAGCCAAAATTTATTGACATTATTTCTGTGTATGAAATGTGTACGCGCACTTCCATATTTTTTAAAAGCATACACTAGATACTTGTTGAATCTCCAAACAAGCCGCCATGCACGGCAAACACTTGCACGCGTGTGGTGGAAATTTCCATTGATTTTTTTACACTGGACATTGGTTTACCTAATGGAATTGATGGAATTGAAAAATCAGTTTAATCCATTCAATTGTAACAAATGATAAGTTGAAAAACATGCTCACTTTACGAAACCCTGTAATGCAGGAATCTCTCTTTTTAATTTTTTGCAATTTTCAGTTTAAAATTCGCAAAAACATACCAAAAATTATCGTAATCATGTAATGTGTGGAACTACATGGAAATTATTTACAAACTTTTCATATTATTTATTTCCCATTATACCATACTCACTATTAACTGCATAAAAGGTGTGCATTACAGGGTTAATTTACTCGAATAGAAGGCATCAAAGTTTTCATCATTTCACCCTTTAGCGAAATAATTTAATTTTAGTATTTAAAAGTATTGACTAACATGAACAAAGGAATCGGAAAAACTCAATTTTTGTGTAACTTTTTTAGAGAATACAAGTGCGAAAATGCTGCTTTTTACTGTGATTTGTTGAATGCTATATTTTCGATTGAATATTTTGTAAACTTATTGCTAATATTAAGATAAAATATTACTAACAACAACAATAGTTATACGAAAAAAAAAATATTACTCAAAATGCTACTAAGTTGTGTGAAATATGCAAATGTTTTATTTTTTTAACTTTGTTTTTGCAATATACTAAAACCAAAAAATATCTATCGTAGGTAGGTGAATAATTGTTGTTATCGTTTTCGTTTTTGTGTATATCTTTAGTTGTACAATGTACATATATGTTTAGTGCAAATTAACTATATTTTTACGAAATATTTTGAAAAATACAAAAATCCTATATAATATGCATTTTTTAACTTAAGCTTCTATTGATGTGAAATAAATGCTAACATAAAAGTAAAAAAAAACGCTTGTTTATTTTTATAAATGTATCCTCCTTGAGGATAAATGATGTCCTAATCTTGAAAATATATAAAGAATTCGAATGAGTAGGAATGCAATATATTGAGACTTTTTACGTTTATGACACTGTTGAGGAACTTCTAGATTATTCGAATATCAATTTTCATGGAAGTCCAGTTTTTTTTATTATTTTTTATTCCTAAGAAGGCAAAATTATGCAGAAAGGGGCGTAGTAGAGCGTGTTACAAAATGGCGCCCCACGTTGGGCGTCATTTTTATAACGAACAGTGGTGTTGAGCGAGAGCGGTGTTTATTTTTGCCCACTGCAATTCTAATTTTTGGATTCCTCCTTTAGGCAGACACAAAAGGCGGCATTTTAGAATCGTTTTTGTTTGTTTTATTTGAATTAGTCCAATAATAAATATGTTTTTGAATAGGTGCAATAATGTAACATTAAATGTCGCTTTTTGTTTGTTTAAATAATGATAATAATAAAATACTTTTTATAGCAATTGTTTTTTTGTCCATCAAAAGAAATGTATCGAATGTATATCGTAATAGTGGGAACCTTTCGCATACTTTTGCTTCCCTTCCCAAAGTCCTTGTATCAGTCAGAATTCGTGTTTTTTTAAATTTTTTATTTTAATTTCCAGAGAGGATCCAGTTCATTGAGAGGATCTTTAATTTCTTGCTTTTCCTTGGATGCAACTTGTGGGGCAATCTTCATTTGATATGACGTCATGATGCCGCCTGTAATGAAATGCAAATGTTACTTACAAAATAATTCCAAGAAATTCCCCTTCATCTTACGTTTATTGAGCACATCGTGTGCATGATTCAAGACGATTTGCATTGACTGCTCCAATGTGGGACTATCACGCAAGGCATTTTGACGCTGAGCGCAAATGCGATACCACATGTCGACAACATCTGCAAATGAAATAATTTTTAAATGGAAGAGAGACCAAATTAAAACCATTCTCAATGGGTAATAGTACTTATGAGCACGGGCCGTTTGGTTTCTGTGGCCAATATGGTGCAAATTGCTATTGCCACCAGTTCGGAGCGCTCCGAGCCGGTCAAGCAGTTCATGATTAAAGGCGAGGTTGGCGTATTGAATTCCAAGCAGCGTTTTTGATGCGTCTGCAATGTATTGCGTGCGATGCCAATGACCTGGGTGGGTGAGCTGTGAGGACAAAAATAACGCAGAGATTTAGATTTTGTGATGGAAAATATTTTTATTTCTTTTTTTATTTGTTCTCTTAAATAATTTTTGAAAAATAACTGCAAATTTTGATCCTTGTTACTTTGGTTGCCTACGCTCATTCATCAATTGAGATAGTTCGCACCAGAGCATTACAAACCGAATATGGATCGCAATTGGCACTGGGCCGCCGATCTTCCAGATAGCCCTTGCCCGCCTTGGCCACACCGCGCGGTATGCGTACACTCGCGCCCCTATTTGCAATGCCGGACGAGAACTTGTCCATGCTCGAAGTCTCCAGACGCCCCACTAAGCGGCGCAAATTGTCCTCGCCACCTTTCGGGTCGTAAGCCTCGATGTGACGTTTATGTTGTTTGCTCAGCTTTTCGATGGCTTCTTCGATACACGCCATACCGCCATCGTCGCGCATACTCTTTGTGGAATAGTTGTGATGGGCACCAGTGCCGTTCCATTGGCCGGGCATCGGTTTCGGGTCCAGGGTTACACTCAGACACAATTCCTCGGCAATGCGCTGCAGAATGTAGCGCGATACCCACAAGTCATCGGCGCCTTTGATGCCAAGACTGGGACCAATTTGATACTCCCATTGCGAGGGCATAACCTCGGCATTGGTGCCAGCAAAATCAATGCCCGCATAGAGGCAGGCAATGGCATGGGCCTCTGGAAGGTCACGTGCAAAAACACGATCGGCTCCCACGCCACAATAGTAGGGTCCCTGTGGCCGAGGAAAGCCATTAGAGGGCCAGCCGAACGGGCGGTTGTCCATATCCAGCAGAGTATACTCTTGCTCAATGCCGAACCAAGGTTCTTCTTCTTCAATTTGGTCTATTGCCTCTTTGCACTCTTTCCGGTGGTTGGTCTGTGTGGGCTTGCCGTCATGTGTGTACGTTTCGCATAGCACAATAATATCTTCGGGGCCGGGCTTGAAGGGATCTGGGTACATGGCGACTGGTTTCAGAGTAATGTCGGAATTTTCACCACCCGCTTGGTAAGTAGAGCTGCCATCGTACTGCCAGTCGGGTAATTCCTCGGCAGACTTGGGCACTTTGTCCAGAATGCGATCCTTGAGACGGAGATTCTCGCCAGTCCCATCGATCCACAGGTAAGTGGCTTGAAATTTGCCCTTCGGAAGTTTCAATTTGTTGTAACGCTTCAGAATAGACTTGCTAAGTACTTGATTGGGACAGTGGCGCAGGAAGCTTGCGGATCGCGCTTGGGACAGTGTTACCGCTTTGGACAATTTCACCATGGTAAAAAGGTTCTTGCTCAGAAAACGACTAATACAGTGTGTAGTCATATTGTTGAAGGCCTCTGGACACGCAAGAACCAAAGGATTTGAAGCCGAAAAATTTATTTGAAATTGATTCGTTGCAGTTGAATTTAAAATTTTTTTTAATGTTTGAATTTGAGAGCATTTTTCAATTTTACTTTTTGCCAGCCAACAAGTGTATGGAGAGTATTCACAAGTGGTCGTATATAGAGTCATAAACTATGATTTGTCATAAACTATATATGACGACTTGTGAATAACTTGATTGTTTTTAAAAATAACAGAATAAGGAACATTTCATATGCTCGACCGGAATTGCCGATAACCGTGATTATCTAGTTTCCATTATAATCGAAATTCTTTTTAAAAAAAATGTTGTTTAAATTTCTGGTTTATGAGAAATGGTTGAGAAAATTCGAAAGTACAAATAATTTTTACCTTTTGGTCCAAGCCCTGATTTGCAACACCGACAAATCGATAATCGCATCGGCGCCATGCATTGAAAGCTTCAAATTATATTCCGAGCAGTGGCTCAAAGCATTGATCTTAACACATTTCACTGAGTAGTCGTCAAAGTGGGCTTCAGTGTTGAGTTCTTGTGGCCAAAACGGATCAAGCATCTGATTGGGAAATGAAGTAAATCGATTTATAAGAATATTTATGCAATCATCCCGGAAATGAAGTAGTAATAAAAATGATAATTTCAACAAAAATCGCCAAATCAAAAACGAAACTTACCTCATTTGGCGTATGCAAGCAGACAACGGAGCGAGCCTTTTGCGACCAAATCATTGACCAAAAATCGTGAACCGTATTTTGCTGCGGCGTTTGAGCGATGATAAAGTTGGGGCAGCCAGGACCAAGATTCTGTAATTTCAATTTATTTTGAATTATTCCGAAGTTTCACTTGGAAGTTTAGCACATACCTTAATGTATGCTGCATTTATGTAGTCGTCGGTATTCTTCTCCAACTTGACACGCGCATGGTCATATGGCAGACAGTCCAATGAACGGTTTTTCTCTGGGAATAACTTGGCAATTGTTGTGGTGCGCTTGCTCGACTCTTTCGTCAGCAGTTCTTGCAGCTCTTTCCACTTGGCCGAGAGCTGGGTATTGCCATTGAGCATTTTCACATTTAAACTTTCCATTGTCTTCTCGTAGCGTTCGACCTCTTTGTGGAAATACTTCAGAGTCTTATCGTCGGCGAACGGATCCAGGGGCCTGAGCAGGAATGATGTCGAAGAAATCGTGGAATGTTTATCGTTCGAGGTGGCGGCCGAGTGCTGTGGCGCCTTTTCGCTGCGCATCGAAACCGAGTCCCAATCGAAGTTGTTGTCGAGCGAGCTCAGGTCGGAGCAAATCGATAGGTTGTCGTAGCTGGACTTTCGCGGTGCAGGCGAATCCAGCGGTGAGGAGAGTTGCAGAGGCATTGAAGGTGTCAGCGGAGGCGGTGTGATTGCAGCGTTTTTACTTGAATCCTTTAAATGGTAAACAAAATCGAAATAAGATCAAATCTAACCAAATGGTTTAAGTATTTACCTCCACCGACAGCTGCGGCTGATCATCCTTTGGAATGGGTGGGGTTTGCTTTGGGGTTATGGGTGCTGCCACCTGACTCACCGGTGGACTGGTGGGCACAACCTCTGGTTTCAACACAGGTGCAGGCAGTATTGGAGGAGCCATACTCAAACCGGCTGCCGAGAAATCAATGTCGGTGAGCAAATCAATATTTGAGGATTTTTTAATCGCAGGCATAGGCTGGGTGGGGGCAGCTGGCGCTACGGGAGTTGGGGTCATCTGTTGAGCACTCGAGGCATATTCGGCAGCACTTTTGGTCGTCTGTGTGTTGGCTATCGAGACGCTGCCGCTTTGCATGTAAGTGGCTTGCTGGGGATAACCTCCTGTGGCCTGGTGTTGTTGTGGCTGCGAGGTAAATGAATGTTGTTGTTGCTGCTGTTCGGGCTGCTGCGGTTGTTGTTGTGGCTGCATTTGGGTTTGGTCCTGGGTGGTCGCATCTGCAGGATACGGCGACATTGCACTGCCATTCGACTGGTAGCCGTATGGGCGTGTATAGTAGCCCACATCACTGCCCTCGTTGGTTGGCATTGGTTCGGGCTCTGCAGTCGTTCCAGATTTAGTATGCGAAACAATGGGAGACTGTAAAAATGGTGATAATTAGGATGTGATATGTGATCATTATTTGTCTGAATTGGAAGGCATACATCGAATCCTGTGGCCACATTCGATTTGCTGGCATTCTCCGAATTCGTTGTGCCCACAGTAGGCATCTGTTGCATGGCCGAAGCGGACGTATATTGGCCATAGAATTGTGTGTTCATGGCTCCGGCCTGGTGGTAGCCGCTGCCGTACTCGTAGGTGCCCGTTTGTGGATTGAAGCTGTAGCCCGGATGTTTGGTCGTGGACATGTTCGGATGTGGCGAATATTCTGATGCCGAAGGGGTTTCACTTGTTGGTATCATCATGTTGGTCGTTGGGTATTGTTGTTGTGTGGGTGGTAACATGGGGTTGTTGACCACGTACGGTGCTTGCAAAGAGGGTGGTGGCGCCTGTGCTGTCTCGTGTTGAAGGTTTGATGTGGCAACGTACAAGGGCTGTGTTGTGGGTATTGTTGCTGCTGTGCCAACCACTGATTGTGGGGAGGCATAATTCGTTGGCGGCTGCTGAGTCTGTTTTGAAGGATGTTTAGAGAACAAAAGATAAGTGCTGTGAATCATTCAACCTACCGAATACATTTGTTGTCCTTCCGGTACATTCACAGGTCCAGGCTGTTGGTAAGAGACAGCACACGAATTCGCATCATACATGTTCGTATACTGATTGCTGCCCGTATTGTCAACAGGTTGAGGATACATAGCAGCAGCTGGCAATGCGGCTCCGCCGGGCATATACGGATTTTGAAGGGGATATGTTGAAGTGGCAAGCGACTGTTGAGCCTCACCATAAATATAACTAGAAGTGGGCTGGGACATATTTGCGGGCTGATTGTTCATATAATTGTAATTCGGCGTTGGCTGGGACATGTTTGCACCGTAAATATTATTTATTTGTGGTTGTTGTTGTGTGTATGTAGAGCCAGATGGCATATTCGTTGATGAAGCATATTGCTCAGGCAGCTGCTGTTGCTGCTGCAACGATAAATTGGCCATATTCGCACTCATGTTGTTGAACTGGGAATTCGGTGAGGCCTGCAGAGTGTAGGCAGGCGGTGGCATATTCTGCTGCTGTTGCTGATACATCGGATTGGTATAGCCTGCCGCACTGGGATCGTAGAACTGCATTTGTTGCAGGCTATATGGAGGCGGTGGTTCATTGGGTGTGGCCGAGTTAACCGGCGCCGTATAATAGCCGCTGGAACAGACCGCTTGTGTGGGATTTTCGGAGCCCAAGGGATTGGGACGTATGGGCGGTATATATTGTGAGGATATCATTGTGGGATCGGTTAGACCAGGGCCTACACCGGCAGCAGCAATACTGGCGGCGCTTGTATTTTTGGCCTTCAAGTAATCGCGTAATTTTGGTGTGTTCGATGCAGTGGCCGGAGATGCAGCCGCCGGTGAGGCAGTATCTTTGGCCGTAACTGTGGAATGAGGGCTTGAGCCAATGTGGTGGCTCGTGTTGGAGGCGGAGTTTTTCAAGCGCTGCTGACGCTCTTCCGATTGGACATCGCGTGCTGACTTATACCGTGTCAGCAGCTTTTGGACATTGCCTAGGAAAGGAAGAAGAGGAACAGGAATATTTCAAATTGAACTGGAAACTTCCAATTGTATTCCCACTCACCCGATAGTTTCTTATAGAATTCCAAGCCTTTGGCCGACTTGGCCAACAGATCCTCATAGACGTCGTAAGAGGCGGCCAGAGAAGAGAAGAAGCTTTCACGCTTGTGCTTAACGTCGGCCAGGGTCTTCAAAATGGGGGCTGCCTTCGCATAAGAGTCGGTCAGGGCCTGCAGAATATTCTTCTGTGCCAATAGATTCTGATCGATCAGTTGGGTGAGGCGCTCATGCTTGGACAACTCGCGCACGAAGAGACTTTGGAGACCCTCTTCGGAGCCATGGGCAATCACCTTGGCCGTGATGTCGTCCTCATTCACCGCAATGCGTAGGTCGGCATGGAATTGCGAACGTTGCGCTTTCATTTCGTTGACTTTGTTCAGAATCAATTTGACCTCCTTGAAAATTTCGGCCGTATTCAATTCGGAGCTCAGCTTCGGCACCGACTGTTGGATATCGGCCAGTGGCCGTGCCAGTATTTTCAGATTATTCACATGCAGTTCCATTGCTTTGCGCAGCGTGTCGTTCGATTCGCCTGCACGGGCATGGGCCTCGGTGTACTTTTGAAATTCGCGCGTCAGCTCGGTTATGTGGGCATTGGGTGTGCGTTGGACTCCTGTCAGCGATTGAAATTCGCGCTCCTGGTGCTCTTCGTCGGCCAGCATTGAGCCGATCTCTTTCAGGTTCAATTCTACGTCAGAGCAGATTTCCGCCAGCTGTGACATGGCCGCTATCAAATCGGGTATGGCCGTTTTGTTCGCATTCAGGGCGGCACAACGATCCACAATGCCCTGTGGTATCTTGTTGGCCTTCTCCTCGTTTATGTTCAAATGCTCCAACGTCAGCGAACTCATGAAGCTGGCCAGTGTCGTGTCGTTCTCCTCGATTTGGCCGCCATATTTGCGCAGCAGCTTGGCCTTCTCTTCGCTGTACATTGAGCTGGCCTCGTGCGCCTTCATAGGCACTAGACGGGCGAATAGATCGTCGCCTGCCACCTCAGGGTCTGTGACAGTGAACGATATGCCGTTAACCAGGTTGGCGCCCTGCACTGCCCCGATGCTGCCCAATTCGGGCACTGCTTCGTGATAGATGAACTCATTCTCGTTTTTGGCGTTCTTGCGCTTGGCTTCCACGACGTCTGCAGTAAAGACGAGAGATTCGTTGATTTCCTTCTGATCGGGCAAACCCTTGGACTCCTTACGCGCGTCTTCGAGCTTCTCCCAGGCTGCCTGGTAGAGGGTAACGCGTTCGCCCATCTTTTTCTGCTCCTCGGAGTGCTGGCCCTGATACAAGTACAAAATGCAATTCAAATAAGAAATTTTGAAGCGCACATATTTCTTCCACAGCTTGTAGACAGAGCTGTCGATGACCTGCGAGATGGGGCCATCATCGCCGCCGGTGAGTAGGGCCGCCAAAGCAGCTCCGTAATACACGACAATCTGGGCCGTGACTTTGGCCACAATATTCGGCTTTCGATTGTCGATCAGTGACTTCTCCAGAATACACTCCTGGGCCTGGGCAAAGGACACTTGCTGCATGAAGACCAACAATTCGGCAGTCATGAAGTCACCTCCTGAATTCACCGATGCATACCGGTCGCCGCGCAGCTCACCGAAAGCCCACGCAGCGCATTGAAAATGAGTGCAGGCCAGCTTCATGCCGTCCACGTCGCCACGGGTCACCGAGGCACCCACTTGCGTATGCGATGCGGCGATATTGAAGAGTACCGCCGCCAGTTCATAGCGCACATCAGTCAATTCGTTGATGTTGCTCTGGTAAAGGTCCTTCCATGTAAACGTAAAGATGCCTCGCTCAGCTAGCTGTGGAAAGCGGTTCTGCAGGGCATGCAGCTGGCAGTAGTAACGCTTCATGACGCTGCAACCGTCCTTGGTGGGATGCATGGCCTGATTACGCAGCGTTTCCAGGGCGAAGACCTCCTTGGAGTAGGACTCCGGGTCCTCTTGATAAAATTCGGCAATGTACTGTTGGGAAAACATACCAAATAATGAAATTTAATTTTTAACTGAGCGCCTGTAATTTTCATAATGGCATAATGGGTAATGCTTCAGCTTTTTTTTGCAATTGCTTGATTCTCCATCGCAAAAAGGTAAACAATCAAATTGCAATTATCTCAGACGATGACTCAGTCAAGTTGCAATTCCCTGCCACCTTGCACCTTGGGCATCGCTTAGCACCGCTTTCCATACATATATATATATATATATATATATATAAGATATAAGAAATGCTTTGTACTTTCAATGGAGTCTCAAGTTTTAATATTAGTTACCATTTGTACTGTTTCTTTGTTTTGCCGTAATCCATTTTACTACGTAATTAAATTAAAAATTGAAATCTTAAATTTCGTATGTCCAGTGAATTCCGGTACTTACCTTCTTCAAATTGAGAAAAGAAGTCCCCACGGGACTCGATTTTAGGGCAAACCAGAGCATATGCAGTCGAGGAACCGCCTCCATTTCGTCAGATTTTTTCCGAACTTTTTTGGTTGCAAATTTTGCTTTGATAACTTCAAGAAAAATTCCAGTTTTTGGAACTACCAAATTGAACAGTATTGTGTGTTGTAAATAATAACGTAACTGTTTTTAATAATTTCTACCAAAATTAATAAATATAAAAATTGCAAAAATTTAATTTAATTTGAAATTGTTTTGCAAATATTTTTAACACTTTCGTCAACAGCAGTGCTGCCAGATTATTTTTGCATATGTTACAAGCTAAATGTCTCACACAAGTAAGTAAGTAAGTAAGTAAAGATTTATTGAGACTTTCAGTACAAAAATATGAAGAACAATGCGTCTTTTTCTTATGATAGTAAACTTAGAACTATTTGTATTATTCTAATTGAGGTAGAAGAGATACGCTACTTGCTATGTATTTACATTTTGGTTATGGATATATTTCCTACTCTTTTTAACATTAGGCATTGTGCTTGCTCCCGGCACATTTAATATTTGTTTGAAACGTAGTTGTTTCGTTAGATGGAAAAGAAACAAAAAAGAAACTTAAAACTAAGGGGCTATTTACGGCTTAAGTGAAGCGTTTAAGCCACGCCCCGATTTTCTTGTTTTTTTTTTTACGAGTAGTATTTGACCTCCTAAGACCGAATCTGCAAAAATTTTGGTGAGGAAACGTCTAGTTTCCGAGATATTTAATTTTAAAGTTTCGAATTTTCCCATACGAAATGCGCACTATTTTGGTTTTTTCTTCACTGACTTTTGTGATGGTGTCATTTTGAAAGGTGTGCTCATCGGTTTTTTTTTCCATAGTTCTTGTTATTCTAATGTTGTTGTAATGTTGCTGTTGTTGTTGTTGTTGTAGTAATGCTGGAACACTGAAACAAGTACGAATACCCTACAACCCATCTCTCTTAAATTAAAAATTTTGTTGTAATGTTGTTATTCTAATGTTGTTGTTGTAATGTTGCTGTTGTTGTTGTTGTTTTAGTAATGCTGGAACACTGAAACAAGTACGAATACCCTACAACACATCTCTCTTAAATTAAAAATTTTTCACAAAAAATCGCGCGATTTTTTGGGAAAAATTTTTCCCTGCGGCGCTTAACCGCCTTCTAACACCTCAAAACCTTAAAAGCTACAATAAATTCAATATTTCCATTTTTCAAAATTCAAATAAAATGAAAAGAGCATTTAATAAGACATCGCTTTCTTTATGAATTACCCATTTCCCTTCGAATAAGATAATACAATATGTAGATTTCTTTACTTTATTTGTCTATTTTCAACAATAACATTTCTCTAATTGATAAACTCAATTTACATACTATTTGCTAAGTGATGTTCAAGAATTACGTCACATAGTACAATCGTGTAGGTAATACTTGCACATAGTTTGGGAAAATTTCATTTGAACACACCTTTTCCAATGTTACCATTACAACAAAAAGTCAGTGAAGAAAAAACCAAAACAGTGCGCATTTCGTATGGGAAAATTCGAAACTTTAAAATTAAATATCTCGGAAACTAGACGTTTCCTCACCAAAATTTTTGCAGATTCGGTTTTAGGGTGTAAAAGCCTACTTTAGAAAAAAAAAAAAAAAAAATCGGGGCGTGGCTTAAGCGCTTCACTTGTTCCTTTTTATTTTAATATAGATTTAAAATAATAATAAATTAGCCTCTATGAGTGCCGGGAGTTGAACTTTTAAAAAACTCAGGAAACAGTGGGCTTGTAGCTTCAATACAATTAATTTCATTTACTATCCCAATAGGTGAGAGATAATCACAGTTTGACCAGCTGAATGTCTTTTGGTGTTCAAAAATATCACTTATAAGAGAATTGTCGTGAAAAGGTAATTTATTGACAAATATTTTTTGTAGTAATAAGGCATACCGACAAAGAGGATCTATCAAATCTGCTTTGTTGTATATGAATTGATTTGAAAATCTTTTTGTGAAAGATTCAAAATTACGATCGACACATAATCTCAAAATACTTCTTTCGACGACCTCAAGTTCTTTTGCCACAGTCGGCGAAATGTAGAACCAAATAGGAAATGCGTACAAGATAACCGGGCGAATGCTGACTTTGTAAATGAGTAATTTAGTTTTTTGGCTCAAATATTTGCTGGTTAACAATTTCTTAAACATTGCTTTAATTCTATTAGCTTTTTTTTTTACATTTCTAGCATGTTCATTAAATTTTACCAACTTGTTAAATGTGACACCAAGATATTTAAATTTATTTTTAAAAGGAATTTCCACACCATCCAGGCGGAGAGACAGATTTTTACTCTCTGGAACCACAAAACGTGGACACTTCCCCGATGCATTTCTAAGGCAAATGGCTTCGGATTTCGCCACATTTATCTTAATGCCCCAACTTTTGTAATACTTATCAATTTTAGATAGGTGATCTGACACCAAACCCAAGGCCGTTGACGGCGATCTAGAATGCGCATAGATAAGCGAGTCGTCTGCATAGAGGATACTCTTAGATCCATTAAAATCGTGGGGAAAGTCATGTATAAATATGGAATAGAGATGTGGAGCTAGATACGATCCCTGGGGGACTCCACTATAAATTGATCCAATCTCCGAACGAGAATCATTAATTTTAACATAAAATTTACGGCATGTGAAAAAACTTTTGAAAAGTCGAACTATAAATGGATCGAATCCAATTTGAATTAGTTTAAAAAGTATACCATCTTGGTATGCGCGATCGAACGCCTTTTCGATATCTAGCGACACTGCGACGGTGCAGATTTGATTTCGTAAATTGCAAACTACGTCATCTTGGAACTTGAGTAAAGCGTGCGACGTTGAGTGACCACGTTTAAAGCCGAATTGATAATGTGGTATGTAATCGATGAGAACGTCTTGTTCCATTTTCTTTTGGATAACACGTTCTAGTAGTTTCCCAAGATTAGACAGCATCGAAATCGGTCTAAAATTATCTAGATTATAGTTATTAGGTTTTTTTTTCAAAGGGTAAATTTTAGCTATTTTCCATTTGTCTGGAAAATAACCATTATTAATACAATTGTTCATAACTATAGACAAGTAATTTAAAGCCTCTGTTGGCAGCTTTTTAATTACAAAATTTGAAATATTATCTGGTCCTGCTGATTTTTTTGCATTCGTTTTAAATTTAAGAAAGAACTTTAATTCATCTGGATCTGTAAAATGGTTAGTGTCTGAGTTATGTAAGGAAGTAAACAACGAGGAAAAGTTATAAATGGAAGATGAGCACGAAGATAAAAAGGAATCTATTGTTGAACAAATTTCTGAAATATCCGGTCTATTGGGTATATTTTCTTTATATGTATTAGAAAAACTACATTTAAACGCGTCTACTCTCTCCTCGTCTTCAGTGACTGTAATGCCATCAACTACGATCTTATTACAAAAACTTTTCTTTTTATTGCCTATGACACTATAAATTTGTTTATAGGCTGTAGGACCAGGTTTAATATTGCATAGTCTTTTATTGAATTCACTAGATTGGTGTATTTCAACTTGTTCCTTAATTATGATTTTTAATAATTGAATTTGTGTGGAGAGGAGCTGATACTCAGAACTTTTTCTGTTGCCGTTCCTATGAAAAATTTTTTTTAGTTCTTTTTGCCATATATATTTAATTTTAAATAGTTTCTTAACATTTTCTGGTATGATGAATTTTTGGTTCTTTAATTCTACAGATTCGGAATGCAATTCTGTTACATAATTTACCGATTCTGTAAAAGCATCAATGGAAATATCTATCTCAGAATTGTCCAAATTCCTATCATCCGGAGGCATTATTTCGACCAAAGCCAAGCCTAGATCTTTACGAAAATCCGTCCACACAGTTTTTTCAAAGGATGTGAAAAAACGGGGAGGATTAGTGAGGAGATCGAAATCGGGCAAACTGAATTCCATTTTTAGGGGAAAATGATCAGAAAAAGAAGAAATACTACAAATTCTATAATTTGGGTTAAGGGAATCAATTAAATTTGAGCTAATTAGAAAATGGTCCAAGAATGACGACCCATTTGGAAAAGACGGATTAACATCACAAACTCTATCAAATTCAAGTGCCGCATCCTGGAGCCAATCATGTATCGCTTTCCCATTTAAATTATCCAAGGCATCCCCCCATGAACGATTCTTGGAATTGAGATCACCTCCAACGAAGGTTCCATCATAGCTCAGGGCGATATTCCGAATTTTGTCAAGACCATTGGAAATGTCAACCGTTGGATGATTACAAGGAATGTAAATACTACCCAATAGTAATTTTTTGATAACTCCCGCAACTGAAATGCGAATAGTAACAAAACAATTCGGAAAATTTACTCCAGGTGTCGAAACAACCGAGTACTTCAAATTTTTATTAAAAACTATTGCAGTGCCCTGAGGCGAATTATCTTTAATAAAATTATAATTTTCCATAGGAACATTGGGCTTTCCTAGATGCGTTTCTTGGATAAAAGCTATATCTATATCATTATTATTTAGAATTTTCAGAAGTTCAATTTTTCGACTAGTGTCCACTAGCGACCTTACATTAAAAGTTAAAAGATTGAGGAGCTTAAGGACCATATTTTACTAAAACCTCCTTCAACAGATTCATATATTCGACTTTCGCCTGATCCTTAGGCATTGATTTAAATGAATTTAAAAATTTTGTTATTTTATTTTCCAATGCAAACTCGTCCATATTGAAGTATTTAGCAACATTCATAAATTCCTCAATAAGTGGAGGAATCTTCTTATTTACAGAGCCGCCTAGGGGTGTTGAATTTGGATAAAAGTTACTGGCAAAAGACCTCTCAGGCGTGACAAAATTATTTTTACTTAAAGCCATGTTAACATTTTTAGAAGCAGTAATTTTTTTCTCTTTTGCCTCATTTAACAATTGTTTTTTCTTTTTAATATAATCTTTATATGAGGAGCAGCCTCGATAATTTGCTGTGTGTCCAGCTTGGTGACAGTTCACACAGAAAGGAGTGGAGTTTTCATCCTTTTTTATCAGACATTCGCCAGGCTGGTGAGCTTGATCGCATTTTACGCAGGCAAATTGCCTGTTGCAATTCCTCGCACTGTGACCCCAGAACTGACATCTACGACACTGGATTTCTTTTTTGTTGGCCTTTGGAGACTCCCAGGAAACGGTTTGATTTAAAACATATCTGATACCTTCAATATCGGAAAGCTTTTTTCCCGGAACCAAAGTAACAAGGAAAAGCCCGGTATCGAGTTTATTCTTTAATGAATAGGGAGTTACAAATTTAGTGATTTTATCGACAACTCCTGGAAGCTCCAGATCCAGATTTTCTTTCAACTCCAGTATATCTGTTAAGTAGTAAAGGCCTCTTAGCACCACGCTTGTTTGCTTTAACTCAGAAGGAGTGAAGGAGTACGACTCAATGCCCTTACTACGTAACAACGTCATCATTTCAGTATGCGCTGATAAATCCTCTAAATAGAGCTTGCTTTTAAATTTACTTTTATTTATTATTTTATAGTTAATCTTAGGAGTTTTTGCATTCAGCTGATCAACCAAATGCTTTATGTTTACATTGTATAAAAAAATGGGTGGGCAAAAGGAATTTTTGGTTGTTTTTTTGGTGCTAACATTTTGCACATTTTCAATTGGATTTAACACCTTTTTTTGGCTATTTTTAGGAGTACTGTTAATCTCCAAATCACCGAGGATTGAAAATCTATTACTGGAAGTTTGTACATCACTTACATTAATCTTTCCCCCAAATGAGGATACATCGAATTGTTTTACGACCCCGCAATTGGAACGTTTTACTCGCTTATTGTTCACCGATTGGAATCCGTCCTCATCCGTCATATCTGACGTGCTTTGTCGCTGCACTGTTTCTGCGCCTTGAATTAGAACATCCTGGAGTATGACCATCTGCTCCGCTGCGGAAAATGTACTGGGAGAAGGCGGTGTCTCGAATTCCATCTGATGGTTTGCTTGTATGTGTGAATGTTGGTCAAGAATAGAAGCTTGAGACCCCAAATCGATGTTTCGTTGCAGCACCAAACCGCTGCCATTTTGTTGCGAAATCACATTGTGTGAGTGTGTATGCTGGGCAAGATTAAAAACTTGTGACCCCAAGTCGGTGTTTGACGACTGCGCTGCGGCTCGCTGTTGGTCTGCACACCAACTATCATCGTAATCCTCGTGAAGTTGGTTCAATGTTTCGATTGGTTGCTCCAAACCTTCCATTTGGAAAATCTTTGCTTCAGCACCTCCGGTGACGTGCAATTGATCAATAGAGCACAGTTTTCCAGCATTCGGCTGGTGGATGCCATTGGAATCATGAGATTCGTTTGCCTTATCCGGCGGTTTTTTGAGGTTAGGCGAAATGTGATCGCCTGCCATCTTCGAAGAAAAACTCATTTTAAACGAAAAGCCGAAACAATTCAGTTGTTTTGCGAGTTGGCTTTGCAAAAACAATGAGTTTCAACAAGTAAAGCGAATTTAAAATGCTTTTGTTGAAAATTTTATTTGTATTGAGTTTTAAGAATTGATAGAGAAAACAAATCACACGTCTGATCAGATTGAGCTCACCAGCCGGCCACCATGTCTCACACAACATTTTTTTAAATCTCACAAAAATGTTTAATTTGACACGAAATAAAACATTTATTTTGAGAAAATATCTCACAGCAATTAAACTACCACAATAAAATTTTTTTATTTATTTTGTCCCACAGCAATTAACAAATCAATCACAAGCCGTTAAAAAATCTGAATATAAGATAAATCTGTCAGCCCGTTTTTGCTCTAGACGTTTTTAAAGGAATTCTAGATTTGGTATTCCCTTAGTTTCCACGAAAAAAACATTTCATGTGAGATAAGTTCTCACAGCAATTAATATCTCATCTAAAAAATCACACCCCATTAAAAATTTTCAAAATGAAATAAATTTCACAAATCAGGCAACCGTGTTCGAATCGTTGAGACTGGGTTGTTATATTTATATATAAACAATTGGAAAATGGAAATTTACAATTTTTGTGGAGTTCTTCGATTTAATTATTTATAAAAAAGTTAAGAATTCAGCTAAAGACCGTAATAAGCATTAACACAACAACTTCAACACTTGAATTCCAAGATAAGATAAGGGAGAAAGTGTACACAATAAATTGAAATAATGGAAATTGAAGGTGAGAAGAAATGACCACAATAAACAATAAAAACTCGAAATAATAATATTTTTGCCTACAAAAGAAATGTTCGAAGACGAAGAGCACTTGGACGAAGAACCTCTGATCGGGCCCGATGAAGCTCTCCCAGAGTCTCAAATGGAGTGCGAATATCGTCAGGCGTTGGCCGTGGTTGCTTCGCAGGGCGGGGCTGCACAAAAACAGCTTTTGGGTCGCCGAAAGATACTCATGCTCCTCGCAATGCATTTGCAGAACTTCCAGCAAGCTATGCTAACGAGTAGGCGACGCAGTCAGCAGCGTATGCGGCGACGGCAGGCGATGCTGCGCGCCTTCTACGTACAACAGTTAATGGATTTGGACACTAACTTCATGGAGTTGTTGCCTCTGCCGGGCGGTGGGACTGAAATGCCAGCAACAATCGTCGATGATGAAAGGGAAGAAATGCCAGCAGGAGCCCACCGCATGAAGGCTACGCCCAAGAAGGTGCCAGCGCCCTCTTTCGTACCCACGAAACGTTTTTACGAAGAGGCCGTTGCCGCCTACAGTCCGGAGCAATGGCTCTCCACTTTTCGCATGTCGAAGCGCACATTCCAATGGATCTGCGATCAACTGCGCGACGTTCTCCAACCGAACAATGTCAATGCTCCGCTCAAGAATCTCATTTCGTTGGAGAAACGTGTGGCACTGTCGCTGTACGCATTTGCAACGGGAAACGATTATCGTGCGATTGCCTCACTCTTCGATGTCTCGCGTACTTCCGTGTGCAAGTTCATTAAGCGCTTTGCCGAAACCGTGGTGGACAAGTTGGGCGATTGCCTGGTGGCCATGCCAAAACGCGAACAGGACTACCAAGATATACGCAATTCGTTTCAGCAGTTCTCGAATATGCCCGCTCTGGTGGTGGGCGTCCTGGGACACTGTGAGTTGCCTGTTAGCACCGTGACGGATAATTTCAGTCAATTCATAAATGCATCGGGCAGTGCAACAATCATTCTGGAGGCACTAGTTGATGACAAGATGCTGTAAGTAGATGGGGGAGGTACGTATCGGGAATAGAAATTGTTCATTTCCTACTTTCAGTTTCCGCAAAGTGCAGTTCGAGACGAGACGCCCCACTTTATATATGGAGGCACCCAATGACATCACACGCCTGCAACCCCAGCTGATCAACGAACGGCAACTGCCCAGCTTTGTGGTAACGCCAGCCGCATACTATCCGTTGCGCTCGTGGATGTTGCACCAGTATGAAGATCCAATGGAACCGCACGAATATGATTTCAACGAGGCAGTCGAAAATCTGCTCCTCATCCAGGAGCGGGCCTTCAGACGCCTCTTTGCACGCTGGCGAATACTGCAACTGAAACAAGACCTCGAGCCACGCACAATGGACCCGATTGCAATGGCCTGTTGTGCGCTGCACAATCTACTCGAGGAGAACGAGGAACTCTACTTGGCGGAGTGGTCCGAGGGCGTGGACATGTCCAAACTCAATGTGGGACGCTTTAAGCACTCGGCCAAGGTCCTGCCCGACACCGAGGAATCTGTGGAAATGCGAGACTTCCTTGCGCGTACAATTAGCTCAACGGAAATGTAGCATTTTGGGGACAAAGTAGGCTTAAGCGGTACTTAGTATTAGCCGAACGATTGGAAGCCTTCCAGCAGCTCGAGCAAATCCAGTGTAGAATTTTTATATTTTAAGCATTCGCATGTAAGTTTAATACTTGTCTAAGCTACTAATGGACTTCTCTAGAATAAACGAAATTTGTAAATAGAATTCGTTTGTGGCTCAACTCGAAATAAGTCAAAAACACCACGAGATACAGTTGCAAGTGTAAAACCATTTTTATTTCTTTTTAAAATATAAAGCAGAGTTCAGCCAGAACTTAGTACAGACGCTGTGGTGGACCCATAGACGACTTGATGTGCAGGGAGCGCACGTTCTGCCAGTTCTTCTTCAGCAGCGACACCAGGAAATTGATCGACAAGTGAATGTTCTGGACCAACTCATCGGGCTTCATGTCCACATGACCGACGGCCACAGACAGGCACAAGACCTTCTTCATCTGGAACTTGATGGTGGACTTGACTTCCTCAATCTTGCCCATCATCGATTCCTGGTGCGACAGGAGACCGGGGAACTTGCCAGCCTTGTTCAAACCGGGACCCAACAGACGTGGGATCTGCTTGATCAGCGACTCGGACGCCAGGAAGGCATCGTAAGACTTGGCTAGTTTCTTCACCAACTTCTTGTTCTTGTTCAGCTTCTTCAAAGCCTCGGCGTCCATGCACTCGACGTTGAGGGCCGTGGCCTCGTCGCAATGCTGCTGATCGCCCAGCACGCACACCTTCATCTTGGGACGGGGGATGTGCTTCAATCTGTAAGCGATAAAGAAGATTCATAAGCAAACTTATAACACCAAATGCTGCTGCTGCTTTTGTCCTAAAATTAGCCGAGTAAAACTTACACAGCCAGAGGCCAGCGTTCGTTTAAAAATTCAATAAAAACTAACGGCGGTCCACCACCCACTCCACCCCACACACAAAAGGTGGGGGCAAGTGATGGATGGACCTACTCAATTTGATTTTAAGACCCTGAGTAGGGGTCCGCCAAGGGTGCGTCCACCGCTTGGCTGCCTGAGAGAATGTGTCTGTGTCGTGACCGAATTGCCAGCACATTTATTCAGCTCAGGTATTCAACATACTTGACAGTGCCGGAGAAACGCTTGTCCTTCTGGGGATCGTAGTTCTTCAGGCCAATTTGCAACTCCACCGACTCCAAGAAGCCGCGCTTCTTCTTCGAGGAGAACTCCAAGACGCCATTGACGCCTTCATACAGCGTATCACGAGATACTTTAGATCTGGAAGAGAAATAGAACGAAATTAATACAAATTGAAATGGGGCAATCGGAAGAGAATCTCTCTTGTTGCGGGAAGGTGTACACAATTCATGCTGAAATCTCAAACTTCAATGATAGTTTTAAAATTTGCCATAAACTCGATTTACTTTAGCACTCATTTCCAAACTTAATACGGATATTGACTGTTCCACAAAGCTGGTTTATGATTGCACATCACAAAATATTTTCAAAAATACACATTACACAACATTTAAAACATGTGCTGCGACATTTAGATTTCCAAAATATTTTAAGATTCACTCAAAATTGAAAGATTTTTATTAAAATAATTGACTGGAAACTACTTACGCCATGACTGCTCTTTAGCACGGTCGTGTCACGAAAGAAAGAGTTCGGTAGCTTTCCCGTGTGAAGTTGGCTGCTGTTTGCAGAGAGTTGGGAAGCAGTGCTGCCAGATTTTCAGATTTGCCAGAGATTTTTCGACAACCCGCACAGCCAAACTAATGAAATGACCTTTATGTTGCTTTGAAAACCATTTCATTAGTCGCACAATCACTCACAATATTTTTTTCACATTTTTTCACATTTACAAAATTTTAAAATTGAAATGTCAAAAAACATTTCGCTCTACACAAAACAAAATATATGTCATTTCTCCAAAACGGAATTTTGTCGCATCTGCATATCGGTCTTAATGTGAGATTTTTGTAAAAATTTTCCATTCGTGAAAGTTTTCTTGAGATTTCTTAAAACTTTTGTCTGAGATTTTTTGTGAGATATTTATCTGGCAACTATGGTACTACGAGGTAAAATTGCCACCAAAGTTCAGAACCACTTTCCCCTTATTTGACAGTTCTTACCAAAGTTTACAACCAATGGCACAAAATCGGCCGCATATTGGATGGCCGCATCCGGTTTGGGATGGCCGGATTGTTATATTTTATTTCTTTATCAAATGCTTCACCCTCCTAAAAACTACTCTCCTCACCGCCGAATATGTTCTGCATCAATTGCAAATGCTCCTGTGTTATGAAACCGGCAATCATTGTGTATAGATTTTCGTTGGCGCGAGAAATCTGCTGTTTGATAATCAAGCGGAAGTCCTCGCGCACTCCCTTATCAGCACCACGAGTGCCGATGCGGCGCGTCGCCAAGGCCCCCGTCGACTGCGATGGAGCAAAATCGAAGTTGAAGTCTTCATTGTGCGAATGGATGTGCATGAACTCTTCAATGAAATCGATCGTGACTATGTAGGAGGACAGCATTCGATAGGTAAACGAACGTCGTGAGGTGATCAGCGAGAAGATCTGTTCGGCGAGAAGAGTCTCCCGCGGATATTCCAGCTGTAGGAGAACCAGCAAGTCACCCAGAATTTGATCGGGACAATTTGGTTCGTAGAGCTTGCGCTGGAAATGAGAAGAGACATTCACTTTCGAAGTCAATTGAAATGTTTCTCCACTCACGCTTAAGTTGTTGACAATTGCCTTAGTACAGTATTGGACCAGTGCCTTTTGTGTTAGCGGTATGAAGATCATGTGGCGCGGCACTTCGCGCGTCAAATGTTCCAATACTTGGCCCTGGGCTGTGGGCAGCTCGGCTAAAATTTTCTTAATACATTCGAAACCCTGCAACTGAAAGAACAAAGAGTTCAAAATTTTTCCTACAAATTACAAGGAAACGGAAATTGTTCTGTACCGTTAAATTGCCTTGCAGTAAGTTGAGACTGAGTATTTGAATATTGTGCACCAAGCTGCTTTTGACAGTCATTTCGGCCATTAGCTTTTTGGCCTCCTCCTGGTGGCCAAAGTAAATGGCCAAATCGAAGAGGAAGCGCGATATCCAAGGAGCCAGCGGCAGAGTCAGCAACAATTTGCTGAAGTCCCGCTGAAATTGTTCAGTATTCAGCAGCTGCCAGCACTGGGCGGCATTCACAAACGCCTTCGATATCTCTTTGCTGGCTGGCGTAGTCGGGGAGAGGAGAGGCGGTCCCATACTTACATCAGATCGTTCCTCTATCAAGGTAAAAGTTATAATCAAGGATAGGAACTATGTTTTGTGTATGAAACCTGTAAAGCCTTCAACCAGCACATGATTTATTTCGGCGTCATCCGCTCTAGTGTTGCAGTTTTTTATATAGCAATGCAGTGAATAAATGAATAGGGTCATCGCATAGAACAGAACTTGTGTGCTGCCCGCCGCCGGACTTGTTGAAACAATTTCGATCAGCTTATCCCAGTAGACATTTTGGCCCCTAATGGCGAATTGGAATTTGTTAAAAGTTAAATTTGATAACATTTTGCCAAAGCCCTCTCACCAAGTTTTATTGAATGGCAAAAACGTCTCCCAGTGCAGTATTTTGCCGCACATCATGAGCACCTGAAAGATCTTCTTCCAGGTCTCGTTGGTATCGCAGCACTTTGTGGCTTCATCGTCGATAATCTGTCGTATGTAGTATTCCAGCGAAATGGTGAACAAGCGACACACTAATCCCGGGGACAACTCCGGCGTCTTGTGATAGATCAACGGCAGAGCCTCTACCACCAACATTTCCTGGTATTTTTGAGGATTCTGCTTCATGCCATCAGCTATCATTTCCAGCAGTCTGGGCTATACGCAAGAGCAAATCTATTAGAACCACAAATGTGTATAGTATTTCAGTTCAGTTGTACCGAATGGGTTACGGCTGCCTGTGGAAAACGCTTCAGTATTAGCAGAAGCAACTTGCACTGGTTCAGGCTGTTTTCCGAACGATTTACTGTGAGCAGGAGTATCTTGTGCTGTACATCTGCGGAAACGTGCTGAAACATTTTAACATAGAATTCTTGTGCCGGTGTGATTTCATTTTCTGGAGCCCGTAGAGCATTGGTCAACTCGTTAACTTCGTTCCAAAGTTCCACGACGTTCTGGTTAGGGAATGTTAGCGTGCTGTCGAATCATCAATTGGAATTACATTCTTTTACGGCCTTTTTGCTGTTATACTTACATGTAACTGAAACATTTGGCCGCCTCCTCGAAATTGTTGGCCTCCTTCTCCAATTTATATGCCTCGAACTGGACATTGAAACTTTTTGGGAACAGGGTTTTCGCGGTAATCACCCATGCCTTGGCCGCGTACTGATCTGACGAACGTAGTTTCTGTGCTTGGGCTATTATGTAGCTCTCATCGGGAGTGTCAACTTCCATTATGCATTTATTTCTTTATAATTTTATTTATTTATTTCTAGTAGTAAATTAATCCAATTCAACAAAAATCAAAACAAATACGATTCAACGAGAGTATACTCTGTGCACGGTTGCCAGATTTGTGAGATTTATCTCATATTGAGATTTTTTAGTGGCGTGTGCTAACTGAGATTGTTGTGAGATTTCTTAACAAATTTGAGTTTTTTGTAAGAAGGTGTGAGATGTGAGATATTTTCTCACATGAAATGCTTTATTTCATGTGAGATTTTTGTGAGAATTTTTAATTACTGCAAGATGTAAGATTTTTTCAAATTTTGTTTTGTTGTCTATGTCCCTTTTAATGAAAATCGAGTTTTTGGCATTTTTGATTTCTTCTTTTACGGTAAACGAAAGAAGTATAACAAAAGTGCAGAATTTTTTCTAGAAAAAATTTTCTATTTTATTTATATGAATATACTTATCAGTTTTTGAATTAAACCATTTACTTCAATTGTTTCAGAAAACATTTAATTTCTCCATTTTGGTGTAAAAATTCCTGTGTTGCCATTCGTTACTTCAAGGACGCAAAATAATGTTGCAAAATGGCAACACTATTGAATTCCACTGCACTGTAATTGTGTCCAAGTTCTTCTTCCTTCGCGCTCATTCTTCTTTCGTTTTTTTACACGCGTCGGTCGTATGTAAAAATATTGGTGTAAATTTTCCGCAGTAAAAAACAAAATTAAAGTTGCATTTCAGCCATTTACTGGGCGGAACGACTTTAAAAGTATTTAATCCAGCTTTACCGCATAACAAATTTGTCAATACCACACCGCTGGTTGCCACAAAGTCAATTTGAATTTTTTTTATTTTCGCACATTTGGTAAAGAAAAATGGCAGACGTTGAAAAGGAAGCACCAGAGAAAACTATTGCCGAGGATTTGGTGGTGACCAAATATAAATTGGCTGGCGAAATTGTTAACAGTAAGTACATAAAAATACATAGTAGAAGTAAAATCGGTAATCAATTCATTTCACTTAAAAAGTGAAACTTGTGCTCCGCACTGCATGTAGCAGCGGTAGCCACGCGGGCGTTTCGGCGGCGGAATGCAAAAATAGGCACACATAACCTAAAAAAATTTCAATAACCAGTACAAAGTAGAAATTTAAGGGGGTAAAATTGAAAACTATGACGTTTTTCGATTTTGTTATACGTTATACTCCAATAAAAGAATACATAGTAACAAATACAAACCGCTGGTGGGGGGGAGGGGGTTCTGTGAACCGGTCTTATGCCACGCAATAAATTTTGCTTTGTGCCGCGTAGCTTTCGTTTTCTTGTATCGCTCTCCACATCATCAGCTACTCGATAGCCTATGCATACTTTGTACTTGTTGAAATGTTATTTTTAATCTATAAGCAATTAATTTGTATTCATTCGATTATTCGTTTCTTGCAGAAACTCTTAAGACTGTCATTGATCTCTGTGTGGCCGATGCCTCTGTGAGGGATATCTGCACAAAAGGAGACAGCATTATCGTCGAGGAAACTGGCAAAGTAAGCTTATCAACTAATTCGAATACGATTTCGATTCTTGTCCAATGATTAAAAACCAGTGCTTGAGGGTGTGACGTGTCTCCGAATCGGGAATGCAGGCGCTGCCTCGCGTAGTTCCTCCGCTGTTGTCCAACATTTTGGTGGACAGCAGATTTGGCGCAATCCCGAAACGTTGATGCTGAGGATGCCCGAAGATTGTCAGATTATGAGATCTGAGGACATTTTCAAGAATATATATATTTTGTGATATTAAGAGAATGAATAACAAAGAGAAAAACTTTTCTTTTTAACCTCCTTCCACACACCAGGTCTACAAGAAGGAAAAGGACCTGAAGAAGGGCATCGCATTTCCAACATGTGTTTCGGTCAACAATTGTGTGTGTCATTTCTCGCCCACGAAGAACGATCCCGACCACACACTCAAGCAGGGCGACGTTGTTAAAATGTAATTAAGCACTACCCAAACATGCCCATTCCCAATTTTCACATAATTTTAAGTTTTCCCTTTGTGGTGTGTTCTTTTTAATTTCGCTTTAGTGATTTGGGTGCACACATAGACGGCTTCATTGCGGTGGCTGCCCACACAATTGTCGTGGGTGCCTCTGCGGACAAGAAAGCGAGCGGACGCCAAGCCGATGTTGTCCTCGCTGCCTATTGGGCCGTGCAGGCCGCTCTAAGATTACTTAAGTCGGGCAATACTGTAAGTATGAACGTTCTTTGAATCTGAAACAGCAAATTTTCAGTGCAAATATTGACGTTTTTATTTTGTTCATTTTTCAATATAAAAATTGTTCAATGTTTGCCAGAATAAAACTCTTGGTGACCCACAATGGTGAAATGCTGTTCAATACGTTTCTCCCAAAAATCTCCAAACATTTACCTCCCAACACTTTGCCTGTGGCTTTTTCCTTTTAGTTTTTTTTTACTTACGTTTTCCTTTGGTTTGTTTTAGAATTACAATATTACCGAAGCTGTTCAACACATCAGCGAATCGTACAAGTGCAAACCCATCGAGGGCATGCTCAGCCACGAGTTGAAACAATTCAAAATCGATGGCGAGAAGACGATCATTCAGAACCCCAGCGAAGCCCAGCGCAAGGAACACGAAAAGTGCACCTTCGAGACACACGAAGTCTATGCCATCGATGTCATAGTGAGCTCGGGCGAGGGCATTGTAAGTGCATTCGCAGCAGCGAATTCTATCTCATCCACTAAACAATTCCAATGATTAAAAAAGACACGCTTGAGGGTCTGAAGTTGCTGCAACTCGAAAGTGAAAGTCGTTTCGTTCGCGAAGCGATTTCCGTTCTTCCCAGGCACACTTTCACAGTTAAGGCGACGGATGCCCGAAGATTGCAAGATTATGAGATCTGAGGACAATTGTAGTCTTTTCTTGATTTGTATTTGCAAAAAGAACATACTCACGGCCATTTTTTTTCTCTACAACTCAAAAGGGTCGCGAGAAAGATACAAAAGTATCCATCTACAAGAAGACGGACGAGAACTACATGTTGAAATTAAAGGCATCGCGTGGTCTGCTGGCAGAGGTAAACATTATTTATTTTTTGCAAATTTTCAAATAAAAAATTTGTTGTTTTATTTTAAATCTTTGCCATGTTATCTCATTTTCAGGTTAAAACGAAATACGGCAACATGCCCTTCAACATTCGGCACTTCGATGAGGAAACAAAGGCGCGCATGGGTGTGGTTGAGTGTGTCTCACACAAAATGATCGAGCCCTTCCAAGTCCTGTACGAAAAGCCAAGTAAGTTGCTTGCAGAAACGATGACCATTCACTCGCATGCAAGGATTAATTCCGTATTGATTTTTTCAATAGTTTTTACGTCCAGACACCTTGCTAGATTAAAATGCAATAGAAGATTTTCTTGAAGCGTTCATTTTTCGCTTCATGGAAATTTTTTGTTGAAACATTTTTTTGGAAATATTTCAGCCACTCTAAATCGTGTGTAGCATGAGTTTAATGTACTCCTTTCTTCTCATACCTTTCCAGCCGAATATGTTGCCCAATTCAAGCATACCGTACTGCTAATGCCCAACGGCGTGAACTTGGTCACCGGCATTCAATTTGCCGAGGAGAACTTTGTGAGCGAGCACAGCATAGCTCAGCCAGAATTGAAGGTACGCAGGGCAAACGTCATTCAATTGTTGTTCGTTTGTTTCATTTATAATCGTTTTTTTAGGAACTCGTGGCCACTCCTCTGCAACCCAGCAAGAAGGGCAAAGGCGGCCCCAAACAGAAGAAGGCAGCCGCTCCATCGGCAAAAGTAGAATCAACAACACCCGCTGCTGTAGAGACCAAGGCTTAGAGAAAAAAACTGTTCGACATTCGAGTGAAAAATACAATTTTCAAGCAACAACCAGAACATTACCGCAAAAGCAATACCGGGGGAAAAACATGATAAAAGTAACAAACACAGCCGCCGCCGCCACTTTCCACAGATACAAACAACCAATTTGCAGCGCAGAATGATGATGGGCTTGGCACTCTCATCCATCGTTTTTGTTTTAAAGAATAAGGAAGATAATTCAATTAACAAAACTCTTTAATTATAGTTGTATTTACCATAATTACTTTCAATATTCATTTAATGAAGTTTGCTGAAAACCGACAACAGTTCTTGGACGTCTGTTTTGAATTGATTTCCTTTCATTTTTTTTTAACAATACAACAGTTATTATGTGTTACTTTATTTGAATAATTATTGAAAATAATTAAAAAAAAACAAAAAGAACAATTTTGTGAGCAAATGAAAAAGTTATTAAAAAAACATAAATAAAACAGCGAAAAGTTACACAATAAAATTGATATTTTATAAAAAAAAAAAGAGAAATCCGTTTTTCATTTCAAGTATAGGGTGGATTCATGGATCACTGGGGATAACAATCAAATGAATAATGAACTGTTAGCAAAGCTATAAACCGGGGAGAACGGCGGTTAAGCTGAACCCGAGAACACAGAGGTACAGTCAATATCGAAAGGAAACTATATTCTCGTATCGAGATGCAACGACTAGATACACTTTACATAACATTGCTATGGAAGTGAAGTGCGCTAAAAAGCCATAACACACTTTCTGGTAATACTGTTTACAAGATAAACTTAAAAAATATTCGGAAAGCGAGAAAGGCACTGGGTGGTTCACAATAAGATCACATTGAAAAACACCGCCGTTTTGCAAGAAATATGCTCATATTGCGACTGTTGTCATTGACATATTTCGATTGTTATCGTCTGTGTTCACGCTTTCTTCGCGTGAACTACATTCTTCGTTATCTTCGCAGTTTTCCATTTTGATGCCCGGTAGGCATGTCCATTGGCTACCGAATTTTTCACTCTCGAACGTTCTGTGCTGAAACAGTTGCGTAGCCCCTTGATTTTGCGCTTCACTTGGTCGGCACTCACCTGCCCATCGCTTCGTTCAATACTTTGTACTCCTGACACAAAGGATTCCACAGACACGCATTGTCCCGAAAGAGTCGTATCAGCTTGATGACATTTTGTTCTTCGTCCAATATGGATTTGTTCAGTTCCCGAATGCATTATTGCATACAAATAAATTTTCTTTTTTTCCAATATATTTTTGCAGAAAAATTTCTCTGAAAAAGCTAACATTTTCATCTATTTCACATAAAATGCTTCATTCTACGTATATACTTATACCTTAGATACATATTACTTATTTCAGCATTCTTCATTTGTCTCTTTTATGTATCCCTTGCCAAGTTTAGCAAAACACGGAAGTCGTCCAATCAAGGCAGAAGCAGACGACAAAATATTACAAATTATATTTTGTGAATCAAAAGGTTCTAAGAATCGAGAACAAAAGACAAATTAAAGGCAATATAGAGAGAAGCAGAACTGGCCATTGTAGTCTCCGCCCACGTTTGTGTTTATATTCTGTCCAAGGAACCGCTCATTCCAAACGTCTGCGCCTTGCGATTGTGGCTGATTTCGTTGTCATAAGAATCATTTGTTTGTAATTTGCCATCATCTTTGTTAATTACTGTCGCCCAAAATTCAAGGAAATTTAAGTGAGAGACCGAAGAACGTGCCAAATCGAAGAGCTTTTTTGCTTCAGCTTTGGCCACCTTACGGCCTACACAAAATTATGTTCCCCACAGTTTTTTTCTGTGTTTTGTTGACGTTGGGGGATATTTCTGTTTGTGCGACCCGCAGCAACAGCAACGAAACAGTTTCAGCCAGTGACATTGTTTGCGCATATACAGAATTTTAGGGAAGTTTGAAGAGCAGCAACAGCGGCGGCCAGAAGTCGAAACAACTGAGCGGTAAATAAACGTGACAAATATTACGTCAAATTGTTTTTATTTTCCGCAAATATAGTTAAATTCGTGAAATTATCTCGATCGTTAAATGGTAAATGGTTTATCAAACCATAGACGAATGCCACATACAAAATTAATCAAACATATTCATATTGGGTTGAGGTGGTTAGCGAAGCACAAAGTGATAATAAGCGAAAATTAGCGGAAATGAATAAGGCAAACTCAATTCGGTAATAACCTGCTCAGCTTTTACATACGACTACGCTGGCCATAGTCACCACATCGCACATCGTTGAAGAAGAATGAAATAATTATTTTGTTGTATTTTTCTAATTTTATAGAGAGTGACAATCAAACGTACATGCATTGTAAAAATTGTAACAAATCAATTCTATAAGTGGCACTGCGGGAGGCGACGCGACGTCGGAGTAGCAGTAGACTGCGGAGCACACACAATGCTTTGAATCGCAACAACAATAGAACTAGATTTGTCATTCGCTTATCGAAGCAGCTAACTATAAGTCCGTATTGCTGTCGCCGCCACAGTTGTTTGTTTAATATATGATAAGAGCCCCCAGTCACAGTTAAGCACCAGCTGCCGTGCCGCTGCCCCAAAAATGGACGAAGTATTTTCACTGCATACGCAAAAATTGGATTTATATGACGGTAAGTGCGTGGATGTAAAATACGTATTGAACTGTCTTGAGTGTTGGGATTAATTAATGGATTTGGTAATGCATTGGTCACTTAATTAGAATTGCAATTTTCAATTCGAATTAAAAACTGTTTAAACAGAATGAAAATAAATCAATTTTAATTCAAAATCTTTCAATTCTAATTAAAAAATTTGAATTAGAATTAAAATTTGATCAAATTCAGTCAATTGAAAATGTCCATTATTCGGACATTATTAATTAATTGAATAAATTTGGATTTTAATTGAACAATTTTTAATTAGAAATGAATTTTTCCATTCCGGTTAAACATTTTTTGAAAATTTGATTTGAGAATTTTTGAATTATCAAAAAGTTTTAATGTAGGATTGAATGTGGCAATTGTAATTGAAATCAATGCTAACCTGGCCTATATCATATAAAAGTACTCGACCAACCTCGTCTATACCCTTCCCCATTCATCATATAGCAATTTTTGTATGTACACAATCAAATTTAATACACAATCCATTAGTAATGTACAAACTATTCATCATCGTTATCAGTCTCCTCTTCCAATATCTGTTTCAACCTTTGCTCCTTATCCTCCTCGGGAACATTGTCCAGCAGTAATTCTTTCAGTGAATTCATGTTATGTTTCATTTGCTCAATTGTGGCTTCCAACTTACAATTTTCCACACGCAATAATTGTACATTTTGTTTCCGTTCACTGGCCGTTTCTTTGGACTTGGCACGGGTCTTCTTGACCGCCTGGAGAAATGAGCAAAATATTCCTATTCTATTAACTTTAAATATTAATTTAAAATTCCAACTAACATCATTGTTTCTTTTTCTTTTCAATTTGTATGCGACATCGTCTCTCTCCGGATCTTCTGCATCTGCAGTTCTGCTTCTGGCTGGCATTCTATCGGTGATTATTCTACTTTGTATTTAGATTCCAGTAAGGCTGAACTTATTTTTTTTCACTGGATTTGATTGTTAGATTAATTTTTTAGTAAGAAACAAAATAAAAGCCCAAGATGTGATTGCAGGAGGAGCGAGTGTGTTGTGAAATTGAATGTATTGGCGAATGTCAGAATATAAGCAAACCAGAAAAAACAAAAGATTTTTTTACAACTTTTTTTGTAACCGCAAAAATGTTATAATGTTGAACAACTTTTTTAAATTTTTATCAGTGATAATTTTTAATCAATTTTTAATTTGTTTAATAAAATTAAGTCAGGCCATTATTTTCAACTCTATACGACAATAAGATTATGTAAAAACAAAAAAAACTTCAACTTAATATTTTCATTAAATGGAAAATTTGTAGGTGAAATATTCAAAATGTTAATTGAATTTCTTGACTTTGTGATAGATTCATGCTCAATATTGGAAAAATGTTTTTTGGACTAAAAAAAAAATGTCTAAAAATGAACTTTAGAATATAATTTGGCAACATAATTATCTAAAAGTATTGAAAAATGTTTGTCGCTTGTTAAATCAGTTTAGATTTATGTATTATTTGTTTGTAAAAAGACTGATTGCTGTAGAGACAACCCGGCAGCGATGATAAGTAGAATGATAAAATTACTTTAAATGTAAATTTGAAAAAAATAAATCAAATATGAACTAAAAAACAATTGCGTTTTATTCAAGATTCAAGTCACTAGAAGCAGCGACAAAAGACAACATGATTTTGAATAATAACATTTTAAAACCATTTCAGTAGAATATTGAATATCGATGCTTTAAAACGGAAATGGCATTTATCAAAAAATTTAATTTTTTCGGGGAACGATTTTGAAATCAAATATTAAACAAAATTCTAACGACACAGCTCATTGGTCCAACTGAGTTGTGCCAGTTCTGTTCTAAAACATCGATACATTTACAAATAATTTGCTTCATTTGCATTAAATCTAAGAACTCATGAACTATCATCATCGCTTTGTTCTTCAAGAATCTTCTGGATCATTCGACTCTTATCCTCATCCGCCACTTTGCCCAGCAGCAAATCTTTCAGTGTCTTCACATTCTTCTTCATTTCCTCAATGGTGGCCTCCAATTGCAGATTTTCATTCCGCAGCTTTTCCACATTGCGTTTCCGCTCAGTGGCTGTTTCTTTGGACTTGGCACGCGTCTTTTTGACTGCCTGAAAAGGGACACATTTAATTTAGTTAAATCCATTCCTAATCCTTATCTTTTGAATTGAATTGCGTCTTTATTTTTCGGTTTTACTAACATCATTGTTTCTTTGCCTTTTCAATTTGTATGCTTCGCCAGGATCGTCCGAATTTGTACTGGCCACAGATGGAGGGCCCGTTCCCGTTCTCCTTCTGGCAGGCATTTTTTTACCTTAATTATTCGAGGTTTTTTTTAAATTCCAATTAAGTTGAAAATTTTAGTAAACAAACTGATGCGTTGTCCAATGTTTGTTGTGAAATATTTGGGAGAATGTCAAAACAAAAGCAAATTTAAAAAAACAGGAACAAAAGAAATCAGAAATTATAACAAATGTCAGTTGAAAAAAGTGAGAATTTCCAAAATACCCGAATGCAACTCTGTTTTGCAATAAATTGCATTTTCTTGTGCTCGGCTGTTCTGCTATTTTGTGAATATTTTTAGCCGGCAAGCAACTTGTGAAAATTTTGATAATATGTCTTCGCCATCGCCAGCACCCAAATCACCCGGAGAATCGGACAAAAGCAAGAAATATGATCGTCAAATAAGGTAAGATGAAGCACTTGTTTCAGCCAAGAATACAATTGGTCGAATTTCAGGCTGTGGGGAGAGCATGGACAAAGTCTGCTGGAAGGTTCCAAAATTTGCTTGGTGAACGCGACTGCTTTGGGCTGTGAGGTATTTTCATAAATATGGCATGGTATGATTGTTTTAACCCTCTCGACTCCAAAAGGTGCTAAAGAACCTCGTCTTACCGGGCATTGGAGGATTCACCATTGCCGATGGCAGTGTAGTTATTGAGGACGATTTGGGCACCAAGTAGGTATAAGTGATTTAATTATTTGCATGCGACTAAATTCTCGCTGGAAAGTTTCTTTCTGGACTCGACGTTTATTGGCCAATCGAAAGCTTCGGCCTGCATGCAACTGCTGGAGGAGCTAAATCCCGATGTCAATGGTGATTTTGTTGACGAAAGTGTCGACTACATCCTGGCCAATCGGCCTGCTTTTTTCGATGGATTTGATGTGGTCGTTGCCTCAAATCTCAGTGAACTGTCTTTGCTGCAGCTGTCCAACTGCCTGTGGGATGCCAACATTCCCTTCATTTATTGTCGGTCGTTGGGTTTCTTCGGCTCCATCCGCCTGCAAATAAAGGAACACTGCATAATCGAGGCACATCCGGACAACAGACAATTCGATTTGCGGCTGGAAAATCCTTTCCCAGCATTAAAAAAGCATTTGGAGGTAATCTAAGAAATGGTTTTCTGTTCAAAATAGAATTTATTTTTTATTTTACAGCAAAGCAATATTTCCAATAAAGTTCCATGGCTGTTGGTCTTGAATAAATACCTTCAAGTATGGAAATCACAAAATGAAGGTAGCAGCAGTCCGACGAACTACAAGCAAAAGTCCCAATTGCGCGATTTAATACGCGGTGGCATGACTGACGACGAGGAGAATTACGAAGAAGCCAGCAAGGCGGTTAATACGGCGTTTGGAGCAGGAACTGTGTCTTCGGGCCTTGGAAAGGTTTTCGATGATGGCTCCTGTTCGAATTTAAATAAAAAGGTATTCACATATTGACGTTTTTGCAAGCTTCTAATGGTCATGTATGTGCCTTGCAGAGCAATACCTTTTGGATTATGGCCAAAGCTCTGAAGGAATTTGTTCTCAACGAGAATAATGGGCTCTTACCTCTGCCAGGCGTCCTGCCCGACATGACTGCCAATACGGAATCGTACATCAATTTGCAAAATGTCTACCGCCAACAAGCGTTACAAGATGCTGACACCGTATTCCGCAAGTGTCAAGTGTGTCTGAAGGAATTGGGCCTGCCCGAGGATGCCATAAGCGAAAAGACTGTGCGTCTCTTCTGCCGTGAGTCGGCAGGCTTGGCTGTTATTCGGGGCACAAACATAGCAGAAGAATATGAGAAGAATAGCCGCTTACTGGTCGTCGGTTAGTTCGAAATTATCTGTGTAGTGCTTCTTTTTTGTAATAGCTTCGATTTTTCAGTAGATGATTTGGAGGCGGAAGGCTCTCTCACCGAGCACTATGTGGCCTTGCGTGCCTACGAACGTTTTCTCACCGAATGCGGCCACATTCCCGGCGAGTGTTATGTGGAGAATGACACGTCCCGCCTGAAGACCGTGGCCAGCAAGATGCTTGCCGACTGGGGTACTCACGCTTCGATCAGTGATGATATGATTCATGAAATTTGCCGCTACGGTGGCGCAGAAGTACACTCCATTTCTGCTTTTATTGGTGAGCTATATATGAACGCTGGCACGCAAAGTGTCGGGTATTTAAGCTTCGGTCTGACCGAAATACATTCTCCTAATACGTAGTGTGATTATATTTGTACTTGCTTTTTTTCTTTGAATAGGTGGCTGTGTCGCTCAAGAGGTTATCAAGATTGTTAGCAAACAATACAAGCCGATTGATAACACATTCCTGTATAACGGCATTACATCCGAAACCGTTACTTTGAAGTTGTAATCTGAAAAATTGAAAAGAGGAAATTTGTAAAAATGCTTTTGGATGGGGTACACTTTATTGGACTACAAATAAATAAAAAAAACAAAGAACATTGTTGATTTTTGAATTATTGCAATCAAAGCTTGAGTCAAAGTTAAATTTGCACCAATTACCAATCTAAAACTGTAGTATACTCCTATTGGATTGGAATATAAACCCTGATTCAATCAGCTGACTTAGCTGCTGCTGAGAAATGTCAAAATTCGTTTTCTTTTGATACTGCGTGCGACGACGGCGACTTTCTTTAGGAAGAATTTTGCGAAAAAAGTTATACGACCAACTTCTTCTCGTGTGAATCAAGTTGAAGCTACCTTCTGTTGGAGTCACTGTCTGCCGTAATTACCCTTTAAACTTAACCCAACGAAAACGCCACATTTGCCAAAATGTTTGGGTGAGTAAAGGCAAAAGTGCAACATTTACGTAACCTAGTAAATAAATTGGAAATTTGTTATTCTCTCTATGCTTTCTGTTGTGCACTGGGGAACATTCATTCACACTATGCACACGCCACACTTTAGACTCATCATACGCTCTGGCATCGTGATTGGAGCTGTCTACTATACCCGAAAACTGGGCGTTTGGGGTGACACACAGCAAACGGAGAAACTCTACAATGAACTAAAGGATAGCGTCCGCCCGCACGTTCAACAACTTGAAAAGACATTGCCATTCGAAGTGCCCTCTTTGCCGCAATCCGGCGAGATGCGTTTCCTGGCAAAGCACTACTACAACCAGGGGGTCAAGGGATCATTCCACTTTGTTGAAATGCTGCCCTGCTATGCCGGCCAAATGGCCAAGAAGGCTAAGGATACATTCAATGAATTTGCAAACGCCACACCACCAGCGAGTGAAGTCAGCCACCCAAGTAGCAAGAAGTAAAACCCGTCACCACATGGCTGCAAGATCGAATGTGAATGTGATGATTTTCCAGCTAGCCTGTGTCCTGTCTGAGAAGATGCTAATTGATGTCTTTCCGCGAGTATCGTTGTAAAAACTTGTTGCAATTGCTGCCGAAGAATGAATGGGCTTCTGTTATGTACATTAGAAATAAATTTGAAATCGTTTAGCCGATCAATGTGAAGTTGGGGCATTATTTGTTTTCATCATTTGTTCAAATGCATTTGGAATTTCACGATATCATAACTTTCTGGATTCGAAGGACATAGAATACAATTTCTCACAAAACAAGCTATTATCCACATTAGAATTTCAAATTTGCCAAAAGTTTTATTTTAGAATAGCATTAATATTCAACATTACTTCGGATGAAGGGGATTCTACTATTCATCTGCCAAAAAAAAATTTAGCTGACATAAAGGAAGCTCACAATTTGTCATAAAGTCATATTGTTGTAAAAATATACAATGGCAATAAAAATGTGTCTTTTTTCCATACAACAAACTGTACTACCGAAACAACTCTGCAACCTGTGTCGTGTGGCATCTGAATTTATTACATACCTTTTAATTTCACAAAAATACAACACTGCTATGCTTCCAGTTTCCAATTGTCAAAAGTCCGACTCGCTTTGAAGCGAGCATTTTAAAAATAACTGCGCATCGGATCGGGTGGTCGTGTTTCGTTGCTACAAGCGAATTTTGTGTGAAGAAATTTCAGATTCTTATATCTAATGTGAAAACATATTAAATAAATATATATTAATAATTGCTGAATCGCAAGAGGAAAATCCAGTGAATATTTTGTATAAAATAGCAGGAGGAAAGAGTGGAGACCAAAATGAAATTCGCGGAGCGTGGAGTGAAATAATTGTCAAAACTGAAGCTACAAACTCATTCGCTCATTCATATTTAATTGATATTAAATATAAAATTGTTCAAATACTTTTACGCTGCACATAGTTTGCGTTTTTAACAATTCCGTAAACCAGATTGAATAAAAATAGTAAAAAAAAAAAATATACTAAAAAGGGCAGCTAGCTTCGTCAAAGAAATTTCTGCCTTCGTCTCTTGTCTTTCGTATTTCTTTCGTGCTGCTGTCATCAGCAAAAAAAAAAATAAAAGCAAGCGAAGCGCTCGAGAAAGCAAAACTTCAAAAAGTCTGTGTGTGGAAGAAGCAGAAGACGAAGAAAAAGAGAAAAGCAGTAAGGCGGGTGCGCGTGTTAAAATTTTTCCAACCAAGCTATTGAGATTTAATTATAAAAAATACTTGGAAATAAAAAAAAAGAATATTTTTCCGTAGTGAATTAATAAAAATTGTTCAGCGCAATTCGGAAATTCCACCGAGGTGAAAAGTGCAAGTGATTCAAGACGAAAACACGAATTATTGGTGGCAGAGACGGGACAATCGGACTATTGTGGAATTTCATCAAAACCATACAAGAATAATTTTGTGCTGTTGTTGCAAAGTTAAATCGGAATTGCGTTTATTTGTTTTTGTATTCTTTGCATTTGGAAAGTGCATTTACGACAAATTGCTGAAAAACTTGTTACAAGTTCTACCCAAAGAAAAAAAAACGGTTCAGAAAAAGTCACCACAGTTGCTTTAGTGAAGCGCCGAGACGTAGTGTTTTTGAAGGTAAGCATTCGTATAAATTGATGTTTTAATTTTCGAAACAGTTGGGAAAGTTATTTAGATACGGGCCACTCTTTACTGTTGCCACGATAAATAAATAATATTTGCTTTGTGTAAATGTGTGGCTATTCTGTCTAGTGTCTACCATATGCGGGTCTATTAGTACATAGTTGCTATATGATGTGCCGCCGCAATAAATATGTATGCTTACATTTTTATTGAAAAAATGTTAAAATTATTTCCTATTCGAAATTCACATGCTGCCGGACCTTACATTACTATCAACACTCAACTATCAAATCAACATTTTCGATTCAAGGCCTTCCACTTGTTCGCATGTTTGCTTCTTTATAAACACAACTTTGTTATCACAGCCTTAATTATCATTAGTTGAAACGACTTTGATAGAAAAAATAACTATATGATTTCTATTTACAGAAAATCCCGCCAAATATATAGTTAATATCAAAAATACTGGGAATTACCATTTCGTAGGCACATGAAAAGATACCAGAGTGAATTTGCATTATTCTTAAGGGTGTTCGGGCATTGAACTACAAAAGCGGTTTGTAATTGAGAGGGTAAATTTCTATGGCCGTTAGTACTTTCATCAGCACTTCAGTCGACACTTTCATAGGCAAATCAGATACTGAGATCGTGTAAAAAAATGTGTGAATATTTGAAAATGCGAAGGCGTATGCAACTCTGCACACACCATATGGTTGAAATGCAAAAAGGTCTTAAATGCGTACATTTCTTATGAAATATTTTAATTTACTTGAATCACCATTACACGAACTCCTCCTCGCCCCGCTTGGTGTTCATTCGAATATGCTTGTACTTATACAGCAAAAAAGAAAGTAAATAAAGCAAAAGAAAAAACCTCACCACAAGCGTATCCATTCAAAGCAGGCACACTGTAGGTGAATATATAAAACATTTTTACTGCTGCTTTTTTTTTGGGTCAAGTCAGTTTTGGGGATTTCCTCTGCCTTGTCGTACCGTTTCGTTTCTACCGATTTTGCACCGGCTTAAAACGACTGCCAAGTAACTGAAACCGGTTTGCAGACAAACTGGCAAGCTCACAAAAAACCTCTGTCGCACATATGTACAAATTTAAACCAAATACAAAATAAATAAATTCATTTAAAAAGAATCAAATTTTGTAATTTTTTACTCCTTCTTCTATTGCAGATAACAAGCACTCACCGAAAATGGGCACAACAAGTTGACCACGACCAATTCCCAATTTTTATCATTTCTCTCAATTTTCACAACTTTCTTGTGTTTGTTTCTGTTGTAAAAATGCTGCTGCGTTTGTAAAGCTTCATTTCGTGTACAATAAACGCAGCAAAGTCAACACCAACAAGAGTATTTTGAAAAGAAGTCAAAGTTGTCAAAGCTAAAAAATCGTAACAATTGAAAAACCCCAGCGACTCACTGCCACGTCATGAGTCGATACCACAACGGTGGCAAAGTGGCCAACGTAATAGCCTCCAGCAGCAACAACGTCAAGAAAATGTCCACACGTCGTCAAGTGGAGCACGAAAGTGGTTACTACGAGGATGTGGCCGACGATCAATACGTGAACGGCAACGGTGGTTATAGCAAACGCCACCGTCAACCTTCCACGGAAGCGGTCGCAGTGGGGAACGGCAAAAGCAAGCGTCAAAAGACGGCTGCTTCAAATGCAGCCAGCAACAAGCGTCAAACAGTGGCGGTGGCGGCCGCGCTGCCCTCCAGTCAAAGCTCAGCCAAAAATCGTCACGTGATACAGAACAACAACAACAACAACAATACCAAACGCTATGAGCCGCAATTGCCTACCACCACTGACCAAGCGAAACGAACGCAACCGAGCAACAACAATAACAACAACAAAGGCAATCATATTGTCCAGTCAATGGCCAAGGCGATACCGGCCTCGGAGATCGTCGAAGTGCCTGACAGCGACAGTGAGGATGATGACGATGACGAAGAAGAGCCTCCTGCGCCTGTTCAACAGGCTAAGAAGACAGCGGCCAGTGGTGGCCAGGCTACATTTGTTGTCAGCGGCAGCAGTAGCAGCAATAGCGTCACATCCAGCCAGCAGCAGCAACAGCAAAAGGCTTCAGGCACAAATGGTGCCGCCAGCACACAAACAAAGGCCGGTGGCAAGGTGGAGAATGGTACCGCTTCCGGTCCCGATCTCGAGCTCATGCAACGCGAAATCGAAGAGGTCACTCAGGTGCATACGAAATGTAAGTAGATAATGTCAATTTTAGTCACCTAAACGATTTTAATTCACAGTGATACAGAAAAAATACAAATTATTTGAGGGATAAATGAAGGGGGTAGCGCTGCAAAATCCATTTAATCCAAATAATTCCTTTGCTTAGTTCTTGGAAATATTCATGAGTCATGACTCAACAATAAACACCAAACGGCGAGACCATTCATTTCTCGTTGATGGGCAGTAATGACATCAACTGGGCACACTCTTGATAAAATTCCAAGTAATTTGCATTTATTGTATCTTCGTGGTATCTGTACTTTGTGTAAATAATTTCATTCGTAGTAAGAATTTTTAATTTCGTTCAGAATTCAAAGCTCAAACGTACTTTTACCAAGTCTTGTGTCCCCATGAAAACACACCAAACGTCAAACTGACAAATGCCAACACTTAAGGTTGGTTAAGTTAGAGTGACGGGGGGGATGAGCCTCACAAAGTCCAATATGGTCCACAGTGTTCTTAAAACGAATTGTGCTGTGTACAGTTTATAGGATGATTTTTCTTACAAGTGTTGCCATGTGGTGGCTACTTGCCCACGTGTTATATCTAGCGCACACACAGAAAGTTCAACCACAAATAATCCAAAGTGTGAAACTGTCTTAACTGACATTCGTGTAAAAAATTTATTAAATTACAATTTAACGAAACAGCGGGGAGGTAATGGCAACGGCCGTGCTTTGCTTTGCTTTGCGACATCTAAGTTTGCTTTTGAACTTGGATTAGGCTGTTTCCACTCACTCGCTGCTCTGCACCGTGCCGCACACTCCTCATCGGTGTGCTGCGTGCACTTATTTTGCCTCATTTGCTGCTCTTAGCACAGTTTTTTTTACGAAACAAGTAGCTAAAGTAGCACAAGGCAATTTCATGCCGTCATGATTGCCAATTAAAAAGCAGCAACAAAACGGCACCAGCTCAACTTAAAGTTAGTATTGTTCTGTAATAATGCATTAATTCACTTCAACAGACTTGCATTAAAATGTTATAATTCCAAATTGGACAGAAACTAAGAGTTATTCCATTATCATTATCCTTTCCATTAGTTTCGCTCCACACCTTTCCTTTTCACAGTGCAATTAAATGAACTCTGGACGCTTTTTCACCTTAAGTAATTTTCCACCAAAAATCCAATTGTGGCATCTGTCTGGCAACCAACCAAAACCGGTTTCGAATGAAAAATAAACTAAAACTCTAAAACAAATCTTAGAAAAAGCTTTTGAACGATACAAGCACATTTCTACTGGGTTGCTGCTGTACAAATGACATACACCGCGCGTCCGGCAATTGTCACTTATAAAGGCCATTCCAAACGATGACGTGCCAGAGTGTTCGAACACAATATGACGTATAATTTCTTATTAGCTTTCTTCGTATTTATTCTCAAGTAGAATTGACGTACAATGGAGGTTATCACTAGTTACCACTCAGCACTTACATACGTAAATAGTCACGTACTTGCTTATGCACAAAAGGTACATAGTTACGACGAAAATTCGTAGTAGAACAAAAGTGGAGCACATGCATTCAACCTTGACACATTTACAGTGCTCTCATTTCGTTCGCTGCATTTGGATTGCCCCAATTGCGCTATTTACCCTTGCCTGTGTATATATATGTATGGATATTTTTTTTGGTACTCTGAAATTCATTTGGTATTAACAACTATAAATAAATCAAACAAAAAACATTTTAAATATTTATTTTATTTTCAACGTTTGCTGTTGAACAATTTGTTTCTACTGTCCCTTTCTCCCCTCTGCGCGTTTCGTTGGCCTATTTAAATGACTAATTTTCAACGTAGCAACCATAATTCAAAAATTATTAATTGAACTTTCTCTTTTCATGGGACGTGAATGATATCTCTGAACGCATATATTTACTTATCTTTACGGTGTACTCTATAAAATCCAAGAGTAAACAACTTTTTTTTTGGATTATTTATTTAATTAAACAAAAGAAATAAAATGGATCACCAACGCTGCCACATTTCACTTCTGTCCACCGATTCTTGTGTGCCACAAATTTGTGTACTTTGTTGTCGATTGTCGACAAGTAAATAAATATTTTGTCACAAGCAGACAGACCCTTTACAAGAGGAGCGGTAATAAATCACCATTACAAGTGTTGCTTTCTCTCTTTTTTGATTCGTTGCATTCCAATCTTAAATTCATCATTTACTTCAACAGTTTTTTTTCAAGAGGGCCGGGAAGAGGTTACCCAAACGGATTTATTATTTTTGCTAAAATCTCGAATCGCTGTTCATTACTCCGAATGTACCTGTACATAGAACAACTTCGAAACACCGGGTTGGCACATGTTAACCTTTACCTAGATCCTAGATGTTTTTGTGATTTTTCTTCTTCTAAAAACGAATTTTTGAGGGAATCGAGAACTCAAAAGGAGAAAATATTTTATATACAACAAGGTCCAATTGGCCACCCCCTCTAATTTAAAATGGATGTATTTACTTTTCTGAAGTATTTACTTCTAGAAATTTCTTAATTATCATCATTAACCAAAATTATAAAGTATTTTTCCCCATACATTCTACCAACTGAATGCGAACGACGAAGCATGCTTTCGAATTTTTAACACACTAATTAGTTTTCATTCACGTGATTTTGTTTTTCGCTTTTGAGAAAATTCTTCAATATTTAAATACATAAACGAAATGCAACTAATACAATACAATACATACTCGCACACTCATCGAACGAGAAATGTATTGTGTCTAGATTTCTTTTTAATTTTTTCGATTTTAAAAATAGATTTCACTAATATTTATTGTGGCATTCTGCTGTCGCTGCTTAAAGCTTTGTGCTGTGTGCTGTGTGTGCATCCGTCCGTCCGCCCGCCCGTTCGCCTCCCAAGTCTCGCAACGCAGTTTTCATTCGCCTTCCACAGATTCGTCGTCGTCGTTTTTTCAGTGCATTATTTATTTCGTTCGTTAATTTGTTGTTGGTGTGATTCCCCCCCATTTTTTCCGACTTCTCTTTCATGCGCTCCTCCTCAAAGTTTTGTTGTTGTTCAGTTAAATTAATGTTGAAAATGTTCGCTCATTCCATGCATTTCGCTTTTGTACAATTTCTTGTGTAGTTTTTGTATACTCTGCCACTTTTAAGCCATCACACACAAGTGCGATATCCCATGCGAAGAAGCTTTCAACTTTTTTTATTTTTAGATAATACTACAAATATGTTCCGTTTTTTACACACACACGCTGTATTTTTACATTGTTTACATGCACAAGTATTTAAAAAAGTTTGTTCTTATCACTATTTTCGTAACGAACTCGAAGTATTTTTTTTGCTGCCTCTATTCGCGGGCCCATAATCTTATTTTTGTAAATTCGAAGAAAAAAAGTTTTTAAATTTAGATTGTGAGCATTGCACTAAAATTTATGATGCATACGAAAGTTCATAGAATTTTATTCGTGGAAAAACGAAAAAATCATTTCCAAATTTATTGCCTCACTAGTCAGCTCCACTGGCATTTCAATTCATCGAACGTGGCCTCACTTAGCGCTAGTTTTTACTGTAAAAGTATCGAATTACACATACAAGCTAATCAACCAAAAGTATCAACCAAATATCCACCACTTGCTGGAGCCAACTCCGTACAATTTTCATTTGATTTCGAAAGAAGTGTTTGCCTTTTTACTCTACGCTCCTCTGAATTGAAATGTTTTTGCTACGCGTTCGAGCGCCTTTTTAACAACAAATCTTCGCTCTGTCTGTCAAAATTGCAGTTCAAGGTTTTGTATTTTTTAACGCGTACTCGTGTATGAATAACAATACAGCAAAAAAGCATGTGCGACAAATTTTCCATAACTTTTGTACGCTTATTGCATTTCCAGAAATCAAACTGTGTTTGTTTTGAGTTCGCTTCAACCTGACGTGTCTTCACTGACGTCAGTTGGAATTATTTATTTGTGTTTTAGTATTTACTTTTTAAATTTAATGTCAAGATTTATTTTTTTTAAATATTTGTTTCTGCTCAATTCTAGACAGTTTTAGTTTTTAATTTGCATACATATGAGTAAAAAGAAAAACACTGTGCTCTCTTCATCTTTCATAACAGCTCTCTATATTGAAGCGATGCTATCGTCAAAATGTTATCGTCTTACTAGTTTCTGTAGTAGATACGATTTTCTGAGTAACAATAGTAAATAATAGTAACTGGATAGGTTTCCAATAGTAGTATGTTATCTTATATCCATACAACTGGATGAGAATTCATATCCAAAATAAGCAAGTGTCCGATTGCTCTCAGTCTGGCTGGTCGGGTGTATGTGAGAATTTCTACATTCTGAGAGTCAATTGACTGCTTAAAGAGAACAACAACAAAAAAACACGCGCGTATTGTACTGCCCCTGCATTGCTGCTGTTTCTAGATAAGACACTCATACGAACTGAACCGAACACACCGCTAGCCCCCAATCCCCCCTCTTTTGGACAATCCACACACACACACGCACACACCACCGACTGATATTCTTCAACGTGACGTCCAATACTCAATTTGCGCCGAACGAAATGTGCGAATGAAGTGAAGTTCGTTTGTTCGCATTAAATGCCACCAAAAGTAATTTATTTATTTTTGCACGGTTCTTTTGCCGTTTACTTGTTGCCAAGTTGTTGTTGTTGCCATTAGTATTGTTATTGTTGTGTTTATATTCCATTTGCTCTTTTATTCTTTTGACTTTTGTTATTGTTTTGTTCTTTTGTGGTTCTTGGTCACTCTACTTTGTGCTTTTATCTCGGGGGGTTTATTATCTCGCGTAGAAACAATTTTATCTACAAGTGTTAGGTTATTTTATTTTATTTCTCTGCAGTGTTGAGTATTATTAGAACTATCTGCGGTCATTAGGTTGACGTTTTCCATCAACCGCATCCAAATAATTTGTTTTTTGAATTACGATTTATGCACATGAAATCGGTCTCTCCACGTCCACGGCTTATGTACAGTGGAGTGGTGGTTATTTTTTCGAAATTGATCTAGTTCATCCCCTCCAGTTGGTTACTTCATGGAAGAAGATCAAACTTCAAACATTTTAAGTAAAAAAAAGGCTAATTTTTCAAATATTTAAAAAAAAATCCCACTTAAAAATATTTTAGCTAAAATCTCTTAAAAATCCTGTACATTTGCATTTTGCTGCTCTAGTTAATAGTGATTAATGACTTTGGTTTAATGTTTTTTCCATTATAAAATAGTATCTACAAAAGTAAGCATTTCTCTTTGTGGTGAAATATTTCATTTGAGAATTGTGCGAGAGAAATGTTTTCTTCACAATATTTTGACCTCTTAATACGAAAACAAGTTTCAGAAATTCGCCACCTTCACGAAACCATGTGTGGTTGCTGTGGCGGCCGGCCTGGCCTGGCCTGCCTGCCTGCATATTTTCAAGTGTACGTATTTAAATATTATTTAGAATTTTGCCAGGTTCAATAACCCACCGCGCACAGGCACTCATTCACTCGCACATTTATTTCGTTTGCGACTTCAGCAAGCTTCTCCCGTTCATTGTATTTCGAGTATTTCATTTATTTTCACAAAAAAAAACCAAATAATTATTCAAACTGCGCATTATTATGAAGTGCAAAAAATTAGGTGCGATTACGAGTATATTTTTTCGAGTATAATTTATTTCGTATCCAATTCCCTCCTAAATGTGGTTATAGTTGATGAAAATAAATCCTTGGACTTGGTACTCATTTGAGAATTAACAAGTTTTGTCTCATATGATAATCAAACTCCAACTTGTTTTCAACTCTGTCTGTGTATTGGTTGCACCAACATTTAAATAAATTTACGTATCCACTCGCTCATTTGGCCGTAAACAAATTATTCGTATTGAAATGATTTTTTTTTCTCTGATAGCCATTGCAGTTTGTTTGAAACATGTTTAAAGCTCACATGAAATGACTTTGAAATTTTTTTTGTTTTATTTGTAAAATAGCGAATGCAATTAATTTGCTAATACTACGTATGTACTTGGCTGTAGTTGTTGCCGACTTTATAAAAAATATACTTTTTTTTTGTAATTTTAACTACACGACCAGCTCAATAAAAAGTTGATGGCCTGGGAAAAAAGAAAATTCCTTCCCTTTTTTTTAGTCATTAGAATTTTTTAAATACATTTTTTTAAACATTTTCCTTTTTTTTTTCTAAAACAAAATGTTGCTTGTTATTGTTGTGACGGCTGGCTTTGTCATTTCAAGTTTTTCCCTTTCGTTTCGTTTTATTGCCACAATAACCCCATTTTGTGAAATCCCTGGCATTTTTCTCGACTTTTACCTAACCCTTAGGCCTTCGTAAGCACATTTATTTCCATGCAAATTTTGACATTTTCATCTGTTGTATTAAATGGCTCTCGTTTGTCTAGGATCGTCTAGACAACCTTTCTTCTTCTTTATGCCATACATAAGTGATTTGATTTTCACAACATCGCATATTTTCAAAATGTAACAAATTCATTCCACTCGCACATAAAAATTCCATCCATTTCGAGTGAAACAGTCAGTCAGGCAGGGATTTCTGTTATCGTTGTTGTTCTTGTGTTTGTTTTGTTGAATCAATAAATGTACAAGAGATGTGAATGGCATAAATAGTCTAATGGCATTTGTGTTTATACGGTTTTCGTATGTATTCCTAAAATCCCGTTAGTTCAGTCCAGTAAACTCTAAAAATGCCTAGCAAAACTTTGGACTTACCTTTGATTCGGAACAGTTCAGTGTCCTGCTATCATCATCGTAATACTCGTAATCAAATTTCAATTACATGGAAATTAAGTTCAATCCATTTTTTAACAAAATATTTGTTGCCGTAATACTTTTGTTGTATATCCACTTTGTGAGATTTCATTAACCTTTTTTGTATTTACTCATTGAGTTGAGTGACCAGTTCGGTCAATGACACATTTTGAATTTATTTGATGAGTAAAATATATTCAGAGCGCTTTAAGGGATGTTGTGTGGATCGAATAGAATGGACTTCAGATCAGCGTTGGCCTACAATTCACAAATGCCCTCGTATTATATGCAATTTCAACGTAAGCTACTCCCAGAGAATAGGCAATTCCTATACCTTAAAGACTTGTGTATGTTCCCTGATGGTAATTACGACTTTTATACGACCGCCGATCGATAGGAATGTAAATGAAAAAAACTATTCACCATTTTTCTAATCTTTCACATAAAAGGCTACTTCCTTCCCACCGCCATTCATTCTTATTGAGCCTTTCAGCGCTTTCTCTCTCAACGTTGTGGTTGTTTGTTGTTCCTTTCGTATCGCTCGAGCTGCTGCTGCCAATGATGTCGTCTGGCAAAGTTTTCCATCTAAACTACATACATAGTTACTCATTTCACTTGCACACACACATGTTGCCAATTTAGCACAGTAAAAGTTTACCCAGTGCCACAGATTTTCGTTCTTTTGCGCACACATTTCTCCATTCAGCGTAATGAATATCAACACAGTCTGGCAAGGATACTAACACTGTGGATAAAACGCCAATGGAGTGTTTGAAGTTACCAACTGAATTCTGCTTCATTGCTGGCCCCACTGTGCTGTTCTTCCTTCGCAGACACAACTCGGCATGGCAGGTGGTATTTTAATACTCAACCAAAAAAAATGTATATTACCAACAAAAACAAGAAATATAAACAAGCCAAACAGCCAGTCAGCCAGCTAACACATTTCTTGACATTTTATACCCTATACAAGCTGCTTCATGAGGTCATTCGCCTATTCCTGACGACGTAAATTTTGTATTGCTCACTAAAAAATATACGCCATCCATGATGTTGATGACGAGCAGAGACCTTTACGTCGTCTGCAGTACTTTACACAGATTTTTTTGATATTTTTTCTTCGGTTCTTTCCTTGTCATTTTTTTTTGGTTCATTGGTCGAAGGATTTCAGTCAATCTTGACTTTCTCTGTTCCTTGTTCAGTTTTTGCGTAACACATAACTACTTCTTTGTGGAAAGTTTTGCAAATATTATTTTCTTCTTAATTTTTCAAAACACAACAAAATGTATAAACTTTTTCAGCTTAACTACAGCTTTGGGTTCTTCTAATGAAAATCAAGTTCTTATTTATTTTTCATATTTTCATATTGAAAGTAAAATTCCGAATTTCTTAGGAGACCACCCCCTTCTATGTTCTTTTTTGTTGTTATTTTTCTAACTGTATCTGCGTATAATTTATTATCATAATCTTCTGGCCTTGCTGGGCCATTTAACCTTGTGACCTGATAGGCGTCTCCGTGATTTTTACAACTTGTAAAAGGAAGGAGCGAACCTCAGACGGAATATGATTATTTGTAAAGGATTTAAAAACAATTCATAAATTCTCGTTTATCCCGTTGTTTGTAGGAAGCTTAAATGTAAATCGAAAAACTCACGTTTTCAACGCATATTATGGTTGATTGACATTTTAATTTAATTCCACTCTTCGTATTTTCAAGTGAATGACCTTTTGAGTTCTCGTTACGTACTTCTTGCATTCAAGATAAGTCAAGTCCATCACGCGATGCCTCCATAGGCGGCACACCATCACTTGTGCTACATCTTGACAAAATGGCACACCAATTGCCAACCATGCAAATCGCGCGCCTCCGTGTCCTTCGGAAGGTAATTTTCCCACACACGTCTTCCTATTGCCATGAGTATATTGGGCTTGATTGTTTGTGGTGTTATACGGGTAATAAATCTCAAGTGGCTAATGAAATTGGGAACTTTTTTGTTTGTTTGTTTGTCGTCCGTCGCACAAGTTGAATGCCATTCGCTGGCAATGTCCTTGAGCTTTAATATTTTTATAGAAGAAGTTGACCTTTATCGAGGGTATTTTCTGCTATGACATGCTGAGCTGTAGGATGTTCTGGTTTTGAGGTAATATTTTTTTCTTTTTTCAGCGGCTGCTGCATTATTCCATGTTGCCTGTTTACTGCCGACGTTGCTATTTTCTATATTCGATGACTATTTTAATACACCTCTGCGGCAAATGTTCACTTTTCATTGTTGTTGTTATTCGTTCCTAAAAATAGTCTTAGTTTTGAAATGGTCTCTTTTTTGTGTCTATCAGATGCGAACGCATTGAAAAACTATTTTTAAAATTGATCACAATGAAAGGCAAAACCAAAAACAAACACACTGCAACACTGGTCAACACGAGGCAATTTTTTTAGAAAGAAATGAGATGCATTTTTCTTACACATAGGCATGAACGAGTGGGTTGTGGTGCATCAAAAATCGAAGGGTTATACATATTTTAATTAAGAATTAATGAAATCAATAGTCGACTAGTAATGCTCCGTGATGGATCAGCTGACCGAACCTATCATATTCACAAACCATGAAAGAGAATAGTCAATAGCGCATAGTGCATGTAACATTAGGCATCTAATGCAAGTGGATTTTCTCCACGTCACTCGACGTTACTAGTTGACTAACTGAGCCATTACTCTCAGAGTTATTAATAACACTGTGCTCCAATTGTGATTTTTATTTGGAACAGACTGTGTTTCAGGTTTTTAATCAATCAAGCAATTTTACGCACCCGGAGTGCAGTCTGACTATTTTTCAACCAGCACAGTGTAATATATAGATATACTATATACATTTATTTTCGTGATAAGAACATTTTTTCACACATTAGTAGCCTCTTCTTTGTGTTGATGTTTTTTTTATAAATTAATTTTTTCAAGCTTTTTCTGTACACGTGCAGGTATTTTACATTTCTCTCAAAAGTCACATGTTATGTAGGTTGCCTTCGGTGTGCTATAATCGCATTTCTCGGTGTACACACTTGAACAGTAGACCAGCCCAAAAACCACAGCGCATTGACCAGGCAAATGTACTTGATCGCTTTATTTACATTGCATTTGATTAAATCAAATTGATTTGGCTCGAATCTCTGTTCGATTTTGTTTGCGTTTAAACTTAATGTGTGGATTTGGCTTTTCAATTTTAATAAGCTTACGATTAAGTGGGACGGACAGTTAGAAGAAGATACTGAATTTGAAGTAAATAAATATAGGATAGAACACTCCACCTTCGGCTCCACAATAACCGATAGGACTACCTACCATGTGGTGATTAATCTGACTGAAAGACTTAACTTAATCCACTATGGAACTGAGAGCCTCATATATAAGTCGACAATGACTGACTGAAGCTTACTCACTTGCTATTTTCCAAAAGACTGGTGGCAATTGTAGTTTGTCCCTTTGTTGTCCAAAATTTAATAAAATTTTTTGTGTGCATCCTTTAATGAGAGAAACGAATTTAAAAAATTTATATTTTTCATTTTTTTCAGGCACTGCCACGGATGAGGAAAAGGTCAATTTGTCACATTTCCAGCTTATACGAGTTCTTGGAACAGGAGGTACGTTTTTTCCGCTTTCGTTGACATTTTCATTTACTTTCTGTCAACTTGTGACATTTCACTTGTTGTGTGCACTAAATGTTAAACTAAAATTTTCCCATTTTTGCAGCCTACGGAAAAGTGTTTTTGGTGCGCAAAAAGGGCGGCGCCGATCATTCGAAACTGTACGCCATGAAAGTGCTAAAGAAAGACACGGTGGTGCAAAAGAAGAAGACTGCCGAGCATACAACAACCGAGCGACAAGTGAGTAGTGTAAAATTGTATTCATATTGTACTTGAGCCGTTAAATTCCATATTCAGTATTCATATTCTCGAAATTCAAAACCTATTACTCCACAAAATAGAACTAAGTTTGTTGAAATACTTATCAAAGAAATGTTAACCATAATTGGTAGCTCCGACTGCAGAGATTACTTCTTTTTCTTCACTCGCCTGTTTGGTTTTCGAAAAACCACAATCAACGATTTCCATTTTGTGGCTTCTATAATAAAATCGTTGACAAAAGCACGTAGCCATCCATAATTTGAAATTAAAAGCCCAAACCAACGTCGGCTTCTTCGTCATCGTCATCATTGTGTAGACCGGGCTTACACACATAGTTGCCTCTGTATGTACTACGTGCTGATGTCAAAACTCCTTTCGATTGGGTAATTTTCGTATTTGCTGTGTTTGATTTTTGTATTTGTTTTTTACCTTTTAGCCATGTTTTCTTCTTGGTTGAAAGTTTTTTCCATTGCGCTTTTGCGTTCGTTCGCTTCTTCGGCTTCGGCCTTTTCTTGTCTTGAGATTCCGGTTGAGTTATTTTCAATCCCGTTAGATTTTACCGGTATTTATGATAATTGTATATAAGTGCTTCTTTCTCTGTGCCATGTAGTAAGAGCAGAGTTGCCAGCATCTTTTAATTAAAAATATTTGGTAAAATTGAATTTAATTCATTAGATTTTCAATGAATATTTCACGCTGAGTTTAATTGTGTGAACGCCTTTGGCCATTGATACTCAGTTAAGTGATGTAAGGCGTTTTCAGCATATGTCATTTATTGATTGAAATTGTCTGCCTTTGGCAGTGGTCGTGTGTAGGGAAATCATTATATCCATATGGCGAGCTGAATTGGGCTTTAAATTTGGTTATTTCTATTTAATTATTACTTAACGAATTTCAATAACCAATTTCGAAACAAGCACAGACGCCGAGTCAATCCGGTAAACATTGACAAACCTAAAGTCAACCTTCATTCATACATACGTAATGTGAAATGTAAAACAACAAAAACCAAAAACAATGTAACTACAACGACTAACTACACGCGCGACATAGGAAATGAGAACTTCCCAAAGCTGCTGCCGTCGTCGTCGTCGTCATTGCCACCGCCGCCGACAACAACAAACAACAACAAACAGTTGGATACAAACGTATTTTTAATAGGAATCGCTTTGGTTGACCTACATTTTAGGTTGCAACACCGGTGCTAAGGCAAGCATAGAATATCTACAAACTACTCGCACATACATTTAAAGCTCGGAAAAAAAACCCACTAATAAATACACAAAATATAAGAGAGAACCACACGAGAATCAGAACAAGTCGCCAGAGAATCGAAACGAAATCTTCACGCTGTATGATAGCTCAGAGAGACGATCGTAGCGCTGCGGCAAGAATCATGTAACTCACCGTATTTATAGACCCTGACCGGTTTGCAGTGGGAAAACATACACTAGAATACCTATTTTAAGGTATGCTAATGCAAAGAGAGTTGCGGTTAAAAATGGGAATGAAAGAATGTAGATAAAAGATATTTTTCTTTGGACAAGTGAGGAGAAGTAGTGATTGAAAGTTAAAGTGAAATTCTTCCAAATCAACTTTAAACTTCCCAAATAGCTGAGTGGTCTCTCTAACGGATTTGACGAGTGTCCATGTTAACATTGAACTTTCCAATGTCACAGTGATGAACTTTTCTATCTGAACTTCCCAAAATTTAACACTCCAAATTAAAGTATTTGGCATAATGTATTTTGCATTAATTCGGAATTAAAGCAAAGTAAAATATAAATTTTCAAAAATGGCGATTTCGTTTGAAAGCTTCTTCTTTCACTTTTTCCTTTGATTTCGCTTTTTTCCCAACTCTTTTTAATTTTAATTATATTTTCTTCTTCTTTTCACGTCCTACTTGCCCACTAACCCACATTCAATGGCACCGATGGTCGCTCTAAACCTCTTTCTCTCCCCCTCTGCTCCACCATTTAAATCAGAAATTTCAGCAAAAGCCAACATTTGCGTTTTTTCCACTAATTTTTTGTTTCGCTTTTGTTGTTTATCTCAATTCATCCATCATTGCCAAAAAATGTATTTGTTTGCAACTTGCGCTTGGATAATTTTCATATTGTGTCTGTACACCAATTTTCAAACAACTTTGCTGCGTTTTTATTTCTTATTTCTGTTCATATTTGTTAATATTTATTATAAACTCCGCAAGAGCACATGAAAACTTGTTGAAGCTGTAGTCAGTCGTCGAGAGAAAAATGTGAAAGTCGCCGCGAAACGAAATTCGTGTTTTGCGGTGGCTACAATTACATGGTATGGTACACGTTTGATGAATAAATTCAAAAACTTTTGAAGTTGATATTGTAAGAAATTTACTCTTTTAACTGTATCTACGCAAGTATTTGTTATAAAGTAAAAACAAAATTTGAAATGAAAAAAAAAAATGGTTAAAACGTAAGAAAATTTTTTTCGTGGTTTCGCTTAGCAACTGATGAAGCTCGAAAATCTGTAAATAAGAAACTTCAATAGATTTAGTTACTCAAAAAATCAAAAAAGAAGAAAAGATGTGTTTAACACTTAAAGAAGAAACATTATAAAGAGACTCTGCCAGTCATGCAAAAAAATTTCACTTTCACCTGGTGGTGGCGAATCAAACAATCAACGCCGCTGTTGTTGTTATTGTTGCTTTTGCAGTAAATGCGATTTTATTATTCAATTCGCTTTTATGGCGTGGCGTAGTTTACTAACGGTTTATTGGGGGGAGGTGGTGGGGGCTAAAGGCGAAATCAACAATTTTTGCATATTGAAAAGTTTTTTTTTATTTTTTCAATTTTTTTTAAAATTAATTGTATGGGTAGCATTAGATAAATCAAATTGTGTTAACTCAATTTCATGTATGTATTTCGAGCTAGAAAAGTATTCCGTTGTAGGTATCAGTTCGGAAGTAATTCAATAAGAAAATCCATTGACAATAAAATGAATTCTGGTCATAAGAATGAAAATATTCTATGTCTTACTACTTGCGATGATCCACTTACTGTCTGAGCCCAGATAGCTGGGTTAGGACTAAACTTCTTGGTAACATGAGAATTGTAGGGGAAATTGTTTTCTCGCTCAGTCATTGCTTAGCAAAAAATGTTATTTTTCAATGAATTTTCTTTTAAAAAATGAAAAAAAAGGTTTAATAGTTTGAAATTTTATTTAATGAATTATGAAAATAATATTTAAATTTTTTCAAATACTGAAATTTTATTTCAATTAAAATCTTTTTTTTTTAGTTTAACAGTAAATTTGATTATAATTTTGCCATTCAAATTTTAGCCACATGATTCACCTTTCACCTTTTAAAAACCAAATGTGTGGGAAGCATTTCTCACCAACGCCCCCTCAAAAGTTAGCATTTCGCCAAGAAGAAATACGCAAGACACCCAAGGTTTTGGCGCCACAATATCGGTTGCTGTTTTTGATATCTCCGAACAAAAAGCCAACATGCTATTGGTATTTGCACAGAGTCCTTGTAAATATTGAATCCACATTCAAGCTAAAAATAAAACGTAAACGCCTACGTCGATAGACGCATATGGTTGCAAGCGGGTCAAGCCAACCACTCCAGTTGCAGTTGCAGTGAAATGTCAAAACGATTTGTCAACTTCACTGGATGACTTGTCGTTCATGTGGTTGGCGAACGGTGCACACTGAAACTGCAACGCAATAATGTGATTCCGGTATTGAGGTAGCGATGAACCGTTGGGAAAATTCAGCAATTACAGTTAGTTAACCTGTTGCTGCTGCCAATTGTGCACTGCAGCAGAGGAGACATTAATTGGTGCACATACAACGATGAGAGATGCAACAATCCGAACGAAATAGCCGCACACGTAAACTCAAGGCAACTATAGAAAAGAGAAGGAAACGTCACACGAAATGAAACCACAAGAGAATTTAAAACAAAACAAAGGAAAAATATATTAGATATTACTTTGCAAATAAACTGCGAACTGATCGGTGGCAAAGCAGAAACAAAAACAAAAACATAATGGAGAAGAAAAACCTTTTGCAAAGTTGTATTACGAAAGTATATACTTGCAACAGAAACGACAAAAAACAACAAATTGCAACAACGACAACAACATCTATAATAATAATAAAATCACCTTGTGACGGAAGGCACACATAGCCTTAGTACATACATGCACGAGGCTCCAATACATCGAATTCAAGCAAACAACAAAACGAAATGAACAGAAAAACATACAAATATGGTTGGGGTCAAATAGCCCCCCCCCCCTCCCTTCCCCCTTCAGTTCGAAAAAGCCATAGCACATTTGATTGTATTTGTGTGTTGGCAGACTTGAAGAGAGCGCATGAGAGTGGAGCCCAACCAGGGATGCCATGCCATTGTTACCATAATGATAACCTGCCAATGGAAAAATTTTAGATCAAACTGAGTGGGACCTTTTCTACATAATAAAACATTTTTTTTTAGATTATTTCAAAACCCATTAAATAGTTGAGGGGGACTCCCTCCATACTAAACACATACTACAGTATTGGAAAAGCACAAACAAACAAAAAAACGAAATCCACAAGAACGGCAAAAGATTAACATAAAATACAGAAAAACATCACGTTGTGCATGTGTGGGAAATGCCGTTGTCAGTGTACCCCACGGAAGACATCGGTAAACGTGGCTGTGTTGTTGTGACATTGCATCGAATACTGCACGTACTGCATGTGCTGGCGATTGACTGCGAGCCACCCTAGCCATATGATATGGTAATTGGGGCACAAGGGGCATTTTGTATTTACAAATTTAATGTTTTTTTGTTTACCACACTATGATTTATGCAACATTTTTTTTTGTGGATAAAAAAATACTTTGGTCAGCAGTTGTCATTTTCACTATGCAAATTGTAGCTATAAAACACACACATTAGACGATTAGATTCCCGCTTTCGAAAAGTCATCCCTTTTACATTGTGTGTTTGCCCCTACACAATTCTACTGATATCAATTAACATGCGATTGTCCGATGACTTCTTAGCTGTGACGTATTCAGAATTGTATTGCAATTTGTTTTTATTTTACCATTTCGCATGTCATCTTGGAATAATGGAAATATTTTTTAAAGCTATTTACTATATATTAATTACTTCTTCCGCTCTTTAATCATAACTTTTCTCCATTCAATTTCCAGGTACTCGAGGCAATACAGCAGAAGCCATTCCTAGTTGGAATGCATTATGCCTTCCAAACTGAATCGAAATTGTATTTAATTTTGGGTAAGAATTTCTTTTTTAATTTTTTGTATAAATAAATGTGTATTAATATTTGTGTAACTGCGACAATAGATTACGTCAGTGGCGGCGAACTGTTCACGCATCTGTACAAAGCCGAGCACTTCTCGGAGGCGACCGTGCGTATTTACATAGCCGAGGTGGTGCTCGCCCTGGAACAACTGCACAAATTGGACATCATCTATCGCGACATTAAGCTCGAGAATATTCTTCTCGATGGCCAGGGCCATATTGTCTTGGCCGATTTTGGCTTGTCGAAAATTTTCCAACCCGAATCGGATCATCGTGCTCATAGTTTTTGTGGTACCTTGGAGTACATGGCACCAGGTTAGATTCGATTTTTTCTAAATAAAATTCAATTTCTTAAATAATTCATATATTGTTTACAGAAATTATACGCGCTGGTCCCAACGGACATGATCTCGCTGTCGACTGGTGGTCCGTAGGTGTGCTCACCTATGAGTTGCTCACTGGGGCCTCACCCTTTACCGTTGTCGAACAGCAGAACTCTCAAAGTGATATTTCACGTCGCATCCAGAAGGTCGATCCTGTATTGCCGCCATCCTTAGGCGAGGCAGTCAAGGATTTTATTTTGAAGATGCTGCACAAGGATCCGAAAAAGCGCTTGGGTAAGATTGAGTTGACACCGTTTTGATTATTTTTTATAATATTAATCATTTTTGAAAAATGTAGGTGGAAACAACAAAAACGCTACGGAAATCAAAAATCATCCCTTCTTCAAGGGCATCAATTGGAACGAACTGAGAAGCAAAAAGCGGAAAGCCCCGTTCAAGCCGACTGTGGAAAGCGAAGATGATACGCAAAACTTCAGCGAAGAGTTCACAAAACAGCCGGTCATGGACTCGCCGGCACCAGTTCCTGCTAATACCCATAGACTGTTTCGGGGCTACTCGTACGTGGCGCAGCAGCATTTACGCAAGCGGTCACTGGCCGCCAGCCTCCTCCACACTGAATACTGCAACGAACCAATAATCGTACGTAATCGCATTAGTTATGAATTTGATTTATTTTGCGATATCAAGGCAAATGTTGTGGTTTTGTTTTTTGTTAAAAATTGCAGAAACCTTTCCATTCAAGTTCTCCTTTCTACTTTGCTTTTCTTTGTTTTCTTTAGAGTCCACCACCTCCTCCAGCCACGCTTGAGCTGCGCGAACTACACAGCAACGGCACATTTGGCAACTGTTACATCGCCTCGGATATCGACACCGATAATGTGTACATCGCCAAGGTAATACCGGAGGCGAAGTATCGTGCCGCCGAGGTGGACGCTCTGATCTCGTGTGGTCGCGATGGCCACAAATCGATTTGCCAGTACGTGGCCACGTACCGCAACGGCTCCGACATTTGGATCCTTATGGAATTCGTGAGCGGCGGCGAGCTGTCGCAACGCATTGGCATGCGCAATGGGCTCTCGGAGTCGGAGTGCTGTGATCTCTTTGAGCAGTTGTGTGATGCCGTGCAGTACATGCATGGCAAGAATTACATACACGGCGATCTGAAGCCCGAAAATATACGCTTCCGGGACATTGAGATGCAGTGTGCGAAACTGGTGGACTTTGGAGCGGCGAGGTGAGTTCAGTTGTTGTTGTAGGAAAAAAGAGGTTGCATTTTAATGAAATTTGATTTTGCTTGGCAGTTATAACAGTCACCAATCCAGTTGGAAGGATGCTCCTCGCTACACGCTCGACTATGCCCCACCGGAGGCTCTAATGCACCCAGAATATGCCACATACTCGCGATCTACGGACATTTGGGGCCTTGGAGCGACGCTGTACGCCATGCATATGGGACATGCGCCCTTCCGTCATGGTCGACAGGATCGCCAAGTGGGCGATGCAACGCTGAAGCAGCGTATACTGCATGAAGACTTCTACACCAAATCGCCGCGTTGGCAGAACGCCAGCGCCGAGCTGCAGCACTTGATAAGCTCGTGCTTGCAGAAGGACGCGACGAAGCGCATAACAATGGAACAGTTGCTGCAGCATGCGTGGTTCCAATTGGCCTCGGAGGAGGAAGTGCCCGAAGAGCTGGTAGAGGTGGCGGCGGAAGAAGTGGATGCGATAATGGATTGCTTGCCATCCGAACTGATTGGAGAAGTCGATGTGGACGGGAAAGAGCACAAACTGGATCAAATGCAATTACTGGACGACTACCAACGCTGGCAACATCGTCAGGAGTCCGTTATATCCGTTCACGATTCCGACACACGATCGACGCACGAACGACCCGAATCCGAGGGTGACACCACCAGCGGCCTGGGGCGCAGCAAATCCTCAGATCATACATTTGCCGAACGTCGTGCCTCCAGTGTAAACAGCCTGAATGACGACTTGAAAGTCGACGAGGTGTTGTTGGAGCAAAAGGAAGTGCCTGAAATCTTGCTGGCAAGCGATTTTGCGGAAGAGGCGCTGGCGGAGACAGCGAACCAAGTGGAAAGTGCAAATTCACCCGAATTGGATACTCTGAACGAAAGTATATTCGAGGAGGAAGACTTTGAAGGTTTCGACGAAGAAACAATTGCGAATGCAGTCGAACAGGAGGAGCCTTCTCCAGCCTTCAATGCTGCTGCTGTCAACGACGAAAACACGCTGGACAACAACAACGACGACAAATTTAGACATTGCCTAAGTGCCGCGCCGAGCACCACAGAGCCTGAAAACACAAGTGCAATTATTCCTGTACACAACATCAAGCGCGAACTGAATAGGGAAGTTTTCGAAGAAGTAGTGCCTGCAGTAGAACCCGAAGAAGCTCTTGTGGACTCGCAATTGAAAAACGAGAGGGTGGCAAACGATAGTCCCGTATCGAAAGTGCAACGCCAATCGAAAGCAATACAACGCAGCAATCGTCGAGGCAAGGCCAGTCGTGTCAAGCTCCGAATGCCCTCGTGCGACGAAGCCTTCAACTTTTTTGGTTGCACAGACAAAGAGCGCAAGAATATGGACCGACGCACCAAGACAAAATGGCGCGCCTACTGCATGTACTTGTACAACACTCAGGTGGTGCTGAGGCACTTGAACATTACGCGCCGCGTCTACGATATTGCACCAATAACCGCGAAAGAGGAGGTGCCTGATGCAGAAGAATCTCTAAAGCTGAGCGCTGTCCAGAACGATAGTGCGATATCGCGTGCTAGCGGTCTTTTCCCCAAACCAAAGAAAGCTGCCAGAAAAGCAGCGACGCCGAAGAGCAAGGAAACACCGCCCTTGCCCGTTGCCAATCAGTCCGCGCGCGTCTTGCGTTCGCTGCGTCAGCGTTTCGTGTACGAATGATTGGCAGATGGCTTGAGAACGCTGACGGACTTGGAGTTTATCGTGGGCTTTCGTTACACCGTCTGCTGCAGTTTAGAAACATTTTTCACCCTCGCTTTTATTCCTTGCTGGTAGTTGTGTGGTTCACTGGTGAACATTTGTGAGTTTCGCAGCATTGAAATGATTTGCAACGTGTAACGTGTGCAAATGCAATTACAACAGTTGAAAGTAACATTTTGGCAATTAGGCGTAGTTATTATTTTTTGATTTATTTGGATTGAAATTGATTTTATGTATAAAAAAAAAAAGAATGGTATTCTTTTATACTTTCAGTGCTTGCACTTCTATTATTGTAATTTATAGCAATTTGATGATTTTCTTTTACACAATATTTTCATTGCCATTGCCAATATTTTACTTTTTGCTTTAAACATAAAACAACAACAACAAATAGTATAATTCCCCCGAGTACTACATATGATTAAATAAATTAAGTTAATTTTTCGTTCGCAAACGCGAAGAAACAAAAAGAAAGAAACCAACAAACACATTTTTAAGCGCCTCTCAGCAAAGTCGGCAGAAACGATTAAATATTTTGCATTACATATTGTTTTATTAACATACATATATATATATGTACTATATATACTATATGTATATATTACTATATAATTATACATAATTACAAATCTAGACATAATAAAAAGATAAAACATATTATTTAGTTTAACTATAAATACAATTCTAATAAAATAAGTGTACTTCAAAAGGAAACACACACAAACAATTTAAATGAAAAACTGCAAAATTTGTCAATTTTTGCATAATAACCTTCTATGTTTTACACTGTGTATAAAATTTCCAAACAAAGCCTTCATTCGTAATCTTTGATTTGTGAATGGTTACTTTTTTCCCACAAACACTAGTTGAATTTGTTGTTAATTATCTTCTTAAATATGGTGTACACTTGCAGACATTTGATTGAAGTTAATTTCATTCATTTCACATTAACGACGTTACAAAAGCTGCTAATATATTTGATGTTACAAAATTGTAAATTATCAAATATAAAAATCGTTAATCATTTATTTACCCAAAATTTTAGTTTTACTTACTTATATCAAACGAAATGTTTCAATGGCAAACATTTCATTTACGCTCTTAATGGTGGTTTTTTTTTTTTTTTTGATTACTCTTACTTACAAATACATATTTATTAGTTTAATTTGGGAAAAACTTTATTTTTTTTCTAAGACCCCACAATTGCTCATCGAGTGGAGAAACATTTGGGGCTTCGTTAATTCGTGACTTTTTTTCATGTGCATTTTGCTTTTGTAAAACTATCGAACTAACGAATACAAAGTAGCCAGTTGAACGGTCTGACTATCGTGGCCGCTCCGAATGCCACAAATAACTTTTTCATAATTATTGGCTTGTCAGTAAAGTGAAAAAAAAATCATATATTTATGCAAAGTCAATTGGTTAAGTTTAAAGGAAAACGTCTACAATTCAATTCAATTCGTGTAATAATGTTTAAGCAACTAAACATAACTGAAGAATTTCTTTCTTTTATTCTACTAGTTTTCTGGTGTATTTTTTGTTTTATTGAATTAATTCTTATGCGAAATAACTTTTTCATAACACACACAATTCAGTTATTTAGTGTATTTTTACTTCAATTCTGTATACAAAAAGTAGTAAAGCCTCAGCCTCAGATTTTGAATTGAAACGTTAAGGAAAACGTAGTTTACATATTGTAGTTTACATTCAATCTTAGTTGTTTAAGTATTTTAGCAAAATGTTTAACCGTCTTTTTAAATATAATTTATAAACAGAAATACTTGCTTTTGTTTTCGCTCTCGTTGTTTTAAGTTGAGTTTAGCACATTTAATTATAATTGAATTAAAACCGAAATGAACAGACCAATCTATATTTCTTTCCAAATAAAAAGTTTAAAAAATATTTTGAAAAATTTTGCATTGTTTGTTTTTTGTTTAGCTTTATGTTTTAGTTTATTGGAATTTCTTTTTACTGAAGTTAAAATTTAAAAATTTTTGAAAAAATACCTGAATTTGCCATATCAATTTTGGTGTGACTTTTTTCATTGGCTACCATTTCCTCTTGTATTAAAATCAACCGGTTTCAGAAGCCGAGTGGAAGTGAATTTAAACAATATTTAAAAATTTGCTCTCCTGGCAATTATAAAATTCTCACACATTTTTTGAACGTTTGGATAAACCATTGCTAAAATGTTAAGTGGCAGTCGAAAAAAAATTCACTACGATTGTAGGCGGTAGTGGGGTTTTGTTGTTCCACTACCACTGAATGTTTTTTTTTTAGAAAATTGTTGTATATTTTTGATTATTTTCTTTGTTGGGGCTTTTTTTTTCTTTCAAAATTGTAGGAATCTCTGTCGGACATTGAACAAATTATTAACTAGTTATTCATTACCCAGTGCTGACTATAATTTCACGATTTTCTTTGTTAAGGACTCACTATTTTTACACTTCACAAACATTTTATTCGAATTTATTTTTGCTCTTATCTCACTTATACATTTAAACTGACTATTTCTGCGCGACTTTTCAATTACTTAAAAGTTTGAAATAAATTACCCTTATTTTGTTTGAAATCCGACAGGGATAACCATAGTATATTTAGTGAAATATGTACAAGTAGACCACATTTTTCTTTTCAATGACTAATTTCATGTAAATATTTGATGTTCATTTTGTCATCTGAGGTAAAAAGCTGCAAAATAAAAACAGTTGAGAAAAATGTAACAGAATTGAGTTCAAAGCTGAAAAATTATAATTTTTAATGAGAATGGAATATGTGTTGTGTACATGAAATGCAATTCGGTTGCCAAAGTGAAATGGAAATGTAGGAACTTCAGTTACGAGAATCTCTAACAATTCAACAATATCAAAAAAGCAGAAACATATTTTTCTAATAAACAAAAATATAAAAACAGTGGAGCAAATTTGAATAGTAAGTTATTTAGTAAGTAGCATTAAGTACTTTTTAGAAGTTATTGAAAATAAGTTCAGTCACAGACCGCAGACACTGATTGTTTCATACAAGTCGAAGCAGAGATGCTGATGTCAGCATAAATTTAAACAAAATGAATCTATAACATTTATACCAAACCATTTTCTATAGCTGTTTAAACAAAAAATACTTTGAAAGGTTTCTAGATTGCAAAAACTGAATACAAATTCAAGGAATCAAAAAGTAGTAGGAAACACCTTTTTGTAAGAATTTACGCATATCGCATATATAAACAAGATCCCGATCTAGTTTGGTTTTAACGATAGAAAGTTTTCAAAATACAGTTGCCTTTAAGAGTTGCCTTAAACACAAAAGCAAAAAAATATTAAAACAAAAAACATACAAACAAAGATTAAACACAAGTGACTCCGCAGAGTAGTGAGTTTGTGTGGGAAATGAAAAATCTAAATAGACTAATGGAAGCAGTTGTACTCTCAATGGACACTAAACTGAACAAAATGCATAAAAGAAGTTAAAAGGGAAACTACCAAAAGGTCGTTTCTATATTCTAGAGTAAATTTGAACAAACTCAAAATACAAGTATCAAACGTAACGTACTTAAGTGTATAAGCATATTAATGGTCAAGAACATTCAAAACACACACTTGAATGGATTTGAAAATATTTAACACAAAAAAAAAGCAATCGGAAACGTATGTATGTTGTATGTAAGCAGCTTGGTTATTGATTAAACGCATAAAGATGATGAGCTTAAAAGGAAACGCCGGAAATGTTGTAAAGTTGAAATGAATTATATGAACTTTAGTTTGTAGTTTTTACCAAATTAGCCACTAATTATCAACATTATAAAATTAATACCAACCAACAAATGAATATAAAATAGAAAATTTACTTATAAATAAATTTAGTGCAAAAAAAAAAGATCAAATTTTGAAAAGGAAAAAATTCAAAATATATAAAATTTAAAAATAACATTAAAAATATATATATATATCTTTACATTAATAGCAACAATAAAATGTTAACAGGAAATATGTATAATTCGCATAAAAAGTAAATAAAAAATGAAAATGAAAATACCGAGAGCCGCACTTTGTTTTCAATAATAACTTTATTACTTAACAAAGGGGAATTATCATATTTATTTATTCATTTTTAGTATTATTTACAGTTAATTTTTTCGTTTCTTAGCAAACGATTTGCCGCCAGGCTTGCCACCCTTTTTCGTGTATGTTCGTTTGTTTGAGTGGCGCTTCTCCTCCCACTTCATTTGCTTGTCGGATGATTTGTCCTTATTGAAGACGGCATTTATGGTGCCCTGGCCCTTCGTCTTGCCAGTCTCCTCGAGCAGCTCGGCAAAATCATCGGCGGCCGCGAACAGTGAACTCATATCTGGAATATTACAAAAAGAGCCAGGTTGGGAGAAAATCAAATGGAAAAATAGACAAAAACAATTACCGCCATCGCTGTGCTTCAGCTTCTTGGCGAAACTCCTGCCATCCATGGCAGACGATTCTTCAGTCGATTTCTTTGATTTACGCTTGACCAATTCATCGCCATCATCCATACTGTCTGGCTCACTCATATCGTCGTCATCATCGTCATCATCGTCATCATTAAAGTCAATTGAGCCCTCTTCATCGTCGGAAATGTCGTCGGAAACCTCGCTTTCATCCCCTTCACCGCCTCCACCATTTGCATCATTTTCATCGCCCCAATCGGCATCGATATCCTCAATATCATCTTCATCATCCTCGGCCGCTGCCTTCTTCTTCTTTTTCAACTTTTTCGTTTCATCCTGCAATTCGCCGCCCAACTCCTTCAAGAAGTCCAGCTCGGCTTCTTCCTCGTCCTCGGCATCCGCCTTGGCTCTGGCCTTCTTGCCAAAGAACCCATCGAGATAGTCATCGAACTCGTCGTCGTTCACTTCGCCCTCTTTCAAGTCGTCGTCGGCATCTTCGTCGTCAGACTTTTTCGGCTTCTTGAACGCAGCCGCTTGGTGGCGCTTGTGTTCGAGGTAATTGAAAATGAACATTTCCTCCTCGGTGCAGTTGGTCTTTGTCAGCGATTTGACGGGTCGGCCACGAGCACCGAACGACACGTAACGCTTGTGGGCCACTGTGGGAGTCTCAGCCTGTTGATTGTCCAATTTTTTGGGATTCTTAAACGCAAAACGTTCAAGGAAATGAGGCAGACCGAAATCGCGCAACGGATCGCCATAATAGTCGATGCGTTTCTCTGAAAAGTTAGTAAAAAGAATTCAAATGAGGTTTTGGTTTTCCTTTTCGATTTGTTCCGAAATGAATTGTGCTTACGATTTAGAATGTTGTCCGCAAACACCTGCACTGTGGGGTGGTAGTGTTCGCGCAATAACAGCAGCTCGGTACGCAGTGCGAATTCTGCTCCCGCGAAAGAGGGCACACGGTGAAACGGATCGTATTTGCTGGCTCCAATGTCTTTTACTTTCATGGTAGTGCCCTCGGTATTCGATTCTACCTTCGCATGATGCCACGATGAAGCCACAACGGGCTTCTGGTCATCATCAGAGACCTGAATGTCCTGACGCTTCTTGTCATCATTGGTGGTGTCCAGAATGTCCTCATACTTCTCCTCGCCGTCGCTATCGAATTTGGCCAGCTCGTCATCGTCTGCCGACACTTTGGGCAAAAGTGGTGCAACTGTGGCATCGTCTGTGCCGGAAACGTCTGCTCCCAAACAGCCAGCCAGTTCCCTGCGACTACGCAGCAATTTGTGTATGACAATTAGACAGCCGGCCGCAATATTTGGCGGCAGATAAAGCGCCACCTGCAGCAAGCGCTTGATGAAGGCCTGCGCGCGCTGTACATTCGCATCGATGTGTATGGCGCGATGTAAGATGTGCAGCAGTTGGGCCGCCGTCTTCACACCCACGGACATCACTTCCATGTCGAGCATTTTTCTGTACAGGGCATTGTAGAAACGATCGGATTTCTCGGTTTTCACGGCCACCAGCTGCAGCAGCAGACCCAGAGTCTGTACGGACACGCGTATATCGGCCAGATGGACCAAACGGTAGACGGTGTCCTGCATATCCTTGTTCAGTATCTCAGTGCTGCCATCGGCCGGCTTGGCATCCAATATGGCCTTCTGTAGGCAGCGCAAAATGGCCTGCATTGTCCGATTGTTGACCGCTCCCTTCTGCACCAGCACCTTGAACAGTGAGAAGCAAATGTGCACCAGCTTTGTGCAGACTTCGGGCCGACCCGCAGGAGCTATGCTGGCCAGGAAACACAGGGCAAAATGTTGAGCCCGATCGGAGATGTTGTTGCGGAAGAGCAGCTTCTCCGTTTCCGCCACAATGACGCCGCACATGTTGGGGTGCTTGTGCGCCACGTCAGTGAGATGATGCAGTGCTTTCGAGGCGATTTTCGCAATCGGGTCGCCCAACTTGTTGATGATCATGGTCAGCAGCATTTGTTCTTTCTCCGGGCCATAAGCGAGCAGTTGTGAGGCCGCTACGATGGCCGAATTTTTGTTATTCTCCTGGCCGGTTTGGATGCCCTGTTGGAGGTTCTTGAGGAATTCTGAAAGCAGAAAAAAAATCAACATTGCACAAACTTTTAATGATTTTGTTTGTTTTACCAAAGTATTGATCCTTCAGTTCGTTCTCGAAATGCCAGTATGCATAAATGCGTCGTTGCTTCTCCTTTGTGAGCGTGGTGTCTTTGCGTACCAATTTCCAGTCGCCTCCGCGCATTTGCAACGAAACCAGTTTACGGTGAGGAGGCAACAAGACTTCCTTCCACAAATCGGTTAAAATTCCGAATACTTCGGAGCCTGACTTGTTTGAGATTTTGGTGAATGCAATGAGGTTGGCCAGAGCTTCCAAATTGCCCACAGGATTGCTGGTGACAAGCAGCGCTCCAGCATTGGCTCTATCCTTGGCAGTTCCCTTATGCAAAGCGGTTTGCAACCAGCGCACGTCCGAGGGATTGCCTATGTTGATCATTGAATTGAGTATGGTGAGGAATTTCGAATTTACGGCCATTCACTTACGTTTGTTGAATGAGACCTTTTCAGCTTCAAACGAACTTTTGCACAAGTTGAATAACTCCATTTGTTCATTGTCTTTGATGTCCATCACCTCTTCCGAGGCAGGAAATTGTGGATACTGCGAAGTATAACTTTTGTATTGAAAATTTATCATTTAAACCACTTTTTACCCACCACATTGAACCATTTCTTCTGTCCTTCATCATCTTCACCTTCGCTCTGCTGTTGCTTGAGACGCTGTTTTTCGCGTTTGGCAAAGTAATCCTCCTCCTCGTCGTCTTCTACTGCATCTTCGCTCTTCAGTTCACCGTCGTTTTCTTCTTGTTCGGCATCCTTGAATTTCTTCTTCTTACCCCTTTTGACTGCAGCAACAGCTTCGTCTACAATTTCTCCTTCTTCATCGAAGATAATTTTCTTATTTTTAGGCTTTGCTGAGAGATCCACCTTTTTTGGGGGCGCTTCGTCGGCGAAAACTATTTTCTTATTTTTTGGCTGATCCTCATTTTTTGGGGGCTCTTCGTCGGCGAATACTATTTTCTTATTTTTTGGCTTTGTTGATAAATCCACTTTTTTCGTTGTTCTGGGCGCCATTTCGTTATTATAAACTTAAATCAATTTAATATAAATTATATTTAAATTTAAAAAGATTTAAAAAAACACAAGAATACTACACGTGCGGAGAACCTAAATTAAACGTCAAAAAAATTTGACAGCTGACAGCTTTTATTGAGAGAGAGAGAGCGTGTGTTTTGGAATTTTGTTTTGATACAAGAACGTGGAGGGGTGCAGTGTTGCCACTCAATTCTGTGAGTATCTTAATTTCCAAAATTATCGGTATTATCGCGTAAAAATTCGCGATCTTTCCTAAAAAAAATCTTCTTGGAGTCCGATTCATTTATGATTGAATGCAAATGGAAGGTGAGATAAATATTTATCTTTCGGTTACATTTTTTTGGTAAACTTTGCGTATCCTACGATGCCTCTTTTAATAGCTAGACGTCTTAAAGCAATTAACAATGCTCACAGCGAATACACGCCAATAAATCAACAACCAATGTATCGGTAAATTATACATTCATTTATTTATGGTAAATAATTATAAAAAGCAAATCCTATAAAGCGGGGTCAATCCAATTCAATACCCGCTTACCATATATGGAAGGAATATGTAAGTAGTACATATATATATCCGCCAACGTACGTGTTCAAGTCTAAAATCTAAAGCAAATTTTTAAACAATATAAAAGAAACCTAATTGTAAATGGTAAACGCGTCATCGTTTTCCTCAACGTTCTCTTCCTCTGCTGACTTGGCTTTCTTCACACTCTTCTTTTTCTTGCCGTCCTTTTTGGGTTTCGGTTCAACCTTTTCAACCTTTTCGGCCTTTGCCTTCTCCTTGCGCGCTTTCTTTGCTGGCACCGGTTCTTCTTCCGCCGCGGGTTCTTCTTCTGCCACGGGCTCTTCTTCAACCGCGTCGTCGGCATCTTTCTCAGTTTCCTCGGTACCGTTGCCCTCGGCGGTCAAGAGCACCTTGCGCGCCTCTCTCAGTTTGCGCTTGCGCTCTACGCCAGCCTTGGACAATTTCACAATGTCGGCATCCTTTGTCAAGCTGAACTTGGAGAGCACCTCGTTGGCGTCCTTCTTCAGCTTCAGCATGCGCTGTTCGCGTGGACCCACCACATAGGGTGTTTCGGCGGGCACCTGACCCATGCTGATGTAAATCGGCAGCGACGAAGTGCCAACAATATCGATTTTCAAGTACATACCGCGTATGTTGCCCAAGCCGCCGGGATACAGGGTCTTCAGCTGTTCGACGACATGCTCGACGTTTTCGGCCAATTGCTGCATTGTGTACTTGTGGTTGCCCACCGGTATGGACGTGAGATCGCCCTTGCTCAGCTGTTTGTAGGCAGTGCGGCACAACGCTTTCTCAATTTCGGGTTTGATGTTCTTGGTGTCCCCGCAGCGAACGGAGTGGAAGATAGTGCGCGGTTTTTGGAATACCTAAAGTAAAAAATATTTGCATTTTTTATTGGAATCCATTGATTACTCCCAAAAGATGACTACTACCTTTCCGCAGAAGCCGGCCACAGCTGCCACCAGGCGACTGTCGCACAGGAAGTAGTCGTAGGTGTTACTCAGCTTGCGCACCGCCTCGAAAGTGTTGCACTCGTTGCGCAGCTGGTTGAAGGGCATCACTTTCAAGCCATCCACACCAGCCTCACGGAACAGGTCGTCGTAGTGTTGAATGGTCGGCTCGAAGTCGACCTTGGAGCCGCGCTGCAAATCGCGCACGATAATAACTACATCGTCATCTTTGTCGACAAGCGAGTGCTTGAGGTTCCTGCAAATGCAACGACAGTTTAGTGAAATTTTCTACCAATACATACGCACACACACTCACAGCTTCACCATGCGCTTCGGGCAACTTGGGATCTTGAAGCTGCTCACGTTCAGGCAATAACGATAGTCGCTGAAAATGGAGGTCTTCTTCTCGGTCACTTCTTTCTCCACCAGCTGCTTGAGAGCCGCTCCAATTTTCTTGACATTTGCCACATTCACGATGGCGGCGAATTTCTCCTCATCGAATGGCACGGGCTCGAAGACTTCCGGGAGTGGTGCCTTCTCTTTCTTCTCCTTGCCAGTGCGTTTGTTTTTCACCTGTTGTTTCTTGAAGGCGCGCTTTGTTTGCTTCTTCTTCTGTGCCTTGGTCAGCGGAGGTTGTGGTGTCTTTGGGGCCTTTGGAGTGCGCGCAGCTTTCTGCGGCTTGGCGGTGGTTGTGGGCGGAGTAGTCTTCTTGGACTTGTTTTTTTTCTTCGGCGAAGAGGGAGTAGGGGCAGCGGCCGGAGCCTCAGCTGTTTTCTTCTCCTTCTTGTTTTTTACTTTTTCAGTTTTAGGCGCTGCTACTGTGGGCTTTGGTGACTCCGGGGGCGCTAGTACCAGTGGACGCTTTGAAGGTGTTTCCTGCTTTGGCTTTTTCTCCTTTTTGCCATTTTCAGTTGCGGCCGGTGCGGCTGGTTGTTTTTCCTTTTTCTTGGACTTCACTTTTTCTTCCTTTACCGAAACCTTTACCTTTTCAACAGGTGCTACAACTTTCGCTTCTTTGACTGCCTTCGCAATCAATTTGGTCTTTTCTTTCTTTGCGGCCGAAGGTTCCACCACTTTAGCTGCAACTCCCACATCTTTGCTCTTCACCTTTTCAGTTTTGTCCAACTTCTTCTTCTTGATGGCTTTGTCCTTATTTCCACCACTGGGGCTGAAGGTTTTCGGTGTTGGCTTCTGCACTTTTACCATTGTTTTAATTTATTTTGATCTTATAATTGAAAAAATAATCCACGCAGTTTCAGTTTCTGTGAAAACACGTGCGACAACTAAAAATGCGGATTCACAGAATAAGTGACATCTACAACAACCCCGATTCGAAACACAAAAATGGAAACTTTTGAGGTGAAAAATAAAATTTTGACAGTTCTGGGACAAATTCAGACATTATGGAGAAGAATATGAAATGTCTAAATTTCTACTAGTGTGTGGCAGCCACAATTTTATAAATGCAACTGCAATCTATTAAGAGGTCAACTGATATAGAATTATTAAAATAGAACATCTATTTAAAAAGTTTTTTACATTTTGATCGTCATTTCCTTTTATTACACCCACCCCGTATTGTGCACTTACCTTATTTTTTGTATCAATCAATTTACAATTATCCGCAGCTGATAAATATTTTTCGTTTTTAGTTTAGCAATTAAACAAAAAAATGTCATTAGTTTCCTATGCAGCTAGTAGTGATGAGGACTCGGAAAACGATGAGTGTGAACCAACTAAACCGCTGGCGAAAATAGAAAAGGCAGGACAAGCACAGGCAAAACCGGTAAGAGGAGGGACAGGGACCATCAGCGATGACGAGGATTATGCACCCGTAGGATTGCACGAGCTTAAGAAGCCAGGTGCACCATTCTTGCTATTGCTTCCAAAACCGAAGGCAGTTCACAAATCCATTCTTGAGGAATTGGAGGAGAATTTAACGCCCACATTTGCCAAGCTACCAATGCCCAAGGCAGCGTCCGTCAATCGTCATATTATTGAAGAGGAAGACGACGAGTTCCTGCGTAAAAAGGCTGTGAAGAGAGAGAAACCACCGCCACCGCCGGCCAAATGTCCAGTCAAAATCACAATACCATCTTTGAAGGAATTCAGTGACGTAGACAAGGACTTGGCCAACAAGGTCATAGACAAAGGCTTGAGCTCCGCAAAGTCAAAAGGAACGGGACTGTTGGGCATTTTACCAAAAGCGAAATCCGAACGAAATTTTGTCAAGACAAACGAAGACACGACCAATCTGACCTCCTCAAATGTACCCAAAAGACCCGCGTTTATACCTGATACCGTGAAGAACCGCCGACCAGCTCACAATACGGAGGGTGTGGACGGGTTTAAAGCGACGGTGGCGAGGAAACCCACAAGTGTGGAGAAGCTCAAAATCCCGCTGGTCAACTGCAGCGACGACAGTGAGGAGAGCGATGACGAAGAAGTCTCAGCAGGCGGCGACTTCTTCTCACTTAACGCCGAGTACAAATTGCCAGAGGTGAGCACCAACGAAATCAATGCAATGGTGGCCAAGCGTGCAGCGAAAATGGCCGAAGCCACCACCAAATATCTCGATGCTGCAGCTGCTAAGGAGGCAGCCGATACAGAGCGCAGGGAACAACCCGACGACAATGACGAGATGATGCAACTAGCGCAAAAACGCTACCACGAGAGACAGCTGGATGGCGAGGCAATGCAGGCACTCGTGGGCGGCAGCGCTAAACGCCGACGCAAGCAGCAGGCGAATATACAGGTTATGGACATCAGCAGCGACCAAGTTTTGCCGGATCGCGAAGAATGGATGCGCACAGCCCTGGCGTCATCGACGACCTACCAACCGACCGGTGTCTTGACGGATGAGGAGCCAGCAGCCGGCACAAGGCGAAAACATCAAATCACATACTTGGCCCACAAGGCAAAAGCCAATGAAGCAGAATTGCAGGCCATGTGGGCAACGAATCGACAAAACCGGCGAGCCACACAAAGTAAATATGGATTTTAGGACAGATGAAGTTCATTCCATGTATTCTTTGATGTTTTACACTTAAGACTTAAGATATATGCTACATTGTAATTGTAATAAAAAATACTTAAAAACTAACAGACACTTGTTTTGCATTACCACGACTCAATTTTATTCAGTCGCTCAAACACGTAGACAATGGACGCCAAGAGTAGCATCCACACCGGTATCATGGTCACGAATATTGAAATCTCCAGCTGAGGATATTCGAGAGTCAGACAGACGGAGACTTGAGAGGCAATCTTCAGAATCACTCCGAAAATGTACATTTTGTAGTAGCCGAGCAGTTCCTTTAACCGCTTTAAGTTCCGCCATTTCCGTATGATTTTAATGATGACGTATATAATGAGTATGGAATCGAAAACCCAGAGCGGTGTAAAAGTGACGAACCAATTCCAATGCGTTCGTGGGTCCAGGCGCAGGCAAAGCAAAATCAGGAACACCAGCACAATGAACCAGGTGAAGAGGGCGCGATGTGCCAAAGTCATCGTGTGCACGTACTTTCTTTCAGTTTAAGAATCTCGACACATTAGTTTGTTATTAATATTCTGGTATCAAACCCCCTACAATAATATAAAAAATAATAACAAATCAAAATTGTGATGTAAAAGTTTTGGGTATCGGATATGCATACCTTTTAAAATAAAATTTGTAATTTTGTTGGTAATCGGTTACAATCTAAATACACTATCAAAGAAAATGACAAATTAAAAAATTTTTATTTTTTTATTTTCGTAATTATATTTTAACTCTGCAAATACACTTCGCAGAGGGTCCGGAATGCACCAGAAGATAGATATTAGTCTCCCCTTTCATTTACAACAGAAACTGAGTGAATTCGAAACCTACAAGCGGAGATATTTAGAGTTGACTAAAGGATTTTCTTAAAACGCTTATATCTCCGTAACGGAGCGTCATAGAGCACCCAAACTTTACATACAAAATTTCAAAAATAATTTTTTTTAATTTTCTAAACTATCTTCTATCTTTATGAATACACTTCGTAGAGGGTCCAAACATTCACCAGAAGATAAGTAACTGTCTCCCCTTTCATTTACAAAAGAAACTGAGTGAATTCGAATCCTAGAAGCGGAGATATTTAGAGTTGACTAAAGGATTTTCTTAAAACGCTTATATCTCCGTAACGGAGCGTCCTAGAGCACACAAACTTTACATACAAAATTTCAAAAAATTATTTTTTTTAATTTTCTAAACTATTTTCTATCTTTATGAATACACTTCGTAGAGGGTCCAAACATTCACCAGAAGATAAGTAACTGTCTCCCCTTTCATTTACAAAAGAAACTGAGTGAATTCGAAACCTATAAGCGGAGATATTTAGAGTTGACTAAAGGATTTTCTTAAAACGCTTATATCTCCGTAACGGAGCGTCATAGAGCACCCAAACTTTACATACAAAATTTCAAAAATAATTTTTTTTAATTTTCTAAACTATCTTCTATCTTTATGAATACACTTCGTAGAGGGTCCAAACATTCACCAGAAGATAAGTAACTGTCTCCCCTTTCATTTACAAAAGAAACTGAGTGAATTCGAATCCTAGAAGCGGAGATATTTAGAGTTGACTAAAGGATTTTCTTAAAACGCTTATATCTCCGTAACGGAGCGTCCTAGAGCACCCAAACTTTACATACAAAATTTCAAAAATTATTTTTTTTAATTTTCTAAACTATCTTCTATCTTTATGAATACACTTCGTAGAGGGTCCAAACATTCACCAGAAGATAAGTAACTGTCTCCCCTTTCATTTACAAAAGAAACTGAGTGAATTCGAAACCTACAAGCGGAGATATTTAGAGTTGACTAAAGGATTTTCTTAAAACGCTTATATCTCCGTAACGGAGCGTCATAGAGCACCCAAACTTTACATACAAAATTTCAAAAATAATTTTTTTTAATTTTCTAAACTATCTTCTATCTTTATGAATACACTTCGTAGAGGGTCCAAACATTCACCAGAAGATAAGATACTGTCTCCCCTTTCATTTACAAAAGAAACTGAGTGAATTCGAATCCTAGAAGCGGAGATATTTAGAGTTGACTAAAGGATTTTCTTAAAACGCTTATATCTCCGTAACGGAGCGTCCTAGAGCACCCAAACTTTACATACAAAATTTCAAAAAATTATTTTTTTTAATTTTCTAAACTATTTTCTATCTTTATGAATACACTTCGTAGAGGGTCCAAACATTCACCAGAAGATAAGTAACTGTCTCCCCTTTCATTTACAAAAGAAACTGAGTGAATTCGAAACCTACAAGCGGAGATATTTAGAGTTGACTAAAGGATTTTCTTAAAACGCTTATATCTCCGTAACGGAGCGTCCTAGAGCACCCAAACTTTACATACAAAATTTCAAAAATTATTTTTTTTAATTTTCTAAACTATTTTCTATCTTTATGAATACACTTCGTAGAGGGTCCAAACATTCACCAGAAGATAAGTAACTGTCTCCCCTTTCATTTACAAAAGAAACTGAGTGAATTCGAAACCTACAAGCGGAGATATTTAGAGTTGACTAAAGGATTTTCTTAAAACGCTTATATCTCCGTAACGGAGCGTCCTAGAGCACCCAAACTTTACATACAAAATTTCAAAAATTATTTTTTTTAATTTTCTAAACTATCTTCTATCTTTATGAATACACTTCGTAGAGGGTCCAAACATTCACCAGAAGATAAGTAACTGTCTCCCCTTTCATTTACAAAATAAACTGAGTGAATTCGAAACCTACAAGCGGAGATATTTAGAGTTGACTAAAGGATTTTCTTAAAACGCTTATATCTCCGTAACGGAGCGTCCTAGAGCACCCAAACTTTACATACAAAATTTCAAAAATTATTTTTTTTAATTTTCTAAACTATCTTCTATCTTTATGAATACACTTCGTAGAGGGTCCAAACATTCACCAGAAGATAAGTAACTGTCTCCCCTTTCATTTACAAAAGAAACTGAGTGAATTCGAAACCTACAAGCGGAGATATTTAGAGTTGACTAAAGGATTTTCTTAAAACGCTTATATCTCCGTAACGGAGCGTCCTAGAGCACCCAAACTTTACATACAAAATTTCAAAAATTATTTTTTTTAATTTTCTAAACTATCTTCTATCTTTATGAATACACTTCGTAGAGGGTCCAAACATTCACCAGAAGATAAGTAACTGTCTCCCCTTTCATTTACAAAAGAAACTGAGTGAATTCGAAACCTACAAGCGGAGATATTTAGAGTTGACTAAAGGATTTTCTTAAAACGCTTATATCTCCGTAACGGAGCGTCCTAGAGCACCCAAACTTTACATACAAAATTTCAAAAATTATTTTTTTTAATTTTCTAAACTATCTTCTATCTTTATGAATACACTTCGTAGAGGGTCCAAACATTCACCAGAAGATAAGTAACTGTCTCCCCTTTCATTTACAAAAGAAACTGAGTGAATTCGAAACCTACAAGCGGAGATATTTAGAGTTGACTAAAGGATTTTCTTAAAACGCTTATATCTCCGTAACGGAGCGTCCTAGAGCACCCAAACTTTACATACAAAATTTCAAAAATTATTTTTTTTAATTTTCTAAACTATCTTCTATCTTTATGAATACACTTCGTGGAGGGTCCAAACATTCACCAGAAGATAAGTAACTGTCTCCCCTTTCATTTACAAAAGAAACTGAGTGAATTCGAAACCTACAAGCGGAGATATTTTGAGATGACTAAAGGATTTTCTTAAAACGCTTATATCTCCGTAACGGAGATTCCTAGAGCACCCAAACTTTACATACAAAATTTCAAAAATTATTTTTTTTAATTTTCTAAACTATCTTCTATCTTTATGAATACACTTCGTAGAGGGTCCAAACATTCACCAGAAGATAAGTAACTGTCTCCCCTTTCATTTACAAAAGAAACTGAGTGAATTCGAAACCTACAAGCGGAGATATTTAGAGTTGACTAAAGGATTTTCTTAAAACGCTTATATCTCCGTAACGGAGCGTCCTAGAGCACCCAAACTTTACATACAAAATTTCAAAAATTATTTTTTTTTATTTTCTAAACTATCTTCTATCTTTATGAATACACTTCGTAGAGGGTCCAAACATTCACCAGAAGATAAGTAACTGTCTCCCCTTTCATTTACAAAAGAAACTGAGTGAATTCGAAACCTACAAGCGGAGATATTTTGAGATGACTAAAGGATTTTCTTAAAACGCTTATATCTCCGTAACGGAGCGTCCTAGAGCACCCAAACTTTACATTAAAAATTTCGAAAATTATTTTTTTTTATTTTCTAAACTATTTTCTATTTTTATGAATACACTTCGTAGAGGGTCCAAACATTCACCAGAAGATAAGTAACTGTCTCCCCTTTCATTTACAAAAGAAACAGAGTGAATTCGAAACCTACAAGCGGAGATATTTTGAGATGACTAAAGGATTTTCTTAAAACGCTTATATCTCCGTAACGGAGCGTCCTAGAGCACCCAAACTTTACATTAAAAATTTCGAAAATTATTTTTTTTTATTTTCTAAACTATTTTCTATTTTTATGAATACACTTCGTAGAGGGTCCAAACATTCACCAGAAGATAAGTAACTGTCTCCCCTTTCATTTACAAAAGAAACTGAGTGAATTCGAAACCTACAAGCGGAGATATTTAGAGTTGACTAAAGGATTTTCTTAAAACGCTTATATCTCCGTAACGGAGCGTCCTAGAGCACCCAAACTTTACATACAAAATTTCAAAAATTATTTTTTTTAATTTTCTAAACTATCTTCTATCTTTATGAATACACTTCGTAGAGGGTCCAAACATTCACCAGAAGATAAGTAACTGTCTCCCCTTTCATTTACAAAAGAAACTGAGTGAATTCGAAACCTACAAGCGGAGATATTTAGAGTTGACTAAAGGATTTTCTTAAAACGCTTATATCTCCGTAACGGAGCGTCCTAGAGCACCCAAACTTTACATACAAAATTTCAAAAATTATTTTTTTTAATTTTCTAAACTATCTTCTATCTTTATGAATACACTTCGTAGAGGGTCCAAACATTCAGCAGAAGATAAGTAACTGTCTCCCCTTTCATTTACAAAAGAAACTGAGTGAATTCGAAACCTACAAGCGGAGATATTTAGAGTTGACTAAAGGATTTTCTTAAAACGCTTATATCTCCGTAACGGAGCGTCCTAGAGCACCCAAACTTTACATACAAAATTTCAAAAATTATTTTTTTTTAATTTTCTAAACTATCTTCTATCTTTATGAATACACTTCGTAGAGGGTCCAAACATTCACCAGAAGATAAGTAACTGTCTCCCCTTTCATTTACAAAAGAAACTGAGTGAATTCGAAACCTACAAGCGGAGATATTTAGAGTTGACTAAAGGATTTTCTTAAAACGCTTATATCTCCGTAACGGAGCGTCCTAGAGCACCCAAACTTTACATACAAAATTTCAAAAATTATTTTTTTTAATTTTCTAAACTATCTTCTATCTTTATGAATACACTTCGTAGAGGGTCCAAACATTCACCAGAAGATAAGTAACTGTCTCCCCTTTCATTTACAAAAGAAACTGAGTGAATTCGAAACCTACAAGCTGAGATATTTAGAGTTGACTAAAGGATTTTCTTAAAACGCTTATATCTCCGTAACGGAGCGTCCTAGAGCACCCAAACTTTACATACAAAATTTCAAAAATTATTTTTTTTAATTTTCTAAACTATCTTCTATCTTTATGAATACACTTCGTAGAGGGTCCAAACATTCACCAGAAGATAAGTAACTGTCTCCCCTTTCATTTACAAAAGAAACTGAGTGAATTCGAAACCTACAAGCGGAGATATTTAGAGTTGACTAAAGGATTTTCTTAAAACGCTTATATCTCCGTAACGGAGCGTCCTAGAGCACCCAAACTTTACATACAAAATTTCAAAAATTATTTTTTTTAATTTTCTAAACTATCTTCTATCTTTATGAATACACTTCGTAGAGGGTCCAAACATTCACCAGAAGATAAGTAACTGTCTCCCCTTTCATTTACAAAATAAACTGAGTGAATTCGAAACCTACAAGCGGAGATATTTAGAGTTGACTAAAGGATTTTCTTAAAACGCTTATATCTCCGTAACGGAGCGTCCTAGAGCACCCAAACTTTACATACAAAATTTCAAAAATTATTTTTTTTAATTTTCTAAACTATCTTCTATCTTTATGAATACACTTCGTAGAGGGTCCAAACATTCACCAGAAGATAAGTAACTGTCTCCCCTTTCATTTACAAAAGAAACTGAGTGAATTCGAAACCTACAAGCGGAGATATTTAGAGTTGACTAAAGGATTTTCTTAAAACGCTTATATCTCCGTAACGGAGCGTCCTAGAGCACCCAAACTTTACATACAAAATTTCAAAAATTATTTTTTTTAATTTTCTAAACTATCTTCTATCTTTATGAATACACTTCGTAGAGGGTCCAAACATTCACCAGAAGATAAGTAACTGTCTCCCCTTTCATTTACAAAAGAAACTGAGTGAATTCGAAACCTACAAGCGGAGATATTTAGAGTTGACTAAAGGATTTTCTTAAAACGCTTATATCTCCGTAACGGAGCGTCCTAGAGCACCCAAACTTTACATACAAAATTTCAAAAATTATTTTTTTTAATTTTCTAAACTATCTTCTATCTTTATGAATACACTTCGTAGAGGGTCCAAACATTCACCAGAAGATAAGTAACTGTCTCCCCTTTCATTTACAAAAGAAACTGAGTGAATTCGAAACCTACAAGCGGAGATATTTAGAGTTGACTAAAGGATTTTCTTAAAACGCTTATATCTCCGTAACGGAGCGTCCTAGAGCACCCAAACTTTACATACAAAATTTCAAAAATTATTTTTTTTAATTTTCTAAACTATCTTCTATCTTTATGAATACACTTCGTGGAGGGTCCAAACATTCACCAGAAGATAAGTAACTGTCTCCCCTTTCATTTACAAAAGAAACTGAGTGAATTCGAAACCTACAAGCGGAGATATTTTGAGATGACTAAAGGATTTTCTTAAAACGCTTATATCTCCGTAACGGAGCGTCCTAGAGCACCCAAACTTTACATACAAAATTTCAAAAATTATTTTTTTTAATTTTCTAAACTATCTTCTATCTTTATGAATACACTTCGTAGAGGGTCCAAACATTCACCAGAAGATAAGTAACTGTCTCCCCTTTCATTTACAAAAGAAACTGAGTGAATTCGAAACCTACAAGCGGAGATATTTAGAGTTGACTAAAGGATTTTCTTAAAACGCTTATATCTCCGTAACGGAGCGTCCTAGAGCACCCAAACTTTACATACAAAATTTCAAAAATTATTTTTTTTAATTTTCTAAACTATCTTCTATTTTTATGAATACACTTCGTAGAGGGTCCAAACATTCACCAGAAGATAAGTAACTGTCTCCCCTTTCATTTACAAAAGAAACTGAGTGAATTCGAAACCTACAAGCGGAGATATTTAGAGTTGACTAAAGGATTTTCTTAAAACGCTTATATCTCCGTAACGGAGCGTCCTAGAGCACCCAAACTTTACATACAAAATTTCAAAAATTATTTTTTTTAATTTTCTAAACTATTTTTATGAATACACTTCGTAGAGGGTCCAAACATTCACCAGAAGATAAGTAACTGTCTCCCCTTTCATTTACAAAAGAAACTGAGTGAATTCGAAACCTACAAGCTGAGATATTTAGAGTTGACTAAAGGATTTTCTTAAAACGCTTATATCTCCGTAACGGAGCGTCCTAGAGCACCCAAACTTTACATACAAAATTTCAAAAATTATTTTTTTTAATTTTCTAAACTATCTTCTATCTTTATGAATACACTTCGTAGAGGGTCCAAACATTCACCAGAAGATAAGTAACTGTCTCCCCTTTCATTTACAAAAGAAACTGAGTGAATTCGAAACCTACAAGCGGAGATATTTAGAGTTGACTAAAGGATTTTCTTAAAACGCTTATATCTCCGTAACGGAGCGTCCTAGAGCACCCAAACTTTACATACAAAATTTCAAAAATTATTTTTTTTAATTTTCTAAACTATCTTCTATTTTTATGAATACACTTCGTAGAGGGTCCAAACATTCACCAGAAGATAAGTAACTGTCTCCCCTTTCATTTACAAAAGAAACTGAGTGAATTCGAAACCTACAAGCGGAGATATTTAGAGTTGACTAAAGGATTTTCTTAAAACGCTTATATCTCCGTAACGGAGCGTCCTAGAGCACCCAAACTTTACATACAAAATTTCAAAAATTATTTTTTTTAATTTTCTAAACTATCTTCTATCTTTATGAATACACTTCGTAGAGGGTCCAAACATTCACCAGAAGATAAGTAACTGTCTCCCCTTTCATTTACAAAAGAAACTGAGTGAATTCGAATCCTAGAAGCGGAGATATTTAGAGATGACTAAAGGTTTTTCTTAAAACGCTTATATCTCCGTAACGGAGCGTCCTAGAGCACCCAAACTTTACATACAAAATTTCAAAAATTATTTTTTTTAGTTTTCTAAACTATTTTCTATCTTTATGAATACACTTCGTAGAGGGTCCAAACATTCACCAGAAGATAAGTAACTGTCTCCCCTTTCATTTACAAAAGAAACTGAGTGAATTCGAAACCTACAAGCGGAGATATTTAGAGTTGACTAAAGGATTTTCTTAAAACGCTTATATCTCCGTAACGGAGCGTCCTAGAGCACCCAAACTTTACATACAAAATTTCAAAAATTATTTTTTTTAATTTTCTAAACTATCTTCTATCTTTATGAATACACTTCGTAGAGGGTCCAAACATTCACCAGAAGATAAGTAACTGTCTCCCCTTTCATTTACAAAAGAAACTGAGTGAATTCGAAACCTACAAGCGGAGATATTTTTAGATGACTAAAGGATTTTCATAAAACGCTTATATCTCCGTAACGGAGCGTCCTAGAGCACCCAAACTTTACATAAAAAATTGCGAACTGTCTCCCCTTTCATTTACAAAAGAAACTGAGTGAATTCGAAACCTACAAGCGGAGATATTTAGAGTTGACTAAAGGTTTTTCTTAAAACGCTTATATCTCCGTAACGGAGCGTCCTAGAGCACCCAAACTTTACGTACAAAATTTCTAAATTTTATTTTTTTTATTTTCTAAATTTTTTTTAACTTTATGAATACACTTCGTAGAAGGTCCAAACATCCACCAGAAGATAAATAACTATCTCCCCTTTTATTTACAAAAGAAACTGAGTGAATTCGAAACTTAGGATCGCAGATATTTAGAGTTGACTATATAATTTCTTTAAACGCTTATATCTACGTAACGAATTGTAATTTTAATCAATTGGCATCACTGCTTTTATGCAACTGGCAACTCTAAACAGCTGTCGTTCATTTGTACTAGAGGTACTTTGTGAATGTAATAAACTAAACTGACGTGTCAACTTCACATTGAAAAGTGAGTGGTATGTTTTATGTTTTCGCAATTTTTTAATAAAATTACATCAAACTGAGTGAATTCGAAACCTACAAGCGGAGATATTTAGAGTTGACTAAAGGATTTTCTTAAAACGCTTATATCTCCGTAACGGAGCGTCCTAGAGCACCCAAACTTTACATACAAAATTTCAAAAATTATTTTTTTTAATTTTCTAAACTATCTTCTATTTTTATGAATACACTTCGTAGAGGGTCCAAACATTCACCAGAAGATAAGTAACTGTCTCCCCTTTCATTTACAAAAGAAACTGAGTGAATTCGAAACCTACAAGCGGAGATATTTAGAGTTGACTAAAGGATTTTCTTAAAACGCTTATATCTCCGTAACGGAGCGTCCTAGAGCACCCAAACTTTACATACAAAATTTCAAAAATTATTTTTTTTAATTTTCTAAACTATTTTTATGAATACACTTCGTAGAGGGTCCAAACATTCACCAGAAGATAAGTAACTGTCTCCCCTTTCATTTACAAAAGAAACTGAGTGAATTCGAAACCTACAAGCTGAGATATTTAGAGTTGACTAAAGGATTTTCTTAAAACGCTTATATCTCCGTAACGGAGCGTCCTAGAGCACCCAAACTTTACATACAAAATTTCAAAAATTATTTTTTTTAATTTTCTAAACTATCTTCTATCTTTATGAATACACTTCGTAGAGGGTCCAAACATTCACCAGAAGATAAGTAACTGTCTCCCCTTTCATTTACAAAAGAAACTGAGTGAATTCGAAACCTACAAGCGGAGATATTTAGAGTTGACTAAAGGATTTTCTTAAAACGCTTATATCTCCGTAACGGAGCGTCCTAGAGCACCCAAACTTTACATACAAAATTTCAAAAATTATTTTTTTTAATTTTCTAAACTATCTTCTATTTTTATGAATACACTTCGTAGAGGGTCCAAACATTCACCAGAAGATAAGTAACTGTCTCCCCTTTCATTTACAAAAGAAACTGAGTGAATTCGAAACCTACAAGCGGAGATATTTAGAGTTGACTAAAGGATTTTCTTAAAACGCTTATATCTCCGTAACGGAGCGTCCTAGAGCACCCAAACTTTACATACAAAATTTCAAAAATTATTTTTTTTAATTTTCTAAACTATCTTCTATCTTTATGAATACACTTCGTAGAGGGTCCAAACATTCACCAGAAGATAAGTAACTGTCTCCCCTTTCATTTACAAAAGAAACTGAGTGAATTCGAAACCTACAAGCGGAGATATTTAGAGTTGACTAAAGGATTTTCTTAAAACGCTTATATCTCCGTAACGGAGCGTCCTAGAGCACCCAAACTTTACATACAAAATTTCAAAAATTATTTTTTTTAATTTTCTAAACTATCTTCTATTTTTATGAATACACTTCGTAGAGGGTCCAAACATTCACCAGAAGATAAGTAACTGTCTCCCCTTTCATTTACAAAAGAAACTGAGTGAATTCGAAACCTACAAGCGGAGATATTTAGAGTTGACTAAAGGATTTTCTTAAAACGCTTATATCTCCGTAACGGAGCGTCCTAGAGCACCCAAACTTTACATACAAAATTTCAAAAATTATTTTTTTTAATTTTCTAAACTATTTTTATGAATACACTTCGTAGAGGGTCCAAACATTCACCAGAAGATAAGTAACTGTCTCCCCTTTCATTTACAAAAGAAACTGAGTGAATTCGAAACCTACAAGCTGAGATATTTAGAGTTGACTAAAGGATTTTCTTAAAACGCTTATATCTCCGTAACGGAGCGTCCTAGAGCACCCAAACTTTACATACAAAATTTCAAAAATTATTTTTTTTAATTTTCTAAACTATCTTCTATCTTTATGAATACACTTCGTAGAGGGTCCAAACATTCACCAGAAGATAAGTAACTGTCTCCCCTTTCATTTACAAAAGAAACTGAGTGAATTCGAAACCTACAAGCGGAGATATTTAGAGTTGACTAAAGGATTTTCTTAAAACGCTTATATCTCCGTAACGGAGCGTCCTAGAGCACCCAAACTTTACATACAAAATTTCAAAAATTATTTTTTTTAATTTTCTAAACTATCTTCTATCTTTATGAATACACTTCGTAGAGGGTCCAAACATTCACCAGAAGATAAGTAACTGTCTCCCCTTTCATTTACAAAAGAAACTGAGTGAATTCGAATCCTAGAAGCGGAGATATTTAGAGATGACTAAAGGTTTTTCTTAAAACGCTTATATCTCCGTAACGGAGCGTCCTAGAGCACCCAAACTTTACATACAAAATTTCAAAAATTATTTTTTTTAGTTTTCTAAACTATTTTCTATCTTTATGAATACACTTCGTAGAGGGTCCAAACATTCACCAGAAGATAAGTAACTGTCTCCCCTTTCATTTACAAAAGAAACTGAGTGAATTCGAAACCTACAAGCGGAGATATTTAGAGTTGACTAAAGGATTTTCTTAAAACGCTTATATCTCCGTAACGGAGCGTCCTAGAGCACCCAAACTTTACATACAAAATTTCAAAAATTATTTTTTTTAATTTTCTAAACTATCTTCTATCTTTATGAATACACTTCGTAGAGGGTCCAAACATTCACCAGAAGATAAGTAACTGTCTCCCCTTTCATTTACAAAAGAAACTGAGTGAATTCGAAACCTACAAGCGGAGATATTTTTAGATGACTAAAGGATTTTCATAAAACGCTTATATCTCCGTAACGGAGCGTCCTAGAGCACCCAAACTTTACATAAAAAATTGCGAACTGTCTCCCCTTTCATTTACAAAAGAAACTGAGTGAATTCGAAACCTACAAGCGGAGATATTTAGAGTTGACTAAAGGTTTTTCTTAAAACGCTTATATCTCCGTAACGGAGCGTCCTAGAGCACCCAAACTTTACGTACAAAATTTCTAAATTTTATTTTTTTTATTTTCTAAATTTTTTTTAACTTTATGAATACACTTCGTAGAAGGTCCAAACATCCACCAGAAGATAAATAACTATCTCCCCTTTTATTTACAAAAGAAACTGAGTGAATTCGAAACTTAGGATCGCAGATATTTAGAGTTGACTATATAATTTCTTTAAACGCTTATATCTACGTAACGAATTGTAATTTTAATCAATTGGCATCACTGCTTTTATGCAACTGGCAACTCTAAACAGCTGTCGTTCATTTGTACTAGAGGTACTTTGTGAATGTAATAAACTAAACTGACGTGTCAACTTCACATTGAAAAGTGAGTGGTATGTTTTATGTTTTCGCAATTTTTTAATAAAATTACATCAAAAATCTGATGAATATTTTGTGAAAATTGGAAATTAGTCTGCTGTTTACTCATATTTAATATTTATTTCCATAGCGGAACTATATTTAAAGCCAAAAAGAAGGAAAGAAAGCACCGTCTACGCTACGCCCCACTTGTGAAAAAAAAAATTATCGGAAATCTTTGATTAATCAGTGGCAGAACCAAGATGCTGACCAACTTTGAATCGAAGTCGGCACGCGTGAAGGGTCTCTCCTTCCACCCTAAGCGTCCATGGATACTGGTCAGTTTGCATAGCGGCGTCATTCAGCTGTGGGACTATCGCATGCACACGTTGCTGGAAAAATTCGACGAACATGACGGACCGGTGCGCAGTGTGGCTTTCCATCAGCAGATGCCACTGTTCGTATCCGGTGGCGACGACTACAAGATCAAGGTATGGAATTACAAGCAGCGCCGTTGCATCTTCACGCTACTTGCCCATTTGGACTATGTGCGTACTGTGGCCTTCCATCATGAATACCCCTGGGTTCTGAGTGCCTCCGACGATCAGACCATACGCATCTGGAACTGGCAGTCGCGCAATTGCATTTGTGTGCTCACGGGCCACAATCACTACGTCATGTGCGCTCAGTTCCATCCCACAGAGGATCAGATTGTTTCGGCCTCTCTCGATCAGACAGTGCGTGTTTGGGACATTTCGGGTCTACGCAAGAAGAACGTGGCTCCTGGTCCCGGGGGCTTGGACGATCACCTGAAGGGTCATCCGGGCGCGACCGATTTGTTTGGACAGGCCGATGCCGTGGTGAAGCATGTGCTGGAAGGCCACGATCGTGGCGTCAACTGGGCAAGCTTCCATCCAACGCTGCCGTTGATTGTTTCGGGCGCCGACGATCGCCTCGTCAAGCTGTGGCGCATGAACGAATACAAGGCCTGGGAGGTGGACACCTGCCGCGGCCACTACAACAACGTGTCCTGTGTGTTGTTCCATCCCAGGCAGGATTTGATTGTGTCAAACGGCGAGGATCGCAGCATTCGCGTCTGGGATATGACCAAGCGCCAGTGCTTGTACACATTTAGACGCGAAGGAGAGCGCTTCTGGATCTTGACAGCACATCCCACTTTGAATTTGTTTGCTGCCGGCCACGATGGCGGTAAGCCTTCTTTTTATACAATTCTTAGAACTTTTGAAATTGGTTTTTAATACATTTTTCTAGGTATGGTTGTTTTTAAATTGGAACGTGAGCGTCCTGCCTACGCCGTACACGGCAACATACTCTACTATGTGAAGGAGCGATTCCTGCGCAAACTGGACTTTACCACCACAAAGGACACGGTCGTGATGCAGTTGCGCGGCGGTGGCAAATCGCCTGTCCACAGCATGTCCTACAATCCCGCCCTCAATGCAGTGCTCATCTGCACGCGCACCAACAACCTGGAGAACAGCACATACGACCTCTGCCAGATACCCAAGGAATCGGAGACGCAAAACGAGTCGGACAGCAAGCGCTCGTCCGGCATCACCGCCATTTGGGTGGCCCGCAATCGCTTCGCAGTGCTCGACCGCAATCAGCAGTTGGTCATCAAGAACTTCAAGAACGAGGTCACCAAGAAGATACCGACTTTCTGCGAGGAGATCTTCTACGCGGGCACCGGCATGTTGTTGATTCGCGATCCCGAATTCGTCACCCTGTACGAAGTGCAGCGCCTAGTGTCGGTAGGCTGCATTAAGCTGGCCAAGTGCCGCTATGTGGTGTGGTCCGCTGACATGTCGCTCGTCGCCCTGCTGTGCAAGCATTCAGTGACGATTTGCGATCGTCGCTTGCAGTATTTGTGCACCATCCAGGAGAACTGTCGCGTCAAGTCGGGCGCCTGGGATGACTCGGGTGTGTTCATCTACACCACCAGCAATCACATTAAGTACGCAATCACAAACGGCGATCACGGCATCATACGCACCCTGGATCTGCCCATCTATCTGACGCGTGTCAAGGGAAATCAAGTTTTCTGTCTGGACCGCGAGTGCCGCACGCGTGTGCTGCACATCGACTCGACGGAGTACAAATTCAAGCTGGCTCTGATCAATCGCAAGTACGACGAAGTGCTGCACATGGTGCGCAATGCCCGTCTCGTGGGACAGAGCATCATTGCGTATTTGCAACAGAAGGGCTACCCCGAAGTCGCTTTGCACTTTGTCAAAGACGAGAAAACGCGTTTCGGTCTGGCATTGGAGTGTGGAAACATCGAAATCGCCTTAGAGGCTGCCAAGGCCCTGGACGACAAGGACTGCTGGGACCGCCTGGGCCAGGCTGCTCTGCTGCAGGGCAACCATCAGGTGGTGGAAATGTGCTATCAGCGCACAAAGAACTTTGACAAGCTGAGCTTCCTCTACCTGATCACGGGCAACTTGGAGAAGCTGAAGAAAATGAATAAGATCGCCGAGATCCGGAAAGACATTTCGGCCCAGTACCAGGGCGCCCTTATGTTGGGCGATGTCAAGGAGCGCGTCAACATTCTCAAGAACTGCGGGCAAATGTCGTTGGCCTATTTGACGGCCGCCACTCACGGTCTAGACGAACAGGCAGAGGCTTTGCAGGAGGCCATCACCCAAGAGGGCAACGCTCTACCCGAGGTGAATCCCAACGCTATTCTGCTGAAGCCGCCCGTGCCGATTCAGCAGGTGGAAAGCAACTGGCCGCTATTGACCGTGTCCAAGGGCTTCTTCGAGGGCGCCATGATCACACGTGCGGGTACTAGCGCTACGGCCAGGCAGGCTTTGAACGTGAATGCTGATGCTGCTGTCTTGGACGATGTGGGCGCTGGCGATGGCTGGGGTGCTGATGCTGACTTGGGTCTGGGCGAAGATGGCGACGATGAAATGCACGATGCCTTGGACACTGAATCGGGTCTGGAGGGTGGTGCGGGCGAGGAGGGAGCCGGCTGGGATGTGGGCGATGATGACTTGGTTGTGCCGGAGGAATTGGCTTCCAAAATTAAAGCATCCGCCTTGGACAATGGCTACTATGCTGCTCCGAACAAAGGTCAATCGGCGCCACAACAATGGGCCAATAACTCGCGTCTGGTAGTGGACCACATCAAAGCAGGCTCCTTCGAGACGGCCTTCCGTTTGCTGCACGATCAGTTGGGCGTGGTCAATTTCAAGCCCTTCAAGGCGCTATTCCTGCTGAACTACACATGCTCTAAGACAAGCTTCACAGCTATGCCGAACTTGCAATCTCTGTCCTCACACCCTCTGCGTAACTACGAGGAGTCCAATCCGAAACTTCAGCGCCCTGCGGTTGTGTATAATGATTTGAATCAGTTAGTGCAGCGTCTCCAAGCAGGCTACCAGCTCACCACTGCGGGAAAATTCACCGAAGCCGTAGACAAATTCCATTCTATACTAATTAGCATTCCCCTGCTGGCGGTGGAGAACAAGCACGAAATCGCCGAGGCTCAGCAACTGGTGAAAATCTGTGCAGAATACATACTCGGCTTGAAGATGGAAACCGAGCGCAAGGGCATGCCGAAAGCCACTCTGGACGACCAGAAGCGCCTCTGTGAAATGGCTGCCTATTTCACGCACTGCAACCTGCAGCCGGTGCACCAAATTCTCACGCTACGCACTGCCTTGAATATGTTCTTCAAGCTGAAAAACTACAAGACGGGCGCTTCATTTGCGCGCCGACTGCTCGAGCTCGGTCCACGGCCAGAGGTGGCCCAACAGGTGCGCAAAATTCTCCAAGCGTGCGAGGTGAACCCGGTGGATGAACACCAACTGCAATACGAGGAATATAACCCGTTCAGTATTTGCGGCATCAGCTACAGGCCGCTGTATCGCGGCAAGCCGGAAGCGACTTGCCCCTTCTGTGGGGCCTCCTATGATCCCCAATTCAAGGGCCGCCTGTGCACGGTGTGCGAAATCAGCCAGATAGGAAAGGATTGCATTGGTCTGCGTATTTCCAATATGCAATTTCGTCAATAATTCCGACACGAGTGGAATTTAATGTCTTATATATTATATTATATCTATCTATCTATTTTTAAAACTAAATAAACGATCATATTAAATATGTCATGAAAACCAAACTCAATCCTTATTCGATTTCATTATTTGCAAATTGGTATTCGTTTGGGTACTGAAAGGGTCTTTAGCAAACGAGATTGTACCGTATTGAAATGCCGTTACAATAAAAATAATCGAGGATTGCACAACAAAGTTTTGAGAAAGACTTATATTAAAATTGATAAAAAAAATAAAAAAAATGAGCGACATAATCGAGAAGGGCCCTAGGCAAAATGACGATAGTAGCAATGACAATTGCGGAACGGAAAGCGGTATTTTATATGAAGAGGATTACCGCGTTTTTGAACGCCACTTGGAGCCCTCTGTGGAAGCAATGCTGCGTCAAGCAATCGAAAGTATTGTTCTGCAACAGCAGCGATGCCATCGTGGTACGGCCACACCGCAGCAACAACGGAAGAAACAATTGCAGCCCATCTCCGATGTGGCCACAGATCCATTGGGCAATTGGTATGGATGCAAGGCAATTGAGCGCAAGAAATATGCACGAAAGAAACACTGGCGTATTTTTAATCTGCTCCTTAACCAAACACAACAGAGCCTGAAGCATTTTAATATTTCGCGTAGAATATACAATAAATAGGAAAGCGAATCCACCACAAATTGGACAAAAGCTGGTTCTTTTTAACAAGCAAATTAAGCTGAATTGAAGTTGATATTTCTGAATTAAATAAAATCCAAATTCTTTAAAAAAAGAAACAAATTTACAAATTTAAAAAACCTAAAGGAACTGACTGAGGTGACTTTGGAACTAGGCTTGAAAGGCGTTAGTTGTACAAAACGGAAATTCTATGCGTGAGAATACTTTATTTCTATATTTGAAGCTTTGAATAACTTAATTATAATTATAATTTTCTTAAGAGAGCTTTTCGAGTAAAATCTTAAAAGTCTAGCACAAATCGTGACGTCCAATTGTCGACTCAACGACGCCACATACCAGCACCCACACCTATGCCGCCAGAGGCCACTCCACGACGCACCGCTTCCATTTCGTCGGAACGATTATCCCGATAGGCGCGCTTGGAATCCTCGAATTCCCTCAAACGCTGATTGTAGCGATCGATCTGATCGCGCAGTATTGCATCCTCATGCATGGCCCGCCTCTCATCATACTCCAAACAGCCCACACCATCTAAACGCTCCAGATCCAACCAGCCGCGAAAACGCACACAAACGCCATTCATGATGAAGTACGACTTGATGTGGACCTTGCCGTGCTCCTTGTCGAAGTCGCACTCCTTGTCCTGAATGTAGGGATTCTGGTTGGCGTTGAATACTAACTGCAGATTAGTGCCCGAGGCCACAAACGAGATCTCCGTGTGACCCTCGCGACAGCCATTCTGGAAGCGTATTTGACGCTCTTCCAGGGCGCGCTCCCTGTAGCCAGTGTAGCGAACCTCACTTTCGCGCGACAGGCGCCTGAAGAGTTCATCGCTTTCGAACTTGGACTTCTGGTCGGGCACAACGCGGGGCATCTTGAAGATGAAGCGAGGCTTTGGCTGTTCATATAGCCCGATGGAATCATATGGAATCATGCCAGCAAGTGCCGCTTCATTCATGTTTCCACCAAGAATAAAGGAATTCAGTTATTGGAGTTTATATAAGCAAGAAGTTCCAAGAAGTCTCCTTTTATGAGCAATTGTCCAAAAACAGCCTAATTTAAACTTTTATTCAAAAACGCAAAATGCAGACAAAAGTTGTGGTTTTTCCTCCTCTTTTCGTATACTCACAATTTTGCGGTTTTGTATATATCTGACAGCGTTGCCAGGTTTAGTTTTGACAATATTGTAATTGAAATATCGAAAATTTATTTTTTTAAGGTTTTTGAAGCGAAACTGGGGAAAATGGTTCGATTTGCCATGGTTCGATTTATTTTTTTTTTATTTTTAACTTTAAAATTTTGTTGGCTAGCAAGACAGCTATATTGCCAGGGTATCCCACAGTTTATGTAGTAATTGGTATGTTTAAATGTCCATGCGACAGTGGTTTCTCTTATTTTTCTTTTTAATTCACTTTCAATTAATTTTAATTGATCTTCTTATCGTCCATTTTTAGTCAAAAACTTGACTTTCGTTTTAAACACCACATTGAAATCATAATTTCATGAAAGCACAAATTTTTATAAAAACATGTGCTTTAACAAAACGATGCGTCCAGCATGGCGGTCAAAACGGAAGTGATGGTTCGATTTATTAAAAAAAAATAGTTTTTATATGAAAATGTAAATAAACAGTTTGTATATGAAAACCATGGCAAAAGAAAGTAGGTAGTGCCGCTCTCAATTCTTAGCAGCCATCTTAACCATCTGACGTTTAAGCCGATTATGACATTTCGGGCTACCGGATTGTTGCGAAAAAATCCCAAATTTCAAAATTGACTTTTTGCCAAAATTGAAATGGCAAGGGCAATTTCTTGCCTATAATCCATCCCAAAAATAAGTTTTGATGATAGTTTTGAAGATTCAGAAGCGACAAAGAAGACATAGCAACAATTTTTTTTTGAAAAAAGTTAAATAAAAAACTTTAAAACTGATTTTTTTGAAATAATTTGTATGTTAATACAGCCTACATCCATTAAACCTTTCAATTGTAGAGACATTTAAAATTTTATCCACTAGATTTTAAGAAATTTTTTAATTCCGAAAAATATTTCAAATATTTTTTAGCGGGTGGCAAAGCCGTTTGATTTGTTTCAAACAAACATACCTAAAAATAATCGGCATTTTAATCAAAGTAAGTGACAGCGGCACTACCTTCTTTCTTTTGCCATGATGAAAACGTAAATAAACAAAGCATGGAGTTGCCATCTTTTATGTTTTTTGTATGGATTTTCGGTGCCAAATTTTCTATATCGTTTTCACCGCAGTTCTTATTAGCTCTTTGTCAGATTTTTCGTCATGGAAATGATGAATCTATGGCGAAGTGCATTGTGTAATTAGTAAAGTCTGCTAATTAGGGAGAACGACTTATGACAATGTCAAAAAGACTTAAGCCTGATTTCATAATCAATGGTGATTATTGCCAGTTCAGTGAAAAAAGGTTGACATTGTAAATTTCAGGTCAGTTCCTGAAACTGTATATAAGGCGACATTACAGTATGCCATATACGACGATAATTGACAACTAACTTATAGCTAACATATAGTTTCAAAAACTAGATGGTTCTAGTTATTTGTATGTCTGATTTGACAAGCAAATAAAGTTTCAAGTTTAGTAATTAGTACCGAATACTTTTAGAAGTCTATTCGCTATTCGATGAGTATCTTAAAGTCAAGTATCGAACACAAAGTACTCGATGAGGTCCATCACTAGACATCTGTTCTCGTGTCGTGCAGAACATTTTTATTGTATCTTTCTTTCGTTTATTATAAAGTAAGAGGTAAAAGGAAAAATTAAAAAAAAAGATTAAATTGGTTTTTCCACTATCGAATTACATAGTGAATAGTGGAAATATTCTATACGAACGCGAGACAAACTCCAGTGAGAGAAAATGTGAAACGTAATAAGCAAATCGGACAATTCCAATAAATTTGCCAAGTCCAAGACTAAGTAAATAAAAATAAAAACGAAACGAAATCCCCTGATCCAGCGATCTCCAGCGCCCAAATATGTAATGAAAAGGTGCAATTTGCTGAATTTATTACGAAAGTGGACTAAATTCAATTTGTGTAAACGAACAAAGGCAAACAAGTGAACAGCCAAAGGATTCAGACAAAAGAAGTTCCTTATTGGTTATTAGCATTTCACCACTTTTGACGAATATAAAGCGGCTGGAAGGCGCTGAACACCTGATAAGCTTGTCTGGTCGGTTTATTGATATTTTCCAAAAAAAACGCTGCTCCCACACACCGCCAACAAACTAGGCGGCTGTACATTGCATTTCATTACCAAGGCAAATTAAGCGGCTCTCTACGCAGTCAGGATGCCGAAAATTTATATGAAAAAACCACTGGCGGGCATGGTCATTCGTAATCGTAACACTATCAAGGATGTTGTCATAACGGTGAGTTTCAATTCCAATAAATTTTTTGTAATTTTTTTTTGTCAGAACTTTTTGCTGATAAAGACGTCGTTCAAGCGATGATTCACACCAGTTGCGTTGCTTATATTATGGCATTAAATATTATTATTTTTATTTCAATTTTATATTTCAACTCTACTATACAATGAAGTTTTCAGAGAGTAAAATTTGATAAGAAATACATCAAGATTAGGATGGGTTTCCACAATAATATGAATATGTGTACGGTGCATATATTATGACAGATTCGATTCAAAGTTCAAAGTTTTGTGAAACTAATTTTACATCATGAAGAGCCGAGGTGCGCCTCTGACCAGTCTACTTAATATTTTGTATTTGATTGCAAATATTTGCACAGATGCAACCAATTTGCAATAGTATAGGTACTATTGAAAAAGTTCTCACAAGTTTTTATGTGGGACCCTGCCTCTTTTAATCCATAAAAAGTTGACAGATTTGGAACTATGTCTGGATGCATAACGGAAGCGCCAATTACACCACCGTCTGATTAAGTAAGTATCCAAACTAGAGTACAAAGGCAATTTACAGTCTTAAAATCGAATAAGAAGCTATTATTAATAGGGCAAATACAACCATTTTTATAGAAAGATGTGACCAAAATTATTTAGAGTAAACACGTGTAGCTAAAATTATTCACTCTAATTGGCGTCATACATATTTTCCATTCATTTTCGCACATTTCTGCCTTTTTTTACCATATTTGCTTCTGATATTTACTTGGAGAGTCTTCAGTGCCAAGTCATATCAGTCGATGGAGAGTGACTTCACTTTGCCGCTACTATTCAGTGATCATAGTCGTTCGACTTGCCACTTGTTCTGCGAAATGGCGCGACATTTATCAGTGACGCAATTTGTTGAAAATGATTTGCTCATTTTTTAATTGATGCTCCACAAACAGTTCTCGCATTTTATTTGCGCTTGGTTATTTTAGTAATGCAAACAACAACAGCAAAAAAAGAAGAGAATGAAATACATTGTAGTATGTTTTATCATTTCGTTGAGGTTGTAAAGTGAAAGGCTGGCCTCGTGCTATTGCAAATTGTATTGATAAGAATACAAATAATTCATACTTGAGAGGCACATAAACGAAACGAATGAATAAAACAGTTTATCTTTACGATGTGAACAGTTGATCAAATAAATGTGAGCAATCAGCAGATGCAAAAAGTCGCAGCGGCGAGTCTAATGGCCGCCCTTGACATAAGGTATGGACATGGGCGAGTGTTGAACTTAGCAGTCATTGAATAATTGTCGGACATGAGAAAATAAATGGAAATCTCTACTATCAACTGCAAATAGTGCTTATCACATTCGTAACGAATTGAATATGTGAATACCTAATACAAATATTGATTTCCAACAACGAGCGCCAGCTAACTTAGTATAAAAAACTTGTTTACAATTGATTTTAAGCTAATTTATACAATTTGTGTGCCGAGTTCACATACATAAGGTATACGTATACGCCTCAGTGCACACATCTGGTGCGAGCATTTATGTGGATAATTTATTCCATTTGTTCGTTGTAATACATTTTTAATAATTCGCTCAGTGAAAATACAAGCAACGAAATATGTGTATTCTTTGTTGTGTTCTTAGCTTTCGTGTAGCTCAAGCAGCTGACCTTTAATTAATTATAAGTTCGGCGACAAGTGTTAAGCTAAGTACTTCAAAGAGAGGGAGGCAGGCTATGCATACCAGAAATACGGTTTTAAGTGTTATCAAGAAATAGATGAAAAAATTAAAAGAAAATCTACGGAACAATGCAATTCTTACAACGTTCTTTAATATTCTTATGATATATGATAATTTGGCCGTTTGTTAACCTTGACCGGATTTTCATTTCATCTGAATTTATGGGCCATAGCGCAATCTTCCGAAATGATTTTGAATAATTAAGTCGAAACTTTCGATTTCATAATTTCAAGTGGCTCAATTCTCGTTTTTGTCTTCATTTTGTCTTTTGATTTCTTAAGATTGTTTTGCTTGTTGTTACTCTGTTGTCATGCCTCACTGGTTGTCCGCCTGAGGGCACTCACCCCATTACTAGTATTGTGATCGTTTATTTACTTATTATTTCGGAACGTAATTGTGTAGCCATTTCTTCATACTTACTTCCTCAAATGGAGTATGTTGGAGTCATAAATGATTAATAAGCTTTTCCACCTAAAGTGACACTAATAAATATAATAAGATTAAATTACAAACAAACCAAAAAAACATTTACACACACGTGCATTTGCACAGCAAACCATTTTATAATGTAGTGTTTTTTTATATTGGAACTGCCATGCTTACTTTTGGGACCCTTACACACTGAATTTCAGAATGATTAGTCTACTCTTTCTACCTTTGTCCAGCTAGAATCGCATTTCAGATATGTGTGTGCTGGGACGAAAAAAATGGAAATGGTTAGATCTGATTGATACAAATTTTGTATGACTGAGTAAAAATGGAAAATAGATGTAGATAGCCATTTTTGATTCTTTGCAACTTGTACTAAGGCCTATGCTGGACTTGGGCTAGGCTATTATTACAGATTGTAGCTTTACTATAGTGTATATTAGTGATTTCTGACAGAACGACGACGATAAGAATTTCCTAAAATCTCTTTAAATGTTAACTGGGATTATACGAAAGGGGGAAATGTATATTTTTCCCATCTAATTTATATTTGGTTGATTTTTTTTGTCATTTACACAGTGAATTTTGTGAGTATTAAGCCACCAAATCACGACTGAACAAATTCCATTTTGCTAATGTTGCGTGTGAGCGTATCATTAAGAGCTGCTCCGTTACAGTAACGACCAACACCAGAACACAATCCACTTCACATCCAGCTTTCAGTTTGACTAATTTCGCCACTTGTTGTTGCTTTATTGCTTTAGTCAAGGCATGAAAAATTGATTAGCCACTTTTGCCGTGAAATATCGGCGAATATGTCAACTTCACTGTTCACCTATGGCTCTTTCTTACAACTACAAATAACAGGGCGATTCATTTAATGACGGAAAAACCTCGGAAACGCGCAGTTGCTTGAAAGAACTCTCAAAATTCATATGTGTGGACTACACAACTGCACGGTTCCGACTTTATATGAACCGCCTATATATACTACATGCAAAACCGCAAGGCGTAAAACCGTAAATCTCTTACAAGTGCATTACTGCGAGTTTATAGTTTATTTAATGTGAGTCGCGTAAACATTTTGTGTGACTTTTGTCTGGATTCTAAATTTAATTGCCATGCACCTCTTTATGATCGAAAGCCTCACGTCGCATAATTTTGTCAGCTTTACATATCACTAATGTGATTTGCCTTTAAATGTCTTACATTTGATTTTTTCATACTCACTTATCTAGTCAGTTTATTTTTAAAGGCAATCAAGTGTACTTTGTCATTATCGCTGTTATTAAGCAAATGCATATCAAGCACTAACTGCTTGGTATGGCTGAAATTAAAAAAAAAAAATGTCAATTGCTGGTCTTATCTTTTAGTTCCACATGATTTATTTATGATAATTTCGATATCATTTTATTTCCTTAAGTTTGTACAAAAGTTCGGTCAATAAATTAAAAATGCATTAGTCTAAGAACTGGCGGCTGATCAATTAAATATGAGGAAAATACTCATTCATTAGTCAATCTCATTTTGTTGAAAAAGTTATTTTGGAAAAGGCATTACAAGCCAATAGTTTGGTTTGGCACAGTGGGCGGCTGTTTTGGATTTCTACAAAACATCCATCATCAGGAAATTAGTTGTTGCTGCTGCCTTTTACTTACTCCTTCTTCTAAAATTACTTTTTTTGGTGCTTGACTCCAGAACTAACCAATTTTCATTTCAGCTCGATAAAAACTGAATTTTTCACATGGAAATATTTATTTGCTGAAATTCTTTCGAAAATTCGCCTTCATTTAACAACACTTAACAAAATATCCCCTTCAATTGAAAACATCCTCCAAGTAATTTCATTCATAATATTCGTTTTCGCGCGGGCGCTCAACAATTTCAATAAATAAAAAGTTTTTAAAATTCCAAAGCTCCAGCTGGAGCTTTGGTATTGTCGTTTCGTTTGCCGGGTGCATTTGTACTTGATTTGCACTCAGGAACGCCGCCGCAGTAAGTCGATGCTACTTTCGAGTGGGCTGAGTGGGTGCTGCTGACACTGCCTCTTTGGCTGTCGCTCGTGGCTCTTTTCAGTTGTGGTAGGTTGAATTTGAACCAACAAAAGCTTCTTTACTTGATGTCGGAATGTTCCTTCGTGTTTCGGTATTTGTGTGGTGCACTTTTTTCTCGCTTTACTGTTAAAGTGGGCCATATGGGCCATTGTGAAAGTGAAAAAATGTGTGTACACATGTGTGTGCATATTTCCTTTAGTTTAATAGTTTGAGAGCAATCAATTGAAGAGAGTGAAAGTGAAAAGCTCCCCTGAAAAATTTGGGAAATTTCACAATTCGAGCTTATATTAAAAGTCGATATTATTTTCATGTTTGTGGGGTCAATTGAAAGAAATCTTAGAAAATTTCATATTAAAATAATTTGTACTTCTTGGGTTTCGAAAAAAGTTAAGTTCCCAGAACTTAATTTTTGTTTAGTTTAAATCTTTACAGTTTACCGTTTCTATAACCGTAGAAAAACATACAAAATATGATCTACTATACAAAGGGTATTCAAAATGGGCCCTAAAATCAGAGTAGCTAAAATTTTGGTCAAATGAATGAAATGAATAAGAATTTCAATAAAATTTTGTATCATCATTTGACAACTGAAATTTCGGTTGTCACCATAAAAGCTCTTCCACATAGGTATTTCCCTTTGGTTCGTTCGATTCACAAAAATTTCCCTAATACTCACACACTTTTCGTTTGTTGTTTTGGTTCCTATTCCAATCTCTCTCACTTACGTTATTCGCATCCATTTGTGTATGAGAATTTGTTGTTGGCATTTCCTAACGCTATTGGCAAATTGGCAAAGTGTACTTTTGGCTTTTGGCCAATATACCTACCCCATCATCAACGCCATTCAGAGACAAAAATGAAAAAGCTCTTTGAAGCTTTGTTCAAAACGGTAACAAAAAATTTTCCCAGACACATTTTCTTAGATGAAAAATAAAACGTGTGCGAACGCGAGCAACGAAGCGATTGCGATTGCGGCACCGACGGTTCACAGTTTTCAACTGAAAAGAAAATATTCAACACACAATAAAAAAATTATAAAAAAATAAATAAAATGGATCTACAAAGCGCTGGGCTTTGTTTAAACAATTTTTATTGATTAAGAAAATGTGAAACGCGATATTTATACAAAACAAAAGTTTTGAAAAGGTTTTTTTTACTGGCTACGGAAAACCTATGCAAATTTTGAAATGTGTGCAATTGTAAGTGTGGAGACTGTGATATAATGACGTATCGAAAGGATGCTGAAATTGGAAAAATCAAAGTGAAAAATATTTCATCTCAAATAATATTGACTTGCCATCAATCGGAAAAACTTAAAGCTTTAGCGAATTTTCTCTGCATAATGGTGTGTGTGTGTGTGTGTGTGTGTGTTTGTTTGTTGTGTAAATTCGAGTATCTCCTATGTGCCGTGGAGGTTACAAACCAAAATGTGTGCTGTCCTTTATCAACATATTTGTACAAAATTTTCAAAAGAACTTTGTAAAAAAAAGGCACACACAATTCATGGGAAAAGGCCATTATGCCCACACCGCAGCCCAAGTCTCGGGCAATTGTTACGCAAAATGTCGCCTGGCTGAGCATGTCCTTTAAGTGCGCTTGCACTCTGCACTGGCCAAAACATAATTAATTGCTTCAATACTTGAGTTGAAAGAAGGTCCTTTGGCGTAGAATATCGTATTAGCCATCGGAATTTCCATTTCTTTCAAGCAAATTGTGACGTTACTTGATGGAAAAAAAAACAAAATTTCAACATTTAAATTTATACCAATTGGCTGTTTCTCGAATCCATCCACTCATTTACCCAACATGGACTTGACTGGCTGTTGGTTATGTTGTTCCATTGAAATCATTTCATTTTTCTTCTGCTTCTGACAGTAAATTACGATGCACACAATTAATGCGAATTGATTGTGGGTATTTGTTTGCTGGAAATGATTTATAGAGCAGAGCTTATCAGAGTCCCTTTTTCGCAGAAAATACAATTTAACGTGAGTATTTATTAGCATATTGAGCGTAAAGGTGGTCGTTTTCCAACGAATCATTCTATTTCCTCTTACTGCAGCCAAAGAAATTTTGTGTACCACAAAAGGCAGGCGCCTTGTAATTGATTTTGTCATAACTTCTGCTTCTGCTTCACCTTCGATACTCGAACTGAATATTTAAATAGTATTTACGTGTCAGGTCTGTGAAAATGTACTCAATTATTAATTAAGTATTCAACTTTTGTTAACACTTTCCAGTTAGCGATACCATATTCTTCGCCAGCTTGTTATTTATTCCATTTATATAGCAATACTTCACTGCTCCTTGTAACACTAACTGTGTATACCCTGAAATTCAATAGCACGAAACATTGTAGTTATGAAGCGAATTCATTGTTTTCGCTGATAAGTTTGAAGTGGACAAACAGACAGACATGACAGACAGTTTCAAATGGAAGGCAAACATCTTCAAAACATAAGTATCCTTTCACTGGAATAGTTAAGGATTATTATTGCGCTTGTTAAAAGCTTCTACTAAGGAAATTTTATTAATTTAATATGAATTAAATTCAGTAAACTTAATTTGGTTTATTGAAAGTTTGAAGAAATCAACCTTGTATATATTCCACCTCCACTGGACCCCCTCATCGATCCCCCTGCCACGACTGTAGGGGATCGAAAATACAGTTCTTTAGGTCCACGGGTGGCTTCTGGAAGTTGGAGGTAAAGACATCCGGAAGGACAGACAAACAATCGGATTTTGTATAATGCGATTCAACTGTCTTGGCCATACTTCCCTCTCACACATTCCACGCATTCCAAACGTGTTTTCTTGTTTACCTCAAAGGCGATTTATCTTTCTCCTTTTCTTTTTCCCAGTGTGCTAAAGAACCGTTGACAAATTTATTAAGAACGATTCAATTATAAAGAGAAATTTTACTAAATAATTCTTTTACCATAAGAAAATGTTTCTGCTTTCTTATATAACTTTTTTCTAAGTCGTTATTGAGGACAAATTTAAGTCTACCTCTTGACCAAGTTGACAGTCTGTGATCAAATGTGTTGCCAATCTTGTAGAAAAATTAACATGTGTTATTTAAAAAAAATTTTAGTTGGATTTTTAAAATTTATTGTAGGATTTCTTGTGGGATTTTTTATGTCCGGTAAAATTTCTGAGATTTTAAAAATTACTGGGATTTTGGTATATTTTTTATGAGAGCGACAGTTGGCACTTTTTAATTATTGAAGGATTCTTTTCTGATGGTTTTCTTTTCTCTTTAATTATTGTGAGAGATTTTCATTTCAATGTCTGTAGACTTTTTTGAAATTCTGAGGAATTTTCCACTTTCGTAATTTCTAATTGACAACACTGATATTTACTGGGTTGTATGTGTATCGTGGCTTCTATGAAAATGGCTATGATTACTTTTCTCTTGGCACTCTTCAGACGAATGCATTGGAAAGCCTTGAAGTTGCATGCGGCACTTGCACTACTTCCGCTGTAAATTGATAACATAGACCAATTACGATAATACGTTATTAATGACGTTTGCACAAAGAGAAGTGTTGATAGAATTGACAGAAAAGCTTGCGCACGTTTCGTAGAATTTAGTTTCCATAAACAGCATAGTATTAAGTTAAACAAAATCAATTTGTAAATTAGTACATTCCATGAAGTCCGTTTCTGCCTTTCAATCGATTAGACATGCAACGATTATCGTAAGCTAGCGAAGGAATAGATTAGCTAGTAAAACTGCTAATAATAATACATGGTACAAAAACATTTGCTTGCGCTCAACGTGGCGTATACGCAATCACAATTAGTTCGTGAAATCAACATTACTCACTCTCACTTTAGTTCTTTTTAGTGCATATAAACATTTGACATTTTATCGACAAACTATTTGACAAATTACCTTCTAATGCCTCCATTATAGGCTGTTATTGACTCTTTGCCATACTGAAATGTGACGCTCATAAAAGTTCATTGAACTAAAATGCTTACAATTTCCAGCGAAGGAAGAACTTTTTTCTTTTACAACCGATTTGTGTTTTTCGCATAATTTCAACATTTAAGCTCGTAACTTTTCTCGCATTTACTGTGGTTGTTGTTGTTGTTGCTGTTGCTGTTCAAACTTCCCAAAAACTGATAAAATTTCCATACGTAACATTTGTCAAAGTCTATGACAGACAATGTAACGGAGCAGCTTCCCAGAGACAACGCCGCTGGCCTTAATGTAGGGAATTATATACATACATACATCCATACATACAAAGTATATACATAGTAAAGTAACTAAAGCAGGGATGTGCCTTCCTTTCCTTTGTGATTAGATAACCGCAGGAATTGTATTTAATAAGAAAATTCTTAAGAATTCTTTGTTATAATAAATCTGACTGACATTTGCCTAATATGATTGTTCAGTTGAAACATTTCAGTTGTTACTCTTGACTTGGCAACGTAGTGTATTTTTACACTAAATAACACGAATTAATGCTTTCTACCAGCCACTCAAAAAATAGATTTTTTCTATTGTTCTTGGCTTAGTAACAGAAAGAAAAGACTGCCAATAAAATAAATTTTTACATAACCAAATTAGCTTCAAACTATAATATAATCTGATAATATCCAATCAAATATTAGATTTTATCTACTGTCAGAAGTAGTTTTAATGTGCATTTGATATTTGCGGCAATTGAGTTGTGTTTGATCTCGTCATAGGCTTCATATGCGCCAGATTTGTTCATAACATATTTATTTGAATAGAAGCAAAAACACCATTGCAATGGTCGGACGGACTGACACATGATACGTCAGCGTGTTACTTGTTTATACTTCCGCTGCATAACATTTAGCCGGAAGCGTTTGTTGTTGCATAACTGCTCATATGTGTGCATCCTTTGGTTTCATTTATAATGAAAATTGTCGTATTTCCTCAAAAATGTTTGCCGTTTGTCGTTCGTGGTATATATGGTAGGGCATGGCGAGGCATGAACATGGCATTAAATGCTGCGGTATGCGGTGCAGTACTCTGCACTAATGGAATGTTAGAATATCAATTTAGCCAAGGGTATGCCGTATGTATATGTTTTCCAGATTTTGGCAAATGTCCCAAAATTGGTTGGATTTGTTTATTTTTTAGTTTTGTTTTTGGTTCGTTTTTTGTTTAATGTATGCAAAAATTAACCCAATGCAGCTGCTGGTAGGCTTTTTTCCCAAGTTGGGTATTTTTTTTCCATAAAGGTTGACTACGCCAAATGAAGTTCTGTGAAATAAAAAACTCTTCGGAGCTGCAAGTACATGAAAGACAGTTGAATTTATTGCTAATCAATTTGAGGCAAGGTCATGTACATGTAGGTACACAAGCGGGTATCGTTTTCTTTTGCACAAATTCGCGCGACTCGAATTCGTTGTTTTTAAATACTTTTTGTTTGGTACATTTTTAATAAACTTTTATTACATTCGTAGAGCAATCAATAAAAGGTAATAAAATGTAATGAACTGAACTGAATGGAGTACCTTACTCAATCGGAAAATTCACATGGCTGGCAGTCAGTCAGCAAGTCAGCCAGACCTTGCACTTGTGCTAACACGTGCCATGCTCGCTTTGGATTATTGACATTTCGCAGCTGATTTTTTTTACTACCGCCGCAGTAAAATGTGATCAAGTGAAATTCACTGGAATAGTTTTTTTTTCGTACTTATTACTTTCTTTTTTTTTTGTTTAGTTTTAGTGAGCTTCCCTTTTGTACGAAGAACTTTCCTTTATATCATGTATTATGTCACTTTGCCGCATTGACATTCAACATGCATACATATGATTTAATAAACTAAAAAGCCTCGCTGCTCTCTGGCATAATCAAAGCAGTACTAGTAGGCATTTCATTTGTGTATTGCCATTTGAGTGAATCACATAATCTGGCCAGGTAGTTAAGTTTCAAGCATTACCCCTCCATAACATTTTTTTTTGCGGGGACTCGTCCGAAGGTAATTTTTTTGAAGTGATAATATTTTCGGTGATTTTCTTTTTGCCTGGCCTAGATAAAAAGCGAACAATTGTTTTTCTTTACACCTGTCGCGTCGCAGCTTGTGTGTGAGTGTGTAAATTTGCTTTAGCGCTTCCAACGTTATCTGTGCAATTAAGCAATCATAAAATCCTCATAGCCGTGATAAACTCTGCGATAAGAATGTACGAGTAATTGAATATATCAACGACCAGGGATTCATCGTTATAATTTGAGTGTTGATTGCGATTACGATAATATCGAGACCAATAACACATTTTTATATGGGAATACGTTTCTACTGATTGATTTTCAGTTTGCTAGAGGAATACACAATGTCTATCTTCCAACGCCAATGCAGGAATGAAGCCAATAAACATTCCGTGATGTGGAATTTTTCCGTCAACTATTTTTAATTTTATTTTTTATTCTTGTTCTGCATTCTGCATTCTGCACAATAGCAAAATATTCGGCAATGCGCATTTCCCACATGAAATGAATATCCCTATTGATAGATATAACTATGTATGTAGTTATGTATAAATATTTTTTATAAAATATTTCCTATTGCCAGTTATGTCAAGCACAGGCGCTGACGGCCACGTTATTCCTTTCTCTGTGCTGTTCGTTGCCATGATTTTGACAGGAGAAATTCAATTTTGAAAACATCAACGCAAACTCGTTGCCACTTTACCTCAACCTTGGCCACTCACTGAGTATATGCAGTATAACTTCTTTCATGTCGTTTTTCATATATTTTTTGTGTTTGCCTTTTTCAATACGGCCTATTGTTTGTCTTTAATTTTCACGTTGGTGTGGCTCGGCTGGTTATTCCAGTCACACATAATCCTTTTGATAAATTGCAAGAATAACAGTAAATTGAAAATTGTGCCATTATTTATGAATTATGCCTTTTGATTGATTTGTGCTGTTTATCTTGTTTCATTTTTCTTTTCGTTTTTTGGCCACCCTTCATTTGTTAATTCATTTTTATCGTCAAACGACAGCCCATGCAAACATATTTACGTTTTTTACATTCCGCTACTATTTACCTAATTCCACGATTTTCTATTTAAAAATATTCTCAATTGATTGGTGAAACCTCTTTCAATTCATTTCTTATAGTTTCAATCATTTTGAATTACGTTCATGTCTTTGCTCCACACTCTTCCACCCTCTCGCATTGTCCTTTGGCTTTTCCCTTTGTATAGAAACGCTTGAGTTTCATGATGGTGCCATTGAAATCGTATAAAATGTTTGTTTACTGCTTCAGCCTTCAAAAACGAATTGTCCTAGTTTATATGTGGGTTTATGTATATTTTGTTTGTTTTTTTTTTTTGTATGTCAATATCGCTAGTTAGTTTAGTTCAGCAACAACTTCACTTCGAGTTCCTCTTCGGCGATGGCTTCTCCGCACATTGTTTAGCTTTGAAGTTTTTCATTGCGATTTTAATGGCATTTTTAAGGCAAAGGATTCACTCGAATATAAACGCATGGTTTTACATGCTGTACGGCACTTGTTTTTTGCCTTCTTTTTTGCACTGCTAGTTTGGAGAATATGACGACTTCAATGCGCCTTGAATTAATGGATTTTTGGCAGAATATTAAGTTCTTGCAAAAGTAGTACATTTCGGTCACCTTGATAAATTATTTTTGAAAGTGTTTGAAGCAAATTGAGCCAAGTTACACTTTATTGAAATGAAAGTATTAGGTGGATCAAAGACAATCTAATGAAATTTAAAATTTCACTGCATTTCAAACAAGTTGGAACCTTAAAGTTGTATCAAAAATAATCAAAAAATTTACATAAAAATACCGAAAAATAAACGTAAAATGATTGGAAAATGGTCGAACAAGGTTCGTACTCTAATCATACGAGTCGTAGATTGTGAATTTCTTAGTTTTTAGAAATTCTTTTCACACACTTGAACTGGAAGTAATGAACATTGTGTATGAACAAATTAGCTGTTATCTTTGCATATTTATAGGCTTATAATTACCGAATATAGTAATTATATGTGGTATTAAATTATAATTACTTGGAACCAATTTATACGTCAATACACACACAAAAATTATACACAAGCACGTCATGTCTGTAGACAGATCAAAATATAAATAATAACTCATTACCAATTCAAATTGTAATTTTGATTTTGACAGTTGACGTCAAAAAAATATATTTTAAAATAATTCTATACCCTTGTATACGAGAGCACATTAAGCCCACGCAAAGACTTGACCTTAGACACATTTGAAATTGTTCTTGTCGCTTTGATTGTATGAACACAACCAACTATGACGTTTGACATTGGGTTGAACAGTTATGCTTTTGCGTTTATGGCTTTAATTAAATGTACTACGTAATTAAGTACATAATTTATAATTGCAATTGCGAAATTTCCTCTTCTTTTTCGAATGCAACTCACTCCAATCGATTGCAGTGAAAGTAACATTTCGACACACATTCGATACCATGAACTGTAGACCACAAAATGTGTTCAGCTCTGACAGTTGCAACGACAACTTGACATTATTTTAAATGAGTTCCATCTCGCTGCTAAGCACACCAACTATTTGCTCATTTCATTCAGTTATCTACCCTAGCTGTTACGTTCGAGTCGCTGCAAAAGGACACTTTCATTTCAATGTGTGACAGTGACACTTGCTTATGTACGCGTTTTTTTTTCAAGGATAGTAATATTTTGCGCAATTTCTTATTGACTGACAAGTGTAAAATTTACTGAAGTAAACAGACCGCAGTGAGATTGTCTCTCTAATGAAATCCGTAAATTGAATTACCTGCAAACCTTGACGGCTTTTCTTATCCACGCTTGTATATTTCATATTTTATTTTTCATTGTCTTTGAAGCGAGTGCGAATGCAATTTTTGATGAAGAGTTCATATTTGTAGAAGGATCCTTGAGTAGCCTTTTAAGGAAGCTTTTGGCCTGGTAATGTGACTTGTTTTCCCATTTCTATGTGTCAACCATATTTTAGCGAATAACTGCCAATTATTGTTGCTGTAAATCTCAGAGAATTCTCAGCTAATTACAAACAAATTTGCATGCAAGCGCTAACATGCTTTGTTCATTTGTCGTCTCAGAAAACTTTTGTTTTCAGATTTTCACACACACATCCCAACCTCGTCTTGCCTACGAAAGGCCTAATGCCATAAACTGCAATTATTCTCAATTAGCCCCTGTGTGTAAGTGTGCGTGTTTACAAGTAGATGTGAAAATATTCCAACTTTCTGTGAAACTTGCTTCGGTTATTTCTATAATGGCCAAAGCAAAACAACATTTCCAAACAGTAAAGAAATCTTACAAACAATATAAAAACTAACGCACAGAAATGTTGATAAAAATGGCCGCACACAATCACCCACCCACATTGCGGCATCGGCATTGTGACATATGCACAAGCCCAGACATTTAAACCGTTACCAGCTGCTTCTCTTATGAGCAAGCGAAACATTTTCGTAGAATTCAATTATTCGGGGCAAAATTATACCGAAAAGGGAAAACAAAGTTTATTTAAATAAATTCCCCTGCAGAGCTCACAGGGGAAATAAGAAATATATTAAAATAGAATTAATTGGCACAAATATTTGTGCACAAATCTCAGTCCGTAATTACTAGAGCAGATGAGTCCAGATGGAGCTATTATGATGGTCCTAAAGTGAAGCTCAATAAACTTGCCTAATGATATATTACCACGAACTGGGAAGCTCGAAATGTAAGGTAGACCGACAATGATTATCGTGGAGCGTTGCTTTAATGTGACCAGAGTAAACATAAAAATACTCATTTCACTTATTACACCGTCCGACATAAACTCTGTCACAAGAAATACTACTAAATATTCCGGTAGTGGGGCTCAGAATAAAACAATCAATCGTTGTCAAAACTTGGAAAATCTTGTGATGACACTTTATTACTCATACGCAGTGGTGTATGACAATGTATTTTTTAAGCAAGCAAACAATTTTTCTTGAATTTAAGTCCAATTATCATAAAAGAGTGTTGGTAAACATACTTTTATTTTAAGTGTTTCGAATTTTATTGAAAATTTCAATTAGCAAAAGGTTATCTATAAAATATCTCCAAATATCTATAAAATATCGAAAAACGTAAATAAAATCACCGACAAATTTTGGAACTCGCATGTGCAGGGTATTTTATCTCCGGTCAGACCGAAGATAATTCTCTTACTAGGTTTTAATCCAAGCCAGAAACGTATGACGAAGTTAATTCTGTAATTTAAAGTTAAAAATCTTTTCCCAACACCTGGTCACTTTTCAAGCCCTCTTAATTCTAATGCTCTACTAAAAAGCATCATCATCACGAACATTTTTGGTGACTGCATAAATATTTGCTTGGTGATATGTGGCAGCCGCTGGTATATCGTGTATCGTGGTTCTTCTTCATATTGTTGGCATATAAAGTGAACGTGTACATACGATTTACATATGTGTAAATGTTTTATGTATAATTTTTTTTGGTAGTTTTCCTTTCATGAATTTTGATTGTGCAAATTACCGTCTTCAGCGCTGTCATGTGTGGCCAACACACACAGAATTTTTGTCGCTGTTGCTGTTCCTCTGTTGTCGCCCTGTTGTTGTTTGTCGTTCATCGTTTTTCGTTCGTTCGTTTGTTTGTTTTGGAAGCTTTTTCGCTGACTTTGACTATTTGAGTGCCGTTTTCTGCCCGTATTTTGCCCGATTTTTTATTTTTTTGTTCAATTGTTGTCACCAGAGCAGAGCACAACTGTGAATGGTAGAAATTTGGTTTTAGTTTTTTGCTTGTGTGCCGGCGCTGCGGACGTTACGAAACTTTCGTTCGCTCGGTCGGTTGTTCTGATTTCGACTTGGAATTGCGAAAATGGGAAAAATTTAGTTGAAGTTCATTGTGTTGGTTTTTCATCGCAAAGGCAAATAATCATGATCGTATTGTTTTTTAAAATAAAACTCAAGGATTTTATTCAAAGAAAATATTAATCAGAGCCATCTAACTGCACATACCCCTTTGATTTAAGACAAAAAAGAAATCTCTTTGTTTGTGAATTGTTGCTTTTGTATTCATTTCGATTTTCTATACAAAAAAAATGCACCCAAGAAATACTAAAAAATTTTGGCATTTGTCAAAATAAAATAAATAAAACAACAACAAAAAATTCAGTTCCGTGATTAGTGGCAGAATGAAACAGTGCATTAAATTGTTTGCCACCATCGCCGTCTGCGTTAACGTAGTTGAATACAAATTCGGCTATTAGATGATTTGTATATTTGTTAAATGCTTTAAATTGTCACGAATCGCTCCTGAGAGAAAGCTGATACTTGCAAAATTTACTTAAGAATTTGTGAAGCAGAAGTGAAAATTAAATCCAAGCAAAATTGTAAATAGCTTGGAAATGATGAAGTAAGCGCAAACAATGAAGTCTTATCACCCCACGTTTCCCCTTTAAGTGTGAGTGATTTGAGGGTGCGTATGAGTGTGTGTGTGTGTGTGTGTGTTTGATGGGAGGTGCGTGCTTCACGCAAATGACAGTGGAGAATTTAAGAATTGCGTGCTTTTAGGCACCCCAAGCGAAGCCATATGCTCCATGAAGTAGTTGTAAATATTTTCGGCTTAATTTTGCCAACAAGAACTTCACTGCTCAAGTATTTCGTTTACAGATTTCGTTGTTATCACACATCTTTGAATAATTTTTGTGAAGGCGATTAAGGTGTTTTTTGTACTCTACTTTCACTGAATGTGGCCAATTAATATGTTGCCAAAGCAGGCCACATATGGTCTCAACCGAATCACAAATTACCCGCATTCGGGCCAAAATAACATGCATCCAACCTACACGGAAATATTTGCATTTTTTAACGCTGTTATTTGTTTTGCTTTGCATACACCCATATACTGGCAACGGCATCACATCGTGTCCACCTACAGTCCTTGTTGTGTCCTTGTGCATTTTTTTGTAACATGCAAGTGGTTGGATGGATGGCAGAAAATCCCTTTCTCATAGCAAGAACAACTATAACAAGAATGAAGCAGCGTGTCGTCGTTTGTTTCGCAATTGTGTGTGTGTGAGATTGAATGCGCTTGTATTGGCAATGAGGTGGAGCACACTTATTGGTCCTTTTTTTTCACTTTTCCTTTGCATTAACGTTTAGAAGCTTATGTAGAGTTTTTTTTGGCAGTCGTTTTAAGGTACTTAGAGCAAATCAGATTACAATTCATCAAACGATTTTCCGTATTTATGTAATGCGAAACGGTCACCAAGCTTCTTCTGAGTTGACCTTTACTTTTGGCAAAGCAAAATCAATACACGCTATAATATATTGTTATGAAATTTTAATGATGGGTCGGTCGCTTTGAAAGTAAACATGAGTTTCGGAATAAATACTGAATTTTGCATGACATTCTCGTCAGAGTCGAAAAAAGTACCTCACGAAAGACCATAAGCTCTTTTTTGAATGTTTTATTTGGTATGATTTCAGTCCGCAGTAGTGTTCTTCATTGCTGCCCATTACAACTGCAAAAGTTTGTCCTACTTGAATGATGTTTTCTCTTTCATGATTTTCCCAACTTCTTCTGCGCCTACTTATTTAATTAACTTTGTTCAATACAAAAAGAAAACTTCCCCAGAACGCGAATTGAAAGAGCCAAAGAAGCAGGAATTTTCTTCTTGAACTGAATGAAAAGTATTCGAAGAAAAAAACCAAAGAACAAATTGAAATTTCTGGAAAGTGCCTAAAATACAAGCAGCTGCAATAGAGCAACCAACCAACCAACCACTCACTCAACACTCAACTCGTCATCAACGTTCACCACAAAAGACTACATACCAACAAAACGGATGAAGCTGCTAAGAAACGATAACATCATGGCAGATAAGTGTATGAGCCAAAAATCTCAAATACAATACAAATAGTCGTAGACAAGCGAATATTTTAGAATAAAAAACTAACCGCCAAAAAACAAAATAATAACAACAACAAATATCCCAAAGTCAGCAAATTCCGCTTTTTTGCCAACTCCTCCCGCTGCTACAAGTACCGCGAAAACGGAAACGACGCTTCTTATATGAACTGTGATTGCTTATTATAAATATATAAATTATGAAACGTATACAAAGTTCCCGTTGATGAGCTGAAATCGTTGCAAATCCTAAACTACAACTCTTACAAATACAAATTTAGTGTGATAAAATAAAATACAGATAACCAAACAATTGTGTGCAATTATGAAACTGAAGTTACCGGTGGCTTCTTAGAACTTATTTAACAAAACAAAAAAAAAACAATTTTATTTACACAAACACATACATGTTAGCCTACCTTAAGTAAAAAAAAATTAATAATAATAATAATATAATAGAAGAAGAGAAGAGAAAACATGACCGCAAAGATGACGAACTTCTACGAGATAGCACCGTCCATCGATGACGATCCCACTTCATGCCCCGACGATGGCGACACCAGCTTCGAAATCGACGAACCCGAGGATGAGGAAATCATCGACGATGTTCACGTCATCAATAAATACATACGCGGTGGTGTAGCGGAAATTATAGACGCAACGGTCACAAGCACTTGTAATCATGTTCCAGACACAAACACTACACCATCGGCCACCTCGCCCACATCCGGCTCGTTCTCGCCTTGCTGCGGTGCGGACAATTCACGTTCCTATACGGTGCCGCTGGTCTCCATCAAAGACGATCCGGGCGGTCAATCCGACTCTTCGGACAGTGCCTCGAATACCGGCTCATCCACGCCCACCACCGCCGATGTGGCCGATATTACTGCAGTAGTGTTATCGCCTAATGCGCATCAAAAGTCGAAACGTCTATCGCCGCTGCAACATGCCCTGTATGCACAAAATGTCCAATTGCATGTTCACAACAACAACAACAACAATAACAATAACAATAACAATAACAATAATAACAATAACAATAATGGTTCTCTGGCTGAGGATAATCTTTCCGGTTCAATTGCCACAACGACCACCGAGATTATCGATCTCGATGGCATTGCCTCGGTTAGTCCAAATACAGCATTACGTATGCAGCATAATTATCCGCCGCCGCCTCCAATAGTTCCATCACTGTCGTCCATACATCCGAGTGCGGCGATTCGCCAGACCGATTCGATGCGGAATACCAGTGAAGGTTCGACTTCGTTGTCCGCCATCATCAATAACAACAACCACAAACGTACATTGTCTTCGGGGTCGTATCGTTCGAATGGGTCACAGCGGCCTTCGCTGCCACCAGTGCAGCCGTTGCAGCCCAATATGCCCTTCTACGACTGGATACGGCGAATTTGTGTAAATTTTAAGGTAAAATATTACAGAAATTTGGTTAAAGAAATTGTAAATTCAAAACAAAACGGGCATAAACGTTTTCGGAAAGCTTTAGGAGTTAGGAGTAAGTGTTCCGTTTCCTTAGTATCTTTGTAGAATATAAAATAGGAAATTTTCTCTGGTACTAACCTCCCCCACCTGACTACGCTTCTGAGTAACCGAACTTATCTTCAAAACCTATGCTCACCCCAAAAGCTTCGAACCTAAAATGACACTAACGAAAACCCAATACAGACTAGGAAAAACTAACAAACCTACTGTCCTCGATTCGATACAATGACGTAAGATGGAAGGCTCATCACAATTAAGTACCAACGCCATTATATTGAAAATCATTAGGACAATATGTTGCCGCTGTCGTTCGTAACGAGCATTAGTCCGTTTTGTATTTGCGTCTTTGTGCGTGGGTTAAAAATAGTTTCTGTTTTCCATCCACTCTTGCATAAAATACAACGGCAAACAAATAGAACAGGAACGTAATTCCAACTGACGCTGCAAATTTATGCATCGACGAAATCGACTGGGATAAACTAATTTTAAATATATTAGTCGTGCAGCCGTTGCTCGTTATGGTTGTGTGTATGTATACAAATGTGAATTTATCAAACTTTCACTATGCTCACAGTGACATTAATGGGAAATATCGAATCACGGATGTGAGTGTCCACGCGTTGGAACTTTTGCAAAACGCCGAGCGGCATTTGCTTTAGAGCGAGTCTCCGTGAAAACAAATCCCACAAATTCTGATTATTCTAATACGCGGCCCGAAGCTATGCAAATTGCTTGCAATTGACGCGGAGGCAACATAAAACAAAATACTTACCCACCCGGCACCCAGAACAATTTCGCAAAAGGCATTATATTTATTTTTATATACTTTGAAGCTAAAAATAACTTTAGCGGTAAATTTAATTCAAGTGCTAATAGAAATGAGCTTCACGGGTGTACATTGGGAGGCAATTCCCCCCCTTTTTTTGTTCCATAATTCACTAAAATCGAGGCCAGTGACGCACTGCTGCTATTGTCAAATTTAAATTAAATAAACGATCACACATTTTTCATTGTTCAATTAATTTGTCTTTCGTTTGCCAATAAAACTTCTTCATTTCGTTTCGTTTCGTTATACATATTTGTTGATGGCAGTTAGGAATATTTTACACATGTTAGCATGCATTCGCTGAAGACTCGACGACGTAGGGGAGTGGTTTGCCTTAAAAATGGAAAAACCCAGCTCTGATTTGAATATATTCACAAATTAATTTTATTATATTACGAATTAGTTTACTTTTTTGCCACCACAGTTGGTTTGAAAATATGAAAAAGTTCCACTGTGATTTACAGTTGCGAGCAAAAGCCTCTGATGTTCTATACTGCTGTCTTCCTCGTATCAATTTTTACTGGAGTGCTCATACGACCAATTTCTAATTTTCTTTGAACAACTTTACGCAAACGAAATCGCGTCGCTATCGCCCAAAATTACCTTTTTTCACTCCATAGATAACTATTAACTATTAACTAGGAATAAATTAGTCCAAGTAACGAACATTAGTTTACTATAATTGTAACGAATGAAAAAACCAAAGTAGCGATGACTTGGGTACCGTTATGAGATGCCATTGAACAGCAAATGGCCTAGCGTTGATGGAATTTTTTTTCTCGCAACTGTACATTGCTAACTAAACACTGCTAGGGTAAAATGCAATAAATCAAATGATATAATTTATAACTGTAACATTGAATTGAATCTGCATATGAACGCAACTGGTGTATCATCATTCTCGACTCGAATTCTGATAACTAACCTAATTTATTTGTTTACAGAGTTCCGGCATTGGTGAGCCCAGCGTGTATCATGCCTTGGTTGTGATATTTTTAGAGTTCTTCGCTTGGGGCCTGCTAACGATGCCCGTGATTGCAGTAAGTTTTACTTGAATTCATTGTTAATCAACCGGGAAAACATGTGCATGCTCTGCCTAATTTCAGGTGCTCAATCAAACATTTCCCGATCACACATTTCTCATGAACGGCCTCGTCATGGGCATCAAGGGCATCCTATCATTCCTCAGCGCACCGCTGATCGGTGCCTTGTCCGATATTTGGGGCCGTAAATTTTTCCTACTCATCACAGTATTTTTCACATGTGCTCCCATACCGCTGATGACAATAAACACATGGTGGTTCTTCGCTATGATCTCAATTAGTGGCGTTTTTGCTGTTACATTTTCGGTGGTGTTCGCCTATGTGGCCGATGTGACAACGGTCGAAGAGCGTTCACGGGCATATGGTCTGGTCTCGGCCACATTTGCGGCCAGTTTGGTAAGATTCAAAGTAAAAATTCAAAAGTAAACAGAAAAAGTGAAAAAAAAACAATAACAATAACAAAAACAAAATAAACATCCGAATATGAATCAAATCTGTTTGGGTATGAGTCAAACATGTTTGAGTATGAAATAAGAAATATTCAATTCCTCTTCTCTCAGGTCATTTCACCTGCTCTTGGAGCCGCTCTCATGGAAATGTACAGCGACACTTTGGTGGTGGCCCTTGGCACAGCAATTGCCGTGCTGGATGTTTTCTTCATACTAGTGGCGGTGCCCGAAAGCTTGCCGGAAAAGGTGCGCCCCTCATCATGGGGCGCCCCCATCAGCTGGGAGCAGGCCGATCCATTTGCTGTACGTTTTCAGTGCACAACTTTGTATCCCAATTTTTGACTTTGCTTTTCCTCAGGCTCTGCGGAAAGTTGGCACTGACCACACTATTCTAATGCAGTGTGTCACCGTGCTGCTGTCCTACTTGCCGGAGGCTGGTCAGTACTCGTGTATTTTCGTGTATTTGAAATTGAAAATGGGCTTCAACTCAATGGAGGTGGCCATTTTCATTGCTGTTGTGGGCATACTCAGCATAAGCGTACAAGTGACTTTGGGCTATTTAATGAAGTGAGTTGGAGAGATAGAGCGATGGCGATGGACTACATACATTTATCAACATTTATGACTATGATTTTATCTTTCACAGAACACTCGGTGCGAAGCGTACAATTATTTTAGGTTTAATATTAGAAATGATGCAGTTGCTGTGGTATGGCTTTGGCAGTAAGGCATGGTAAGTTGGTTGAAATTGGAAAGAAACAAAACCTTGATGACATAATCGATTAACATTTTGCTATTGCCAGGATGATGTGGGCCGCTGGTGTTTTGGCTGCTCTTGGTTCGGTAACATATCCGGCTATAAGTGCTTTCGTCTCAATACATTCGAATGCCGATAGACAAGGTAAGCGGGATAACCAGATTATTCGTCCTCGTGAAACTATGCAAACAAAATAAGTGTACCCACCGACAGACACAGACATATCTGCTCAAATATGTATATTTTTTAATTAATGGAATTTCTTTGCACATTTTCTGTTCTCGCTTTAGGTGCCGTCCAAGGTATGGTCACTGGTATGCGCGGTCTTTGCAACGGTCTCGGCCCTGCCATGTTTGGCGTCATCTTCTATTTGTTCAATGTCGACTTGAATGACGAGCAAAATCAGATAAACGCCGACGGCAGCGGCAACCAAACGACAGACTCGGACAAGGACTCGCCGCTGATGCAGGGGCCGCCCTTTGTTTTTGGCGCTTTCATGGTCATCTTGGCGATATTGGTGGCGATCTTCATTCCCGAAAGTCATGGCGAAGTGAGCCTGAGTCGTGCGCCGAGCGAAAAGAAACGTAGGTTTGTGCCATTTCGCGATTCAATCCTTTTCCGCTGACGTTTTTCTTTCTCTTGCAGGGGTCTCCTTAGATGTCCAATATGAGATCGAAAGTGGCCACAAGTCAGCGAGTCCGCTGGCCCCGCTAATGCGCTCCGATTCGTTGGCGCAGCTGTAGTATTTCTTAGCTAAATAAAATTCCCTTGTTTAAGTTTTCTTCAAATTTTTACTAGAATTTGCGAAAAAAGAGAAACCACACAAGCAAAACAAAAACAAAAAACAAAACAAACAAAATATTACCGCTAATTGCTAAACTATTTTTTTTTTATTTTTTTAATATTTTAATATGTAAATTTAATTTAAATTTTAAGTTAAGTTGTTGTTCCACTAATAGTAAATTACAAACGATGATGATGATGATTGTGTTTTTGTATACAAAACGCAATGTTGTTTTATAAGAGAAGCGAAACTTTACAATTAAAGATATGATGTAGGACATATGATTTTAAATGAATTTTGTGTGCATTTTTCAAGATTTTTAAACAAATTTTGTGTTAATTTTCATAAATTAAGATGTGTACTCCAAAAATGCTTGCCCTGGTTTCTAATTTTTGGTGTGTTTCTTCTCATTTGTTTTTTAAACTTGGCGCTATTAGAATGCTTGAAATGTGTGCCGTTTCCTGAACTCTTGTAGACAATAAGCTAATTTTTAATGAACGTAGCCTAAGTCGTCGACGGATGTGCTGAATTAGTTCCGACGTCATAAGCTTAATGCTAAATTTTAGTTAGCAGCTACTTTCGTGCTATCCGCAAAGGCATAAGAAACTAATCTTAAAGCTCTCGAAACCTATATTGATGAAGGAGTTTCAGTGCACCTTTTGCTGGCCAGTGCTGCAAACTCTTAATAACGCTATTTCACAAAGGCAGTATTGTTGCTATAAGAAAACTTTTGAATTTCCTGGTATGCAAAAGGCTCGCAAGTCCTTTCTTTCGTTCGTTTACCAAACATCACTCTACACTTTAAAGTATTTCCACAAGCCGATGCATAAAATCGCTTTATTAAACTCCATAACGAAAGTTGGAAAGTGGAGCAGAAACCGATGCAGAAATTGAAAATCTATTACAATTCAGGACATTTGCGTAGTGAAATGCATAAGCTTGCTTCGGTTTCTGCATCTTGTGACTGTTCTGGAATTTCTTATGGCGATTTTATCATCTGAGCTCCTTCCGTTTTGAAATCCTAAAATAAAACTGCCAATTTTCAACTATTTGAAGAATTGTTTAAGCTTGAAATTAATGTTTTTAATTCTAAAATTAAAATTATTTGGAACTTTATTGCCCATCTATTCCAACTTCAGTCGCAAAACGCATTTGCCTCGAACTAGTTTTCATTCAAGGCAATTAAAAAAAGAAAAAAATTTTAAATTAAAACTAGGAAAACAAAAAAAAACAAAACAAAAATCTGTTACAAATAACTTAAGCTTTACTTTGCAAATTGTAGTGATCTTTCCTTGAACTATGTAAGAATAAAAATAACTGTGTGTAGCATTATTTCGTAAGTTATACAAAAAGAATAAAGTATATTTTTTAATGGAGAAACAAGTACTAAAAAAACAAAAAATAAAGCTTAGTATAAAACACACACACACACAAACGAAACCAAATGTAATTGTAAAATAAAGTACTAATAACTGTAAAATATATGTAATAGAATATTTAAGATTCATAGAATGTTTTAACAGAAAAAGAAAATAAATTGTTTGCAATGTTTTCACTGAGAGAGCAGTTTAATTTGAGTTTAAAAAGCGAAAATTGAATTAGAAAGCGAAAAGTAAAAACGTATAAAGAAAATCTTAAGAATTATGTTGATCATAAGCAAAATTTATAATATGAACTTTAGTATATTCCCGTAGCACCCCTGTATATCATCAAATGTGCTAAAAAAACAAAAAAAATTGATTTATGAAAATATATAGAAATACACATACATTTCATTTCGAAAGTTTTATCACAACAACAACAAATACCCATTAACTATTTTTAAAGAAAATATATAAACATATTGAATCGGTGTACCTTAAATTGTTCATGAATGGGCCAGTCTCACACACAGCATCTCCATTGAAGTATAAGTTGAAGGCTTCTAATAAAATTAACAACAACAAAATTAAAACAAAACAAAACAAAAAAAAATACAGTAACAAGGAAAATAGAAAATTAAATTACAATACCAACTCAATAAGAAAGGATAAATAAATAAACTCAATTCACAACCGTTATGTAAATATGTATGTGAAGTTATAAAATTATTTAAATACGCTTTTTGTTAGGGTGAGTTGCACTGAAGCGTTTTTGAATTCATTTCGGTATTTGGAAAATAAATTAAAAGGATTCTTTTTTTGTATTCATGTTTCAAAATAAAAGAAATATTCGATAATTTGAATATTCTACAGAAATATAGAAATAAATGCGATTATTAAAACAAAATTAGCTGCATTTTCACTTTTAAATTGTAGAATATCAAGTCCAAGCTCTGATGGGGAAAGGCAGTTTCTCTAATTTAGGGTCAGATTGTCCACTTTTGCTTTCAGGTCCAAATGTCCATGGGCTTTTAAAAGTCGTGACCTAATTTTGAAACATATCAAGTTAAAAAGCGCCACCGAATTTTAACTTTTTCACTAGATGAAGTTTAGTTTCGTCAAAAATGCAGTTTTGTGTTGTGGAATATTAGCGTACAAAATGCAACGCTGGCATAAATTAATTCTCTTTTCTCTTTTGTGGTTTGACGTTTGTCTCTGATTTATTTCACTCAGAGCCAGGGTTCGGATTTTACTACGATCGTAGTAGATCTACTACGATTTTGAAAAATAGATAGGCAAAATAGTTGCTGTTTTTCGAAGTTCGGAGCTTTAGTCGAAGTTAGACAGGCAAAATAGTTGCTGTTTTTCGAAGTTAGCCATCAAAACAGCTTTACTCGAAGTTATAATTGGAGCGTGTCTCCGCTGTTTCGGAATTTTTTGTTTGAAGCTGTCAACGAGAACGGTGGCAACGACGACGACGACAACGACGACGATGAGGATGAATATGTATGAGGACGATGACGAAGAAGGTGACGATGATGAGGAAGACGATGAGGATCAGTTCACACCAAATATATTCGATAATGAAACGTAAACAGTGAATTTATGTATATTCATTCCATTTAAATTAATCTCAACTTAATTTTATTTATTTATTTATAATATATGAAAATTTGAAAAAAATATAATAAAATATAAGAAAAAAATGTGGTCAGGTAGCAAACTTGCAAATTTTCGGATTGTGAAATTATCGGGAAAAATACGGCTTTCGTTAGATTTCTTGAAAATATGGATTTTTAAAAGAAATTTGTCAGAACTCGCGCTTTGTTTTTATCGGAAAGATGCAATTCGAATTTTTTTAGGTTTGAGTTTTGGATAAGTTCGAAATATTTGTGCTTGAATAGCAGTGTTGCATTTTTAAAATGATAAATTGAACGGAAGTGCAGCTTTTGAAATGACCACTTCCACATCGCTAATTAAAATTATTTTAACGACAAAAGCAAAATGTCAAATTTCAGTAAAGAAATATTTGATATCGCCCGAGATATGCTGGAACAGAAAATACGGGCGGAGCTAAGGGCTGACATTGAGTTCAGGAAAGAAATCAAGGAGGAGCTGAGGACGGAAGTGGAGTCCGAAATCCGCCAGCGGTTCCTGGCGGAAATCGCAACTTACACTAAGGGAGCTCCCGAAGTTGGTCCCCCAAAGAAACCTAAAATTTATCCCGAACGTCGGTCAACGCCACTGCCTCCTTTTGAAGGTAAGTGGCCAATTTTTAAATAAAATAAAAATTAAAACAATTTTCTTTGGCAGACGGCGACATCATTGAAGTGTCCGGTGAACTCGTAGGACAGGAACGAAGTCAGCCAACGCCACTGCCTCCTTTTGAAGGTAAGTGGCCAATTTTTAAATAAAATAAAAATTAAAACAATTTTATTTGGCAGACGGCGACATCATTGAAGTGTCCGGTGAACTCGTAGGACAGGTAAGAAAAACATTAGCTGCAATTCCTAATGTCATTTTTTTAAATTATCTACACAATATTCTTTTCGCCGACAGATAACAACCAGCAACTCCCAGCCGGCTGGGAGCCGAAATGGCTCGGCGTAAAACTCTGCAAACAGCACACAGAACCACAGAGTATACAGAGGGGACACTCCCCAGCCAGTAATTTTATCGTTAAAGAACTCGTAAACGAAAAATTTTCAATCGAAATGCGGGCAAAACAATCGTAGGCGACACACGATAACGATACGGTTACGAGTCCGACTTCGTTCTTAATTTTGCATCAAAACGAGTTATCTCATTATCGAACCAAAATGTGCTCGTTAACGAATTCGTTTGTTCGTTAAAAGGCTCGTAAACGAAGTCGTTAAAGAATTCGTTAACTAAGTCGTTAACGAGTTCGATTATGAAGACGTTAACGATATTTTATCGAGGAAATTCCGACTATCGTAACATACGAGTGAATGTCGGACATTTTTCGAATATTTTTGATCGAGAAAAGTTCGTAAAATACGATCATCGGAAAAAGTTCGTACAATTATTGGCTGGGTCTGCTTGAGCGAGATGGAATATGCGTGAAGTGACAGCAAATTTGTTTACTGGTGTGCGTGAAAAAGTGAAATTTCTTTATTGGTGTGCGTGAAAATTCCCAATTTTTTCCACCACCAGAGCTCAGCTGTATGCATAACTCCCCACAAATTTTTTTCTTTTGTTTTGATTCTTTTTCGTATTCACCACCAGTTTGCAAATAATTTTTCTTGGCGTCTAAATTTTTGGAAAAGTGAACTGTGAAAAAAAATAATAAAAAACAATTATAAAATATACCAATATTTTATATTTTTATGCAGTGATCTTCATTAGTGTTTTTTCAATTTGCTGAATAGAAATTTGTACACCACCCTTGCCGCAGTGAGTGAAAATATTAGTGTAAATAAATTTAACTTTACTAATGGCATTTTGCATTTTGTAATATATTTGCAGACATAAAAAAATTTATTATGAGAGAATGCGTCATGAAATGTCCAGGAGCAGTTCGACTTTATTCCTTCCCCAATGCTGTGAAAGATGCCGAACGGTTAGTGAATCTTTTATATACTTTTATAAAGGGTTTATATGAAGGAATAAAGGGTTTTTCGAAGAGTCTGAGTCCTGAGTCTGTCTGTATTTGGTCAAACATTTTTATTTGTCATTAAATTTTGTATGAAAAATTCAATGCTTAATAATAATTTATGGCAAATTTTTATATGACGACATGTGAATATCGTTATGGTTTAATAAATGAGTAATCAATACTTTTTTAATTTTCTTATTCAAAGGACTGCAGTTTTGCTTAGAAGATAAAGGCAACTGAATCATCAATTCAAAATACCTCTCCAACCAACCTTCGGCATAAGTCACAGCGGACAGCAAATCCTTAGATTCACTTGCACGAGCCTGGTGTTATCCTTCAGACACACCGAACAAAGTTCGGCAAATTGCAACTGATTTAAAGGAGGAACAGTCAAGCCCGTAGTAATCGCAGCACGTCCTTTACGGCCCGCAAAATTCAAACTTTGCCGGATTAGATCGACTTTCCCAATGTGGTTCAGTTGGATTTCATTCACTTTTATCGTATTTGGATAATTGAACGGATATTATAAAGAATATTACATTAACTTTTATTTATTATCTTTTAATCCGTAGAAATAAACGTTTTCAAACAATTATTTTTGCCAATTTATAGAAATTGTTTACATTTTTTACTTTTTCACCACATTTTTTACACTTTTTATTCATTCTCTCATACTTCTTAGTAGCAGGGATGTTTTTTTCAGTATACTAGTACTTTTTTACTTTCCTACTATTGAGACATTTTCGGTACAATTTAGAAAATTTCTAAATTTAATAAAATACTTAACTAAACATAATGGCCCATTTCATTGTAACAATTTGACCATTTCTGAATTTTGGCAACAAATATATAAATTTCCCAAGAAATTACCACAATTCCACGTAGAAAGAATATTTTTAGCTCAAAAAATATTTTAAAAAATCCAAGACATCTACTTCAAGTACATACAATTTCAACTTTAAGAAAATGCAGATGTTTTATAAAAACTACAGATCGATGCTGCCTTAACATAAAATTTCAAAATTTATTGTGAAATGTTTTTACTACAATTGCAAATAACATTCCACAGAATAAAATACATAAGGTCTTTTCATTTCGGTTTTCCTCCAAAAAGTAAATTTTACAGGATAAAGCATTTTTTTTTTTGTTTCCCTACAAATTGAACCCTATTTCTTTGGAACCATTAACATTTCATATTGCTTTATTTTAAAAATTTTTCAATAAAAATGTATTTCCAAAAAGTTTTGCTTGAGTTCATTATGCGGATAGGGTTCGCAATGTGTGTTTCAGTTATAAACACAAAACAAAAATTTCCATTTTAAATAGATTTCGAAGTGAATGGAAAATAGTCGTCTTATAATAAACCCCCGCGTCAGTAAATTTTTCCCCAAAAAATGTATAAAATTGGTTTGGAATTCATAAAAAAATTGTTAATTTTCTTTGAAATCGTATCAAAAGTATAATTGTACGAAATTACATACAATTGTACCGAAATATTTGTATACCGAAAATATAACTATTTCATTTGTTTAAAACAATTCTTATATAAAACAGTAAACAATAGTTGAATTTCAAAGAAAATTAGCAATATTTTTTAAATTACATATTTTGTTTATTTGTATATTGTTTCTTTAAAGAAGTTTTTAAAACAAATGAAATAGTTATATTTTCGGTATACAAATATTTCGGTACAATTGTATGTAATTTCGTACAATTATATACTACTTTTCATACGAAATCGAATCATCCCTGCGAAAAATCGGAATAATTCGTGGTGAACTCACGTATAGTGTGTGAGACAAAAAAATGGTCCGCCATATTGGATTTCAGGGAATTTAAAGAGAGTGTCCCCTCTGTATACACTGTGGTAAAACTCTGCAAACAGCACACAGCACACAGAACTTTTTCGTTGTCGGTTGCGGATGGCGAATGGCGGATGAAAACGCGAGTGCAGTTTTGAATTTGTTGTTGTGCTTTGTTGTTTTTTAAAAGGCTGGCTGCAGCGACGCCGACAGAGCGCTGTAAAAACTGCAGCAGAGAAAATAAAGATACAAAATAAGTATGTGAAACGAAGATTGAAAAAATTCAATACGAAAAATACAAAATTATGAAAGAAAATTGTAAGCATGAAATGTTAAGTGAAGAAAACCGGTTGCGGGAATGTGATACAATAGTGAATTTACAAGAAACGGCCAAAAATAAACGCTTTTTGTACAATAAATTGTGTGAAATGGAAAATTGTATAAAGTTTGAGAATGCATCTGGAAAAATATGAAGTTAACATAATATTAATATGAAAAGTCTGAAAAGACCCAAATTGTTGTTTATCCATTTCTACTATTGTTCATGAATTCAACTTCTCTGCGCCCATTGCCGCCGCTGAATTTAAATTGATTTTTCCATTTCCCACCTTGCCTTGATATAATAATTAAGCGTATGCTCGAGAGTTTGTAGTTAACACACACAATTTTCAACTCTCGCAACGGATTTTCAAGGAAGGCAGATGAAATCTCTGTGCGCTCTGGCTCTCGTCGCATCACGGTCTCCCTGCGTATGTTAGTTACCTCCTGCTGTGCGGAGGGCGGTTTCTCTCGTTTTGACGATGCGTAGGAGCACCACCGCAGTCGCCGCACTTGCTCCAGAAACCCAAAAAATATGTAGGTACTCCCACTTAGGGATATCAACTGGAAGCTGGAAGCAAAGGAATACTCATTGCCAGATAATTTGTTGCCAGAAATTTGTTGTTTTTGTTATTCAATAATAAATATTCATTTAGATTTTTAACAAAAATTTTGTAACTTAAATACAAATTGTACTATTGTATTTTTTGCTTAGTAGAAAAGTACGACTTAGTTCAATTCTCATAAGAGCTCCTGAAGGGGGGCCACTAAACCATCCCTAGATATCCAAGTTCGTTCAATAACATTCGGGACAGTATCTGGGCAAACTTTGCGCGAAAAAGTAGCAAAAATATTTGCGCTGCCATTTTGAGGAGTCTTAGAAAACATTTAAGTTCGATATAAATTTGATATCAAATATATTAATAAAATAGTATTTAGTTTTCCAAATCAAACTTAAATTAGATTGAAATAGATTTTGGGATTTGAGAATGACATTTGATATCAACTCGAGAAATAGGGAATTTCTCAAATATTTGAAACTGTGTTTGCTGGAGTGATACTGAATTGTTTCAAAGTTAGAAAAGCTATGATAGAAAATCATTTTATTTGTATTTGTTTTGCAGAAATTTCATCGTTTGTGATTATTAAAACAAAATTGTTAACTATAAAACAATAAACTAAAACTAAAAAAATTTAAAATTCAAGTGCTTAAAAATAGTGTTTCTGTGAATTGTTGGATAAAGAAGGTAACGAAAAATTAAATGGATTAAGTAGCACTTTGGATTGGACTATTTCGCATTACTCTGCTTCAGCCGGTCAACAAACTCTGACTCGTAGGGCTCCTGGCTGTAGTTGGATATTATATTATAGTCATCGTCATCGTCGTCGCCGCCGCAGCAGCAGCTGTATGCTCCCATTTTCAGGTGAATACCAAATAATCATTTCTCCTATTCTCCTTTGAATTGTTCAAATTACGGATTTTCTTTGTGCTTTGTTCTGTTTTGTGTCGCTTTTGTAAATAAATTGGAATTGTATAAAATTACAGCAATCTCATCAGTTCCACGGCGAAACATGTGTATGGCAAATTAAGTGATATCCGGTGATGGAAAATTAACTCGATTTGTATCATCAATCATGGCTGGGCGACGAGATGCTCGGGCTTAAGTGATTATTTTGAAAATCTAAGCACCAGCCAGTATCAAACAGCGACATGATAAGGGAGAGATTATCTTGGCCTTCTGCCTTGTTTTAGCCACTATTTTGAATGTTAAAATGTCAGTAGTACAAAAAGCGCTCGTGTAAATAAATGCGAAAAATACTTATTCAAAGCTAAAGAATGCACAACATAAGCTTCCCACTGGCGCGTGGAAGCATTTGCTTGCTAAAAATTTGAATCAACAATGGAAAAGAAACACAAATTAAATGCATATATTTGCACTTTTAGAACATCGACGAGACTCACCTTGTAGACAACCTTTGTTGAGAGGGGGGCGTTGCAGGTGCGCCAGTACGCCATTTCTAGCTAAACAATCGTAAAGCAAATAATTTAAATTGCATAAAAAACTTTGGCTTCACTTTGACTAATTTACAGAAATATATAAACAAACAGAAGGGACTAGCTGAAGCTTTTGCACTTTATTTGCATTTGTACCTAACACTAATTTAAAACTCATGAATATTGTGGCAAATTATTCTCATAATTATTTTAGCATTTCAATTACAAATTTTCGGCACGAATGGAAACTCACAGCTGTTTGGCGTTCGACTTCCTTCCGGTCTGTTGTCGTTCGTTTCCTCTTACTTTAGTTCTTGTTGCACTTGCAAATACACTCCAAACCTCTTGTAGACACACGTGCCGTGCACACATGCCCTGGTTGGATTTCGTGGGTTTCTTCTCAACTTTTGTTATTTACCTAAAATCGACATTTGAACTTTGGCTATTTACACAAAATGGATACTTCTTATACTCAGGGGCCCTGTGGGCTTTTGGAGAATCTTGAAAATTATATTTGATCATGTATAATGTATTCATAAATTAATAACTAATTGTTTGTTTCTATTTTATTGAAAGAATGTTCAACATAAACATAAAGCTTATTTGATCAAGTAATTTCAAAATTTACCTCAACTACTCGCAAGGCTACATTTTAATAAATAAACCTATGAATATTCATAAATCAATCATAATCACAGCTGATGTGCTTCCCATCATATCCAGTCTCATCTGCTTTGTGGTAGCTCTTTGGTAATGAAACCCACATGCAAATTATTAAAAATTCTAGGTTAACTGGTTTTGAGAATTGCTAACATTTCCCTTTGATTTGATATTTGGAAGTGGAACGGAAATGAAATGAATCTAACGAAAAAAAATTATCGAAAAACGATTGAGATATATTGTGCGCTGCTATTCTCTTATTAGTTGTTTCTTTTCACAGAATCTGTGTTGCAAATGTTGAACTCCAAATTTAAATTTTGCTGATAAGTTTTGTTTACAAATTTTATATATGTACTTACTTATATATTTTTTTGTAGCTCACATCTGATAGTCATCGCTTGGTTATTGCTGTTGTTGTGTGCTATGCAAATTGGTTCAAATTGTATATTTTATTGTTAGAGATTTTTTATTTTCTGGTTGAGGTTTTTTTACGCCATTATTTGCTTGGGATTAACTGTTATATGTATTTTTTTTTGTTATCTTCTTTCAATGTTTCGGGTGACACACTATTCGAGATTAATACAAGAAAAAAACATGATCTTAACGAACTCATGTGAATTTCATTATTTACTTTTCAGTCTGTACTAGTTTTAAATTTAAAAAAATTTGAAAAAAATATGTACCTACGTTTGATTTTAGATATTGACATTGATACAGTTTAGTGGAAGTGCACTTTAAGATTGATAAGCGCTTCGAGTCGCAGCACCAAAAGGTGTGGCCTCGTATTTATGTCTGATAAGGTTTTATACTTACGGGACACTCTGTGGCATAGAATTACTTCACTTAAGCGGATAAAATCGACAGCATATCAATCAGTTGAGATGAGCGTTCGGGGGAATTGAGGGAGGGCACACAAACGCTTGGTTTTAATTAAATGAAAAACTAGGACGGCAATAGAACAACAGCCACAAAAAAAAAAAAAAACTGGAAACTTTTAGAATAACAAGAACTTACAAGATAGCACAGCTGGACGCAGCTGTGTTGCAAGTTGTGTTATGTACGGAAAACAAACTTCTTGAAAGAAAGAAAAAAAAGACAAACTAGTTAGTTGGCCAAACTGTCAAAGTTGTTTCTTTCTCCTTTTCCAACGAATTAGTAAAAATGTAATTTATCGCAATGGCTGCTAAGAAGAAGTAAAATTTGTTACTTATCTTGGCAATAAAATGTGTCACACTCCAAAAAAGTTATCAATACCTAACATGTGTGTTTCGGCCACTTCGATGCGCTTATTACTCGACTCTTTAGGAGCTTGTAGCTCATATGCAACATTTTCCAAGTGATTTTGTTTTATTCAATTGACTTTGATTAAGAATGATGAAAATGATATTGTCATGATTTCCCACAGTCAGTTTCAATAAATGGATAGTTATGATAGATTGAGATGGATGTCAGTGGATTTCCGGACATCTCCATTGCTTTGTGTAGTTCAAAGGCTCTTATCTACCAAATATCAATCCTGTTTTTTCCAGCATAAGTAAATCTGCAATAAACAAAATGTTCTAGTGGAAATACATACATACATAAAAAGTATTCCGCTGCAAACAAAAAAAAAGTAAAAGTAAAAATATACATGAAATCGGTACGGTTTGTTATCGTAAACGAACGATATACATAAATGTTTCCACAGCTGAACCGAATGTTGTGGTGGAATGGTGGAACATTCTTTTCAATTTCAAAACCACTAAAGAGCGAAAAATAAAAGAAGAAAAAACCCAATGCAATGTGCAGCAAACATGCTAGCAGGCGACAAAGCATTGTAAATACAACCAACAAAAATTAATATAAAATTCAGTAAAACCTAACCAGATCTGAAATCTGACCCACTTGTGAAAACTTAAGGAATTCTTTTTAAATTTTATTTCTCAATACAATTTCAAAATCTCCAAAAAATGTTTTTCAACTTTTTATGGCCCACACACTCATTGGCGATAATTAACCGACCTACAAAAAAAACTACTTGCAACTAATTTATAAACAAGCCCGAGTACTTATTTTGCTTGGCTTTTTTCTTCGTCTGAAAATTAACACTTTATGCCGTATTTCGTATTTCAATTGCGTGTGTATTGGTTGGGGGGCGGTGGCGGTGGCCGGTGGCGTTACCTGCGAGCAAGTATTTGGCGTTCCGTTAGTTGCGGATCAATAAACAAACCTACTTTTACGCGAAACACTCGTGCCCACTTCAGTTTTCAGCTTTTCTCGAAAAGTAAACAACCAATTTTACAATGCTTTTGTTGTAGTTGTGCTGCCGCAGTTCGTAAAGCCGGTTTTAGTATACATTTTGCAAATGCTGCTACATTAGCAAAAATATAACTTCGCCAATATTAATTGCAGTAATTGAGACATTTCGTGTAAATAATCTGGAGTGTAGCAAACTGTAACAAACAAAATTGTTTCAGCTTGAGCAGAGATTCAATTGAATCTGTCGCCGTTGTTATGTGAGTAAAGTTAATCAGATTATAAAGTCAATTTGGGAAGCCTTTCTTCCTTTCTTACTTCCCCTTATTAATATGTAATTTAGAAATTTCAAAGACTTTTTGAAATTATTCAATCCAATTAACCTAAAACTGTTCATCATCATTAGGGCTTGGATGGTTTCTTGAAAAGGCATTTTTTTTAACCAGACATTTAATTACACTTAACCATTAGAATTTCAACCTTTACCTTGCCTTTCCAAATGGCAATTAAAATGTTGTTTCGTTTTCTTTGGCGTTCATGAAATTTGGTTGCCAATCGAAAGTGGTGGTCACCCATATTATCAATTCCAACCGCACATTCACCATTGAATTTCATCTTTGGCACGTCTACCTACTTTCTAAATTTAACATTTTTTGGTATATATGTATTTTTTTTAATTGTAAAGATTCGTGATCTTGCCTTTTACTGCTGCTGCTGCTGCAGTGGTTAATTTCAAAGGCTTTTTTTTCAAGTTTTTGTTTCTAACGAATCCGCACACAAACCAGTTGAGAAACTTGTATGTACAAGCTCTTCAAGAGTCTCAAAATTAACAGCCACTGACATTGCTTTATCGCCAAAGAAATGCGTCATGACTCAGTGGGTTTGCCAGAGCTCTCTCAGTTCAGCTGTGTGATGCTATGATGCTACTACACATGATTAAACACTTTTAATCAGTACGGATTTTTTTACATTTTTAAATATTTTTCTTTACTCTTCATAACTTTTACTATACAGTTACGAGTTAGTTGTGTATTGAAATACTTTTTACATTCTGAACTTTACTGAACTTTATTGAGGTCTCGTGCCGATCGAAGAGGGGAAAATGAATTCATATTTCAGATTTAAGAAGGTTTTTATAGCAATAAGTGTCTTACAGAGAACATGAATTTAGTAATTGTCGTTACCATTTTAAATTAGCCTCTCAAACCTATCAGTTACCCCTAATTCCTATGTAGAATTGGATTAAATTAATCGCTTGGAGTGCTGATTCCTGCTGTTCCCCTTCCCCCAATGCCATAGTTTCTTTTAAAGTCAATCTTCAATCTTCTTGTAGTTGTTATAAGTCAATTCTATCCATCCGCTGAGCATTTCTGTCCGCACACATTCATTCTCGGCTTGCCGCCACTTGCTGCTGCTGTTGGCAATATGTTGTGAAACTTGTTTCCACACAGCCAGCCTCTCTTTCGTCTTTCTTGTCGTTTAGTTTCATTTCAGAAATATGAGTTTTATTTCTTGCTTAATTTTTTTATTTTTTAATTTTTTGTTTTGTTGTACTCAAACCAAGTTGCATGCTAATTCATTTCTGCAAGTGCGTCTGAGTGTTGCGGTTCCAGATACTTTCTGAGTGTGTATTCGTTCGTTCGTTTTTCTGTGTCCTCCAACTTTTTTTGTCTCTTTATTGTCTGATGAGTAATAATTTCCATGTTTTCAGTTGTTTCTTTGTGTTTTGTCTTCCTATTTTTATTGTTATTTTTTTGCGACTGTTTCTTGCTTGCGACCAGTTCGCGGTCCACACATAGATCAGCTTCGTGTGTCAAGCAGTTGACTTTTTCATTGACTCCTACGGAATTGTGGCACCAGCGCAAAATTGATTGGGTAAATTTACCGTTTTCAAGCCAGTCAGTGTTTATTATTTCTATACACTGTCTTTCTGCTAGAGCTTGTAGATACATTTTTAACTGGGTTATAATAAACTTTAATTGCACAGCTGGTTTTGAAGTTTATTTTGGTATTTATCAAATTATATTTCTATATCCGTTCTCAAATTATAGGTCATTAAAACATCTTGTCCATATGTATTTTTTCAATTATCTAATCGTGGCATTTGCCATCCACTTAGTCGGAGATCATTCAGAGGTTGCACTGAGATCGTTGTGTAGATTTAAGAAACTCTTAGTAAATATAAAATACAAATTCTGAAAACTATTGCTACCATATTCTGGCTAGCTTTTGCTATTGTGCAATATTTTGTTTCGTAAATATTGGAACTACATAGAACCAAATTATCCAATCAACCCTCTCCACAGCAAATGGCCACCGTCCTTGAGCGACCCCGTCAAATGTTTAACCCCCATTGACCTCTTTAAGCGTTCACAACATATTTGCTTAAAGCACAACGAAAAAAACCATCAACAGTATATCATCATCGCCAGCACCATGAACAAATATAACAAAAATACGAGAGTACATAAAACTTTTCCGACAATATTGGCGAATAAAATTTGATGTTATTTTGTCTGGTTGCCATGAAAGAGGAACGCCATAAGCACCAGATAAAAAACAAAAAAGCCAAACCAAAACGTAACTACAACGAAATATCCATCATAATCTGGACACATCTGCCCGAAGCGTTACTCCTTGGCTGACAAACAAGAAGAAAACAACACATAATTTTGTGATGGCTCTTCACGGTGTAGGGACATGTCCATTGAATGTATCGCAGTTTATTTCCATTATCATTTCCGAATAGCCTCCTGTAGGCTATACCTAATAACCTTTTTTTGGATGGGAGGGAGGGGGTATGGATGCGTTGTGGTTTTTTGTACTTGTTTTGCAGCATCCAAGGGGTCAACATTGTTGAAATTCAAGTTTTTGACAATGGTGGTGAAAATCATAATCTTTGTTTGGAGAGCCATTTTCTCTCAGCCATTCTCTCGCCTTTGGAATGCGCATGTTTCGGCAAATTTGTTGTTCATTCATGCCCAGCCACAAACCCCACATTGAATTTTGTACTCATCTTTCGACTGGGCTTCGAAGGGGTTTTCAGTTGATATTTTGCATTTTCGGGTTAATGTTAGAGTGCAGTCAGTGTGCGTGTGCTAATAGAGAAAAACCCAAAAAAAAAAGAAACAATTAATTCTTGAAATGTGAATTGTGGCAAATGTAAGTTCCAAATGCATTTAACTGTTTTTTTCCAAATAACTGTGTCCAAACAAAATAGATGTTCCTCTTCTGTGTAATCTGCTAGCCACCTTCAGATTACACAGAAGAGCCACTGTTAGCCACTTACCCGCCCACTTTTCACACCAAAAAAATGTCACCACCTCTCGTTCTGCATGCAACTGTCAGGTCAATCTCCTGACCAAGGTAAACATTTCTGTGTTTTGCATTTCTTCTTAACAGTAAAGAAACACTTCCATCCACACCCCCCGTCACATACGACTACTTGGCTTTTGCTACTGTGTTTTCTTCTTCTTCGACTGTTTTCGTGTTCTTCGCTTTTATTTTGGGTGCATACGAACTTGTCTCATTAAAAATTAAATGACGACTTGTGGGAAGCGTCAACAAATTCCAAGTTGAAAACAAAAGTCAACTAAAAAACTATCCTTGTATATAGTAAAATGGCTTTTTGCTCCTTTCACAACATCCGGTGGCAGACAAACATAACGACAACGACAACGCCAACGAAACCCGCCCACGACGAACTGTTCTTCTAAACTAAGGCGAGCGTGGGTGTGTGGCTCATGGCTGGGTTGGAGTCGTTGTTGGTTGGTGTCAAGGACGTATGTGTATGGATGTGGTGGTGGATGCTGCTTCCATTGTGGCATTTTGTATGTATACACAGATTTTTGGCCTGGGTGGATGCAATTTTCTCGGCTTCTCATACCAAAGTTCTACTCGGGTGCAACACTTTGTTTCGTTCGATATACACGCCCAACTGTTTGATCTTGGAGCCTTTCATCATCATTTTAATATTGCATTACGAATTCATGGGTTAGAAATTTCGTGCATGGCGCTTGACTTCAATGGCTTTAAGATGAAATTTAATTTCCACTGGATTTCGAAGTGTTTGTGGAACATTTACGAAATTGAGAATATTTGTCTCTCTGAACTCATCATATTAGCATCAGCGTTCGTCATAACTCACTCATAATCAGCTTAACCGTAGCCGTAATCGAGCTGTTATTGTTTATTTTGGGATTATATGAAAATATTTTATCTCGAAAAAGTGATATAAAATTACTTTGACTTTTTGTTGCCTTAACAAGGCTGTGTGCATCATTAATTTCAAAGCTCATATAACTAATTTTTTCTCTGTTAACTTTTATTGTTGGCTCAGTACTCAATTACATACTCCAGTGTTACATAACTTCGAAATGGCAAATATTTACTAGACGTGTCTATTCCCCAATAATTTCAAATACAAATTTCAATTACTTACAACTGAGCTTTCTCTCTCTGTCGCCGAACATCGCTTGGGTTTTGTTTTGTTCGCCATACGCCCCAACTGAAATGTCAAATGTCACGAATTTTATTACAATAGAGAATGCCTTTGTGTGCCCATAAGGCTATCAGTCTGTTCCTTACATTCATGCTTCCAAGCCATATTCTTATTTACAGCTGCTTGTCTCCATTTCGCAGTTGTCTTCTGGCCGCTTATTGTGCTGTCACAAACTATTCATCAACAACAAAAAAATATAATAAAACTGAAAAATAAACCGAATAACAAAAAAATAATGGTTGAAGAAATGTCAAAGAGTAGCATGTAATAATAAGATGAAAGAAGAGAATAAAACCGTATAAAGTTTTGAAAGAAATAGCGGAGAAGATACAGTAGTAAACTTGCTTGGAACAGAAAATGGCACAACTGGCGAGACAATTGAGGCGCTCTGCTTTTGACTTGTCGTTTTTTTCATGTCATTGACATCATTTTCCTTTTAAACAAACTCGGTTTTTTTATTTGCTAATCTGTTGGCTTGGCTTTATTACAAAGTACAAAAAGATCAAAACTAAACTGTTCTCTGTTCTGGTATTCTGTTTGAATACAGTAATCAATTTATTTGTTTTTTCTTGTCATAAGATATTAATCCCATTTCAATTTGGGTATTGTCTTCGACGGCCATCATCGTCACCTGTCAAACCCGATCTGAAAAGGATTGACATTGTTCATATTCAAGTGAAATTTTGGTAATTGATTGATTGACATTTCTATATTAATATATTTCTGAGACGTGGTGTGTCAGTGAGGAAAGTATCACAGATTAAAGAACGAGCCACTTGTACATTGTGATTCCCCTTCCGAAAGCTTGTTCCCATTAATTGTTGGTCTTTGAGCAGTGCATAAAGTCCTTTGTTAAATTTACTTGAATTTCCCCCGAATTGCAAATGAAAATTCATAAATATTTAAGAAAATTAAAATTAAAACAATTCTACGATGCACGGCATCGTGCATGAAACTGCATTGCAATACTACAGACTATTATCGCTACCCCAGTAAAGACCCAAAGGAGAACACTCTGCAAATATATGCCATTCCGTGTGCAAGTTACGTGGTTAGTTTACATTTCACGTTCTCCATTCGCTGTGTTGGTCTTTTTCGAAATGGTGCAAGTAAAATAGTTCTGCTGCTGAAACCCTTTATTAAGAGCTCCATTTTTATACTTACTCACTATAATGGGTAATTTTTATTAAAGTGACACGAATGTCGCTCTGTGTGCCTTCATACATAAACAATAGTAAGCTGCATTAATGTAATATAATTTTCGTTTGTCGTGTGCAGTACCTACACCGTCCGGCACAAGCTTGCACGCCAATAAGTATCCAATATATTCTGAAGGAAGAGCTCATGTGGAGATTTTTCAGTGGTAGTGGAAATTCAATGCATTATTCCCCACTCTGGTAAAGCTAAATCAAACTACACGTGTCGCGCTGTTTTTAAGATAAATTTTCGTTTAAATTTCATAAAATCAAACTGTTTGAAAATTACTCATTCGCTATGTGACTGTAGTGATTGTTGCAAAGTGTCGTATGAGTAATTTTCTTACAAAATAATTGAAGAAATTCCAACTAATTTATCTAGGAAAACGATGGGGCACTGGTATTCTTCCTGAGTGCAGTTGAAAGTGGCATTTTGTCGAACGGTGCTATCAGTATTTTTGTTCACTTTCAAGAGATTGTCTGCTGCATTCGATGAATTTTAATTTAGTGACTCTATTGTCTTGTTGTATTGAAAAAATTACAAAAATGCTTTTACTGACTTACATTCTCTTTTTGCAGGTACCGCAATCACCCAAATGGATTTTAATTAACTTTTAACGGATGTATACAGTGAAGTGAGTTGAAAATATTAAAAGATAAATTAGTTGTGTAGTTCTTAAGATCTCTAGATGCCCCCCCTTCGTATTCAAATCAATCATCAAATGTGTCACACACATGCCACTTCATCGTGCCACTTCATCATGGCGTGGGATTTTATTTTCTAAGGATATTCGCTTTCATTCACACACACCGCAACACCAAACATCCTTTAGTTTGCTTTTTAATGCTGCATTTAGTCACTCCTTCTCCATCATAATCCCGTGTGTAATTATTATCAGAAACTCTCGGTAGTGGCATTAAATTACACCACAAAAAGTGTAAAGTGTATGTGTGGCGACAGTGACTTTAAAATAGGGATTTATGTATGTGTGTGTGTTGCCCCCAAAGTACAGAAATTTTGCGCGTACAAAATGCAGGAACGACAATTTTCCGTGTGTGTGTGTGTGTGTGTGCGAGATGTGCGACATAAAAGAAGAGTTTAACGAACTTTGCTGAGAGTTTAATAACGCGGCAGCTAACTTTAGTGTTTTTTTTTTTTACTATTCGTAGGTATTTTTTTTGTTCTTATTTGTTTTGCCACTGAGTATGATGAGATGAACGGAGCTGTGTCGTTCTTCCAGACTTTGGGCTTTCTGAAGGTGTCAACATCCTATTGAAACTGTATCTGAGTAGTTTTGTGCTTCAGATAATTACATGTTCAGTCAGTATGTCTGCCTGTGCATGTGAAGTTTCTTCATGGTTTCTTACACCGAGATGCTTTCGATAGGCGACATTTTAATACTTGAGTTGGTTTTTTTTGTTGCCTTTTCTTTAAATATGCAATTTCATACGTAATTATATAATTTTTTTGTAGTGCTTCTTCCTCTTCAGAAACTGAGTAAGGGTTTAAAGTTTCTTTACAACTTATGAACTTTTTACTGATAGGAATATAAGATTTCAGTTTAAATTCGTTATACAATTTTATTCTATTAACAGAAAATCGAGCTAAGAAAATTTGTTCTCTTTGTGCTTAATGGATTCTTTCACCATTTGGGTTTCTTTACACAATGTTCCTTTGTGTACCTACTTGGAAATTGAATAGCATTATCGATTTCTTTAAACTATTAATCCCATTACACACATATTTGAAAGATTATAAAATTGAATTGACTTGAGCAGCGCATGCCATCCATACAGTTGAGTGCGAGCGCAGTATGATGAAGTAGCATGAACTTTTGTGATTAAATTTTTCTATTTATGATGAGCAAGTGTTTGATAAGTAACTTCCACAATGTAATTATTATTTTATTTAAAAAAAAGAATTAAAAAAAATAAAATTTTGAAAAAAAATTATGCCCCGAGTGAGGCTCGAACTCACGACCTTCAGATTATGAGACTGACGCGCTGCCAACTGCGCCATCGAGGCTATGTGCTGTGTTGCGGCAAAAGCGCTATTAGTATCGCGAGTGCTTCAGAATCAGTTCTAAGCAGTAAATTGAATTTACTACAAGCGATCGTAAAAAAGTGTGTGCTAAAAATAAACCACCAGCGATTTTTCAGTGTTGCTTTTTCTTTGCTCACGTGGAGGGAAGACTTGGCTGGAAAATATTTCATTTTGGAAATATCCAAACAAAAGCAAAAACAAATTGAAATCTATTTCATTTCATTTATATGCATTTCTGTACTTTATTTACAATTCCTAACCCTCGGGCAATCTTCTTTCACCACGGACTGACAACCATCAATATAAATAAACACAATGTTTGCCTGATAGCAGCACAGCACTTCCATCTAATACTAGATTGTGTGAAATGCAGCTGATTTGGCTTGTGAAAATTTTTCAATTTTACACTTTCAAATGCGGAAATTGTGTTCTGCTTAAACCCACTCCAGCAAGCGTTAAAGCGTGAACAAACAGCGTCTGACAGTGTTTGCGGTTGTTTTGGAAAAAGTCAAATAGACAAAAAACTATTTAAATAGAAAAGAAGGAACAAAAAACTATTGACAAACTTGACTGCTCGCAATCCAATAAATATTTTAACAAAATCATAAAGCGCGAAGTTGTACCGCTTTGCTTTGACATGCAACATGAAAAATACACACGCATGATTTGCATAAATAAACAAATTTTAAAATTCACCTAGGTGGGTGTACACTTAGAGAAATGTTAGAGAAATGCGTTGAGTTAAATTAAACAAAATTTGTAATTCAATTTAGATTTACATTTCGATATAGCTGACTTGCAATTGAAAGCGTTTCTTTCTCATTTCGGAGGACATTTTTATGAAATACAAAAGTTTGATTTAAAAGAAAAAATAGCAAAAAATCATGCCCCGAGTGAGGCTCGAACTCACGACCTTCAGATTATGAGACTGACGCGCTGCCAACTGCGCCATCGAGGCTATGAGAACTCGCGTGCTAGAAGACTCATACGAAGTTAAGAACATTCTAATATATTTTTTCTAGAATTTAGCGATCTTTATGAAGTTAATTCAGATTTTTTTTTCATAAGTTCAGAAATTTGTCAAGCATTCAAGTAAAAAGTACTTAAGAAAATACGACTTTGCAAAGAAATTAATATTTGTTGTTAAAGCTTGGGTTCATGCTAGCAACTACTTGTCAAACTTCATTTAAAAAAAAACCCAAAGTACTTCTCAAGTAAAATTACGCAAGTAAATTTACTTGAGCATCGTTCCAGCTCGTCAGTATTTTTGGTACTTTTTTCTTGCACCCTTCGGTGTCAAGTCCCCATTTTCGGGGGTCCCAGAGCCCATTTTGTCTATTTATTTATCAGTAGTTTTGGAGTTCTGGCCATGCTCAAAATCCGTTTCGAAACATTTCCAATCGAAATACAAAAAGTTCTGTTAGGTGTCTGAAGACTTGATTAGCTGATGAAATCAAATCATCAGCTAACTAACTACTGTAAATTTGCTCTAAGGTTCGATAAAAGACTTTCTTTACCATTAAATGGTTCTGAAACTAACTTCGTAACTCTTTTTAAATAAAAAAAAATAGATTTATAAAAGAAAAAATAGCAAAAAATTATGCCCCGAGTGAGGCTCGAACTCACGACCTTCAGATTATGAGACTGACGCGCTGCCAACTGCGCCATCGAGGCTATGAAAATCCGCGTGCTAGAAGACTCATACGAAGTTAAGAACATTCTAATGTCTTTATTTTTTAGAATTTAATAAGTTAATTATATTTTATTTTTATATTAAATTCAATTAAAATAAAATTTATAATTTGTATAAGTTGAAATTTAAAAAAAATTGCTTGTGCACACATACAACATTAACGGGCAATTGAAAAATTTAAATAATTGAAATTTATTGAGTTTCACATTTCACGTTCATAGCTACAGTCCGCTGAACACCAACTCGCAGAGAGGAAGTTGTTTATTATGAATTTGATTAGTTACCTCAAAACGAAACAACAACAAAAAACAAAAACAGCAAAATCAAATTCAACCTCAGTGCAGTGTTAAATTTGACACTTTGTGAATACTTTGTGAATATTGAAGCATTAAAATTTAGCTTTTTCATTACTTTTTCATTTCCAAAGTGAAGTGGCGAAAAATTCCCATGACTGACTCTGGTATTGACCATAAGCAACCTTGCTCTTGTTCACTTGCCGTTTTCATATGCTCGTCATAATAATAATAATTTTAATGTTTGTTGGCACAAATTGTCGGCGACAGCAGCGGCATCGTTAACGCCCTAAAGTCATTTTCAGTTACGTTGACAGCAGCTGCTCTCATGAATCTTCGAAAATAAAAAAATAAAAGCATTTTAAAGTTTTAATATTTTTGCAAATTAATGTTAAACAGCGCAATGGCAATGCCTTGGGCGGAACATTTTTATAATTACTACCTTGAAGTTGGTTTAAAAATAGCTTTAAAACGTTTCTACTCTTTAAAGTTGTTGTACATTTTTCTTAAAGATATAAAAGGTTAAGTTGAATTAATGACTTCAACATATTACCGTTTTGAAGTCAGACTTTTCTTTGAAGTTGTTCTCAAAGTTTTGAGGTTAAGTTGAAGTTTTAACTTTTATTTATTTAAGAACTCTAGATTTGCTAAAATTCCTCTAGAGCAAAAAAAAATCACAGCACTAACTATTTAAAATTAATTAACTGTAAAAAGCTGAATTTTCTGTCATTTTATTTTTGCCAAATTGGCATCGTTTGCGCAGCGAACTTTGTTGCGCTTGATCAGTGAAGCGTATTAGTGACTGGTTGTTTTTGACAGTTAGAAATTAGTGAATTTGGTAAAAAGAAATATAATTGGAAACAACACGCTTGCAATCGATTTCTCTCGTAAACCATTTCATTGCATTCACTTTTTCTGCTTATTGTGCATTTTTTCTGCTTCGCTCTGCAACCCATTAGCAGTACACTTAAAATTCAATAAAAACGTGAAAATTCCATTTCATCAAAATCCACAATAAATCCACCCGCATTTGGTGCAGATGCAGTCTCATTAGCACCGATGTGTGTGTTTATTTTTTTTTTTATTGATTTTTGGATTGCATTCAAACATGTTTGTGTGTTCATTGCACATGTTCGTACGTTAATGCTCCCGCATTAAACACCCCGGAGAATAAACCCTCATGAGCATAAAATCCCTTGCTCAAATTGAAATTAAAATCGAAATGCAAAGTGTTTTTTTTTTGTTGCTTTTTTCTAAGGCGCAAAGAATTTCCATACGACAGCCGACTGTGCATTTGTCTCTTTGTCAGAAATAGAACGTTCTGAAATTTCCACACCATTTTCTTTTTTCCTTTTCTTTTTTTCTTCAATTTTGTGCCTACTTCATCACATACTCTGCTACTCTGTGAGGCAAAGTGTTAATGTACTTTTCAGTTTCTTTTTTTTCGAAATCAAATTCTTTATTCCTTTTGAGAAATTGAAGTGGTTCTTTTTTTATATTTTTACTTGCTGTTGGAACATTTTTAGTCTCTTGAGATGTGCGAGTTTTGAAATACGCCAATGAAATGGTGGATAAGGAAGCGATTTTGTGTAGCTTTCGATAGTGACAAGAGTAATCAATGAACCACCAACAACTGCCGTCCTCAGCTTGTCTTCACTTGTCGAAATGTGGTTTAAATTTATGCACCTGCAAAAAATGGCAAGTCATTAGAGTTGCCATATGAACGCCGTTATTTGTCATAAATTAGATTTTATGCAAACGAAACAAAAACGAAAAAAGCGAAAACCGAAACTTGAGTTTGCCTGTGTGTTTACCCACAAAAATGCTCGTCGGCATACAAACTAACTAAAACGTCATAAATAGAAATTTTGCAGGCACGCAACAGAAAAAGTATTCCCAACTCGGCTCATATCGCACGCAGTATTTTCATGCCCCTATCCATGCCCATGCCCAGTTGCGGCTGTAGTATGTGCAGCTATTAATTATGCATTCGAATCACGTAACGCCAGGTTGGTTGGTTCGTCGATGCGTGGCTTGGTCTAGAGCGAGCGTCTGGCAGACAAGTTTATTTATGTATCAGTGTATCAGCCAAGAACAAAAACAACAACAACAACAACAACGCAATACAAGTGTATCCTATCATTCTTGCGATCTACACAAAGTAATCGGATAAACCCTCGGGCTTTCGACTACTTGAGACTACTCCAACATTTGAAAATTCATGCACACAATTTCTACCATCATCGGCATGGTCAAGATTTTCCAGCCGGATATGTTTCGAGTTCAATGTCCTACATTGGGCGGCAACCCCCCAAACACATAAAATCAAATTTAGCCAAACGCATACACGCTCCCGTATACGGACATGCTCATACGTGCCTCCAAAAGCAAATATTGACTGTCTCGGGGGAACAATTTGTCCTGCCACCAGACGGATGGCCATATTTAATGAAATTGACACTAAAATGGTGAAGTGAAAAAAACCACCGAAAGAATTAAAACCTCCGAATTCTTGTTTGACTTTTAACGTAACGTAACGTAACGTATTTCCTTGTAAACAATTCACAATATGAATTCTGTTTCCTCGTTCATTGAATAATATATTGTGTTTTGCGAAAAATATCGCTTCTTCTTTATTTATGACCTGTTCATTTCCTGCGCCGAAGTTCAGTTACCTCCTCCACAAAATGCATCTGCCAAATTGAATTTGGTAGCTCGTAATGAAAAACGTAACACCACCAACGACATTTGCTTCGTCATCATCATCATTGTTGTCGTCGTCGTCGTCGTAGTCGTAGTCGTTGTCGTCGTCATCATCAGCAAATGTTGGCATAGTCTGCTTTATTTGCAATGCCATAAGCCGCACCAAACCACCCACTTGTGTCAGCACAACTCTCCGAGGCAGTAAATGCTAAATGCAGGCAGTAGATATTACTTCGCCTGGCATGTCTGTGTCGTCCTCAGATACTGTTTTATATGCTCCTCCGCCATGTTTCTGCTTGTACGTTTCTGTGTGTAGTTGCAGTTATATTCAATTTCCACTTAAAAATGGATGCACTTCCTGTTGGGTACGTGTGTCCACTTGACCAACTGCCCTGCCCGTACGTTCGTTCAACTGGGACTGCTTGCTTCTCCTTCGTTTGCTTCTCAATTCCAACGAGTAGCCAAGGAGCGTTTATGCATTTTTTTTCGTTAGGTCTACTTACCAACCAAAAATGTTCAAAATGTTGGTCCGAATCCAAATTTGTTTTATAGCTGTGTGAGTAAGATTCAGTAACCGTCGCATTTGCAGCAATTGTAATTGGATTTCTGCAGAGATTGCCTGGATTTAATCTACAATTGCGGAGAAAATCTTTAGCCCTCGGTTTGTATACATATGTACTTAAAAGCGTGTTAATCTTGGAACGCTTCTCAGTTGGCAGTTGCCACATTTTTCGTTTTTGTCTCCACTGCCCTTGTCATATGAAATTTTCGTTCTAATTATGCCATTAGGTTGTAAAATATAATTTACGACAATTTAATGTCATTTTATGTATCCTCTTTGCCTTCAGCCCTTTTCCATGACAGGTTTACTTTGCTTCTTGGATGCTCAAAGTAACATTAATTCTATTGCAAAGCACTTGGCTGTTGTCTTCATTGCTGCTTCTGCTGTGTGCACCAGCAGGTTGCCAACTTTCTTACGCTTTTCATTACAAATGAAAATTACTTTTTTTTTTGTATAACTTTAAGGAAAGGAGAATGTATAAAAACCTTTATGAATAAGTGCATCTCTGTAAGTAGTGAAGTGGGTTTTGTAAAATAGACAATAACTTTTAATTATAACAAATGAATTCATTAAATTTCCTTGAATTCTGTAATTTTTACTACGTCGAATAAAAAACCACGCCCACGTTAGTAAATTAAGTAAAAAAAAAAATGTAAACAAATGTCAGCTCAAATTATTGCATGACTCATGTTCGGGTTTCGCCAAACAGTTGCAGGGCAAATGATTCATGAGTCTCTTGCAATTGCTGCTGCAACCACCACAGAAGCAACACAAAAAAATGGCGAGTCCATGCATTTAAATTGGTTATTGCCCTCGCCTCGCACACACACTCGGACACAATACACATAACAATAAAAAAAGGCATTTCCTCTACAATTGTTGCTCGAAGCATACAAAAAGTATGCATGTAAAATACTTGAAAGAAACAAGATAAGAACTCTCTGCGGACACAAGCTAATTTGCTTAAAATTTAACTTTTTAATTTCAAAACATTGTCATAGTTTACTATTTTCCTGCTACTAATTTTTCGAAAGTAACTTGTATGTGATGCATGACTATTTTTAAAACAATAAATTGCTGAACAGAAACCAACTAACAATTCATAACTTTTGTATGAACAGCAAAAAGTTTTTATTGTTATTCCGTCTGCTGCTGCAGTCCACTCCTCTTTTAACTCCCACATTGCCATAAATCCATAAATCAAACGCTGCTATGGCAAATTTAACGGTTTTACTACATCTGAGACGGCAAAATGAATTGCAGTTTTAATTGAAACGTGGAAAAAAATTTGAAAAATGTTGCTTTTATAGTTAAAACAATGAATTGCATTTAGTTCAAATCGAATATGTTGTGGGAAAATATGACATTTCGATTATATAAAAGCATAAAGGAAATGGCAACTGTACACAATTTCCTTCTCTTGGGTTGAATAGGTTTTTCACCATTATATTGAAGTGGGGCTTTTCTTTTGTCTTGGTCGTCGTTTGTTTCGAATGAATGGTAATTAGTCACATGCAATCGTCGATTACTCAAATGACAATTTTATGAATATGCAAATCTGTGCCTGTTGCCACGACAAGGCAAGCTAATGCATCATTTATATCATCGTTTATATACATTTGCTGGGCTGAAAAATCATTAAATAAATGGAAAATAATTCTGTGAGTTGCAATTTTATTTTTACAGAAAAACAAGCCTTCATTGCTTACTTTCACTATTTTTTATTATTTATTATGTAATTGTTGTCACTTTATTTTCTTCAATCCCATTATTTTGGAAGAAAGAATAAGAAATTGGGACCAGACTTATTCTGTTAGGAGTTATCTGCCATTATTGACTTTATTATTGTTTTCAGGGTTTTCAAATTTGTCTTCCAGCAAATTATAAATCTTTCGACCACCCTAATATCCATACATATGCATTAGTCAATATACATTCACATTAAAATCGGGTTTTTCTGTTCTCTTCATTAGTTCTTTGGCAATCAGTCATTATCTGCCGACCACAATTAAAGCAATCAATGGAATACATTAGTCTTATTCTCATACGATACCAGTGTATTTTAACATGCCTCAACTACAGAGAAAAAGAAGAAATAAGAAAATAACAAAATAGCAAACAAAGAAGGAAGTTACTGACCGACAATTATTTTAAAAGTGAAATACTGAAGCAAAGAGTAAATATCTCTTGCCTGTAATAAATCATAATTACCCGCATTAGGAAAGCAAAGGGGCGGATGCAGTGCAACGGATGAGGGAAAAATTCATCAGCTATTTGTACCAGTTTATTAGTTTACAGGCCAATGCAAGATTTCACCTAACAATTAGTCAGTAGTTCTTACTTTCGAAATACTTGCAATAAAAATAGTAGTGTAATTGTCCAAAGAATTATTTATGAAACACGTTTTGTCCATTAACATAATTACTTGGAAAAATTATGACACCTACTCTTATAAAAATTTATACCAATCATCAAGTATTACGTCCTTTCAGCGAATATTAATTGGAAAACATGAGTTTCCCTTTTGCTACTAATAATTAAAATAGCGCACTCCCTTCTTCTTCTTCTTCTTTTTTCTCATTCGAAATTAACATTCATTAACGAATAATTTGAATTTTAATAGAACAGAAGACCACACCATAAAGTAAAAGTATGAAAGTGTATAAAAATGGCAAGCAACACGGCAACAAAGGATAACGACCCAATAAACTTAATATAGAAAGGAGAAAAAAAACACTAAACACAAAAGAGTCCATAAAAAGAACACCCCGCACGAAAGTGGTTCAACTGACGCCTTTAGCATGGACACACCTTAAAGTATTTGTGCAGAAAAAAAACGACAACAAACTTCCCGAGAAACTAAAATATAAGTCAAAGTACGAACAGGCGAGCGATTGCGTTTCTTCTGCTGACGGGGCTATAGGCCTCCTCTACCAACCTGAACTGAAATTCCTTTTGTTTCGCAGTGCAAAAAACGAAAACTTTTTGCCTGTCGTTGTTGTTGTTGTTGTTTTGCCCAAAATTCATATTTATTATATTTGCTTCTTGTTCTTCTCTACGGCTTTTGTTATAAGTAAAAAAAATAAAACGAAAATCCAACCACGTTGGCCTCAACTTGAAACACAATGAACCCGCATCCTTATTGTAATGATAGTCTTCTGATATAAGGAGACCCTTTTTTTGGTGAGTTGTTGTGGTTTCTTGTGGTTTCTTGTGGTATTTTGTCATGTCCTTTTTTTGCTTACCAAAAATTCCTTTTCATTATTATTATTTTTGTGCTATATTTTCAAGAACTTCTCTCACGCAAGACAAGCTTTCATACAAAGACAACAATTTGTTCGGAACTTTTTCACACTTTCCACATAGTTTTTTGTTTTATAGTTTCTTTTTCTTTATATTTCATATTATTTTCCCTCTTGTTCGGTGTCAAGTTGTTTCCTGTTTTCATTATGCATCAAAAGCGAAAAAGAGTAGCATTACCAAATGTCCACTCCCTTGACAAATTTATAGATTTTATTCTTGACATTTTCCTTTATTGGAAACAGAAGTTTGCTGAAACCTTCAGATTTTATCTTAACGATTATTGTAAGCTTTTGTTGAAGTCCTGTGTACGATAATAAAATTATTCAGGTCAGTGGTGCTGATGATCGGAATCTTATCAGAATCGGTTATAAAGTATTTGACTAGCATTTGAGTTAAATTTTGTTAACACTTGGCATTAGTTCGCTTGACTTTTACTATTTATGAAAGGTTATTTCGGTTCATTAATCGCTTCTTCCGATTCATCACTTCACTGACACTTGACATTAACGCATCTACACGCTTTTCTTTCTTCAAATTAACCAAAATCATGCGAAATTCCACTTTATTTAAATTTTTAGACATAAACATTGGGCTGGGCTCTCTTCTTCTTCTTCTTTTTTTGTCTTTCTAATAAATATAATCGAACACGGACACATGTTGGATTCCACTCCCTTAGTGTTGGCAATGGATTAAAACAAGAATTTTTAATTAATTTGCGAAAAATTGCTGCGACGAGAACCCAACCCAACATACTTAATTTTAACTGAACCTCATTTAAATGTTCAACCAAAATAGAAAAAAATAAAAATTCCTCATTGAAAGGCGATTGGGTGAAAATGTATAGGTAACTTGGTCCTCCCTTAAATACTAAAATACTCGCCAACAAAAGACAAATAATTTTTATGATTTCTGCAATGGATTTCATTGTGGTGATAACGACAACTGCAAAGGATTCTCAAATGCACTTCAAGTTTGTATTGTGTGAATCGTGTGGATTGTGCTGTAGTTCCGCTCGCCCCTTTCATCGAATCGCAACGTTCTTGACCTAGTTGAGTGAGGTGCATTAAAAACATACAAAAGGGACCATGAATGCACTTGTTCCTTCTTTACCAGTTACGCCATTTAAGCGCATACAATGTTTTGTACTGAAATGAACTTAAACACGAATAATTCCTTATTAATGAGATTCATTAAGAACAGTTTCTCTGTCACTGCACCATGATGAGGTTGGAAGAACATTTTGTTTAGGTTTTGTTGATTTTTTTCCTTCTGAACATTTGAATGATTCAACATTTTATCATACCATTGTTCAATAAATTATCAAATTTTGATGTTTTTTCCGTGAAGTGATAACATAACAATTGTAATCGTAACATTTCGTAGTCGTAAGTAAACGCACCCAACACCATATAATTTGCAAGTTCCACAACAATTTAAATGATTTATATTTGCCTGTGTGAGTACCTACTTAAATTTAGCATGCCATTCTGAGTATTTGTGCTATACATTTGCTAGGGTATATAACTATATTTCACCAGTATACTTATAAGTGTTGTATCTTAAGTGAAGTATAATTTCAGATACAACGCAACACAAGTGCAAATGATTGTGGCTTGTGGTTTGGATCTTTATTACTTGACATTTCTATTTGGAATTGTTTTTTTTTCTTTCTGCTTCTTCTTTGTCAGCCTTCATCATATTCCACATGACATTTCTCATGTTTCTTGTTCTGTTTCCCTTTTCACTTCTTTCGATTTCCAAAAGATTTCTTCTTCTTGAACAGTTTGCTCTCTTTTCGAATTGAGTTGAGGAAAGTGTTGTCTGAATTTTCTGCTACGGAATTTCTGACTTCAGTAACTATTGGACGTTGTGTCGTTGCGTTCGTGTTTCACTGGTTTCTTGGGCATATAACTTCTTCTTTCTACTCATGCCAAAAGTTACCTGGCATACGAAAAACAGTTTGTTTACACGCGTTTTCAAATTGAGTTGTGTGTCGGCTGGTGTTTTATGTATTTAATTGAAAATGTTTACGAGCACATATTGGCAAAAACTGTTGTGGGCATTCTAAGTGAAACTTAATACTTTTAATAGATGAGTGGTTGATGGCCGATCGCAAATGGATACTTCAATGTTTTGATTAGTGAATTAAAAGTAAAGCGATTTGCGCCTGTGACTCAAATTTCCAGCCCAAGCGCGTTTATAAGATTTCTTCTGGTGTCGTGACAAGTGTTCTTCGGCAATTGCTTAATTGGCTTTAATTGGCTTCAATATGACTTGTATTAGTTTGTATATCATCGTCGAGTGAGTGCCGTTAAACTTATCTTCATTTCAGTGGTGCTTTTCTAGTTTATTTACATTGCAGTAGTTCTGTATGTGTTTACGGATTTTTGTTTGTTTATTTTCGATGTACGAAATTGCATTGCCAATAAAGCTGAAGTGAGCGGTATCGATTTCATTTATGGCCAAAAGGTTTATGTAATATATTTCGCTTTTTGAACAAATAGTCATATAAATCACATTGTTTTACTTATTCATTGGGTTTTGTTAATAAAATATTTTTGTGATAAAAAAATGATTCACGAAATATGAAATAAAATTTTTTTTTGTATGTGTATGTTGTTATTGTTTTTGGAATTAATTATGATTATTATTAAATAGTGAAAACCTCATAAGTTATGAGGTTATAAGTCATAACCAGGGAACGGATTTTGTTGAAAATACCAGAAAGTGATAAAATTTTAAGCCGATTACCACTTCATGGTTCACATATGGTGGTAAATGGCAGTCCCGTACATTCAACTATGTACATATTGAACAAACGACTTAAAATTTTGGCACTTTCCATATTTTTGTCCCTAAAAGTATGAAACACAATTTGTAGGTCAGTAAAATCCCTTACCTAGTTGAGGTAGTCACTGATCTGATATCGAAATCCAATTCAATTTGGCTTTACTTTTGCTTCTAGTTTCAACTCTCCTAATTTTTGTTCCCTAAATTAGTCCATCGTCGTTAAATATTGTACAATCTTTTCAAACACACTTCTTTGGAAGCAAAAAAAACGCAAAACATTTATGAACCATCAACTAAATTGCCACCTGGGCTATCAACTTTTCCGAGGTGTTTTGTGTTACCGAAGACCAACTGTAAACAAACCGAGTAATAACATTAAGAGATAAAATTCGCATTAAGAAGGCGTGTGTGTGTGTGTGTGTATGTGTGTTCGCCATCCTGCTGATATACTCATAAAACGTACCACCGTACCGCATGCAGTGTAAGCCTGGCATAAAGCAGAACCATTATTGCCAGCGACTGGCAGCAAGTCGATAAAAAAAAATCGCCAAAGGATAATTCCATTGTTTGTGTTGCTGTTTTTAATGTCTGGCATTTTAGTGTTGGCATGTCCTGCTGACACTGACACATACACACACACCGACCGACAGCCCGCTGACAATTACTGCTGTTTGTGTTATTTGCTATTTGCTGCCTGTTGTGTGCTGTGTCCTGTCTTTTTCTTCATTACATTTTACAGTAGTTCCGTGCGTCATTTACACGTGCTTTCAGTCGCTTTTGGTTTTATTTTTAATCATTTACAATATTTCCTCAGTGGACATGAAGGTAAACAAAACGTTAACCAGACAGTTTAGAATAAGAAAAAGAACAACAACAACAAGCAAATCACTGTTCATTTCTCTTATCACACTCCACTCTATTCAAGTGAAGTGTTTTGCTCTCGTCTGCTGTTATTTGCGCACAAGTTGAACTTCTATTCTATTTCGTTGTGTACGCTTTTATTTGTTAATTATGTTTAATTAACTTTAATTACTGTTGCAAATGTATTTACCGCTATTTTCGTTACTTAGCACGCATTTGTTGCCAGACAGTTTACGGTTCTTGTAGTATTTGCCATCAAGAGTGATTCACATCCGTTTTGGGGGTGATTTTTCTCAAGATTCTTATCTCTAGTGGTTGAGATTGTAAAGATACTCTATCGCAAAGATTTCAAATTGACAATTTGCAACCTTATCTGAAGATATTCGATGATTCTTTGCTGTTTCGAGTGGTTTGGTAAATATTTGAGCTTCTTATTGCAGTCATTGTGAATCACAAGTAGTTTCCATTCAGTAAGTGATTCTTTTAATTGTAATGCACCCAGAAGAGCAGTCACATCGGAAAACAAGAAATGAGAATTGAAAATTTCCCCTTGATAACATTGGTGTTTCCAACGTGGCTTTTTGGTAAGGATTTTTCAATTTAGATGTTAATCACTTTTTCACATTCACAATGGATTTAAATATAAAAGTTTTTTTTTATATAGAGTAAACCTCAAACTGCTCCAATTTCGATTTCAAAACATTTAATGATGCCTTACGGGCTCTACCCACAGCCAACACTTCTTCATTATGCTAAAAACTTTTCTCTCCCACACTTTCTTTTGTGACAAACACTTCGAAATACAATTTTTGTTTCGCTGGAAAAGCAAAGTTTCAAATCACAAGTGCAAAAGCTTAAACGATAAGCATCATTAGCGTTAATTATGCGAATTGGTTTAATTTTCACAAATTCAAAAGGAGAGTATTCATTAAAGGCTGTAATAAAAGAAAAGAAAACATATAATTAAGTAATATTAAAAGTGAGAGTAATTTGGGCTCCCCACTCTACTTTTTGCCCATTGATTCATAAAAGCTTAACTATTTTCCATGTGTTGCAGCAATAACTTTTCCATTCCTCTCAATGCAGTTTTTGCCTACACTTTTCTCAAGCATTCGGATGTATTTTCGTATCTTGATTGCATGCTGCTTACACAGTAAATGAAAATAATAATAATGAACAAAAAAAAATTACTTTTGCTTTCGCACTCAAATGCAAAATGTCTGCCATAAATATGCAAATGGACTTGGAAATGATGTGATGTGCCTGTGCCGGCCCCGGAGGCGATTGAACACCGAATTCGCAAAACCTACTGCCCTAAAAATCACTTAAGACCGAATAATAATAACACTCATACGAAGTAGGGTTACCCAGTTAGCATTTGCTTTAATTTTATAAACTTTTCTAAAGTTTCATTGTTTACTGGGTAATTTTCTTTATTTCACTTGAAAACAATCGAAAAAGTTCATTAAAATGCAAACGACTTTGGTTCAGTGTGAGTGCGTGTTTGTGTGTCTGCTTTTCTGTACATTTTCTATGGTATTTTGTATTTGCCTTTTCCCAATCATTTCCCCAGCAGCTTCGCCAATCGCCGCACTTGTATGGACGGAGAACTTTGGAATACTTATTACCACCAGACAAATGAACCGACCGACCGACCGACATGTACATGTCACGCTTTACTGCTTCTCATAATGTGGTCAAGTATGGTTGTGCGTACGTACTGGCAGGCTTGTTTGCTTGTATGTATCATCTTTTTTATTTTGCAAATTGTATTCTTGCTGTGGTCATTGCGATTTACAATTGAATGCGTACATAAATTGCGGCGATAACCGTCTCAGATAAACATGAGAGATATACATATACTATGTATGCTTTCAGCAGTGTGTGTATCTATGTGTGGATTTGCGTCTGTATGGAAGCAGGGAAAATTAATTGAATTTTGTGTATTGTAGCAGATATGCTTTTCATCCGTGCAAGTAGCTGAGATGAGCAAGTGGCCTAAATATCTGTTATGCGACAGTGGACTGAAATTGAATCTAAAAAATTGTATACAACCATCCATAAGTTCAAAGGGGAAAGGCAACTCACCTTCAACTGAGGGTCTTGAAGTCACAATTTAATATTCAATTGCCCAATTTTCGATTGTGATCACTAATTTCAAAATATTCTCTTTCCTTTCCAGAATCTGATATTTGAAAGCATTTTGTCGACTTTGTCTTTCATCAACGAAAACGAGAACATCGCTCGCTCATAAATCAAAAACAACATTAACCAATGCAACACCCACATGGAGGAAATTTTCATCATTGCACCATTGAGGAAAAATGCTGCCAAATGAATTTAAAATTTATGCTAATAATCAAAATTGCAACAAATTAATGAAAAAGACTAAACCAACGTTCATCGCAAAATCACATTCCGCCGATTTTGATTGCTCAGAGGAACAAGAAGGGGAAGAATACAAAATGACGTCACAAACTCAAACAACCGCAACATCAATAGTCCACCACCGTTGGCTACTGCCTCGTCGCCAGATGCTACTCAGTGCTCTCAGCTTCTGCATATTGGCCTTTACGCTCGGTTCGATACCGGGTCCTAGTAGCGCCTTCGACTTGGGCAATGAACTGAATCTGAAGACCACCAAATACACAGAATGGTCGAGGAATGTCACATATCACAGCTCGACCGAATATAATGCACGCGGCATGCAGCCGCTGTACGACATCACACATGCGATAATGTGGATCTTCGTGGGCGAAGATGCCTTGCCGGAGGGTAGGTTCCATTTATAATAAAACAAATAAATTGGCACAACAGGCCTTTTAGTACTTGGTCGAGTTCCTTGGCTCCTTCAATTTAGTTTATTAAAAATGTGAAAATTTTCTATTAAATTTGGTTCATGCAATTTTAATGCGAACTTAAGCATAAGCCGAGTTGCTGGCCATCCTTTTCGCCATCTCCACATTGTATCCGCATGTTGTTAATTAGTTTCATGGCTGTGCGCTTTCCTTTAGTGAGCCGGACAAATTTCCGCAGATAAATTATGAACAAAGTTGCCTGCAAACAGTTCATACAACTGCGAAGCCTTCAGGGTCTCCTGTGTATAAGTTTCTAATTACGCCAAATGCACAGTTGGCTTCTTAACCCGCTCGTAAAACTACTCTGTCTCATGCTTCTCCGCTAGAAGCTCATTTTGAAGCCTAAACTAATGTCCTTTGAGATTAATGATTCCTGCCGGTGGTGTAGCCGGGGAAATTGTTAAATCACATCTTCAATCACATCTTTCATGGCTTTTAATTTTGAATTTAATTTTATTAAAGAGAAATATTTATTCCCTCCAATAGGCTATATTGAAATTAAAGATAAAGAACTGGTATACGGGCCGAAGGTGATGCGCAACGAATGGGGAGACTTACTCAAACACTATTGGGGCATTTTGCTGGTTGTGCTGCTAGTTGGCTTGCTGATTGTCTCGATGCCCATCATTGGGTGAGTAAGAGAGAGTGCAAAACTTGGCTGCCTACTTGATGAAACTCAATAAATCATTTGACTAACTTATTTACTTCCTCCTTTTGCGTTTACAGTTTGTGCTTCTGTTGTTGTCGCTGTGCCGGTGCTTGCGGTGGACGGTCTGAGCCGTTCGACAAGAAACACGACACCTGCCGACGTGTCTGCTTGGGTTTCCTGCTAATTTTGCTAGCCACTGGCATTCTGTGAGTAACGCTGCCTATTTCTGTTATTGTTTTTGTTTACCTTTCCAAGCGCGTCGTTCGGCGTTTACATTTCCATTCCGAAGATTGTAAATCTCATTCAAACCTTTTGTCTCTCTTCTTTGGCTTTGTTCCTTCAGATTTGGCGTCATTGTTGCCTTCGCCACAAATAGTTACATGCAGCATGGTATCGATGGTGGTACCACATCGGTGCGTGTAGGCGCTACAGACACCAAACAGTTCCTGGGCACCACAATGGAACAAGTCGATCACGTTTTGATCACAAACTACAAGCAATTATCCGATCAATTGGAAAACATTCTAAGAGGTGTGAACCTTTTGTGCCTTTTTTAAAGTGTATTTTGCTGTAATGCTAAACCTCTTTTCAGAAACTTCCACATTTATTATACGTGAATTGGAACAGAAATCCATGGCCGTCTCACTGCTGCATCTGACAGAGTTTCTGAAGAAACTTCCCGAAATGAAGGGGAAGATGCAACAGATGAAAATGATAACGAATGAGCTGCGCGTTCATGCTTCACAACTGAGCGACGGTTCGTTGGATGCTATTTTTTTCTTATTATCAAATTCCACTTGTCGCAAATGTATTTACCAATTGCTTTTCACACTTGCTTAGGTTTGCGCGGCGTCAAACGTGATTTGCTGGTAATGCTGACGAAATGCACGGACTCGGCTTGCCAGGAGGTTTTGACTAAATACGAAATTGGCAAATTGGATGCCAATGGCATTCATTATGATCAGGTAAGCATGCGTTTGCGGTCTTATGTGCAAGTAGATGGGCAATTTGTAAAGGCCTAAGGGCTTTCAATTGAAATTTGACTTTGTGCTTTAAATTCAATTTTCCAATTTCTATTAATGCCTTCAGATGGTAGACAGGTATTTCCCAAAGGTAAAACATTTTAAATTAATTAAATTCAATTTCGTAAAGTGTAATTGAAGTGCTGCTGGAGAGATAGGCAAACTGATTTTGATTTGTTGTAGAAAATATTTTCTTGTGAATATTGAAAAAAGTATTCTTTCCGAAATACTAACATTCTCTTGTGCATACCTTAGATTCCTGATGTCACAGAGATCATTGATAATTTGGATGAGCTAATCAGCCAGGACATAGCCTCGGCTGGTAACCGTGGACGGGATGCTTTAGATGCTATGCGCTCCCATTTGAATAGGACAATTGCGCAATTTACACCGCAAATCATCGATGCCATAAATAAAGCCGGTAAGTGGGTGTAGGAGTACCAAAGCAAAACTGAATTCACTTTTTCATCTTAACCTAAAATTTGGATTACAGGAATCGGTTTCCAACGAGCCTCGAATGAAATGAAACAGAAATTGAACACGGTCTCTAATGGCATTGGAAATTATACCAATAAGTATACAGGTGTGGCAGATGATTTCCTAGAGGAGTACAGTCCATATAGATTCTATTTTGGCATTGCCGTAAGCTCGGTACTGTTGCTGGTAAGCTTTAAATGGAAACCAATTTATGAAAATGCCCCTTAATGGTTTGATTTTTGTTCGACAGATCTTGGTATGCTTGGTTGCCGCTCTACTGTGTGGTATTTGTGGCAAGCGTCCCGACGGTTATGGCGATGACTGCTGCAATAAGGGAGCCGGTTCGCGCTTCCTTATGATGTAATTGAGAATTGATTTTCATTTAATTGGAATAGAAAAGATCTAAAATTAAACAATTTCCTTTCAGAGCCGTGGCTTTGGTCTTCTTAACCATTTCGGCCATTTCGTTGGTTGCCTTGGGTCATTTCCTCCTGGGCCTAGTGGCATATCGCGGAATTTGTGTGCCACTCAAGTACGTTCAAGCTCTCAAGCTTTCCCTTGTTCCTATACAGTTTAAATCACAAATTTATGTTTCCACAGGGACCCCCAGAATGATCAAATCTTTGCCCAACTCGACAACGCCATCGATCTCAACGACGTATTCTATCCCTCACAAACGAATGGAAAGCCTGCTTCCGGCACCTTGCCTCCATTCCGCATTTCACACGTAATCGCCTCTTGCCACGCCAATCAGAGCATCTACGAAGTGCTGAATATACACAATCTCATCGATATACACGAAATCAACGATTATCCCTCGCAGTACAAGATCAATCAGACTCTGGAGAATCTGGTGAATGGCATTGATTTCGACGACAGCGACATTGAAATACTCAGTGCTACCGACAAGCAACGCATTCTTGACTTGGGCGAATCCGCCTTGAAGAATTTCGACTCTGGTCAATTCATAGATAATCTGAACGACACAATCACCAAGCATTCCCTCACCGAAATTGCCGAACAGCTGCGTCAGACAGCGAAAAAGATCACCACCTTGAACGACTCGATGAAAGATGTGCAGGTGAGTCTGCGCAATCAGGCTCTACACTTGGAGACGTACGAGCAGAATCTAGTCATCCCGATGAAGGATCAATCGGCTCAGTTGATCAAATTGGCTCACGATCTGGACCAGACAATGCGCTACAAGGAGCGGCCATTCCAAGACTCAATACCATTGCTGGTGAGTGAAATCGAGCGCGCCCAGACATTCATCCTGCAGGAGGGACGACCCTTTGTCAAGTCAACGGCCGTGAATTTGACGCGGTATTTTGCCAGCGAAATCGAACGCTATTTGGCAATGGTTGTGCACTCTGTCGAGAAGAAGATTGGCCTGTGTGCGCCATTGGCGCGTGTCTACGATGCGGGTATTGTGGCTGCTTGCAATCGTATTGTGGATCCATTGGTAAGAGAGAATACATTGGAATTTTTTGTTCCAGTTTGTTTATTGATTGTTGTTGTTTGTTTTATTACAGAATGGCTTCTGGGCTGGTGTTGGCTGGTGTGTTCTACTCTTCTTGCCCACTTTGGTGGTGGCCATTAAGTTGGCGAGTCTATATCAAAAATCTGATCCATATCCCGGACCCTTAGTGGAATCGTAAGTTCACATTTTCTTTCATATTTTAAGATTTATTTTTTTACGCTCAGTTAAGCTTAGTTTTTTATGCCTTGTGCCGCTTCGATGCTGTTGTTAAGTTCTTGTTTGGCTTTGTTCCGTTTTGAGTTTTGTCTTTTATTCTTCACTTCACTGCCAACCTGCCATTTATTTACATAAACAGTCAGAAAAACCGTTAATCTTCTGCCAAAATGTCAAAAAAATATTTCTGAGCCTTGGAAATACAAAAATAAAATCTAAGTAGATACATATCCCCTATTAGCAATAGTAAAACACTGAATTTTATTCAATTCCATGAATTTAAAAATTCAATTTCGTCATCATTCAGAATTTTTTCCTTAGTTGTGAATTGTTCGATGTAAAACGTTTTTTTCCTGCTTGTCTGTAATTGGTAGTTTTTTTTTCAAATCATAAATAGCCTTCGCCTTTATATCTCAGTTTGTCTTAAATTATGATTACTCAAAACTTTATTTGTATTTTTGTAAATTGTATTATTCAAATGTCTTAATGTGTTCTCTTTTAAATTACTAAACTCAAACATCAACAATTTTCAGGGAGTATTTGTATGATGCTTACAGTGAGCGTGATCATATTCCATTGGCAAAGTAAGTGGTCATTTTAGGTTTTTTAAACAAATTATTTTAATTTATTTCAAACAAGGATTACAAGCAATAGAATTAAATTGACTATACACTTTTAAACAAAAAAAAAAAACATTTACACAGAAAATTGCAGAAAAAAAATTATTCTTAGAGTATACTATGGTTTGTTTATTTGTTATTTTTCCACACATTTTGCCAACTAAACAAAAAATGTATTAAACAATACAAGAAACCAAAAATGAAACTAAAATATTTGCTTGTAAGACTTTCGTTGTTTATGTGTTCCCATTTATCCAATTGTTTGTTTTTTATTTTGTTATCGTTTTTTTCTTTATTTTGTTGCCCTATTTTTAATTTAATACCTTCTGCCCCGTTCCTCCTCACTCACTCCTCACATCACTCAACCGCATTACATTTTGCAAATCTTTACTATTCCCCTACTTTTTCATAGTGGCCCCAAAAATAAACGCCGAAAGAACAAAGATCGCCGCCGACGTGACTACTACGAGGAGGCAGTGGGCTCCACGTCGCATGGAGTGCCACCAGTGGCGACAGCTGGTGTGCGGGACACACGCTACAACGACATGGCGCCCAAGTAAGTAGAACGATTTAGGCTTTGCGTGTTTCGCTTTTCAATTCAACTCAATGTTCATGCATTTTGAAACGGAATGCTTTTACTTCTATGACTTAACTCTTACGTTTTTTTCCTTTGATTTGTTTTGTTACAATACTTAACTGTTTTAGTATTAGAAATACATTTTAGTCATTAGACCTAATCGCCATTGCGAATTTGAAAGCAATCAAATAATTTCAAAATCCTCCTTAACCACCTAACAACGTTTGGTTTAAGTATGTTTTAAAACAACAGCATCATCCAATAACAACAACAACTTAATTCGACTGTTTTTGAAATTGTGTTAATATTTTATTTAATTTAATTTTGTATTTCTTAAATTTCTTTAGAGCTAATGTTGGGGCTATTGATACAAGGCCAAAAGCACTGACGGCAGATGGTTTCTTTTAGGTATAAATTATGTGCCTGTGATGGTGTGTGTTTCTGTTTTTTTTCTCTCTCTCATCATTAACTCAAGCATCATATCGAAACGAATTAACTTTGATACCATAAACATATCTCCAAATTATGCCAAATAAAACATTTAAATCAAATCTAAGTCTTCATAACAACCACAACAACAACGACTCACAACATTAACCGTGATTCCTACCTAGTGTCCGTAAGGATGTGTGCCTTCTACCACTTCTACTGACTTTTGTGAGAATACCAAATTTTTCGTTGTTGTTTTCACTTTTATTGTGCTTGTTGTTACGTCTCTGTCTCTCTCTCTCTGTCGATTACTTCAATACGTTACATTTCATTACATGGTAAGCACTTTTTTGTGTCATTTGTTACACATTTCTACAAGCATTTAACAGCGGCCCATACCTCATAAGCAAGGCATTCGTATATATGCAGCACACCATCCACCATCACTAATGCATTTTCATCGATAAAACTTTTCGCCATCCATCGAAATCATTATGATTTGTTCAATCAATTGCCCATCACATTATAAACTGTCTTCAATGACTCAGTAAACACTGTTTTCACCATGCTTAAGGATTGCACTTATTATAAAATTACGCTTTTATAATTTTAATTGGCTATATGAAAGGTCTAAATCGTATACATAAGTAGATGTAGGAAAAATTTCACTTTAAATGGCTAATCCTCCTCCAGGAATAGTTGAGCGGGTAATATTAGTAGATCTTGAATAATTTTTTCATAGCCCCGTCTTTTCAGGAAACTAAAGTTTCAACGCTTTTTAATCTTCAGACCAATGTTGATTTGGTCCCAATACATTTGCAAACCAATCTGTGCTCAAAAATAATAAACGTAAACGTTTCCCTCAACTTGGAGACTACAAAAGAATGCAAATTCAAGTAACTTTCTGTTCTCCTCAAATAAAACATGGGAAAAAGTAATAAAAAGTTTGTATGACGATTATTGTTTTTGACCACAGAAATGTATTTTAAAATTAAATGATCAATAGGGTTACTAGTTTGCGAAATTTACATCCTAACACCAACATATTTACATCAAATTATTTGATCACTAACAACTCTTTATAATGCACGCTTTATTCGAGCCACACACCACAAACCTAACTTACTTTAACCACAAAGCAAATAACTGATTTTTCGCTCTCTGTCGCTATATCTGGAAACCATAACTTACCGATGAATTTGTTTCTTCAACTACTTCTGGTCTTGTACAAATAACCAATTTCAACGTGCTTCTTCTAACAAAACGATGTGAAATGCGTCGCATTGGGAGTAAAAGTTGATTCAAATTATGTTAGCCTACATTTAGGCATCATTTGAATGGAAGATTTAATTGCTTCCTGCCAAAGATCAACTTTTGCTTGCAATGACCGATTATATTGTGATTACTTTTGATATTGTAAACTAATGAAAACTAGACAACATATTCTTATCCACATACACATGACATCAGCGTAAATAAATGTTTTACATACACATACGATTACATAAAAAACACACCCAACACATTTTTGTTGTGCGTGCAACGCAACTAATCACTTTTCCGCGTTGTTTCCATTTTAATTGTTTTTAATTTTTAATAATTTTCTCTCTATTACTCTCTATTTCTTGCACGTTTGTTCATCACAGACACTGGGATGGTGGACCGCCCAGATATCAAAATCCACCCATGGCTCCACCAGCCTCCGAATACGAACGCCCACCGCCATATTATTATCCTGGAGCTACGGAACAGGACTAAGTGATCTATATTGAAATTCAGTTTTAAGGCGATTTTGATAAAAACATTAACACACACATACAAGTGTGTGAAGAAGAAGATAAAATAAATATGAAAATGAAAAAGAAAAAGAAAAAGCATACAGCAGAGACGCGAACCCGAACGCAAGTGCAACCAGCAACAACAAAACAGCCACAGTAAAGTAAAGTATCATAAAAAAAGAAAAACATAAACAAATTAGTAGACTTAAGAATGTTGATTGATGATCTTTGATGATACATTGAATTAAAACCGAAAGCGGAGAAGAGGTAGTATCATTCTGTTCACACTAAATATGTACGGCAGTTTTGTTGAGGACAACTGTCTTAAATTTTATTTAATTCGAAAGCTGAAATTCGATTCCTTTACATTTACATTGAAATTTTATTTGGAGTCTCGTGTGTGGTGAACACACGAGTCCAATATGTGAGACTGTATTCTAGGTTTTACGCGCTGTTAACTAAATTTGTTTATTTTTTCATGTGCTTTTTGAATTATTTTAGTTGCCCGTTTTTAAATTTTACAAAAAATTCCACGGAAAATTTTTATTAAACTTTGTACACTAATTTTTTTTGCTTGCTTACCTTGTTTTCTTTGAATTTTTAACGTTTTGATTTATTTAATTTTGTTCATTTTGAATTCGTTGTGCTTTTCTAAATAACAAACAATAGAACAATAAAGAAACATAATGGAAGATCGATCCAAAGGAAATTGTCGTTAACAAGTTTTTTGAGCATATTCCATATATATGGTATAGTATATGATAAAGTATATAATATATATGTAATGTGTGTGTAGTCAAAACATACGCTGTTTAGTTTCTGTTTTTAGCACTTAGTCTAAACAAATAATGTGAATTTTTAATTCGATTGAAAACGTAATGAAAACAAAAATGAGGAAAATACGATATTGGAATTTTTAATGGGAAAAATCGCTGTCAAAAAGGAAAATTGATTTGCAATTTTAATTGATTGGCATTAAAAAGTGTAAATGCAATTGTTTTAAAATATTTCCCGTTTTCTTAAGTTTATTTTTAATGCAAAGTAGAGAAACTCGTATTTAGCGTGTAAGTTTAGAGGAAATTGTATTTTGTGACGATGACACGATGAGATATTAAACAAAAACAAATGAAAAGAAAACAAGGAGAAATTCGTTCAATAGCATTGGAGTTATTAGTAGAGGAATAATACGAAGAAATGTCAAATGTAACATCAACAATGAATCAAACGGTTTGCAGTTAATGAAATGTTGCCAAAAAATAAAAAGAAAATAAAAGAAAATAATTAAAATTTGTAATACACACGAACACTTGAACTCAATTTTGCATTTAAATATGGTAGATGAGACATTTTTCGAATAGAATCACTCTAATTCTAAACTTAACATTTTACTAATCTGCAGCAGATTTTATGCGAAAGAAGGAAAACACATACACGTAAACAGTAAATACTACGGAATGCTTAAATTCTAAATTAAGCACAATGACATCATATTTGAAATTTGTGCAGTTGAACGCTGAAGTGTTGCAATCAAAAGTAAAAGACATAGAAATACCTTATAGAAATACGAGTACATACATTAATTCTATATTAACAAATAAATCAATTAGTAATTACCACAACTGAAAGAAAGAAAGAAAAAAAGAAGAGAAATCACGAAACGCATTTCAACAAACTACTTTCGCATATTTAATGTTTACACACACACACACCCCACACACACAAGCATCATTAATACTATTAACAAAATGGAAATATTACCGAGGAAGATCCATGTGAATTGGAAAGGTATACACCATTTCAAACTAAATCCATTTCTTTTGCCATTTTCCTTGGATTCTTACATAGAATATTGGTGTGAACTTTGACTCTCTCAACTGTTCCACACACACACACTTGAGCGTAAATATTAACCAAAATTGCATTTCCCGTAACTAAACGTTTTAGCGTGCAAATAACTAAAACCACAACAACAAAACAGCAAAAGTTGCGAAACTGCCATTTAATATTAGAAATTGTAGAAAATTTCCAAAATGAAATGAAAAATATATACACAAATGCAAACTCACATTCACACACACACTCACACACTCATACACATTTTCAAATCCAAAATCAATTTCAATTTGAAATGAAATGAAATCCCCCCTTCCCCAAAATGTATTTGGAAAACGTTTACATATTGTTTATATTTTAATTTTTAATTTTTTTTTAAATATACAATTAGGTATTACAAAAGAAAAACCTTTGCTGTATTTAGTTGTAATTCAGTTTTACATATATATATTTATATATGTATCGTATATGTATAAGAGGATATATAACAAGAAATTTTATTCAATAAGTTTTTTGCTAGTTCTTTATGTGTCTGTGTACGATGAGGATAAACTTCAAGTTATCTCTCCATACAATTATTAAATGAAAATTTATAAACAAACAAAGAAAACAAAAGTAAAATAAATAAATAATTATAAAACAACAAGAATTTTTGCATAAGTCATATTTAGATATTTTTAGCCATTAAAACATATAAAATATATTTAAAAAATAATAACTAAAAACATTTAATGACAAAAATCAACAGTAAACAGTAAACAAAAGGAAATTGTATGTAATGCAATGAAATTACAACAGAAAGAGATGAGAAAAACAAAACAAAGTAATGCAATTTAATCCATAAGAAAAGCAAATATTACATGCGAGAAAATATTGTCAAAACAAAGTGGAAAAACGAAATCATTAAAATTTCAAATAAAAATCATAAAACATTCAAAAATATTCATATTTGTTATTATTTATTGGGGCTTTATTAGCGCAGGCAATATACTTCGATTGAGTCTAGGCCGCAGATGTGTCGTTAACAGCACTACAGTGATGTGTCTTCATCAAGTGGCCACAACAGTCGAGTAGACACATCAGAAGCTGCTGTCTACCATAATAGCAATTCACACATGGAACACATAATAGGGATAATTATCAATTCATTGATCCCTAGCGGGTCATTCTAATGTTCAATGAAGATTTTTATGCTTAGATATCAATCGAAGTTCGAAGAAGAATATCAATATGCGATAGCAAACTGAAAAAAATACCGTTAAGTTGGACCAATATTTTATTTGAAATATTCTTTGAGAACCGCGTGCTTTCAAAGGCTTGCTATAAACAAATTAGTCACAAAAAATGCTTTCAAATGCTTCAAACTCAACGAATCTAAAGATAATCTCATTAAACATTTAATAGATCTCCCGCATCAACGATACACAAGCCTTGAAATAAATAATTAAAAACCAAAAACAATACAAATGAAGAACATTAAAACTGGATTGACAAAAAATGGCAGCAAAACCTAAAATTGGTTTGCACCACCACCGCTCCATCCATCGCCATCATCGAACTAATTAACAAAATGAATAATCAAGCCGGACCCCCGTACCCCATTAAAAGCGATTTGTTCACTTTCAAATATCCGCATTAGAATAACTTTGAATAGCTTTTAAGAGCAGTCAAACAAAGCGAACTGAAGAAAAAGTTGACAAAAAAATTCTAGAATGATTTAATGAGAAAAATGAAAAAACTCAAGCAACGAACTCGCTTCAGGTTTACACGGAAGTTTAAAAGGATTTTCTAATTGTGGCACAGAAGAAAAAAAAGCCACAATCACATGTGAATAATAAAATCCAAACAATTGTTAAATTTTTAAGACATTTTGCCGCTTTCGCAACTGTTGCTACGAAAAAAATACCAAAGGCGAGTTAAAGGTTATTTGTAATCTGATTTGACCATAAGCGTTTTTTTTTGTTGGCGTACATCTGTGTTGGGCGTATGTTGTAAGCATTTATACACGCTTAAATTGTATCTTGTTCAGTCAACTTATTGAATTTGCAATTGTTTCAAATTGATTTTGGTTAAATGTGGGCTGGCAACATTTCGCATGAAATTCCAAACAATTGTAGCTAATTTTAAGTAAGATGGCGTGGATTATTGTGTACACGAGCTTTAAAAAAGCATTTGAATGGAAGTTGTTAGGGTTTTAGCTTGGCTGGTCACAGGCAGTTGGGGTTTTCTTTCAGAGAAATTTTCATGGCACACTTTCTGGCTTCAATGGAGTCCCCATTGTGCTAAGCTTTTCTCTTAAAAACAAGAGTAAGGTTCACACAACACATGCTTCATATCAAGCCAAGATAAGCAGTGAAAAGGGCTTGGGTACTTATAGCACGTTGTTATGACGTTTTTTTTTTGTATTTGTCTTGTCATAATTTTATCTCGGTGTACATATCACATTTGATTGTTATTAGAATTGTAAATAAATACGTGTGTGTGGCTCAAATGGTTTCGGCTGGTTTTATAACACATTTTCCGCATCCGCATTTCTTAAGTGTGTTGTTACATTCGAAATCTTTAATGAAAATCTTCTGGTTTCTTCTTTTGCCAGCTTTTAATGGAAGTGACTTGCTTTATTTCGTATCCAGTTCGTGGCCTAAGTCTTTTGTTTTAACTTTTTCATTTTCCTTGGGTGCACCTGCATTCATTGTTGTCATAATATTGTTTCTTCTGTTATACTAACCCACTTTTACTTCATTCAATTCGTAACAGGGAAAAGCAATTGTAATTGAAAATTTTAGATTTATTTTTCAATTAAATTGTAAAAAGGTGTGGCGTTTAGTAATAGGGGACAAACCATATTTTTATGGTAGATGATAAAAAAAAATGTTAAGCCTCTCACTTTATATAATTTCGTTACCATTTTTAAAATAAAATCTTTCGTATTTAGGGCGTATACTTTACGTACTCTCAAGTACAAAGAACTCAGCTGAAACTCAAGACATTATACAATTTGTTTATTTAAATAATAGTTAAAAGTTAAAAATTTATTGGCTCAATTGGCACAGAGCAGCCGCCACAATACGAAATCACCTTTTGACTATTCAAGCATTTATTAAGTGGATGACCGTCCATTGAAGCGTTCATTTGGCAGTTGTCATTTGCTGGCTGTGACAGCGGCCATACATTTGCAACCAAAAAACCTCAAAAATAAAAATTAAAAAAAAAAAATCACCTTTTCGTACTTGAGGTATTTGCGGCCGCAAACAATGGCAAATTAGCGGATATTTTTTTCGCTGTAAATGAGTCCGCTCTTCCGCTTCTTGCTGAAATGCTCTGTGCTTGAGAACAAGAATATATTTATTCAAGTTTCTTATGGTCGACCACCGCCTCTACCACAAGCGGTGTGTATTTCATTCGATTTGCTTGAATTATTTGCACTGTTCAGCAGTTGGGCTGCGAAAAAAATTGCCATGAAGGAAACTCAAGGTGAACGGGAATAGGTTTGCTGACACTGATGGTGATGCCGATAGCCGAGATGACTGGGCACCGTTTCTAGCGGATATTAAAGGAAATTGAGTTGCCGTCATTTCCGTGTTGGAATTTATTTATTTAAATTAGAAAATACTTTTGAGCAATTTGATTTCTGAACATTTTGAAACACCTTCTGATTATGCAATATTTTATGTGTGAGTATACATACTTTCCAAAGCTTGTAACTCGCATGTAGTAGGCGTAAATCAATTTTTGTACAATTTCGCGTAATCACTTTATCGTTTAAGTAAATAAATACCCAGTCATTGCTTGCGTAATTTCTATTTAAACCGTTTTTTTGGAACCTTTGTGTATGTTTTGGTTTGTTTACAAATTAAGCGCTTTTGTTGTTGTGCTTACCACAGGGGGCGCAAGATTTGTTAATGGCGATACCAAATTTTCAAACTCTGCCCCAAAGAGCCTTAGGTGGAGCCTCCTCACCTTTACCTTCATATTTGGTGGAGACTTTTAAAGAAACGAACTTCAACTTAAAATGAAATGAAAGTGAAAATCTTTCACTTTGCCTGCCCAGAAGTAGCCAAAAATTATAAAAACAAAAACAACAACATAAACACAAAATAAACTCACGTCTTTAACCCACCCAGCGGCTGACTGACTAAAATGAAGCCTTTCTTTATTCAAAATGCCTCAACACGAAAATTTCACTTTCAATTTGTTTTTAGTATTTCTTTAATACAAAAAATTTAAATACAAAACCAAACTATAGCCATTTTGTCTTAGTGAAGGTTAGGCCGCGGACTTGATATTCAAATCATATAGAATTGGTGTGGAAGAAGTCAATTTTGAAAAGTCAATAACCCTCGGAGTTCGCTTTGAACGAAACAATCAAACAATGAAGGGGTTTAGGAAATTTTTCAATCAAATAAATTAATTTCTAATCTAAATTTGAATGCACTGAGAGATAAGAGCTTAGAACTAGAATCGCAGCTGCACTTTAAGTTAATGGAACAAATACCCAACATTTTAAGGTTAAGATTTTCTTTGAAGGCACTAGCCTCCACCGTAGCCTAGTTTTTTGTAAGTCTTTCTAAACAAATTATTTAAAAATTTTTCTTTTCGTGTATTGGTATTTTTATGAGTTCAAAATTATTCTAAAATCAAGTCAGCCATTAATTTCCACCAACCTTTCGTTCCCTGCGACCGAATTCAGTATGCAGCCGGTGCCGGTGCCGGTGCGTTGGAAAAATACGTTGTGGGTATGTAATTGCGTGGCATGTATTAAATTTTCACTTCTTGAGCTGGCTGACTGATGAAGATGTCTGTTTGTTTGTTGATTTTCCTCGCTCATCAGCCAAAGCAGTCATTAATGTGCAAATTTCGTGTTAACATTCATTCAAATGCCAAAGAAACAGAGCGTTTCATTTCTCATTTTGTTTTTGTTATTTTAATATATATTTTTTTTATTTTTTATTCGATTTCGAAAGCAAAACACCGGCAAAGAATATGAAATTTTAAATAAAAATAAAACAGAAATTATCAAAAACACGCAAGGTGCATTTATAATGCACACAAAAAAATTTCAAGTGAGTGAAATAAATTTAAAAATGATTTGTGGCAGAAACGAGGGAAATTTATGGCATGTCAAGCGTGTGAAGCTCAACTCTTGCATTTGATGTAAGCAGTAGCAGGAGTAGAATGCAGAATTTGAGAATTTCTGCAACTAAATATTTATAAGGAATTTTGTAAAGTTTTGTTTAAACATATTTTGGTATTTCAGAGAGTCCTGCAAAAGCATCCAGCTGTGAGAAGAAAATGTTAAAGTATCTTAAGTTTTGACAAACAATTGAACAATTTTTTTCAAGTTTTTTAGTTCTCTAAAAGAACACATTTTTATGAACTGTTGTTCTACAAATAATTTTAGATCCCCATGCTACCACACTTCATAAAATCACCTAAAACGCACGCAAAACATCAATCAAATCCAACAAATCGAAAAGTGATTGGCAGGCGTTGTTGTATCTAACGTATTTAAAAAAAACAGTTGGAAACAAAATTTCCTAACACTGGCAAAATTTATTAAATTAAATTGGCAGCAGTTGCCACCGGTTTACGAAAAAAAAATAAGTACAATTTTACAGCACATATGAGAGTGCACACAAACAGTCTACTGTGTGTGGCGCGATTGCGCGTGTGTGCAAACTTGTCAATTATAATTCCCCGCGCACATTTATGGACCGAAATGAACTTTCGCTTTCGTTCAAACTCAAATCAACGACCAGACCCAAACACAGCCAAGTCAGATGGACGTACGGACGGACAGAGAGATACAAGCATGACTTTGTGTTAATCGCGGGCGATCTAACTGCGTTAGTACTCGTTAAGTGGAGTTTTTTTTTTTTAGCAAATCTATATTTTTTATGTTTTTGTGAACTTTTTAAACAAAACCAAAATAAAATTGGGGGGAAAAATAAAAGCAACTGGCAGGCAGAATTAAATGCAAATTGGGGAGTAGCTGCAGGCATATCATTTGTGGTCACTGCTGCCGCTGGTCATAATTAGGTAAACAAAATTGTTACTATTATGAAACTAATATTTTTTTACGTATATATGTGTGTATTTTTGTTATTAATATTTATATTTTGGTTTTTTTTTAAATGCAAATTAGCTATTTGTTTCGCTTTCTTATATAGCGGCTGTTTTTTTGTGATTATGCAGTTGTGAAGTTAATGTTTTTCCCAAATCATTTCTTGTATTTTGTTTTGCTGTTTGCATTTTTAATTATTTTCTTCTTTTTTGGTTGCTGTTATGTTGTTTGCCGATTGATGTTTAGGTAAAACTGGCTGTAGGCCAAAGGTTTACACATTTTTATGTTAATTCGAATTATTTTATTGATGGTGATACTCGTAAAAGCATATGAAATAGGAACAGTTTAGTATTATTTAATTTGATTTGAAATATTCAAATTATGACATCGAACATGGAAATTTTGATCAATTCGAAATATTAAATTATAATAATATAACAGTTAATTCAATTAAGCAATATAAAAATCGGAGGATATACTTCAAAAGACGATTGTTTACTGAATCAAATTATGCTTTTATGTGGTAGGGGAGAACCAATCAATGAAGGGATTTTATCGAGAGTTTGTTTGTTCTCAAGTTCATTCATATATTTCACACCTAATTTAAAAATGTAAGAAAAATGTGTTCAAAAAAACCTAGAATTAAAAACAGTTCTGGAACCGTATTTGGCCAGGTCTAGTGCATTTTACATGGGGTTGATATGGGACAGTGAAATGCCATATCAAAATCATGGAGCAATTTTAGATGTGACAATGAACGACCGTAAAATAAAAATCCGATCGAAACCACCGAACAACATTACTTAATATCGGTTCTATATCGGCTACCCTTTTCCAACATTTTCCTTCAATGTGAATACATCTTCCGAGTCCATTTAATTTTTCAATAGTACAATCAATAACAGCTTCAATAACATTACATATTTCAAGTACTCAACATACTCTGTTAACATACAGCATAAGCAACATGCTGTGAGCCATTCAAACTCACACACATTAACATACCATTAAAGAACTCAGTTCGTTGTTTAAGTCTTTCGTTTTTCTAAGTCTTCCATTCGAACATAAACATGCTCAAAGCTTTGTGCAAGTAAAGGCGAAGCAATTGTTAATGCACATCACACACAAATGTTCCTCAGAAACTTTCAATGGCCATTGAGTGCTTTTTGCTGCAGTCGCCGCTATTGTGTGTACGAAGAAGAGGAAAAAACGCGAGACCAACACATGCGCAGCCGCAAAAGCGCTCATTCGGCGAGCGCACTGTGCTGTTACCGTTTTAGTTTTTGTCCAACGCGCTGCCTAAACGAATCAGTATCAGTTACCAAGTCCAACGAGTGAGATCGCAGCAACGGTTAGTGCAAACAGTGGAAATAGTTTGAAAAATTTTAATTTTTTATTTGAAAAATACTTTTATTTTTAAATATTAATTTAAAAGGACGAATACATTATTTTTTGAGTGCAAACAATAAACTCTCAAGTGCTAACAACTTTTTAATAATTTCCACGAGGAAATCAGCGGAAGTGCTGCATAAATTTCACTTTTCTTGGACAATTTGTTGTCGATTTCCACAAATTCATTTCGATTTAAGTCTTAATTTTCCATTGAATGAAAAACTGTGATTGTAATTGAATTGGTAATGAAAGTGGCCAACTGATTGTACAATAAAATTTTTACAATTTTACAATTTAATTACCACCATCAGTTTTAATTTCGTATTTTTTTTTTTTTATTTTCTTCAAAGACAGTTAATTGGTGCGCGTCGCAAATACAAGTGAAATTACATTTGATACACACTTTTCATTTGCGAGTGGTTGTTTGTTGTGCTTCATTTACTACTTCAAAACTGCCAATCTTCTACGAAATTTACTATTTTTTTTAATTGTTCAACCATCGCCTTTTTGCAGTGCAACTTTCGATACACTCAATTGGAGCTCAACTTTGCGGAGGAGAAATTGATTTTTATTCGAACGGGCGCGTCTAATACACAGAAAAAACTTCATAGTGGATACGCGTTTCAATAATCTCCTACCACTTCAACACAGTTAAAATGGTGAGTTATTCTTTGGAATTTTTCAATTAATTAAAATTTTATTGAACACATACACTTGATGGCAAAAATATTTACTTCGATTTATTTCGAGCACGCGAACTCTGGCAAATCGAAAGACTTCCAACACGAACTTGAATAAAATTAATAAAAAGTAAAAGTCCACAAGACTGGCGAATTGCCTGTGCGAGTTTCAGTTAATGGAAAATTTGATTTCCGATTAAGACATTTTTGGTTTATTTTATTTGTAACATGAGTTTAAAATTAGAGAAAAAAATATTAGTTGTAAAAAATGGCAAAAATTAAAAGCAATTTATTAGAGGAAAACACGTTCGAAAATTGTTAAAAAACACAATCTTGTACAAAAATCTGTGTTCATAATTTTGGAAACTTACCCATTTTTAAAACTATTAAAAATTGAGGAAAAAAACAGACAAACAGGCTTCTTTCCATATTATCACATCTAGCATCTAATAAAATCTCAATACGACTCTAAATTAATTTCCAAGCAAAGTGAAAACTTGAAAAACATGAAATACTGCCGCACGACACTCTATGGTCACAAAAGTTGAATAAAATAGTGTTTTTGAGCATGCGCATGTTTAACAGAAGGTTGACTATAATGGAGACATTCGACTAGAAACTCTATGAATTAATTTAAAATACATTTAATTTAGTTTTTTACTTCAGTCTATTTTATGGTGCAAAATAATTTGTAATTCATCCAAAATAATTTTCTTGATTCAAAAATAAATTTCCGTTAAACAAATAATTTAAAAAATTAAAATGTCCAAGTTTGCGCAATTTTCCAACCTTTTACCACTTAGAACAAAAGCCTGCTCTGTGCACTGCTATGCACAGCCAGCAGCAAATAACAACAAAGCAACTTAACAGTTCTTGCAAAAGTGTGTCACGCGACACAAACCACACGAACACCAGCATGGCGCAAGAACGTTTTACACATAAAACATAACTGAATGAATAAATAAATTGTCATAAAAGAATTGAATGTTGAAAGCAAAGTCAGCCACCAACACCAGCGATACCATCGACAGCAACAACAAACACCAAAGGTAGAGACAGTCACTTGCCATTCATTATGGTAAACAAAAGAATAAAATTGACAGTTGGCTGCAAAAAAAAAAGGAAGGAGAATAAGAAAAAAGAAGCAGCCTGTTGTGACGCAGGTGAAGGTAAACTTCAAAGTGAAGCGCACAAAATTTCACTTTCGTTGAGAAATTTTTAATTTTTCTGCCATTTTATCTCATTAAAATGCAATAAAAAGAAATGAATGTTGTTATTACCAAATGGCCCACCTCCTTTGGCTCATACATATCACTGAAAAGGTTTGCCTTTTTTTATCCAATTAAAAATAATACAAAACGTGTACTCCTTACGACCAACTATTAAACCCAAATTTGACACTGCCATTATGACAAACGTTCGAAAATATTACTAGCTGCCCAATTAACAAACAAATTACTTGCAATTTGTACTCGGCAAGTAAAAGTGACTACGCTTGCACGCCGCTCTACACCATTTCAGCACTATCCACCGAAATCAAAATTATTGGCAAATCAAAAACTGGTCTAAACCAACGTCAGACAACCCGAATAGTTCAAAAGACACAAAAGAGCCAAACCGAAACTCGTGTTCGCCGAAATTAGGTTTAAAAGACCCGAACGAGTCTGACCAGCTCCACAAATACATATTTTGACCATTTTCAGTGTTTTTTTCTTAAACTTTAATTCAGCAGGTTTGTCAATATTTTTACTGTTTATTATTCCTCAAAAAAAAAAGAAACAAATTCAACTCAACTGTTTCATATTTTTCTTGTGTGCCACAATCAACTAAAGACACAATTTGTTAACTTTGTTAACTTTGCCCTAAGGCAGAAACTATAACTTCAAAAAAATGAAGCCAATGAAGAAAAACATTAAACTATAAAATAAAGAAGAAAAAAATATGAAAACGTGTTAAAAAAGCCTCTGCAAAAGTCATTTGAGGCGGAATAAACAACTTTTCAGCATAATTGCAAATAATTACGCTTTATTGCTTGGCTTGAAGAATGGCTGAGCAGGAGGGGCCATGAGGTAGCTGAGTTTAACTAGTGCGTGGCATGTTTTGATTCAGTTTTTTTTTGGTTTAATTTGTACAAAATAAAGTCTAAAATTCAACAGAAAATAATCAGCAGCTAGCCACATCTACACACACACACACGCACACGCACACGACCAGACAAGACCGACTGGAGTTCCGTTGAGGAACTAAAAATGCCATGAAAATGATAAATAAATATTTATTAAATGCGAAAATGAAAGCCAACCAAGCCAACATACACGCCAAAAGAAGTAAACCAAAAGTTGAGCAACCAAAAGTTGTGGCTAGCAGCCGACTTTTTGTTGTTGTTGGTGTTTTATTTTTCTTGTGGTGATATCAAAACGCCTGCCGTATTTTGGCTGGGAAACGTGATTGGACTTTTAAACGGAATTGGACATGTTACTTTGAGTTGTTTTTGATATTGTAGTTTCGTTTCGTTTCGTTTCATTGTTGTTGTTTTTATTTAACAAATGTTTTTTTTTTCTTTTTTTATGTGATTTAATTTGGATTCCTACTTCCTATATAAGATTTGAGGCGAAGATTCGTTATGACGGCAATTATGATATAAGTTTGATTAGTTTCATTGACTGTAGGCGAGGTTGGGCTATTAAATATGTATCTATAACTAGAGATTGAGATTAGTTGAAGTTCATTTGGTATTAAAATGAAAAAGGCTTTTGCAGACAATTAACTGAATGAAAGATTTCGCTGGTAAAACGTATACGTTTCCGATTAACTTGTAGTAAATACACTTTCCCACTCGACTGACACTTCGAATTGTCCAATCATCCTTAGGCTCATTTCATCGAAACAAACAATCATTCAATAAATTACCTACATAAAAACAACAAAAAACGCTAATCACTCAAATTGAACTTTCCGCTTTGAGTTCAGCATTCAGCATATTGTTGTCTGTACAAAAACAAAAGCATAAGAAATTGTTTAATTGAAATGAAGCGGAGTATATGAATTGAAGTTTTCAAATTGACAGCTGGACATGTTAACAAAATTGAGGCAAACAAATGACGAAGAAAAATGTAGTGAGGGAAGACAGTATTTCACTTTCATTTGCGTAGAGGCATGAGACCATGACATCGGCAATAAGTGAGCTTGCATGCCATCAGCGGCCACCAAAGCGGCAGCAATTCAGCAAATCAACTCGGGAAAGACTTTCTCCCTTGGAGTGCTCATGAGCACTTTGTGTGTCGATATGTGCGCCAAATGTCATTTAAATTTGTTTTTGCTGGAGGTTCGGTTTTTTTTACTTTTTTTTTCTTCTTGATTGTGTATAATTTGTGTGTTTTTCTTTTCAAATAGGAAACTGAATGGAGGCAAGCCTCCAGGGAAGTGGGTAAAGCGAGCGTAAATAATTCACACAAAATTGCTGTTTCAGTTTTGGGGTAGCAGTCCAATTGAGAGGCATTTGTTCGACGTTGACGCTGTGCTTGTGACAATTTCAATGATAAATTGAGTGTGGAAATGCGTTTGTCTTTGAGTGTTATGAAATGATCTTACATGTTCAAGTTCGTTGCCCAAGTCTATTGTTTCCATTCATTTAAACAAAATACTTCGAATGCAAACCATAAAGTCTCATTACAAATCAATTTCAAACTTTCAATTCGCCTTTTTCTTTGACTGCTCAATTCTCAACTGGCCAGCCGTCAGCCAGCCAGCCAGCCAGCGAGTTCAATAACCACTTTATGCACATTTCGTTTTATTAATATTTCAAGCATATTATTTACGTTTGCAACGGTAAAGCCACCACACTCTCACATATGAGCATGAGCAGCCCAAAAACTATTTAAACATACACTTACAAAAGCAAAGTTAAAAAAAAGAAAAATATTAAGCAGCAAAGCCCACATTATTGCATAAAAAGTGAGCAAATGCACTTTTGAACAAAAAAAAACAAATTAAAATAAATCAGAAATAAACCACAAAACCTTTCAAAAGCATGAATTGTGAGTGCGCAACTAGACACACACACACACACACACACACTGGCATGCTGAAACTGAAATAAATTGTAATGAGATATTTGCGTTTTTAGCAAAAGTTAAAATGGAAAATAACTATCAACTCGCTGGCGCTGAAGTGTGCAATTGTCTCTTGACGACAAATAAAAATCGAAAAAAGTTTCGATTTTTCTTCTCTTTCGAATTTTATGGAAGCAGAGGCAGTAAGTAGTTGCAGCCAAGGCTGGTGTGGTTAGGTTTGAGGTTTCTAATTTATATATGAATTTTCGCTTTGCTTTACTTTGATTTGTATATTTTTGCTGCAGTTGTTCATGCCTTGAAGGCATACGCGAGCCTCAGCTCGGTTGAGTGAAAGGCACATGTGTGGTGACGCCGACTGTGCTCATATGGGTGTGAGCTGAGATCTATCGATATCACATATAATTCATATGATGCATGAATGCCCGCCTTGTTTGCAAAATACTTAATGTATTATTTGCCTCGATTGAATTTCCATAACTTTTCATAATGAAGAAACAATAAATTAAATTAAATCAAAATTGAAAAAAAAATATACAAATCAAAGTTAATTAATACAAAAGAGATTTATAATACAACCAAGAAATCAAATAAGTTCGTTTCTTGATTCTTTCCTTTGTCATACTTTTCCCACTAAGCTAATATTCTAATCCGTTTCAATTAGTCTTTCAATAAACCCAAGTTGGTTAGCAGTTCATTTCTGTGGAGCAACAAAGCAAACCTGTTGCATTGCCATATTGTCTTCAATATTGATATTAAAAAAAAGAAAGAAAATCACTTGCAAGACACCAGCCAAGAGGTAACTAGCCGACCTTGTTGTCATATAAACACACTTGATCCAGGCAACTTATACGGACAAAAAAAAACACAAAATCCACTTTTATTTTAACGAGCATAAATATATTGAAACACAAAAAATAATAATGAAAAAGTAAACTGCCAACTTATTCAATATTAAAAAGAAAAAGCTCAGAAAAAAGAAGCCGTCATTGAGTGCGGCAATTAAACGTGCACCACCACACAGCAACTCACAAATAAACAACACTTAAACACCTCACACAAGTGGCTTGTCAACTTAGCACCGCCGTGCGTTGACTGAATTGGCCAGGCGACTTGGAACAAAAAAACCGAAATGCTCAGAAGCAACGGCAGCCTTTTGCCCAGTCAAGTTAATTTAATTTATTTAAACAAACACACAAGTGGCAATTCTTGTTAACTGGGACTTGCCATGGGCCATGTGAGCTACGAACTATACGCAGTAAATGTAGAATAACTTCCTGCTTAACGAAAATCGAAACTGTAGAATAACAGAAGCCACAAATGACAAATCACTTGGTTGATTTATACAAAATTAAACAACAAAGAATTTGATGAAATATTTTTGAGACACTTGAATTGCAAATTAGACTGAATTTAGCAATACAAATTGCAAATGACCTCAACATTGTAGTTTGTCAAATCATTTAAAAAAAGTTCATTGAATTCTAAACTCAAAGCCCACAAAGCTGTATTAACGACGAAACCTTTTCCGAACACTTTACTTAATTAAACGCTTTTGTTTTACTAATTTGCCAATCCATGGTTAATGCGTGTGGTTAATTGAATTTAACATTTTTGTCATTTGTCATTAAAGCAAGAAACGATCGAATGCGTTGTGATTTATTTGTGTCAATAGCAAAGCAATAAATCAAAAATTTATTAAATCACTTTAACCCAGAAAAACCAAACAAAAGTCCGAAGACCACAAACGTGGAGTGGACATTTTTAGGAAAAATTGTGTAGAGGTCATTGTGTAAATAAAAGTAAATTTTCCGTAATTTCATCCCAAAAACAAAAGACTTGGGCAACACTCAGTTTAATTTATTGATTCTTGTGAAACTTTTTTTATTTTTGTAAATTGAATTAATGGTATCGCATGGAAAAATAATTCAAAAAACTTTTCAATCAATATTTTAATTAACCGGCCAACAATGAAAGCATAATAGCTAAAACGCTCGCATGGAAAACAAAATCATAATAATAATTTACAAAAGAAATGGCTAAAAAGATTATGTAAAATCACAAAAAGCACGCAGCGGCAGGTTCAAAACTCACACGCCACAGACCGCAATCTTCATTTCATATCTTATACGATTTCGATACGATTTGTGGCGTTTCTCGCAAGAAACTCAAGGCATTAAGATGTATGAAGTTTGGCCAATGAAGCTCGCGCTCACAACTTATTGTTTCGCAATCGCTTTCGCATAACAATTACAACTAATTAACACACAACATTTTGTGGCGGCTGCTGTCTGCTGATGTGGTTGATCACTCCGCAAATGTTAAAGACTGAACCGAAATGACAACTTAGCTGTGTTTGTTTTTCCACTTTTTTTTTGTATTTTTAATTTTATCATTTTGAATTTGATGTGTTATGTCATAAAAGTTTTAACAGTTAACTGTTTGCATTATAACTTTCTACCATTTTAAAATATTAAATAATATTTAATAATGTGAGAAATGTGTATTAAAAAATGTGTGGAAATTTGAGTTTATTTTTAAATAATAAAACAGAAATAGTTTGATAAGAAAAATTTAGTATAAAGAAGGTACAATGGTACAAAAATCTGGAGAGCTTTAATTCCATATATAAAATTTGTGTGAACCCAAGTACAGTCAATCCAGATCTTGGATTTTTCCAAAGAGTGCATGGCATGAGCTCTCCTGAAGCCGCCAGTGTACCTAAAAAGCTGTACTTGGGCATATGTTTTTATGAGCCCGTGATGCCGTTACTTAACATACATCTCCCGATATAATCTAACCTATGGGTAGTAAGACAGATTTCTATTTTCTATTGTAGACAGGCTATTAACTACTTAGGTACCTCCTGAAAATTTACTTTAAAATTAATACCTTGCAACTTCAGCCAGTGGGTTTCGTGAAACTTTTCTGCCTTGGTTGCCACAACAACCTCATCATTATCTGCAATGAAAATCTATTAAAACACAATTTCGTTTATGCATAAAAACTAGTTTTCATTGAAATTTTCCACCACTCCTAGCCGAATTGTGACCCAAACACTAAACACTAAACGTGTTGAAGACATCACACATTGTGTGCCTGCAAGTCTCAGCAGCAGGTCTGGCCTGCCACTCTGTCAAGTGCAGATTTCACTTGCGGAAATAATCTTCATAGTTGAATATGCAAAGAGGCCCATGCAATTTTAAACATGTCTCAAGGCAGTTACTCGGCTCAGAGTCTAGCCTAAAGGCTTCATTAAACTATTTTCGTAAGTACATTCATGTATCCAGTGACAACCGCAAAGTCTTGTAACTTTTAGTGTTACTTGGTTAAGTGATGCAAGACATTATTTTCCGCCATTATAAGCAATGGTTGTGGAAATAAGGAACTAATACTGCGACTTTTATATAATCGAAATGTTTCCACATAAGTCAAATGAGAGATGTGGGCTTCAAGCTACTTCAAAGTCAGGTGGAGTACAAAAATGTTCATAAAAATCCTCGGCCTTATCATCAAAATCTTATTAATCAAGTTAGTTGCTTCAGTCTTTTGTTTCTTCGTAAAATTCAAATTTAATTTCCTTACATAAACTTTAAACAATCGATGAAAACTTTGATGAGCCTTTAACCTTTTCACACAAACCTGTTGCTGCAATAAGCGCATAAAAATATAAAAAATGGTTAAATTGTTTTGAAACAACACATGGGGCCAATTAAATAAGTGTTAATATCAACTTGTATGGCTGTGACAGCTGATGAAGATGTTTCGCGCTCTGCTTAGCTGCTTAAAGACAAGCTTTGCTTATGCATATTAATAATTGAATTGATATGCAGTACAATTGAGTTAAATGGTAATGTGAAAAAACCCCAGCAGCTTAATGAAATGTTACATTTTATTGCACTTGTCTTTTGGATAATTTTATGAAAAAAATGGTGGTTAATAAAGTTGTTTCTTTATTTGTACCTACTAATTATTCATATTAGTGACTTTTTTCTTAGTCGTTGAGGTTGTTTCTTCTATTTTTTTGCAAGCTTTCCCTTTCAATGAACTCATGAATATACTCTGGTGCTTGTGTGTCTGTGTATTTATGCGTATTGGTGAAATTTGCATTCAATTAGTGATTGGCGTATTTAACGACTTCTTTTTTTATTATTTTTTAATGCTGCGTCGTAGTTAATTTGATAAATGCCACAATAGTATGGAAATAAACTATTTATGGCCTTTAATTTTATTACTTCGTGGAAAGTTAACCTTTGCGAAGGGGAGTAAAAATAAAAGACAAGCAGAATGCAGTAGTAGGAATGTATTTAAAATTAAATCACCAAAAATGTTAATAACTTCCGTGACAAATAAAAAAAGCAAATATAATTCAGTTCACTTCACACCCAGAGTCTAACGAAACGTTTTTGTAAAAGGTCAACATCACAATTTAATCGAAAGCATTGCCACATAACTCAATTTTACCAGTTTTCTGTTTAATATTTGATAATAAACCGTTTGATATATTTCGCAAATATTGCACTTTTGCTTGGTCTTTTTTCTTGGAGCGTCTTCTTCTTCATCGCTCAAATTCAGGTCAAGAAAGGCTGTTGATATTTTGTGCAGAATCTTTTGAATGATGTTGAACTTTAAAACTGGCAGCCACTTCACTTTTATTTCAACGTTTTTCAAAGTGAAGATGACACTATGCCACTGACTGACATTTAAGTTGTCCACAGTTTGTAGACCAAAAATTAACACAATTTATAAATTTTTGAGGTGTCAAAAACTAAAATGTAGATCATTTCAAAGTTTATCATTTATAAAAATGTAAGTTCGTGTCTTCAGTTTTAGGTATTTATTTGTGACTGTTTACCTTCTTAATTGCCATCTTAAATTTGTATCAATTATATAACGTGAAATTATTTCGCTACAACAAACTACATTTGCAGCAGCTTGGCATTAATGTGACAATGACAAATTGCCAAATTCCGTGGCAAATCACAAAAACTGACTGACTGACGGCAAACAGCAGCAGCATAAGCCATTTATCATGACAGAGCGAACGAACGAAGGCAACAACTATTAATGCCAACTAAGCGTTGCTACGAAAAAAAGCAACAGCTCCACAACACCACAAGAAGTTGTACATAATTTTTGGTGGCATAACATTTATGCCAACAGAAGAAAAAAACGGAAAATAAATTCTATTGACAAATGAGTGGAACGGAAGTTGGGTGTTGAGTGTTGACTAGCGTGTGTGTGTGTGTCTGGTGAATTGCGAAATTATGCAATTCTTGGTTTCATAGAAGAATTCCCATCACATGGTGACTCTGACTCTGTAGCCAGATGGAATTGTGGCAAGAACACACTCACATTAAATGATATGTTAAGCGTGTAAGCAAAACGTCAATTTAAACTTGAGTTAAGCGACGCTCAAAAAGCTTCAACCAGCTTCAAGGACAATTGCAAATTGCAACAACAGCTTTAACCTGTTGCCGGCAACATGCATAAGAAAGACTCATTAACCGCCTTATCGCAGCATCTCTGCATAACTTTAAATATATTCTGTACAAAAACGTATAAGCACATGCGAGTAACTTTTGGTTTTTGTTTTCAATTTGGTTTTTTTGCTGCATTTTATCTCGACAAAAATATCAAAAGAAGTTTTTCCACCTTACTTGGCTCAGGTTGAAGTGAAGACTGGCTCGCTCATGTGCTTCAGTGGCTATGACGTCTTGTGTTTGCTTCCTTTTCAGCGCCACACAAGGTCGTAGCATTTAGTTTCGAAATGAAAATGAAATTTGTTGTATGTTAATGGCCAATAAAGGCAAAAGAAATCCGTGTTTATCCTTTATTTGTTTTATGTTTAACGTCTGCTTGTCTCTGTGGTGTTGGCTGCACACACATCCTGTGTTTACGTTATGCTTGGCTGCTTTTGTTACTTGACAAACTCCTCACGTTTTTGTCATAAACGTTTATGACGCCCTACAATAAAAGATTTTTTATGATGAAATTATCAGACACTTTTGCTTTTGTCGGAAATGGGTGTGTGGCTTACGATTTAAAATTATATGTTGCCATTTAACAACAACAAAAAAACCCACAAAATGGGACCTCGTCTTTTTGCTCAGCTCTGAGATTTCAGTCTTTTGTTTACCATTCGGTGAATAGAAGTTAGTGAACCACCTTTAATGAAATACCATTGACCATAACCATAACACCGATTCATGGTCAATATTAAAGCAGATTTATTATTCTAATTAAATCAACTTTTCCATCACTGCGGCCCGCTGTTTATTAATCATGCCTTCAAGTCCGAACAAGAACCGATACCCGCATCTAGCATCATCTGGTCTCATGACTAATATAAGCAAATATTTCACATATCAACCAAAGATTATTTCTATTTTGTGTATAAAATGGCAGCTATTCAAACCTAATCATAATTTAAATACAAATTTTAAAGTTTATGACCATAGAAGAATTTAGTAAAAATACAAATGTTGAATTAAGAAGTTTATCGACCAACGGCCAAAGACTTAACGAATTTCATCAATCGACGACGACGACGAAGACTACAACGTCGTATATAAATGACTTGTCGACCTTGTTAACAACCACATTTCAGTTAGCCAGCTCTAGCCACACTTAAACTACAGAAAACCACCAACGTAGTGAAAAAAGCTAACAGCAGCAGAAAAACCTAATGAAATGAAAACAATTCCAAATCGTATTGAAGCGAACACAAATCGGTCGTTTTAGAATTTCATACAAAAATCTAGTCTGAAATGAAATGCCTGGCAAATCGAGCAATGACTTGAACGCGTTCCAGGCCATTCTATTGATCAATTTACTGAAGAAAAAAACGTAGCAGTCTGCATATCAGTGTGTATGTTACTTGTGCATTATGTATAGCTAAAAACAATAACAACCACAACTAATGACACTCGGGCCGCGGGCAAAGAAACGTCAGCTGGCTCCATACTCTGTCCGAGTATTGCAAATATCAAAAAGTGGAGTGAAATTAACTCGTACTTGGGAGTGTTTAGTGGGATATTAGCATACCAGTTTTTTGCCACCACTAAAATTCTAAGAATACAAAGTAATTACTTTTGTGTTTTGCTTAGAATACCAAGTGGAACATAGAAAGGAAAATGAACTAAAACAAAAGTTAGGTTAGTTTGAATGATTTTTTTTACTTTCAAACTAAAAACTAAACTGAAAAGCAATTTATCCTCAACTAAACGTGGCTCGATCAAAGATAAAATTCCAATTTCATTGTGCGATTAACAAGAGATTAATATAATAATAATAATTTGGATTCAACTAAAGTTAATTGCTTAGTTAGCCACAAAAACGTCCCATTAAATGCGATTTGCTATTTATTTTGTACGTTACCCAACGCAAGTATTGGGCAATTGTGGCTGTTTGTAAAATTCAATTTCAACTTGGCAATAAGTCACCAAGCTAAACGTGCCCCAGTCGAGCTGACGCAACTGCAAAAAATGTCTGCGCGAAAAACTGAAGAAAATACTAGACCGCTGAAGTAACGGCGATAGACAAGCGGTAAAAAAGAAAAAATGGCAAATGAAATAGAAATAAAATGAAAATGCGACTTTGTCTGCTCAGAGTTCTTATTTTTTTTCTCATTTCAAATTGGCGCTCATGATCAAAAGGTGTTTGATTACTAAAATAGATTCGAAAGAATTTGTTCGTGTTTAGCAGATATACATTTTTTCAATTAATTTGTTTTATAGCAAAGACTAAAAATTTAATTGAAAGTTTGTGACTTGAGTCTTTTGTTTTAATGGCTAACACACTTTTATTGCCCAGCGAAGTTGATTGACCACTAGATCTATTTTATCAATCTCGTGTAAAATACAATTTTGACAAATTTTCTCTCCAGTCAATCGAATCCATTCGTTTCGTATATCTGAAATCATTGATTTATTGCGGCTGTTATAATATTTCGTTGCTGGCTTTGTTGCTATTGTTGTCGTTTCTTGTTGTTATATTAAATTAAATTTTATGCTCTTGCTGACCGAAATTAAGCTCAAGGTGAGTCAATCCAAAAAAATACAACGAAACAAAAAGTTAACAAAAAACTTAACAAAACAAACAAAATAAAAACACAAATGCGCTGTGAACTGTGAGCGTTGCAAACAATGAACATGTGCAGCTTATTTAGTTTTTTCTGCTTCTTCTTTTTTTCTTGTGTATTTCGGAAACATAATTTATTTATTCTCAAGCAAGCAGAGGTGGCCATTACTTTGCTATTTTAAAGCAGTTCATTAGTTTTTTGTCTTCTACTTTTTGTTCAAACAACAATAAAGACAACAAAGAAACAACGAACCAGTTAATGGCTTAACGGTTAAGACAAGTTGATGATGATTGTGAGCCGCAGCGGAGATTTGAGGAAATGAAATCGAAACAATTTGGGGTTTTCAATCGGCATTCCTTCAATCGCATCCAAATTGCATTTTCTAAACTACAAAGTACAATATTTATTTTCTCCTAAAAGTTTATCTGGTGATTTATACACTGAATTCCCACACGACGTAGTGCTGAGACATGTCTCAATACATTTTATTACCATTCAGCAGTTTTCACTGCAACACACAGACCGGCCAAGCGACAGCCAACAAAACCATTCACCCAAAAGGAATGTTGCATTTTTTTTTAAATATTCTTTTTTTTTTGCAAGCTGGCTTTCATTGGAGTTGCATAGAAAATTTGCCATATGGCAGGAAAAAAAACCGTGCCCAAAACTCAAATCCAAATTCACGCCACGACAATGTGGTCAACTGAAATGGCAGTTGTGCATTGGCGGCAGTGTGTGTTTGTTTAACTTCACCAAATACGCCAACTTGCTAGGCTGAGCCAAAATGGACGCCAAATGAAATGGTATAGACAAATGAGCTGAAAAACACTCTTTTTACGTAAGAGCGCCGCGCCAATATCGCTTACGACGTACAGTGAAAACTGAAATTGAAAATTTTCGTTCATTAGCGGCCAGACCGTGGAAAATCGCTGGCGAATACTTGCGAATTCAAGACAACATGAAAAAATTCCCGCACGTTTACGTCGTTTTTTTTCGCTGATTTTAGCCAAAACAAAATGTTCACTAAAACATAATTTTCAAAAGTAGGAAAATAATCAGTAAAAAAAAACACTTATGTAAACAGAAATTAGTTATGGTAAGTGGTGTCTGTGTGTGTGTGTGTGTGCGCCTGGCCAACAAGCCAACATTAGCGTAATCAGTGTGTGCATTTATGGTGAGGTAATGGCAGAAGAATGTTTACACAATAAAAGAAAAAACGAAAAATATTGAAGGAAGTTTTATTGAAAAACGAAAGACTTGAGCAAGAAACTTGTTGAAATAAACTTGGGATTGTTTTCTTCATTATTAATTCCTAAATACAATCGTTTCAAAATATAAATTGAAATATTCAAAATTCACTTAATTGATTTTGACATCCGATTTGCCAAATACGAAATAATTTGTATTCCTTCGCGAACTTTGTAGAAACTTCCGTTAAATTCTAATCTTTTCTGTGCGAAATTTCTCAGCCAAATTGAAAGTTGTTATTTAGCAATGAAAAGAGAAAAAACGACAAAAATTAAAATCAAATTTTCAAAATACACCAACATACGAAACGAACTTGTTAAGCCTGTTCTCTGCTCACCGACAAGGAACTTTTTTCGTTTTTAAAATTCAGGCTTCAGTCATTTTGGTCATGTTCGCCTTTAATAATTTGCATAAAACAAACAAGTTTCACTTTTTTCTTTACAAAATTGACTCACACGCTTTTTTGGACACTTCTAGGCAATAAATTTCAATAAAATCACAAAAGTTTCGCAACGGAAAAGAATTTTTGCCAAGTATTTATATTGTGGCAATAAATTTATTGTAGGAACTTCTTTGTTTTTGGTCACTGCGGCTAATTAATTTACATAAATGAGCAAAACGACCTTGAGAGACAACAAATTTGAATTATAAGCATTTGAAAATACAAGAAATAATTCTAAAAAACGAATTTACTGAATAATTCCAAATTCATACAAGAAAAAGTGTTTAAGAAACCATTACAACAAATCCAAAGCCCAGCCATTTGCTCAGAATTTCCAACTCCAGTTTAGTTGTGGTTTTTTCTACTTGATTGACCGCTACTTGAGTGCCACTTACAGTTACACGTTCTACTCGTTCATTTAAGAGCTTACGACATTTACCCGCTCAACTTGAATCCATTCAGACACTTAAACAGAATTTGGCAAATTGTGCGGCTGAAATTGTTTATTTTTTTGTTTGTTTTTGTTGTACCATATGCCCAGCCTAAATTGAAAATAACGGTTTTGATTGAGATTTTGACAGTTCGCTGTTGACATTTTGCATTTTAAACGTTTTGGCTGTTGCGCCACTGCTGCTGCTAGCTAGCACCTTCCAAGTCGTTCTAAGTTGTTCTAAATACATTTTGTATTTTTTGCTGTTGTTGCGGTGTGCGGCATAACAAATTTAAGACAATTTTGTCTTTGTAGCAGCATTTTGGTAATATTGCTGTTGGTGGATATTATTAGTATTTCGAAGTATTTCGTCGCAAATGTAGGTGAGTGGGTTTTAATGGGAACATAAAATGTTACGATTTTTTCGGTAGGTTACGAAATGGTACGAGAAAAAGTTTTTGTTTCTTTTTGCAATTCATTTAAATTTGATTTTAAAACAAATTCTATTTTAGTATTTAATATGACGTTCTGTATTTTGATGATCGAATATGTTCGAAGTGGCCAACTCAAATCCCATTTTTATGAAGTCTCTATGAACCTTTTCTTCATCAATCGTTGTGATTTATTTAAAACATTCAACCTAACCAATAAAATTTTATAAAAAAACATTTAAAGTAAATTCAAAGCGTTCCACACTCCATCACCAAACGCAATGACAATACCTTGAAGAGGTGAGTGACCAAGTGTCATCTAATTGGCCAGTTGTGAAAGGGATTTGTCTTCTTCTTTCATTCAATGTTCAGCCACCGAAAAACATTTCAAAGTCAAAAACCTTTATTACGATTTATGAACGGAAAATAAAATAGGTGTAAATTATGACAGAGCAAATTGTATGACTGTTGTAAATTTACGATTGCTATGAAGTGGATATAAAAGCATGGCGAGCACATTTAATTAGTGCCGAGCTGGGCTTTTTCGTTGGTTTGGGCTTGAATGGGCAGCGAGCGAGCGGCTTCGGTGTTGGTCGTGAACTGGGTCAATGTCAAATTGAATTGTAGTTAATTTGAACTAAAAATAACAAAAAGTTTTCTTCATTACAAAATTTGATTCGTATGCGAAAGAGCCCTTCAACCCACTCCAAAGGTGGACTTCTGATTGACACAGTGATTAGAATACAAATGTAATTACAAAGGTCAACTGTCGTCGTGAATTGAACACATTTTAAATATGAATTAATTACTTTTGCATAAAAAGCTCATAATTTGTGGCTAATTTCCTCTCGTTGTCAGTGGAATAATAAACTTCAAATTCAAACCTGAAACAGTCAAAATCTGACACTTGCCTCCACCGTCAAATGGCGGCCTTCGTGGTCTTGTTCCAAATTAGTCAAAATCAAAAACGAAAAGTAACAAAAAATTCGGCCAACTAAAATAATTGTGAAATTTGCAAACAAAAAAAACACACTTTGTTTTTAGATTAATGAATTTTTTGTATTGCATTGGTGTATTTTGTATGTTTGCTGCCGAAATTTAAATGCAAAACTCATTAAGATTTATTGGCACACAAAATTAATTTTTAATTGATTTCGTTCATTTAGAAAAACAAACATTTTGAGCATTTCGATAATTGATGCAAATTCACTAATGCGCCACAGCGCGTGTTGTCGGAAATCGTATGCAGTTCAATTAATTTTACCGGATTTTAGTTTTATTTTTTCCTTTTATTCAAAATACTCATGATTTTCTCGTTTCTTTGCAGTTACCGCCGCGGTTATTAAAAATCGCCTTTATAATATGCCTCATAGTTGTCCTATTTTCACAATCAACGGACAGTGCACAAAGTAAGTAAAATTTCTGATTAAAATTGCTGATTAAAATTTGAAAACATAAATTAAAATTTAAAAAAAAAACTATCAGGACTATTCTGGCGTGGTGACAAGTTTTTAACCGAGCAGGATGCAATATAGCCAATATGAAAGTTTAGAAAAGTAGAGTTAATCGATTTGTCAACTGAATGGCTCACTTAATTATAAGGACTTTGAACTACGAACCAGGGACTAACTGAAAACCCATTTAAAAATTATAGTAGCTAAAGAACTTCTATGTCGTTTTTGGGGATCTAAATTAAAAATATTTTTTATTTCCATAAATCTTTTAATTTGTTGTTATTAAATTGACTCCTTCTTTGCGCTTAACATTATATTTTCCTATTACAAGCAAAAATTGTGTTTTCGCAGTAAATATGGAAATCGTCTAAGCTGTGGCTGTGATGACCCAAATTCCATTGAGCTCGCCCGCACAATTCATCTTCAAATCACGATATTTTTCTACACATTTTTTCTATGAAACGATTGCGATTGCAGCAGTAATCTTTCGTGAATAGTCATAAAACAAAGCAACAATTGAAATTTTATTATTCCATTGCGAAGAACAATTAAGACACATTTTGAGTTAAGACAAAAGTCGTGCCCACAATTAACTTGGCTAAAAGGCATTTAAGAAATTTTTCCAAGAGTCGATCTGTGCAGCAGCAGCTGTTGGCTATTGCAACCGTTGCTTTTGCATGTAGTAGGAGTAGAAAAAGAATTATGCAAATGGTGCAGCAGATTTTTAGCATCAAAACGTGACGTTAATAAATTTTATTCTATCGCAGCAATCAAATCGGCAGCAGCGGCAGCAATATTGCCACACAGCAATTTGCCAAAATACTGAAATCCGCTAATCGACGTCACAATCTTAATTTGCAATTGCCTGTCATAAACTCTCATTTCGACAGCAGCGACAGGCCATAAGATATGTATTTTGGATATTGTACATTTTTTCGCTTTGATTGATGAACTAAGTCGAAGGTGTCGATCGACCAGCATCTGCGGAAGTCCCATTCTCAGTTGTTTCGTTTCGTTTCGTCTTCGTTAATTGTGTTTATCTTCGATTTAAATAAGCTTAACAATTTGGTAATTGTGCGCTGTTGACAGCTAAGGTCAAGTGTTTTGCCCAGTGAAGTGATGTCTGATGTTCGAGATGCATGAATTGACGTTTATGTTGAATAAATTGACTTTTACTTGGCCGGGCTTCTGAAGAGGATCTCATACTCGTTGGCTGATGCGATGAGTGTATGACATTTACAGATAGTTTAGACAAGATAATTAACCACTTGAGGGAGACATGTGGGTGTTCTAACCATTCAAGCCTTTCTACCATAATATTTCCATACTTTTATACCCACGCCAGTTGATCTGTAGAATGTATAATGGAACTAGAAAATATTTTCTAATCATTTTTATTTTCAACTTGTAGCTAAAACTCGCCGAAGACTCCGTCGTCCCACATCATCGCCTGCTGCTGCCTCGTCGGGTTCGCGCAGCAATATTGTTGCGTCGAAAAAGTCCACTGAAGCCCCAGCCGATGAAGCTGAAAAGCGCATCGACCAACAGCCGCAGTCCTCCACTACGAGTGTGACACGTTCGCGCGTACGCTCCAAGTCCAAGTTGCGTGGTGCTGGTGCGGCGGCCGGAGGTACTGCTTTGATTGCCAGCGGTTCATCGCTGAAGGGCAAGAAAACCAAAATCGATGATGGCGGCAAGAAGATTGTCTGCTACTATACCAACTGGTCGCAGTATCGCGTCAAGCTTGGCAAATTCGTGCCCGAGGATATACCCGCTGATCTGTGCACCCACATCATCTTTGCCTTTGGTTGGCTGAAGAAGAACAAGCTGAGCTCGTACGAGTCGAATGATGAGACCAAGGATACTGTGCCCGGCTTGTATGACCGTATGATGACTCTGAAGAAGAGCAATCCAAAGTTGAAGGTAATTTATAAAAAAAACGATGAATGACAAAAATTCTTTAACGATCGCCTGTTCGTTCTTCTTCACAGATTCTTCTTGCCTTGGGCGGCTGGTCGTTCGGCACTCAAAAATTCAAGGACATGTCCGCCACCCGTTACACCCGTCAGACTTTCATCTACTCTGCCATACCGTTCTTGCGCAAACGCGGCTTCGATGGTCTCGATATGGATTGGGAGTACCCCAAGGGTTCCGATGACAAAAAGAACTTTGTTCTCCTGCTGAAGGAATTGCGCGAAGCCTTTGAGGCTGAAGCTCAGGAATTGAAGAAGCAACGTTTGCTCTTGACTGCTGCCGTGCCCGTGGGTCCCGATAACATTCGCGGAGGCTATGATGTGCCCGCCGTGGCCAGCTACTTGGACTTTATCAATTTGATGGCCTACGATTTCCATGGCAAATGGGAACGTGAGACTGGTCATAATGCTCCTCTGTATGCCCCCTCAACCGATTCGGAATGGAGAAAACAATTGTCGGTGGACAATGCGGCCAGTTTGTGGGTTAAGATGGGCGCTCCCAAGGAGAAACTTATCATTGGTAGGATTTTTGCGGCAAAACATGTGTTACGCAACTGAATAACACATTTGATTCTAGGTATGCCTACTTATGGACGCTCATTCACTTTGGCCAACACTGCCAAGCACGGTCCAAATGCTCCAGCCACTGGTGGCGGACGCGAAGGCGTCTACACCAAGGAAAGCGGTTTCCTTGCGTACTACGAAATCTGTGAGATGTTGCTGAATGGCGCCGTTTACGTTTGGGACGATGAGATGAAGGTGCCTTACATGGTTGATGGTGATCAGGTGGGTTTCGGAAGGAAGGAAAAGTACGAAAAGAAAAGTCCTTCATAAGAGAATTTGTCTACTTTAGTGGGTTGGCTTCGATGATGAACGCGCTATTCGCTATAAAATGAACTGGATTAAGACGAACGGCTATGGCGGCGCCATGGTCTGGACCGTTGACATGGACGACTTCAAGGGCGAAGTTTGTGGAGGAAATGTGAAATATCCTCTGATTGGAGCCATGCGTGAAGAACTTCTGGGTATTTCACGTGGCAAAGAGGCCAAGGATGTGAACTGGACCGCTGTGGCCTCCACGTTCGAGGACTTGGAAGAGGAGGTAAGAAGCTTTTATCAATTCACCAAATGTAATTTGCAAATAAATAAATAAAATTTGCAGTTCGAAAAGCCCGAGCCCATTAAGATTTCCGTGGATGAGGTTCTCAGCAAGGTGCGCAAGCCAACCAAGAAGCAAAGAATCAAGGCTGGTTTGGTGGCCAGCGAAACGAACTGTGAGTGAGAGCAAATGTTTAACAAAATCAGATTTAACGTTTATTTTTCCCATTCCAGCACGTCCCGCCCAAGTCTTCTGCTATCTGACCAGCTGGTCTGCTAAGCGTCCTGGTGCAGGCAAATTCGAGCCGGCCAATGTTGATCCCAAACTCTGCACTCATGTGGTCTACGCCTTTGCCACACTGAAGGACCACAAACTCAGCGAGTCCACAGATGATGACCCCGAAAACTACGAACGTGTCATTGCCTTGCGTGAAGCCAATCCGGACATTCAAATTCTCTTGGCCATTGGCGGCTGGGCCTTCGGTTCCACGCCCTTCAAAGAGCTCACCTCGAACGTCTTCCGCATGAATCAGTTTGTCTACGAAGCCATCGACTTTTTGCGCGATTACAAATTCAACGGACTCGATGTCGACTGGGAGTACCCCAGAGGTGCTGACGATAGGACAGCCTATGTGAACCTGCTGCGTGAACTACGTGTTGCCTTCGAGGGCGAGGCAAAATCTTCGGGTCTGCCACGTCTGCTTTTGACCGCTGCTGTGCCCGCCTCGTTCGAGGCAATTGCTGCAGGCTACGATGTGCCGGAGATTTCCAAATATCTGGACTTTATCAATGTCATGACTTACGATTTCCACGGCCAGTGGGAACGCACTGTGGGACACAATTCGCCGCTATTCCCTCTGGAGGCCACAACAGGCTATCAGAAGAAGTTGACGGTCGACTTCAGTGCACGCGAATGGGTTAAGCAAGGTGCTCCCAAAGAGAAGCTGCTGATTGGCATGCCCACTTATGGACGCTCCTTTGAACTGGTCAACGAAACACAATTCGATATTGGCGCTGCTGCCTCGGGCGGCGGTAAGCCTGGAAAATTCACAAACGAGGCAGGTTTCCTGAGTTACTACGAGGTGTGCTCGTTCTTAGCTGCGGATAATACCACCTTGGTTTGGGATTCCGAACAACAAGTGCCATTCGCCTACAGAGACAGTCAATGGGTTGGCTTCGACGATGAACGCTCGCTGAAGACCAAGGTGAGTTCACTGAGCCATAAATGTAAATTGAATGTATTTGTAAAATTGGGTGTGCTTTTCAGATGGAATGGCTGAAGGAACAAGGTTTTGGTGGCATCATGGTGTGGTCCATTGACATGGACGATTTCTCCGGACGTTGCGGTAGCGGCAAATATCCTCTGCTGAATGCTTTGAACGACGAATTGAAAGACTACCGAGTGCCATTGGAGTACGATGGTCCCTATGAGTCACATGGGCCACGTGGAGCCTACACCACCAAGGATCGTAAGTTGCAAATGGTTTCAAGTTTAATTTCCACCTGTGATGCCAAACATTCTCCCTCTTCCAGCTCATGAGGTCACGTGCGAGGAGGAAGAAGGCCATATTAGCTACCACAAGGACTGGAGTGATTGCACACACTACTACATGTGCGAGGGAGAACGCAAACATCACATGCCATGTCCTGCCAATTTGGTCTTCAATCCGCAAGAGAACGTCTGCGATTGGCCCGAAAACGTCGAGGGTTGTCATTCACCAACAGAAGCTCCCGCTTAAGTTTAGTTTAAAATCGTAAATTTACTGCAAAAATTTGTTAATATTTTTTCTCTCTTTATTATTACAATTAGAAGATAGTTGTTAAAGTGTAAGAAAGACAAAAACGAAAACAAAAACAAAAAATACTGCCAATTTACAAATTGACTACATACTTTTAGCTATTGAAAAAACAGCATCGACAAGAAAATACTCACAATCCGATTGAATTTTTACCACTACAAACGATTCGAACGAAAAATTCCTTTTATTAATTTTTTGTAATGCTATTTTTAAGTTTTTTTCCCTTTAGCACGTTAAGTAGTTTTACATGTTTGTAGATGAAGTAAACCAATACATATCGAAATTTATTTTACTGCCAAGATTTCTTAACTGCCTTCTACTCTGTTTCTTTATTCTTTCAAATTTCACCAACAACTCGGCTGCTTCAACAACCGCAAACTGCCTTTTTTGCCCCACACCCCTTTTTTGCTATTCCAAAATTTTTTAAAGTAAAAATAATATATAGAAGCATTCTTTTATATATAAAACTGTGATAATCATTAAACAAATCTAAATTTCTGTTCAATTTATATTCTAGACTTTCCAATCTCTTTTTTTCTTTTCTACTATGTACTAATATTTCATTTCGTACTTTTTTCCAACGCCGCTCTAAGCATGACTAAAAAAAAACAAAAACTTTTATAATAAAAAACAAAATTTGTAGATTTGAACTAAAAAAAAACGATTTTGTAATGAATTTTTATGTTAAATGTGTCAATAAAATTGTATTATAGTGTTATGATTAGTTAATTAAAATCAATAAAAATAAAAGATTACAAAAATAACCAAGTTTTTGTTTTAATTGCAGTGAGTTTAAATAGGTTGGTACAAACATACGCACTAGGGCTTCCGCTCCCGGTCCAATTTTAGTTCCGAAATTAGTTGCTTAGAATTTTTTCTTTAAGAACGAATAGATTTTTATTTATTTCTGAATAAAATTTGCATTAAAAGTCTTTGCACAATCGCACAAAAATAAATTACTTAATAAAAATAATTAAATAAAACTAGAAACTGATGCAAAAGTAGCATCACGAGCAGTTCTTAAAATTATTGTATGTGGTTTTTTTTCCAAAATGCAAATTTTTTAGGACCACGAAAAAAACTGTTACTTTGAATAGTGAGTATGGAAATTTAATTAATGAAATTATAAGAAATTCGTCAAAAATATTTCCACTCTTCTTCCATCCAACTATAATTTCGATACTTATCATTGAAATTTTGTTATTTAATTAAAATAGTTTGTAATGTATTCAATATGGCCCGACCTTTCGGTTAGGCTCTGACAAAAAATTTGTTTTAGACTCATTAGAGTGCTCCTCTCCACGGAAATCTTTAGTAAAAGGCGAAAGATTTATTCGACAACTGAAGAGAAGCCAGAGTGAAGAATTGCCCGTCTTCAAGTAGACTATGACCACAACACATCATAATCTAAATAAGAATTGCTGACCAACTCAAACACTTTTTCTGTTGAATGCTGATGTGTAGTATGTAGGTATGTAGTAGGTATGTAGGTATGTATGTATCGCTCACTCCCTAACGAAAACGACACAACTAAAAATTCTTGTTTTTAGAGTTATGACTGCCACTAGGGTCCTCAAATATTAACCTACATGCTGTCAAAAGACAGAATTCATATCTTTAATTTTTGATGTACTTAAACCTTTTTTAAAAACACTCCAAGTGCTGAAACTCATGTAAAATACTCAAACCTTAAATTTTAAATCGTGATTTCCCAACAATATGATTTTTCGAGTTATGTTGTTACTGCAGGGGATTGAGCAATGTGTATAAATAGAAGTGACAGTTGTGAGAAAAAAAATGCTTAAAAATTTTCTGCTGCTCAATGTAACATAGTCGATATACATTTTTTCACATCACTGTTATACCAAGTGGTTGATACACAATTCAACACGAAGCACGAGGTAGCTTGCTTGCTGGATGATAGCTTCATACATTTCATATGGCTATGTTTATACCCTACACCACATGATGTATGGCCATATTCACTTTGGTCTGAAGTTTGTAACACTAAGAGGTAGGCGTGATAGGTATGGAAAACTTTATATATTCTTGATCAGCGTCACCTCCTAGGTTGATTTAGCCCTATCCTTCCGTATGCCCGTCCTCTTTTCTTGCAAACTCGATTGCAGGAGCTAGAAGAAAACTAGAGAGCCCAAACTTTGGTATTGAAAATGGGCGGAATCGGTCGACTGCCAACCTCCCATAAAAGTGAAAATCGTGTTCGAAATATAAAAATTCAAGATTGCGGATCCCATATGCCGCAGTAGATGTAGGGTATATACAAGTCGACTTTGGCCGACTGAAACGTACTCACTTTTTAGGGGTTAATATGAGTTTCTTTCAGCTGCCTCTACTTGTGGAAAACTGAATGTGAGATTTTACTGTTCGTGTTGAATATTCTGCATTTCTACATTTCTGCAACATTTACAATTCTCATTTGGCTAATGTTTCCATGGACATGAATACGCCATGCTGTGGTATTTCTAGTTATCGCTTCTCGGCCTTATGGCTAAGATCAAAGTGTAGTATCTGTTCTTATCAGCTTAACATCTGATAGATCCTCCATCGGAGGACAACAAATGTTAAACTGATTTTTGGAATCAGATGGAGTGCTAGGAGCTTGCTCCACCTCTGTCGCGGGTTGGCCCGGTATTGCAGTACCGCCGGGATTTCGGCCCAAATTTATAAATACATTTGACAACTAACTAAGCAAAGCAGAAATCTTACTTGAATAAAATAGAGTTTGTTCGCAAGTTTTGTTTTAAAATTTAGTGAGGATAACTATTTGTTAGAGTGGAATTAGAATTATTAATTGAACTAAATTTTTCATATCGCTTGGAAGTTATATGTACTCAATTGCGCGCAAGAAGTATGTTTGAAATATTTTTTTAAATCGGTTTAATTAATCTTTCAAGTTGTACATCTTAATTGACATTAGAAAGTTCTTGAAGTGTTTTTCAAAGTTTATAGATAATTTCCTTTTTCTTTTGAATGAAATTTGCAACGAATAATTTATTTAATATGGGGTAAATAAAAGAAGTGCATTCGACAATGCTTATTGTAAATCGCTTATAAATATTTAAAAATTACTCAACTAACTTACATACGGAATATTGTACATTGTCGTGCTTCAGTTGATGGCCTGCTGGACACGCTGCAGGAAACGCACTGGCCGGAACCACGGTATCATGAACCGAGGTGGTACATCCGGCGCTGGCTTGGGTGTTGCTATATCGGGCACGGGGTCATCCTTTCGGAATATGGACGAACGCATATTGGACAGAGTCTCCTCTATGTTGTCGCGCAGATTATCGGGCAGAAAGTCAAAGTTGTTGTCCTGCATCTTAGCTTGGAAAACGTCCGCTCCTTCCTTGAGCTTCGAGCGCAGCGCTTCGCCAAATTCCTCGCCAATAGCCGTCTCCTTAATGGTGCGTAGAGTATCCTTCAGCACCTGGGGCAATTGTTCGACAGCATTAATGGGATTCACCGACTCGTAGGAATCTTCTTTGTCATTTGAAGGGCCGCGTCGTCTGAACAGAGGAGCGGGCCGTAGCAGCATGTTGGTGTTGTCCGTGAACCAAGATCGATCGAGTTCTTCAGTGCTGCGTTTCTGCTGAGCTCCTCCGGCATGTTCGGCAATTCGTACCGGGTCTTGTACCCTTCTTGAGCCTCCATTACCGCCCCAGGGAGCGGGGCGCACCAGTGTATTGGCGAAATCACTAAACCAGTCCAATTGACTCGCCGAACGTTTAGGGCGCTTATCGGCTGCAGCCGACTGCTTTTTTACCGTCTTCTGTTGCACGTCAACTGAGTTTTGAGTAGGTGGCTTGTATATGACCACTGTGGCGCGTTTGCTGCGTGCGGCATTCGGTACATATTTGTTTTGCTCGAACTGGAAGGCATTTCTTACAAAACGGTTCGAGCTGGGACCCTGAATGAGTAGCTCATAGGGAACGACTAGCTTGCGCGCATCATTTTGCATGCTGGCAATGCATTCGGTGTCTGCTCGTTCATTGTTGCATTCGCAAATGCATTCTTCGCCCTTTAAAATGAAAACATCAGAAAATTGTATTTTAAAACTTCTAAACTTAAAAACTGTCTAAGCTTTGATTAACGCTAGCACTTAGTACTCACACAGAAGAAGTCCAAGCAGCCGCACTGGCCGCACAGCTTTTTGCAATGACCATCCTTGTCCTTGGTGTTTTCGCTGAACTTTGTGGTGTTTGGTGGGGGTGCTTCAGCCGCGCTTGCAATTACAACCGCCCAGATTGCCAAAAGGCCCACAGTGAACAGCAAAAAGCGTAAATTGGCAGGCATCTTTCGGTGTGGTAACTAGTGGGTCAAGTGTTGATGGTGTGACTGTGTCTGACCGATGAATTTTATACCGCTCCGAATTTCATTTTTGTACCGTTCCCAAGTTTTGTTTATATTATTTCTTTTCGCTTTTTTTGTTAATAAATTTTTAGTTTGTGTTTTTTTGAGTTAACAAATTTTCTCCGTGACAAGTTTAGTTTTGTGTTAAGCTGGCTCAGCGGATTCTCGGAAAATCGCTGACTTGGCATTGGGAACGGCTGCGGGCGTATGCTGCTCTTGAAAACATTCTGTAACAATTCATTTGGATAGCGGCAATGCATTTTTGCTTAATTGCATTTTTTGATTACTTGGTCTTGTCGTTATCGGCGGCAACAGGGCCGTAACTCGGTTGATTTGTCACTCAAGAAATATTTAAATAAGTGCGGTATGATATTGCCTCCAGTTATTTCAACAGATGTCACGAATGGAAACGTTATGAAAAGAATTATTCATAACAAAAATTAGTTTCGTTGAAATATTTAAATGCGTAGCCAATTGCAATTGGTTCCAGTTGTGATGATAAATTAATTCCATTTAAGCAAAGCCAAATAAACCCAGTTTAGTAATCAAAGTTCCTTCTTTTTGTTTCAAATACTGATTCAAGAGCCCTGTAAAATCGCACCCGCAATCCGCTCTTGCTAAAGAGTTTGGTTTACTTTTGCAGTTTTTCCCGCTGTGTCTACAAGGTTGTCCTATGTTAAGTGGAATATGATTATTGCATTTTGATTTGGTGCACCTCAAACGTACACAGTGTTTCCATTTGAAACAAGATAACCACAATTTGTTACTTTGCTTAGAACACGTTCGTCGATACGGTGAAACATAACATGGTAATTATTTTTTAATTTAAATAACATACAAAGTAATTTCAGTAAAGTAACTATTTTACAAAAACTGTAATTAAAAAAGGTGAAAACTTAAATTAACTTAAAAATTTCCTGTTAAAATAAGAGTATTTCAGGGCCATTTTTTTGGATTGTACTAGTCACCTTTTAATCCGATTAAAAATCAGAAATTTATTTGAGTGATTTTGAGTTTAACTAAAACCACGGGTTCGAATCCCAGCACGTCCTAACAGTTATTATGAAACATTTGAAATTCATATTTTTTGCATTATTTAAAAATCCTTATATCTGTTGAAATACATTTTTTTATTATAAATTTTAAAACAAACACAAAATAGTAGAAATGCACTAAATAAATTTTACTGCAAAAACAATTTGTTGATGAAACACCATATCATTAAAAGCCATGCCTCTACTTGATTGCTGAAAATCATCAACGCCTCTTGCCTTTGCCCTTCTTGCCTCCACCACCGCCGCCACTTCCAGACTGTTGTGCTTGTGCCTGTGGTTGCTGATAGGATTCGCCACCCGGCTTGTTCTGGCGTGATTTCAGCTGGGGAATTTTGCTGGACACATACAGCATAATGGAATCACGTGACGCCAATTCCGGATTGCAGGGAACACCGTCATCGTTGCGCATTTGCACGCGTATGCGGCCACGGAAATGCAGTTCCTTTGAGCGAAAATTAGAAAACAAGTTAATATCCTAAGTTGGCCACATCACAGTTTGCAATAACGACTCACCCTGCTCTTCTCTCGGCAGTACTGCTTATTTTCAACAACTACGCGCAGATTGGCCACCGACAGTACATCGCGAATTTCCACATAGGTGGGATTCTCAACACAGTTCTCCTTGGGCAGGCGCCTGCCTTCCTGGCGAGTTTTTTTGCTATTGATGTAGGCTGGGTAAATGCAGACCCACCTGCAAAAACAAAAACAAATGTGATTCTGTTGACTAAGCAAGCAGTCTGCGACGTTTACCTCTCCACATCGCTGTGTTTCTTGCTCGGATTCCAGTTTGTGCGTACTGGTGCTGAAGTTGCCATGATTTAACACTTTTATTTTGTAGTTTTTTGAAAGTATGTTTATAAAAAATTGCAATGAAAGCGAAAAAGTCCAATTTGATTCTCCTCCTGACACGTCGATTTGGATAACTCGTTACCGATTGTAAGTACTTGGTGCTTTTGGACTCAATTCGGATACAGTAACAGTGTTGTCAAGGGGTTTGTTAAAAATTCCCAAAGACAACCGAACAACTAGCTTTTTTTATCATTCTGCCCTGTTTGTCTACAACGAAACGATATTGAGAAAAAGTACTTTATATTCGTCAGTAAAGTAATAAATGTAGCTTTATCCTTTTGGATAAAATTTAAACAAAATCATCTTTATAAACGGAAATTTCCATCTGTTAGGCAACACTGTAATATTACGAGCAAATATTATGATAATCCAATACATTCCAAACTGTTTGCCAATATTTTGGTCGTGAGTGATGAGTAAATATGACACTTTTTGGTATTCCCGACGCTACCAGTTACTTTTTTGAGAACACTCCAACCTAAAATTTTCATCAGAAAAAATAAATCAATACAAAATTAAGATATTAGATATTATATATGTATATATGTCGACAAGTTTTGTTAACTTTGATTCCAGACAAATTACTCAAATCATTTAAGTCAAATGAATACAAGAGGGTATCGCTCATTTCCAGAAATCCCAAAGTCAAGTACCGAGTATGTTTTATGCATCACTGGAACATTTGCCCAAATGACAAGCAGTCTCGTATGAAAAGTCTCATTTGTAATCCAACAGCCAACATCGAAGCGAACCGCAAACTTGCAGCCGGACGAAAACATTCAACATCAAAAATCTTTTCAACATATATCTGGCCAATTGGACCATAGGAACTGTGTGAATGAATGAACAACTAACCGGCACAAAACGATAAATATTAATCCTAAGATCAATAGTGTCCAGCAGTGTGTGTAAACTAAGTGGCAGTGACGGACGCAGGAAAGTGCCTACATAGAAAGAACAACCAAGTAAAGAACAGAGAAATAATCATGGATGAGCTGAACGTCATCCTGGAAAAAACCAAAGATCTATCCACGCAATTGGAGCAGGATGAGGTGAGGCCCTTTGATGACGAAAATTACGACGATGACATTTGACCTTTTTATACATTTTTTGGCTACTTTATAAATAAACCACCCTCATGCCATTCCCCCTCTTCTTCTTCTTCTTTCGCCCTTACGCACTTCCGCCTGAGCGTTTAGATTCTTTTGCAGCCATTCGCCTACATTCAACAAATTCCGGGCAAACAATTTCGCTCGGAGCTGGCCTTGGCCTTCAATCACTGGTTGCACATTCCGGCCGAGAAATTACATCAGATTGGTGAAATTGTCCAAATGCTGCATAATTCCAGTCTACTGTAAGTTCATGTATTTGGCTTAGCCCCCCCCCTAATAACCAATAAGGGCAACACTTTAGAACATTTCATAATTTTGCCTTTGTTTGCACTTTTATTTGTTTTTGCGTATCTACAAAATTGTATGATGGTTTTTGTTTATTTTAAAATTTTTGGTTGATTTTAACGATTTTCTGTTTTTTTTTCTTTTGTTGGTTCATTTCGCACTTTTTTGGGGCATTTGTTTACGGTCATGTTGTGTTATTCTATTTGGCAACTAATTTAATGTTTGTTCTATCCTTAGGCGGGCTCAAGGTTTAATAAAATTTAATGGGAAAATGTGTAATTTTAAATTTGGGTAAAATGTAGAATTGCTTGGAAAATTACTCTACAGGGAAGTAGAAGAAAAATAATATAAAATTACAAATTAAATGAAAGGAAAGGAAATAAGAACAGCAAAACGTGCCATTGAACCTTTTCAATGAAAGCTTCTTTTGTGCTGTTATCAGCAGTGATTCGATATTTTTGGTATCAGTTTTTTATTTAAAAATCAAAAAACAAACCACATACAAACATACATAGTCAAGCCAAATTTAGGCTGTGAATACCTGCCACTAGTCAACCTTCTTCAACTATGCCAAATCACAATTCAAAAAGTTAACACTCGCTCACCTAAAAACCATTCAGTTTAGTTCGAAATTTGTTTATATGAACTGTAATTTATGCATGCTCTATACACCAGCAAATCAATTCAATAATGTTTATGATAATGATTCATCGCCAAACACAAACGAATTGGAAATAAATGAATTGAAGCAGAGCGCTCAGCAATTAATTTCCATTTCAATATAAATGCGCTTGAGGCGGTGGCTATTATTAGCATAGAAATTGAATTGGATTGCTGCTGCTTCACATTGATAAGATTCTTATTTTGCATATTTTTCGCCGTTTCATTGTTTACATAATTCGAAATAAATCGCTATGAGAGAGATATGGCGATGAGAAACGTTTTGAATGGGATGCAAGTACTCGAGAATAAACGTTCTGTATTTCCAAGAAACCAAAAGTCAGTCCACACATTTGTATATTTTCTTAGTAATTTCTTTTCTATTTTTCTTTTTATTATTTATTTATTCCTTTGAATTGATTTGTTGTGGCCTGATAGTGTGTGTATGCTGGTGTTGCAAGCGAGCACAGCTTCTAGCAGTATTTGCTTTAGCGATTGGCTGCTAGCTGCTTCATTGCTGAAAGGTCGCCGCTGTTCAATTGAACCAGAAGCGGTAGCCACAACAACAGCAGCGTCTGTTTAATATGCTGCCCTGCTACTCGATTTGAGTGTAAAGGGGGGATAAGGGGACCCTTTCATTGCCATCATCACACACTTGAGTATTTCTTGCTTACTAATTGCTGCTGGGGCTATTGTTGCAACAATAGCCGAGGCACTTTGTGCTTTGCATGCTTAAAACTTTTACGATTTCGTTGGTTTAATAATTAAATTTTTGGAAAAACAGTTGTCAGAATCGTTAAATTTCATTGGTGATTGTGATGGTTGAGTTGATTACGAATCGCCTCATGTTTCTTTTCAATATACAAGTGACCGCTTGAGTCATTTAAAGCCCTTTTGAACAGTTCCTTTCGTTCGTGTCTTATTTCTTTCAAGTGTTTACGGCTTATGTTCACACTCCATTTAAGACTTTCCACGTAAATAATATTATTCTCAATACCATGCAGTTTTTGCATATTCTCCCTTTGTTTACTTCTCACTATGAAACCTTCGCGTTCACACTTACTTAAATATATTTTCGCTTTACTTTTGTACTTTTGTATTTTTGTTACTTGGGTTTTTTTTTTGCCAAGGATTTTCCATGCTAATCCCCATTGAAATGTTAATGGGAAATGTCCTTAATTCTACTAAAATGACTGCATTGTTCATTTGAGTCTCTGTTGGCTGTTCGCTGTTTGCCTGCAGTCTCCTCCTACGGCATTAACATTTTCTTCAGCTTCATCATGGAAAGTTTGGAGGTGGTGAAAGGAGGTGAATGACAAGAAATCATAAAACGAGGAACCAACAAAAGTGAATTGTGATATTTCAGTGACAGATTTAATTGCCCTGAAAGCACAATCCTGCACTTTCATAATAACTGCAGCCTGCAGGGAAATTGCTTAAGGGTGAATTTGAAATGCAAATGGTAAAAACGATCGCTCGGATCTTCCGGCTGATCCGATGTGGCTCAATTACTTAATGTGATCTGGATTTTACAAAGCAAGTTTACTAAGAAAATAATATTCGTAATTCCTTCCCCATGCGATGACCATTTCTTTTCCATCGTATCCAATCAATTGAGCATATTTTTTCAATTTAACTTTTTCCAAGAACCTATTTTAATTCAGCAAAGGCTGTTGTTAGGGTGTTTTACCACTTAAGTGTTTTTCATTGCATCATTGCATTGTCACTCTGTCAGAAGCTGCGCTGCCTGACTCTCGGTCCGTTCAAAAGCCGTTCTCTCATTCCGTCTGTCCGTCTGCTGTTTACACCATTCATGCGCAAACATTTTTTAATTACTAAAATGTCGTTTTTATTTTATTTTTTGTTTTGTTTTTTGCGCGCATTGTTGCCGAGAATATGGAAAGTTGTAACTAGTTGTCGTTGTAATTGAACTACTTTAGTTGAAAGTTTGCTTTCATCATGGAAATTTAAATATGCTGTCGCTTTTGTTATGAAAATTGTATGGTTGGCTTGCAACGAATGTGGATGCGGAAATAACGTTGCAGTGGCAGTGAGTGACATTGACAGATATTAGTTGGTCACACTCATCGCCCCAGAATGACATTTGCCATTTCTAAATTTAGCATGAATAGAAGAGAAACATTTCACATTTCACATTACCACAAATGCACACTCACTTCATGGAATTTGCTTTTAAAATGTTGCAAGTTTTTGTTTGTTTACTTTTTAATTTAATTTAATTTTTTCGAAACAATAACACGCCCATTCGTAAATGTTGTTCGTCATAGTAATTGGATTTTTTCGATCTATTTTTTTCGCATACTAACCCTGTTTTACAGCATTGATGATATTGAAGACAATTCAATACTTCGCAGAGGCGTTCCAGTGGCACATTCCATCTACGGTGTGGCAAGCACGATCAATGCTGCCAACTATGTGCTATTTTTGGCCTTGGAAAAAGTCCAGCAATTGGGTCATCCAGAGGTAATTTCCATTCGATTTTCATACGAACTAATTCGATTTTCATTTGGTATTTGTTGTGTTGTCGTGTCGTCCGTAACAGGCCACTAAAGTCTACACCGAGCAATTGCTCGAACTGCATCGCGGCCAGGGCATGGAGATCTACTGGCGCGATAACTTCACTTGTCCCTCCGAATCCGATTACAAATTGATGACTGTACGCAAGACTGGTGGCCTTTTCATGTTGGCCATTCGCCTAATGCAATTGTTTAGTGATAATAAAGAGGATTTCTCCAAGTTAACAGCCATTTTGGGCTTGTATTTTCAAATACGCGACGACTATTGTAATCTCAGTTTGAAGGAGGTGAGTGGGGGGCTACTGTAAACGCTTTGAGTCCAAATGAATTTTGTGTATTTTTCAGTATACCGAAAACAAAAGTTTTGCTGAAGATTTGACCGAGGGTAAATTCGGATTTCCCGTCATACATGCCGTACGCTCACAGAAACAGGATAAACAGGTTTTGCGTAAGTTTTCCTTAGTTTTATTGTAAAATTATGTTTAATAACGGTATTTGAACAGATATTCTGCGGCAGCGCACTCATGACGTAGAGGTGAAAAAGTACTGCATCAGCTTATTGGAGAAATTGGGCAGTTTTCAGTATACACGCGAAGTACTCGAGTCTCTCGATGAGGAGGCGAAGGCTGAGGTACATTTGACTTTTCCATTAAAGTTGACATTGAAGAATTTATGTGTTCCCTTTCGCCTTCTTAACTCAATTACTCTGTTTTGCAGGTGGCTCGCCTGGGCGGCAATCCTTATATGGATGTTCTGCTCAACAAGCTGATGTCGTGGAAGCCCGCTGAGAATCATGTCAATCAAAACAGTCACAATTGCAATTAACAACCAAAGAGGCAAAGGAGGGATTTTTGAATTGAATTCATGAATTCGCCTTCTTTTGCTGCTAATAACGAAACTACAAATCTGTTGAAGAACTTGCAGAAACTAAGAATTTTCTAAACTATTTACACAACACTGGCTAAACTAACACACATATACATATACATATACATATACAACACTTTGAATAACTCAAGAAGAAAATGCCTACATTTAAGAGTATAAGCGGTACATATTAAATATCCTATACATTACATACACACACACATTGATATGTTAAAAGTGAAAGCAGATTTGCATCAAAGTTGTTCTTCAGATCACAAATGTCTGAGGTATTTCCCACATAATGTATTTTTTGAAAACATTATTCTGGTCGGCTCATAATGTACACATGTACAACAGCAAATTTTGTGCATGCAGTGGCTCTTGTTTTTTGTATTAAATAATTCTCCCTACTGTTCCAAAACAAGCGAATGAGTCATACACAATGTGAATCTCTTGCAAACAAATGCCATTCTGAAACATGCATTTCCCTTTCGAAGACTTCTTCCAAAGTTTATTCCGAATCACAACTCTGCTGAATTCACTCAACAATTAATTACTTAAAAGTGCACACGCCATCGCTCATTTGTATTATTATTTGTGTTTATATACAGAAGATCGCCTTATCTAGAAGAGTAAAGAAAGCATAGCTTAAACTGAGAGTCCTTGTTTCAAATGAAGCTCTTTAGCTTAATTTTTAGAAATATTTTGTGTTATTGCCCTAAGTTACGTTATTTTTGGTTTAAGTTTTGAATTGAAATTTGTATAAAAGTGGAATGATGCACACAATTACACACACTCACCCCAAACAACACAACATTTAATGAAATTTATAGAACATTTTTACAATTCTTTCTTCAATTGAATGTCGTAATTTATTGTCAAAGCGTTCAGTTTTCGGTGTCATTTTATTACATGTTAATTGAAAATTGATGGAATTTTAACTTTTTAACATATATATTCGTGTAATTTGATGTAATTTTATGATGAAGAGGGGAAGATTATTATGTTGTTGTTACTATAACACATGCACATTCGCATTTGTATTCGTTAAATATTGTTATTCAACAATTTGTGTTAATAACATGTATATTTCATAAAGGAAATCGAATTATAGAAATGATAAACGGAAAAAAGAACAAACAAAAAAAAAACTGGAATGTATTGAATATTGCAAAAAAATGTTAACTTTTTATGAAAATGCACTGCAGTTTTTGCACATTGCACCACCTAAAGTATATTAGTATATTTATTATTACATATATATCTATATATATAAATAAATATATATATTTTTATTATATAAGTATTGAAATACGGGCAAGAATTTACTATGAAAAAAAAGCTTACTGAAAAGTGAAAATGCAAAAGAAATACAAAAATAAAGGAAAAAAAAAGCAATTTAACACTTAAGTTCCACCCCGCTTGCACATTTCTTAATTAGTAGAGTAGTTAGAAGCAGGCTATACACAGGCTTCAACACACAACTTAGCAAGACACATGTCCACCACCACTCTTCCTCAGTTGGCCTAAATTCGAATGAAATTCACACTTTCAACGGTTGTTTTTGATTTAACATTCATTTCGTATATTTGGGTAAATTGGTTTATAAAACTAACATAAATTAATATTAATCTAAACGATTTATATCATATATATCGTTCTATATATATATTTACCATATATATTTCCTTTACAACAACTTAAAAGTATTTTAACACATAATTCAATTGCAAATTTCAAAAATTTGTATTAAAAAGAAAATAAAGAAGAAAGAAGAAAGAAAAATTCGTCACAACACTGGTGACTTCATTGATTTATTAATATAAATTGAAAAATAAATATTAAAGTAAATAATAAATAAGCTCTTTAATAACTACATTAAATGCTTACATTATTTATTGTATCACTTTCGCGCAAACAAAATATGCAATTAGTTGTATGAGATAAGAGCCAACGTAGCGAAGGATTTTGTGAATCCATCAAGCTTCCACCTGTTGTGTCGAAGTACGTTGGTTTGGATAATTTTCAGAAATAATTAAAAGGAAAAGTTTTCTACATTTAAGCGGCACTTATACTGTGTATGCGTTTGTATGTATGTAAATACTTGTAAGTACGATTTAAATTACTTTTTTTTTTTTAAAACACCTTTCAATATATGTAATTGCAATCTTGTTGCTTTCGTATACAAAAGTACGTTTACTTTAATGTCTGTATGTGGGTTGTAGCCTTGGCTTTTGAATATTCTTATAAATTTGCTTTATACTATCTAAATTGCCTACCTTGTCTTTTATACATTTAATTTCATTAAGTATTTGCTCCTGTTTATCTAAAAAAAAAGAGTTTATTTTATGCGTACACCAATGCATATGCATACTTTTTGCAGTTACACTGTGCAACAAAACGAGAAATTGGTATGGAATCTTAATTTAAGCAAATCCTCAATTGCTCAGATTGTGTGCTACTAATCAAGTACCAACAAAGAACATGACACACCAACCGCAGGACATTGTGGTAATGACCTAGGCTTAAGGAGACAAATTTTAATTGTTGAAATGTATCAGGTTCAAATGTTAATCTTTGTTCAACCAATTGAGGGGATACATGAACGAAACTAAAATACCCAGTCAATACTGGTTTTTCAATATTTTTCCAATAATTTCCATTTTCAGTTCATCCCGTTCCTTGTCCATTTTGTCCCGGTCTATTTCATTCCTTTCTCCATATAATTTCCAACCAGTACCAACCATGTCCAAATCGGTTAAATATTTCTCAAGATAAACGAAAATAAAGAAATTTGGGGGCAATTTTGGATAGGAGGTAGGCGTGGTGATGTGTTCCATTTTCTGTTATAGTTGATAGCTCAATAACCACGACAGTTATCTTGGGAAATGACAGACAGACGGACATCCTCAGAAAGTGATGATGATCGAGCATTTTTTATGCTCTTCTGTACCCACCACGCCTCCTTTTGGTTGTTGTTGTTGTGCAGTTTTGATATGCATCAATTCAATTTATCAGCTCTAATATTGCACAGTGTAGTTGTTGATTACATTCCATACGTTTTATGTACATAACATAGGTACCTGTATACATGCCTTTCTGTGAGAGAGGTCATAATGGTTTAATTTTGAATACATTTTTTTTGTATTTTAAAAAGCAAAAAAAATATTCATATTTTGACTCGTATAAATTCAGAACTTGGCCCACCAACTGGCGTTGATGTAAATATTAAATTTTTTGTGTAGATGAGTCCCATCAAAGAGCACAAAGAGTTGAATTTAAATCTGCTCACATGACTTTCAAGCTCTCCTATGTACCAATCATGTATTTCTATATAATTAAGTAGCTGCATGTGTGCTTGCATGTACATATGCATGTATGCATATAAAATGTAATGCAAACGCATTGCAGAAAAAATACAATAATACCACATCAAGCATATTTATACGAGACACACATCCTTTCTGTCTAAACAAGAATGTTTTAAAAAAATGTTAAATATGCAGTCTGTGTGAATGTGGGCATGTAGACAATTCTGATGAAAATATGAAAATTTAGAACAGTAATCACTGGTTTTCTGTCTGCGGCTTGTTGCGCCACAGGATGCTGCCATTAGCAATGCACTTTCATTAAATTTAATTTTTTTTCTGAAAATGTTCTTGTTTAAACGGAAATCTGGTTGATATTTCGCTTTGCGTGCATTCATTCATTCATTCATCAGCTATTCATTTTTTTTTTTATCATTTTGCATAGAAAAATAACTTTGAAGTCTGGGACACCTGGCATCCACCCACTATGTCTGACTGACTGTCTGCCTGTTTGCTGTTTGTCACACTTGGCAATTATACAAATTACTCAGATTGGCATCGTGGCTTTTGCAATTGTGACCGTACGATTTTAATTGAAATTAAAATGGGCAGGTCAGCAGCAGCAGCAGCAGCAGCAGCAGCAGCAGCAGCGGCGGCTGTGCTGGCTGGTGTTGTCACGTCACACACGACGACGTCTGCCGCCGGCATGTCTGTTAATTAATTAATTATTGAAGCGCATTAACCACCGGGTGGTCGGTCCACCTGCGCTGCTGGAATGTTACTGCTGATAATGATGTGGATGATGGCGATTTGACCATTGTTGTTGCCATATGTGCTTGGTTGGCTATGTTGAGTCCTTTGAACTGCTGGTGATGGTATTGATAACGCTGTGGTTTTTCCGGTATTCCCTTCATTCTGGCTAGCATTCTGCATTCTGTCAAGTTGTTGATTCTTGTTCCCGATTGGCATTCATAAGTCATACATTCAAATCGGACATCATCTTGCGGAAATCATTCAAGGAGCCATACGTGTCGAAGTCATCGCCGTCCAGACCACTGCCGCGTGAGTCATGCCGACTGCCGGGCGGCAGGGGACGAGGCAGAGTCAAGGGGACGGGCAACAGTTCTGGCATCACCGAGTGATGGGTGATGAGGGCACGCAGTGAAGTGAATTCCTTGGTGAAGCCCTTGAAAAAGAATTTCATTGATTTTGAATTGAATTTGGAAATTGCCAATTGCACGCTTACCTTAATTTTGTATCCTCTGGGCGTTCTCAGGATCAAGTAATGCGCCACCTTTGGTGCAGGCGGTGGCACTCGCAGTGACAAGGCGAAACAGCCCGGTTTCGTGCTGCTCTGACGCACTAAAAACGCTCCGGGACTTTGCCGCGATAGGACCTCGAGCGATATCTCACGCGGTATGCCCGCCTGAAACCAGGCGGCCCCCTTCAGCTCATTCTGCTCCGACAAACTGAGATTATCCAAGCGGAGGGGGGCGCTGGGCGCAAACATCTTTGGACTCGAGTTGGCTGTGGGGGGCGAGAAGGGAAATTTCAAATGAAATATTTTGCTTTATTTTCCTTAGCACATACCACTGCACGTTTCTCTTAGATATTTCTTCTTGTAACTAAATTCGTTGAGCTCTTGCAGGCGATGCGTTGCCTCCAGCGAAGGCAGCGCCGTCAGCGATTGTCTGCAGGAGTCACCAAATTTGCTGGAAATCAATTTGTCTGGTTCACATATCGCCTCGTTCACGTAACCATCGGATATTGTCTGCGATGAGCCTGAGTTGAGGGAGGACGAGGTGGTGTGCACGAGGGGGCGACTATCTTCGTTCGAGCGCAGGAGACCCATGCCCATTGTGAGACGTTTTACCTGCAAATTGGAAGATGTGAAATTTAATTTTTACGTTTTAACTATTTCAAAATAAAGTCATTGCACATTACATCATCAAACCAAGGAAATGTGGTTTGGAAAGGCAATAAATGAAACAAAAATAACTTTTTGAGGCTAGGCGAATTAGTTCTATGCAAGGCTTCAGCCACCAGTTGGAAGCTGCCAACTGCCAACTGCCAAGCTCCTTAAAGTTAGTTAAATGAATTGCTTAAAATGCAAATCAATTGAAAATACAAAAAGTGGTCGTTGCTCACCGCAAAAACGTTCACAGCTGAATTGTTCACTGATGAAGATTGACATGTAACACCAGTCCGGAACCAACGTCGAGCAAACCAAACTAATTCAATTCATTTCAAATTTAAACTGAACCTAATCGAATGCAAGAATGCAATTTCCAACTTTAATTTGTCGAATTTCGGAAAGATTTCCTGAATGAAGAAGTTTTGTTATATTTTTTGTCTTCTTTTGCTTACAATTGGAAAGTTTTTGTGGACTGCAGCAGGTGCATCACAAACATAGAAAACGCTTCAGCTCCATTTCATTTCATTTCAGTTCAGTTCAACAATGTCGAATGCTGAACTGCTGTGGCTTTTCGTATCACATTGATGAGATTCTCTAATGAAGATTGCAGTGTGTGCGTGTGTGTGTGGAAAAGTGGAGCACGAAGGGATTATTTCCAGCACAACTTTTCTCAGATTGCTTTTCATTTGGGGTAAAAGTTGTGAACATTTCTTTTTTCTGGAGCTATATAAAGTTTTTTTAATTGCATTGAAATAAATTTAAAGAAAAAACAACATCCGAGCGATTATTGAAAATGTTTCACAAGTGATTAGCTAAGTTCAATTGTAATAATATTATTTAATATTATTTCTTTAAAATTTAACATGATTGTGAATTTAAGATTCAGGGAAAGACAACAACCCTTCGCCACTAGAAAAATATACACGAAAAATGTCAGAAACTAGACAAAAATTGTTAAGAAAAGAGGAGGTAGCATTGGTTGCATAACGGCACTTTAACAAGCGAAGGTCTAGTCTGGCCTAAGGCAGCTTTCAGTCGACCTCGAAAAACACACACACACACACACAATTCAAGAATCACTGAACTTGGTGTTTGCATCCTTGCCGTTCGCCCTGTGTCGCATGCAATATTCAAAGGTATATCACACTAGCATATCGCAAGCCAAAAGAGAATCCGTTAGAATAGGAAAACAACAACAACAACAATAAAACTAGAAACAATAAAAAAAGGCAATTCAAGCATCTGCTCGAGATCTGTCTGCTGTAAGGTAGTAAGATGAATGCATTTCCTTCTCGTACAATTTTTTCTTTGCTTCTTCTTCACAACAATTGGAAAATTTCTTGAGTGCGATAGGCTTCAGTGAAGTTCCATGCCATTGTGACATCCTTTTTTGCATGCTTTTGTGGTTAAAGGATGAACAGAGAACAGTGAGTTTTTTGCTGCGGCATCTTTAAGTTAAGACAGGGACGTTGCCGCTGCCAACTGCTACTGACGGTAATGGCAACAAGAAAAAGGCTTTGTGCCGTACATTTCGAATGAGCCTTTACCATTTTACTCTATGTAGAATTTGCTTTATTTTTTTTTGGTTTTTTTCTTATTCCTTTTGCTGTTTGTCATTTGCAGGCGGCGTAACATATATTATTTTTTTTGTTCTAACTCCCACGATTTATGTGTCATAAAGTCAGTAAGTTCCTATTTCCACAATGCAACTGCAGAATAGTCCCGTGCTCATGAAACACTCCAACACTTTTGTTGAGAGTTGTGCAAATGAATGTTGAACGAGCACACAGCAGCGCCCCACAGAAGGTCGTTGAGATTTTGGCAGTTTAATTTCTAGTTTCTAGAGTGTTTTTCTGTTGGGAGGCAAGTGGAGAATGCAGAAGAAGTTGAATGAGGAGCGTGTTGAAGTGCCTGGCGTGGAAAATTGTTGGCAAATTATTTTTAATGAATTCACTTGACGTTGGTGCAACTTAAAGGGAATTTTAATGGAGGCAATCAGGGCGTATAAGTAATATTTAATTCAACTAAAAATGAAGCCATTTTCCACGTTAACTGACTGACTTTTCTTTATTCAATTTAAATTAAATATTCCATTCAACCTGAGGAATTCCCATTCATGTTAATCGGATTCTTTTTCTTTTAGAAAATGTCTTTCCTTTGGAATTTTTATCGCTCGTCTGTCAGCCACTGTATAATCTTCTTTTGTGCATAAATAGTTGAAAGTAAAAATGGGGGGAAAAAAACTCAAATAAATCCCCAGGAGAAATTATTTTATTTTGCCAAAGCGCACCTGAAGCGATTTATGCTCTGCCACAGGCACATTATTAAGATCGTCCAACGGAGGAGAAATCATTGCAAATAATTTGCAACGACAACACAAAAATTTGTATCCTAGATTTATTGTGCGAGAGCATGAATTCCTGCCACCGCCAGCCATGGCGTATACGTAACATTTGCATACATTTTGCTTATATTTTTCTATAGAACTGTGCTATTTACTTACCAGCGGCGGTTTGTCTACCAAACGTCGACAGTTATTCATTTCCGTGGGTGAATTATCCTCCTCGGAGCTGGGCGAGCGGGGCACCTGATGCTGATGGTGTTGGTGAAGATGCTGATGCTGATGATGATTGCGCTGGTCGATGTTCGATTCATTGCAACTGTGGGGAGGGAAAAGTGGAGAAAATTATTTAAATTGCTTTAAAATGAGAAAAAAACATCCACAATTTCTAACCTCAAGCTAATTTGTGGCAGCAGGTGTATGGGGCGTCGTCCTTGATTGGGTGAGGCGTGCGTCATGGGTTGTTCGACCCGCAAACGTATGTCCTGCATTTTCAAAGGAATTTAGTTTTAAATAATTTTCTTTACGTTGTTGGTGGGCTTCAATTGATCATTTGATTCTGCAAAAATATAAGAAAAATTCTAATTTAATATTTTAAAATTAAAAAAGATTAATTTTATTATTATTAATTTTTAAAATTTCTGTTTGTTTCTAACAAAAGTTCTAAAAGTACTTAAAGTTCTTCACTTCCGAAGCTCAGCTCCCACAAATATTGTTTTTGTCTCTCAGACAGAAGACAGAGACTCCTTGTCATAACAACAGACAAACTTTTGCAAATCTTTTGAGTACTTCCGAAAATCTCTAATTTCATGCAAAACACTCACCTCACCTCCACTCCTCACCGCACTCATCTCATTCACTTTTTGGAAATTTTGTGGTCTGCCCATTTTTGTGGCATATTTTGTGGCTAGAGTTTAAAGACTTTTGGCTTCACTCGGGTGGAGTGTTTGTTTTTTGGTCAAAACTCATTGCTCGGATTTAGCTTTTTAGTTGAGGCAAAATGTGAGCACATTGAAGGTTATTGGATAGCGCCTTTTCGCCTTAATTGAGACGTAGAGGAGACAACATCGAAGGTTCTGAGTGCAAACAGCTTAACTAGTCTTAAGCACCATAGACGAATGATGATGAAGACTTTATCTTATGTGCAGTGGTCGAATGTCGGTTATTTGGTGAGTTTCTTATCTATGCATTTGTTGGCCCAAGCTATCGATAGACCGCAAATTTAAATATGTGTCTGTGATATGTTAATAACCGTTCGGACTTAGTTGCAAGTGTGTGTGTTGATAGAGATGCGTCTGCTTGTGTTTGTTTATCGAGTCAAGTGTGATGAGCTTTTTGCGTTTGTGTCTGCTGATTAGTGACACTTCATTGGATTTTATAGGGTTTTGTGGTAGGTGAATGGGTTCACTAGCTTGAGAAATATGGAAATAGGTTTTTTCACCATTTCTATTTTTGGTTATTTTTAATTTAGATTTTGTTTAGTGAATTGTTTATCAGACGCCTGAAACCATGCCAGAATATTGTTTATTTGGTCAACTGGACTTTGCTCCACTCGTATCTTTTAGTAAAAATACAAAAAACAGCAGCCCTTATTTATATTTTGAGCATCCGAACATGTTTACAGGTAAAAATAACTTTTTCGTAATAAATAAAAAAAAAAGTTCAAGTTTCGCTCGATAAACCAAAACTTTTCTTTTACTGGGCAAGTTCTCTCTCCTTCACAAGCGTAAACAATGACTGGCTAAGGTATTTAGATAGTTTCCTTCCTACCTGAAATTAGTTGCATCCCCCATAAAAAGATTATCTGTAGTTTTGCCTCTTGCTGTTGTTGTTGTTGCTATGTATTTTTTCTGCAGATACTTGTTGTTGTTATTGCCATTTTATGGCATATTAATGGTTATTTGCAAAGTAAAAGTTTTACTGCCAAACAAATTGCAGCAAAGTGCAGCCAATCGCTGCAGTATTTTCTGTTGTTGTTGTCTGTGTGCCTTGCTGCAGACAAAGTTCAAAAAATAGTTATGCTCTTGCTGTTGGCCATGGTGTTTTCTGCACTTTGGCAAATTGTGCCTCTTGTGTTCATGTCTGAGTGTGTGTGGGTGTCTCTGTTTTAGTGTGGGCGCCAGTTGCACGTGATTTTTGGCGACATTGTTGCGGCAATTGCTTTGTTGCAAAACAATTGCAAGTTGAAATTAATGGTTTTAGTTTGTAGTCTGCGGGCAGAAGGAGTACCTACCTACATTCAAAACTAAAAACTTGAAAAAAAATCTTCAATCGAAATTCACGTCTTTGTTTCGGTCTTTTCGAAATGTTTGTTTCCAAAATGTTAATGTCACCATCACATTTTGATGACTTTTGCTTAACATTCACATTCTTGTGACACATTTGTGTGATGCTGTTGCATTAATGCCATTGTTGAACATGTCCTGTTAGCATTTATGCACTCACACTAGGAAAGAGTTGCAGTCACACACACACACATGCATTCAAGCAATTCAAAATAATCGTTATAATCAGTCTTTGTTGTCGTTCGTGGCGTTCATTCGTTCTCTTGCTGGCAGTTGTTTCTAGTTGCCTCTCATGTGTGTGATTACAGCAACATGCAGTTACTCGCACCGCCACACATTACGTCACGTCACACGTCACAACACAGTTGTCAAACAATAGCAATTGCAAAGGCAAGAACAATCATTCCAACAACAACTCCAACATTGACACAATGTACGATTTGCAAAATGCAAATGAATTTTCTGCTTCGTTACTTTGTTTCAAAAGAAGATTTACTCGTTAGTGTAGTTGCACAAATTTCGTATTTTAATGAGAGTAGGAGGAGTGTTGAGCACAGTGGAATGAATTAGTAAAGTCATGAGCAGGGATTTTGCATATTTTCCACAATTCAAAACAAAAATTCATTTTCGAAAAATTTAAATGCTCTTTTGCACTGTTGGCATTCTTAAATATTTCATTGCACTCAACTTTCTCTTATGTTCTTGTGTAAATTTAAATTTTCTTATTTAGAAATTTGTTCCACTGCACCTTAGAAGTCTATGGTCAAGGATCAAACATGCTTTGTACATTTTTAGAAGCTTTAAATGAAAGAAACAAATACAATTTTTAGATTTTATTTAATTTGAAAAATTTTTACTAAACGTTTAGGTACTACTGCTTAAAACAGAAAATTCCCTTTCCACACATATTTTTGCTAATAGGAAATTCCAAGCAAATGTCCACCTCTAAGCTTTCAACTGAAGTGTGAAAATTAAACGAAAGAAAAATCCTCCAACCTTTAAAAATTGCCACCAAGGCGAATATGAATATCAATTCTACTTCAAGTTTGTGCTAGTTTCTTTGCCATTCCTTTGCCCTTACACTGCAGCGCAGAGCACTTAAGTTTAAGTTATCCTTGAGGGGAAATAAGCTTTTTGAACTTTCGTTTGTTTTACAAGAGAATTGCGCATGGAATGATGGTGCACTTGACAGACATTCTGAAAGAAATGAAAGTCATATTTAGTTAGCATACTTTTAGGTGCATTGGTATGCGCATATGTTTGGCTGAGGAGACAAGAACAAGGTCAGGTAGTTAGTGGACAGGCGATTTAAGTCTGAAATTGCATTTTTCGAAATGTTTATAAATAAAATATGTGTCACCTTCAAATTCCAAATGATTTCAGTGAATATTTCGTTAACGTTTTAAAACTTTAAGCTCTTCTTATAAGCAAACATTCCACACGGAAGAGATTTCTATCTCCATCAAAGACCCAGTCTCCCCTCATACTATAAACTATTCTATGGCAATCAAAATCGCATGTCTGGCATAAAGTTTCCGAACGATTTAACAGTGATTTTCAAAAGCATACGAAATATCGTACCAAAATAGAAATGCAAGAACCCACGCCAAAACAACAGCAACAACAACCGTACGACCGTAACAAGCAACCATCATATCAATTTCAATAAACTCCATCCAATGAATGGGTTTTTCAACACATATAATACGGATATGGGTTGTTGTTGTGCTATATACGTGTGGTAGTTGTTGTTGTGTGAAAAACGAAATTTAAGCCAAGACTAATATGGAACACACGGAGTAGGTACCTACAACAATATGAACTCGGGTTGGCGTTTGTCTCAAATCTCAAATGAACTCAAATAGCAGCAGACAGCCATGCACAAGGATCATTTCAATTTGACAATGTACTCTCTACAGTTGAAGGAAAAAAAAGAAATAATAAAAACAAGAAAAAAGCAAACAAAAAATGTAAGACAATCAGACAGACAGACAGTCAAACATATGAACTTACTAAAGGCAGGACATTTCGTAAGTGAAGTTGGTAACGAGACGCTAGCTGGCTGTGTGTGTGTGTGTAATCTAAGCTACTTGTTCAAATAAAGCGAAATTTTATTTCTTCAGCGTAGCTCTACTCACAGTGCTTGAAAGTAGCTTCCGGTGAGTTTATGTTTTTTTTTTTCGTTTCGTATTTGTCCTTGTTATGTGGTTCTTGTATCGTATTTTCCTCGTATAAGTATTTATTTAGTTATTTCGGTATTTTTTTTTCTACTCAATTTTTTTATGAACTCAAGCCTTAAGGTACTTGTACTTTACCTACTTTTTTCTTTAGTTATTTTGCTATGACATTTCTAAAGGTTCTCTGATGTTTTTTTTCGTTTGCTTGCTTTGCCCTTATTTGCAATTATTTTCCATTTTGTGGTCGAATAGTTGACATTTTCTGGACCGCAAGAAATTAGGTTAAGTTTGCGGTGAGCGTATTGCGGTTTAGTTATAGAATCTGAAAGACTTTGACTGGTTTTGTATAAAAAAAATATGAAGGAAAATTATTTGAGACAAAGTGTCCCTTATCCTTTTTCTCTGACGTCCTTCAAGTAAATTTACACTATAAACTTTCTGTAGAAAGACAAACAATTCAAAAGCCTTTGAAACTCTTGCCAGTCACGTCTTTTCGGTAACGAAATGCACTTTTCTCTGCACTCTCTCTCTCTTAAAGTGTCCAAGTGTCACAAAGTTGAATTAAAACAGTTCGTAGCTGTTTGACACGAACAAGTTGATGTGTCAGAAATGCTTTACATATGCATTTGAAGTCATGCAAAAACATACCCATGGCCAAATGGCTACCATCAATTCACAATTCAATTCGAATGCCATTCAATTCAATTGGATTCGATTCAATAGCGCTGTGCCGCTCACGAAAATAATATATGAAAATGTGTAAAAACCAACAAGTGGAAAATCGCAGCAGCAGCAGCAGCTGTCGAACATTGTTATTGCATTATGGCGGGCATAATGGCGATGCCGCCGACACCAAATAACAATATGGCTGCCTCAGATTGCCAATAACAATTGCGGGCGAGGGAGGTAAGAGCACATGTTTTTTTAAAAGCCTCTTGCCTTTTATTTTTGTATGTAAGATTTCATTTATTTTCTTTTTGCGTGTGTGTAGACTTTCATCGGTGACACAAGTAAGTGAAGCGTAAACAGTTGAAACTGTCACATGGGCGATATCCATGGGAAGTGCCACAGAAGTTAAGTAAAAGTTTAAGCTACCGGAAAAGTGTGCAAGTGTGTGAGTGTGTGTATATATGCGTGTGAATATTTCACAATCATGAATGCATATATGCTGGCTGATATTGGCTATGATTTTTGCATGCGTATGTGTGTGTGTGTGTTTGCCTGTGCAAATGTGTGAAAGCAATTCGAACTGACAATGGAGTTCCAAAGTGAGAATTATGGAAATAGGTTTTTGTGGTGAACAAAATGGAGCTGACTTGGTTTGTTGGTTACATATTCGGTGTGGTTGCTTGCCGCCTTCAGTTTGGTTGGGTGACAACGACAAGTGCAAAAATTTTACTTCGGTGACAGTTCAATAATAAAACTTACTGCACTTGCTGACACACTTTTGGAAGAATAAACTTTTTCATTTTTAAATGATAAATCTATTTTGGCTGCCAGCACTGACACAATAAATTGAAAAAGTTTTTATGCTTGGTGGTGTGGCCAATTTGAGAAGGCAGGTCGGTCGTTTGGCTTTTGTGGTAAAATATGAAAAAGGATCGAAAATGTATTCAAAGTTTGTTCGTTTAAAGTACATATGTAACAGTGAAGAAAGGGGGAATAAAGAAATTATAGAAAGAAAGGAATGCAATGGAAATATGAATTTAAAGCCTTTTGTTCCAAATATTGTTGGTATTTCTGGGCTCTTGTGTCGTGTAATGTAAATTTATTATCTCACATCACTACTCCATGAGCATTTCGAAATCATTTCCATAAAATTTTCACAATTATCTTCACAATAATCGTAAACTTAAGAAATTGGCCACACTTCACACTGAAGTTGGCCATTCCACTTGCAGTACATTCACTTTAAGTACTTTGAAGTTATTTCTTGAATTTCACTGAAGCGCCATTACGGTAAATTTCACAGTTTATTAATTGTGAAGTGGCGTGAAAGCAGCTTGAGCATTTGGCCGTCATTATAGAGAAGGGTTGTCAGAAATGTCTGCCCGACTTGCGTATTTACACGTTTTTGCATTTCGAGTGTCGCTTGTCAGTTACACAGGCGAACGTACTTGGCTGAACGCCTATAAACTTTTATAGAGCTGCAAATTGTTTAGGTGTTTTTTCTTGTGCGTTTCGAAGAGTTTTATATACAATGTATATTATACATAATTCCGATTATCGTCAATGTTGCCGTGGATTATCATTGCCCGATGAAAATATACAATGTCCCCTGCGAATCCCATGAGGCTCAAATTCAAACTGGTTATCTGCTGCGGATGATGATGATCAATTGCAGCGTGCAACATTTCAATGCAGCTTATCTGTAAACGCACGATTCTGTGCAACTGTGTAATTATTGCTGTCATCTCAACAAGCAATCAACATTAATACTAACCACAAGTTCCGACAATAGACGATTTATGAAACTTCGTGGGGGGCTCAGCATCGATTGGAGACCACAAAGTGGCCGCATGGCGCACAGAATACAGAATCAATTGGCCGAGACGAGGCGAGGCGAGGCACTGGTACCGAGCAGGGGATGGCGGGCAGGCAGAACAGCCAGCTGAGCTGTCAAAGGCTCAAATTATTTTTGATTAACAATTGCATTTGGAAATTCGATGTATGACATATACAACAACAACAGCAACAACAACGGACGACAAGAGCAGATGAAAGGTAATAAATAAAATATGATTTCCATGCATTTCCATGCCTCCTAACTGGAATAGTCACATTTGCACAAGTCGCAAAAGCAACTTCGCTTTTATCCGGCGAATATGAGAAGCAGCAGCAGCAGCAGCTATCAGCTTACTCTTAGTCAATGTAGTATGTTGTCTGCGATCGACAGTAAGCAGCAGCATGCATTATATTTCTTCTTTTTAGTTTCTATGTCCTCTTCTGCTACTTCTTCATCTTCTTCCATTCAACACTGAATGCAACATGCAACGCGTAGCCACCAATTTTTCTTGAGCTACTGTTTCATGGCCAAGTTAACAGGCGTTCAGTAACACGCGCACCTAAACGACTAGCGACGATGACTTTGGTAAGCGAAACCTATCATCAGCAACATCAGCATCATTATCAACAGCAGCAGCAGCAGCAGCAGCACCACCAATAGCAGCAACGACAGTAACTACAACAGCAAGTTGCCAACCCAACACAACTCGATTCTAGGCGCATTTCAATGTGAACGTCATCGCCTTTGTCGTTGCCCCGCTTGGCAACTGGTTACCACTTGGTAATCTGCTGCGGCATCATCATCGTCTACTCTTTGGCTTTTGCTTACAGATTACAAAAGTTGGTATACATTTTTCTTTTCCCAACAAGTCATCATCATTATCATCTTCATAACCGATCGGTAAAGTTTCGCAGCAAAGTGGCGGCTTAACGGTTGCATTCAAGTGAGCAGTTGAAGTCGGTTGAAGAGTTGAAGAGGCGGTTACGGCGTTTAGTTTCGAATTAGAAGAGTTTTCTGCGGAAGCTTGTTCTAGGCACGGACGGATGCGTGAAATTCGCTCGAAACCGTACCGGAAAGGCGCTCATCAATTTTATGACACTCAGAGCCAAACGTTCCTCAACTTGAACTTGAATATGAGTTGAGCGAAAAAGAACGACGATTACAAGCAACTGCTGCTGTCATTCACCAACTGTCTGACGGATCTCTCTAATTGTCAATTAATAATTGCATGACTTCGTGTGCATATTTTTCCTGCAAGGCCTCAACTTTGATGAGGCCTTGTGGAATTGATGGCACTCGTAATCAACATTGACATTGTCTAGTCATGCAGAAAAACAGAAAAATGTTTGCATGTTTTCAATTCGTTTGAAATGTTTGACACGAGCTGAAGCATAATGGAATGTGAGGAATCATTACTGATGTCATTGGCCATTTGCATCAAGTACTGTAATGCTAAGACAATATAATCTCACCTGATTATAGAGTATGTGGTCCCTGTTTCTTGACTTCCTGTTTCATTCCAGAATACAAAATTTGATTCAATCAATTCCCTTTCCCATTTTCCCTCATCGCCTTTCAATTAATTTCCCAACTAATTTCATTTTACCATTGCTTCCTGCTTCCTACCACCTCATCGATACCAATTAACTTTGTCGCTAACCGTAGGTGCAAGCAATTTTGTCGATTCTTTTTCAAACGATTCGCCGCCATAAACTATTGCGGTGAATTCAATTTAAGGAAAAAAATCTTTGCTGCCTTGCGGAATGTACACGACAAACCAATGCAATGCAGCGCGCGCGGCAGCAACTACAAATTACAGACTCTCGACTTTGCGGCCGACAGACACACGTAAGTCTAATGTTGCCCGCTTAATGAGTCTCATGACTTAGGTGTCAATAGACAATTGCAGACGTTGTAATTCTCACATACCAAATGCGGACATTACATTGGCAGGCAGACCATAAAAGTTGACAATGGCGTCAGACGGTAAAAGGCATGTCTGCTGAATTGAATCGAAGACGAGGCGAATGCGAATTCGTACTAGGCTGGAAGAAATGTTATAGCATAAAAGCAGACCAAAAAGTGCTTCGGTCTTGCCATAATTTCATATTGATTCGGTTTCTTTCTGATATTATATCCATTAGATAAAAGATCAACAAGATTGCAAACACATTAGTTGCATCATTAGCTGTAGCGATAAGGACGACCGACCAACATGACTTGAACTAACTGACCGTGTCAAATCGGCACACCACAAAGCTCATCTCTACGCATTTTTCCTTCTTGCCAAACCATGGCCATAAAAAGAAGGAAAATCACTTAACCAACGGCCGAGATAGGGTGCGCTTAGACGAGAAGTTGACGATGCAACAACTTGCATAATTCATAATTAACCCATAGAATGAGACTGGCCATAAATAGTCTTATGTGTAGTATGGTTGCGCTGGGTGAAGGGGCCTCAATGTTGGCCATGTTGTTTACGGCTATTGTGAGTTGAGTTGAGCGGCTGTCATTCTCCTTGTTGCTGTGGCTGTTGCCGGTATTGTTTCTGTCTGCATTTGTCAGATGTCAGTTGTAGGTAGGAGCAGCCTTCGTAGTACATACAACTTCGACATCGTCAAGTCACAGCATGTTGCTGGCAATTCGTGTACTTGCGTGTGTGTGTATGTTTTGAATGTGCAATAAATACCCGCAGACATGTCATCGGTTAATTCAGTTGGCAATAATTGCGGTTTTCCATTCCATTCCATTCTATTCTATTTTAAGTATTCGTATTCGTATTCTTTATGTTCAATGCTTTTCTGATTTGATTTTGACGACTACTTCTGGAAAATACAAATTCCAAGTTCAACAGAAAACTGACCGCATCCTGTTGCACACACAAGTTGCTGTTTCAGACATTGACAACGTTGGCTTTTCACGGAAAGTCTGCGCAATGCGTAGTTAAATGCCACGTGCACTTTGTATTAACAAATCAACGTTAATTGCATTAATCTCTTAAATGGCTTGACAGTGATGAAGATCGACAGTTTGAGTTTGAGCTGCACCGACCAGCCAGCGAAATCTACTGATTCAACGGGAACATTGAAAAGGAATGAAATGTATCACTAAATAAGGCTGCTGCTGCTGGTCATGAGTGAGATGGGAAAACTGAAAGAAGCTTTCAATGCTTTAAGGATTTGAGAAGTGCTCCTGTTGCATTAGTACTTAAATCGATACGCCATAATTGGCATTCCTTATTTTAATACACACTCTTGCAAGGGTTTGCACTTCAAGTAAACATAATTAATATTTCCATGCCACTTTTGAACACAATGCAAACTTTACTCAACACTCGAAACTACTTGCCACACACAAAACATAACCAAAACACAATTCAACTGAACTTCGAACTGAAACTCTGACTTATTTCAACACACTCTTCTATCACCTTAAAAGTTGAGGAGTTGCAGTTGGGGTCAAGATTGGCCACTCAGAATTGAAACAATGTGCTAGACGAAATGACCAAACTTCAAAGGTGGAAATGTGCAATTGAAGGTTTTGTGAACTCAACTAAAATTAATTAATGTGAACAAGGTGTATGTGGAATAATGGGCTAACTCAATTATAAACAAATTCAACAACAAAAATAAAAAATGTTCAGAAATTCATTATAATTTCATTGACCCTACCTGCAAGGAACCAGCGGAGTCCTTCCTCATTCAAACAACTAAAAGTTGACCGTGACCACATTCGAGTGGGTCTCCTTCCTGCGGTTTGCCTTTGCCTTTCCCTTCGCTTGCCATTAACCTTTTTTCACCAATTTCAACTAATTGAATTTTTTCCCCTGTTTTCGAGCAAACAAAACCACGAAAGCATGCTGCATAATGGGGTTCGCTTTATTTAGCCACATATGAAATTGCATTACGTTATCCTGAAACAATTATTTTCAACTGCTGTGCACACAAACGAGTAGCTGCTGCAGCCGCAATTCAACTGATGAAATGATGCTGTATGAAATTAGGTCTCAAAAATTTTATTTATTTTTTCCATTATGAAATTAAGAATTTTTCGTTACTTTGTTACTAGACTCGCCAGCTCTCCTGTTTCATGCATTTAAGTAAGCATTTTTGGTTATTTTTCTCGGTTACTTTGGTTGCTGCTCTCGCCCACACACACTGCTGCACCATATGGAATGCAATTAAAATGTGGTAGTGCAGCAGTAGCAGCAGCGGTGATGTTGGCGATAGTGGCATCCTCCCTGTTGGCGTGTTTATGTTGAAATTTAAACGGCTTCATGAGCACCCACCCACGCTCTTTCCTGCCATTGCACTCATTTCGCCAAATTGTTATTTTATGAAAAGTTTCCATGTAATTTTGCGGTTTTTGCATTTAGATTCGAGCTCAAGTGGAATTTGCTGCAAAGCAAGCAAAATGATGTGTTCGGTGCATATGTATTATGTGTGGATAGGGGGGGCAAAAAGAACTTTTCATTATTTGCTGAGGAATGCAAAAATGTTGATAATTACATTAATTTGATGAGTAGTTGGCAGTTTGCAAAGATATGCAAATAGTTTTGATGGCATTTTCATATGATGCTCGGCAAGGCATCATGACGTGGTTCGTTTCGTCATTCATCGTTCGTGGGTAGGTTTTAATTGTTGATATAATAATGAGTGGTTATGGTAAAAATGCTGTTACTGCATTAGGGAAATATTTCATTTTGTTAATGGTTTACTTTGCAATTTGCTCTTATGTGCTAACTAGTACGTATAACGGAGGTTTTCTGATATTTTTTTTTATAAACAAATAACATTTTTTCTTTATACAAATAAATATGTAAAAAACTATGTAGATATGGAAGACAAAACGTATTTCATCATCTTCCAATTAAGTGAGAAAATACTTGAAATAAATATTAATAAAATCGCTTGAATCAGAAATCAACATAAATTAATTTGCTACATTTAACGATTCGTTAAGAGAAATATTTCAGATAAATCACGTTTTCCAATCACAAGGTAAATGAACTTCATCTACTCATACATATTTAAACATGATTGCCTCGATATTTAAATTCAATATGGGCAATCGATCAATTGCGAGCCAAGCTGGGCTTCAAAGGCAAAAATTAAAGAAATAAAGTGTAGCAAGTAAAATTCGGTTTCCGAAAAAGAGAAGTGTATTCACTGGAAATAACTGGCAGAGTCAGTGGTCTCCAAACATTTCGATTAGAAGGGGCAGTCCATAAACCACATAATGCATTTGCTAAATTTATCAGAATTTAGCTCTTGAAAAACTTTCCCATATTTACAATCTAGTACTGGCTAATAGCTCAGCTCTATATATTTACTCATTCAGAATACCTTTCTTTTCCTATAAAAACGGCAATAATTTATAATTCCATCATATAAAAAGCACAGCCAATTGACAGGAGTATCAAATTACACGAACATGTTTCCAATCATGTTTTCTAACAACAATCTAATTCTCCGCAGAGGGGCACTATCTTACCTCCTCAGTGAATTTAAAACTTTTTTCCAAAACATACACAATAAGAAAAAGCAGTGCGTTAAGATGACAATAATATCAAAAAAACGACATGAAGAATTCGACAGCAAATAAATGAAAGATAATCCGATTAGAAAACACACACACAAAAAACGAAAGATAAAATAAACAAAAAGAAACCAACAGCGAAGAGCGATGGTTAAGGTGAAAGACTCAAGTGAACTGGAAAAGTGTTCGCAACGACATAAGCGTACATGTTGCATAACCTGAGTGAGTTGGGAGACGCAAGTTGGTAGCAGGTACAAAAACAAATCAGATTTGGTATTAGAAAAAAGATAAGCGCACGTATCGAATGACACGATAAGCAAGCAAGAAAGCACCCGAACACACAAACTACTACATGCATCTTAAAGACATCTCCGATGGACATGATTGAGCTGATGATGATGACGAGACGAGATGATTGAAACCGTTAAAGAGCTCAGCTCAGCTCAACTGACAGCTTCTGCTTAGACCCTCAATTCGTGCAGCAGCTGCTGGCCGAAGCTTTAACCGATTTTTAAACCCGTTTTGTGTTTAATGTTTATTTTTTTGAATTTTTTATTTTTGCTTTTTAATTAAAAACCGATCACAATTTCCATTACAGCAAATGTGTTGTCCATCACTTGCGTGCGTGCGCCGCAATCATCAGAATTCATCACAATTTAAAGTCCGGCCTTTAAAGTTTAAACAGACGCACCTTCGTCCGGTGCGATGATCGTCGTCATCATCATCAACCGTTTTGGCCATGCACGCTGACACACATCCATTCGAACCAATCTTACCGTATTACCCAATCATAATCAGTAAGGTTATTCGTTTTTTTTATCATCTTGTTTATGAGTTGATGCCCGAATTTGTGGCATTTTTGGTGGCGTTCCTTTCGACAACATCAGCCGCAACACACACACACACACACTCGCACACAAAACGTTTACAACTCTTGAGGCTGTTCGGATGTCTGCAAATGAAATGCTAACGATATTCATTGAAAAATCAAGAGTATCAGAGTAACATAGTGGCTGCCACACAGCCTACACTCAACCGCATCACAGCCTCGCCGCGACCGCAGCGATGAAAAATAAATTTCCAACCAAATTATGTAAATTGGAAATGGTTTTCGTGAGAAAAGCGTTCAAGTACTTTCCATTCTTTCGGTGCTCGTCTTCTTACTCAGCGCCTCTGTTGCCAGAGTTTAACATACATAAAAGCCTGTCAGGCTGTCATTTTGTGTTGTTGCCTGTACTTACTTACTGCGGCTTTAAGGAAGAATTAAAATAATCATAATAATTGAAAATAATAATCTACATTCTTCTTTGCCGGTGTGTTTACTTTAGGCCCAAATGCATTCAGCAACTTGACGAGCAATCAAGTGAACAGGCGATGAACAGGTGCTTTACAGCAATTTTGATTTGGATTTCTTTCATCGCGGAAGTCGTTGCGACTTCATGTTGAGTTGAGCTTTCGATTTGTATTATGATTGTTTGAATGCTTATCATAAATATTTGGGTGAGTGTTTTTGTTGTTGTTAATTTTCAGAAACATTTTAATGGTAATTTAGACGAAAATACTCCGAGAACGTTTAAGGTAAACGTGTCATTGATGCGTCTAAACATATGTTAAATTCGTTAGAAAAAATGATCGACGTTTTGAGGAGTAGACTTCTTCATATCCTTGACTCCGGTAGACAAATTTACTACCACAGTAAAAATCAATGCGGGAGCAGTAGATCTGCAGTAGACCTGGTAGAAAGTATTTACTCTATCTTCAGAAATCGGGGGATCTCTTTGAATGCTTGGTAAGCAGATGATAGAAAGGGAAACTCAACCACGCTTAATACAATTTTTTGAAAGGCTCTATGGGCTCCCAGCAAAAAAGGGCTTTAATATAAATTGTGAAGCTTCAAAGGTGGGCAATGTCTGAAATAAAATAAAATTTAAATATTTTATCAGCCATAAAATAATTGCAATCATTTCAAAGAAGGTCAGTTCTTATTTGCCTTTAATGTTTTTTTTTTATAAAATCAACTTCTTGTATGTTTTTTCACCCGTATACCTCAAGCAGGAGTGGCTTTTTCGTTGGCAATTCTTTGGCCTTTGGCGTATCTTTTTTGTTACTTTGGGTTTGCCTTGCTTCTCGTCTATGTGCAACAGCTGCCGCAGCAGCAAGTGCCTGCCACAGGTTCTGCAGTGCTCGCAGCTGATTGCAACACAACTTTTAATAGGACTTTTCTTGTATTTGTTGTGGCTGTTTTTGCTATATTGTGTCGCTATTGCCAATTTAATAGGTAAAGTGGAAAAACTTGTTTTTCCTGCAATATGGCATATTTTTTTTGTACTCAATATATATTTTTTTGTGCTTGCGCTCATTTAATTTGGAGTTTTGGTTTTGGCTTTTTATATTCATGATGTTTGAATGTTTGTTGGCAGTTCAGAAAAAATGAAAAGTTTTTCATAATTTATGCGGTGCGAAATTGGCAGCAGCGTTGTTGCACACAGTAACAAAATGCAATTCCAAATCGTTTCATTTGAATAATTTAAAGGTTGTCTTTTTTTGTTTGGTTTGTTGGTTGGTGCGCGATTGGTGGCTTGAAACGGCAGGTTGTTGGACACTTGTTGGACGCTGGCGGCTTTCAGGTGGAATTGGAATTTAATTCAAAGCAGAATTGTTTTTGAAAGGTTTAATTAGAAAAGTGCGTGCATAATCCAATTCAATTTAATTTCATTCGCAGCACTTTAACGCAGTCTTTAAAATGTCCATTGTAACGCTTATTCCCAGCGTTGCCTTTCGCATAAACTAATCAACTTTGAGTGCCCCCCAATAAGGGCACCCCTCTGTGAAACAGTCATATTTGCCATGTACTGGCCGCAATTTTGTTATTTTTCTTTTTTTCGTAAACGGCCTCTTGCCTGCCTGCTTATTTGCTGTATGAAATTGCATTTGTTGTAGTTGCATGCAGTTGCATTTCGATTTCGGTTTTGAGGTGTGTTTAATCACGGCAACAACAACAAGAACAAGAACAAATATAAATACAAAAGCAACTGCTGCAAAAAAAAACAAAGAATAAGAAGAAGTCGTTCTTAAAGGCGCCTGTTTAATGCTTTTCTGTAGTCTTTGGTATTCATGTGAAGGTTCCTTTTATGGTGCTTTTTTACTCTTTTCATGTTTGTTTGTTTTTGTATTTTTTCCGTAATTTATTCAGTTGGTTTTGGTGGGTTTCTTTGCGGAGGCGGACACTGGCCCATGTTGTTCTGTGCAATTTTATTGTAATTGCAAGTTGTAAATTGTATTTAACATAGGGGGGACTTCTTTGTCTACAAATACATGCAGGGTTCTTTAGTTTGTATCTTGAATTATTTGTTGCTTAAAACTTTAGATTTTACTATAAGACTTAGTGAGAAAATTTAAAAGTTTAACTGAAAGGTTTAAACGTATTCCCAAGATTGTCTGAATCCATATGCTACATAGTACAAGGCATTCCAAATAAATATAAAAAATTTTCTAATTTGAAATAACCAAGTCTGAAATGATCATAAAAATTAAGAGTTTTTTTGTCAATAAATACAGCTAAAACATTTTATTGACTTGCCTTTCAAAAGTCCATAGCATATTCTTAAGCAAATAATAGCCTAAACCATTAAAACTTTGTCAATTCTACCTTGTTTTAGTTTCCTTTAAAATGTTTCGCTTTAAATCCGTTTAAAAATCCAATTGCACAGCGAAGAGTGAAGAAGCAACAGGTTTTCCGCTACCACAAAAATTTATGTGTCAAACTTGTTTAAAGAAATTTTTTTGCAGCATTTTCCATTTGTTTTTTTTTTGCGCACAAAAGCTGATGATGATGGCGACGATGAAAATGATGTTGGGAAAAAGAGACGGGTATTTTGAGTTTAGGACTTTTAGTCTAGAAGATATTAGCCACAAAGACACAGCACAGCAATTACACACTAAAATCAAGTAAAAAGACACGCGAGGGGGAAAAGTTTCAACCGAATTTCCTTAATTTCGTTGATTTTTTAACAACCACAGCACCAGCAACAATTGGAAATGTAAGGCAATTGGATGCCACAAATAATAAATATTTTTTTAAAATTTTCCAATAACTTAAGATTCACTTAAAATCTTCACAAAATATTCACTAGTTATTCGATGGATGCACTAATCGAAATATGTTTACGAAATGTAAGTGCAGCATTTGTTGTATCCGCCAACACGACGATAACACAGCGAACAAACAGCCGAGAGACACACGTTGACACTCGCAGACTCGCCGTAATGGACTAAAAAGAACATAAATTTTATGCACATTCAATCTGCTCGATATTCGTTGTCGACGCAGACGTCGCCGTTGCTGTGCTGTCGTTGGGTATCGGTCGTGGATATGGTTGCTGCTGCTGCTGAAACTGCTGCTGTGTCGATGCCGGCCGTTGTTGGGTTGTAATGATGAGTTGTTGGTCTACTCACAGCAGCCAGCAGCGAATGTTGCCTCCACGGGAGGTTGGAATGAGTTGTGGATTCAATTGCTTGCCATGAGAATCTTCTTATCCATGCCTTCTCCCTGCCATGTCTTCTCCCTGCCTTGTCGTATTGGAACTTAAGTGAAATCTAAATGTTCGAAAAAGCAGTTTTGTGCCTTTTAAATGCCTTTTCAAGTGCTTTCGTGCTGTGTTTTGCTAGTATGTGTGTATATGGGTGAGTGTGTAACAGTGTGTGTGTGGGCGCAATTTGTTAACTCCGATTGGAAGTAGTTGTTATGTTGTATGGGGCCTTTGAAGTGTGTGGAATTTTGCTTGTGGAACTTGTGTTTCAACTGCCTTGCTTTGGACTGCTCTTTCCAGGTTCCAAGTTGGCCAAAAGAGAGAGAGATAGAGAGAGTAAGTTGGTTTAGAGAGCATTAATAAACATATTTGAATATGTTCAAGTATTATAAAAAATTTTTTTTAATTATGGATTATTGGTTAATGCATTTTTCATTACATTTCATTTGATAGGAATTTCCATCGAACTTTGAACCAAAATAATATCATTTGGAGTGATAAATTATTCTGTCCATTCTATGAACTACTCTCTGAGAGAGAACTGCTTGGCATTGTGATTTCTTGTACTGTGAGTATTCTGCTTGTTGTTCTCCTTCCCAAGTGCTAAGATTTTCTATTTAGACAACAAACCGGAAATATTTTTTTGGAAGCTCGGAAAGAGCCAGAAATCGTCTACTTTGGAATGTGGATTGTGTGGGAGCAATTGCTGTCACGAAAGTAGTAAGGATTTCCAATTGAAAGCAACTGGTGGTTGGCTATAAATGCCCGTAAACTAGTTATGTATTTGCTGGGACCGAAAAATTCCACCAGGAAATATGTCTTATGCTGAAAAAAAGTTCATAATCCTTTGCACACCACAGCCACAACAAAAGCAGCAAGACATTTATTTTCACACTTCATGGCAAATCTGGAAAAATCGTACAAAGAATTTCAATTTCTCTCGCTCGCACCATAACTTCACACATTTTCACAACTTGTGCAAGTATTTGCGAACAGAATTTTGTCCGCTTATTTTGCACGGAATTCATAGACGTAGGCCAACACGTTCCTCATGGACTGCATATGAAAAGTAAGCGCAGTAAATGCTCTGCTGCCGGATGTGTTGCAAGTTGCGTCGTCGGCACTACTGCCAGGCAGGTACTTTCGGATTATGAGACAAATGATGGCACCTGAGTCAATAGTTGGTCTCCTCAAAGCGGTGTTTTGGCCTGAATGACGACGACGACGAAGACGACTATCGTGATGATGATTTATGACGTTCGTGATAAGAACAACTCAACTGAACTGCACTTCAACTGCAAGTTAATCACAGGAATTTTGAAAATAAAATCATAAAATCGAAATAGGTTGTATGTCCGCCGCACACTGCACAGATGCAATAAAGATAAAGTCGAGCACAAATATTGAAGGGAATTAAAAAAGAGTGTGGTTAGATTAGAGAATAGGGTCATTAGGGGGTACAATTAAATTAATATTAAATGCCTTCGGTGCGCTACCATACTAAGGCACAATGCAGACGACAACTATTTCCCAGACAGCAACTTTTCTATACCTTCTGCACCCCATCGCCTTCAGTCGAGCGCATCACATTCCATTGCAATTCATGCCTTGTTTTCAACTAGATTCGCCAACGTCAGATTTTCGTAATGCAATTGCGAAATCTTTTTGGCTTCGCACATCTTCTCGGCATGCATGCTATACTCACTTTTTTTCCTTCCATTCCTCCATCTTATGCGGCACGAAGATGCAACTTTAAATTCACTATGCGAACTTGTGTGCGCAGTGAGTGCTTCCGAAACCCGGTGCAAAGTTACCTGCTAGAAACTTCTGTCAACCCAGCTCTGAGCGGCGTCTAAGCGTCGTTTCCGATTCGTCGCCGGCTGCAGGGAAAGGTTACCAATATGCTGCATAAATTTCAAGCAGTTTTTTTAGATCCAAAAATTTAATGGTTTCATATACATATTTAGGGTGGACTATATTTTGGACCAGTTCCAATCGAAAGTGGAGTAGCCCATAAACTAGTCCGATTTCTTACAGTGAATATTTTAGTGTATTTTGTTTTTGAATTACCAAATTTATTTTCTAAATTTAAGGCAAACAAAAAATGGCAACCCTAGTATTAACACAATTCTTGAATGCTTCCTATTAGTTTAGAGCTTCAAACCACAAAGTGCTCCTCTCGACTGAGGCATGTTCTTTCGGCTTAAGATTATTCTCTGTTTATTTTTTTCTCGTTTTTGCAGTTGAGTTGAAAATTATCTTTAGATTTTATTTTTGCAAAGTTTAATGAAAATTGCATTGGCTGCTTGTTGCCTCTTTTGCTGTTGCCAAAGCTGCTGTGCTGCGGCTCGCGTTGTGCCACTTTTGTTTGTTTTTTCTTTTGCGGTGTGGTATTTGCTTGGCGTAAATAGCTATGCTCCATGTTGTTGCCATTTCAACGGATTTCCTGTTGCACTCGTTCGCTTTTGAGTTTCTGAGTTCAATATTTTATTTTAGAGATTTAAATGGATGTGTTGTGTGGATTATGTGGATGGATTCTAATGGATTTTGCAATTATTTATAACTTTTTGGAATTCGTTGGAGGCAATGGAAGCTGAAATCACTGAATGGAAAATGTAATTAAAATTTACTAAAACTGCTCCTTTCTAGGTTCGCTTTGAGCAAATCCTATGCACACATGTTCCAAATTTAACTCACAAAAGAAAACCTCTTCAAACAACAAGCTAAAGTTTGAAGCTGCACAGCTCTTGCCCCCTTCGACACTACTCCTCTACACTTTTAATTGTGTATTTCAGTCACGTTCAGGTAAATCTCAATTGAATCGAATGTGACACCGGATGTGAAAATGGTTCGTTTTGAGTTTGTTTGCGCCGACAACAGCCATAACAGGAGTAGTAACCGAAACAACAAAAGTAACAACAACATCAATAGAAATCGCATGCCATGTTCCATGTTAAGCTTTGACTATGTGAGCAGGCGGGGAGGGGACAGACTATTGAATCCGTTTAACACTCATGTTTTGGGCACCGATTTTCCAATTGTGGTTGTTGTTTGGTTTTCTTTTGTCTCTCGAAGATAGACCAATGCCGGTTGAACTACTTGGCAAAAATGCAAAATCACTTGAGCAAACAACAGACAGAGAATCACCTACAACGACATGGTCATGGCCACTCACTTTATTGCTGTTGTTGCACACTCCTCTTGATTATTGGCCACTTTTAGTGCGACAATTTCCATTGATTGCGAGGAGAATCAGACAGCACAGCAAGCGAAAGCAATGCTAAAGCCATGGAGCAAAGGAAAGAAGGAAACAAAGAAAGAAGAACTTTTTCCAGTGTGTGTGTGTGTGTGTGTGTGTGTGTGTTGGCGACCAGGCTGAATCAATCTGAATCCGTAGGTAAACAATTTTGGGTCATGAAAATGATAAATAACTGTGAACTGTCTGCGGCATGTTCGTAGGTTTAACATTCGTTGTTGTTGTCGTCGAGTGTTTTTCCCCTATAAGTTGACGGTTTTCTTCGTATTTTTTGTTCTTTTCATTTCATTTCATTTCATTTTGTTTCGATTCGATTTCGCAGAGGACATTCCATTTTCTCCTTCAGCTTTCTTTGGGCGCTTCTTCCACGTCGCCGTTGATGGCTGTCACGATGATGGATGTCAAATATTGACAGAATGTATTAAATGCAATTCAAATTGGTAGGAAAAACACTTGGCATTTTGGGGTTTTTTGTGTCGATTTGCTTTGTGGTTGTTGTTGTTGTTGTTGTGTTCTCCTATTCTATCAATTCCGATTTCTGTTTACTTTACAAATTGTTCGAGCGTCTTTCGTGAGCATCTTCCTTTTATCGCACTTTAATGCCACTCGCTCAAATACCAATACACACTGGGGTTTAGGTGTTTGTTCTTGTTCTTGTACTTGTTATTGTTATTGTTGTTTTTGTATCGTTTTAAGTGCAAAATGAAGTACTCCCGGGGGGAAATACTAAAGCAATTAGCTCGGCACGATGGTGATATTTTGTTGGAGTAGAACGTTGCCTTTAATGAATATTTGATATTACATAGCTTGAGCAGAATATTTTAGGGTCTTTCACTTAAAGTTTCGTTTATACGCGTGACTGCCTAATAATGTCCCTCTATGGTAAATAATGGGTCGTTGAAGAACCACAAAGTCAAGGTACTCAAGTTCAAATCAAAAATGATTTTATACATTTGCAATACTATTATGGTCACATAAGCGGCTCAACACAATTTCAATTGGTTTTCTTTTCTGCTTGTATGTATTGCAAAATATTTCTTTATATTTCGATCAACCTCGCGGGTTAATGCTGCAGCTACAGCTGCAGCTGTTAATCCAGTTTGAAGCTAAAAAATAAAACATAAAACAAAAACAAAAGCACAAAAAATACGAAATAAATTCTGCAAGAAATTCTCAACATCAACCGAAATCAACGAAAAATAACTGCACGGCAAATGTGTGCAATGTTTTTGTGAGTAGTAGCCGCCGCGTTGCAAGCAGCATTTCTGCTGAGCAACGATCACTTAAATGCTTGCAAAAAAATAAAACGGAGTGCAAAAAAAATGGTATATGAAAAAAGTATCACATGACAATGCCAAAAACCACATCCGCTGATTTCCGCTTCTTGTGCGCGCCGAGCTTATTTTTAGGAAATTTACTGCACTGATGAATATTTACTGCATGCTTCGTGTGTATTCGCTGCGGCCTCAACTTCAACCTCAACCTCAACGAATTCAAATTTAAAAGACATCATTAGCGGCATGAAGACGACGACTGTGTGTGTGTGTGCCTTGGCAAATCGTTCAACGGGAATTTTTTTCATTTCGTTTTATGTATATGGGAAATTAAACATATGCGATTTGCTCTGCTGCAAGCGGCTTACGAATATCTGCATGTTGGGGCGGGCCACAACTTTCATGTCTCATGTCATGAAGTGAGGAAAAATCTGACAAATTACACGCATAGCCCAGCCATACCGAATCCATTCGTCTTTGTGCGTGCTTTGCTGTTTGTCACAAATGCCTGCTTTGACTGTCGTGTGTAGAACATTTGAAGCATGTGTCGTGTACTGACTTTTCATTACTTAAGTAAACAAATGAAATACTCGAGTAAATCACAAGAATGATAGAAACAATTCTGGAGTAAATTACCACAATATTTTCTCTTCATTGTTGGTGCCACTCAACTTGCGGCAAGTAATTGCGGACGTTCCACAATAAATTCATGTTCAAAAAATTTAAAAGTGAAATTTCAATTAATCACAAAATTAAACGCTCCACACCACTTGCAATGATTTTTGATGTACGCATCAGAAGTGCTCCAAAATTGCTGCCAACAACCACTGAGCACTCAACACTTATAGAATGCAGCGAATGATAAGATCGCAGAAGATGATAAGATCGACTTCTTCAACGGCGCATTGCCTCGGGTATTCCGGATGCGTGCAAAAGTTAAGAGAGGCGGCGCGCGCATCTGCATAAGAACGAACCACTTCCTCACTCTGTTGTATGTAGTGGCTCATGGGTGGACTATCACGCATGAGCAACAGCAACAATGCAGTGATGAAGTTGGTGCAAAAGCGAGTGAGATTTTGGTAGGAACACAATAGCCCATAAAATTGAGAAGACGCAACTTGGCACTATAAAAAATGATGTACTAAATGCGTGTTGGCACGAACGTTTTGTGATTATCTTATATCCACAAAGATATCCGTATAAAAAAAAAAGTTTGGTAAATTTCAAGTGTTGCCAGATTTGAGAAATTTGTATTGCCATTACATACATTTTATGGGCCTTAAAATGTCATAGATTACAACTAATGAATACAAAATTATTTAGTAAGAAATACATTATTTTAATTGTGTAAAATTGCATTGTTTTTATTTGTTGAATTATTTTAATTTCTAATACGATTTTAATTGAAATTTTTATTGCAGTGGCAACCCTATAAGTGATTGAAAAATATTTAAAAGGGAACACACCCATCAAAAACCCGTCAGCCTGCCTGCGTGCTTGCCTTCAATGTTTAGCGACAAATTGCCGCAGAGGCTGACAATTCATTCGAGACTTTAGCAAAAAGTGAAAATGCAAAAAATGATCCCGAAAACGGGGTCAGTGTTGAAAAGCTTTTGGCAGCCATTTCTCATGTAATTCGCGTTTTTTTGTTTTGGCTTGTTTGTGTTTGATGCTTGGCCTTAAAATTTCACTTGGGCTTTGTTTGGTTTGAGCCTTTATATTATTTTGGTAGTTGCTGTTGTTCTTGTTGTTCGTGTCATGTTGCAGTTTTTTTATTTTGTTGTTGGGTTGTACGTCGTTCAACCACAATATTGTGGCCGATAATACAATTTTAATTCGCATTTAATTTAGTTTTGTGGGCAAGGACTGATTTATTGCGGTTGCTCTTTAGGAACACCAACAAAAAAAAAAAACAGAGAAGAATTGGTGGAACAAAACTGTGCGGCTAATAAGAAATGAGTTGGCTGAAATGTTAAGTTTCGTTTTGAGGTTAGAGAAGAACGCCCTTTTCACTATGTATTAAAATTCGTTAGCACCAATAAACTCTCTTAATTTATGGCCCATTCCTCATTCTTGTTCTGCTGTTGATGGCGCATTCATCACTGCGCGGACACTTTTGACGCTGATTTTACTACTAAACATAACCTAGTAGCAGTAGGGGCAGAACATTTATCTTTGGAAGCACCATAATTCACGGTGCAGCACACGGAAAATATACAGAAGAAAAATAAACTATTTGGCAAAGCAAGGACACCACAGCCGACAACACGACCAGGCAACAACATGCCAACAGTATAAATATCCTGGCATCGTTCATCGCATCGCATCACATCACTCTAACCATCAACATTCAGTCAAGTCAACATATTTACCAAAAACGCCTCAAATTGAACGAAGTACACAGGCCGCGTCCGCTGCAATTTTGCATTTTGCCACTAAATTTGGCGTCAAAGTGACGACGAGTGTTTTGTCACCGCATAACATTAACCCCATCCATCCGCCAAGACCCGTTGGGTGCCATCATTTACACAGTTTCAGTTGCAGTGTGCTAGTCACTATTCGGTGATTTAGTGCGACACGTTTTGGGAGGATTGACAGCAGTTAGTTTTTAAGCGAGGCATGCCCGTGGTGCTATTTCACCTTTAATTTAATTTGAATTTTGATCATGGAAACTTAATGTCATACTTTAAATAAACCCTGAAAATAGAGGTCACTTCTGCATTAAATTCCCAAAATTGGCATCCAAGTCTGAATCGTTCACATGCGAGTATTAGTTGGCTAAAAGTCACACGTTGGTCTAACCAAATCGAACCTTAAACAAATGACAACACAACTTAATACAATTTATGTCATCATCTGCAGATACAACAGTAGCATCATCACCACATGCAACCTTTGCTGCAGCATCTCAGGCACGCATGCACCATGGCAACACACTAGCATTTGCACACAAGTACCCCAAGCAGAATCAGCAGCACCAGCAGCAGGTGCGTTTTCGCATTTGACAACTTCATTCATGTGAAACACAAAAATGTCATGTTTCTGCTGGACCATAAAAACTCTACCAGCAGCAACAGCAAGCAGTCAGTGCCTGCAACTGTGTTGGCCAACAAATGCTAACAACAACTTCATCACTATGCGAAGCTGCAAACACAAGCGACTGCCATCAATACAAATATACAGCAGCAATTTCCACGAACTTGAGCGCATCAGCTGCAATTGTTGCCACTAACAACAACAACTACAACTGTTGTTTGCTGCAGCAGAAACGTTTTAAAGGCAAATGCGAAACGATTTCATTTCCATATTTGAGAAAATGCAGTTAGTCAGCGCCATCATCGTCGTCGTCGTCCCCACCGTTGCCGTCGTCACCATCGCCGCATTGCTGGCGGGTTTGGCCAATGCGAAATGCAAATGCGAGTAGGGCCAATTCCGCAATTGGAAACATGCAAAAGTGCTTATTTGCAACATGGTGACCCGAGAGTGTGCTTCGAGGAAATTAAAGGAAAAGTTAGCTTGTGTGTGTGTGTGCGTGTGTGTGATTGGTATGGTGATGGGGCGCCATCGAGCAAACTGTCGATATTAAAGCAGTCGTTGCGAAAGAGTAAGTCAAAAGTTTGAATTCGATATCGGAAATACAGGGGCGAGCAAGTACAAAGCACTGATTGTAAGCTTAAAAAATATAAAACAGAACTGAAGGCAGGCAATCCTCAAGAACACATCTTTTCAATGTCCTTGTACAACAATTAAATTTGAAAGCTTCAGCATTGCTTCCACTTCTATTTACCACAAACCGTCACTTTGCATTTTCCATTTTTAAGCTACTGAACGCCCTTTATGGGAAATCACATGCAGGAGGACAAATATATGTCCAAAATGGCAAATGCAAATGCGATGCAAATGTTGCAGACCAAAGAAGTAAAGCCACGCATTGACACACAAAAAAACAAACAAACTAAAAACAAAAACAACCACATGAGAGTTGCCAACCGCATTCACAGGCGATAGAGAAGCACAACACAATACTTGGGGCCATGCAGACAGACAGAAGAGGTCCGAAGGACAGAAAGTCATCCAGCGCCATGCGTGACTGCAATCAAAGCACATTAAATCCGTTGGCGAGCTGCACGGCGCACATTAAGTGCAAGATGAGCTCAAGCGTGCTAGGGTGCCGTGGGCCCATATAGATGACTAGACAACATGGTTGAGGAGGGACGATGAGGGGCGAGCACGCGGCCATTTGACAACTGCTGAAATGCCCACTTCAGGCAGTGTAAGTGTGACTGGGCTATTTCCGGCTGCGGCCATGTTCGGTTGCAGTTTTAAGCCATTTTTATGAACCATTTTGACGTCCGCCTCTAATTGCCACCGATGCCAGACGGAAGACATTTGCCGTAAGTCATAATTGCTGGCAAGCGCGTAGAGTGACACAGAATTTGGCAAATTTCCACCGAAAACTTCTGAAGTCTGCGGGCAATTAAAAGACCATTTTTTTTTGCTGGGCGGTTCTGCTTTTAGTGTCGCTGCAGTTTTCGGTCATAACAATAATCATTTGGTAATTAATGTTTTGGTTTTATGGTAAAAGTCCCCACTTTTGAAGTATTCGTTTTGCAAAGATTCCTGAAGCAGTTTCCATGGCGAACAGAAATTTGGCAACAAAATGCGTTTATGTTATGTTTGGCATGGATTTAATGGAGTCATAATCGAGTAAATGCCTGACGGGATGTGAGAAATGTTTCTGCTTGGGATTTCCTACAATTTTGTAATTTAATTAAAAGCAATTTTTGCTTTTTTCCAAACATTTTAGGGTCGCTTTTAAATTTATTTCATGCAATGAACGAAATGTAAAAATAGTCAACCGCACAATTTTTCGCCTCACCAAACTTTAATTCCAATTTGGCAATAATAATAATGAAAGGCGGCTACATTGGCGTCGGCTATGCATTAAAATATTATTCACACCATAATTCATTATTGTTTATCATAGCGTAAATTCATGTTGCGTATGGCGGCAACGTCGTAATCGTCTGCGCCGGGATGGTTTTAAATCGTTTTATAATACAGTAAATAAATTAATTAATTACCCGGCTTTGCTCGGACTGTACTACCCTCCCGTGAACCTGACAATGGTAAATGTTAGCAACATTTTCTCGTAGTCAAAACCTCTTCAAATCTCAGTGAAATCGATGAAGTTGTGGTATTTTTAGTAAACAATACATAATATTTCAGGGGGCAATGCAGAGGGCAAATAGAATTCCACAATTTTTTCTTTGGCGGCTTGGCCTGTCGAATGATGAGTCAGCCAATCTATCAGTCAATCAGTGTATCGGTACAAACTCTTTTACATATAAAAATATTTAAAAAATAATAATATATTTTTGCTACTGCTAATCCTCGGGCCGGTCGTCTGCTTTAATTTAATATTTGATTTTAAATTTAAATTCCCACATTTGAATTGATTTGGCCAACTGTCAAAATGCTCGTGGCGTAATTCTAAATACTCGTAAACAAATCAAGCTAGTAAAGCGTTAATATGGAATACATTAAATGTAATAAGATTAAATCATAAACATGTTCAGTCAAATGTGAAAAGCATTATTGATTAGAGATCTGAATGAGCAATAAAAACTCTGACCCTAGTTTGGAACTGCAGACGTTAATATGTCGAGAAATCGCATTCTGATGTGTCATCATAGCTTATGTCATAACTTCAGAAAGAAGTCCTTAGACATTTTGTATAATACGTGAAATAATTGTGTAAAAATTACCTACTTCAATTCCAAATGAAATCTGAAATTTGTTCCTTCATTACATGTTATCAAAGCTTGATTCAAACAAGGAATTATCCTCATTATCCTCGCCATCATCACTGTTCAAACACATCCTTACCAATGCATAGTCGATTTAAGGTTATGTGAAAGCAATCATGTGCGATAAAAATTAAAATCTCATTATAACTGAACTCTCAGCCACCCACGCTGATTCACACACACACACACCTGAACATGTGTTAAATTTCAGCGATATTCAGTCAAGGTAATTAAATTTCAAAAGGAACAATTTGATATTCTCATTCAAACGAATGGAATGCTTTGAGTGCTTGTTATACGATATATGCCAACCACCAGGAGACTTGCCATTAGAGAGAGTTTCGAAAGTGGAAAGAGCAAATACACATTTTGCAAAGGTTATCCTTTTAATTATAATTCAAGAGGTTTCCACCTACAGAAACATATTTTTGAATTAATCAGTTTTGGCCTCTTTATTATTGCCATTGAAGTCGGACGAATATTTGAATTTATTATTTTTTCTGTGAATTTGTTTAAATTCCATTAAATTTCAACCCATTTTAATAATATTTCAAGACTTTTGCACTTTAAATAAAAATGGAAACAACAGAAAAGCATTCATTTACCCGAAGTGAGAACAAAGTCAACACCAAGCAGAAAGTTGTGTGCTGTAAATTGTGTATGTGTAACGGAAGTGCGTTGCTTTGCGCTAAAATTTTTTGTTGATTTTTCAGAATAGTAATAAAAACTTTTGCCTTCCTTCTTTTCCCAACGCTGTTGCCTACTTAAGGGCTGTTTCGTGTTTCTTGTTTCTACTCCTGTACAACGTGCGTACTTTTCCGGCACTTTTCTGCTACTGCTGCCATAGTTTAACGCCTCTTTTGTTTTCTTGTAGCTTTCGTGTTGCATTTTGCATTATTATGTTGTAATACATTTTTGCATTTGCCGCTTTTGTTGTTGAAAAATTAATTTCGAAACTTTTTTAAGCTGCGGAGGGAAAAGACCAAGTGTAGTGGTTGGAATAGGCTAGTTGGTCTTGTACAAAATGGCTATGGGGAAAATGCGTTGTAAGTGGGTCGCCAAATGGAAAAGTTTGAAAGTTGTAAATAGTGGAAGATGTTGCAGAAAATGTACAAGAAACTGTAAAAGAAAATGTAAAGCAAAGAAAGTAGTGTAAGGCTAAGTTAAGTAAAGTAGAGCAAGGCTTTAGCAAATTGAAATTTCTCCAACGGATGAACATTGAATGGGAAATAATGAAATATGAATTCAGTAAAGGATTATATGGGAGATTCTTCGAAATTTGTTTCTCGAGTTGTCAGCCATTTAAGGAATATCTATGACAAATACTGTGTGTCTTTCTTTGTCTCTCCTTCTTCTCTGAGACTAAAAACTAAAAATATGCTTTGCCAAAGCTTACAACCGGAAGAATGAAACTGTATGAGAATGCTCCTTTTATTTGACGCATTATTTACGCTTGTTTGCACCTTTTGTGAGCGGATTTATTTGCCAAAATATTTGCTGATGAGCAAGATTGTTATTTTAAAAATTTAAAGCTTTTCAAATTGAAGAAAATCATCAGTGCAATCCAATATCGCCTCACTGAAAAGTCAAACAAAAGAATTTTAATTTAATTAAAAATTTCAATAGCACAAAATTCAATATCGCATTGTGAAAAAATTCCCATTCAATTTCCACATTTCACCGCTCGTTGGTATAAAAAGTATTGAATATTAATGAGGTTCGAGTTTAAATATTTGCATTTCGAATTAACTCACATGTCATATGTAAATTTTTAATAAGCTGCCCGGTAAACATTTGCCCTTTATTGCATTGTCAGGCCAATGTTAATAAAAAAAAAAAGGAAATTAAATGCAAAAAATGACAATTCATTCAATATAATTTACACGTTAACCCACGAACAACATGACAACATTGTAATGAACCGTGCAACATTGCCACCCATTTATTTTTTATGCATTTCATATAAAATTCACGAAATGTGGAAAATGTGAAAAATATTATTCCCCACGATGGCTGCTGTTGATTATTACTTTTTTCCTTCTCTGTTTGAATTGGAATTAAACGCAAGTGTGAGCTAAACGGTCGTTGGGGAATTGCACATTTACCACCGAAGGGGGGCAAATGAGGGCAACAGGAAGGAAAAAGTAAATTCACAGGGTGGTTTTGAGGTTTTTTTTATAGGGTGTAAATGTTTGATGAAAATAAAAAAGAATATTTTGGAAATTAAATCAAAAAAATATTATTTCGAGTTTGATTTTAGTTAGATAAACGACAGCATAAAGCATTTGAATTACGTCCAACAGTGCAAATATAATATTTCATAATAATAAAGTTTCCATAATTGGATTTCAAGCATCCTCCACTTACTGTACAATATCGAAAAAGAAAAGAAAACTTCCTTTGAAAGCCTTTTCAATATTCAAAACGCAAAGTAATGGCTTTCGAAGTAATGGCGACACGAAACAAATCCACTTTGACATTTCTGCCCAACCGCTGCCAGAAACATAAATAGAAAAGCGAAGCGACGAAGTCAGAAAGGTGTTCGTAGGTGCACAACTAGGTTTCCCTTGTTGTTGTTATTATTTACAGTGCCAAAAAGTGTAGCCAAACACAACTAGAAAAAAAACCAAAAGAAACGAAAAGCGAATTTGTGTGAACCAAAGCGGATATGAAAGGCGCTGACGCCAAGCCAACGACTGCAACCCTGCGGCAAACACCTGTAAAAACGTCGAACAACAAGAACAACTACACTACAATAACAATAACAAAACACACAGCAAACACTTTTGCTGCTTTTCTTATTGTTGTTGTTGTTCTTTCGCTATTTTCACGATTATTATTTACGTTGGGCGGCATTTTTGAACTCTAGCACAATTTAAATTTACAACCGAAGAGTACAACGCCTTCCGCGGTATATCCGGCACCACCGCACAAAAGTATGCTATGAAAAGCGGTAAAAGCAAGTGCCGCAGGCAGAGAGAGAGCTAAGTGTAGTTCAGTTAAAATCAACTCAAAGTTTCTGTTGTTGTTTTTGCTGCCTTTGCACCTCTCGCACTACTGGTGCTTATTACTGTTGTGTGGCACTCAGATGGATTCCTACTCTCCGTGTGCTGTGTGAGAAATTTAAACGCCTCAAGATGGCGCTTTCCACTGCCACTTCCGTTCTTACTTACTGCCTACACTTGCTGTTCGCCATTTTTTGATGTTATTATTGGAAATCGCATGGGGTGCAGCCTTCCTCTGCCGCTGCCTGCGAGCGAATACTTTTCCGTTTACTTAAAATTCGAATTGCATTTCGGTTAAGTTGAAGTGGAGGAAACTTTTAACGAGTTTTTACTTTACTTTACTTGAGCGCCACTTTTATTTGGGTGCTAAAGTGAAGATGTATTTATTTGTTGTTCTCGTTGTTGTTGCTATTGTTACTGTAGTTGCCAAGTTGATGTACCTTGTTGTTAGTGCTGCCACCATCTTTCACGTTAAATTGCAATGGAAGGGTTAAGCTGCTGCTGCTGTTTGTTAAAAGTAGTTGCCAAAGCAGCAACGTATGAAAGGAATTATTCTGCAATAACTTTTTTTAATATTCTTTAAATTTTAAACTTGCTATTGAGTAAAATTTGTACCTTGATTTCCCACTTGAATAGGGAAATGCAATATCATTAAATTTAATTGGCAAACAACAAACTTCAAGGGAAAAAATTGCTGAAGTATTCGACAAGTACGGCCGTTGTCCCTGTTACCCTAAGTAGATGTTAAATTCAGCATTCTGCAGGTACAAAGAGGAATAATATTTCCTCAAGAGGAAAATCTCCCCCAAAATGAAGAAAAGAAACGAAACGAAATAAAAGAACACAGCAAAGTGAAATCAGTGGCCCAGGCACGTGTAACGTTTATTATTTTCTAATAGCTCTCAACATTGATGTTTAATGTGGTGGATCAACAGAAGAGGAGGCCCACTCCCCACGTTGGCCAAAGGACACTTGAACATTTTATTAAAGAAATGAAATATTGTGCGTTGACTTGCTTGTTTATATCGAAATAAAAAAAATAACAAAAAAATCATAACTCAAAGTACTTGTCGACCACACAAATTCCATTTTAACAACCTGAATGATTTTTTCTACTTAAATAGTAAATGGCCCCCCACACTCGTAACGCTCACAGAAAACAATTTCCCTTCATGACAAAGAATCACCCTTGTGGTGCAAAAGTGAAAACGAGCACCACGAAATTCCCAGACAAATAACCACATAACCGCCGCCCGAGCAAGAATTTCTGCCGACTGCATTCCCCTTCTTCGTTTGGGCAGGAGTCAGTGTGGTGTAGTACTTGCTGCTAGTGGCGTTTGGGGCTACATGGAGCTGTTCGGTTTAATATTAGTTGCGGCTGTTGTTGTTGCTGTTGTTTGTGGTAATGTCGCATGTAAATGTTGCACTCCTTTGTGGCTTTGCCAGAGTCTCCTTAGAAAATACTCGCCTGCACGCGTGTGTGTTTTTGTTTCAACATGTTTTATGCCTTCTAAGGTCAAGTGTCATAAGAAAGGGTAATTTTTCATAAATTACAGCGGAAATTATTTATGAGCCCATTGTCTAGACTTGACTGCATGTCGCCTAGGTTGTTTTTCTCTTTTCTTGTTGTCTTGTGTAAAAATAAAATGCAAAATTTAAACTTATACTAGTCAAATGGAAGATGAGCTAATCGGGTTTGACTTTTAAAGCATGATGTAATCGCTTTTAAGGAGAAAAGAATGCATTTATATAAGTACCTGCCATGCCTTATTTTGGGGGTTACAAACTGAGTGATGCCCACAATATATTTACCCACCGGGAACAAGAAACTACTTAGTCCAGTTGCGTTAAATAGTTTGGTTTTGCTTTGAAAGACAGACCGAAAGATTTAAAATTCTTTGAAAATAAATTAATTCCATCATCATTAAATTCTGTGAAATACAAAACAAACTTTCTCCACTCCCAAAAACATCATGACCACATAGAACTAACTCAAGGACGTTACTCACAAAGTTTGAAGCCGACTAACCCAAATTTCAATACCGAGTGTATGTGCGAACGTGTGTCTCTGTTTGCCTCTTTCATTTTCCCTTAATAAACTGCATTGAAGCTGAAGAAAAGCCAAATCCTGCCCAAATTCATGCCAAAGGAAAAATATACAAAAAAATAAAATAAAAATAAACAACCTGCCTGAATGAAAATCCTCAAAAGCATGAAAAGCTCTAAAAGCACACATTATATAAATTTTATAAGCCAACCCAGAGACACTATCGGTGGGACTAAACTAATTGCGGCCGTTATCTTCAGTGTGCACATGCAATAATGACACAGATAGGCCCCATAGAAGCCTTCCACACACCCAACCCACAACACACAGTGGATCACAGCGGCAGTTACATGCCCGAGAAAACATGACACAGTTGCCTATAAAAAACGTGGAAGTAGAATTATGTACAAAAAGCCAGAAGCAAAAAGGAGTAAGAAACCAAGAATCTAGCATCCTTCCGAGATGCTTAACTGTGCACAAAAAACACATGTCTCCGGTGTCAATTTGTGTGCTCCAGCTTCTTGCTCTCTCTCTCTTGTTCTTCTGCGTATTATTTCCCATACTTTTGCATGGTCTTAGCGGGTTTTCGTAGCTAGATTCTCACTGACAGCGCCGCAACGCAACAAAAGTGCAAAATTTGGGTTAAGATGTTATCGTTTACGTTACGACTACTTGGCCACACTGTTTGCACTGAAGTACAATATACGAGTGCACGTTGGAGGAGTTTACCGAAAGTCCACTTCACTCCCATACAGAATTCTTAGTCCAAATATATTTGTCTCTATGATAGACTTGAGCTACTTTTAAAGCCTTTCGCTGCTGTAAATCTTGCGCTCTTGTGGCTCTTCACAAAAAAGCCCTTCGGCCTTAAGCTGTACACTGTACTGCGTGGCTCTTGTGTAAATCATTTTAGTCCTTCTATACATCCTTTTTGTCTACTTCCCTGGTATGAGGATGAAGAAGTGTGTGTGTTTGGATGTTGTTGTTTTTTTGGCCAAAGATCGAAGCTGTAAAAGTAATTAAGATAACGACTTTGTAAAGCTGGCGGGGGCTGACTTGACTGTTTCTGCTGCTGCTTCTGCTTCTGCTCTTGAGTTTGCTTGTAGCTATTTCGATGCTTCATTTTTGTTTGTTTGTTGCTTTCATAGCTTGACTTGGCTGTTTTTAAGGAATTGCTTGTGCTTAGTTTTGGAATCCTTTGCTTCACTCTCGTTGTTGTTTGTTGTTGATTGCATTGTCTTGAATCATTTTGCTCTTTTTTTGAATCCATACTTCCTTTCTGTCTGTCTGTCTGGAGGGTAGCAAAGTACTTAACTTTGTTTGAGGCCGGAGGCAGTAAATCATGTGTGTTGGTAGGGTTATTGTCGGAAGGAGTAGAAATAATATTTTATATTCTTTTGAGGCAGCAGTAGTAACAGGAGATAAAGTCATTAGCGCTGGTAGATATCATCTTGCGGGGCTAAAGTCCATATGTGTCATCGATTAATTAACCAAATTATAAGTTTGAAGTTTGCCTTTGTTGCCTTATGAAAGCAGAGAGTTTTAATAAGACCGGAAAATTATGAAGTAAGCCTTTGGGGAGATTTCTGTAAAGGATCTTATGGGGAGCTTCATTTGAAGGTATCGCGTATCATTAACGATGTGAGTAAGACGAATGGGAATCAATTAATATGAAATTGATGGGGGTTTGTGTAAAAGCAACTATAATATAATTACAATAGCTAAAAATATGAAAAAATAAGTTGTAATCTTAATTTCTTCTTCTTTCCTTCAATGCTGTAGCATCCAATTACACAATGTCGAATTGGCTTTAAAAATAATGGCTGTCAAAATTAATTTAAATTTCAATTTTATTCTCATTTCTATTTTTATTCGGGCCTCCCTTTCCTTCAATGAAATAAATATTCCATGAAACTGACTGTGAAAGTGGGGAAAAAAAGCGGAAAAAATTCAATTATAATTTAACAAAGTGAAATGAGAATGGACAAAAAATGTTGGTTGTGTTCATGGCTTATGAATTTTCATTTATTTGCAGGATTTTCATGACTTTCATCAGCATTTTCTGTAATGCGGGAACGAGACACTTTTTTTCGGGCAAATATTCTGCCAAAGGGCATTCGACTGTGTGACATTTGTGAGATAATAAAATATTTTTGGAGACAGAAAAGAAGCAATGAATGTTTAAAGAAATCGATGAATTTATATGAAACCATGACTCTCTGACAGTACTCGCAATTTATTTATTTACAAAAGTTTTCCAATTAATAGCCGATTTTTAGGTAAATATTTTCCTAGCACCTTCCAAAAGTTAAATGCTTTTTTTTTTATTAACTTCCGAAAGCAGCAAGTGTTAAAAGTGAACTCATGCTTGCAGGAAGTTCAACTAACAACGAGCTTTTTATTCACCTTTTAACACTTCCGGAGGGCAATACCGGAAATGAAAAACTATCACGTAGCTCAGCTGTTTCCGTGGAAGAGTAACCAAGACTATGATTGTTCTCCATAGAAGCTGATTTATTTTATTTTTATTTTTGCTCATTTTGCACTTTACCATCGTAAGGAATTGTATGAAAATTGCATAAAAATGAGCTAACGAGAAGCTAAAAAAAGTCAGAGTAAGAAGAAGAAGAAAAAAGCAAATTGAACTCAACTGCATTCACACAAAAGACTTGGGTCTGAGGATATGATGAGCAAGTGTCCGAGGCACGTAGCTTTTTGGTATAAATGCAGCTTGAAATGGCGCTGCTGCGAGACTCACTGACTGACTGGCTGATAGCAACAGCCGCAGCAACATCAGCAGCAGCTGTGTTGCATCAAGTCACGTTCTCACGTTACTGCAGCAGACACCACTGACACAATTTTCACAATTTCACAATATCCTGTGCAGCTTCAGTTTGACGTCTTGTTTTTCCGCAGTCTGAATCCTTTCAACCATCCCCCCATTGCCCGCTTGGCTCTATCTCTTGTGTTGCCGCTTGGCCATCCTAGTGGAACGTAATTTTCTTTCTTAGCTGGAAAAGCAAAAGTCCTTGAGGCGAGTTGATTGAATTTTGTGCTTTTGCTCTTGTAATTTATTTAATTTGAGGAAAATTGAATAAAAGTGGTTTCGTTAAGGACTTGAGTGGTATAGTCTATAAGTAAAGTTCGCAGGCAAGCAGGCACACAAGCAAAGAATGTGGGACATTTAAAGGAATTCAATTCAATTGAAATTACATTGAAAATGGTACAACAAATAATATGGGAATTTGCTATAAAAATTGAGAAAGATTTAAAATTTTTGAATTTGTACTTTTATTATCCTTAGATGGCTTTAAAATGCAATTGATTCTAATCCCAAGTAGTATGTTTATGTACTTAGATCAAGTTCATTAGCAAATATAAATGGAAAAGTAAATAAACAAAAGCTTCAATTGCAGACAACTTCAGTCAATTTGTATTGACCGAAAAAATTCCAGTAAAAAAAAAACCACATCCACGTGCACATTTTAATTGAAAGGACCTTCCATTATCCAAATTAGTCTCTACGTTGGAGGATGTTTGAGGATGTGGCGTATGAAAGTGCTTATCGCTGCTTCATTGCTGGCTGTTTCATGCTCTCAAAGATATTGAATTGAAAAAAAAATTATTAATTTTCCTAATAAAATTTAATTGAGTTGAGAATCTAAATTTGCTTTAACTTTTTGTTTGTGTTAATTTTACTTATTTGTACAAAAAATAAATGCGCTTCATTTCGTTGGCAAAGTACAATGAAGGGCATTTCAAATACACAAGTGGCGTTTGTATGTAAAATAAAAATTCGAAAAATATTCAAAAACAAAAAGAAAATATCTCCTCATACGTGATCATCAGCATTCGGCGAGCACACACACAAATGGTACTTTCCATGCAAAAAGCGGCCAATGCGGCAAATGAAATGAGAGCACTCACTGAAGGGTGTATTGTCAGTTCTTCGCATATCATATAATTGAAATGCCACATGCAACAGCCTCAGTGCAGCCTCAGTGAGCCGCTAGGTGAATGGCTCATACACACTCATGCACAGCACAACAGCCTTTCATCAGCCAACTGCAAAATGCGGCACAAAAGTGTTGCCTACTTTCGTGATGAGGCAAAAATTGAAAGGAGTAACAAAAAAAAAAAGGAAAAAAAGAACGTCGATAAATGCTGCTATTGGAAGCGTTGCGATGCAACATTATCGCACTTGTCGGTCGCCCTGCTGTAAGCCGAGTTGTGTGTTTGCGAGTTTGTGTAACATGGCTTTGATTTTTTACAGCACATTGCTGCCACCTGCAGGGTTTTGCATGAAAGTTAAAATATCTTAAAAGGAGAAAAATTTTATTAAAATTTAATAATTTTGAATAAAAAATTTATTATTTTTTCTATAACATTTCGATAATTTTTTGGACGTAGCTTGGCTGAAATAAAAATCTGGCAACTCTTCGCTTAAATGGAAATCCCCCACATCGTCTGCGAAGGTCTGATGCAGATAATCTGGCGTTGATTTCGATTTTTGCTCCTTTGTCAGCAGCGAGCTGGTTGTGTTTTTGCTTTCATTTGGAAAAAAATCTTTGTGCAAAAACTGTTCTAATTAAAAGCACTGCAGATATGCCATTTTAGCGGATGCGCTTGGCAAAATATTGTGCGTTTTAATTAGAACGCAACTGCTGGTGTAATAGCGCTGAGTGGCTTGCGAGTGACTGTGAAGGTCCTTTATTAAGGACTAACATACTTCAAAATCGATTGTGAATGTGTTGCCAACGTTACACACAAAAGGAAAGTGAAGTATTTTCATTTCAGAGGCCTTTCAGGCAATTTCACTCTCGAAAGTCTCGAACACATTTTTTCCTCTTTTAGACATTTTACTTTAAATATTCGTTGTATGAAACTTGTTTTGTATATATGATATTTAAAGTGTATATAAAAATGATAGGCCAATTTTTTAAACTGGACAGTGCCTATTCTCTGCTACCAGCCATAGAATCTCCTTCCAATACTAATTTCATTTACCAGTTTTTTCCCTTCCCAAACAAATTTTCAAAATTACTTTTCCCACTGCAATTTACTTTATTTAAGTGCTTAAACGAAAATGCCTCATAGGCAAAATTTGTTGTCTAAAATTTGTATTACACTTTTTTTCTTTGGGACCTGATTTTGGTCTTTCTCGTCTTCTTCTTAGTGGAGTCGTCATCGTGGTGCTGACAAGAATTTAATGTCTTATACTTGTGGATGGTGTTGCTTGTTGTTGTTGGCGCATTTTCCCGTCGGGTGTCATAAAAAAGTTTTCTAACGCCTGCAACCGCTCAACTCAACTCAACCAAAAAACCCCAAACCGAAAGACTCAGACGCGCATTTAAACCAAATCGCGTATTCCCACGAATCCATTTAGCGCAAAACGTTACAATATCAAATTGCAGAAGTGAGACGGGGAGCGCAAGAAGCAAGCAGAAGTTTCACAGCGGAAATCTGTGCGGCACAAAAACCCTTCGAAGCAGAAAATATTTTCATATCAAAAATTTTGTGCTCCGAACAGAAGGAAAAGAAAAATGATTTCTTTCATTTCCAGGCGCTTTGATACAACTGCCGTGAAGCGACTCGACGCGACGCGACGCTCGTCAACATCATCATAAAATACTTTTGTACTGACGCTTCTGCTTCTTCTTCTTCGTTTTTCTTTTCTTCTTCCGCGTACATTTTTAAGTTTTCCCTTCATTTCCGCTTCCGCTGATGCTGATGTTTGTTGTTGCCGTCATTTTGACGTTCATCTCTCGAGCCAAACATGCAAAAACATTAGCAAAAGTTGTCAAAAAATATCATCAACATTATTTGGAATATTTTTTTCCCGTAGCTCCGTGCTGGCTTCGTGAAGTGGGAAGTGGTCGGAAATAAATGAAGGAAACCGTTTCTTTCCTTCATTCGTTGCTTATCAATGAACGTTTCAATGGTGACGTTTCATATCCTGTGTTCTGTTTATTTCTTCATTTTTTTGCAATGTTTTTTTACGTCTTGTCTCTTCGAGGGGCTGTCTTAAAATTGCTGAAGCACAAAAAAAATCGAAGAAAATTTTCATTAAATTTGTACGCAAATAGGGAACTTGTCTTAGGGGAATACTCAAATTGTATCGATTGACATGGAATTAGTAAAAAAAATATACTTTTTTAAAACTTTTTTGGGGACATTTTCTCATTGAAGTTTGTGCTGTGCGTTGTCTTCCACCAACCTACCCACTCTGACCAGCATATTTCATATGCCTAGATTTTTCAAGGAAACGGAAATAGACAAGTGGACAATTCGTTGCTGTCCTTATTTCAAACATATATTTACAAAGAAAACTAAATTTATTTCTTGTTCATTCTTTGCCTCATCATCTTCTATAATTTCCCGAAATAGACACAAACCCCGGCTGGTGGACTCTATTGAATAAATTGAAAAGTTTTTATTTTGTTCGCTTCGCTCTCATTTTATTTTTTTTATCTTCTATTTGCTATTTGGCATGTTTGCAGGGCGCAAAAAGTTTTACATTTCATTTGAATTTTTATTTGTTGATGGGCGAAGAAAATTATGTAAACAACTTTTCGGAAAAGTTTTCATTCGAGAAGAGTTTAGTGTGCTGATTTCACTCAAATTAAGTATAACGAAATGCAACTAAGTGAATAAAATGTTAGAGAGTATTTATCTGCGAATAAAGGACCCTACATACCTACATGAACACATAAAGGAGATTATGAAAGTTATTTTTTGGCGAATGGAAAAGTTGAAATTGAAATGAAGTAGAATAGAAAGGAAAACTTTCTAAATGCGGTCATTTGAATTCAACTTTATCACATGAAGTGGGCTGTATTGTACATATACAAACAGAAAAGTCTATTTGGAAAAGTTTCAAACACACCCAGCCACCACTAATGAACTCTTTTCATCATCATCTTGTGCCATATAAATTTCTGGATGAAAGAAATTTCCTCAACTGCCACACATGAAGCAGCTGATGTATGGCTCGGAAGCAAATGACACTCTATTCACCACAAGCATGCAAACACACTCATACACACAAGGACGAGTGGCGTTTTTTAATTTCATTTTCATTTCATAATTTCGCACTAATTAGAACAGAGCTGAGAGTCGATGCGGTTATGGATACAGAGAAGCGTTGATGAGGCTGCCAGAGACTATCAAGTTCAACAAGTTTCGTGTCGGTTCGCTTGGCTAGCTTGTCAGCTATATTGAATAAGTTTTTTTATAACAACTGATGAGCTCAATGCTTGTCATAGTTAAGGATATCACATCACATGTATGTCATACTAAGGATACTCTAATTAAGTCAAGAAATTTAATTGGGAACATAGATTCGATTAGGAATGAGTGAATGAAGTAAGGGAAATAGGTGATAGTTTTGCTTTAAAATCTTTAATGAATAGGTTAAAAGGGCCGTTATCCCGCGGCTGTGCAATACTGAAAAAAACTTCAGTACTAGTATTGGGGGCCAGCCCGTAAACAGAGTTGGAGCTTGGCTCCATTTACCCGCTCTGTTTGGATAGAAATCAGCTTAACACTTGCTTATCCTCCACTGGAGGCTGTTAAACTGATTTTGTTGAGGTATCCATGGTATACTTTCAACTAGGCATTGATAGACTATTCAGGGACCAATAGTTATAAGGTATTTGAGAATTGTGAGAAGTTGAAGGACTGAGAAAATTCGGAAAATTTCACACCGAATGAAACATACAAAACTGCCTCATACCCACATTGGAGTGAAAATAGTTTTCCTACCTGAAGTTACTCGAAGGAAAATTCCAACCCCCGCTTTGGTAGAGAAAAAAAAGGCTGATTAGGAATTTTCTGAGTTTTTTCTATATCAGCCAAAGGCGAGTCTAACTCAGTGTTGTAGGTAGAAATATATTGAGTAGGCTTCGAGCTGATGAGAAGCTATCTTTTATTTAGTAAGGTTTTCTCTTTCTTTCCATTATTGAGTTAAGTCACTATGAAATGTACCGAAAGCATGAAAATGAGTAGGAAATTTTATATTTAAAGCAATTCCAATCAATTATAATTTTCTCAGTGTAATTTATTGAGATTCTTGAAACGAAAATGCTTTATTGACAAATATTATATTTCATCTTTGTACCATCGAATGTTGGCTACTATCCTCTGGGGAGACATAGAACATAAACCACTACTAAGTAGTGAGTGACTTTTATGAATGTAGTAAAGTAGTATCCCCGATCAATGCAGACTTAAGCTGCATGCAAAAGAATTCACTCATTCGTTCAACTGTAACGTAGTTATGTCCTATTAATGTGACTCATTTCGACTTAATCGAAATAAGGCACAATTATATTAGAGTAGCAAATCCTTATGAAAGCTCGTACAGCGAATAAAAGGTTTTTATTTCCGCTCATCAATATTTATGGGTGGCAGTACACGAAAGCACACAATACAATAATAATCCAGTTTTATGATAAACGCTGCAGTGCCAATTGTCAATAACAAATACGATAACTTTGCATTTGTGCGGCCTGAAAACGCCTTATTAAACACATTTTAATTAAATTCTGCGGCATTGGCTGGTAGTGGTCGGATGGTTGCTCTTAATTAAAGTGTCCCCAAATTGTCGCTTGGGTCAATGTACGACGTTGGTGACCGTCAATTTTCCGCTTGGACTTTGTTTTTGTATTTTTGGGTCATAAAGTGGCCAGTGTTTATCTTTCGGTGGAGATACTGTCAATATGGCCGCTTGTACTATTTGAAATGGCCGACGCGACGTGCTGTTTATTTAGGCCATTAACGCAAAATGCTATTGTATCGATTCGGAGCGCCAGAGCGGGCTTTATTGTTTTATTTAATTTATTATCATAATTAATCCTCATTTGGCTTTGTGTGCTTTTCCTGAACTCAGCATACTCATATCCATGCATACAACAGCGGAAGTTGCCATTTAACCCCACCGCCATATTGGTATGCATGTGATGGTGAGGTGAGTTGAGTTGGTGTTACTTTGTTAGTGCCACAAAATTGATTCATTGCAGCGACAAATTTATGTTGTCAACTATTATTGTCGGCGTTTTTATCGCTGTGGCTGCTGCTGCTGGTGGTGGTTGCACTTTATTGTTTTCGCTGCATTCGGTTTGACGTGAAATTGTTTTATCAACGAAATAATGTTGTTGGCAAGTGTGCGTGAGTGCGTGTGCACTTGTGCGGTCATTTTGGCTCTTTGGTAATTGCAAATATTTGCTCGTATTGTATTACATAATAAATATTTTGACAATCGACAAAAGCAAACAATACAAAAAACGGAAATGACAAAACTGAATTAAAATTGTTCTTCGTTGATAGCGAAAATTACAAAATGCAACCGTGTATTTAATTTACTATTAAATCATTGCAGACTTTTGGGCTTCAGTGAAATTTAATGAAACTCATACGATATGATGCATATTTTTATGCGCCAGTTCGTATATGAATTCTGCAATATTTCGTTAAACTTTCAGCCTGAGAGTATGCAACATAAAAATATTGAAGAATAATAGCCGGAATACTGCAAATGGTCTAACTCAGGAAACTTAATCAAATTGGCTAAAGAACGCCATTGACCAAAATCCTAACACATTTATTGGGAAAATACTCTGCTTACCTAAAGTGGGATTCTCAATCTACATCGATTTTTCCTTTCGCTATTCTAAGCACCAATAAGTACGTACTATTTCCTTGATAAGCTCTTTTATTTCCATAATTATCGCGATAGTGTTCTCAAGTGGTTGGCAAAATGTTGTGTCCATTTACTTTTGGTAGCCGTCATACAAATCAGACAGTTCATTCTCTTAGATAGTAAGTATTAACATATTGATAAGATTAATGGTTCCTACGACATAATCGCAAGTTAACCATTGCGCGTATATAACCTGCCTATATCGCCAGCGTCGAATTCAGTTGCTCAACCATGAAGTTCGCAATCGCATTAGTTTTGTTCACGGCTGCTGCCGTCGTCAGCGCCACCACCGACAGGGCAGATTGGTCCAAGGTAAAGCCTTTGCATCTTGAGGTCATTCCCGCCGTAGTACCTCCTTCTGAAAATGGTCCTTCGGGACGTATAACTGGTGGAAATATTGCCGCACCCAAGCAGTTCCCCTATCAGGCCGGTTTGTTGCTGTACGTTGAGGGTGGTGCAGCCTGGTGTGGCGGTACTGTCATTTCGGATCGTTGGGTACTCACAGCGGCTCATTGTACCGATTCTTTGTAAGTGGCGCAAACACAATTCTCAAGAGGTTACTATAGTTTGCTTTTTTCTACATTTCTAGAACCACTGGCGTAGATGTGTATTTGGGCGCCTGGAATCGTTTGGATAAGACCGAAGAGTGGCAGCAGAACATTTTCGTGTCAACAAGCAATGTGATCGTGCACGAAGACTGGGATCTATCACTGATGATCAATGATATCTCGTTGATTAAGCTGCCATTAGCCGTGGAATTCAATGGTTTGCATTTATGCAAATTGAACTGAGTGAACGTTTTACTAACTAATTATTCCTCTATACAGACTACATTCAACCTGCCAAGCTGCCAAAAATGTCCAACTCCTATTCGACCTATGTTGGTGTTAATGCTATTGCCTCCGGTTGGGGACGCATCAATGACGGTGAGTCCTTCATTCTATTTGTATTTGTAATGTGGTTCACTCTAATAAATTCTTTTTCTCCCAGCGGCTGTTGGCGTAACCGATATTCTGCGTTGGATTGAGGTACCGATCATGAGCAACAGCGGCTGTGCGACTTGGTACCTGGGCTCTGTCAAATCCGGAAATATTTGCATTAAAACCACCGGAGGTACATCCACCTGCAACGGTGATTCGGGCGGTCCTTTGGTCTTGGCTGATGGTTCCCACACACTCATTGGAGTCACCTCGTACGGCATTGCTTTGGGTTGTGAAGCTGGCTGGCCAGGTGTATTCACTCGCATCACCTCTTATTTGGATTGGATTGAGGAGAAAAGTGGTGTGGTGAATAAGTAAATTCAAGAAACCGCCCTCTTTCTGTTATAATTGTATAAAGTGAAGCAAAAAAAACAATAAAAGAGAAAAATACAACATAAAAATTTATATTTTCCACTGACTTTTCCTTAAAAACTCTAATATCATCTTCATATTAAAGTACCCGTTGCAAGTATGTCCTCTAAACCTCATTACACACTTTTCACGTTCTACTTGAATTTTGAATAAATTCTCTCCCTCGCTCACAAGCTAATTTAATATTACAACAACTGCAAAAGAGCGACTCAAGTGGATTTTTCAACAAAAAAAAGAAGAAATTAAAAGAATTATAATTCAAAAAAATGTAATACAGCAGATGCAACACTGGCAGGGGCTCGGCAGGGCTGGCTGAAGAGGTTTACGGGAACACTTGAAAAATTAACAAGCATACTTGAAACGCTAATCGCGCGTAAGTGAGGCATTTAATGAGGGAGGTTGAACCTAAAAAATAATCACCGAAGGTAAGCAGCAAACGGGGGTTGTCATAGTAATTACATGTATTTAGAGGATTTTAAAGTCCTTAAAGGACTTTATGGTTTAAAGGACAATATAACATTATTTCTAACTAAAAATTGTATACAAAAACAAAAAGATTTTAAAATTTTTTAAATATTTATATTTCTTTTACTACACAAATCCTTATAAATAGAATAACACAAACAAAATAGTTTCTACTGTACATACTCTTAGGTTACGTTAAAGGGTATATGGCACACTTGGAGCAGAACTACTCCAACCATGCCATCACACTTAGGCCAAAGTTGACCCATTGTGATGCCATACTCTTAATACCAAACGTCTTCAACGCTTATAATTTCGATTTATTTTCATTACATGTCATAGAGGTGAACTTTTTTGTAGCAAGGCTATTTTTATTTAATTTTCATTTCATGACAATCGAGTCCACAATACCACAATATTTTCAAACTCATTCACCTTCCACTGAGGACAACATTAGTATCTAAACCATGAAATTTTCTCTTCATTTTGTTCGGAAAAATTCATGAGAACTCGAAACTTTTTGCTTGCAAACTCTGCAGTATGCCCAAAATCTGCAATGATTCGAAGGTATCAAAGTCATCAGCATGCCGCTTGGACTCGAATGCCGTCAGGTGCTTCACACGTGGCAGCGACAAAGTCACGGGCAAGTGTTCTGCCATCACGGAATGATGAGTCACCAAGGCCTTTAGTGTGGGGAATTGTTTCTTGGCACCTTTCAGTTTGTAGGTGTTGCTGTCCACCAAAGAGATAATTGGAAATTGTTTCACTTTGCTCTGCAGACGCAAGCAAAGTTCAAAAGTACGCGTTTTGCGGCGTACTAGAAAACAGCCGGGCGGAGCCTGTTCCAATCGCTCAAAGGCGGCCTTTGTTGTAATGCGCGGTTGATACCAAGAAGACTCCAACAGTTCACTTTCAAAGTCATCCTTGATATTGTAGCGTGTGGAGCGCTTCGGTGACTTCTTAGCATTTCTACGTTTGGGACTCTTCTCGCTGATGAGCTGACAACAGTCCGAGATGCCCGCATCCGAATCTTCTTCCGTGGGGCCTTGTCCTTCTTCTTCTTCGGTAGTTGAGTCCGTTTGAGAGGACTGCTGCCAGCATTTGAATGATAGCACAGACTTTTGTGGGCTGCTTGATTTATGTGTGGCGAATGTAGGCGTTCTCTGCGCATGCAGACACACTTCGTCGTCGTCGTTGTCCGAATTGGGGCAGGTACTGCAGCTGCAACTGCAATCGGTGGCATCCTCTTCGTCAGCATTGTATGAGGAATCCAAGATGTCAACCTGAAGTAGAAGAAAAGCAATCATAAGTAAAATATTCGATCGAGTAACGAAGTTATATAATAAATTACCTCATCATAATCACTGGTTATGTCCTCTTCCTCCATACATTTGCCATCGACTGTATCCTGCGATTGCATTTGTGTGGACGCATTTTGTTGTTGAAAAAGTTTTCTACGCAAAAAGTCCTTCATGCAATCATAGACTTTAGGCCTCTTAACAGCTCCGACAAGCATTTCTCTGTCGTCAGTTTCCTGACTTTGATAACCGGAAGAGGCTGAGTACAAGTGTGTAGAAGAGGGAGACGACGAGGACGTTGTTGTTGCTGATGTTAGTGTTGACGAAGACGACTGACTGACATCGTCTGTTGTTCCTGTTGGCACTGTTGCTGGCAGGAATTTACTGCTCCACTGTTGGTATTTCCTAATGGCCAACTCAACACTTTTCGATGTCGTTGGTGGCGATGGTGATGTTGTTACAGTAGCGGTTGTTCCATTATATTCCGGATACAGCTCCAAGTATGCTGGACTATTTGCAGCTAGTGGTTGACTCTGTAAAATAGAAGGAAAAAGGGAGACATAAGCCATTGTGTAAAGTTTTGCGTGAGATTCTCGTTTATTTGAATTGTTTCGTATTTGCAGTTAAGGAAAATTAGAAAATCGTGAAGAAAATTTACAAAATTCGTGAAGGACTCTTTCTCGAGGAGTCACTCCCATTTTATCCTTGTTTATGGTTACTGCCTTTTTGAAATTTGTCAGAAATATGTTATTTGCAATTAATCAGTAAATGTTTGTTTACCGAAAGGAGGCATTTATAGCCTTCTCAGAAGACTGCCAAACACACACGAAGTCCTTCCAGCTACTAATAATGTTCAAAGAGGAAACGCCTACTTTTTTCTTAGAACATAAATTCGCATCAAAGTGTAACGTGATGCAATGCGAAAGGACACTCTTCAGAGGCAGACAACATACAATTAAAAGTACTTTTCCAATTTACCTTTGAGACAATTCATATTTTTTGTTCTTGTCTCTGCTGGGAAAAGGAATTTCTACCTTTTGGGCTATTTTGTTTCAGAATCGGAGTTGCCTAATCCATTTTTGGGTTTCTGCACAAAAATACCATTTGTAATGAAATTAAGTGCTTTAACAAGAGTACACGTATGTACGTCGCTTGTAACGTGCATTTTCATGTTCAACATTGTGTGTAAATGTGACATTTCACCATTGTTTGCCATTCGGTGAGTCCTTGTGTTTTTTTGGGTCGTTATCTTTCCCTCTACATACACGAAACTGCATTATACATTATAGAGTTAGGTCAGTTTTTGCCTGTTAGCAGCTTGTTTATGAAAACATGAACACGATGATGTCCTCCCAGTTTTTTTTCCTTCCCTACACCCTGTTAGCATTAGAAATTAAATTTATTCATTGTGTGTTACTTTTGCACAAACTTTGAAGAAAAATGAGAAAATATGCAAAAAAAAAGGAAAAACCATTTTCATATTCAGGACATGTTCTTCATATCAAAAGGGCAGTCCTTATCACTAGCAAAACACATGCATATCCAGCGTATGAATGTCTCCTATGTTACCACTTTATCTGTTTTTTTTTTGCTATCCTAGTGTGCTGAGTGGCCACTATGTTCACAACTTATTGTTTGGCTACAAAAAAAAGGACATTTTCAGCTCGTTGAATTTTTCCTTATCCTGCTACACCCGCTTACATTTTTGCTTATCATTGTCATCGTTTTTGCCCTTTACAGTCTGCTTATAGTAGTCGTCACTTTTAATACCTTTGCGTGTGAGTGTATGTGTGTGTGTGTGGGTAAGCATGTGTGGGCATTGAACAAAAGACCGAAAAGGATTTAGTGACTTAGTAAAAAAATATAACTAGCTGTGTGAAATGGCAGGAATTATGAGTTGGCATTCCGGGGACTTTAGGGAATTAAATGTAAAAAGTGAGCTCTGGAAAAATCGTAAAAAGGATATTCACATTTCCCTATGCGAGGGCATATGGCCTGAATGGGGATTTGCAGCCTTTGTGTTTATAAATGTGTTTGGTAAATAGTATTTTTTTTTCCTTTGCTTTGGGTAAACTTTAATTCAATTTACCAAAATGTCATGCAAGTTTTCCTAGGTTAGGAATATGAACTTCGATTTTCTTTCAATTTCAACTATGACAAACATTTTCTTCTACTACCTTTGTGAATAGTAAATATGCACATACTCCAATAAAATTTGCACCTTTTGTTGAAACCACACTTATGTTTGCTACTTCACTCCACTCTACTCGCTTCGTTTCATAAATCCAATTTGTGTACAATAGACAAATGCATGTGAGTTATTCTTTTGTGTGTTTTTGAAAACATATTCGATTCCTTACAACAACAATTGATAACAAGGGAAAAAGGTTTTCCACTTTCAATACATCTCAAAAAGGTACTTGAACATTTCATCAGCACACACACACACAGACACAGGCATACATACAAACCGATCACACTCTGCCGGAAAATGACAAAATAATGAGCATTCAATAAGGACTCCTCAATTTTGTACTTGAAAAAAGGATTTGATTTTATTTTCGTTTTTGTTTTGCGTCCAGGTAGCAGTGGAATTGATTGAACGGCCGTGGAGTAGTACGTATGTAAGTGAAGGGAAAAAGGATACTTGAATATTTTTCGTTTTTATTTAATGACAACGAGTGCAGTCAAGCGCCTGTGGTCTGATAGTCCTGCCATTGGATTAAAAACGGAGACACAGTTGCAGCGACTTGGGAAGCTGTCTGCCATCGAAAATTGATGAACTGCAAATGCGAAATAGAAGTCGCTCGTATAGTTTTTACTACTGTTTGCCATTATCGTTGCAGGATTTGTCAAACGGTGCACAAAGAGACGACATGATAACGGCTGAAAAAAAACGTGGATAAGGTCTGCAAAAATTTAGAAATGTGAAATGTATATTTTGTAATGAAGTTCCTTGTCAAAATATGCGAAAGGCATTCGAATTCAGAGGAGATTTGATGATTTGAGAAGAGTTAAGGGGAGCGAATGGAGCTGAAGATAGTTGGAAGTAGTTGATTGGATTTGATTTGAGAGAAATTGTGGGGATTGATGTTGTTGAAGGTTTGGTTGAAATATAATTGAAATTGAAGAGTTTTAAAGTGATTGGTAATTTCACATTTTGTAGTTCATATTTTTTGTTGTTTAAAGGGTTGATCGGCTATTTTTCACTATCATTTGACATGCATACTAAATTGATTTTCAAATAAATTTCCCACACAATCGGTCAAAATCAAAGACAACATTACAGATTACAGCCAAACCGCTCATTACAATAAATGTCAGCTAAACCAGCATATAATTATCCTTTCAGTGACTTTAAACTTTAATTTAATTCAGTTTCAAAGCGACAATTACACACTTTCCCAAAGAGAATGCCTTTAGAATTGGAAATTTTATACAAACAAAACACATTTATATGAAAATGAGTTTCGGACAATGAAAAGGCAAACTAGACAAGATAAAGGAAATTTGTTTTATTTATTTTATAGTCAAAAGTGTAAAAAAGAAAATAAAATTGAAAAAAATACACCGAAGAGGACACCCACAGCATAATAAGAAAGTAATAAGAACATTTCAACGCTTCTTATCAAAGAATGGTAATATAAAATGAAATACCAACAACAACAAAAACACACAACGGCTATAGCCAAGGTGTTTGCAGCAACCATTGAAAATTAGTTCAGAAAACACCTTTTCATTGTTATTTCACAGAGCATATCTACAACACGAGAGGCCATAAAATGGAACGAATGGGGAAAATGCAGCCGTCTCTTGAATATCGTGCACTTTTCTTCAGCCCCGAAGCGCTAATGCAATAATGATGATCCTCTACGGTAAGAAGGTTATTTTAATTGATAGCGGGTATGTGCTGCTGAGTTCGAACTCAGGCCTGTCTTACAATTATTGTTCAAAGTTGAGGTGTTAGAATATAACAAAAGATACTCTCGTGTGTTTTTTTTTCTTCTCCATCATCTATATAAAAGTACCAACAGATGAAAAGTGGTTTTCTTAGTTCGAAGTTTATTTTATTTATGTAGAGTGCACTTTGAAAGGGGAGCCTCTATTATGCCCAGCGTGTGTTGGTTTTTAATTTGGAAAAAATTAAATGAAAAAAAAATAGATATATAATTAGAAAAGGTTCTACTGTAAAGGGAATTGTTGAGACTCTTGATGGATCTGTTGAAAATGGTTTAGCCCAGAATGATGATTGATATTTTCAAATTAATTTCAGTTGAGGTCAGTTTTTGATGAAAAGGTTTTTGACCAAAAGGTAAAAAGTGATTGAAGGTGGAATTAAAAGGAAAGAGTAAAAGTTTAGGAAATACGCCTCCACACTTTACCATGGAATTATAAAGAATTTTTAAAACTATTCTCTCGTATATTTAAGCACTTCAAATCCAACATATGTGAAGTGTTTTCTGGTCTTTGGACACTGTTTACTCAAAACATATTTATGATCATTTTTGATAACAGCTGCTCGAGTGCTCTGTCAGCCAAATCAACCCTCGCCATTTTAAAGTTACGTTTTTGCGGTTGCCAATGCCACTCTTTTGAAATTTTCCTATCAACCGCAAATGGCAAATCCTCAAATTTCAACAAATTGTGCAATTGTATAAATTTTTATTATCAAAATTGTACCAACCTACAGCAGATGGGCACAAGTCAAAAAGGTATTAGCAGGGCTCTGCGTAAAGAATATTTATTAGCGCCGCCACTCTTCTACTCAGGCGCCCTTCATTTGCACAATTACGCTTTACGTTCGACGGTTGGCATTAGAAGGGATCAATGTCGACACAAATGGTGGCGCAGAGGGTGTCAGAAAATGCTTTGTTGTGACATTAAAAGCAGAAGTGTCAAACTTTTATGTGCACATACCGTCATGCAAAGGGAGACTTGCTAAATCAAAGCCAATTTATAAACACAAGTTGACCGAATAGTTTATGAAAATGAAATATTCACTTAACCATAAAGTTGGCTAATAAACTTAATTAGTGTCAGAATTTCACTCGGTTCAATTTATAATATGTATCTGCTTAAACTACTTAACTTAATTAATAGCCAACATTTGCCTAATTGCCCAGACTACTTTAACTAGGCAAATGCCTTCGAAGAATTCTAGTAATTTCCGAAAGCACACATTCAAACAAATTGTAGACAAACACATGAGCATTTTGCTGGAAGAATTATGTGCCATTCACCAGCCTGCACCAAAGTGCTAGCTGGAAATTTTCAAAATACTTTCCCCAACTCAAATTAGTTTGGAAATTTGTATTTCATAAAGTTTTTCTCCAACGCATTTCCCGCTTCAATGAATTATGGCATTTTCTCACATTTCCGAAGTTTTTATTTTCATCCATCGAACAATGTGCCTATGCCAAGTTGACACTTTTGATATTGCCACACAATGCGAGTATCAGACGGCGGGAAAGACTTTTCACAGCTCATAAAACGGTGGATAGGCCCTCCCTACTCCGTCCATTTATTATAAAACATATGTTTAAGCAGCGCGTAAAATCAAAGTTTATGACATATTTTAGTCAAAGTGCTCGCCAGCCAATAACACATTTGGATGAGGCAGCCATGGCAGCAGCTGCCACATTTGCATTTCAAAGGCTTCTCATTTTAATATAGTCTGGATCTTCTCCCATGTCTTTGTGACTCTGTTTGTCTTCCCATTTCGAATGGTTAGCTATTAAAAATCTTATAAGAATTCTATAAGTTCACGCCTATGCCTATGCCTTTTGATATGGTTTGTATTCTTGAGAAAGTATACAATATAAATTTTGGTTGTTTTTTTTTGGGGAAAATTTGTAAATTTTATGAGTCGTTAAATAGTGGCTTTATAGCAATTACAGCACGCCTCAAAGCTTTCTTTTGTGGTCGTAAAAATCCTTTGTTTCGTTTTTCATTTTTGTTATTTGTGGGTTCTTTGATATACGACTGATGCATGTACGTATGTGTGGTTGTGTGTGACCGTGTGCCTTGTGGTATTTTTCTAGTGGATTTTATTATGATTCCAAATGATTAGGTGGAATTTTATTTGCATAAATATGGGTCATTATGGTAGTAAAGCATTCGAAAGAGCGAGCATGATTCGGTGGTGGGAAACACATGTGCTCTGGAAACGATATATATTTTTTTAATAGTAAAATGTATTTTTAGTTATTTTTTTTTATAGTTTATTTTATGTTTTCATTATTTTTAAACTATAAATTGGAAATAAAAAAATTTAAATGTCTTTATGTGGTCATTAATAACCCTTATTGCAGCAGCTGAAAAATTGTTATTGTGAGAGTTGCCAAGTTTTGATATGTGAGAATTTCAAACTTTTTTCATCGTTAAATTTTCTCACTTGTTGTCTCTTCTATTCTCGGTGTACTTTAAGTAGTCTCATAGTTTAGCCAGTTCTTTTTGCAATTCTTGTTTACACATTTCTACTTTTCACCAAAGTAATACGAGCCATTTTCCAAAAAGTCAACAACAGTCAATACACTCAACCAACTACTTCTTGTTGCTGCTATGGTCAACGTTTAATACTGCTGTCACATGTGGGTTTGTGTGAGAGTGTTCAATGTGCAAATCCTTACAGAAGCCATATGTGACCAGACTAGACCGACTCGACTAGCTGCTGTTGTCTGTATTGCCTTGACTCTTTTGATTGCTATTTTGCTGGCAAAAAGAAGATTTCCATGGCAAAAGTGCAAATGGAAATGCAAATGGCAAAATACTACTTGCAGCCAAACAACATGACACATCTGAATTGAGTTTAAGTCCAGCTAATATGTGTTGGAATATTAAATATTTGTTTTGACTTATGAAAAAACGTTCAAGACCTTCCCCAGCTTTTTTCCTATACAATCCTCTGATATTAATGTCTTGTCACCGACACTTAATTAGTTCAATTAATTTTCACACATTTGTGAGCTGCTCAGACAACACCAAGACACCCAAAATAAAAGCCATATTAAGTAGTCTTCGTCTTCGTGTTCGTCTTAATTTTCATCTTTGACTTTTTCTCCTCTGATGTCTTCATTTATTCATTCTATAAAGTCTCTATAAAGCCATATAGATTTGATATGGTGGCGGCCGTTATGCATTTGGTGACAATAAATTCTCATTTAAACGAACCTACGCATTTCTCTGACTATTAAAGACTTGCCCTAACGGATTTGCATGCATTTGTTAAGTCTTTAGATTAATCATGTCTTATAAGGAGATGAGGCAAATCCCTGTAGAAAGTAATTAATTTCAATCATTTTCAACTTGAGAGTATCCATTTGAATTATTTTGTAAAAGAAATCAAAAATGTTTGTTTGAACGTTGAATGTTCAATGGAAAATCAGTGGGCCTCCTTAGAAGACATCAACGGCATTTTCATCTTCTTTGTTGCCCATGCTCTATTGTCAGTGTGTGTGTATGCCCAACTCATCATAAGAAATAAAATATCTTTTTGTCATTTAACATGTGTAGAACAAGTTGTCTGCTGTATGCCCAGCACGGGGACTGAGGGCTCAATGCTATTAATCATTGCCCTTGAAAATGTTGAATATAAAAAATATGTTTTGGGAGATGCTTCTAACTAGAAATTAACATTTTTGTTCATTTTGAGTTTTGTCTATTTTCGGTTGGGGAATTCTTTGAAAGAATTGCTGTTTCATTGTCTGTAATTCGTATGCGTTGCCTTCTTTCCAAATTGTCTGCTCAGTTTGATTCTATGTTGCTCATACTTGAGGCCTTTTAATAATTTTAATTTACATTTTTTTTCATAATTTTCTTGAAATTTATTTGAAAGATCGCTTAAGTGCAGCGTATGCAGCAGCCTCCAGGCATATTTATTAGTTTCAATTAGGCGCGCGGGCACTTCTTTATGATTCTTCAGTAGGGAAATTAAAAATAAAAGAAAAAAACTGTTGAGAGGCATTCTTTCAAGTCTATGTCTAGAGCAAGTCATCAGCATTTTCATGCTCATCATTATCATCTTCATCCTCTTCAAGTCCTAGTCATTGGCTGGTGGTTTGCCTTCTTTCGAAAGTGTTTATCTTTTCTTAATTGGTTTAGATCTAATCTAGTCTGCTGTGTGCGAGCGAGGTTTGCTTTGTTAAAACAATACAGACAGCAGACAGTCTCGAGCACATATGGTCAATTCTATTTGATTTTTTTGTGGGTCATTTGGTGGAAGAACGTTTTGTCACATTCAATCACTTGTGGGACATTTTTGTTTGATTTTTCGTACTGGTTTCCTAATTTTTTCTTATCAATTTAAAGTATTTTTATTTGCTCTCCATTGGGTCCGTCTGCCCAGTTTGTTTGGATATGTAAAAAAAAGATTGTTTCTTCACTTTCGGTTTTTATCGTCTTAGGCGCCGCTCGACCCTCTCTCCTTTTGAAATGCAAACAAAGTATCTACTTTAGTTATTTTATCTTCTTTAATTGAAAACGTCGTTTAATTTGCCCTATAAACAGAGAAACTTAAACAAAAATAATCCTCTGATAAACATGAAAATTGTCAACTGACTGCAGCTGTCATGTGTGAAGTGTGCGCTGCGCATGTCTTTAAGGGTTAGAACAGAAAATTAAGATAACAAAAAAAGAAAACTTAAAAATTTGTTTCTGAGTTTATCAAATTTTTATGATTATTAATTTGTTTTTGAATTTATAAGTGGCAGATGTTTTATGGAAGCAATTGACATATTTTTGGAAGTTCTTTATAAGGAATTTTATAAAAATTGTAAATTGTTTGTGACAATGAAGATCTCTTCTGTACTCAAGAATCATAAATCTCTTGAAAATATTTCTTTTGTATTACAGCCCAAGCCCAAGGCACACCCACCACAATCCTTTTGGGAGTTTCCTTCAACTATAGAGTAAACAAAAGACACATTTCTTTAGAAAAATGATTTTTCAAATTTTTTCTTTTCCATATTCATAAATTTCCAGGGAAATGTTCTCTACAAAAGAATTTACTACAAACGAAATGATCACAACAAATCGACAAAATATTATGAAAATATTTTCGGTAGTTGGTAAAAATAACAATAACAAACCAACAAGCAGACACTGGCTGGAATTTGAGTTGATATTTTAAAGATAGGAGTACTCCGAATATTGATGCGATCAAATGACACACATTCAAGTACCTGCTTGGGATTTCGGTGTGTAACTTGAGTTCGTCTATAGCGTCTATAGGAAGTTAATTTTGTTACTTGAACTTAATCGATCGAGGAACTGTCACCGCAGAGTCGAGTCAATATTGACATTGTTTTTTTTTTGTTCAACCCAAAGTAAATGCGCCCAAACAATAACTGTGATTGATTTTTATTTCGAAGATTTATTACCTAAGCAAATATAATGAAAATATCATAATTTTAATACTACGTGGACTTGCAATCAGTGCAGGGTAATGACTATGAAAATATTTTTGTTACTGTCTCGTTTCTTATCGATAGGCAATTGAATGCAATCAATCATTATCTTTAAGAGCATTATGGAAAACATATGTTTCATCTATGCAAGTACATTGAATGTTTTCCATGGTAGTAGAAGTTCCTAATCTCAAATGGAAAATATTTACTCTTCAGCTAAAGATAAAGCTTGAGGGAGGGTAGAAGTTTAAGATATGCTGTGATTTATATTTTTCGGGAATTTTGATTATGTTCACAACGCTCCTTTTGTTTTTGTATGTTAATATTTCGTATTGATTTATGTATACAGTGTGTTTGGTAAGTCTTGAATTATGTTGATTGCAGTTGCAGTTACTGCTGGGCTGATAACTCTACGCATTTATTTTGTTTAAAATATTTTCAATTGACATTGTGATAAGTCGAATTGAAGAGCTTATAAATATTATAATACTCATTAGTATTAGTTTAGCAGTAAAAAGGTCATTCAATTGATCTTTAGTGAAGACTTAAAACCAAACCCCACAACTCACTGTACGATGGCAAACGCTGTTCGAAGTGTCTCCGACGATATAAAAATATGCCATGATGTGTTAACGCGTAGGCGTAAGAAAACGATATTCTGCGTGTGGTTTTTAGGTGCAATTATGTATTTCGATACTTTGCCTCGATATTTAATATGATATGAAATGTGTTTCTATAGTGTTCGGACCTAACATCAAAACTAAAATAACCTAAAATAATAGTAAGACTATCGATTTCGTTCGATACCGAGATATGCGATTGTTTAAACGCTAGTCATGCGTAAGTCGATTTCATACCAAAAGGATAAGATCAGCAATTTTTTTGCAATCGCGTAACTCGATACTAGGCTATCATTGACGATAGATAAAATGGTATTTCGATAGACATTGAACAAAGTACCACTAAAGCAATATCGTTTTCATTCGATATCGAGATACGCAATTGCCTCACTGATTTGTCGTCGAAAAGCGAGTTGAGGCTTTTTAGATTTTAAAACCATTTTTGTATAATTTTGTATATGAGTTATTTGTGAAGGATTTTTTGTAATATGGTTTTGTAGAAATAAGGTCTACAAACTTAAAGGATAAGAGATACTGTGTTACTGATATGAACCCATCTTAGCGTGAAAAACCGCTACCCGAACCCAACCAATGTCTTAAACTAAAGCCTATTCTTACCTCTTTAGATTTCGAGTTAATCCTTGTTAAGTTGCCCTTTTTGTTGGAATTATCCGCACTGCCAAAGCGATTGTATTGGAAAAGGCGACCCATATTTGTTCGTTAAATTCAAAATATTAAGCCACTGTATTTTTTTAATTTTTAATTAAACTTTAGTTTAATGACACTTCTCTGCTTTATCAATTTCAGTAAGTACTTAAGTTAATCGTAAATTATGTATTCGTTTTTTTTAAGTTCGTTTAATTTTCGATCTTCCACTGCTTCACAATCACAATTTGGAATTTATTTTGTTTTGTTTTTTTCCCTCAAGCGTATATGAGATATTTTCCCGAGCGATCACCACAACGTGCGCACATGGAATGATTCTTAATTTGCGCTCACAAGCAAGACTTCAGCTACGTTGAGGGCGCGCGTATCTGCATTCGAAAAAGTTCTCAAACAGATTCATTCACCGAACATTTGGTGAACAGTTGCAATGTAATGTGTGTGTTCAGTCAGTGCAACAGTCAATAAGCAACAGAAACAGAAACACACTCGACACTCGGTGATATGAAATGAAGAAAAACTGTAACTGAAAAACCACTCAAAACAACACAGAAGCAAAAAAAAGAAAAGGCAGAACGGAAAACCGTGGAAACTATAAAGTACCTTACCGAGCGGCGAGCCGGGTAGTAAAATGCACGCAATGCGACTTTTGAGTACGTTCATCCGTCTGATGGTCTGTGCTCATTTGTCAGTGCTGCTTGTTTAAAAATTTACCCTATTTTATTATGTTACTTGTATTACGGTATGTGTTTGTGTGTGTGTGTGTGTTTACCGTCCGGTTCACTGCCGAAGGCACACCATTCTTCTTCTTCTTTAGCCCTTTGCATTGCCTGGCTGTCACTTCATTCCACTCCAATCGACACAGGGTGTTTCGTTGGTGCACAGATAGAACGAATTTTCCACTTTTCCACTCAGCCTTCTTTGTGTTTGCTATCCAACTGCTGCTATAAGTGAATCAACAAGAAATGAATGAATGAGTTTATTTTTCCGCAGTGAAAATTACTGACATCCTGGCGGAAAGGCAGTACGAACAAACGAGCGAACGAATGACAGTGCCATTCACTCATTTGTTCAATTATGAAATTTGCCTGCTTGCCTTTTGCGACTTCAGCTAAGTAATTCCTTTCAGTCTTATGCTTTTTTGCACCCTACACCGAAAATTTGGAAATATATTTGGTCGCCCTTGGACTAATTTTGAACCATTTTTAACTGCCACGCCCATATTATGAACTGCCACGCCAACTTTCAAATTTAAAAAAAATCTTCATCGCGAGTCTCTAATCATGGTTTCACCGATTTTTTCGTAGGTCAACTTGTGACTGAAGGAGAAAATACTAGAATTGACACGCTAATATTTTCAACTTTATTCAAATCAAAAATCCGGCCATGGGTGCGTAGGACATATATGTGAAATTATAGCGCTCTATGTCCACTGGTGGCTCCTGGAAAATAGTATTGTCTATTGTGTATTGGGTGTACCGTACCTCGGTTTCGCATAGGCCAAATATACGATATAACCTATTTTAGCTTATCACTCTCCTTTTATTTCACCTTCCACTCTTTGTATTTTTTGTTAACTCAGTTTGTTTTATTTTCCACACTCCTTGAGTGAGTTGAATCCTTATTAGCACTAGTTGACTTTGTATTAGCTATTCAGTGTATTTTTTATAATTTCATAATAATTTTTTTAGAATTTCTTTCCTTTGTACTTTTAACTATTTTTTTTTAAATGAATACGTTTGCAATGTCCTCAAACCTTCCTCTACTTCCTAGTTGGTTATTTAACTAACTGGTTTTTGTTATGTTAAGTAGATTATATAACTTATTTTTCCAACCTATTATCATTATTCTATTAAACACTTAAGCTCCGAGGAATTATTACGTTTCCAGATTATGCACCATTTCGTTTCTATTAAGTAATTTATTTTAATCGGATTAAGAGAAACTCACGTCAGATTTTCATATTACGTAGCCACTCAACACTTTGAGTACTTCTATTCGAAGGAGTTTTGGGATGAGGATGGTCAGCGTTACAGTGGATTGTAAGGACTTTGGGGTTACAGATTAGCTCTAATTAGATCAGAGATCTTCCTGAATTTGTTTACAATGAAAACCCTGTATTACAAAACATTTTCCAAACAGCTCATCTACCTAATGACTTCCATTATTGTTTCCACTCGTCTACGTCAACTTCACTCCCCTTAGTTTTGCCAAACAGAGAATTAATTTTTTCTACGGCTTAATTCATCAATAAAAACATTGCGTTGAGTAAGTACACGAATAAATCAAGTGTGTCTGTTGGAGACACACAACCCCACTGTCAGAATAGACCACCAACAACAAGGGAGAAGAGATTCTGGTGGTTCACGGTAGAACTCGAAGGACATTTCATTTGCCTTTTGAGAAAAAACCCAACTGATGCAGAAATTCATTAAGCAAAAAGGGTCCCCAGGACGCTGTCAAAGCGTTTGGCCAGAATTGAAATAAAACCACAAAACAGCAAGTATTGCAACATTTGCGTTGATTTGTCCACAAAACGTCAAAGTGACAATTGAAAATTGTCTACGAAAAAACGGTTCTTTGAGAACGCTTTTAGGAAATTACTTCTCTACGCTGGAAATTCGTAAATTGAATTCAATTAATTTCAGATTCGCCATGGAAGAAATTGAGAGAGAGCTTTCGAATCAAATGAGTTATTTTTGTGAAATGGCAGACCACTTCATTTAGCGGCCCCTTGCCATTTCCGGGGGGTAATTTGCAAAGTTGTTGATGTTTTTAATGTTTGTCAATTATTTGCAGAAATTTGCAATTGAATTTTTGAAATTGAAAGGCAACACCCACAATGAAGTGTTCCGAAACGAACGGAGGGTGAGGTTGAAGTTGAGATTGGGGGTGGATTTTCAAAAATAGTTTTAATGGCAATTTGCACTTAACTTCCTCTCGATGAAGGGAAGTGAAGTGGTTTGTTCGGTTGTTAAACCTCGATTAGTTGAACTATCATTAATCGATTGTAGCCGAGTCCTCTCGACAGATTTAATGTTTGCAATCACTTCATTTTGTGTACTTTGAACTCGCGTAAATTGTGGCCAAATGTTTTCGAGTACATTTTATCGATGGATTAATTTTGGCAAATTGTTCACAGGGGACAAATACTCACTTCGTATTGGGAATTACTAAAAGCCTTTAATGTCTTTTTTTTGTGTTTAAAATAACCCTAAATTGTTTATATTAACATTTTTGTTTTGTTTTTGTATGTGCCGCCCGTAACGGTAACAAGTAACCCAACACCAAAACCATTTCAACGCACTCACCACTTGAGCTCGCTCATTTCGATTAACCCCACTTCGTCGTCATCACTCATTGCCAAAATGCCGCAGGCCTTGGCAGGGGGTATCCAAGAAGAGATAACAGAAAAAGAGGAAGAAGAAGAAAAAACAAAGCAAAACACATTCCCTAACGAAAAATCTTTGTTGAAAAACAAGAATAAAAACAAATTTTAATTCATAATAATAAAATGTTCTCAGCATAATTTCATTTTACTTGCAGTGAAACAAAGAAAAAAATGGAAAATACAGAGTATCTCAGCGTTTTCCAGACTGCCGCTGAAGTGTTTCTGAAATGCCCGCGGTGCCTTTGTTGCGCGATAAGTTTACACCCATGGAGGAGTTCAGTTGAGTATGCGTTTTTTCTTTCTCTTTGGAGCAGCCTACTCCATACTCTCGTAGAAGGCCAATTATGAACATGATTTGTTAGGGGTGGTCTGGTATGCTCGATTCGTTTTCCATTACAAAGTATGCATTCTTTTTTCGGTAATAAATTCTTAAAGATCGAGTGTGAAACTATTAAAATTTACATTAATTCGGTTTTTTTTGAGGTCAAATGGATTTTGTGTTTTTGTTGTATGAGCAAGTAGATAAGCTCTGTGCTTTGCTTTAAATTATTCAATATATTTGTTAGCGCTGGTTTTGAAATAAATCTTTTTAATAGTGCCTGGAGACTGTTTTGTTAGTTATGACTTTATTGAAATTAGTTTAGAATTTTGTAATTTTAAATGTATTTCGTAGATTGTGTGTAGGGGAAATTCCGAAATACTCGATCTAGTTTGATAATATTGAAGTGATTATAATTTTTATGAATAAGAACGATGAATATTTATTGGATTTTATATTTTTTTTCTTACCGTTTCCCTATCTTTGAAACCCAATTAAGTAACAAAATTGAAATCAACCGGAATATCAACAAAATCAGGTTTACCTGATCGATTAACCGCTTTGTAGTTAGAACACCTTAGAACCCCTTAAAGTTTCTAATATCCCTAGCCGGTTTTTATGTATTTCTAGTTCAAAGTCAACAGTCTCAAAAAGACAAAACCAAGTGCCAACTTTGATTAACTAATTTCCTGTGTACCAACGAAATAGCCAAAAACAATCAAGATTCGTTTCAACTAACACACATTTGATTGCTCATATCGTAACCAGACAATGTATCAAATGGTTTACTAAAAAAAAATACACAAACATGCACCGAAACCCATTTAATCGGTGGCAAACGATCAGCTACCAAAAACCCAAACAAAACTGGAAAGAAAACAAATGCATGTCGCCAGCAAAACGTGACAAAATGCCACTTAAGTGGAAAAAAACACTATGAAACTGTGAGCCTATTTAGAGTTCCGAATAATGAACGCTAATCACAATTGCACTAACGTTTAGAATTAGAACTGCTACATAGCGGCAGTAGACGATAAAGACGAGAAATGCATAAAAAATGCATTTAACAAATAAAATTAGATAAAATATGCGTTTTCTGTCACTAGTAGATAGCCACACAAATTTCATGGAATAATAACAAAATACTGTTGGTTTTTTCGGGGATTTGGTTATCGATGTGGAATTTACGTGCCCTCATGAAAGCGTATATAGAAACGTAATTAAAGTAAATGCGTAAAAAACTCGACAAGGGACAAAGACCGCTGCTAAAATGTGGTGTACTTCAAATGAAGCAGAGAGTTCTTTAGGATTGAGTTTGATATAAAATAGGAAAAGGGAGTAGAGGAACTGATCGCATCACGCGCATAAAAAATCAACGTACTTATAGTAAACAGTAAGTGAGCCTGCATTGTGTTGAATAGTTTCGATTGAAGGTACATACTATCAGCGTTTCAAGATCAGCCGCAAATTGCAGCCGAAAAGTGTTCTGAAACGGTTCGAATCAAGTATTTAGACGGGGGTTATTTTAAGGGAATAAAAGGACTAAATTATTTTCAGTTGACAATATGGATTTTGTGTGGACTTTTGATGTAGCAATGAAGATAAAAATTGTAATGGAATTGTTTCAGAAATAGTGGTGAAAATAGTTGTGGAACCAGATGGTTTTATTACCACAATGAAGAGGTGGAAATAGAAAACCAGATTTTAAAGATTTTTGAAAGCGATTGAATAAACGCTTTCAGTTGCAAGAAGGAACCAAAAATATGAGTAAAGTCACACAAACTTCCTTATATTAATTAAAATTTTTAAATGAAATATTAAATTTCCAGTTCCACTAATTACCCTTATCGCCAGCTCATATTCTCTCGATATCCCTCGTCGATTTCCGTAACAAAGTAAATTTATTAAATTTCATTAATTTCCATTCGAAATGCCCAGCAAACTGCCTACACACATCCTACGATTTCCATTAGCATTTCCTTCATAAAAACACACACACTGAATACTGCACACTGCACACAAATGTGTTGAAAAATATCAAATTTCAACACAATATTTAATCCTTAAAAGTATAAAAACTTCGCGGGAAACTCAGCAGATGCTTGCCAACACACTCACAGCCAAGCATATTTCAACATAAATTTCTCAAAATAGAAGAAGAAGAGGGAAAAAATCCCAACAAGTTGTTGGCTGGAAAAATTTCCAACATTAAAATTCCTGTTAAAAGTGCTTGTCTACATGCATTCCGGGATAACGTGTCTAGCGGTGTATCCTGTTGGTGTCGCGTCGCGTCGTGTGTCTGTCTTATCCTTAAGTAGCTCCATCGTGTCGTTTATGGTGTCACATCGAGTTGAACTTCTCCGCCCTTTTCAGCTTCTTCTTCTGCTCCTGCGACTCCTTCGACTGCTTCTTATCAACTCCACTTGCTTGGCATTGACACCTTTTTATTTTTGCTTGAAGGATACGTCATGCTACTTGTTACTTGGTAGCGTTGATCCTTTGAGAAATTGTCACACATTCGTTATGTTTTTATAGTTACTCGGCGCGTCTGCACACGAACATTGTATTTAGTCTGTGACCAGGTTGTCTGCAGGGAGCATGGGACGCTATGATATGTGACGGTATTTTGTAGTTCATTAATTTTACGTTGAACATGTCATTCTGTTGGTGGCAGGATGAAACTGACAAGAAATGTATTGATGGGATTCTTTTTTTTACAAAATTATAATGATGATTTTATTAAAGAAAATAATTAATTTGCTTAATGTTTAATTTAACATTATCTTCTATCTTTGGCTTGTCAAATGGAATAATTGAATTCGCAGACTATAAAATTTCATTCAATCTATTAATGGTTTCTCTTGTAAATATAATACTTCTCTCGAATTTCATTTAATTTTAAAGTATAATTCTTTCAACCCTTATTCCCTTTAACCCCTTTCTTCGATCAATCTAGAAAGAATGCAAAAATGTAAATAAAGTCCCTCCTTAGTGGTCATAAATCACTTGGGTTCTTCGACATCATAATTCTCTGCACTTACGTCTTTTCTATTGAGATTTGAATACAATTCAATTGAAATTGTACTTGCACAGTATTTGCATTTCAATTGCAAATCAATTTACTTCAATTGTCAGCATCGTGAGCCAGCAGAGTGACGGCAGCAATAAAGCAATTGCGACTGGCGCCACAAATACATATTGCACATTTCGCTCGACGACGCAGTTTCAATTTCAGCGAGATGCAGCGACAATTTGCCTAATATGCAAACATCCTCAAGTTGATTCAATGTCAGCGTGATGGCTCTCAGCAAGACCCTTGCCAAGCGGAAAATTTTCTGTTTACACACACAAGTATCCCTAATAAAAAAATTAAATAAAATTGAACAGGCCACCATGGAAAATGGCTGAGTGCTGCGGAAAAGGGGTGAACGTAATAAAATAAACATAAAATTCACATGCAACTGACAGTGGATGTGGAAAATGCATTAAGCGAAATGAACGAAATTGACACACGTCTGAAGTTTCAATTAAGTAAGCGAGGAGGTGGTTGGAAAAAGTCAAAGCTAAGGTAAAACAGAAGCTATCGCAATATACCAAAAATATATGCAACCAAAGTGAAGATGTGATTGTTCTAAGAGAGCTGTCATAAGCATTTGACAGCTGAGCAGAGCTGTCAAAATTTTTTCAAAAACATACAACTGTAATCCATAGCTACTCTATATTTTTCTATATAGCCAATTAACTTTCCTTTTGTTGGAGAGCTCGTCAGTCTTCACTTCTTTCGGGGTCTTTTCTTTTCACTAGCTGCTTCCAATATTTTTGTTCATTAAAAATCGATTTTCCGTAGAGCATTGAAATCGCATTAATAAATTATTGAAAATGTATTTTCTTTTAATATTCCTGCGTTTCCCATTCCCATAAAAAAACAAACGAAAATAATTCCAAAGGACTTCTTTTCATTTCTGCAAACAATGGTTGACTTATGGCAGCGGTTAAATTGGCTTGTAAACATACAAAAAATACCAGGTAAGAATACTCTACCGAGACAAAGAACAAAGCAAATACGAATGCACGAATACTGTGGAAAATTCGCAGCTGTAAGTATTCCTTTGGTGGAGAGAAAAGAATTCTGTCCATCAGCAAGTGACTTTTCATCTTTCATTGTGACTTTGATGGCGTTGCGGTTTGATATTCCACAAGAAAAATCATTTCATTTCGGCGAATTCTACTTTTTTGTATTTGTATTTGTTGTTTCTTTTCACTGGCGTATGCGTTTGAGTTATTATCTGGACATTTATTACTCTTTTCGTTTCGTTTCTTTGGGTTTTCTTTTTTGGCATTCAATTGCCAAAAGGTAGTACAGAAATGAACCCACCCGCCAGGCAGTCTGGCAAATACACTTGAGTCCACAGCGAGACGGCCACTCGAATCAGCCATCGAATGGAGGAACACAATATATGAGATCGTGTCCCTGGTGTGTTTGTCCATTGTTTGTATTATTTGCTTTACTTTATACTCAAAATGATTGTTTCAATTCTTTTCGAATTCTTTTTCAATTTTTCCCTATGAGACAAAAGCAAAAAAATATCTTAAGAAATGGAAAAGTACAAAAATTACGCATGGTACATTTATTTTCTTCTTCATGCTGGCTGAATTTGCAATTTCTTTTCTATTTTTGGGAAATAATGCGTTCCACTTGAAATCTCATTTGAAGTAATAAGTATTAAATGACTGAAGAGTTTTGTTCGTTCGTTTCAAATACAATGTCACTTTGATGTAGGCAAGACAGTTATGATCTCCTTTGCAGCATTTGTTGCACACAAAAGCGTATTGGTGTTAAATGTGACAGAAGGACATGTGACGATATTAGATGGTAGTCGAAATGTCGTTTGGTGACAATGAAAGGGCGAACGAAATTTCAATGTAGTAAGGGATCCTGACCAGCTGTTGGACATGCCCAGTTATTGGACAGTGAAAGCTCTGATGAATATTTGTTAATTAATTCTTTGACTCACCGCTAGCTTGTACATTTTCAAAGCCCTTAACATTTCATTGATTTCCATTAAACATTTAAAGTTCTGAGCAAATAACGTTCTCCATTAATATCAAATCATAATCACATTCTACACATCGTAAATTTTATTTTTGTTTCTGCCAGAGTGGCAAGTAAATACGCGCCGCCATACGAGTATAAATTATGATTATGGCTGCCATTATCGAAAATCGCAAAACAAACAAACGGAAAATATGGCAGAACTGAAATGAAATGAAAAATTGTCATTAGGCTGCGACCAGGAAGAGCGACTGACTAGTGGTAGACCAAAAGCCCACACACAAATACACATATGTGTGTAGGAAACCATCAAGGCCAGAAACAACAACAATAATAATAACCTTAAAAGTCAAAAAGCTCTTTCCGCCAACGAAAAAAAAACCAAATCAGTAGGAGTCGCCTGCGGTTAGAGGCAGCATTTGACTGCATGTTGCAAAACAAAAAAAAAGCCAACAAAACGTATACAAAAAGCATAAATCAACTTATGCGCGAGCACTCACAGCATAAGGACAAATGTTGATGATGACAAAGCGCCATTAAAAGGACATTTACACTTACACACGCGTGGACGCAGCCAAGTCGAGTTTGTTGTTGTTATTTCGGCTGGGTGTCGCGCATCTTTTAGTGAAACTTTTTGTCTCCTCTTTTCATTTTGCTGTTGCAAAACATTTCATAAATCACACAAAAGTTCGGCTTTGTTTTTCGAACATTTTTTTTCGCCATTCGCTTTTTTGAAGCAAATATTTTCTATAAATACAGCAAAATGGCAACTTTTTGTTAGCAATTTTGTTGTTGTTGTTTGTATTTATTTTTTCTTGTGCTTGTCCTTTTCTTTGGAATTTTTATTTGTGCGGATATAAGTCAAAATATGTCAAACTTTGGGGCTTGTTGGGCAATAAGAGGAAAAGAAGATTCCGCAGAAGTAATGGAGGAAAACCCATCATATATCATTATTGAGGGAAACAGGCAATTTCTCGTCGTTTTTTTTCATTTTGGGGAGGATGCATTATAAATTGACAGTTTGCTATTATAAATTGATTGGGGTTTTTTTTTGCTATCCATGCGCTCTTTTGTTAGATGATTTGCTGTTTTCTTATGCTGCTTCGAGACGAACGAGTTTCTAATTTAACTAAAAGCTTTTGGGTATACTGAACATTTTTCATTTCAAATTTAATGCAGACGAGTAAAAGAGGAAATAGTAAATTTTAATAAAATTAATTTTGATGTGAAAAAGTAGATTATCTGACCCACATTCGGACAAGTGAGTACCTGCCTTTGGCCTTCATAACGTTGTTAAGACAAAAAGTGCTAATTCCTTTGAAACGCATACATTTCATGAAGTGCTTAGGAGTTTTTTTTTATTATCCCCTAATTAGTAAATGAAAACTCATAAATTCTTCCTTTAAAATTAAACGTTTTTCATTTCTTTCACCACCTCTTAAATTCAATGTTGTATCCTTCTTTGATTAGCGGCCGTTTTCAAATAAAAACTGAAAATATCCCCTATTTCCTGTCTTCTAATTGAACGCAATTCACTGTGAGATGCTTGGCAATATGTGAACTGCTGTAAAATGAGGGGCGTTCAGGATTTACAACAAAGATGTCCTGCTGCTAAGGCGCTTATGGTGGTCATTAATTGGAAGGTACTAACGTTGAAATGAGAAATAAATCGAAATATAAATAAGAGGGGAACTTTTGATTAGGAAAAGGTATTACTAAGCATTGAATAGAATTCAAAAGATTTTTGTACAGTATAATTTTCCTAAATAACGGTTAATATGTGGGTATTAAAAATGTCAGGAATTTTTATAAAATAAAATTTAGTTCAACATTTCTCTTTTAGTTTGATTTTTGATTACATTTTCGATATTTCTAATGCAATATTATTGAAGTGTAAATTTGAAAGATTGACAAGATTCCGATCTATCCTTTATACCACCAGTCTATAATTCTTCAATAGAAGGACTTTCGTGTTCGACCCCTCATCACAAAAGTCTTACATAAGTAATATTACAACCACGCACCAACCATCATCAGGGATAATAACTTATCAAAAGCAGCTGCGAAGTAAATGTGTAAGTACATGAAAATCAATTTTCAGGTATTCAAAATTTGCTCAATGGGAAACCCTTGAATGCGCTGGCGCCCATCGCCCCCATCGAAAGCCTTAGAAAGGCACGAAGCATGCAAGAGGAAATCCCATCAGTGAAAGCAAATTTCCAAACACACGCATTTGATAAATGAGGCCACGTGCCTTATCGGCAAACAGTGAAGAACTACAAACACCCTCCCACAACGCCAACATTGCCAGAAGACATGCCAACCAATTTGTAAGGTGGCGCGAAAAAAACTCATCATATGCCACGCTCATTTGACTTCCATTACAAACGGAATTTGAAAAGCTCAAAAAAAAACTAGAAAATAGACGGAAACAATGTATTTACACTTTTCCAAGCCGCAGCCACAGTGTCCCAAAGGAATGGCAACATGCAGCTGAGCGCCACTCTTGTTTGATTCTTCTACGAGTACAAGCTTCATTCCATATCGGTTTGGTTTGTGTTTTTCTTTTGATACCAATCATGCTGCCACGCGTGTCCTGACAACGTTTCGAATTAATTCATTTTTATTTGGTTTGATGAGGAATGAACCAACGAAGGGTCCTGCTAAGTGCGCCAACATCATAATTCAAAAATATCATTCAAAAACATGACAATTTCATTTTTCTTTCTTTACTCTATTCTTAATGGTTGTAAATGGAAGTTGGTGAAAGAGCAAGTCCTTCTTTTTGCTTTATACTCACACACACACACAAATTATTCAAATAAGAAAAATTCATAATTTTATTATTAATTTTACATTTAAAGCGTGACATTTTGAAGGGTGAAATTGTTGTGTAGCGTGAAAATTAATTATATAGTGGAAATGCAACATTCTAGTGCTGATGAGAATTGCATTGTGGCGAGGGGTGAAATGCTAACAACAATTCACTGTTCACCCCTCATTGTGTTGCTGTCTGAAGGAAGAACTTTTTGATGAATTCAGTGGAAAATTTGAAATGAATTTTCCTCCAACATTGCCGCATGCTAGTGGGTGAAGTTGTAAAATAGTACCTAATTGCACGATGATTATTTAGAAAGCGTTGTAATTATTCTGAATGCAAGTTAACCTCACTGCTGTCTGCCACCCAAGCAGAAAATGTCAAAATAATGGTTTGCACCCAATGCAGGAAGTTCAACATATTTTATGGCCGAATTTGTTTCTGTATCTTTTCTCGAGATATAATTTAGAAACTTGCGGTTGCTGTCGTGTGACTAAATCCCGAGAGAAAAATTCCAGATGGTTTTGATGTAGAAATGGGAATCGATGAAGAGTGTGGCAAGCGTATTGATGAAGAATGGAACTTGGTTACGTTTTTCTGACAATGAAAAGTGTTCAGTTTGAGAAGGATAAGAAATAATGTCAAAACGGTTACAAAAACAGATTCGATCATTTCTTACATAATTTCTCTAAAAGGTCTTTCTTTTACAATTTAGTGACTGCTTTTGACAGTGCAACATTTTCAAGTGTCTCTTCTCTCAGTTCACCATCCAGCCCTAACTCAACCAGAAGCAAGTCGCAATTTGTCTCAAGTGCAATTGTCATTTTCATTCAGCCAAGCAGACGCAAAGAACTCCATTCTCAATAGACTCTCATCTTCGTTATGACTGCACTATTGTTTGCTTAAACTTTCAACCCTACGCCCCAGTCCGGGCATTCCTTCTTCAATTACAATTGTTAAAATAACACAAAATTCCATACAAATAGGTTCAGATGCAGAGTGAAAAGCTGCAAAGCACTCGAATTGATTGAATGATTGAAAGACGAATGGATGTGCTTTTCAGTGCGTCAGTTGAGCGTACATAATCATCATCATCGCATCGTATCATCCTCAGAAGCACATCGAATTAAACAAACTGCAGTGGCAACTTGTGCGGCGGCGACGGCTGGGACCAGTGCTTTGCCGGTCAGGCCCTTGTCTGATGAATTGCATTAAAAGCACTTGCGTTGATTCCTCCAATTGCAATTGAGAGTGAAATTCACTGAATTTGAATTATTGCTGCGTAGATTGACAACTGACAGTTTAGTGACAAGTGGCAGTTTATTTAAGCGCTAGTTTGATTATGTTATATAATTTTCTGAAGAATAATGCTTTTTTTTAAGAACTAAAGGAGGGCAGTGAAAGTGATGGAGTTGAGAGTTTTTTTCATATTTTTCTACTTTAAAAGGCACCAAATGACTGAAAAAATAAAAAAGTTTTTTTTTAATATTTTCCTCCGATTAGTGGCATTATCCCTGCACGCCTGTCACAAACAGGACATTCACGTATTTTTTGCAAGCCTCTGACAGGAGGTGTTGCCATAGCAAATATAGAATTTCACCCCAAAAAAAAGGTATATGTATAAATGCGAATGTCAATCATTCAACTATCATTTTCAGTTGATTCCACAGACATCAAAGCTGAGCGGACAATTGGCCTTTCATTTCATATGACTGCACAAAAAAAAACGTATATTCCAAAAAAAAAGTCACTTTTAAGCTTTCAATTTTCGTTAATGATTTCAAATGTGTCCAGCTGGCTTTATGTCCAGCCATAAAAATTCATTTAACGCAAATAAATTAATACAAATTTCAACATTTATTCTCATTATGCAAAATATCTGGGACACGACGCCCACTGCCAAGCTAAATAATTACGGCCTTAACTAAAAAAAAGCGTTACTTTTATATCTTACCAAATTACGCAACGCATTAAAAATTACCAAGAAAAACAACAACAACATCATAATAAGAAAGACAAGCCAAACCTTGAACTTGGTGTATCCTCCCAGAGTCACCCAAAAAATAAAATTGAAGAAAAATCTTTGCTGATAAATCACAGCATACAACAATTTTTTTCTACTCGAAAGGAATGCCCTCCTCCTTCTTAGCTTCCACATGCAACATGCGGCAAACAGCATCAGTTGTGCTGTGAAAAGTGGCAAATGTGCCCCGCATGTTGACATCAAAATTATGCTCAAGGAAATGTATGAAGTGTAGTGGGTGTGGTGGTTCAGGCGCTTCGGGCGCGCTCCTACTTTTGAAAATTATGGAAATTTATTAATGTCATAAATTTCGGGGCAAATGCGGCATAATTTCAACGTCGTCCTCATCGTCGTCGTCGTCGTGCGCGTCGTTACTGTTTTGTTAATGTTCGGCATGTTTAATGTGTTGAACGACCCACAGTCTATGAAATGTCAACAGGATACAACAGCGACGACGTCGACAACGACCCACTCCAAGTGCCTGCAAATCTCGTGATTGTGATAAAAAGAAAATTATTTAATATTTCGCATTGGCCTGGCCCACTGTACCCACTATGAGGTATGCAAGGTATTCAATTTTTTTCTGTTCATGCTGGGCAAACATTTAAATATTTTAAATGGCAGTTTTGATGTTTGAATAATATTATAATGCTGTGAAGAGAAGGGGAGTTAAGGTATCTTTAAAAATTGGCTGTAATGTGATTTTGCTTAGATACGAAAATAATATTTTCAAAGATTTCCTTTAATTGTTTTTAAAGTCCTTAGCTTCTACTGTTTTGTATTTTATCGGAACAATCGAATGGTCTTTGCTATGGCACACCAGTTTAACGTTTGCAATTTCCGGTCCATATCCGCATATCACAACAACATATCAGCCGCAGAGCCCTAAGCAAACTTTTCATATTCAAATAAAAGGTACAATTCCTGGTCTTTGTTTTATATTGTTGTCATATGAAAACAAGTGCAACTGCATTTACTACAGACAAAGTTAACAAATGCTTCCTCTTCTTGCTCTTCCGCTGCTTGAGCTACTGCACCATTCTTCTACACGAGTTAGTACAAACAAACTTTTATATCTTTTATCTTCTTGTGGCTAGGTTTCGTTTGGCATTTTGTGTTTGTCCAACGAACAACTGTATTTACATTCTACCGTACCTATTCTTAGGCAAATAACTTTGACACTCTATAGTTTTTTTTTTTGGAAAAAGTAGCAAAGTGACAGCTGCTTTTGGTTTTGTTTTTGTTTAGTATAACAAAGTGGGGAAGAGTAATTTTATCGGTGATAACATTTGTCTATGAATGCATTTTTGATAAAGCCAAGATGATGCCGAAGAAATTAAATTAAAGCAATTTAAAATTTCCTCTGTTAATTTAAAAATATGGAAAGTCTTTCCGCTTCAAGTCCTTTATCATTTTTATATATTCATCCTGCCACCTCTGGCAACAACTCCATTAATTTCTTTACGCTTTTTAATAAAATTTCTCTTCATTTCGGCTTCAGTTTGTCATTTCCCCAAGTCACTCAGTGCATTTCATTTATTCACTTTGCCCGTGTAGCTACGTGAGTGTGATTTATGCTGCCAATCTGCACGTCACCGATAAACATGAAGATCGCTGGCTGCTGTAATGACAGCTCTTTTTACTCCGATGTCTGACAGTGACACCTACCGGGTGCCTTAAAAGAACAACAAAGACCGAGGAACAACAACGAAAGGGCGCCTCAACCACCGCCACCATTATCAAGCAGCATGAAAGAATTCCATTAATTCTTCATTGGCTGCTCTGGGAGCGGAACGTGTGTGTGTTTGTGTGTATGTTGGTGTTTTGGCTTTTGTGTTGGGGTTTCTGCCGTGTGCTGTGTTGTGTTGTGTCGTGTGTCAGTCTTCATTTTTTTCCAATTCCATTCCTTCAAAGAATTTCATTCAATCGAAAATCAAAGTATGGAATTTCTGCTCGCTTCTTGTCTCTTGTTAGTTGTGGAAATTGATTTGTTTTTCTATTTTTATTTCTATTTTCTTTTGGTGGGGGCAATGTCACCGGTGAGCCTTATTTACACTTTCATATCGTCACAGTCACAGTTTCAATTTGAATGCCTTCGGTTCATATGCGAGTTGACTCCCTTCTTGTGTTGTATGGGGGAACATCATATCTGCTGAGTTCGTATCTCGCTTCTGTTGAAAGGTCTGCCGTGTAAAGGTGTCACCGGAGTATGTGAATAAAGGGGTACATACGCCACACAAGCCGGGAGCAGTTACACATGTGTTGACACTTATTTTTAGAGGGGGGTTAACTGGCTGGAGAAGGAACACAGGTGTGAAGCTGTTCGAAAGGAATTTATGATGGAAGTGGTCCAGGTGGAATATGGCATAATGCCAAGCGGAATTTTTTTATGCTCTGGAACACTATTTACATTTTCAAGATCAGATTTGTTAAGAAGACCTTAACTGTTTGGGTTCCCTCTTCTTCGAATACCTACCAAAATAAATTATTCCAAGAAATTTATTTTTTCCTCATGAACGTTTTTAAAGTTTAAGTTTTTCTCATACCACATTTTGTCCATTAATTTTTATTGTGTCGCAATATACTACCAATTCGAAAACAATATAAATAGGACACCACAGGAGACACTTTTGAAATACGTAATTACCCGGAATTTCTGCTCAGCCAAGTGCGAACTGAGGGCGTTTGTATAAGGACACATACTGTTCAGTCCTTTGTCAAGGGCACTCAGAGCACAGGTACGCAACGAAATGTGGAACTAAGGAATAAAATAGAAACAAGAATGAGGCGTGTTTGTTCCAAATCGATCATTTTCGAGTTTTCGAGAGCACATGCGCGCAGCTTGAATTTTTTTCCAACTAAACACAAACGATTCGTACCAGACACAGCGACGCAAACCACATGCTGCGAGCCGCACAACAACCCACTTTGAAGTATTGTAAAACACTCAAGTGGCTGCTCTACGAAATGTTGTCGCTGAAGCGTGACAATTTCCAAATTGTTCAAAGAACCATTGCCAAAGCGCAGCTAATGCAAATCGTATTCTGTCGAAAGTCTTTTTAAAACATTTTCCTTGGACTAACTAAATGATGTGGGTGTTTGGTTGAAAGATTTGCATTTACATGTTGGTCTTGTGTCATCCGTCCGACGATGACGAGGATGAAGCAGCAAAAATCTAAAACATGTGCAGTGCATGTGTCACTTCACTTTTTGACATTTCTCACATACGTCACACGATGGGCTGGTTTGTTGTGTGTTTTGCTTGCTGCCAGAGTACAAATGGTTTTGAATGTATGCTTAAATATGCTTTTAGAGACTAATCAATGGCTTGTGGACCTGCTTGTTGTTATTGCTGCTGCTGCTGGTGGTGGTAGTCGACATTAATGAGATTTTGTGCTTGGCAAAGATGTGCCAGTGAAATGTGTTGACAGTAATTGAAGTGTGACACATGCTTAAGAACACAGAAACGCAAATTAATTTTGGTTTTAAGTGAAATCAATGGAATTAATTTAACACCAAAAAGGTGATGAAGTCAACATGCAAAAGCAATGACAAATGATGTAACAGCAATGAGGAAAGTTGTTTAATTAAATTTTTCCGATATGCTTGTAATATTTTGTATATTTCTTCCACTGACATACCGAAAATTGTGTAATGAAATTCGAAATATTTTCATTTAAATTCCCAATAATTTTCCCATAAATGTAAAAGATACAAAAGAAATTCCACACACTCATAAGCCACTATGGTGGTATCCGCTGGCGAATGTCACGCAAATTTAACATTTAATTGTTTGGGCAATAAAAGTGAATGTGAAATTCACCGCCACCACTGTGGCCATGCTCGAGTGGGTGAGTTGTTAAAACTACATACACTCACTGAACGAACAACTCAATTAACTTTGAAGCTACCAACAATTAATTTAATATGCAATTACAATACATAAACATAAGGGTGGCTGATGGAAATACCTCAACCCCCAGAAGGCCAGAAAGCCATGGGAAATATTCATTCAATTTAATTTATACAGAAAATTTCTTCACAAAAAAATACAGCTGCTAGCATACATTTTACTGGCTCCTTTTGATCATTAAATCAATCGGGGCTTGGCATATGCTTTGGCTGATAAGAAATTTTCGCATTTCCCATTTAACAAACATTTCCATTTTAATGGCATATTTCAGCAACAACAAAGAATAAATTGAATATAAAAATTTAAATCACTCAATTATGTGCTGCAGATACAATTTCTTTTTTGAAAAAGAAGATACTATCTGTGTGTGGCAGAAGAAGAAAAACGATATAAATCAATTTCACAATTTACATTCATTTAAATGAAAACAGGCAAATGGAAATGTTGGCGCGCAGTGTAATGTGGCAACACAATACACACACACACACACCCACAGACAAGAAAAAGTCTAAAAGGATAAAAGCTTTGTGCCAAATTTGATCAAAATCATTTTCGCACAACTAAGCCAAAAACGGCACAAAACTCCACGGTATTGATGGAGGCGAGGCGGTGTTGGTGGTGATGGTGCCAAAAAGTCAATAAAACGGAATTTATTTAACTGTTTGCATGCGAGCATAGACACGTGAGTGAGTTGTTGGTAGAGAAATGTCAATACCTGTACATTGTTGACAACAACAACAGGTACTGGAAAAAAAGTTGAGTGAATTTTATGATATTTCATCGAAATAAATTGGAAGAAAATTAAAAAAAAACAAACAGGGTAAAGTTGGACATTTTATTAATTTTTATAAAATTATTTTTTTTTTGTTTCGATGTTTTTAGTAATTCGTATTGATGTAAGAATATGTTTATCAAAAGTATATTTACTGAATTTACATAAAAAAAAAAAACATAATAAAAATTAAAAAAAAATTAAATTTTTAATTAAAAAAAAAAGTTTTTTGAGTTAAATTTTTTAATTAGTTTACTCATATTAAGAGAAAATTGCACATGAACCCAGAATTTAAATTGGTTCTAGTCCAAGTCCTTTTCATAACAAATTTCCTCTCAATAGCACCCTGTGTTGGGTCTTGAAAAAATTTAATTTTCGAAGTGAAAAATTCATTGTTAAATGAAAACATCAAATTGAGTTTTTTCTCGCAGCGCAAATAATGAAAGTATCTGATATCAACTCTGCGAGAACAGCACTCATCTTTGTTTTATTTTATTTCGATTTTATTTCATTATTTTGAATGCATTTATTTCACTAAATTCAGCTTGAGTGAATTCATACGATTTTACTATCACGCGGCAGCTGAGCTGCTAAATAAACAGCCAAACAAATTGCAAATAAAAAGAAAATAAGCCAAAAATTGCTTATGCAAACCAACGTACTTGGATTTTTGTATAAAATCAAAACCTGAATTTTCACCAATTTCGTGTGAATTTTTTGTTTGGCGAATTTTACTACCACTTCGATTGAACAAACATATACATATACATATGCACTCACACACTCGAGTTTACAAATAACCAGTGAATATCTAGTTATTCAGTGTGGAATTACAACGAAAAAAACAAAAACCTAAACATGAAAACAATTGCCGCCCCCACAAGGCTCACACGCATACTCACACCTCACATCCACACTCGCATTCACGTTGGCACTAAAATAAAAATAGAAAATAAAATAGAAATGATTCCACCTGGTTGCAATCAGATAAATTGGAAATGGCGAACTTTATGTGTAGCTCAAGCGAAATATGCGCTTCGATGACTTCTCCATCGCCAGGATCTATGAGAGATAATGAAAATCCTTAAATTACACAACAAAGAGATGGAAAACTGAACTGAAACAAAGAAGAAGAAGTAGAACTCTTAAAGACGAATGACATCTTGAAAAAAGTTTCAGATTTGCATCAGCGGCTTGGCCTCTTCTGCAAGCTACTGAAATATACCCATTTGCGGTATATCTGTTTATGGTCTTAGCCTACCATGATCTCGTAATCCTTAGTCACTACAGTCGTCGTTATACTTCTGGTCATGCCTTGAACCATTTTCCCAGTTGCACATTGCGTATTGTTTTCTCTTCAGATGATAAGCGGATTTCAAAGCTGATTTTCTCATTCTGTTCAGGGTATATAGGTGAAAGTACTCTTGAAGATGTGCCGCCTGTACTTGTGTACTGTTTTTTAACTCAGTAGCATCAGTGTTTTTATGAAGTTATGTACTCGTATTGAAGAGGAGCAGTGCGTCTTTTGTATTGTTTTCGCATTTACGCAGATAATTCCAACAATTGTTTGTGCTTCGCATGTTAATCTTGTGTTGCACAGCGGGCAAAGTGGATTATCTGGATGAGGAAAAAAGGAAAGTAGAAAAAGTAAATAAATATAAAAGACGGAAGCAGTTCGCTTTTTAAAAAATGCATACTTGAATTTAAAATAAAATTCATTGTGGGAACAACCGTTCATTGGATCAAAAATATTTATAAGTAGGTTTTGAAGAGAATTTGTCAAGAAACAAATCTGAATCATTTAATTTTTACCGTTACGTATATTTTTTTTTTTAGAAAATTGGGTTAAAAAATGTTAATTGAAAAATGAAAGTGTGAACACCTCCTATTACCATTTGGACATACATCAAACTATGCAATGCCCTTGCTTGATGAGAAGTAAATTAAAATTGATTTCGTTTCACCCTGGCCAGTATTTGAACCTTTTATCCAATGTTGATAATGCAATGTCTTCTCTAGTGCATAATGTATATATGACACGCTCAGAATAAAAAAGCGATGAAATGTATGGAGCGTCAGTACATTTCATCGTTCTTTTCCTCTGAGCATGTCATATCGTCACTCCTCTATTTACTATTCGCAATGGACCTGGCGTAATTTAAAAGGTTTCATATTTCATGTTCCATTTAACTAATTCGAAAGCTTAACATTTATATTGTTTTTAATTCCATTACAGCAGCACAACAGGCCCTCAGCATTACATTAGAGCCTCAATATATTATTTCAATACAAAACAAAAAATATATTCGTATAAAACGTAGACTCTCCATAAAAGCCATTTGAACTTTTCCGAAACTTTAGCAATAAAACACCAGGCATCAAATATCAATTTTACTCGCCAAAGGTATGCAACATACACACACACACACACACACAGGCACAAACTGAAGCCATCAACAATTCAATGATAACAACATTTTGCCATTAAAATCAAAACTTTCCTGGCTATTATGCCAGTGTAAAGTTTCACTTTAATGAGCATGAAGAGGAAGGACCAGCAGATATACAACTGCGAACATCAACCAACAGAACATCGTTATTAGATTAGAAGCGTACAAAAACACTATACACACAAAGTATACATTTTTTTCTGTCGGTTCGTCCTTTTCCGCCTGACAACCAACCAGCGAACGAGAAAAATAAAAATCAAAAAACAATTCGATTAAATTTAAAGCAATTTGAAATGTAAACCTCAGGAGAAAATTACCAAAGAAGAAAAGTTGTTATCCACCAAGAGGAAACTGGTCCTGCGAACAAGTTCATTGCATGAACAAGGATATAAAGCGAACATATGGTACACTCCGTTGGCATTAGTTGGTGTAAAAATGGAATACAATGAACCTGAACACAAATCCCAGTGACATTTTAAGAAGTTTTCTTGTGCACGCAAGCTTCTGTGGCGGGTAAAGGACTACGAGAAAAGGGTAAATGATAGTTGGTTGAATGTGTTGCGGGGGACATGATTTTAGTTTAGGTACGTGGTGAATAGTATCAGCGATGTAAGTAGTTAATTTAAGCATGTGGCACGTTGCTAGTCGGTTCTAAAATGAAAATATTTGCTACTAAAGTTTCTTATTAAAAAAATTACTTATTGATTAATTTTAGTAAATAAACTACAGCTTGAATGTTAAAAATAAATTTTAATCTTTTCATTTTTCTGTACTGTGTCTAGAACAGAAAGGACGAACTCATTGCCTCCTGCTACACGACATTTGTCAGGATACTAGCAGTCTCGTTGTTGCATAGTAACCACCAGTTGCTTGCGAACAGACAGACACGGAAATCAGCTGTGCCAACCAGTGGGTGGTTACAGCCAGCGAGCGAATTTCGTATCCTGGAAAGTTTACTGCGCATGAATGGCTTCTTGTGGATTGTAAGAGCTTCGTGCTCCCAAACTTGGTTTTTCGCTTTGACACAAAACTCCAAACAGAATTGCGCCCAAGTTTCCATAAATGCCAAAGCACGTTACTGGCAAAGTCCTGCTTTGATAAGTTTACTTTGTGTAAGCGAAACCAAACCAGAAATCAGTTCCTCATGTACTTTCAATCCTAACAGTCCTCGCACGCTACTCTCGACAACAAATTGTGCAAAAAATTACGTAAAATTGAACAGCCAAAGCGTGACAGTCACATTCTTCGTGTGGTGCGTATTTGCGCTGATTGCGTTTTGGTGATAAGCCAAACAACAGCAGAGCAAAAGTGTGTAATAAAAATAAACGAAAGAAACTTCTTCGTCTTCGGCGTCATACACTTTATTATTATTGTTGTATTGTTGTTGTTTTCTTAGCGTTTTTCTGCTGATTGTGTGAGTTTATATTTTACTACGGTTGTTCGCCAAGCATCCTTGCTCCTTGGCCGTGTCCGTGTATTTCTTTCGATTTTGGCGCGTAATCAGACATTTTAATGGTGTTTGTTTTTATTGGTCTTCATGGTGTCTCGACGCGTTAAATTGATAAGCCAATAAAATATTTGCCAGTCCGTGTGTGAGTGCCGTCGTAAGTGTTTGTATTATTTTAAAATTGAAATAATTCTGACCCCACACCAACTAAAATAGAAATAAAAAAAACTGTCTGTGGTTGATTGTGCTGTAAATTGTATTTAAGTATCGCCAATAAAAAGAATGGCAAAGGAAATGTTATAATTGAATTTAATGTGCGTAGCTGTATAGCGCTGGCATATGTGCCACAGCTCCAAACTCATTTTGATAATTGGCATCATGTAAGTAAATCCATTTTATGCGTACATGCGTATCATATCTGTAATAAATAAAATTTTATTTGGTCTAATGGCTTTTGGGAAATTTGAATAAATCACAGTTAGGGCTTAAACTTTACATACATCGCCTTGAATAAGAAATACAATTTCCAATCGACAGGTGAACATTTGTATTTAGTTAGATGATATCTAGTGAGTGTAGTTGAAATGAAAGTTTATTGTAAAGAGGTTTAGGGATTGACTCCAATGCATTCATTGCAATTTCTATTAATAAATCTTGACTCTATGCCGTATTCATATACACTCGAAGCGTATTCATATTAAATGTATTGAAACAAAGATGAATTTATGTTACATCACAGAAATATGCAGTGGAAAATACGGTCAACAAGATATTTGGCCCAGAAATAAATGAAAAATTATACAAAGCTGCCTTTTAAAAGTTGCATGTATATCAAAAATATTATACCATTTTTTACGAAACGAAAAAGCCAAGTGAATAGTGAATTAAAACCCAAACTGCTTCTAAATTGAAAATTAATATTTGGCCAACATTCCTCGAAGGCTTGATTCCTTTAGTAATGAAAACAAGTGTAATTTAGATGGTTCAAATGGTTGCCAGAAGTAGTGGATAGATATCCGAGAGCCTCATCAAATGCGCTACTCGTGCAACATCCTGATTTTAGCTATCGTTTCGCATAAAATGGATGCTAAAAAGTATGTAGAGCTCCTTAAGGATGTTTCACTAAATTATGCAGAAGAAATTTAGAGGGAATCTTAGACTTATGAGCAGGACAATGGCTCAATCCAATGCGTAAAGCCTGCCAAGCCATTTTTTACTTCAAAAAATATTTCTGTATTGAGGTATATTTCTCAGTGACACCAATATGAATTAAAATCTAAAATCTGCCTTTACGTCAACATCAAGGTTGTTACAAAATTATCCACACAGTAAAAAAAAATATTGTATAAAAATCGTAAAAAAAAGTGACAACCAAATAACAAAGTGTATAGAAGAGAGTCACCAAGAAGGCTCACCAGTGAAGACATTTTATGGATTCACAAATGATTTTTACGTTTTTGACGTCAAATATTTTGTACACGTAAAATAATTTTGATATCAAATGACAGTTTTGGATACAATATTTCAGTATCAAAACACAAACCGAGAGTAATTTCAACCGTCTCTTTTTATTTTTAATAAAATTTTGTATTTAAAGTCAAATGTGATGCACAAAAATATTTTACGTTAAAAATTGTATGTGTTGATGTCAAAAATTTAGATGCTGTCATCACTGCTCCTCAAGCTCCTAACTCATTTTTCTATTCACTATACACCGCAGAGCGTCACCTCAGAGGCGTCACTTTTCGTGTTGATTTTCCCCACCTTATTTACTTTTTGTTTTTATACTCACTTTTTTTTCTTCTTAATTTGTGTTTTTCTTGTTTAGTTCCTGCATAAAAACGCTAATAAACTCGTTTCGTTTCGTTCCATCCTTCAGGATGAAGTTTTGTTTTGGTGTTTATTTTTGCGTCGACATTAAACTCCATTTCAGTTCAGTTTCGCTTTTCACTTCCGTTTTTGCCCCTTTTCTTCTCATTTGTTTTTGTTGCGTTTCATTTCATTTTTTTTCTTCTTGTTTTGGACTTTTTACCATTTGCCACAAGGCCATAGAAACTGTTAATAACTGAAAATAATATAAAAAGAGAACTCACGTTTGTCAGCCGAACCAGCAACAGCAATAGCACACCCCGCTGTTTGTTGTTGTTTTTGTGGAGTATTTGTTGCCGTTGGCAATGACTTTTTGCTGCTTTTTGCTGTTTTTCTGGTTCTGTTGCTGATGTTGTGTTTGTGAAGCACCAACACCCCCTGCCAAACGAAAACACAAACACAAACACTCACTCGCACATTCATACAAATATAAATAAGCACACCCGCCCACCTGTCATCACCGCATTCAATGCAAATCTCGCTTTTCATCCTCAGTCTGATTCTCTCGTTGAAACTCCTGGCTGGCACGTGCAATAATTCACAGTTATCCCGCTGGCATATGTTTTAACCTTTTTGCCACGATTCGACTCTCGTTTCATGGCACGCCTTCGTATACCAACACCAACACCCCCACCCACACCTTAACACCGTTGACATTTCCATTCATCGTCGTGGCAACCGTAATTAAAATCGCTTTAATTTACTCCGCTCAATGCACTCGTCGTCGGCTGGATTTGTCTTGTGTTGTTTTGCCGGCCCTCCTCCCCGTTTGGTGTGGTGGTGCTTGTATAAATTGACTCACACATTTTGCTTTCGCTTAGAATACTTTTAATAGCAAAAACTTCTTGTTAAAGTTGCGCTTAATGAAGAATTGCCATGGTTGCGATTTCATCGATGAGTTGATGAAATGTGTTGTCAAGGATTAAGCAGTTAAAAGGCACTGCACAGCACTGAAGTTGCTCTTTCATTTCAAGGGAAGATAAGACGATTTTCGATTTCGTAAGAGATTTTATAAACCGTATCTAGGCAACTAATAATGAAGCTGTCTACCATTTCGCATCATACGTGTACGATAACGTCGTAATTATTAAACTCATGAAATTTGGCTTCTTCTGCAGTTTTGGCCCCAAAAAGTATGCAACCATTTTTAAATTCTTATTTTTACTTGTCCGGTTTGTTTATTTTAGCTATATTATGTGTAGCTTCTTGTGCTTTAATGTATATATATCATCTTACTATTAAACTTTATCAGTCGCAGTGGTTCTCTATTTATCCCTATTTCATTAAAAATGTATTTAAATGTGTACTAAGCGTAACTATTCGTGCATAACTAAACTTCATACGCAAAACCATATCATATTCACAATCCACAAAAACTACTACTACATGAACTTCTTAGTAGCGCACACAATTGAAATTCGTGTGTGTGCCTTTGTCAACTTGCGTAAGTGTGTGACGAAACACCCACACAACTGGAAATTTTCGCACCAGGCGAACAGGACAGTGCAGCAAGTGAATTTTGGGCACACTCTCAGCGACGAATTGAAACGAAAGGAGCACAGATATACACACCAAATTACACCGAAACATACACAAATGCAAACGCACAACCACCACTTATGCCAATATGAATTCCGTTGCTCATGGGGGTGTTGCGAGTATAAGCGAAATTGGGCAAGGATATACCTACAACGCACATGTGCTTTTGTGCGTGGCGACAGAATGCGTTTAATTTTCCATTTAGGCGCGAATAATGAAGTTCGGCGTATACATCGCGTTTTTGGTGGGAGAACTTTCAGGGACATTCGGAGTATAAATACTACTTATGCCTTGAATATGAACAGGACCAAAGCACACACACATGCATATACTTTGAAAATACTACAACAAGGCGAGTTGTTTCTAATCGCACATGTTGTTTGTTTGTTTGTTCGTTTGTTCGGCTGTTCCTACAACTTTATTACTTTAGATAAATAATTATTATGATTATCCTAAACATAAGATAAATTTCAAGCTTAAACAACACTAACAACCACAACAACGGAGCGTGTCTTCTGCCAGTGAAATGCTCTCAGCGCTTTCTACTTTTGGTGATGCTGGCTCGGTTGAATGATTTGTTGTGCCCTTTTGTTGTTTCATTATGTGAAAATGGAGGTTTTGTTTCTATTCCTGTGCGAGTGAGTGTGTGTTTTCAAAACAATGCGAATCCACACCAAATGTGGCACATGAACACGAGAACAACACATTGAATGGTGGCTGGTGGCTGGCAGTATTTGCAGCATTTCGCTAACGAGGATAATGAATGAGAGGATGTGAGTCTGTGTGTTGATTTCAATCTGAATGAAACTAGGCCAAGCATGATTTTAGGAGTGTTGAATACGAAATATATTCTGAGCAAATTGATTTGGTTCTGTTCTTAAATTATGAAAATATGAAATTTAAGAGACTTATCGAAAGGTGTTCATCGTACCTACGACTTTGTTATTCTGTAAAAATTTGCATACTTTCATAAGGCGCTAAGGAGAAGATTGCCTACTTTTCAGCCTCAAACCACAATCCTTTCAAAACCGTTACACACAAAGAGGCAACGGAGACGACGACAAAGGTAGCAACAAAAATTTCATTGTAATTAATGCATACCCCCAGGAAACATTAAACATTGCGCCCAAAAGTAGACTACACAATTTTTCAGTCCAGCCGCAACAATGCAAAAATCACAACACAAAGGAAGTTGCAAAGGAAGGAAGTGTGCCAAAGGAAATTATTTGCATATTTTTATACTAGAAGGAAGGAAATGACAACGAAGTGAAACCTATACAAACAAGTTCGCTTTTCTTTAATAAAAATTAAATTTTTGAACATTTTAATCAAATTAAACGCCAAGTACAAGCGTCATCAACAGTTTATGTAACCATTCTGCAGGGGTATGTGGGGAGTTGTCACGGAAAAAATTGCTCAAAGTGTGAAAAATTCCATTCAACATTTCAACACGATATAAATCTGACTTTGTCGGTTTCACTTCACAACACGAATTAAAAAGTTTCAACAATGCAACGCGGCGGCGGCAACACGACAGCGCGACACAGACGACAACAACAACGAAGGCTTTACAATATGCCGGGAACCAAGCGGCCGCCACACTATGGCAGCAGACATTGTCGTGTAACTACTGCAACAGCGACTTTGTGACTTTTCACTAAAATGTAAGAAAAAAGAACCAAAAAAAGCTCTAAAAATATAGTTGGAAAAATTCAAATCATAGGGTACCAAATACAATTTCGACTGGAAAGGGTTAATATCTTTTATTTACTACTTACTTTCGAAAGGAATTTTCAAGGAAGATGTAAAAAACTTTAATTTTATTTTCAGTTTACAACCAATTTTTCCTTTTAAGTTTTCCATTCCGTAGATAGTCACCCTGTGTTTTTGCCTTACTGTGCCTCCAGCTCTGTGCTGCAACTTAAGCTGCCCGAATTAGTGCAATGACATTAATTTATTGCACAAACTTTTCTGCTTGACTCGCAAGGAAAAAAGAAATAATGAAAATGGTAAAAAAAAAAATCCTTTCAACATACCAACTGAAGCGGAAATGTCGAAGAAGTTGTTAACATTTCCGCCACGACGCTTTTGTTAATTTGGCCACAAACACACTGAGCCGAAAATATGCTGTTATTAACTCCGACATCGGAAAGAGAGTTTAGTTCAGGGGATACAAGCAAGAATTGACCACGTTTTCTCCAAGTGTAGCTAAAAAGAATTGTCAAGTCTCAAAAGTTTGTTCACCCACATTTAAATAATGAATAAAGTAAAGTAAAATAAAATAAAACAAAGTAAAGTGATGAAATGCAACACTTAATTGTGAACAATTAAAGTCGTGTTGCTCACAAACGAATCGCAGCTCGCTCCTTCAAGGGCTGACAAAAGGAATTATTTGTACTTGTTGTGAGGAATATGCCGCACAGCACACTTTCAACACGCGCATGTGTCTCACATAAACTACTGTCAGAGAAGAAAGAAAGCAAAAGTGTCAAAGTGTCAGTTGAATGCAAAATGGCGTTAAAATTGCTTCCCTCTTTGACTTTGTGTTTGAAGCTCCCGCGCGGCAACACAAAGTACATGTGTCTTGTAAAAAGTTGTCCAAAGACAGCAAAAAATCAAGTAAAACTCACAGCAATATTTCCCATGCACCATTTGTTGCTTTGAGATATTTTTCAACCAACGTGTAGGTACTCTAAGCATAATGCGCCTGTTGACCCAATTTCCACTATTCTGCTATGCGGCTACAAGTACTGTGAGTTCTTGCCGCTACTTGTTGTTGTAGTTGTAGTTGTTGTCAAAACATGTTGACTTGTTGTCCGCAGCACCAGTTGCCAACATGAATTACATTCACAACCGTACCAAACAACGAACGAAATGAAACGATACGGCACACATTCCCAGCGACGACTAGGACGAATCCAACATGTGCGAATGACTTTTTTTTTTGGGGGTATGTTTTTATTTTGGCTATGACATTTTTCATGCGACATTAACTTTGGGGCTTTGTGTGTGCGGTGTGTGCCTTTCATTTCCTTTGGCTCTGCTTCCTTTTTGGTCTATAGACTTCCTGCCATTGCTGGCTTCCAGCTGTGTCCTGCTCTACTACCAAACTCATTTCTTGACATCTGTGAAGTCAGAGGAAATACGAATGCGAATACGAGTGTTCACCATATTTACATTCCGTTGCCTTATTCCGATGTGCCGAGTGCCTTCTCATAAGTGCACTTGCACACTTTACGCCTTTTCTTTGCCACGTCATTATTGCACACAAACATACACACACACATGCGATTGCAATTGCTACTCTGCTTTCAGTCAAGGACAAAATGCTTTCTGCTCCTTTGCGGTTGAATGGCAAACATGGCGAATGGCTCTTGAGGGGTTCTGTGCGGTTATTTTTGTGTTTGCAAAGAGTCGCATTTGCAAAAATTTTGGAGAAACATTCGTTTGGATCTGATTCTCTTGGATATTTAAAATCTTAAAGTAAATGCATAAATACCTCTTAAGAGAAATTTTAGTCTCATTTAATTTAATTCAATTCGAATCATCAAAGGGAAAAAATGTTCACAAATATTTTAGCATATTTTTAGGATGAGCTGGATATCCTTATGTTAAAGTATAGGTTTTTAGCATCGTTTTTCAGGTGGAGTATTTAAGAAACATTATGTATGCATGTAATTAAAAATACACTCCTAAAAGTATACTACGGAAATATTTAGAAATTCTTTATTCAAAATTAAATTAAATTTATTCACTTTGGATTTAAAATAATATTTTTCAACGGATGTGCACATCCGCAAATATTTTCCAACAGAAAAATTAAAAACAAAAAATACGTACGCAAAAACCCGCTTCCTCCCTAAGCTGCTCAAAGCGCAGCCAGGCACAAAAATGATAACACTTTCGCCTTAACACCAGCAGCAGTGTAAAAATTTCCAAAAATAAAATCCTTTCTCACTTCTTTATCCGCAACAGACAGACACTGTGTAGGTACTAGTCTCATGTAAATTTATCAACAGCCAAACAAAAAAAAAAGGAAAAAAGAATACCAACAAGGAAACGGCTCAGAGTACATTTTCCAAATTATTTAAATATTTGCCGCCAAACGGAAAGGCACGATTGACGGTAATGTGTGGACATAAGTGTGTACATACGTGTGTGTGTTTACTCATACGTGCGTGCCTGGCATTAGGCAAATCCTTTCTACAAAAGCATTTTTGTTCAACTATTTTACACTTTGCTTCTCCCACGAAGCGCATTGAGTGAATAGGAAATGACCCGCATGAGGAGCTGATGTCTGTGTGTACGTATGCGTAAATGATCCTTAAATTGGGTTTGACTTGCCTTCCCTTTTTGGTTGTTGGTAGCTAGTCAGTTTGAAAGATTACAAATGCGACTAGGAAGTGAGTAAGTGAAAATTAATGCAGTATGGCGAATTTGGGTATTATTGAAAAATTACCGAAGGGATATGGGGCCATCAATATTAGTTCAAAGAAATATATTGGAAAAATGTAATTTCAAAATGTAATATTAATATTTTCCAGAATGAAACCTGTTAAGTTTTTTGGTGCTCATCCTCTCTTTTCAAGCCCAAAATATTTTTTAAATGAATGTGATGACGAAGGTTAATACCAACCCCCCAAAAAATAACCTTTCTTCCTTCATCCCCTATAACGAAAACGAAAATGTCTACTTGCCACTTTTTTTTGGTTTGCCTGCTAATATTCGAAGTTCTTTGTTGATAGTAGGAATTATCATATTTGTCCTGCCATCAAAGCCAAAAGGTATCAACGAAGAGCTTAAGTTTTTTTTCGGGTGCGATTTCAACCAGGATATTGGTTAATCATTGCATCATTGTGTCATTGGGGGCTTTACTTTACTTTACTTTACTTTCCTTTACTTTCCCTTACTTGCACATACACACGCCTAACATGATTCTATTCGCATGATATTGATACTTTCGCTCGGGTACGTTCGCATGCATTAATGGCAACACTGGTGATTGCCTGAGGTTATTTAACTTTCTCGTAGTCATTCAATATTTATGAACCCACTCCTATCTGATTTCGTTTGTATACATTTTTCCTAGCTTCTGGGGTTTTCGGTTTCAGCTTGTTTGCCATTGTCGAATAATTGGATTAGATTACCTGCCTGCCTGGCTGCTTCAGAGGCTCCCCGATGGGCGATTGATTTCGGTCATAGTGATGTCGCAGTGATTGATGATGTTGTGCCAGTGTCAGCTTTTGTGATGTGGTAAAGTAAAACATTTGCTGTTATTAAAAGGTTTTTGGTGAAAAAATATCGGCAAAAAAGAATTATTTTTTTAATTTTACAAGAATTTTATTTCCTAAATTTAAAAAAATTTAAAATAAACACAAATGTTTCTCTCAGTGCTAATAGTTAATTTCAATAATATTTTATTATTATTTTAAATTGTATCATCATCCAACAAATCAGTATTAATGGAAGACTAACACCGAATACAAATACCGCAAAATTAATACAAACTTGAGGAAACCACAAAAATTTACTTTTCCAAACAAAACTTTGCAGATTTTCCAATTAATTGCAATCTTTTTTGGGCATTTCTCACACAGAACAAACAAAACAAACGGAGCCATAACCAAAGACAAAGTTGACTTTAGGCAAAGTTGCTGTTTAAATTTGAACAAGCAAAACAGGTCAAACGAGACAAATGGCCCACGTTCCTTGCTTCATATCATCATTATAGCTGAAATCAAAGACAAGAAATTTTAATAACAAAATTTATGCGAATTGACAAAATTTAATTAAACATCTTATCTACTTAGCCTGAACTAGATACTGAACGCTTCCAGGCTATTAAAAAGTAATTTCTCTTTCAGCAAAAAGTATTCGAAACTTTTTCATGTCAAACGCCATTAACCCAATTTGGCTGCAGGTCATTCAATTTCGCTTAACGAAAATCCAAAAAACCACTTTAATCCGCGCAATCATTCCTTCTTTCCAATCACAACTTCCTTCAATTTTTCTCTGATCTCTGCTACTCCTCTATCGCTATCGTTTTCTTTTGGTCCTTAACAAATTATGAACAAATTTGGCTTCTAGGCTAAATACTTTTCACCAGGCAACAGTAGTGAAATGATATCAACTTTGTTGCTCGAGCAACTTTTCGACTTCAATACATTTTGGCGCAGCTCTCCACTACTATCAAATTGCAATAAAAATCATGTTTACCCAATTTCTTTCTTCTGCTGCAAGTTTTTCACACGCAGCCAAGCGATTTCAACATTTACCGCGTTATCGATGTGATGTGCGAGCAAAAAACAGCAAAAAAAGAAAAGGAAAATCATAAAAATTTATGACTGCCATAATCTGTTGGATGACTGTGTATGTGTGGGTGTGTATGTGTGTGCAGTACTCACAAAACAAGAAAGTATAAACTGGGGCAGGTGTGGGTGTAGCTGGTTGGGCTGGGTTAAAGGATAAACTTGTGCCATGAATTGAGGCAGGCAACACACGCGATTCGTTTGCTGCCGAATTATGAAATAAAATTCCGTTTATTGCCGTTATTTTTATTTTTTCTTTTGTTGTGTTTGGCATTTCTGCCCCAGAAAGGTGCGAAAAATTCCATGATTTTTATGCAATTTTAAAATGTTTTGAATTTAAAGTGTTCTGAAGGGGAAATACCTTTTGTTTGCATCATTTTCCAATTTTCACACTTTATTAAAATTTTAATTCACTTGTTTGGTTATTTGGTGAACATAAGGATTATACTTTTTGGGCCGGTATAAGGGTCAAGTAAGAGTGGGAAAAAATTCGCAACCAGTACACGGTGAAGATAATGACATTGCAAAATTTTCATATAATTTAGATTTAACAGAAAATCAAATCAAATTAAATTATTTTAAACAAAATTTCTCTCCGTGCATTCCACTTTTAAACGAAAACTTAACGATTGGACGGTCACGTGTGCAACCCTTTAAATTGCGGTTACGCATCACAATGGTTGGTCCCTCGCTCGTGAAATCACAAAATCGTGATTTTGTCCAAAAGGCCCAAAACACGGCAAACGGCATATGGAGTAGAGGCGCGGTGGCAGCGGCTTTTGTTCAGGTGGCGGTGGCGTCATTGTCATTGTCAGCATTTACACAAACAAGCAACCAACGACCAACCTCGCCACGGCTATTGTTTGCTTTGCATAATTTCGTCGGTTAATCTTTGGTTATAAGCTCGTTACACTCATTTCGCGAGAAGGAAGGCAGACGAGTCGGTTAAATATGAACGTGTGTGTGTGTCTGTTAGTTCGAAAAGGTATTTTCGGGTAAAATGGCGTCACATTTTATGTGTTTGAGGAAGGGATGGGAGCAGATTGATTGGGTATCTGCAATGTGGTCGTTCTGGTTTAAGGGAGCAATTAATTTTTACAATGCGGTACGGTTTCAGCCCGTTGGGTTAAACTGTTTTTAGTGGGAACATTTATCGGTAAAAATTGTGAAAATGTACACAAACTTGGATGCCAACGTTAAAATTTAAAAAATTATTTCGAATTAAACGAATTTTTTATAAAATTAAATTAATGTAGTTTTCACAGCAATTTCAAAAATATATGTACATTTTTTTAAACTTTAATTAGAATTCCTTGAGAAATTTGTCCCCAGAGAGCAATTAGGATGAGTTTCTGTTTTACAGAATGTGGCATCTCTAAATTTCACAAAACTCTAAATCCCAAATGACACTGAAGTGGGCCTAACTGCCGGGCCGAATCCCCCACATAAAACAGGATCCTTCAATAATGACGCAAAACCAAGGAAATGACTTGATTAGAAGATGCTGATAAGACACGAGACCAGATGAAATGTGGAAACGCAACAAAAATTTGTTTTGCCCACAAGGACATCAACATGCGGCTTCTGCCGAAAAAGCCGCCCAAAGACAACAAATAACAAATATCAAGAAGGCAGTAGTAGCTAGGCAGGCAATAAGTTGTGCTTAAATTGAGCTGTGCTGGATGCGAAAATATTTAGATAAGCAGAAGAGCCTTAAGATAGGACATGGAAGGACAAGATGGCAAGCAAGAACGAGAAAATTTTTAAATGTTAATAAAAAAAATAAAGAAAATTCAAAGTATTGACTAAATTCTACGTACGTAAGCAAATCAAATTTGATTTTAAGTTTTCCATCCTTTCTGATATCAAAACCGCCGAAAGCTTCTATTTTTACAACGCTCTCTACCAACGTAATCTATACATGCCCATCTTCACAAAATACACTCATTAGACTTTACATTACTATTAAAACGAATTTTACAACTCAACCGCAGAAGGACCTTCGCGCCCAACCTCAAGACGTTGCGAAATTTCCCAAGTAGATAATGAAAATATTCATTATGCGGCCATTACGTGCGGCAAACATGCGTGTGCGAATGAGTAAAGTGTGGCGTGACGTGCGTGTGTGTGTGGACTCACATGCCGCAGTCATATTAATTTCAAGGACACGCGCATATGAGTGCGTGCGGTTACGCTTATGTGCTGGTACGAAAAAGCCATTCAAGTAAACAAAGTCATAAACAAAAATGGCAAACCAAAAGCAACAGCAACAACAACGACGAAAAAATGACAGGAAGCAGGAAATAAAGTACTGCTTTGCGCCTACAAATATGCATTAACATTATTGTTTGACCTATTTCTTTCCCGGTGCCGAGCTGTTGTGGGTGCTTGGTGCAAATTGAAGTTTCCATTTTCGTTTGTAGGGCTACTCGTGCGAAATATACATACATTCCTCTCCATCCGGATGTTAGGCAAGGGAAGTGTGTAATGATTATTATTTGCAAGTGAACATGTGTAAATGTGCGTAAAGGGAATAGGCGAGGAGTAGGAGAGGTGGGGCAAAAAGTAATTAGGAGTTGGCAATTATTACTCGAAGGAGTGTTGATCAGCTAAAGGAAATCGGCTTCTTTTGTTAAAGTAGCCAAAAGTCTCTCACAAATGAAACAAATTTCCGCCAAATGGCCATGTTCGCAGTAGTCCAAAATTATTATTATACTTAGGGGAAAGACAGATATTGCAAAGGAGGTATAGGCTTGAATATAAAGCTAAATGCTCGTGAGGTTTTCCGGATCTTGATATAAACTCTTGCGTGATGAAAGATACCACCTAACTGTAACCTCTTTTGTACCAAAAAAAAGGACATCGCAATTCTTAATATTACTGAAATATATTTAGGGTTCTGAGCTGATAGAGAATAACTGAGTATATAGTCTGCTAGGCTCGTCGTCTAGTTTCAAGAACATATCTGTATTACCAATTCTGTCGCACTTTGTTATAAATTCGTAGCTTTTTCACTGCTCGATGTGTATGAATGTATGTATGTGCAAAAAAGTTCATCATACGCCTAGTTGCGCGCCATGACAGTATATTATAGCTGATTCAATCCACATCCGTTTTAATTGCAATGGCTACAAATTCGTAGCAGAATCATGAAAAATTTAATAACCCTAATTATTTTAATGACCAGCACAGTGAGTGAGAGAATTGTATTCAATTAAATGTATTATTTATGTATTATTTTATGAATAAATTAATGCAACGAAATGAAAATTTAAATCCAAAAAAAATGGCAATTTATGTTGCTTTAATTTATAAACCCAATTTACCAAATTAGCAGATATTAAAAGTGTAAAAAGATAAATTTAATTCCAGGAAAATACAATTTAAATTTAAGGAAAATACAAAATTAAAACTTTAATATTTTTTTGGTCCTCAAGTCTAATTTCATTAGCTTTAAAAAGTCTACGAAAAAGTTTTCGATTCACACTTGTTTTTTCCTGTTTCTATTGATTGAAATGTCTACAGCTTCCTCCGATTTTATTGCCTTTGACGAAATCGCCATGGAACTCGTAAAATTTGTCTCACAGATTTTCTGCTCCTCCCCCTCTCACCGTTCACCCTCAACACCAACGGCTACGGAATTTAATCCGAAATTTCTCCCTATCACCTCTCGTCAACCAGCACAACCACCTACTACTTTATTTACTGCTAGCACCACTTCTCACACTCTCACGCCGAACATTACCCAAGCAATAAATGTTGGAATCAATTGAAACGTTTTGTAAATCCTCACACTTTTGGTGAAAAGAAGTAGGTAGCAAAAAAAAAACGGAAGAAAGAAAGAAAAAGTACTAACTGAAATAGTAACAAAATCAATAGAGCCTACTGTGCACAGTCACTCCTACATACTACATACGGCTTACTATATAACTGAAAGAAGAAAAAAAAAACTGAAAAGGAGTGTCAGTCGTGTCAGTTGTGTGCACCCAAAAAAAATACACTAATTTACTTTCAATGTTTGCAAAGGATTTACCAAAAGAGTAACTACTACGCTTTTCACTTTAACTTCACATGCCAGCTCAACAGCAGCAACAAAAGAGCCAGCAGCTGGCGAAAATGCTGCCAATGCCAGCGGATTAAAATAATGATGGCAACAAAAACAGAACAAAAAAAAACACTGAAAAGAGAGAAAAAAGATTCCTAAAGGAATTTCCAATTTGTGCGATTTAACTTCATACTTTTACATAGTAGTAGATTTGTGAGTTGCTCGTAGTATTTTGTTGTTGGTGTATTTGCATTTTTTTCTTCCATTTGTTATTGGCAACTGCGGCTTGTCCTACATTTTGCATACAACATGCCAAAGTTTTTGAAATAAAAAAAAAGTACAAGAAAAAAAAAAGAAAAAATACGAAACAGATCAAAAGGAAGCGGCAGCAAAAAAGCAATAAAGCGCAATTCGGTCATAAAAATAGACGAACGTACAGACGGGCCAGTCAGTTGGTCGAATGGACGAGCATTGCTCTTTGTGAGGCTCGTGTGTGGCAGTGCCGCTCTGTGAAAAAATGTGCAAAAGTGTATATTTGTGTGTCTGTGTGCTTGTGTGTGTTCTGGCCCCAATGGTAAATTACTATTTTTGCATTTGCTCCTTTATTTCCTACTATTATGTTCTTTTTTTTGTTTTGTTAGTAGCCTGCCTAGTGCCATTCCCTATCAAGCTTCCCTTTGACTGGTGTGTCGTCACTTCCTTTTTTTTTTTTTGTAATTTCTTGTTGTTGTTGTTTTTGTTGGTCCTGCTGCTGATTTAAGGATGAATGACCGTCAGCGTGAATGAACGAACAAACGAATGAAAGAAGTAAAATTGCGGCACAGTGTCAGCGTCCTTTGGGCCACAATTTAAACACTTTTCGGCACAGCTGAAAGCATTTCATTTTTTTTGTGTTGCTTCTGGTCTCTTCCGCCAAACGGAAATTGAACACGTAGAAAGGAAGTAATTTTCATATCGCTTTTTACTGCATGCAGCAAAAATGTTCAAATGACAAATTGTTAGTTTTTGCAGTTGAAATTGTAGAGAAGTGGTGCTGAAATGGAATCAATGATTTTAGAAATAAGTCGAAAAATGTCACAAAAACTTTATGAGGATTTAATGAACCTCCTTCAAATATTCTTCGAAAAACTCTGTATTCCTCACACAATATCCTTCAAAAAATATCGACTTAATACAAATTTTATTTATAAATATTCTTTCCCTTCCTCCTTTCAAAGCACATTCCTTGTGCTGATTTCCTTACCAGAAAAGCTGCTCAGAAAAATTTGTTTATTCAATTTGCATAAACAAATCGGAGCAAACAAAGGAAAAGTGTAACCTTTTCTCCATCAAAGCAAACAAATTCCAATCAAATTAAATTAAATCAAATCAAATCAATCCCTCGAAGCAAAGCAAGCGAAAAAAAAGTGCACAACAAACATCAGCCTTGCGGTAGTGCTAAATGTTGTTGTCAATTTTAGCGAGCACTTTTTTGCTGAACAGCCTAAACATGTTGACACAAACAAGCAAACACATACGCATTGAGGTCCTCACAGGCAAGGCAGTTAGCAAACAAACGAAGCGTTCAAGCGCAAAAACCAAACTGTAGCCAAAGCGGCAGTTATTTGCGGAGGCGGGAGTGTAGAATGGGCGCATTGGGAAAACGCTTTAAAGCCAAACACCAAAAAAAAACCTATACAGGACACTAACAAAAAACGAAGCTTGTCAGATTTATTTCGCCGCCTAAAAGTATACTATGCAAAGAATCTGTACAAAGTTTTTAAAGAAATGCGCCAAATGAACTTTTAACAAGGCATAAAACTCGTCTGTCTTCCTGCCTGCCGGCGTGTATGTATGTATGTGTTTTTGCGTGTCTGCGTGTGTATGCCAGAAACGCTAATGAAATTTTAATCAAGCTCGAAGTTAAACCGGAAGCTACTGAGCGGTGAAAGCAAGGTGAGACAAAACCGACTGCGGTTAGGCGAGAGCACATTTTTCACTGCGTAGTTTAGGGAGCCAAGAAGTTCAGTTCACTTTTAGAGTTTTCGCAAATACCTTAGAGGTTCATTAGCAATGAAATAGCGAGGAAAATGTGCCGACACAAAAAAGGAGAGCAAAATACTGAAAGTCTTTAAAGACATTTGAGCTTTGAGAAATTTTTAAATAAAGTTAGGGTATCACTCATGCTTGTCTGTACGCTGAAATCCCTGTGTAATACAAAAAGCAAATAAACTGAAATTCATTTCATTAAATCACACTTGGAAATCCTTTAAATTCCTTTTGTACGGCCTCTTCTTCGTTTATCATTTTTATGGCTTATTACAATTTTAATTTGGCTGCGAAAAAATGTATAAAACGAACACATACTTCAAAATTGCATTTAAATTACCAAAAGCAAATTGAGCCAGGCAAATGTAGCATAAATTGAAAAAGGAAAAAGAAGAATACTTTGCATAAGAATTTTTACATGCTTGAAATTAAATGAGAGAAAAGATTCATTTTTTTCTCTACCAAAACTGCCAACCTAAATTCGAGCAATCGTCGAATCAACCGGCAAATTTTATATGCAAACTCAAAGCCAGGAACACTTCCTGTGGAAGGAAACAGAGGCCAGAGACAAAAGAAGCGCTGTGAAATACGCGCCCTCCGCTCAACCCCTGCAAGCTGAAAATTTGGTAGACAACCAATTTATGAGTAAAAAAATCAGAAACAACAAACCGAGCACAAAACAAGCACAAAAACAACGAAAAACACTTTTACTTACAAGCATTTCCGGCAACGTTTTTTGCTTTTGTTTTCCTGTTTTTTTTATGTAGGCAAGAGTGAATAATGTTCGCCTCGCACGACAAATAATTATTTCAGTACTTGTGCTAGCTGGGGGGGAAGAGGCGTTGTAAGTGGGCCCCCAAATAGCAGCGCAGCACGCCATTTGGCGCTTGAAATGGAATGGAATGGCATGCCTTTGAGTCGCTCGGTCGGGCACGGCAGGGCACAGGAGCGTTCTCAATTAAATTTTGCACAATGCTGCCAGCTGTGCGACTGCTGCTCCTCACTTATATAATGAACGAGCGGGGAGCAAGAATGCGGAAAATATTTGGGCTCCAGGCTAGATGCCCAGGTACACTGCTGCTGCTGCTGATGATGATGACTGTGATGAGTGCAACTGTTGTGGTAATGCAAAGTAATCGGTTTTCATTTGAAAGTGTTTATCTTTCAAGATCATTCTTGTGGACCACTCATCGCAACTGGTGTATAGAAAGTGACTGTAGGCCACATAAGATCATTTACAAAGAATTTGAATCCATTCACGAACTCTAGCTCGCATATAACTTTGTATTGCCGCAGAACCGATTACTTTCTTGTACTGTCTCTTGAGCAACCTCGAATCAGCATAGTCTTAATGAGTTCCACTCACCTTGGTATGCCAACATTGTTCCTTCCCAACAAGATCAACAACGTCCATAATTTTGCTGTTGCCATTCCTGTCATTGCTGCTGCTGTTGTTGTTATTTTCGTTATTTAATTGCTTTTGTGTGCGAAGCGCCGGCGAGAAATGTGTGTCAGGAGTATTACGAAAACCCTTCTCCGACATTTGTGTTTGTTTTGTTAAAACATCATTATCAACTCAACTCAACGGCACTAGGCATTAGCCGGCGTCAACGTCAATAACAATTTCAACGCGCACACCTCTCGTCTCGCATCACTCATTATGTGCGGCTCTCAGTTCAGTTGTCATTGTCAAAAATGTCCATTAAAATGTGGAAAATATTCCGAAATGTTTTGCACAGTCACGCAATTTTCAAATTTGTTTTAATACGTATCCCTGCTCCATTATCCCTTGCTTTTAGTTCCTATTTTAAATTTTTCGAAAATGACCCTTACCGTTGTGTGTGTTGTTGTAGGGGAAATTTGCATTTTCGCCGTTTCGAGTGTCGATTGTCGGGAGGGTCGTTAAATTATTTGCATTATCCTTGTTAGGGGGCGAAAGGCAAGTGTCCTTGCCATTGAAGTTGCCCGCGATTTGCTGTAGTGGCGCGTAAAACGCTCGAAGCACAGTTTTTAGTTCCTAAAGCTATTTAGCTTTGAAGGCGTTTTTAGGGTTGTGGCGTATTAAATTTGTGGGCACTTTTTGAGGATAATTTTTTGCGGTTGGGGTATTTTGTGAGGATGGACAGGAGCTGAAGTTTCTGGTAAATACTATTTGAAGTTAGCCAAGGTAAGGAGCTTAGTACACTTGCAATGTCTTGTCGTTTAAGGGAAGGCATTGGAACTCACTGGTGATACACAACTGACTCTTGATGCTGTGTGCTTATTTGTGTTTCCATTGGTTTGGATCTTAAGTTCAGTACAGAGGTCTTACTTAGAGAAAGCTTTAAGCTCAAGTGGAAGTAATCTGAATGAATTTAAATAACGAACGATTCCCTTAACTCTTCCAGACAATTGAGACACTCATTTGCTAGCGATTTATGGCAAAACCCTGACGATATTCGTTTCATAGCCGCTGCACGTGTCAACTCCTTCTACAAGGCTTTTCTTCCACACGATACTGCATACCCTACTCTCTCCATAACACGCAATCGCGTAACTATTTCCTATTACCAAGTTTCACTACCACATCCCCCACTAACGCTCACATTTGCTCGTTACGTTTCCATTTCATTTGCAATTAATTAAATTACTTCCGTTTGAAGGCCGTCGCCGCTTCCGTTTCCGGTCGGCTTGTCTGCCGGGATTACTATGAGGCACACACACGCACACCCAAACTGTATACGAACTGAACTGTTTGCAATCGCTTGTTGTTTTTTATTTGTACTTTTTCTTCGGTTGTGCTACGTATTTTGTTCCTGCTCATTGCGAAGTAATTAAGAAGACATTTCGCCCGAGTATCCTTTAATCTGTGCGTTTTATTTGTTTTGCTTGTATCTCCTGTGTTTGTATGTTGTGCTTGCCGTTTATTTTTGGCCTCATCCTGTTTACTTTTCGCCTGGCTGAGTTTTGTTTATTCATACTATGAATTGCAGAGTAGAGGAGCGGGCACCTTCTCCATCTCCATTGGCCTGAAGATGGTGTTGATGATTTCGGTTTGCTTAGGTTTCGAATTGGTTTAGGTCGATTTGCTGCTGCGAGGCTCCTCTCTAATAATAATAATATCCTTTGGTATCGCAGTGTTCGGGTGGGAATCTGTGCGGCGTATTTGTTGTTGTTGTGTGCATGACACGCTTGATTAGCTGCTAAATGAGGTGTTGACTATGGCCGGGCAATGATTTCGATTTATTTGCAGAATTGAATGCGATTAAAGGTGCAATGCCATGAAATTTAAGTAAAAAGTGAGAGGTTAAGATCAGATAGGATTTAAAAGAAGAAGGAAGTCTTCTAGTCACTAACGACTCATTACGCCATAGTATCAAATGAGTAAGAGGCTTAAACTTTTTCAAGCATTTTAAAATTTTGAACGAATCCATCCTAATGAATCCTGACTAATCCCTATTTTGTCTACTTCTTCTATTTTACAGTTGAAAATATGTGATGCATTAAAGACGAAAACATAAACCTACAAAATCTCCCACTTATCAGTCCTTAAAATCCCCCCCAAATAAAACTTTCATCCAACCAATCAAATGAAGACTTTGGATTTGACAGAAGAAACGTGAGTACCAATTTTCAGCACTTATCCTTTGGTATACATTTTCGTTAAAATACAAATACAAACCTTTTATCGTATCGAATTTCGAAAAACATTTTCATGAACTTTACTAAATTTCAAAATTCTCCACTTTCTTTATTTTCATGCGAATCGGCTTAAAAATATTGTAAATAAAAATCAAACTCATCAAACTGAATTGGCAAAAATACCGGCATCATCCCCCACTCATCAAATTATGAATAAAAAAATTATGGGAAACCCCCCTCACAAAAAAAATTCACTCAACAAAACAACAACAACAAAAATAAAACAAAAAACTTTTAAATCGTATAAAATTTCATGCGCAAAATTCAATCATCACAAATCATACCGACGAAATGCATGCAACATATCCACAACAACATCCTCCTCATCAACAACAACAACAACAACAACTACCACCACCACCGCCACAATAGCAACATCAATATTTTTGCCACCCCACCACTTACATTTATGAATGTTGTGTTGTTGTTGTTGTTGTTTTTGTCAATGACGTCGTCGTTATCGCCATCGTCGTCGTCATCGACTTCGTTCTTGTTGTTGTTCTGATTGTACAGGCCATTGTTTATGCGCTTTGCGGTTACATACACACACACCCATACAAGCTTGTTGTTGCTGTTGCCTTCCGGCTTTACGCTTTTCGCCAATTTCCGCATGAATTAACTTTGGTCTCTTGCGTGCCTTTTGTGTAAAATTGTGTTAAAACAGCGTTAACCCCCCCGTGGACATAGACACCACTGCCACACCCACACCAAGAGCCACCCACACCACCGCCACCACTGTTGCCGGCAAAAACAGCAACAAGGACCAGCCACAAGGCGACAGTTGCAACCGAAAATTTAATAACGCGGCAGTAAGTGTTGCCCTCCCCGCTCTTACTAAGCCCCGGGTTGCTATTTTCCATGAATACGGCCACTTCGAACGCGAATAAATACAAAACTTCGAAAATGATCAACAACAACTTGGATTTCGAAAAGAACAGCAACAGCCCCACAACAGTGGCCGCTCTACCACCGACAACGACAAAAACAACAGCGGCCACCAACAATACGAACGACAACAGCTACTTTAACCGTTTCGATAACCGCATCGCCGCCAATCTGGCAGCCGTCATAACCGGTTCGCGTTTTCGTTCGTCCTCGTGCAGCAAATCGAAGTCGTCACGTTCAACGTCGAATGCCAACACGGCTGCCATCTCGAATTCCTCGGCGAATTTCGGCCTTACGAACAATCAGCTGCAGCATAATCAGAAGTCGCCGCTTCACCAGCAGCACCATCAGCACTACAATGGCGTGGCAACTCTAGGCAGTAGGGCGCGTCAGCAGCTGCCGCCCTCGCAATTGCAGCTCGGCATCGGTTCGCGTCCCTCATCGCCCGCCATGCTGGGCTCGATGGGACGCCGTCGGCCGTTGCATTTGTTCACGCAGGCGAATCTAAAGTGAGTACGAGTAGATGAAAGTAAAGTGCTTGCGAGAAGAAATACATTTTGCACCAAAACAATAAATAAGTAAAAATTGGGGAAAAATTGCTTACCCACGCACTGCCAGAGAGTACTTAGAATTAGGCACGCAATGGAGCGTATATTCAATGCATTTGGGTGACTTCTGTGCTTCGTGCGGAAGTGCCTGTGACAAATGTGCTTTCTATCATGACCATTTACGCGAATTGAATTTAGTTAATGTGAACCGTAGTTATTTTCAATATTCACCAAATTGTTTTTTATTTCCCTTATACATGCGTGAAATAAAGCTTAAAGTGCTTATTTATTTTGTCGCTTCAAATTATGACCACATTTTGATATAATTTCAATTTTTATTTATTTAATATTGAATCACTTATGAAAAATCTTTAATTGCATTTCGTTGAAACTTTAATGTTACCCTAACTAACTAGTTTCCACCCCCAAAACTTGCACTATCATGCTTGTACATTCCAACTCCCCACCCCCCATAAGCTCAATGTAAGTAACTCTCATTCCCTCTAAGCATTATCAATTTCCATTATTCTTGTACACTTTTCAAAAATATTTATGCACTCTTTTGTCATAATAAATGCAATGACATGTGTGTAGCTAACCCCTACTAACAGCCCAGCCCCCACTCCCCACAATAAACTTACATTTTATTTATTTTGCAAACATTTCTTTTTTCCTTCCACAGCTGCAATGATAACGAAAAAGTTGTGCAAACTCCCAGTTCCGATGAGGATAATTCACCCACGGAGCTGAACAATTGCAAGCGTTTGGCCGACAAACCGCCGCTGGTAAGTGTAAGTGGAGCGTGTGTGTGTGTGTGTGTGTGAGTTGGTTTGTGTGCATCCACTCGTAATTGCTAGCTACCAAGAAACGGAAAAGTTTCCCTTTTTGCCATTATTATATTTCTGCATATTTTATGTGATTTTGACTTTGACAAGGGTGGTTCGTATATTGGTATTGCCACTGGCCTGACGCTCATCGTTACCAGTCGTGTTATTGGAAAAGTATTGGTCCCCGGGGTAGAGAAGTTCAATGTAGCTAAAAACTTGTGCTCAAATTTAGTTGTGCATAGAAAATTAAGCAAAGTGTTTGCCAATAAATATGGTACAGTGATATTTCTAATTCTACATGGAATAGTTAATAGGAAAATTATGATTTACAAATGTAAGAACAACCGTTTTAAATATACTATATACAGTTTCACAATGGTTATATTTGTTATTAGTGCCGGTCCTCCATAAAAAATACACAGCTGAGTCATTGAAAACGCTTAGCTTTAAATTTTTTTTCATTTGTTCCGCAATTTTTCATGCATATTAAAAAATATTTTAATGTCAAAATTCGTCATGGTTCCACTTAACCACGGTAAATCATCAGGCGTGAAGTCATTACTTTTATATTGTGGATGATTTAATGTAACTTATTTTACTACTGGAAATTTCGTTAAAATATAGAAATGTTATCATGAAGTTAACGTAAAATAACCGAAAAATTGTCGAACAAGATATCGTACTCGTACATTCCCTTACTAACGTCTTCTTTAATTTGTAAAGTACACCTTAGTTCAGTCAATAATAAAAACCACTAATCCAAGACTTTTTATTTTGGACAATTTAATTTAAATCTGCACTGAACATGGAATCTGATTGATAAGTCTACAAAGTAAATTCACCATTAAATGATATATTTCGAATAATTCACTCTCGTATTTTCGTCATTCGCTGTAGAACTGTTTGTGGAAACTGTGAATTGGGTTCAAAGCCTTTCTAAAAATTATGTTTGCTAGGCTTTTTGTGCGGCCGTTTCGATCGGTTGCCCGTTTTAGGAGTAGGTTTCACATATTCTTCAGTAATAGTATCATTTGAAACAGTATCCTCACCGCTCTCAGTACTTGCATCAGCCGAATCGTCAGAACTAGATTCATTACTAGATTCATCACTGGATTCATCACTAGATTCATCACTAGAGCCCGACTCTTCCTCAGACCTCGATGTGTCACTAGTATCGGCACTTTCTTTAGCATCAGCATTGGAACTTTTATTACCGCTTGCATCACCTACATTATAATCATTTAAAGGACCACGCAAATATATTTTGTAATCATAATATTTGTTACCATCGGGTCCAGTCTTAGAATCATCTTGGACCTCCCCACCACCGTCACTATCATTGACATCTTCAGAATCCTCTTTGTCTTCAATGGAGGCTTTGCTATCATTCTGCTTGGAAACAGAATTGGTAACATCGTCTACCAATAAATATAAATAAGTTTAAAATAATAAGTATTTTTATCGAGTCTATTACCAGAATGGTCAGCAGTTGGGTACTCACCAGTATCCTCGCAATCACTAGCCTCGAGAAGCTCTTCACTGGGGAATATCTCACTGCTCTCATAATCAGGTATCTCTTCTATGTTATTGTCAGCACCAACATTCTTACGATCAGGGCTAGCAACATCAACATTCGAGTTCGGCTCGCTGTCGAATTCGGTTTTGTATTCGGATGCATAGGGGACTGAAGGAACCTCATGGAATGGATCACTGCGTTTCTTAAAAACAAGATCATCAATGGTTGAGTAAGATTTATTCGGATCATTGATTTCATCATTAGCATCAGTATAACCGTTAGCAACATTAGCGTCGCCTGTAGCCACATTCTCACTGTCACCACTTTCTCCATTGTAATGTACCGCCCGACCGTCACCGCTATCAGAATTACCATTTAGTTGGGTAATGGTATCCACAAACCAAATGCTAACGACATTTGTACAGCATACCTATTGAAAAAGAACGGAAGTGCTATCAATATCTGCCCTGGACGTTATTTTATTTATTTGTAATCCATTTCGGTTAGTACTCTCTTCCCTTACCATAGGCCAATTGTCCCTCGTGATTGCATGCGAACAGACTGCGTGTACAGCCTTTGAGTATTCCATTGCGCTATTATGTGATAGTTTCGTGAAAAGATTAACCACTTGGGGGCAGTTTTTCAGCGGTACGCACATGCCCACATCGCCGAAGGGCGTCGTACATGGTGTGTCACGTATCATGACTTCTGGAATTTTCATTGATTTTTATTAAATACAAAATTTTACACTCGCAGGACAATTGTGTCCGAATCACCTGCATATGTGGCTGAAACAATGCACAGTACACCGAAAATAAACTCCAACAACTTCATGATTGATTTGATTTCAGGATTCCTGTTCCAATGCACTAGGCCAGAAAACTATAGTTGAACTAATCAACTCAATTGCACTTGCAGAGTATTTAACAATTTTTCTGCTGTTATACATCACAGTTCCAGTCACTTCGTTACGGAAGAAATCGGAATTTCCAGAACGAATTTTCTTTGTTTTTTAACAGCCGCAACTAATTTGTAAAAAATAAACTACGAAGAGGGGCTTGAGAGGTAAATGTCAAAGTCGAACTTAGTTTAGGGAAGTATGAGGAGAAAACTTCAACGTAGTGAGAACTTCCTCGTAACATAAGAAATTTCTTTAACAAAAAAATTTTGTTATTTCCCCAAATAACTTGTTCCCTTCATAATTTCATCCACCTTCAACCACATGACAGAGTCTCTTACAAAGAACGAAATCCAAGCCCGAACTCTTGAGTTTCACGGTTGCCACTTTAACGTTTCCTCTTCTTATAACTTATAACGAAGCAAAATTATTCTTCTGCCATACACACCTGACTGACTGCTGACTGTCGCATTAAAGTAAAACGTACGCTTTATTGTTGTCAAAGTATTAACGCCAAAAGTTGATAGCATTCGAAAATGTCTGCGGAGTTTTTAAGTTGTTCGCAGTTCTTTTATTGTATTGTTGTCTTTGGTGTAGTGCATACAGGTGTGTGTATGGTTCTGTGTTTGGTGAAAACGTTGCCTTTACCCCCAACCAAGTAAGTAGTAACTACTTCATTGCACGTTCCATTTTGTTATCAGGATTTTGCCATATGTCACGTGATGGTATTTGAGAAACTTTTCTCTGGAACATCTCTTGTTGCCTCCTTGTTATTGTAAACATGAAATCTAAGATAAATCCACTTTTAAATATTTACGCTTCATAGTACATGGAAAAGTTATTGTTATACGCTTTTTAATGTGTGTGAATGTGGATCATGATTTACAAATTTCTTGGTATCTGGCAGTGTATGACATTGGTAAACTGTCTTTGGCAACTTTAGCTATTGCGTCACAGTCAACGTGGCGTATGAGCAATGACATTAGCATATGAATTTCCCCTTCTTCCCCAGCACACCGAGCACACCGCTGCATTTTACCATACAAATATCGATAAAGCACAGACATGCCATACGCTCATACGCACCAAGCATTCGATATGCTACACAGCTTGCCCGCAGCTATTTGCAAACATATTCGTGGCAGAAGTTAGAAAAACAAAAAAATATAGCAAAACAAAGCGACAACATCCATAAAAATTCGATAAAAGTGAAACCTACTGTTTCAAAATTATTGCAATACGTAGCGACTCCGGGCGAGCAAACAAAACACGCGCCATTCCCGAAGAAAGGAAAACAAAAATATACGCAATCAGTTCCTTAATGGCGGCCATAAATTGTGCCATAGTTTCCGTTGCAGCCCACTTCCGGCCAACTCTAACCGCACACACACCGAAAACGATTCTTTGTGTTACCGAACTCTTTTTTTCGCCAAAGTCAATGCAAACGGGCGGTGCTTGTTTGCTCTTTTGTTTTTCGGGTTCTGGTTTTGTCAATAAATCAATTTCGGTATCAACCTAAAGTCAACGTAAGTCCTCCGAACGCAACACCTCTTACCACCAAACCAAGCACTTCTCCCCTTTATCAAATTCTCTATGCATTGCGGCGTTGAGAAATTCAATGTGAGCCTGTCTCCACAGTCACTGACATTCATGCACGCGTCTCCGCTTCGTGCAGTATACCCTCATCGGTGATATGATAAACGATGCACGTCGTTAGCTTCTGTAATGTGTGTATGCGAGTATTTTATATCAGATCGGCTCTGGTTTGGCTGGGATCCTTTTAGGCGATACGCAAATTAATTTGGAAAAAACAGACTAAGTAAATGCCAAACATCGACTCCGAGTGCCACAAGTCATTCAAAAGTGTTGTTGTCTGAGGAGAGGGGCGTGATGGGGGCAGCAGTTTTTGTTTGTCTAATTGCACCCAGCGGCAATGTTAGACAGACGCAGTTTATTTCCGGCTGATGCCATTCGACTCGTGTAGTGAGATTCAATTTCAGATATGCGCGTTAACACGACTGTCGGGAGATTTTCACATATGGAAGCCGAGCTGAGAGAGTTGCCACAACATTTTTGTAGGATTTATTTTTAAGTTGGGAACAAGCGGGAAGTGGAAAGCAGCCAAAAAGTACAAAAAATGGCAACACCTTCATATAAATTGGTACAAGTTTCAAGCAACGGTGAATTTATAATTAATTCCTTACACTCATGGCAACTCTAAACATCAATCACAATAGCAAATGCATCTCTGACACACACTGACTGACGTCATCCAGCCAAAAGCCAAACATCATTTTGACTTTTCCGAAAATGTTTGCTTAGCCTGTAAACTGCAAAACAAGCAGAAAGTATACGCGCAACTGCTTAAACAATACCAACAACAACAACTACACCGAGTAGTCCACAGACAGCATCAGTTCGCTGTTGGCAACATGCGGGATGCAGCATCCGCATTGATGACATTGATCGACAGTTGTTTTAAGGATTTTGAATAAATTTTGCAAAACAACTCTCGGATAGAGTATATTCCATCCCCGACTACTCCGCTGCATCCCTTTAGAGCACACCAAACCCACATTAAGGGCAAAAAAGTGGCAGAAGGCTTGGGTGAAGCAGCGACATGCTGCTTCAATGAGAGGAGCATATTTAAACGTTTTGCATGTGGCCAGTTGCCGCGTTGGAGCTGCTTGGGCGTGGGCATGGACATAATTTCTAAATTGCTATTTTTGATGTTTCCATTATTTGCAGGCCCAGCAAAAATGGCATAAATTATTATTTCGTTGGGACGCATTAACCGTTGTTGGCTTTCACCAGTGTTTTTTAGGCAAAATATTTCGTGCTCTCGGCAAGGACTTCATTAAATTTGCATAAATTCTTTGCGGGTAGGCTCAACGCTAGGCCGCTCATTTGAATGAGACATTACCCGTTTGAAGGGGCAGCACAGGCTCGTCTTGTGTGGCAGCTGTGGCAAATGTTTTGCCATATTTTCGAAATATTGTTCATATTCCTTTTTTCCGTTCATATTTCCAAAAGTTTACAATTAAGTTGCCCTAACAAGCGAAACGCTCAAGTATTTTTAGTGCTTTGTGGAGGGAAATTTTTCAAATTGACTCATTTTTACACCAAGCACACATACTTATACACACGCAAACAGTCTGTATTTAAATGCCTACGGCATCATGCGGCACTAAGGCTGTCAATCCGGGGATCACGGGTTTTTTAGGACCGAAAATCCCGGCGTTTCTCCCCCATTGAAGGGAGTTGAAAAACTTACTAAAATTCAGTACCGAAAATCCCATAATTGCCAAGACCTTTCGGGATTGCCAGCCTTAGGCGGCACGTTCTTGTTTTGACACCAAACACACAAGGCAGTTGAGTGAAATGAAATATTCTTTTCTGCCGCATGGAGAATATCCTTTTCCAGTTCAGTTGTATGTATGAGCAGTCATAAATTTTATGACGGGCTTTTTAATAATACTGAAGGATGGTATTTCATTTACGCAGCACTTTTATCATTTACGGCTGAGACGTGCGTTTTGAAGGGTGGCCAAGTGAAATAGTTAAATGACAATAAATCAAGAATGAATGAATTGATTCGAAAACATTGAAATTTATTTGCACAATTTCCTAGACTCAAAAAAATCCTTCTTTGAAATTCTTTACAAAAAACCATTTGTCAAATCGTTTGCAAATCATAAATTGTAATGAAAATAATTTCGTCTAAAAAATATATATTTATCGTGACAAACAAAAGCAAGTGAAAACCTTGCATATTTATTCGCTCAATCCTAAAAGTATGCTGCAATCAAGTGTGAAATTCGAAATTCCACCAATGCAAATAAACCAAAAAGAACCACGCCAGACTTAAGCCCAGCCAGTCACAGCACTTCAGCGCTACTGCTGTGAAAGTAAAAACCAATGTTGACATAAAAAATTATGCCAACCACTCGACAGCATTGTTTTGCAAATGAGAAGAGGAACGTCAAAACGACACAGCAAAAAAAAACGGTATTTTGCTAGTCAATAGAATACCTCCACCTCACAACGCTCACTTACAAAAACCTTGCAGAGTAAATGAAAATCAGGCTTCACTTCATTTGTTTGCTCGGAAAAAAAATTCACTTCAGACAGAGGTTTTGGCATTGAAAAGTTATAACGCCTAAAAATATGCAAAAGTAGCGAAAAGTTGTCGAAACAAAATAATAGACTAAAGAGTATTTTCATCTGACAGATTAGTTGTAGTTAAAAACAAAAGCCATCAACGAAATATTAAATGAAAAAAACACAGAAAAAAACTGCAAACTATAACAGAAACTTTTTGAATGGATCTTCCCGCAGCCAGCCAACCAACGAAGCAACTTCATTGTCAATGTCAGAAGCCAACCTTCTAGCAGCTACATTTTTCACTGCCAGTGTTGCTTTAAATAATACTTACGGTAATACTCTTCCGCACAGCCTAAGCGCAGGCACACAACCAAGCATTTCCATTTCAAAGCCACTGACCCTAAAAGTCTGCTATGATTTCTACACCTAAATGGCGCTGAATCATTGCAGTGTTGAGAAGCGGACTGAGTTGTTTTTTTAATTTTTGTTCAGCTTTTCATAGTTACCTTCTACTTTTTCTGTTCGTTTTTTTTGTTTGTGCATCCATCCTCCAAATCCACCTTCTGCTGCAGTTACAGTTTGCCTGTGTCACTTAAAGAAGCTGCAACCAACAATTTCTTCTTATTTTTTTCAACTTGTGTTTTTTGCGTTTTGTTTTCTTTTACCAGCCGTAACATCCGTTTCCGCTAAACTGTGACTAAACCACAGACCGAGCCAAAAAAAAAAGTACCAAAAGAAAATGAGGTAGTAACCAGTCGCTGGCTGGTGTCGCCTCCTTCAGTGTGCAAAAGTTTTCGCTTGGCGGTGGTTTTTGCGCTGCGGTTTTAGGTAATAAATTTTTGGTGCAGCAAATTTATTCGCCCACAAATGTCTGGTTGTGTATTTTGGGTGGGCTGGCATCATGAGAACTCGGTGCACTGAAAGAAAATGTATTAATTGAGAAACTTTTTATTCTTTTTACTATCAATCTGCCAAAGAAAGTTGTACACTTCGGTAATAATTCAGCAACGGACTGAAGGATTCATAAAATATCTATAATATTTTTTTCAGTGTATCGTTTGGCATGTCGCACAGAAAGTGCTTAAATTTGAGCTTAAAAGGCGATTTTTTTGGTACACTCGAAGACGTCTTAGCTTTGCTAAACTATGAAAAGTGCATTTTTACGGATTAGCAGGCTTTTGCGCGAACAGAAAATATTTTACCATGATTTTGTATTTCACTGAGAAGTTCAAGGATAACTTACAATGCACATTGAATTCACTATATTAAAGTTTATTGTACATACTTTTTTCCCATTGCATACTTTCAGGTCAAACGCTTAACTATGGGTCTACTGCGATCCAATGAAGAATCACGTCCACTTGTTAATAATACCACCCCTACGACAAACTCAACCACCGGCACAACAAACCTTGCCACGCACAAACTCAACAGTTTGGCCAGCAGCAATCAGGTCTACTCGAACGGCTATGTCAACGAGGAAGCCTTTGAGCCGGAAAAATACATTGCCAGTAAGTTTGGCGATTCATGTCGACAGTCGTTGACAGCCATACCCATGCTCGACACTTTGAATGTGAACGATAACAGCGAGTTTAATCTGAAGAAGCGTTACTTGCGCGAGACTAGCAGTGGTAAGTGAGAAAGGGGATTTCTCAATTTGGAAATGTTTCTTGCAATTTCTGGTTTTTTTTCTTTCTAGCAAACTCTAGTCCCAAAATATTTGCAAATCGCCTGCGTATGAATAACTCTGGCACACGCTATAATGGCTCAGCTAGTTCCACCAACAACACCTCTGCCTTAGACGATGCCGAAGAAGTCGACTTGAAGGATGCCTCCTGGTTTCAAGCGGGCATCTCACGTGACATTGCAGTCGAAGTGCTGGCCAGCAAGAGTCCGGGTGCCTTTTTAGTGCGCAAGAGCAGCTCGAAGCCGGGCTGTTATGCGTTGACATTGAGAGTGCCCTCACCGCCGGGCCCGAAAATAGCAAATTATATTATACTACGCACGGCCAGAGGCTACAAAATTAAAGTGAGCTTGAAGGAACAATAATAATAATTTTTTGTTATATTTTTCTGATTTTTTACCTGTAGGGTTTTCGCAAGGAGTTCACCACACTGAAAGCTTTAATTACCCATCACTCGGTCATGCCGGAGCTGTTGCCCGTGCCACTGGCCCTGCCACGACCCACAAATATGACATCGTCGCGCAGGAATCTAGACGATTTCGATACGTACGATTCGCTGCAAATGCTTTTGAAATATTTACGCGCTAAAAATCTGGAAAATGAATAGAGAAACGAGGCAAATTCATTTACCAATCAGACAAATGTTACCTCAAGGAATGATATAACTAACAGAAGCGCAGCAAAGGTCACTTGGGGTGTCACAGTGATAACAGAAAATTCGATATGCATTAAATCTTCGATTTGCCATTTCTTTTTGTGCATAAATGCAATATCATTTTGTATACAGACATGACATTCTTATTGGTATATGCATTTATAATCTAAAAATGTGATATTATTAAGCGACACACTGTACTCGTCACAACTAGTCATAATGTTAATGTTGTTTTTTGAATAATTGTTAAGGACTCGTATAAATACCATAGAAGGTAAATATATTTGAAATGATAACACAGTGTAAATATTTTTTATTTTCAACATGAATGCAAATAAAGTTGTTTAGTTTATATATAAATATATATTCAGCAGAAGTTCTTTCATTTCATTTAGCAAGAAATACCTTCAAAGTATTTAAATTCATTTTTATTAATTTAGAAATTCTTTATTTGCTTTTGAGATTTTAACATTTTCGTCTCCATTCAATAGGAAAGTGGTTCCATTCAAAATGTCAACAAACAAAGAATACTTATTTGCTTTTCTTCCTTATTAAATCTGCACATTTGTCGATCAGCGACCCTAAAAAACTCCAAAAGTATAATTACCCTAATGACAAATGTCCACAACAATTCGCCAAGTTTACAAAGTACTCCCCGAAACACTTTGCACATCCCACACAATGCGAATTTGAAGCTGTTTCTCCCCCTAACATTGTGACGAATCAAAGTAAGTATCATAAAATGATTTCCTTTGTTCGAAAGGCGAGGCAAAAATTCCACAAATGAAAATATTACCGCTGGTAAATGATATGATGTGCACCACCCACCGGCTGCCTGACAAACTCTGTTCATTACGAAAATTGCGTGCATTCAATGTTCAATTAAAAACTTTTTACCGTAGAAATACAGCAGACTGAAAATAAAACAGGAAGAAGCCAAAGCAGAGTAAAGCACAAAAACCACTTTGGCATTATAATGTGCGTGGGTAACAGTGGGTGGTAATAAGCTGTTCCCCCTGTGCAGGATAATTGATTTTCACCATTTGTGCTTGCTGAAATGTTTATTTGCTTTTTAAATATTTAATGAGAAATTGACAAGGACATTTTCGAACTTCTTGACAGTCTCCCAAAGTACGGGGGGGGGGGGGGGCTCTCCACCGAAAAGCCAGCAAAACTTTGCATTTGTTATGAACAGAGCACACTTATGAATTATTAAGAATGAATTATTGAGGAGCGGTGGCCGGGATTTCTCCCATTGAAAAGTTTTGACAAAAATACAATTTTTCCCCTCTGTTAATTCGCAACACAAACACACACACACACGCAGAGCGAAGCAGAAATTTCTAATTATTTAAATGATATTTTGTCCCTGCGTGCACACAGCTAAAAGCGAATTCGTGTGTATCCAGCCTGATAATTGCATACCCAAAACTTTTTCAACTTCAATGGCAAGAAAATAAAAAAAGTGGAAATCGTACAATTTCGCAATGAAAAAAAATAATGGAAGAAGAAAAGTTCAATTGGCAGGCCAACACAAAGAAGCAGCACCAGCTTTGACACAAACAACAGTCGCGACGTATAAAAACTTTTTCAATGTAATTCCAGTGAAAGAGATGAAAAAACATATAATAAAAAGGACAAAGTTAAGAACAAGACAGTAAAAAGTGTTCGAAATTACCGCAATTAAAAAAGGATTGCCAGCGAGCGGACGACCACGAAGACGAAGCGTCGGAAATTGGTGACCAAAGGATACAAATTAAATTTCTACTTTGATTTCGTAATTTTTCTTCTCTGGCATTCTTTTTATTAGTGGTTGCGCAAGGCAAGGCGAAGACTGTCCCGCTTACGTTGCGCGCAAAAACAGAAAACTGTCCAGAAAATTAAAATTGGATAATGATGGTGATTTAGCAATTTAGTTTGGTCTTACGTGGGAGGTAGAGGATGAAATTGGAATTATAGAAAAAAGCCAAACCAGGGTAAAAGGTTAAATCTGCTGCCAGACTGGGTGTGGGAAAATAATCAATTATGCAAGTTTTTCTAGGAAGAGACTGTGCCGTTTGTAGAATCAATTGAAAGCTGAACTTACTTAATAAGAAGCGGTTTATGAAACTGAAAGCGAGTTGCTATGGAATATAAATTTTCCACATTGTTTTTTCTATAAAATTGCTTTTTTGTTTCGTGAAGACCCCATAAAAAAGAAAAGTTTTCTTTAGTAACAATTTCCCTTGTAACATTTTCATTGCAAATTTATTCATTAAGCCACTTTCCACTGATGAACAAGCGAACTTTTTGACAAATTAACCAAAAAGTAAAAAAGAAAGGAAACAAGTTCCGCCAAACAAGCGACAACAACACCGCAACGAAAGTACGCTCTTGCCTCAACCAGCCACTTTATTACCAACAAAAATTTATAAAAATATTTTCCACAATTTTTACGCTTTCCCGGTGTTTGTTTTACATTCGCGTTTTTTTTTTTTGTGGACTTTTTTGGCAAAGAAACTTTTATGGAATGACTTGAGCGACTTGAGACTTACTTACACCACCAAAGAGCGAATTTAAACTGTGTGTGTGTGTGTGCACAAAGAATTTTATGCAGAAGACAGTTTCTTTTTTATGCAAGAGACAAACAAAATACAGTTAATACTGGTATATAAGGAAGTCAGTTTGTAGTTGAAAAAAAAGAGTGAAAAAAACGCATAGAGGAAGTGTACAACAGCTTCCGTTGTTGGTACAATTTTTCTTCTAGTTGTTGTTGTTAGTTTGGTGCTTCACATTTTTTTTCTCTCCTTTCAGTCTGAAGTTGCCAAGGATATGCTTAAGTGGCAGTAACTGTTTCCATGCAAATGACGCTTAAGCAAATGTTTCTTGGCAATGAGCGAGCGTTGCGAGAAATGCTAATCTTAACTGGTTCCGCATTAAAGTTGGCAATGACAATGAATTGCTAGTGGCACAAGTGCTAAAGGAAAACAACTTTCATATGTGTGCTTTGAAGTTTTCAAAGCTTCCACATGAATATTCCTTTTTCTGAAGGATGAGCGTTTTTCACGCAATAATTTTTCTTTCATTGACTCTTATGTTCCCACCACTCTGTGACTTCGTCTCACCCTTGAGCGTTACCTTTTTTTCGTTCGCTCTGCAAAAATGCTTTTAAACACTTTATCGTTGAATTCACGCATGCACGCTTCGCTGCACCACAAGCCGCTCCATAAAATGAGTTTATCTGTCAATTTGGTTTATGTACAGTTATTTTTTCTCCTTGTTTTTATTTCCAACCACTGTCAGTTGTCGGATGTATGACGAAAAGATGACAGACAAACAGACAAAGAGACCGACAAAAGCAAAGGGAAGTGCATCATTTTTCATATGCACTTGAATTTCGTTTGATATACGCCACTTTATGACAGCAAGTTTTGTGATGATATGTGGAACTAACCCGAAAATATTTGGTGTAATTTTTTAAAACAAAATGTTAGTGCGCGGAATTTCCCCATTTATGGCACAAGGGCCATGAACCGGAAAAAGAATATTTGCCTTTATGCTATATTAATAGTTTGGTTGTGTAAAAATCCAATTTGCACAGAAACTGACTTCAACGCTCAATGCTGAAATTTACCAAATATTTCCATAAATTTCTGTGATGCATCATCATGTTGAATAACACTTCACCGCCATAAACTCGCCCCGTGCCACTTTTCACGTGTTCATTGCACACGTAACGTAAACAAATCAAAAATTGCTTCCGTCACACACTGAATGGAATCACAATAATAACGAAAATGAAATTAACGCGAATGCGTACTGGTAAATGTGTCTATGGCTATCAGAGTTCGAGACTCCGTGGTCATAGTCTAACGAGCACTGCGTCAGCCATAAACGCTGGCTGCCATGCCGATGTCTTTTTGAGGCTGTGATTGCCCACGGTTCGCCCTGACGCTACGTATCAATTCAATTAGCGCCAAGCGTGATAATCAATAATCAATTTTTGTCTTGTTTTACCATTTTGCCGGGCAACGTGAACTCGTCTGCCAGTAGTGCCGCAATATTTGTTGCCGGCCTGTTTGCATAATGTCCAGCCGTTGTGTTGCACTTGTGCAATGTGATCCCATGGGTGGGTCCGGCATATGCAATTATTATCAAATATTAAACTGTTGCTATTTGCGTATTGACTCGGAGTGGTGGCCGATGAAGTGGAAAGTTGGTGAGGCATAAAATCGTTGCAGTGGAGCATTTTTTGTTTGCGTTTGTTCCATTTGTGATTGTACGTTGGGGAATCATATGCAGACATTGTTATTGAACTAGTTACTAGTGTAATGGGACTGCCCTAGAAACGGGGGTTATGGGACGAATATTCAATAGAAAGTATGTAACTGAATTCCATTTAATAAATCATTTTCTTCACTTACTTTTCAATCTTTTGTAAAAATTGCTTTTGCGGTTGACAATTTAATAGCTCTTAATTAATTCATGCCGCAAAAGCAATGTGCACAAGCAAAGATCCCGCTTAAGTCCACCTTATAAATTTTAATAAACCTGCTAAGCCACTTTACTCCCTTTCGCCTGCACTCACATATATTCATTCTACAGCACACACATACACACCGACGCACAAAAGGATTTTCAATTTTGTTACCTGAATTCTGTGAAGGGAAAATGAAAAATCTGCATAGCAAGAGCTTCGTAAAGTTTTTTTTTTCGCCAGCGCCACAATAGAAAATGGATTCAACAAAAGGTATCTCAGCCACCACTAAGCCCTCTACTGAGCCCTGTTAGAAAAATAAACCCAGTAACTGTGATAACTAGAACAAAGCGCAGCGTCACTCAGAGCGTTTGTAAATTTTGTTGGAGTATCAGAAAAAAAAGGAAACTTTCTGGAATACACTGGAAATAATTTAGGAAAAAATTACAAATGCAGTTTAAAGAGAAAAAAATTAATCAGAAAAAAAAAGTACTTGAGACTTACATAAAAATGAAAAAACAAATTTGCATGGATTTTTTAAAAAAAATTTTTGTAAAATTAAAAAAAAATTTTTTTGTATTTTTTTAGGTATACTAAAAAACGAAACAAAAATAAAATATTTAAAAAAATTTTATCTTTTTTTCGAACTATAATAACTGATTCAACTCTGAAGTTTTCCTCAGTGCAGGATATGAAATGTAATCCTGTTTCCAGTGCGCACAAATGTAACTCCGTTGTCAGCCAGTGTTGGCAGAATGTGTGCTTGTCATCACGCGTGTGTGTTATTGTTACCACGGCTACGTTTCACGTTTACCATATGTTGGTTGTTGCTATTGTCGTTGCTGTAACGCAGTGACTAAGCACTGTTGTTACTGATATTATTCTAGTTGCAAAGTTGTTTTTTTCCCGCCCGTGATACTCTTCTGCGAACTAAGTTTGGTTTTGTTTTGCATTTAGTCGCAACGAAACTTCTGCTCTTGGTCCTGGTACCCGGCTCCATTTGTGACTTTTCTACAGCTTCACTCATGAATTTTAAAATTGTTTTAAAATTTATACCAGTCGGTGGTGGAAAGAGGGGGTGGGGGTGGGTTGAGGATATGCAATATCGTTATTGTTTTTGCTGTGGCTGTTGCTCTCTAGTTGGTTTGTTTTAAGGGTTTTGACGTAGTACTAGCACTATGGCAACTAGAAACAGCAATAACAATGGTTACAACAACAACGACAACAACAACTAAAACTACAACAAGAAAGCTGATGTTATTGCAAAAATATTTATTTACATGCAAAAGTTCCTGAAAGCCATATTGCTGCCATTTTGTGGTTTATTTTGCTTATATTTCGTTGTTGTTGTTGTTTTTGTGTGTGTTTTTTTGTAAAGGCAGTCTGTTGTTTGTTATTACAAAAGACTTCCTTGATGACTGCTGACCTGCTTTTGTGGTGGTTTATTTGCAACTAAATGAGAATCCCGCTGAACCAGCAGAGATTTTCAGTAAATATACGAGATTCGTTTTAATTTACGAGCATAAATTTATGAAAATATACGCAAATATTAACAAAATTCCAGCGTAATTAATACAAATTACTATTGCCATGATACGTGCACCAATTGGCAGCTATTTGGGCTAGGCATATACATGTGTCAATATTTGCCACAAGTTGCCAAGCCAAACGCATTCATCTACAATCTAGATCCACATATGTTGCCATATTATGTCCACAGTCATAATAACCGCAGTCACATGGCCATTGCCACATTGCTGTTGTTGCTGGCCGTGGGCAATTGATGCACTGGGCCATGAAATGATGCAACGAAGCGCGCCAAATTACTATTATTGCCGCAGTGTTGCAAAATTAATGATCTACTTGTGCCGTCGTGCCATCGAGGAGTGGATGAGGGACAACTCCAACCCAGTTCAACAAGGGCCAATATTTATCGTTTAGGCGTTTATTAAATTTTGACAAACAAAATGAGGTTAGGCAGCCTAAAATTTTCCAATTCAATGCGAAATGCATTTACACTAATTGTACGTGCAAGTTTAAATATCAATTCATCAATTAGTTGAGAGAATTTGGGAAATATACTCAATAATTGCGAAAGTAATTAGAGACGAATGTTGGTAGTTGGGCTCAACCGACAATGAACACTTGTTCACTCAATCATCACATTTCCACTGCTTCCTCTCAACAACATGCGGCACATTCCTTCTACTGATTTTTCACAATTAAGTCAGATGCCACAATTTAATTAACTCATCGCATTAAACATCCTTATCAGGCAAACATTATCCTACATATTTTTATACATATTCCCGCGGTCGCATCCCCCGACTAAGTAGCTTGAAAAATAATAAATTAATCCGAAGCAGAAGGACAAATTGCAATCAAAGAGGATACCCAGTAAATCTACACCACAAGCAAAAGCACAAGCCAAGGCACCTATCCACTTTCACTTTCCAGCCATTATCGACAGACCAACTGTACACCCACCGAATGTCCTTTTCGCTATCCTTTATTCGCATTGCATTTATCTCGCAACGACAAAACGTTCTTCGTAATTTATGCTTATTTATTTGAATTTTTTGCTGTTGTTGGTCTTTGCACTAATAAATTAAGGGATTCCAACATACACACGCACCCCTTCATACCCTTAACGGTGCAATAACAATTTATCGCATGGAAAGCGAGTTAAGTGCGAGACTCCAACGACCAAAGCAAGTCCCTCCACAAAGCCTCCGCACCTGGCAAGGCGGCAAATACAAAACAAGCACAAAGAACAGAAAAAAAATAAAGCAATCTTTATTGCACGCTTAAGCTTAAACTATGTTCGGTCGTATTTCGACACTCAGCACTGGAAGCCGTTCGCCACCTAGCGGCGTTTAAGCATACCAACCGACAGCCGCCCATTTGAAGGACAATAAAACCCCGACGATTGGCACACTGCGGTTGGGCCAATGTGAAAGTGTTTCGTCGGTGCGTCTAAATGCTTTTACGCTGTTCAGACTTACTGCATGTGTTGTGTAAGGTTTGTGGCAGCGAGCGAGCGAGTTGTGGCAGTTAAAGGGATTTGGCATAAATTATTGGCAAGCGGTTTACGACTCGCAGACAATCTTAATTGAGAAGTATCAAAAGAGGTGCAGTGACAGTTCAACTCAGCGGGATGAAAGATACAACGGGGAAGAACATTTTTGAAGAATTGTCACTGAACATTTAATTTTGTCAGTATGAAAAGTATAAAACCTTAAAGAATCCTAAATCGGAATAGAAAACACTTTACGAGCCCAATTTAATGGAAAGTAGCTTAAAATTACACCAAAAATTGTTCTGAAAGCCTTTCTCAACTCATTCTTGTTACCTAATCTCTCCTTAAGCTTTTCCCTACTCCCCGCTAATTACGAAGAAATTGGCTTAAACTGCCAATAAATGAACCCCAAAGGATTACGAATTGGTTTACACAGTGTATTGTAGCCCAATGTTATGCAAGAATTTAACCTTTCCTTCTGTTGTTTCCTTTCCTTCCAATCCCAACCGAAATGCCGATAAACCTTTAAATCAGGTCAACACCTCCGCAAAAGCGTAAAACTTTTCGTTCGACACAGAAAACTTTGCGCAACTTTTCAATATTAATGCGTGAAGATTTGCAATAAGAAATTGAAATTTCCCTCAGAAACAATGATTGGAGTTAAAAGCAAGAAACGAACGAACGAACACCAACCGACCACCCACACACCCACACACCTACCATAACAACAAAACAAAAGATATCTCAGAAGAAGGGACAAAGACGAAGTGCTGCCTCAGGGACAACGGCAAAGTCAAAACACTAAATGCGTGAAAATGCTGAAAACTTTTAGAAAATTATTTCTGCCTTTGTCGTTTCGTTTGGTTTCGCATGCAGCTGGGGAAAATGTCAAACATGAAATAAGGAATAAGGGCAGGAAGGAAGGAAAACACTTGCCAAGATTTATCGTACGTCCATTACGAGCGGAAATTAAGGGCGGCAGGTCGTCAATGTGAGAAGTGGTCGTCGAGGAGTTTCAGTTTCTGTTTTTGTTTCTGTTTCTGTTTCTGTACTCGGCATATTGTTATTCGAAAATGCCAGTCACGTATGAGAACATGGCATCATGGGATTTGTTGCCATAAGCGGGCCAGAGGACATTGGGCAAGGATTTTTAATATTTTATATTGTTTTTAATTTTTTATTGTAAGAATCAAATAAATTTACAGGAATTAATTAATTTTAACTCATGTGTTGCTTTGCTTAATACTTCGCAGTCACGTGCCTTTTTTTCAGCTCACTGGTGTTCCCTTTGACATTTAGTTGGTTTTTTTGCAACCTTGCGCCAGGAATTGCATTTATTCATGTCGTGTTGTTGTTATTTACGTTTTTGGTTACATTTCGTGTTGCGCGCCAACGCTTACCTTTGACTTGGCTTTAATATGGCGTAGTTCCGGCTTCCTGAGGTTAACCGGAAGCCCACCGCACACTGTTGCTGCTCAGCCATTGCAAATACAAGTACACGCGATTTTCCAATGCTTTACTCTGGCTTTGCACTCCGATTGAAATCTCGCATTTAAGTGAAAAAGCTCACAAAGCGCACTCAAACGTTCGTCACGTGATTTTCGTGCTTTGAATGGGGCAGCGCGGTTGGGCTTGCTGGCTGTTCTGTGTGCAAATGTTTTTCTTAGTTATTGCTTGGACACTGAAGTAACGAAAAGGGATTACGTCTGTATCAGCTTTGAACACATGAAAGTATGGCAGAAAGCACACAACAACAACAACTCAATACTTACAATAACAAAATCAACAACAACTACAACAAGGATTTGGCTCTCGTTTACAACTTGATGAACGATTTGACGTTACCCAGCTAAAGTGTTGCACAAAATCGAGCGATAAGCGAACGTGTCTGAAAAGTGCACTCAGAAAAATGTTTTTATTTTGTGGAAATTGAAGGAAATTTCATCTTGGTCCTTAGCAAACTCTCTCTTTGAGTAGGACAGACAGACGTAGCTAAATCAACTCAGGTGATGATGCTAATTAAGGATATAAGGAGCTCTATAGCAGACACGCCTCCTTATGGGCGTTACCCTTCATAAGTATAATTATTGTTTTCCTATTCCCAAATGAACGAATCTCTTTTTATATCAATATTCTTTCGTTTTATTCATGAACCAGTTTAGAGGCCGGTGTTCGACTTGATCCAGTCCAAGTAGCTGGTAACACGGGTGAAGGCAACTGGGTATCCCTTCTCGCAACCGGCAGCGGCACCGAAGGAGGTCAGACCGACTTGAACCTTGCTGGACTCCAAGACCAATGGGCCGCCAGAGTCGCCGTTGCAGGTGGACACTTTGTTGGGAGTGGACACGCAAATGTTGGTGGCAGTAACGATGGATGTACCGTAGGTAGAAGCGCAAACAGTGTTGGTGATGACGGTCATGCGAGCCCATTGCAAGTTGTTGGTAACAGCGGTAGCAGTATCGCTGGTGAGGCCCCAGCCGGAGGCAATAACGGAATCACCGGCATAAGTGGAGTAAGAGCTGGCAACGGCGGGCAATTTAACGGCTTGGACCCTGGTGGTATAGCTGACGGATGGGATCTTGACCAAGGAGATATCGTTCTTCAGGTTCTTGCTGTTCCAGCCGCTGTGGATGATGATGTCGCTCTTTTGAACGGTATAGGTAGCTTCAGCAGAGGTACGGACAGTGGCGCCCAAGTAGACGGTCACGGACTGAACACTAAAAAAGTGAGTGCAAGTTTAGTCTTCAATTGAATCATCGCTCAATAGTTGAGGAGCAACTTACCCATCGGTACAGTGAGCAGCGGTCAAAACCCAGTTCTTGCCAATCAAGGAGCCACCGCACCAGGCCGAGGAGAGAGCGCTCAATTTCAAGGAAAGACCAACCTGGTAGGGGAACTGACCAACGCTGGCGGTGTTACCGTTGGTGATGCGACCCTCACCCTCGATGGTGGGCATGATCACGTGACGGTGAACGAGCTCATCGGCTCTCAGATCGAAGGCCGAGGCGGTGGCCAAGGCGAAGGCGAAAACAATCAGGAACTTCATACTTTGTCTATGTTACAGAAACAACTAACGACTTTCTTCAGTTGACGAAGGCCTTTATAGTCGAAAAGAGCGTACAAAATAGACGGCACTTATTGTGATAAGCAATTTTTAGGAAAGTCCAGTGTTTTTATTTTTGGTTAGATAAACGATAAGATTGGCTAGAAGTGATTTCAGAATGTGTTTGCGAACACGTAATTAGTATGACTTTTGTAATGGGTTTTCACTTAAATTGCACTTAAGTATATGAGCTTTAATCTGATTGGGAGGTAGGAGTGGTTCTTATCCGATGATGTCCATTTTCATTAACGTCCAATCATAAGCGAAAATAAGAGTAATGAGTCGATATCGCAAAAGCTACGTGCGAAATGCCTGACAGATAGTTTTCCATACCGGAAATGCTTTCTTATGGGCGTTACAAACGGTTGTCGAATTTGAAAGTTTGACAAAAAATTTGTTTTAACAAATATATGCAAGTACTTCAGTTTACATAATTTGTTTTAATTTTTTTATCTATTTTTATTTAATATTAATAACAATAACAATTTAGAATTCATTAACTACTTCGGTTTTTATCTAAACTAAAATTAACAAAATTTGCATTTATGTCACTTTTTTCCAGTGTATGCTCCTTCCCGTACCATAATCTTTCGTTGAAATAGAAATGTTTATTGAGCAGTTTATGCCAGTGAAAAGCAATTCAATTCGTTTGATTTACTAATGCACGATTTCTATCAGATTAATGCTGTTTGCACGAGGTTCGATGCAAACACTTTTCAACCAAGTGCCCTTGCGCATTTTTGTGTATCGTGTATTTTACTTAAGTTGCCTGAGAGTCTCAAAAACTAAAGAGCTTCCTTCAATTTAATAAAAAAAGAAACCAAAAATCGCTAAGCTCAATTTAAACTTTTCCAATTTCGAATTATGAAAATGTGTGACGTCCACACGTCCATGCCCAAGCATTTCGCAATGCTATCGCGTGGATACCCTAATAAAATTTCATTAAGGCAATTGTTGTTGAAGTTGTATTGTGTTGGGTTGCCAGCGAACATTTTTAAAATGCCCGCTTCGCATAAACTTTTCTTTTGACCCTCGACATTAGCTGCCAAAACAATTTCTATTTCTATTTTTACTCTCGAATACAGTCAAAGGGAGCTGAAAGAAAATGGTATAAGTGCCAAAAGCAACATTAACAAATGGGCCAAAGAATTTTCGCCCGAATGGCCAAATGGTAAAGGCAAGTAAAATCGTGCGTAAAAACTTTGCCATTACGAAAATTAACTGTGAATTAGTGTTGCGTAAGATTAACTTAATTCAATTCAATTTAGATTTGTTTTGATTACTGTTGGCAGGCGAAGAACACTACACAGCAACACGAATGAGGCTGAGCGTTGAGGAATGCTAATTTGTCATCGTACAAGTTTAAAGAAGTAACGCTTCACGCCCATCAATATTTATAGATCAATACTTGAAGTTTTTCTATTTGCAATTTTATTGCTTTAAAGCCGGCTCAAAAAATGTAAACAAAAAATCGAGGAGCGGAGAAAGCTTAACGATTTGCCATAAAATCGAACGGCCCACATTCAAACTGAATTGCTCCAGCAGACTTTCATTCAAAAATATCAAGGCTTTTGTTTGTGTAGCACATGTAGCCATGTGTGTGCTTGCCTGTGTATGTAGTAGTAAGTCATGTCAACAACCGGAAGTGCCACACTCGGCGTGCGTGTATTGTTTGCCGCGTATTCCTCCTCGATATCGATTGTAATCTAATTTTATTGATATTGACACAATTTCGCAGATTTCCGGATAAACATAAAAACAGCGAGAGGAAAAAACCACACAACCGAAACAGTACAGGAAAAAAGTTGTGCAAGGCAAATGAAGAAAATTGTCAGATTGAAAAGGGGAGGCTCATACGGGGAAAAAAAGTTAATGAAACTAGTAGGGAGTCACGCTGTGGGAGGATATCAAATGATTTGCCCAAATTAAAAACCAAGTCTTTTGTTTCATTAATGGCAATGAATAGAGAAAATGGCACAAAAAGAGAAAGTTGGATAATTGCAGCAAACAGATAAAAAAAATAATTAATTTTATCGGTCCAGGCGACAAATGGCAAGAGCAGAGCCTTTGTTATTCGCAAACATTTTTTTTACTTAATACGTACTTTAATATATAAATAGATGGAAGTATATATACGTAGATTTGTATATAAAAATTAGTAAGGAAATTTCAATAATATAATGAGTCTGTCAACACACATATCGGGGCAAACACTTTTATAAATACAGATTGTGTATAATCGTTGATGGATCCTAGACGCTTATTGAAAACGTCTTCTCCAGTAATGTACAATAACTTCAACTTGTGTGTGTAAATCAGTGACTGTATCACTTCTCCACTCCATAATATTCACTTTACTTCGGTGCATTACAATGCCCAAACCCCTTGAACTTTTATCAATTTGATCAGACATTTCATTTGTATCTGCAATTGCAATTTTTATCTCATTAAAAGTTTTGCCTCATTCAAACGACCCCACTTCCCAACCACCCTCTCACTCTCTCTCTCTTTGTACTTTGATTACGAAATACGGTTAATTGCCAATTAAAATCGCCAATTATATTGGCCACATTTTGTTCTTTCACTGCAATGCACTGTCTGTCCATGCCTAAATGTTTTTTTTCCAAGCTTATCTGAAAATTTTTAGGATTTTTTCATAGCTTTTCATTTACGTTTTTATTGCAATCGTTTTTGTTTGGATTTTCATTTGTTCCTGCTGCTGTTGTTGTTGTTGGTGTTATTGTTATTGTATGTTTATTGTTATTTATTGGTCAATTTTCATTTTTGTTCGTTCGACCTCTAATAAAGGCCCAAATAGAGAAACGCCAAAGGCACAAACAACAACAATTACTACTTTTGTATGTGTGTTTGTTGTCTTAATTGGTTTTGGTTTGTTATTGGTGTTGCTGTTGTTGTTGTTGTTTTTGTCTTTGTGTATCGTTTCGTAATTAATGGCGTCCAATTATGCGTTAATTGCGTGGGTCTCATTGTGGTAATTTGAGGTTTTCATTAGGTTGTTAAGTGGAATTTGTTTATCGGTCAATAACGTTTCCCAATATCAGCGATGAGTTGAGAATATATTTTTGTGGTATGTACAGGAATTTCAAAAAGTCCTCCGACATAAACCGTTTCATTTCATAAACATATTTTCATAATTAATACCTTTTATTTTGAAACCATTTTCTCCTCCCCTCACCAGTTTTCTTCAGTTAATTCGCCAGCACTTTTCCCACTTACACTAAAATCAAGGAATCCCACTCAGACAAATCCTTCGGCAGTATTTATTTGTTGCACGCCAACATCTCTTCGTTTTGTCTCTGCAATTTGAGCAAATAAAGCAGGAAACAAAAACATATTTTTAATTTTCGCTAATTAAAAAGTAAGCAATGGCAAACGGAAACGGGAAACGTGAAAGAGCACCCACCCACTACCGCACCATTGTTGCATTATTGTGCAATTGCAGAAGTTTCATTGCTGAAATCGTTCTGCAATCCGGCAGGAATGCAATCAGTGACTATGGCAGTAGTAGTAGAACCTGGAATTCAAACGAGCAACAAAAAAAACAACAAAGAAAAGAATCACAATAAAGTCAGCTTGACTTACAAACGCTGAAAATGCGAAGAGAAAATGCACAACAAGAGTGGGAAAAGTATGGAGTAAGGACTGCGGCACTGTGGCGCCTTGTTTACAACTAATTTGAGCTCATCACCTGCCAAGGAGTATAAATAAAAGAAAATTAAAAAACCGCGGCACAGTGTCTGATTGCAGGTGTTTCATTCGGTTTGGGCCGCCGACGCCGATGCCGCCATATCCACCAGGCACCGTCTTTCACTTGTACTTTGCAATCAAATGCATCCTTGAGATTTTCCAATGCTATTCGGATGTTCAGCAGAACTTTTTACATTATCGTCGCTCACAATAAATCCTCTATGGGGCGCGCGAGTAGCCTTTTAAGTTTTGTTTTTTCCCTCCATTTTAGCGTCTCCAAGGAATCGCCGCAGGAGTAAAATACTCTGCTGCAATATTACTTAGTCCTGCCCGTTGAGGACAGTTTTTTCCTACTCCTTCTTTGTACTTAGTCTTCGTATTGTTGGCCATTTGCGATCGGGAATTGTGCGGTTAGCCATTCAAGGCTGCCCACTCTATCCAAGCGCAACAAAAGAATTTAATTTTCTCAGAAATTTTGCCACAGCCAATGAGAATGTTGTGGCTGGTAAGTTCTATTATATATCCGCTGGCTATGTCTCCATGGACGCGTTTTATATGGCAGGATATTATTACTATTTTTATTTTTTTTTTGCTCTGTTTTTAATTAAGTGGCATTTCTGCAAATGGTTTGTGATGACCATTGTTTGCCATTTCAAGTCGTCATTTTGTACTTAATGCCTTGACCAACAAGGATTTCGGAGGATGAAAGAGTTTTGGATGATGAAAATGAAGGCAAAAGGATTAAGTCCGAATCAAGTGCAAAAATCAGCATAAGTTGTGCTTAGAGTGCAAATAGAAATGAGGCATTAGGCCGTGTAAAATGTGCGGTGAGCAAATGTTTGCTGAAAAAATATTTTATAAACTTTTATTGTGGACAAACACTCATCAGAAGGACATTTTCATAGTTTCCAACTAGTAAAGGGATAATTTTTAATTTTTTGTTCTTCTTCTTTGCCAAGTTCCATTGTAGTGCTGGAGTGGAGGAGAATATTATCGTTCAGTTATTTTCCGTACAATTTGGAAGCCTCAACGTCATTCTGAAATGTCCAACACACGCATCCACACACAAGCAACACAACACACTACTTAACAACCGAACATGTTCTTAGTGTAAGGAAAATGCTTCGTTGCAGCTGTTCTGGCGCACTGCAACTACTGCAAGTGAAGGCGAACGTCAGAGTTGGAAGTTATCAACGACATGCCATGAGGATTATCGTTGTCACAACAGCGACAATCTGGAGAATAGCTTGGGTCTTCGCAGCAACAACAACCACAATGGGAATAAGAACTAGAAAATCACCGTGGAATGCGGTATGACGTTAAGAGTTGCAGTTGGACGATGCTATGACATGATTTGTACGGTTATAAAGGAGGGAGTAAATGGCGAAATATGTGCGAGGCTTGTAGAATTTGTACATATATGACAATACTTTTGTGTACCTGACAAATTGAGAAAGTCATTGTAAAGAAAAAAGTCCTAACAACAAAAGTTTAGTAAAAAGAAGAAGATAATATGTCGTTCCTATGAAAGTCTTAAGGAATTTAATATCGATGGTGCACTAATCTTCATTAAATTTCTAGCCCAAACCATTTGTTCATCAACAGGATGAGCCATCTTCCACCTCATGAGTATTAGGATAATATCCTGCTTCCTTTTAACTAGTTTATTTCTTGGGTTGGCCACACCAGCCATTGTTTGTCTCTGATATATTAGAAATGTTATATCAGCGACAAACAAGATTGCTGCAATAAAATTTCGACAAGTGGACAACAAATGATAAAAATAAAAGACAAAAAATATAATAAGAACATCCGAAGGGACAACCTAAAGCCAGAAGGAGACTAGTTTGCCGTTTAAGTGGTGGTGAAATGAGCGACAACACAGCACAGAAAAGGGCAATTTCAGCAAATGCTGTATGTAATTATGTGCGCCAACAAATCGATTTCGGTGCTCAGTTTCTTCTTCTTATAAATTTATCTGATATTTCTTTTGCGGACCGGGCAGCTGGTTTTTGTTCATTCTCAGAGCCATTTATTTGCCTGTTTCATTACTTTCGTTGATACTTTGGACTGTCAGAAGTGCTTATGCCTTGGCATTTTAGTTTATTGTCAAATTGGAAATTCCTTTGGAAGCGTTAAATTGTCATGAAATGGTTCTTATGTTTACGGTTTTCTTTTTTGTCTACTGTCCATTGTTGACCAAAATTAATGATGTCTGTCCACACCAGACGACCCCAAACAACGTTTGCTGATGAATTGTCAGTGGTGGTGCGAAACTTGTAACTGACAGTGAGTTGTTGTTGTCATTGTCATTGGAAGTTGTAGTTGTGAAAAGCGATTTTGAATTACTGTCCTGGACTTTGAAGTGGGTGTGGTTAAGCTGGAAATGATTTTGGTAATAACTCAACTCGAATTTTGATATATGAAAATGCAAATGTGAATTGGGGAATTGTCCACAAAAGGAGGAGGAAATATTTTTTAAAGTAGATTTGGGTTTTCGAAAGGCTCTAGCTGTAATAGGCAGACCCATAACATGTAAAAATGTTCCTAAAGTAAATAAATTTCAGTTGCTAAATTCAAAAATTCATTCATCAAATATTCACTACAATTTTATCAAATTTTCTTGGTACCTCTGTTTTGCAATCACCTTATTTCAGCTTATCAATCAATATTTTACATCCACAGATATTTACACCACAAAAAAACAAACTTTTATACCATCAAAGAGGAAACTGCTGGGCATAAAATTACATTAGAAAAGTTTGCCAGACGCAGCTGCTGAAAAATTTCCAATCGACTTTTTTGTGTATGTGAAGATTTTGCCATGATAAAATAAAATCTCGCAAAATCATTTCTTTAAAAGTTCTACGAAATGTACCGCGTAGAAGAAGTTGCAATGTCACTTGTTTCGCTCGACACACACCCACACACACACACATACCACATGATACAACTGCAATGGATGAACTGCGCCTCGAGGAGAAACCCATAACCTAACAACTTCCCGCACAGAATGGGGCACACACAGACACACGCACACGACACTACGCGCGACGTTGCATGCTGATCAGGTTCATAAACTGAGCAAGTAAACTTTGCAGTCAGCAGATAGAGACAATTTTTTTTGTTGCATAGAATTTTTAGGAACTTGCGTTTCGTTACGGCTCGCATGTTGCACATGGCAATGACACACAGCAAAATGGCCGTTGACAAAAATGCATTTTTAAAGTTCTTCGAATAGACACAATGCAATTCATGTGTGTGTGTGTGTGTGTGTTGGAGGTACAATAAATGGTCAGCAAGGCAATAGACAGGGAACAAGAACATTTGCAATGTGCCAACAGCAACAAAAAGGAAGCATGCAAAAAAGTAATGGGACTAACAAAGTTTTGGCACACATGCGAATTAAACGAAACGGAACTGAAGTTTTAAAAAATATTGCTCATAGGAAAATGTTTATGAAGGGGAACGTTCGAGTCAACGAACTACAAAAGAAAATAAAGGAATTAAACGAATGAGGCCTATATAAAACCGTCTCATGGTGGAACATAATTGGCAACGAAGCCTGTTCATTTGTGTACCGTTCCACTCAAAGATGTCCGTCAGTATCAACATCGAGTAAAAAATACAAATTATACCCTACAAATGCAAGGTAGTTCCTTCAAGTTCAAGTTCATAACACACTGACAGGGAGGCACTGGCGAATTTAAGCCAAACGCAAAACTTAAGTAAATACTTTCTCAAAACTAACTTCAATAACATCTTCCATCTCAATGTCATGGCCCGAAATGATGATAGAAAACGCTTCACTGCAAACGCTGAGACGTGCCAAATTACTGGAAACGCCAACCACAAACACCAAACACGAGAGCAGCTGTTACCTCTGGAAATTAGCCATGATTGAACATTGAACGAATACAACCAGCCAACCCGCCAGCCAGCCAGCCCACCAACCACCAGCAGCATTTTAATGTAATGATTAGAATCCAATATAAAATCAATTATGTTTCATAGCACGTGCCAATAATTTCGCATCACCAATGCCAATCCCACAGTTTCGACTATAAAAGACTTTGTCTTGCCTAAGCAGCGGCTCTACCATTATCTAAGCACAATGATGTTAGTATTTTTAGTATTGCTCGCTTCTGCTTGCCAGCATATACGCCAAGTTAGTGCAGCCAGTCCTCGTCAGAGCTCAGCATTTGGTTATACCAACTTTGAGTTCTGGAACGGGGATCATGGTTTTCTCGACGATTGGCGTAGGAAGTGTGCCAAATATAATAACTCCAACGAAATGGCCGTGCAAACGCGCATCACGGGCGGTAATTTAGCAGAGGCGAATATGTTTCCCTACCAAGTGGGTCTGTTGCTGTTGCAAGCGCCCAAAGTTTACCAGTGCGGTGGAGCTTTGATATCGCAGCAGTTTGTGCTGACGGCAGCTCACTGCCTTTACAGGTGAGCGAAATTACCGAATGAATTGAATGACATTTTAAATACATATCTTTCCTAACAGATCCACTCTGGGCAAGGTCTTCCTGGGCTCTACGGAATTCGCTAATCCCGAGAAGTCAGCAGCCGTTTACAATGTGACCTACCAGGATTTCTATATCTACGAAAAATATCGCCCCAATAGCGGATTCAACGACATTGCTCTGATTTATCTCCACCAGTCTGTTCCAATGTCGGCAGCAGTACAGACTATACCGCTAGCACGCAGCTTTATGACGCAGGCTCTGCTCGAGGGTGAAACTGTTACAGTTTCTGGTTGGGGCATGACAAGCGACACTATGGACAACACGAATTTGCTGCTGAACTATGTGGATGCTGCCGTGTTGCCGCATCAGCAATGCGCTTGCTATTATCTGCCGGGATTGGTGAAGAGCCAGAAACATATTTGTACTGATGGCTCAGGTGGGCGTGGCAGTTGCGATGGAGACTCTGGCGGTCCGTTGACTTTTTACTACAAGAATGTCAACTATTTGGTGGGCTTGACTTCGTTTGGCAGTGCGGGCGGTTGCGAAATTGGATTTCCATCGGTGTACACGCGCATCACTTCGTTTTTGGGTTGGATCTCATGGAAGACGGGCATTAGAACGTCTTAGGTGTTCTAAGCAAATTATTCAAATAAAATTGGTATCAATTGTAAAAATCTTTGTACTTTAATCACACTTTCCATTATCTTCAAATGCAAGGCAATACCAATCGATAGCAACGATGAAACAAAATTCAAGATTATTCATACATACATCCTCCACATGCTTTAACCTTTTGCTTTCTCGCTCACCATCAGCGCCCTCACGAAAAAAACAGTGGAATTTTTCAATAAATATCAAAAGCAATAACTTGGAATATTGACAAAGGTCTACTCTGTTTACACAAAACAGTGAATATGTATGAGCAGCAGTAGCCGAATGCCAACCGAAAATACCACACCACAGCGCATCCTACGAGTCTCCTTCTTCGTCTTCTACTTCCATGCATTCGAATGTTCTCTTCACCCGCTCCCCACCCACAAATGCCAATATTGGTTTTGCCGCTTTTGCACAAATCGGAAATCTAGTAGCAGAAAAGTTCCTCCGCCAGCCAAGGGACATCAACTTTTATGCGAAAGGATCAACTGAGCCATTATTAGAAAGGATGCCAGGGATAGATTTCTCGTATTAAGTCTAAGAACGAGTTTGTGCCCAATAGGAAAGCAAAAAAAAAACCAAAAATTCCAAATTCGCCATTTGAATAGATATTGACAAAATTACAGGCGGAACACAGGAAGTGAAGTGTTGTGTTTCTGTGTGTGTGTGTGTGTGTGTGCGTTTGTGTTTGAATGTCCTTTTCACTGCTGCTCCTTCTTGTATACAAATAAAAATTCTTCGCATTCAAATCCTTTTCATTGGCATAAAGCCGAAATAAAATTGTATTCGGTGCGGTTCGCATTGACAATTGGATTTTTGCGCTTTTGCATTCGCATTGAAACGCGAAATTGAAGGATTTACTTCCACTGACAAAAAGGATATTTTGCAAATAATAATTTTATGCTCTGTACGTGTAAGTGTGTGTGTGTGTGTGTGACTGCGTGTGTATTTCAGCCAAACACAAAAGCACTATTGCCTGACGCATTGGCTCATGCAAAATGAGGGATTTTCTGTGGAAAATCAAACAAAGTAGCACAGAGAAATATGCTGGATATGAATGCCCCTTTTCATGGAATTCAAAGATTCCCAACGATATTGCTTTGAGTGCCATGGCCAATATTGAAACTTTTCGCTTTTGCATATTTCGGTGGAAATTTATTGGATTTTCTCGATTTTGCCTGTGCTGCAGCATAGTTTTAGGCAGTTGCCAGTACACCCCTTACACAAATGAATTAATAACTGTCGTTGCAGTGGGCTTATAGTGGCGGGAAGATATTTGATATTAAAAAAATAACCGAGAAATGTCTCACTGGTATAAGAGTTTTGTATAAATCGCATTAGTATTTGAAGACAGAAATAAAATATTAAATTTGACTTAACATTGAAGCAATTTAAAGTAATCGAATCTCTCCCTACTCAAAGGTATATTTTATATTGGCCAAATTCCCGCAGCCATTGAACAAATATTTATACAAATAGCTTATTTCCCGTTCAAAGTATCAATTTCCATTTGATATGATATGTATGTGTGAGCGACAGCCAAGAATTTCATCAAGTTATAAAAATATTATCCCATAAGCACGAACATTGTCGTCGTCGTTGTTGTTGTTGTAGTGCATATCCTTTTGCCAAGTCTCTATTGTCATTGTGTGTTTTCTTCGTCTTGTGTGTGCGTATTTTCTGCTTGACTGAGAGCCCAGTAGGCGCAATAAGCTTTGTTCTTTTCAAAAAGAAATAATTCATCAATTTTGGAAAGAAATATTATATTCGAAAGGATTTGCCATATTGCATCATAGCGATGTCCATCTTTAAAAATTGAAAACAATGCAATCAATCAAACCATGTAATTGCTTTGCCTTTCAGTCACTTGCTTATTCAATTAGTCACCGCTTGGCTTTCAAAATATATCAATTTATTGAAACAACAACAGTATTTTAGCCACAAAACCATCCTAAACAGCCTTAAATTTAATATCTAACCGCCAATACCAATCAGCTTAATTATCGGTTTTGGCATGATAATTAATTATGTTAATCCAGCAAACACGCAACTTGCCAGTGAAGCCAGTTGCCAGTTGCCAGTTGTGAGTTGCGAGTTCGATTTCAATGTCTGCCAATGCCACTGACAGTCTCCTACCACTCGCTGGGTGCGGCCGTACGAGAAGTTAATCCTTCGATTTATGATGTCGCTGATGTTGGTAAAAACGAAATCCAAAAATAGCCCAGAGTTGTGCAAAAATAATTTTATTAATTAGCTGAAGTTGAGTAAAGTCAAATGCGTCCGCATAAATCGAATTGGCAATTGTGGAAATGAGAGCATATAAATATTCGAATAAATAGGAAGCGGAATTGAAATTAACCCAGTGTGGGTGTATGGGAAATTAAAGTATTTTTGAAATTGCTTGACCTGCAATATTTCTTTATTTTCCTTTATCCAATTTCCCTTGACTTTTGTTCTGTAATAGTTTGAGTGATGTTTTGTAATTAGCGCACATACACATACTCACACAGATACATTCACACATGCACTTGAATATTGCTTGAAGTGAATTGCTGTTGTTGTCACTTTCTTGACAACATATCAAAGTTCGCTTTTAACGCACACACACACACACACATACTTTGCCTTTGTCTGCAGTCCTTTCTTCCGACGTACTTTCTTAACTTCCTTCCGCTGTCTGTCAAGTGGCAACAAACTCAACCACTCACTTACATACATCTCAAACACTCACACATTCGCCTAGAAAACAACTCATCTACATTGACTTTCAGTGTTTCATTTTTTGTTTTTTTTTTATATGTGTTTGTGTGCTTGTGTGCTTGTGTGCTTGTGGTGGTTATAATGACTTCTTTTTCGCCTCAACAGTGCTTTTGGCATATCACATTATTGCTGGTAACGAGATAATTGTATAATGAAATCCAAACAACACTTGGCTTCTCCTTTTTTTTCGGTGCGATGCCATTCTTGGATATTTCATTCTTAATTTCTTTGTTGTAGCCATTGTTGTTGTTGATGTATTTTCATACCCTACACCTTATTGAAGTAGGGATATATTCAGTTTGGTCGGCCAGTAGATAACACTTAGAAGAAGACATGAAAGGTAGATTTTATATATTCGAGATCAGCATCACCTCCTGAGTCCTCGTTATTAACTTTAGAAACTTTTGAAAGAGCTCCAAGTAACCTTGGTAGTCTAAACTATGGATTTATCTTTATAGGCCCTAAAAGTAGTAATGGAAATGGGCGGAATCGGTAAACTACCACGCCTACCTCCCATATAAAAAATTTGTGTTTGTAACCCAATTTCGCTGAAATAGTACCACACTTGGTAAATGGACTTTTTCGAAGTCGCTAATTTCGAATTTCATGTTAAAATTTCCAATTTCTGAAAAGGAGACCTAAATTCGAAGATTTCATCGAAATTGTATGCAATTTGATATAGGAAAGTTTTTGCTCCAGTAGGTGTAGGGAATAAATAAGTCGTCTATGACCGCCTGAAACTTTCTTACTTTTTTTTTATTATTTTAGTTTGACTCCTAGCATTAGCCTGTTTTTGGGATTGAGTGGAATGCATCGTTGTCGTTGTTGTCTTTTGGTTGAAGTGGCTTGTCATGGTCTGGAGGATGCTTTGATTTTCTCTCTTTTTTTCGGTTCGTGCCTTGTTCTTACTTGACAGCTACTTGATTGACAGAATGAGTTAAGTGCTTTCGGTGGTAGTTGATGGCGTGAGGGTAGAAATGTACATTAGGCGAATGAGGTGAAGGCTGATGGTTTAATTTATAGTGAACGAATTCTGTAATAAACGAAATTAACGAAACGGAAAAAAAAGGCAAGGCGTATAAGTGATTTGAAAAAAATGCCTTCAAACGAGATTCATTTTCTTGAAAGATCTAAATATTTTTCAGTGCAAAAAACATAAATGTATAAATTTTTATTCAAATTTTAAAAATTGTTTTAGGAATTCGCTGAATTTTATTTTTAATTTGAGAATGTAATTCAATTCGCAAGAAATCAATTGCATGTGCATATCAAAAGAATTTTCCAAAAATATTATACGAATTCGAATGCTTTTTCCCTTACCTGAAAGTGCACTGCCACCGTTACCAATTTAATCGAAATTTATTTACATCAGAAATTAATGAATTCCGAACATTGAATTTCGCTCGCAGCGTTGTAAATGCAATAACAACAAAATCCACAGCAAGAACAAGGTGCAATACATATCCTTTGCATATGCACAAACCATATTGCATGCCATGAATATGAATAGCAACAGCAACAGCAACAACAACAACAACCAAATCAGAACAGCTCTTAGTGCAATGCTGTTTGCTGTTTGCGTACATGTGTTTGAGGTTTCCTGTTTTTTTTTTTTTTGTTACTTTTTAAAAATATTTTCCCCGAAAGCAGTATGCTAAAGTAACAAAACGCAAAAGCAGGACATACGGACGGACACCGGCACTCTCGGCATGGTTGATAAATGTTTACATTGCGGAAATTTATGACAAAAACTTGTATTTTGTGGCCGAAGATATGACAAAATGCATTTTCAAAAATAACAACAAAATGTTAAGGAGCAGCCAAACGAAAAATATATAAAATTCTGTACAGCAAATGTTACTCATACGCTGCAGCGATTTTCAATTTCGAACCAAAGTTCTTCCACCACAAGAACCACAAGATGAATGGCATACTTGTCGCTTTAGTATGTAAATTGTTGATAGATGTTGCACAACAAATACATATACATACTAGCAGCATTCACTCAAATGCAGTGCAAATAAAACAAAAGAGCATTGCCACAATCAACGATTTGATTGAAAATATTCTCAACTTTTATTCATATGTAAGAGTGCCACACACGCGCGCGCTCTGTGTGCTGTGTGTGTGTGTGTGTGTGCAAAAAGTTTTTACAACTTTTCAACTTCATTGCACGAGGTTTTTGAGGTCAACCAAACACTCGAATCGGGTCCATGAAAATGTTTTAAAAATTCCTCGCCACACAATGTCATTTTGTGGTTCTTGCTGGCAGACTACATTGCTCGGTTGCTTGCAACTCAGTGGCATTTGTCTACTTCTATCTTAAGGGCAATAATTGAAATATCGCTGTCAATGCAAATGTATTGTGTGCCACATTTTTATTTGCCAGTGGTGATATCGCATTTGTTTTCGTATGCACATATATTGGCATATGTGTAGATAAGCTTACATGCATGATTTCAGTTCAGTTCAGTGTTCCACAGTGAATGGAATTTATTGCTGCTGCGATAAAATACATACATGAGGAATTTAAATTTTGCAAAATCGAATTGAGGTCAGCGAGATTGCAGTGAAATATTATTTAAAATTGAAACCGACCGAATGCAAATATTTTTTTATGAAAGCTTACCCAGTTTGATATTCCACAAAATAAATATTAAAAAATTCTGAATTCATATTGTTAGTTAACGGATTGTTTAAGATATGCCCATGAACTTAATCGTATGAAATCTCTCCCGAATGGACTGCTTCACCAATTTATTTTGTAATATTTTGCCTTTCTTTCTATACCCTTTTTTTCGAATGTTCATACCGCCTCTGAGTTTTTTTTTGTATCCTACCACTGTTCCAACAACAATAAAAATAAAGAAAGCCCAGCGAAACGCTTAACAAGTGAAGCTTTTTTGTTTTGTTCCTTCAAGCTTTATATGCAGTTGAATGTTTTCTTTTAAGCCTTGCCATTGTCATTAACTTGCCGCTTGTTGTTGCACGTTTATGTCGCATGCGTCGCCCTCATTGCAGCTGCTACGCCAAACAAAGGACCTCCCCAGCGTGGATTCTCTGGTGGAGGCGACCAGAAACATTCACAATAAGTGGCATTTACGCAGCAGGTTGTCACTGTGTGGCCGCGTGTGACTTTTTTCAGTATTTTTCCTGTTGTTGTTGTTGTTGGTATTGTTCATGTTGTTTTATTTATGTTGCATAAATTACGCTTTACTTTCAAAGTTTTATTTGCTAGACAATTTAGGTTGTGGGTATTGTATTCAAAAAAATCTGTAAACAAATTTTAAACTTTTGCCATTTGCTCGAACATTTTTCTAGCAATTTTTTTCCCTTCTTTTGCGTTTGTTGGTTAATAGCACGCGTGGTTACGATATTTTCTTTGGCAACATATTTTTTCTCATTTTTTTCCCTTGCCATGTTGCTCTACTTTATAATGAATTTTAATGGAAATTTATGCCCTATTCACATGCCTCGAAAACAAAACCAAAAAAAAAAACAGTTTGAAACTTTTTGTTTTATTTTTGGAATTTTTCCACCAGCCTTTCCGCCCTTCAATTTTATTGTAATTTAAATATGGCAAAAGGCAACAAAAAAAATCTTTCGTGTGTAGCAGCTGTTAAAGTGTTGGTATCATTTAACACACACACACACACACACACACACATATCTATATAGAAATGTACAACTGTTGTGTTTATTGTCAAATTTGAATTTGGCGCGCACGCGGGCGTTCTTCACGTCCTCACGCCCTCATTTGGGTTCATTGAAATTCATTTGCGTGTAAATGGCACCGAAATGAATTCCGTAGTTAAATGTACACACATTCTTTGGTAGTAATACAGAACAAAAGAGAAGCTAAGCAAAACAAAAAACAAAAAAAAACAAACAAAACTCACATACACACACGTACAAACACAGTAGGTAAGTTATGTGCATTTAATTAAATTATTTTTAACAAAATTCTCGTGTGTTCGCGTGTTGGTGAGAGCGCATTGAAGTGATTTGTAAAGCACAGGGTAGCGTATGCGCAACATTTAATTGCTGGTTCATGTTTTCGCTGAGCTTTCGCTTGAACCATTGCACTCTCCTGGGTTGAATGAAGTTTAAAATTAATGAGAAAAGCTGATATGATTGAGCACTGAATACTTACCGATATCAAGCAGCATTTGATGAGCAAATTCATTCAAGACTAATCCCATCAGTCCGAGTTCTCGCAATAACTATGCGTTTATCCAGAGAGGCTTGCCCGTCTTATGTGGCAACAATGTTCCGTGATAGTTCGTTCTTCAGTCGTACAAACAATTCAAATTCGGAACAATCTCCCTGCGAAAGTTACTGCCAAGCGATTACAGCATTTCCAAAGATCCACCACTATTATTCACTCTTGCCTCCCGTCCCACTAATCTATCATCCTCTCTCGGGCAACAACAAGCACCAAATGTTACTTAGATTTAAAATTAAAATTTCATTTTTAATTGTTCTCAATAAAGTCACTTAAGATTTCAGATGCAATCATATCGAACTTAAGTTATTTTAAACTTATTTCTACTCACTGGAAACTTTACGAAATTCTGCATATATTCCAAAACAAGACAACAACAACTGCCACATTCAACAAGAATTACAACAGCAACTACTATAATTACAATAACAACAATTACTCTTAGAATATGTTCGGCACATACATTGCATGCATTGAGTATTGCGAACTATTCATCGAAGAAATGCGTATAAATTTTAATTGAAAATTTGCGTTGATTTCCATGAATTTACAACAGAATGTTGCTGAAAATGTATTTAAATTGTATTCAGTCTGAGTGTGGGGAAGTGTGCGTGTGCCTGTGTATGTAGTGTGTTTGGCATTTGATTTTGTAATTCCAAGCACAGCAGCTGTAATACCCAAACAATAACAAACAAGGTTCAATGAATCGAGACAATAATTGCCAAAATAAGTCAGACTGGCTGGCAATAGGTGGGAGCGTTTCACAAGGCATAACTGGCAAAAACAATTTCAGAAATGTGTTCATATAAAACTTTACATTTCAATGCAATTAATCGATGACAGACAGAAGAAGAAAAACAACGCCAGACATAATCCTCCCACAGAAAGGATTCGCCGCCATGCAAATGATTTCGGTTGCACCCAAAGTGGCGAAATTTTATTTTGAAGCTTCCATTTAATTTCTATGCTGCCTTTGTTGCCTTGGAATACGGTTTTTGTGCGCGAAAGTGAATGGAATATTTTTGATAGCAAGTAGGATCTACTTGAACATGCTTGTAGCTTTCAATCGATTTCATTTGGTATATTAAATCTCGCAGTGATTAGCAACAAAGTTGAATGTTTTTACAACCGCTTCTTTAATATTTATTCCCTTTTCACTACAATGCGTTTTTACTACCCATTTTTCTGTGCATTTCATATTTTTGCATTTACTCCTTCCGTTTCCTTCCTTCGGGTTGTAAATGACACCCAGGCAGTACATCATTTGCATGCGGCAACACTTTTGACTAAATGAAGTTGTTATTCATGGGGGCAGGGCCATGCCGCAACTGTGTGTGTTGCTCACGGAAGTCTTGTAATTATTTCGTCATTAGTGGAGCTCAGAGAACTTTGTTACAACCAACAGAAAGTACTTTAGCAGTTTTATTAAGAAGAAATAAAAAGGAGGAAAACATTAAAATGTTGCAAGTTGGAGGGAAAAAGGAAAAAAAGAAAATTATACAAATGACCTTATGACGAGGAAAACGTATTACAAAAAACAGTTACATGAAACTTTTAACACATATAAAAATACAAAAAAAAACACATGATATCCACAGTAAGTGCTTTTGACGTTCCGGAAGTTGTTTCGCATTCAAGCGACCGCATCTCCATTCATAATTGAGCCAATACCCGAAATCGCAGAACAAATGCACTTGCATCAACGCAGCGGCAATGGCAAACATACAAGTACAACAAAAACAATAACCTCGGCAAAAGGAACAAAAGCACTGCAGCCAACAACATCAAAGAAATCGTTTGTGGGGCGCGCGGTTTTCAAAAGCCACACCGACAGCAACTTTAACAACAAGAACACCAGCAAAAGCGAACCACTTTGACGACGCAGCAAGCACGGTCTGCTGCAAATTGGCTTCACTTTTTGTCGATGAGCGCGTTGCCAACTTGGCTTTGGGATGCAATTTTGACTTGCCATCAACAAAAAAGAAGAAAAAACCAGTAGCAGCAATAAAAAATTTAAAAAAAAAAGAAAAATTATTAAACCAAAAGAAGAGAAGAAGTCATAAAGTGAAGGCCCGCAGAGGCCCCTCTTTTCCACATAAAAAAAACATAAAAGTGGTAAATGAAGAGAAGATAACAACAATTTGAAAAAGAATCCAACGAATCGTACAAATTTTGAGTTCAACTAAACTGCTTTGAGTAGTATATGAATATGGATTGGTCTTGCATTAGCAATAATGGACTTGTAACTTCTTTAATTTATTAACCATTCCTGCTGCAAAATATATTTACTACAAGCATATAGTGACATTAGCTGTCGTTCTTGAAAATGTTACTTATACGCCCAGATGTCCATCACTGGCCAACTCAATACAGCAAAGTACTGGAATATGATTGTGTTGAACATTATTTGCGTTTGCAGTTCTTGTTAACATTTCCAACAAGCATCATGTAATGTTCAGTAAAGTTGGCTTTTGTGTGAATATCAGCAAAAGGTACAATGGAACGAAAAAGAGTCCTATCCTACAAATTATTTTTAATAACATTTTCTACATACAAAGGAAAAGTGCAAAATGCAATTTCAACGGTTTTAAGAATTGACTCTCTAATAGAATCTGTTAGTCCCGATCAAGTCCGTTTTTTAGTGTATAACGGTGTAATAAATTAAATAAATAAAGAAAGAAAAAGCACTTGGAACCTTGGCCTTATGACTACATTTGATTAGGTTCAATGCAATTCTTTAATTTTAATTAGCCCTCCTATTTAATTACTTCGCCTCGAAAGACAAATTTTTGTTTATGAAACTATGAAAGAACGGACGGACTGACGTCAATATGTCTATAAAATAATTATTGTTGAAAGCTTATCAATATTAAAAAAATAATATTCCCACCATATGAAAAGATAAGATAAGTCAATATTTAAATACGTATAAATGCAATTCACGCTAGCCTAAAATTCGTAGATAATTGACCTGAATTTTTTTTTTATCATTTTTTGATCCCTCAAATTTTTTAACATTTTCTCAATTTAACTCACTTAAGTCTATTTTTCTATGATGAATCTTCCCACACAAAATAATCTAATATTGTACCAAAAAGAAACGAAATTAAGGGAATAAAACAAAAAGAGAAGAAACGAAACGAAACGAAAATCATATTCATTTGGAGCAAGTTGAATCTGGAAAATTGAAATCAAATCACTTTACGTGACGCGCATACAAACCAACTCAACAAACACAAATGCGAAGACATTAGCACATAAAAACAATTCAACCAAGCCCACCCGTCTCTGCCTTTGCTTTACACACCAGGTCTCACCCAAGGTGCTGCCACCAACTACACACCAACTATCTATCCATGGAAGTGTAAGTGAGTGTATGATTGTGTGTTCATGTGAGTGAGTGCGTATACGTATTTGTTCCTTTGTTTGCGTGCGTGTGTGTGTGTGTGTGTGTGTGGGCGAGGAGTCATAAATGTTGAGGACAATGTTGTAAGTGAATTCGTGCATGGCTTAAATAGTTTTCCTTGTAGTTCAGAACGAGAAATGTTAGCGGAGCTGAGTAGCATTTTCACACGCACCTGCTTTGATGACATGTGCAGTTGTCTGAATGGTGTTCGTGCTCGTGTGTGTGACATCATCCTGGAAGTCATCATCAATATTTTGATGAAATCGTACAAAGTTTTTTTTTTTTCTTGATGACATATTGACAAAGTTTTTGGCTCAAATTAGAAAAGGAAGTCACTGCAATTGATTAGGAAATTTCGGCAACAGATTTGCCTTTATGTCACGTGAATTTAGCTCTTGAGTGCAAAGGGAAATTCCTCCGATTCAAATCATCGCCCATCATTGATGGGCACTTGGATAAGGAAGAACCTCTTCAGAGCCCTGATAAGGCGAGTGCTGAACTCTTTTGCACTATCACAAGTACGTAATTTCCTGACTGACACTTCGAGTTCTTTGAATTATTTTTATACAACCTGTAAAAGCCTCTAATCACAGCCTTTGAACGTCTAAAAATATTCTATTTCGAGGGGTTTTGGACATTGGCGATATCTCAAAAATCGATAAGAATTCAGAGCTTATAGAATTCCTTATCAGCCTGCAGTCGGCGTCCGTCCAACGATATGCAGAATTAAAACACTAAAAGGCTTTGGCCGAGGTAATCACGTTCCTTTCATATGGATCGAAATTTCAGCTAGGGAAAATCCTATGTTTGTTTTCTTTTGATTTCTTTTGTTTTGTTTTGTTTCGATAACAAACAGAAGTGCGATTGTCGCCTATAAAAGGCTACCATTGCGGCCAATCCGATGTCAGTTGTTCAAGCATTTGCTGAACTTGTACACACACAAAAAAAAGGAATCATGAAATTGCTCGTTGTTTTCGCCTTGGCTTTGGCCACCGCCTCCGCTGGCTTTGTTGTCCCACGCGACACACCAATTCACCCACGTGACTTGCCTGTGGCCGCTGTGCTCGAGGGCCGTATCACCAATGGCAAGGATGCCGCCGAGGGTCAATTCCCCTATCAGATCGGACTCAGCTTCTCCAGCTCCAGTGGTGGTTGGTGGTGCGGTGGCTCCTTGATCGGTGAATCCTGGGTCTTGACTGCCGCTCACTGCACCAGCGGGTGAGTTCATTCAATATAAAAACTATGCACATTCAATACAATTGCAATGCTTTCTTCTTTAGTGCCGCCTCCGCTACCGTCTATGTGGGCGCCACTGCTCGCACCAGCCCCAAAGTGACATACACTGTTGCCAGCAGCAGCTTCGTTCAGCACAAGAGCTACAACTCCATCATCCTGAGCAACGACATCTCCCTGATCAAGATCCCATCCGTGGCCTTCACCACCTACATTAAGAAAATCGACTTGCCCAAGATTGCCTCCACCTACTCGACCTACTCTGGCCAAGATGCCATCGCTTCCGGCTGGGGCTTGATCAGCGATTCTGCCACCGCTGTCCACTCGAAATTGCAATACGCCACCATGAAGGTGATCGATAACAGTGTTTGCGCTGCCACCTATGGTTCCATCGTTATTGGCTCCAAGACCATCTGCACTGCCACGCCCAGCGGAACCTCTACTTGCAGCGGAGACTCTGGCGGCCCACTGGCTTTGTCATCGGCTGGCGTACTCATCGGTGTTACGTCCTTCGTGTCCTCGGCCGGTTGCCAATCTGGCGCCCCAGCTGGCTTCGTTCGCGTTACCAGCTACTTGGACTGGATCAAGGACAACACTGGCATTTCCTATTAAGCACTTGACATCGAAATAGAGAACAATTAAATGAATTGAGCATGAAAAGTTATATTTCAAATTTGTATTCAATTATTTTTTTAATCTGAGACTTGGGGAGTAAACAAGGATTATCGTTGAGGTTGCACTATCCCACTGAGTTGAGTCTGACTTAAATTGTCCAAAGTGGCCCAAATGACCAAAAATCGATTTCAATATTCATCATCTTCTTATGATCTCCTCGACCACACAATCTATATGAGCGACCCAAAATATCATAAACATGGCAAATCTTTAATGTTTCCGTTTCGCCAGAGTTTTCAATTTAAAAAAAGATCTCGTCAAAATCGATTTACTATTGTATAATGTGAGCTGATGTGGATTATCACAAGAAATGGCTTTTAAAAAAATTTAGTCGGTAGACTAAATTTCTATGAAAAATTGGCTGTAAGTAGTCAGTCTCGGGTCCATTATTCTGAATTAGCACTAAAATCGAACTTTTTAAACTGACGGCCGCCGTTTTTGTGGTGGGGTGGTAAAGACCGTTTTAGAAAAAAGTTAAAATTTAATTTTTTTAAAATAAAAAACCGCTCAAAATAAAGTAAAAAAATTCGAATTTTTCCAAAAAAAACTAGTTTAATAGGACAAATATAAACCGGAAATACCCCGACTTGGACAAAACAATTTTAAAGTAGAGTAAGAAAAAATGGCTGGCAATTTGATAGCCTGACGTCATCAGGGGAAATATTGTTGGCCACAGTTATGGCTAAAATACCAAAATTTTAGGTGTTAGTGGTTTCTAAAACCTTAACCCTCCTCACTATCAGCAAACAGTGTGTTAAGAAATAAATAGTAAACGATAATTTTATAAAATTTTAGCTTTATTCAGTAGTTGAGACGGACGCTTTATTTAGTAAGAAATGCCGGTTTTCTCCTTGACCCAGCCCAAGTAGCTGGTAACGCGAACGAATCCAGCTGGAGCGCCAGACTTGCAACCGGCCGAAGACACAAAGGAGGTAACACCGATCAGCACTTTGTTCGATTCCAAAGCCAATGGGCCGCCGGAGTCACCTTGGCAGGTGGAGGTACCGCTGGGAGTAGAAACGCAAATAGTGTTGCCAGTGACAACAGAAGAGCCATAGGTGGAAGCGCAAACGGCGTTGGTGATGACCGCCATGCGAGCATAGTTCAAGCTATTGGCAACGGCGGAGGCTGAAAGAGAAATACAAAAATAGTAAATGAATCAATATTTAAGGAAGACTAAATGACACTTACTATCGCTGGTGCGACCCCAACCAGAGGCGATGGCGTAGCTGCCAGCATAAGTGGAGTAGGAGGAAGCAACGGCGGGCAACTTAATGATCTGAATGTCGGAGCTGAGTGAAGTAGAGGGGATCTTGATCAATGAAATGTCGTTGGACAAAGTGGAGGCCTTGTAGCCGGTGTGCTGGTGGATGGCGCTGGCGGTAACGGTATGGGTAACCTTAGCCACGGTACGGGTGGTGCTTCCCAGGTAAACAGTAGCGGAGGTGACGCTGCACAGCAAAAACAATTAGTAATTAATTTTTAGTGTTTTTTCAATGTTTTAATATTAATAATTAAAATGTACAAACTTACCCATCGGTACAGTGAGCAGCAGTCAGGACCCAGGTGGCTCCGATCAGAGAACCACCGCACCAGAAGGAACCGGCACCGGTCTTCAGCGACAAACCAACTTGGTAGGGGAATTGTCCAGCGGACGCAGCCTGTCCATTAGTAATGCGTCCCTCGATGTCAGACTCGGCTTCGACAGCCAAATCACGTGGGTGAATTGGTGTGTCGAACACCGAGTAGGCGGAGGCCGAAGCCAAGGCCAAAGCGAAGCAAATAAAAACTTTCATGACGGCCGTTTAACAATTCAATAAACAACTGATCACACAATCGGGCGTTCGTAGGGTTTTTATAGTCTCGAAATCAAAGATAATTTAAACAACAAAAACCATTTTTTTTAGCATATCTATTGGCGAAATCATTGGAAGTTGGCTAAGCCTCTTATCAAAATACAGGAGATAGCGTATAAATCAAAAACAGTCAATCCTGATTAGACCAACAAAATAAAATAATTTACTTGCTAAAATAAATTTTAAATTAAAATTGGCTTTAATAAGATTATTTGAAAATATTTTTAATTGAACTGCGGACGATAAATTGCAGGCGCGTTTTTTAGTCAATTTAAAAATTTTTTAATTTAATTTAAAAAAAAATTAATGCTTATCATTTGATTTTTAATTATAATATTTGAAGATTACAATCGACGTTCTTCAACATTCAGTAAATTGAATTCGATGAATCACATGTACTTAATAAAAAAAACTCTGGTCTCTCAACTGTAGTACAAACCGGCAAAACCGTTTAAACTCAGATGGCCAAATTCAGTTATATTTGGTCGCTAATCGGTTTATTAAATTTCTCTTAAATTTAATTAGAAATAATCACGTAAACATAAAGAGTATATTTTCGATTCGCGTGAATTACGGTAGAACGTAGGAAAAAGTGTGCTTAAATGTCTGTTTAACATTGATTTGATGAGTTTTTTGCTCCATATCTTTTCATTAAACCAATTAAAAGTAGTAAATTTTAAGAAATGTTAGTGTATGGTATTTTATAAATCTAACACATCTAGTAGAATATCCAGTAATGCGGTAACTCTGTTGCAAAACAAATGAAGCTGCAGTTGTGGTGACAATAAGTATCGTGTGACGTCATGATATATAACTGTAAAACGGTTTAGTGCTTCATGGCGGTATCGTGGAATTCTTTGTATCTTGCGGTATAAGGGTTCATGTTTTAAGTTTTTGCTTCGAAATGAGAATAATTTAGAAAATAGACTCCCGGAAGCGCTTCTGGTGGCGAAATACGGTCAAAAAAAATAGATACTTCCAATTTGTATACTTTCCCATTGTAGAAAAGAGAAAATTGCCAGCTTTTTTGAATTTGCCGCTCTAAAATTCAAGCAGAGAGTAGTTTTCTACTCCAAAATAATAGAAACCCGGAAACCCTGAATTGCATTTGTGATGGGAACTAACGAGTGATTTCACCTATCGATAGTTAAAATTGAATGCAGTGTACTATCGAATAAATCGATAGACTTAGTTCAATAGTACCCATCACTATTCAAAATACAGGAGAAAAATATGGAAAACATTGTTTACGGAATTGCAAAAATTAATTTTCAATATTGTGAGGACGTATTAACAGAAAATCGGTAAATACATTTATAACACTAACGAGAGCGACAGCACAATAAACCAATTTAACATGAAAAAATCTGCAGTTTACCCACGCCAGCAGCAGCAAACCCATTTCAGTTTCAGATGGCTGGAAAAGAAGTTTTCGATACTGAAGAATTACCTGCCCAATTAAACAACACAAACGAAGTAGCAATTTCGGCGGACTTTAATCCAATAGAAGACGAATGCATTGATGATAGCGATTCTCCCAGCTGCTCCAAAAATGGCGCCGCTCGCTCCTCGGGACGCCGCCAAATGCCCTTTCGTGCCTCCAAGGAGAACTCACAGCTTAAGATCAAACGTCGATCCATTATGAAGCCCACAAAACGTAAAGAATGCAATTTTTCATCGCTACGTCCGGCGGACATTAAGAAAATCTACCTGTCCAAGAAAATGACCAACTTTCGTCCATCCAATCTGGAGACCATTTTCGAAGAACCACAGCTGCCCCAAAGTAACGATGGTGCCATAGAGGTGGACAGCGACAGCGGCAGTAGTCAAGTGCGCTTTATAGGCATCAAGAAGATACGGCGATCGCTGTCCTGTTCGGATGGACTGAATGTGGGCAAAACGCTGATGAAGCAGCGCCGTGCGAAAATCAAGAAAACCTTCGGCAGTCGTTTTGCTCTGAAGAAAATTTCGCTGGATGATTTTCTGGAGCGTTTAAAGAAGAACATCGACGAATGATAAGTGCGGTGAAGAGGTTGCTGGCGGATCGGTCGAAACCTTGCCAGCGACGGAAGTCAATGTAAAGACTGATTCAATGCAAACTCAACAGAATAGTTGAGGGATGATAAGGAATGTTGGGGGTGGGCATGTTGGATCAGAGGAGAAATTTAATAGTTGCCAACGCCGTTTAATAGTTGCTCCAGATCATTCGTTTTTCCTCTGAGCGTGTACTCGTGCTAATTTTAAGAATGGGAAACAATTTTTAATTTTACTTTCATAAGATTAGTTTAGGTCTATTTTGGACAAATACGCAAATTTATAAAAATTGATTTAACGAGCAGGTTCCAGAATTCGAGTGAAAGTGAAATTTAAGTGTTCTGAAACTGAATGTTCATATTTATCGTGAAACTATTTTCACTTTCATTTCACAAAATAGAAAAAAAAATTAAATTGAAAAGAAATTGGATTGGAAATTCCGAACATATCTGTATGTTCTGGTTGTGTGCTTAATCTGACAATCATTTCTTAAAGTTAAGTACAAGCCAAAGATAAAAGAAGACACTAACACTTAAAGCTAAACATTTAAACCTTTATAGACTTTATTTAGTAAATATTTTCTACATGCTAAAATGTAAGACTTTTCACGAATACACATTGAACTCTTGCCCATTTACAATTCATAACCCCCCAGTTTTCTTTTATTAGCAAATAAGACAATGGAAAATTTGCATTTAGTATTCTGCAATTAAGTCATGTTAAGCAATATAAAATATGAGATGCATTTGATCATAATTAAAGTTATAATATCATGTAAAACAACTTGTTGTTTCAATTTGATTTGCCGGTTTGTGTAGAAATCAGCGAGTGAACTATCTTCGGCAAGGCCAGAAAATAAAATAAAAAAAGTGCCAACCTTTTTCTGACAAGTTGTGTAATATTTTACTCATATAAACTTAATAATAAGGAAAATGGTCCTTTTATTGTTGTACACAAATTTTTAAGCAAATGGGAGACACGAAATTTGAGTCGTGGCCGATTCCGCCATATATACTTTTGTCTAGCCGAAATTTTTGATATTTTTGCTGTCGTAATTTTTGATATTTTTGCTGCCGAAATTTTTTAAAAATTTTGAGTATTATCGCATCGCACACTAGGTCATTAAGACTTCAGTATTTTGGTATCGAATAAATGACTGCATGGAGTCATGGAGATAGTGCAAAGATATGCAGGCGATCACGGTAAAAAATTTATAATTTTAACTCGCAACATTGCTTTCCTTCTTGTAGTCGAATCATTTGGAACTATTAATATCGAATAAAACGCATTTGTGCGCTAAGTAGATTATACGGATTTCAAATTTCTCAAATATTGTCTATTGTGAATAGCAATCCCACTTAACCTAAAAAAAGTTGCTCTTTGAAAACTTCCAGAAAAACACAAGCAAGTATTGAATTTCTGAAGAGTTCCTTTCTAGCCAAGACTACATGAATCCTACTAAACACGTTTTAACCAGAAGTCAGTCGAATTAGTTACATTAAAAATTAAATGGAATAACTGAAACAGTGAAGAGTGGAATATGCGAATTTTTGGACAAGATCCAGACCAACTCAACATAAATGAAGAGAAAGCCACTACCACTATTGCGATGACCAGTTTCTGTTTCAGCAAATGTTTTCCAATTCCATATTCAATAGAGTTCGCAGCGCCTCACTAATTCCGAAAGTATTTCCGTTAATTCGATTTTTTAAAATACCAAACAAATAAACAAACACGTTTTTACCAATTTCCTACAAAATTAAAAATTCTACAAATAGCAAGTAACGAAAAAAATATGATATATTGAACATTACAAATACAAGAAGAAACTACATACAACCAAGTGCTTCCTAAACAAAACAACAAAATAAGAAGAAGAAATTGCATGCAATTGCAAGTTTTGTTGTTTGCGAATGATAAAAGGAAAGCAAATGAGAGGTTTTCGGATACCTTAAAAATATTAATTAATAGAAAAATAACATGCATTAGACGATCCATTAAATAGTTGTTAATTTAATTGAAATTTTATTCATTAGTGGGAAGTGGGGGACGAAGAAACAGCGGCATTTGTGGTATAAGCATATTAATTACCAAGCCGAACTATGTGAGACTTGTGCACTTATGTACATTCTGTCATAAAGTAGTGTGTACTATTTTTGTTGGTCGGTATAATTGAGTAACCGTTAGGTTTTGTATTTTTTTGTACTTCATTTAACCACATTTTATAATTTATAAAGTTACGTTACTTTTAGTTTTCACAGTGGCCACATTTCCTGAACCCTTAACCCTAATCACCGATGTTTTTCCCACCGATCTGAGGCTTTCGATTCAACTAGAAGAGAAGATTTCACCCCTCAGGCATTTCCTCAAATTGTGGCAACGTTCTCATAATGCGGACGAGTTCACCCACTTCAGCCACCATGAAGCGTGTCAATAGCTAAGGTGAGCCAAAGCAAATCCACTCGATGGAAGATTCAAGAGTGTTACGTTTTAATTGCCACTTGGAAGAGAAATGCAAATCGAAATACTTTTAATTAATGAATGAAAATATATGAAAATTATCTCATTCCGCACTCAACCGCTACCGTTTCTCAATGGAAGCCACGGCTGCCAGCCGCACGAAGCATGCCACAGAAAAGCCGCAAACTCGATGATGCAATCGCAAATAGGCCTGTGCGCCTACCATTTAGACTGCCAAATGAAATGGAAAAGCCACACTCGCTCTTTCATATGCTTGCTCACAACAACAACAACAACAATTACAAATCAGCATAAGACAGTTCGGGAACAACAATTGAAATTGAAATTGAAGAAACATCGACTAAGTCGGCTAAAGTATGTAGGGCTCGCCATTCCTTCAGCACCATCACCACCACCACCGCCATCGATCAACACTCTTTTGGCATAGTGCAAAATATTTCCCACCCAACCAGCAGCTGCGCCATGGTGGCCATAATTTTATAAAATCATCGACGCGGCCTGAGCTCAACTCAGTAAGTAAGCGCGCGCGCGTGCGTCAAACCGGTAGCAGTCAAGCTTAGCCAAAGCCAAGGAAATTCGAAATACATTCATGTCGATGGTGAATCGTCTATTAGATAATGTGGTCAAAGCAATAAACACCTCTTCCAGTAGCAAAATGTGGATACGTTCGCGTGTTGTTGTTGCCATTATCGTTGGGGTACTGTTGCTCATGAATGCGATGGAATCCACCGAAGCAGCCAGCTGGAAACATGTGAAGCCCATGTATTTGGTCTCCATGCCCGCCGAGATGATATCATCATCGGAATCGTCGTCGTCGTCAGTGCACGTAGCTTCAGCGGAGGATGATGGGGAAGAGCCAATGGTTTTGAACCTGGAAACCGAGCCCATGGAGGACGAAATGCTGCCAGGCGTGTCCACAGCCATGGACAGGATTTTCGGGGGCAACGTAGCCCATCCGAATGGATTTCCGTATCAAGCGGGTTTCCTGCTGCAACGGCCGAAGGGTCTTTATTGGTGTGGTGGCTCCCTGATTTCCAAAGAGTTCGTCCTGACCGCAGCTCACTGTGTGGACATGTGGGTTTTGTGTGGACTGAAGTGCAATGTGCAAAAGTGAACATTTCTTTCTTTCTTTTGCTCTTAAGGGCTACTCGGGCCTTGGTATTCCTCGGAGCACATGAGATTAAGAATGCCAAGGAACATGGTCAAATACGTATGATGGTGAATCGCACAAATTTCCATATATTTCCCACATGGAATCATCGGCGATTGAAGGATGACATCGCCTTGGTGCGTCTGCCGCAAGCAATTACCTTCACAAGTGAGAGATGAAATGTGTTCGCTGTGGAGTCCTCTAAATTTTGCGACTACTTTCAGAGAGGATGCATCCCATTCAACTGCCCAAACGCAGCTTTGAGTATCGAAACTTCAAAGACAAACTCGCCATAGCATCGGGTTGGGGTCGTTATGCCACTGGAGTACATGTAACTCATTGCTAGGCATTCAGGATAAACACTTTTGTAATTCATTGAAATTCTCTTTCAGGCCATCAGCAACGTCCTGCGCTTCGTCAAATTACACATTGTCGATGGCAACACCTGCAAACGCAGTTTCCCCCTCGCCTATCGCTCTACCAATATTTGCACTAGCGGACAAAACTCAAAGTCAACTTGCAGCGGCGACTCTGGCGGGCCTTTGGTGCTGCGCTATAAAAACACCAAACAGCGTGTTCTCATCGGAATCACCTCGTTTGGCAGCATATTCGGTTGCGATCGGGGCTATCCGGCAGCCTTCACCAAAGTAGCCTCCTATTTGGATTGGATTAGCGATGAGGCAGGCATCGATCCGCACGACATGGAAACATCAACTAGTAGTTGGTGGAGTGAGTATGCCACGGAGCATGACGATGAGGACGATTACCAAAGTGCGGGACGATATCCGAGACACACGAGTGAACCAGTGCGAAAAAAGGAACGCAAAGAGAAGTCAGCGGGGGGCAGACACAAGCACTTGCCAAACACCAAATCAAAGCGCGAAGCTCTATCGAGCAAATGCAAGAAACCAATTGGATACAAGTTATTTATTTTGTAGCCTCGAAAAAGAAAACTTTAAAAAGAGATTTTTACCAAAGTATAATTAAATAGTTTTATTTTTTTTGTTTCGCTTTATAAAGAGGGCGGTTTTTTGAATTTACTTATTCGCCACACCACTCTTCTCCTCAATCCAGCTCAGATAAGTGGTGATGCGAGTGAACACACCGGGCCAGCCAACTTCGCAACCCAAAGCAAGACCGAATGAGGTGGCTCCAATGAGTGTGTGGGAACCATCAGCCAAGACCAAAGGACCGCCGGAATCACCGTTGCAGATGGAGGTGCCTCCTGTGGTTTTGATGCAAATATTTGAGGACTTAACTTGACCCAAATACCAAGTCGAGCAGCCGGAGTTTGTCATGATTGGCACCTCAATCCAACGAAGAATATCAGTAGCGCCAACATCCTCTGAGAGAAAGTTAGCATATTGGATTAAATGAAATCACAAATGAAAATGAAAAGAAGGACTTACCGTCACTGGTGCGTCCCCAACCGGAGGCGATAGCCATATCACCAGCATAGTTCGAATAGGAGTTGGACAATTTTGGCAGCTTAGCAGGTTGAATGTAGTCTGTGTAGGGACAACATAATTCAGTAAAATGTTGACTCACTTCAAGTTGCGTAAATACAAACCATTGAATTCCACGGCGACGGGCAGTTTGATCAAGGAAATATCATTGATCAACTGTGCTGGATTCCAGTCTTCGTGGACGATGACGTAACTCGTCTGCACGAAAATGATCTGCTGCCACTTTTCGGTCTTATCCAAACGATTCCAGGCGCCCAAATACACATCTACGCCAGTGGTTCTAGAAAAAAGCAAATTATAGCGACCTCTTTACAGCCTATGAATTGTGTTTGCGCCACTTACAAAGCATCGGTGCAATGAGCAGCTGTGACTACCCAACGATCCGAAATGACAGTACCGCCACACCAGGCTGCACCACCCTGAACGTACAGCATCAAACCGGCCTGATAGGGGAACTGCTTGGGTGCGGCAATAGTACCTCCGGTAATACGTCCCGAGGGAACATTGCCAGCAGGATGAACTACGGCGGGAGTGACCTCAGGTTCCAAAGACTTCAAATTGGACCAGTCTACCTTGTCGGTAGTGGCGCTGACGACGACAGCAGCCGTGAACAAAACTAATGCGATCGCGAACTTCATGTTTGAGCAACTGAATTCGTCGTTGATGATAAAGTCAGCTTATATACGCGCGGCAGTTGACATACGCCTAAGTCGTAGGAATCGTCAATCTTATCAAAATATTACCACTATAGTAGCCAATGGGAACTTTCCGATATGTCTAACGGATATCAAAAATAAATGGGCATTTCGCTAACCACTTGAGAAGACTAGACTATCGCGATCAGTATGCGTTGGGATACGAGTACATGAGCTAAAATTGTTTCATCACCTTTATCAGCAAAATTGTATTTACCGGTGATTAGAATAGTAACGTGCGGATGGAAAAATCGATACAGATCGAAGAACCCAATTAAGGTAAGCAGATTAAGTTCAAACAACTACGATTACTTTACTACTCACATTTAATACAGTCCGAATCATGGCCAAGGCAGTTCTTTAGCCAATGTACAAAATGATCTCAATTACAATATTTTGAACTTAATGATAAACCACGCCACTGACTTTCTCAATCCAATCCAAGTACGAAGTAATTCTTGTAAAGGCCGCAGGAAACCCAACTTCGCAACCAAAAATTATACCGAACGATGTGGCTCCAATGAGCACATCATTGCTTTCGTTGTCCACGAGAACCAAAGGCCCACCAGAGTCACCATTGCAAGTGGACTTCTTGTCCCCTTTGGAACTAGTGCAAATGTTAGTGTCCTGCACAGAGCCCAGATAGTAGTTGTTGCACACCCTATTCTCCAGAATGGGCACTTCAATGAAGCGTAAGACATCGGTCACAGTACTGGCCGCTAAAATAAATTCAAATAAAATGAAATATTCCACATAAAAAATAACAAAATTCTAACCGTCACTAATACGCCCCCAGCCCGATGCAATGGCCCGCTCGGCCACATAGCTCGCAGCAGGCTCCGATATTTTGGGTAACTTAGCGGGTTGAACAAACTCATTGAATTCCAGGACAACAGGCAACTTGATCAAAGCAATGTCATTCGTTATCGTAGACCCATCGTATTCCTCGTGGACATGAATGTTCCTTTTAGACACAAATATGATCTGTTGACCCTGTTCGGTAGCATCTGTCCTATTTGTGGTGCCCAAATGAACATCAACCGAAGCCACGCCCACGGCACAATGGGCTGCAGTCAATATCCAACGATTTGATATCACTGTGCCGCCGCACCAAGCGCGTCCATTGCTTAGTTGAAGTAATAGGCCAGCCTGATATGGAAATTGTTTGGGCACAGCGACTTCACCATTTGTAATGCGTTCAGTCTTTGTTAATTCGGCATTAATGTGCAATAGATGGTCCACATTTAAGTCCTGCACTTTCGACCAATTGTCAACCGAACTGAGCACAAATGCACAATGTGCCATGAACAGTCCAGCAGCGACTAATAAGGATTGCGGTATCAACATTTTTACACTTTACCCGTACTATCTTGGGTATTTTTTCAGTGACTTTATAACTAAGTTTAACACTTAGTTTGCTAGCTTCTAGTATTTATAGTGTGATTTGTTCATAGAACAGCCTGCAATAAACTTTATAGGGGCCCTTATTAAGTGTGTGGTCATTGTAAAACTTAATCCAGTTAATAAGCCTGCTATTGTCACTTAGAATTAACAAATTTTTTACCAGACTGCAAAACGTGTTCGATTTTAATAATCCAAAAACAACACCCAAGGAAAAAACAAAAATCCGCCTAGTGGGTTTTTTCTATATAATTCAAGCATACTAGACACGATAACATTCACATAGAGGTCGCAAATTTTACAAAAATTAGTTTCGAATAAAAAACTAAAGAGTGGACTATCTTCGGCTATACCGAAACTGAAATACCCCCACACAGTAGGAAGAAGTACCTCGAACATAAAAAAATGTGGTCTAAGGCCCTATTTTGATCCAATTATAGGTGGTTTTGGAGCCCGGACCATGTCCAAAATCCATTTTTAAAAATTTCCAATCAAATCCACAAAAAAAAAAAAATTGGTCTCAAGACCCATTTAGACCCTTATATATGTGGCTTCGGAACCTCGGACCATGTCAAAAATACGTTTCTAAACATTTCCAATCGAATACAACCATAAAAAAAGACTTGAAAAATGTTGACCTTTTTTTTCGGTGTATGGGAGCCACGCCCAGTTTTTATCCGATTTGGCTGATTCGATATCTGAAGTCGATATCTCCAAAACTGCGACCGCTATCGTGCGGACGGACAGACGGACAGACAGACGGATTCTGATCAAGAAAATGTATACTTTTCCATACCGGCCACGCCTCCTTGTGGGCGTTACAAACGTTGTGACAAAGTTAGTATACCCTGCCACAGTGAGTGTGGGGGTATAAAAATTATGGTTTAAGTAAAAAAAGACAAATGACATTATGCATCAGCATAAGACATACCTCTGCATTTTAAATCTTGGCATATGCTAATCGCTATAGTGATGGCCAAAAGCATACAATTACATTTTGCGCGTGTGCAACTGGCAGAAACGACTATTGACTACACCTACCTCCCCCAGAAATGAAATACTTATTAGGGCTCACATTAGCCTCTTATAACATGTGAACATATGATGAACCGATGCCTCAAAATGTTCCTGATCACTTTACCCTTAATGTTCTTACATCCAGGTCTACCGATGTACTGTACCATTCAGTTTCATAGTGGATTATGTACGTGGACTGTAAAAAATGAAAAAAAATTCCTTCAAATCGATATGTTTTTTTTAACATGGTATATTTGTTACCCAAAAATCATTTATGACAATAACACGTTATACAAGCATAAGTAAGTGAGTACCAAAAACTTATGGCATTCGAAATTCGAAAAGGCTAGTCTTCGAACTATATAATTAAATAAATAACTAATTGATTGACAGTGGGCTAATTATAAACCACGCCACTGGTTTTCTCAATCCAATCCAAATACGAAGTAATTCTTGTAAATACGGCAGGATATCCAACTTCACAACCATAAATTATACCAAACGAAGTGGCTCCAATGAGCACATCATTGCTTTCGTTGTCCACTAGAACCAGAGGCCCACCAGAGTCACCATTGCAAGTGGACTTCTTGTCACCTTTGGAACTAGTGCAAATATTAGTCTTCTTAACAGAGCCCAGGTAGTAGTTGTTGCACACCCTATTAGACAGAATGGGCACTTCAACATAGCGTAAGATATCCGTCACCGAAACAGCAGCTAAAATAGATTTTTAACTAAAAAAACAAAAAAACATCGAACAGGATAAAGTTCTAACCGTCACTGATACGACCCCAGCCTGACGCAATTGCCCGCTGGCCCACATAACTTGAATGAGATCCGGATTTTTTGGGTAATTTTGCAGCCTTCACAAACTCATTAAATACCACGTCCACGGGCAATTCGATGAGAGCAATGTCATTTTTCAACGAAGACGCTTTATATTTCTTGTGGACATGCAAGTTCTTTTTAGGTACTGAAATTATTTGTTGACCCTGTTCGGTACTATTTGTCCAATTTGTGGTGCCCAAATATACATCAACCGAAGTAACACCTGTGGCACAATGGGCTGCAGTCAATACCCAGCGATTTGATATCAATGTACCACCGCACCAGGCGCGCCCTTTTTTGAGTTGCAGTAATAAACCAGCCTGATATGGAAATTGTTTGGGCACAGCTGGTTCACCATTTGTAATGCGTTCGGTCTTTGTTAATTCGGTATTAATATGTAATAGATGGTCCACATTTAAGTCCTGCACTTTCGACCAATTGTCAACCGAACTGAGCACAAATGCACAATTTGCCATGAACAGTCCAGCAGCGACTAAAAATAATTGAGGTATCAACATTTTTACACTTTACTCGCACAATCTTGGGTATTTTTTCAGTGACTTTATAACTAATTCTAACACATAGATTGCTAGCTTCTAGTATTTATAGTGTGATTTGTTCATAGACCAGCCTGCAATAAACTTTATAGTGGCCCTCATAAAATGTGTGGTCATTGTAAAACTTAATCCGATTAATCAGTTCAGCGATTGTCTTCTTATTAAGCAATTTAAATATTATATATCAGAGCTTTGTAAAAGTAATATTATAGCCAAGAAGAACTCGAGCAATCTAGAAACAACAGCTTACTAAGCCATCATAAAGAGCTTTAGTTCAAGTATAAATTCCGTAGAAAACAATGTACATGGGATTTCACTGGTTCAATTGAATTGGTCTTCTAGCTTGATTGAAGGGAAGTAAGAATTAACACTCCTGCTTCAAGATGTGAATTCTCTGGCTAAACTTCTACCTGTATGTGTCTGCTTGTGTACTTGTCCTTCGCATCTTTATCCCTTTTTTGCGATTAAACTCTTTCAATTCAGTTTTTTTTATTTCCAGCTTCCAAGACGTTCACTGTTCCATAATTTGCAGTGGGAACGTTCTCAATCCAAGCAGTCTTCTTTCAAAACCCATTCTTCCCCACCCCATAGACAAACTCATAGACCAAACTCATTTTCAATTAAATATTCGTAAGCATTTTATTTTGTCGATTCATTTACTTGTTAACAACACCGGTGTTGTCCTCGATCCAGTCCAAGTAGGAGGTGACGCGAGTGAATACACCTGGCCAGCCCTTTTCGCAACCCAAAGCAATGCCGAATGAGGTAGCGCCGATAACAGTGTTGGTTGTGCCCACTTTGTGGACCAATGGACCGCCAGAGTCACCGTTGCATGTGGAACGACCATCCTTGCCGCTAATGCAGATCATCTTGCTTGTGACCATGCCCAAATAGTAGGTGGCGCAGGTGGACTGCTTCAATACGGGCACCTCGATGTAACGGAGCACAGGGGAGACGGCAGTAGCCGAATCGCTGTCCTTACCCCAGCCGGAAGCATAGACCATATCGCCTTCGTAGGTAGCGTAGGAGCCGGTCTTCTTGGGCAGAGAGGCGGCTTGGATGTACTCGTTGAACTGAATCTCAACGGGCAATTTGATGACAGAGATATCGTTGGTCAGAGTGCTGGGATCCCAGTGTTCGTGCACGATGATGTTGGCCTTGGAAGTGTAGATTCTCTCTTGTCCCTTCTCGTGGTCGTCCTTGATGTTGGTAGCACCCAGGTAGACGGTAACACCGTCAGCACCATCAGTACAATGAGCAGCAGTAAGAATCCAGCGGTTGGAGATCACAGTGCCACCGCACCAGGCGCCCTGTGCGCCGAACACCAAGCTCAGACCAGCTTGGTATTTGAACTGGCCAACATGAGCCACTTCACCGTTAGTGATGCGCGACTCCAGCTCAGCCATGGGCATAACCGGAACCAGAGGCAACCTCTGCTTCAGCTCGGGCAGGATGCCAGCCGAAGCGGCAACGACGAGCAAACTCAACGCAATAAAAACTTTCATTGTCAAACTAGAACGAATTGACGACTGTACGGTTGGTGGGCCCAATAAGCTACATTTATACGCTCATGCCGACTGAAGATTACTTTAATCATAACATTATCTTATCCATTCGTTATTAAAATTAGAATTAAAATAAATTGATATTTTATTTATGCGCATAGGGGCGGAAACTCCGGATTGCACGGATTCCGTTTGAGAATTGCAAATATGATAAGAAGGTGTTGAACTTTTACTGGTGCCGGCTGAATAAGGTGGTGGTGGCTTATAACAAAAAGGGACCAAGCCTTGAATGGAACAAAGGATCTTTCTGTGGTCCTTTGTAGTTTTGAGATCCTCCGCTTGGTTCGGATTGAATTTCACCCGTTTAAGTTAATAATAGCTTCACTGAAGACATTTTTTGCAATAATTTGTCTGTTTTCATAGAATGTTTTCTTCAAAGTTCTTTAACAAAAGCACATATTGATATATAAACATGTTTTTTTTCAAATATATAAACGGAAATCACAAGTGCTTTCCTATATTTTTGTATTTATAAACATTAAACCGACAGATTAGCTGATAGACGCATTTCATTCAAAATTTTATCTTATCAAAATGTAACCAATAAATAATAGAAAAACAGACAAAAGCGACCAATTAAAAAATGGAAAATTTGATGATAAGATAGAAGCAGACTAAAACTTATAATTTTGTGCGAAGTTCACAGTTCTAGGAAGCAAATTTCGATAATCCTGCTGAACCCTTTTATTGCACATAAGCTTGACGTTGAAATCAAATCAAAGCTCGTAAAATTAAGTGCGATCCAAGTGAAAACCCATTGCAAAATTCATACTAATGACGTGTTCGTATGCGCAAACACATTCTGAACAACCAATCACTTCTTGCCAATCTTATCGTCCATCTACCCAAAAATAAAATTTGAAATCACTGGACTTTCCTAAAAACGGCTTATCACAAAAAGTGTAGTCTATTTTGTACGCTCTTTTCGACTATAAAGGCCTTCGTCAACTGAAGAAAGTCGTTAGTTGTTTCTGTAACATAGACAAAGTATGAAGTTCCTGATTGTTTTCGCCTTCGCCTTGGCCACCGCCTCGGCCTTCGATCTGAGAGCCGATGAGCTCGTTCACCGTCACGTGATCATGCCCACCATCGAGGGTGAGGGTCGCATCACCAACGGTAACACCGCCAGCGTTGGTCAGTTCCCCTACCAGGTTGGTCTTTCCTTGAAATTGAGCGCTCTCTCCTCGGCCTGGTGCGGTGGCTCCTTGATTGGCAAGAACTGGGTTTTGACCGCTGCTCACTGTACCGATGGGTAAGTTGCTCCTCAACTATTGAGCGATGATTCAATTGACGACTAAACTTGCACTCAATTTTTTAGTGTTCAGTCCGTGACCGTCTACTTGGGCGCCACTGTCCGTACCTCTGCTGAAGTTACCTATACCGTTCAAAAGAGCGACATCATCATCCACAGCGGCTGGAACAGCAAGAACCTGAAGAACGACATCTCCTTGATCAAGATCCCATCCGTCAGCTACACCACCAGGGTCCAAGCCGTTAAATTGCCCGCCGTTGCCAGCTCTTACTCCACTTATGCCGGTGATTCCGTTATTGCCTCCGGCTGGGGCCGCATCAGCGATACTGCTTCCGGTGTTACCAACAACTTGCAATGGGCTCGCATGACCGTCATCACCAACACTGTTTGCGCTGCTACCTACGGTACAGCCACCGTTACTGCCACCAACATTTGCGTGTCCACTCCCAACAAAGTGTCCACCTGCAATGGCGACTCTGGCGGCCCATTGGTCTTGGAGTCCAGCAAGGTTCAAGTCGGTCTGACCTCCTTCGGTGCCGCTGCCGGTTGCGAGAAGGGCTACCCAGCTGCCTTCACCCGTATTACCAGCTACTTGGACTGGATCAAGTCGACCACCGGCATCTAAACTGGTTCATGAATAAAACGAAAGAATATTGATATAAAAAGAAATTTCTTATGAATGCATTGAATGTTAGCTCATTTGGGAATAGGAAACAACAATAATAATACTTATGAAGGGTGTGGTCAATGTTGGCCAGACCGCAGTAGAGATCTTAGCCAATTGTATTATAAACTACATAGTCGTGGCGACAGATAAAAAAACAATTACTTAGGAAGGTTTAAAAGTCGATAGTAAAATGGATTCCAAAACTGTTTTCTGGAAACTCTATATTTACAATAATACAGGACCTTTTCCAAATTGTAGCCCTCCGATGTCCCTTTGACCGTGTTTTCTAACACTTTTTTTGTCTTAAGGAATTTTTGGGAAAATACCTAAAAATTAGTTTTGAAAATTGGGCCCTGAACCATTTTTAGATCCACTCTATACATCTCATTAGTAAACACAAAAAGTTCTCAGAAAGGGCCATCTTGGGAACAGTAGTGAGATGTTGTAGAGTTCCTATGAATGAACGAAGAACTAAAAATCGGAAATATGCCCCGTGTACAGTGTACACTCAAAGAATTTTTTCGTTCATCAAAAACGAAAAAAAGACGAACTACTACTAAATAAAATTTCGTTTGTTGTACTCATTAAGGCAGTAAAGCTGGTAAATAGTCTCTTAGTCATTGCCCGTAGCTCAGGGGTTAGGCAGTCGACATAACCAACGGGTAAAGTGGAGATCTACTCCCCATTCGGGGAATTTTTTTTGTATATGCATTTTTTTATAAATAGGTAGGTAGTCGAATAAAAATTAAAAACAAATCATTGTTCCGCATTGGACCATTTTTCCATTTATTTTCAAATTAACACTTAAAATTTCAACAAGAAACCTTTCCAATGTTTTCTATAATTGGACACTGGACCTTATGAGTTTACCTTTGTGTACTGCGCCTTATTGATTCATGTCGACAAAACAAAAAAACCAAGCTCCAAACATGTTCCAAACACATTAATTCTTTGAGTGTAGTACCCATTGAATCAGGATCGATTGTGTGGTTTATTGATAAAACTTACACAAAACAATGAGTGGACATGGGACAGTTATAAGCGAAATCCATTTCCAACAAATAATACATTAGCAGAGCCCAAGTTTTGGTGTGGGGAAATTTCAAATTGATTTTGCCCATTGGTTTGAATTATAAATCATTGTTGTGTTTTCACCTAATCTACAGAAATTTGCTTACGTTGGTGTTTACATTTCTGTTGTTATAATAGAAGTATTGCAAGCTCGTTATCACTACACAAATCGAACGAATTAAACGACACTTACGTACTTCATAAACAAATTTAAGACTTTACGAACAAGGAATCGTCAAAATTGACATGGCGTTGAGATTGCGGACGATATCGCGGATAATCTGGCACTTAAGCGCCAAAATGTTTATAACATGTTTAACAACAATTCAAATTTTGGGTTTTCACAAGCTGACACATTTATCGCCCCAGTGTGATCTGAAAGATAGATCCCCGGGAGAATATAAAGCGTTTGAAAGCAATTCAACCTATGTATAAATCAACAATCATGTGTTCGTCAAGTTTAGTGTATTTCTGGTCGAACCTCTACCAGGATGATAAAATTGTTGAAATTTCTGGCATTTCTTTTGGGCTTTTCTTTGGTGTGTGGCCTTGAGTTGGGCCACATAGCCTCACTTGAGACGGCTGAGATCAATGGTCGTATTACGGGCGGCGATTTGGCCCGAGAGAATCAATTTCCCTATCAAGTGGGCTTGAGTATTGAGATTGTGGCCGGTCAGTTCGCCTGGTGTGGCGGAAGTTTGATTGGCAAGCAATGGATCCTTACGGCTGCACACTGTGTAGATGAGTAAGAGACTTCTAGCAAAGCCAGGAAAATAAATACCATTAAAGGGTTTTTGAATTTCTAGTATCACCGCCATTACCGTCTACCTGGGTTCGGTGAAGCGCTTACAGCCTCAAAATATCATAAAGCTGACATCGTCCAGTGCTCACGTCCATGGCGAGTGGAACAGTCGCACATTGGTCAATGATATTGCTCTGTTGTATTTGCCCTCAGCAGTCACCTACACTGACGCCATACGTCCTGTGTTGTTGCCGAAGAAAGATGTGCCCTATTCCAGTTATGCGTACCTCGAAGCTATTGCCACGGGCTGGGGGCGTATGAGTGATTGTGAGTATAGAAATACATTCAATTTGAAAAATTCGTATTATTCATTTATCCCCACACATAGCTTCCACTGACATTTCCAATGACTTGCGGTATGTTATGCGCTACGTTGAGTCCAATGATGAGTGCCAGCACGTGTATGGCTCTTCGGTCAGATCGACTAACGTTTGCATCGATACCACTGGTGGCAAATCGACTTGTACTGGTGATTCGGGCGGTCCCCTTGTTGTGCACGATGATTCCGGTGATGTCGTTCTCATTGGACTGACCTCGTTTGGCAAACAATCGGGTTGTACCAAAGGATTCCCTGCGGTGTTTACGCGCGTCACTGCCTATCTGGACTGGATCCATAACGTTTCGGGCGTTGCTAATCTTTGAGTTATAATAAGAGTGTAGAGCACATATTATATGAAGATGAAGTGCTGGCCACTGTACAAAAATATATAGAATTTATGAAGAGCATTGCAAAATTAATACTAATGTATAAATTGGTGGATTTTTAAAAATATGTACCACGCGTATGAATGAGTTGAACTCAATGGTGGATACTTTGGAAAAATATATACAGAATTTAATATATAAAACGAGAATGTCTCACCAATTGTGTTACAATTGTGTTACTTGCTAGTTTGCACTCTAGATAAGATTATGTACAAGCATATAGTTTTGAAGTAAATAGCTGATCACAAGACAGAAGAAATTTTCAATTTCAATACTTAATGAATTGGTCAAGTGGTAGAGAAAACTTGCCGAGGTTCAAAGGCTTTGTTCGTTCTTCTGTCTCTGATTGTCTCTCCTGTCTGAAAAATATTTCGGTGTCCCCGTTCCTCCCTCCCACTAATCTATCATCCTCATTCCGAAGAGTCAAGCCAACATTGTTGAAAAAGGCAGAAATTACCTGAATCAACTCCTTTAAAACCAGGTATCGCCTACTTATATAGGTAGTGGATATAATTTTACCTAAATTGTCCTAGAATTTGATTTAATCGATTTCTGCAAACTGTACACCTAGATAAAACAACCTCTTTTGGAAGTTACCATTTTATTTCAAAATTGATCCTGCTTCCGTCAGAAATTCCCAATTTCAATTTGAGGTTGCAGAATTTGAAATACAAAGAGAAAGAGTAGCTTGAAGTGATTTAAACTTCACATTATACTTGACTTTGTAGCTTCATTTCAAAGTTGTTTTAATTTAGAAATTGGTACGATCATAATTGATTGTAAAATGTTTTTTTCTGAGTGTATATGTTAAACGTTAGAAGTACACGGCGATTGCCACTATTAATACAGTGGTGAGAAAAGTAATAGAACAATGTTTTTATTTACACTCAACAGCCAAATGTACGTAGAATAGAATAGCCCATTACACTTGAATGCGGTTTACCTACAGTGCTTTTTATCCTTCAACTCCAAATCCGAAGTACGTTTTTTCCCAAGATATTTGAGATAGTCACAGATGAGATTTTGCTCGCATGTACGATAATTTTAAAATAATAAAAAACATTAAAAAAGGAGCAAGTAGTCACTTCCTCTGGGAAAAGCTAAACAATTTTTTTTTTGTAATTTGTGGTGGTGAACACTAAGTATGTATAGAAATCTAAATACATAAATTGAACTACGTGATTTTTCCATTGTACATAACAAAAGTTAGATTAGTTAATATTTAATATTAGGTATATCTCTTACAATTACCATTAATATTTTCTTTGTTTAAAACAAGAGGAAATTTTAATTAAATTCGCATGTCAACTTTACGTACATATGTATGTGGTGGTATGTCAATGGTCTAAGAATTTTCGATATCTCTCTGGCATGAGTTGTGAATTTCGGATTTCAAATCAAAGATTGCCCCAACTTATCAGGGACTTCCGCACAGCTCGTAAAATGTATATAGCCCGTTATAAAAAAATAAAAAGTACGAAAATCATTTAAAAATTCCATTGGCCACTTGAGAGCTTTGAAGAACTGATAAAAGGTATTTACACTGGCTTACCTACTTTGCCAGTGGGATTGATAAAATCTAATTTTGCGAGGCTTGCGCACGGCTAGTAGGCCTCATAGGAAGGAAAATTACAGAACTATACATCTGCCACTCACAAAAGAAACCAACAAATTAATGGAATCAATTGAGATTGGTCGGTGTTGTTGGTTCCGAGAACTCTGTGAAGTCTATATAAACTGGCGCACTTTCGTTCTCGACCTCAGACCGTTTTGGAACACTCAGTTGAACCATGAAACTCCTCGTTGTCTTCGCCTTGGCCTTGGCCACCGTCTCTGCTTTCGACCTGAGAGCCAACGAAATCACTCCACGCGAATTGCTGGTGCCCGTTGTCGAACCTGAGGGTCGTATCACAAATGGCAATGCCGCCACCACCAATCAATTCCCCTACCAAGTTGGACTATCGCTGAAGACAGCCGCTGGCACTTCGTGGTGCGGAGGCTCCTTGATTGGCAAGAACTGGGTTTTGACCGCTGCTCACTGTACCGATGGGTAAGTGAAACAATTTCTTTTAAATTGGGAGCTTATGAAAATTAGTGTCTCCTTGTATTTCCTTAGTGTGTCCTCGGTGACCGTCCAGCTCGGCAGCAACACCCGCGCCAGCCCCACCGTCAAGCATACCGTCAGCAAGAGCGACATCATCATCCACTCTGGCTGGAATAGCAAGACCTTGAAGAACGACATCTCCCTGATCAAGATTCCATCTGTTACCTATACCACGGCGATTCAGGCCGTGAAATTGCCCAAGATTGCCTCATCGTACTCCACTTATGCCGGTGATGCCGTTATTGCCTCCGGCTGGGGCCGTACTAGCGACTCCTCCACCGCTGTCGCCTCTCATCTGCAATACGCCAAGATGACCATCATCACAAATGCTGTGTGCCAGAACACATTCGGCTCCACCATTACCGCCAGCAACATTTGCGTGTCCACTCCCAACGGTGTGTCCACCTGCAATGGCGACTCCGGCGGTCCATTGGTCTTGAACTCGTCTAAGGTACAAATTGGTTTGACTTCATTCGGTTCGGCTAACGGTTGCGCCAAGGGCTACCCGGCTGCCTTCACTCGGGTCACCAGCTACTTGGACTGGATCAAGACGCACACTGGTATCGTTGGTTAAACACGTTTGAGAATGCGTATGTGTATATTAAGTGGATTGTTTTGATGGGCTTTAGGTCCTGTAATTAAAAATACTCTTCGCTGAAAATTACAACAAATTGTGTATATTTTCTTAACTGAAGTAGAAACTGGTTTGTGTAAAAATACTAGGAAACGAAACTGGGAGTGTAAATTGTTGCTGTTGGGGCCTCAAAAACCCAACGTATCGTGTGAAACGAAGCAAGGTTCAACGAAGTTAGAAGGAAAAAGTAAACAAACACCCACTGGCATGCGAAACTGCATCTTTCCGTATTAAATTGAACTCATGTGGAGGCCAACTTTAAAATAAGACATTTGTCGTTGTAGTTCAGAAACTAGTTTATGGCTTAATACTTTATAACTTCAGTACTGCAGAACTGCAGAACTGCAACTGAAAACATTCGGAATGCGTAATTAACATTTATATATTTTTGTGGTTGTTTTATTTGTATAGAATATTTTAAGCTTAATAAATTACAATTAAGTATTAAATATTATTAAATAGTAAAGTAAATAATTTAAAAATTGTTTAGAATTTGCTGGGTTGCTATTCATTGTTGGTTTTTCTTTTCTTTTCTTTTATAAGTAGTTTAGTAACAGCTATAAAAATTCCATATATTTTATATAAAGTATACTTTTTTTAAACACTTTTAGCAGTAAAATTTAACGTACATATGTATATTTTTTTTTATTGGAATTTCGTTTTGCTTTTGTTACATTACATTTTGCAAATTGTTTGGAACATTTTGCATTTGTCGCTTGGTTGAATTTCATCTTTCATCATTTCAAGTGTCAAGTGTCAATATCGATATTTTTAATTTTATACGGTATATTATACTAAAAAGCTTATTAGGTCAAGAGTTTCTTTTAAGATTTAAAAAAGCTAAAGAACACACGCACAGTTGGAAAAAGTACAAGTACAGTTTGGTTTTTGATTTGTTTCGTTTTCTCCATTCTTCCTCGTTAAATCTTAAACATTAGAAAGGAGAAAATTACGTTTTATTGTTGCACGTAATTTTCTTTGCACAAACAATAATGTTCACATTCACACACATCATTATGCATTATGTGGCAAGGCGACTCTTCCATTTTGCCAAATCATTTCCAATTTGAAATATTACAACTATTCTTACTCGAGCTGTGGGTGGAGCAGCCTGGTCTGCTCGCAGCTAATTCTTTACAAAAAAAAATAAAAATAATTTAAAGTGATAAACCCTAATTTAGCGCTCGCTCACATTCTCAACAATAGGAAAATTATAAACAGAATTATGATACAAAAACAGGCTAACAAATAAGTACACGAGTTAAGGGAGAAGGCCTCGGCACCGCTGCGCGCCACAATCTGTGGCGGGTATCTTCGTTGTAGTGGTCGGCGGCGTGTGCGCTGCGTCGTTTCGTTCAAACTAGAATACAGCCAAGTGTTCGTCGTTCTGGTGGTGCAGCCAGAGCAGCCATCACCCACGCCAACGCACACGTGACTGAAGCTATTAATCCACCCCGGCGAAGCCTTGGCTGCCTTCGATAGCTTTGATCAGTTTGTCTTTCAGCTGTGAGTAGCCCTCGTAGGGAGGCAAATCCAAGCGGTTGAAACTAGTAAGGAAAAGTATAACTGTACCGAGGCAAATTGAAATCTATAGAATCGAACTCACCATGTATGGGCGCGTGGGAAATTATTTGGCGTGCCCCATTTCTCGATGGTGAACATTTGTGGCCCATTCGAGCCATACAGCTCCTTGAAGCCGTTCATTGGTACACGCGAAGTGCCCGTAACGAATTGCAGCAAACGCGAACGCATCTCGTTGGAGAAGGAGAGCACAGCGCGCCAGAACCACTGAATGATTATGTGATTCATGTGATAGTCGCCCTTGTACAGGGTGTTCTCACGCCAATCCTTCACATCGATATTCTGAATGCCGCACATCAGCAACTCCAACTCGTGCTCATCGAAGATTTTGATCAAATTCAAGGGTATAATCGAACCGAAACCTTCCAAGAATGAGGTCATTTGCTCCTTCACACGGGCCACAAAACGCCATTCAATAACGAGCCTGTTAAAGAGAGTCTTGAAGTTCACTTTGTACTTACTCACAAAATGTTCTACTGACCTTATGTACTCATCCTTGTTCTCATTCGTCACATCGATATTGGCCCCACCCGGCTTCAGCTCATGCTGGCTCTTCTGGCCGAAGGTGTCCTCATCCAGGCAAAATGTCAATTCCAATTGTCGCGGATCGTTCTCCTTAATCCACATCAGCGAATTGTAGTATTCCGTATCGACAGACTCCATGTCCTTTAGGTCGATATTCTTTTGCAGCATCATCTTATAGAAGGGCCGTATGAAGAAGGCATCCAGCAGCTTGCCATGATAGACAGCCATGCCAGCAATGCGCCCAATAAATCTGTAAGAAAGGCGGCTTTGGAATATTGGATTCAATTGGCAAATCAATCACTCACTTGAAATAGCTCAAGTGCTCCTCATTGCACAGACCACTGCCGTTGTTAATTTGCAATGTGTAATTGTCCATGGCTGAGTACTCAAAGAGCCCATAATAGGGATTGAACATTTCTTTGGATAACAGATAGAACCACTCTCTCGCAAGGCCGCCATAGTCTGAAATGAAAGTTGTGTAAAAATGTGAAATTCAAAATCTGGCCACCTTGGATGAGATTGACTAACCTAAGCCAGTCTCTCCCTCAAACTCCACCCATAGCTTCGTCTTAAGCAAATCAGTTTTGGTCACAGAATTTATAATTCTATATGAGTCCTCCAGAATGGATGTACGGCGTATACGAATTTCAAATTTATTTGGTACATTTGTCTGCAAAAAAAACACAAAATTGAAAAAATATTTTTTACATTCAAATTTCATCATTTCTTTAGCCACATACCGGTTTCCTAATATTACTTTTGAAGTATTCATATTTCTGCTTATAATCTCTGGAATATGGTACAGCTTGCCCGGCAATATTTGGATTGGACAGTCGTGGATCTTCCCATTTGGTAGTGCGCGTATCTGAAATAGAATTTTTTAAATGAATTCAATTTAATTACATAATTTGAAAACATACTGTGATCAATGTAGAAGACGCGTCCATCGGTGTGCACACGCTCCTCCCAGCCCTCGGGCAAGGGGCCCAAATCATCTTCGACACGTCGTGTCTGATTCGGCATGGGACTGGCGCGTCCATTGCGAGGATCTATCCAAGTGGTGCGTCGCGAAGCATGATCGATGAAGAAGGTGCGTCCATTTGGAGCCACCTGCATAGACCATCGTGGCGGCAGGGCTTCCTCATCGCCATTGTTGGTAGTCTGGAAAATAAAACGTTAGTAATTTAAAAAAAAAATACACTTTTCTTTTCCATTTATATAACGATGCGAAGGCGCACAAATGTGTCAAGTGAAAATTTGAGAATTTTCACGAAAAAACATTTTTGTAATTTTTTAGATCATTGGACCAAAAGTCACTTAACACATTTGAGCATCAAACAATCGTTGGTTAAACTTAGCATTAAACTTTTATATAATTATGAAAAAGGATTCAAATAATTAGTTGAAGCTGATCATATTACTTGTTCTGGCACGGCCGTATTATCTTCCACCGAATTCCGCCTAGTCGACGAGGCCGAAGTCTCCGAACGGTTTCCACTGTCCGGTTGATCGGCATCTTCATTCTGGACGCGTGCGGTTATGAGGGGGAGCACAACAAGGCCAATTGTGATGGTGATCGATGATCGGTAAAATGAAATTGAACAAAAAAAAATCAAAAATATAAAAACATGAGAAATTTAAATTAATTAATTTTGGCGCCACATTTTTCAATACAAAAAAATACCCAATTTATTGAAACAAAAAAATAAGAATAGAAAATTTACTTAAAAAACACCTAAAACATATTTCCATTCGAAACCAAAGCAAATGTTTTCAGATTCAATTAGCAAATACATACAATTATCGACAAACAAATGAGAAGTATTGAAAAAAATAAGAAATGACGTCTGTACTAAATGTAATAGAATGTGGGTAAGAAAATGCGACTTCTAACAAGTAACAAAATGCAAATGAAAGGTAAATATTTTGAATAAATCTGCATACCTTGTGCGGGGGCAAAATGTATTTATTACTACGTGAAAAAAAGTTAAATTCGTCACAGATATGAGTTTCCAAATCCTTCGTGAATATGAATTTTAAAACTTCAGTGTTTATATGACCCTCACTTTTCAACTTATACGAACAAACACAACTACAATTGCACATAATCGCACATTAAAGGGACGAGACACAATGGTAAGGAGCAGTGAAACGAAAATAAAATGCAATTACGACAACACTATTTCACATGGGGTACATTTTTTTCAACACATGAGTGTAAAATTTCGAAAATAAAAAAAATTATATTCTAACCACTTCATTGGAATGCGGCGGCGGCCTAGTCGGACTATCATTAATGCCATTCTCCGATTGCTGACGTTCCAAATTGTTGCGACTGCGCAAATTGTCAATGGCTCGCCGCGTCAAGGCAGGCGGCACGTTTGGCGCCTGCCGCACCGGACGCAAATCGGTCTGTGAGCTGGTCGCTGACGCCTCAAGCCTATGTGTTGGATGGCGAAGTGAGTTGTAAACAAAACTATTTTTAAATAATTGATGCAAAAACTTGTGAGGGCTTAGTGTGGATGGTCAAATGAAATGGTTTATTTGGTGGATGGGTGAGAGGAATCAATAAAAGTGTTTTTTTTTTTAAATGGAAACTTTGTTTCTGGTATAGCAACCTGGCATGATCCGGGGGTAAATTGTTGTTGTCAGAATCACTGGCATTATGATTATTTGTGTTTGTATGGTTATTGTTTGAATTTAACGATGTTAATGATTGGGTTCTTGAGATTGTGTTATCCTCTACACTAAACTGACTGATGGTATCCTACAAAATTAATCAAAATTATAAATTGAAATGAGTTCAAGAAATCAAAAGGGAAGACTGTCGAATAATATTAAAGGATAATTGACAAAATTTAAATGCAGGGTTGAGAGCTGTCCTTATTTTGGGCAAACCGAAATTTGTATACTACATAATTATGTTTAAATATAATTTAAGACAAATAAGGGTTGCGCTCGTACAAATAAGAACAGCTCTTGAAAGGATATACGATACGAAATATACAAATTTTATATGAATGAGGGTATTCATTTCATTTGGATTACATACAAAAACACTTCAGAGCTCAAAATGCAGTGAATACCCTTAACAATAAATACATTAACTTACATACATATACGATTTAAAAACATCTCAAAATTTTTTATATACAAGCCTAACCAAATGCGTTCGAAGAATTTTTACTTTCTTTTATGCTCTTATGGAAGCACTACAATTTGAATTGAATTTATTCTACAAATATAGCTTGACACTTTCACAACCAAGCATAGGCAATAAAGTGAAATTTCGGATTAGAAAATATTGTGTATTTACAAAAATTCGCGACAGGTACAAATTTGTATCGAAAATATCACAACTTGGTTCGCTTCTAGTATGATTGTGGCCAGTGTTAGGTTCATCATTGGATCCAACATCACCGTTCATGGCATTTGGAACAACTTCCTCGTCGTCGTGAAATGTGCCGCACTTCGTGCAATTTCTATGGCCATTGCTCAACAGCTCACCAATTTCATCACAGCTACCGCCGCTGCTCATGGACTCGCTACACGACTTGCAACTGCTATCGTCGCTGAGCTGAGCAGCCTCATTGTGTGCTGGTAAGGCCGTCCCCGCCGCAACCCCAGCACCGGCATTACGACGATTTGGACCAAACTTTTGCGAACACGAAAGCGACATCATACAAATTGCAATTTGACATTTTTAAAAGCAATTGAAAATATTATTCAACAAGTAAAAATAACAAGCAAAAGTTCAATTATATATAGAAGAATAACTTAAATAGTATATATATAGCACATGCATGCCTACAATAAAACCGTTTTCTTTTCAATTAACTTACCGTTGTTCGGCCCGTATCTGCATCATCCACACTTATGTGGAAACGTCTTTGGAAATCGGTCACCATTGCCTCCATGTCAGCCTCCGAATTAGCATTGGTGGCGGATATTGTCAATCTAGGCGAGCGATAAAAGCGTCAAAGTGAGTGCTAAAAGCTTCACAAAGGGCAAATTCTTACAGTGTGGGCCTTTCCCATTGTGTGGTGCGCGCCGTGTGATTCACATAGTATGTCCGTCCATTGGCATCCTGCCGTTCCTCCCAGCCAGAAGGCAGCGGCTCATTACCGCCATTTGTCGCTGTGAATGGAGTCTGCAATTGATTGAAAGTTGAGAATTGAATTAAACGCAATTACTGGAGATTGTTCAACCGTGTACACTTACGCCTGCTTGTGGGGCAGCACCAGTCAATGGAACGTTCTCCACATGCTCCCAGTCGCCTTCGGGAGTTTCTGCAGCCGGATCGTGCGGCTCATGCATAAAAGCGTGATAGATTTCTAAAGTGCCTTTTATGCGCGACTTGGCACTATTTTCGCATAGAAATACAAAATTAAGGCATTAGAAGATATATGAAATATGGGAACATTTGAAATTGTTTGCCACTACCACACAGTTCACACCAAACTAAACTAAACTAAACTAAAGGACAGTAAACAACTTAAAACTAAGTAATAACTAAGCGACAACAAACAGAAATGTACTTTCTAAGTAGGCACCATTGGCGTTTGTTTTCAAAACAAAAAACGAATTTAGCACAGAACTAGGTTGTTAGAGAGTACAGCTGGGTAGATAGGAAGAGTATTTTCTGATTTACTTTCAATTTTTTTTTTCGGGTAGAAGATTTTTTACTGAAATGAAAACACAAAATCTGCACACAAAAAGAAAACCTTCTGTTTTTGGTAATTTTTTACTTTTATTTTGTTTCTTTTGCTTGCATGGATTTTGTTGAAACTAAACATGGAACGGAAAGAAAATTAAATGAAAAACGCAAAATAAACATACCCTACTGACCTTCTCGGCCGCAGCGAGTAACTTTGCGGGGCAATAGTGCGGCCCTCTTGTTCTGTGGGCAAACTGACCAGTGTCAGTTCGACCATGCCGAGGAAGTCATCACGTGTCAAACGATTTTCGTCAAATACTTGAAAAACCAATTTGTGTTCGCCTGGCTTCACCTGTTGTGGTAATTAGAGAAAAGGATAAAAAGGCGTAAGTGAAAAGATTATAAAAGTTAATCTCTTATCAAATAATACAAAAAAGAGAAAGAAAGTCACTTCAACATTGTGCCTAATAACACACAGAGACATAAATAGATATTAAGTCATTATACTTTGATTATAAGCAAATAATTAATATCTGCTAATTGAATTATATTTAAAAAAGAAAACGAAAACAAAAACACTGATACATTAATCAAGCCTTCAATTAGAGAATTATATTTGCTTTCCCGTTTTTATCAAAATTAAATGCATTATTAAGCGGTGAATATTTTATTAAAAATTTAATCGAGTCACAAAGCAAGTTCAAATGCAATTTAAAAACTTAGTAAATATTGTGAAGCATATAAATAAAAAGTAATTAAATCGTTATATTATATGACACGCTCAGAATAAAAAAGCGATGAAATGTATGGAGCGTCAGTACATTTCATCGCTCTTTTCCTCTGAGCTTGTCATATACAGTCTAATTGAAGTGACAATTCTTTCCAGAGAATAGTTAACAATTAAAATCTTACCCTAAATACAAATTCTTCATTCCAAGATGGATTGAGAGTCTGAAAGAGAATTGAAATAAACAATTACAAAATCCAAAACTTTTGAGTATCATTGCCAACGCCTGGTATATTTTCAACTTACCTTCTTTTTGGTCTTTGTCAAAACCGAGTCAATATTAATATCACCATTAATTGTGTTTAGGTCGATTCTTACATAAGGATCGCTGAAAAGGCAACAAACAACAACGAATGAGAGATGGATGGAGGACGTTCAATTATAAACAGAAAATGTTGGCACACAAACAAAACAATTATTATTACCTGGCGCCAAAGATGTCTTTTTTCGCCAACGACTTGCCGCTGACCACAACAATGCGCAGATGATACGTGCCGTCAACGTCATTCTGGAAGAGAAGAAAGGAATTCACATAAGTAACATGTGCAAAAGAAAATTAGAAACAATTAGAAAGACATAAAAGTAAAAGCTTAAGGTGTACTGGGGAAAAAACATGTAATCAGATAAATGACAGCTGTTCTTCGTGTTTCTGTTTTGAAGAACGGCATGGCCACTTTGCACGTGCATCAGTCCAACACTCGTGTTAAAAATAGCTACTGCCTGGCTAATGCATTCTGTGCCTAATGCAAAATAAAAAAACTTTTGACATTTTTACGGTCATTAGGCACGACACAGGCGTAACTGCGTGAATAATCCACAAAGAATGGTGTTGGTCAGTGGTGCTGCAATACATGGTGAGTGGAGGAGACCGATTCATTTTGTCTTTTGGTGCTAATGCAGTTGTGCGTGTGTGTGGGTGTACTTGTGTTTGTAAGGCTGCTTGTTGCGTTAGCTCGACTTATAAAATAATTGCCACGCAGACATAAATGCATAACAATGAGGCAGTGGAGATAGCCATCACTTAATGGAGGACAAACACATAATGGTAAGTCTGCTTGCCTGCTCTGCTCTTGGGGCATATATTATTTATGAGTTCGGTGCTCGGACTTCCAGAACAACACTCTCTTCTTGGCTGAATTTGATATTATCACGAGTCGTAATGTTGAAAGACGATTGCGACAGGATGCAAAGTGTGAAAATAAGACAACGTGTGAAATTGGACATAATTTGCCATTTATTTATATAAAGTCCTCAAATGCATATTCGATTTGCTCATAAATTCCGATCGTAATTGTGTAAAATGTTGTTTACGAACTTCGCACGTGTAGTCGTGTTATTATTATTTATTAATGTTTCAGAGGCATCCTTGTAGGTCATAGAACCCTTTTCCTTATTTACAAGAGTGTCGCAAGAAAAGCAATTTGCCTTGACAATAAATCCTCAGAATCGTGCAATAGAAAGCTAACCCATGAGAAGGCAACTCGCAGCTGAATGATTGATGTCCACTTAGGTCACATGGTCAGTAAACAACATGTCAGACACAGAGCCCCACATACACACACAAGCACCTACACATACACCAAACTGAATTGTGCCTGCAATGGCATGGAAGGTGTATGCGAATGACGCTTCCAATTGATAGATGGGGCAAGTGGGTATTTCTCTTACACAACCCATGACGGGGGTGGTGGTGGAAATATGATTAAAATATTCCCAAAGCCATTTTCACTTTCAAAGTGAAAAGTGCAATAGAAAAAAGTATGTAGTCCCAACGTAATATCTACGTACGTTCACAAAGCAAAAAAAAAACAACAAAAAATCAATATTAAAATTTTTAAATAAAATAAAATTGTTATCCGTTTGTACGACATCAGTCGTTTTTTATAGTTCAAATAGAAGCAGAAGCACCGGATGTGCCGCCATGTTGCATAAATAATGCAACGCAGACAAATCTGCGACGCAGAAATATCGCAAATACTTTTAAAAACTCAACTAAAAAGGGAACTTAAGTAACTATGCATTAAATAAGAATACAGAATGCATAAGTTGAAGTCGGAGCGGAGCGGAGCGCCAGAAGGAAAGTGGCGGAATTTGGGAAAACGGAAATGGCAAGCTGAAATTTGCATTTCCAACCAGGATGTTTTATGGACGGAAGTATTACACAAGCAGAGCACACGGCATGTGGCGGTGAAGCAGGAGGAGGAGTAGTAACGAGTAACGCCAACGAAGGCCAATGCGGTTAAGGTGAAATGGAAAATATCATGGCCATTGGTAATAGAATTGAAAGTTTTGTAACTATTTAATGCATTGCATGGTAGCGCTAGCAAACAAATAGAGAATTTTGTAAAAGGAAGTGTAACAATTCAAGGGCCCTTCATTCAAGAGGTAAGATCTCTGGCTCAGTTAGCAATCCTCAACTAATTAAAGCCTTCACAAGAAGGTCCTCGAGTGTATGTAGTATTCCTATACAAATGAAGAACAAATGATTTCTCTTTCAAGAAAAAATCGCACACACATTTTAGCTTCCTTAACACATTTTGAAATCATCCAATTAGATAATAACACTGTGCTTGAATTAACTTTACCCACCCGGAGCGTAGTCTGTTATATTTTTCAACTAGCACATTTTTATAATTACTATGAAAAAAATGTGTGAATCAGGGCCAAGGTAACAGTGAATTTACAAATATTTACAGAAATAATATTACTAAATTATAACTAACATGAAAGCGAACAATTTATACCAGCTTAACCTTTTGCAGATATCAAAGCAATTATTTGATACAAAACTTTAAATGAAATTATGATTCATTGATAAAAAAAAATAGAGAAACAACTTGACAATGAAGTATAATAAAAAGAGCAGGAAGAATTTTCCCCATGCCAACTAAATGTCGTATTGTCACTTCTTTTTATCAAACTTTTTTTTATCAAATGTCTGCTAATAATGTAGAAAAATATACATACGTCCGAAGTGAATGCTACCACATTTTCTGAGAATTTTTGGGGAATTACTTTTATTTCGTTTGTTACTTTTTGGCTGTAGGAAATATCGCCCAATGAAAAATCGCCCAAAAACAAAAATGAAAAATCGCCCAAAAATTAAAAAGGAAAAATCACCCAAAAAAAAAAGGAAAAATCGCCCAAAAACTAAAATGGAAAAATCACCCAAAAATTTGGAAAAATCGCCCAAAAATAAAAATGAAAAATAGCCCAAAAATATTATATAAAAAATTGTTGGGCGATTTTTCCAAATTTTTGGGCGATTTTTCCTTTAAAATAAAAATGAAAACTCGCCCAAACATTTTTCATACAAAAAAAGTTTTGGGCGACTATATAATTTGTTAAACTTTGTTCTTTTTCTTCTTTGTGTTACCATATGTTAATCAGGTGGTACATTTGAAAAGGTATGTTCAGAGTTTTGTTTTTTGATTCGACCCTTTTTAGGGCCAACGAGTATATATACAAACGATGTTAATTTAATGACATGGGAAATGTATGGAATAGGTGTGATGTACTATTTGTGGGGAGTTACCGCCGCGGGCGAGAAATGTTACCAAAAGATTCGAGCAATTTTGTTAGGTAGTGAGTAGGAGTTCTGTGGTATGGTGTGTAAGCGCCGCAGGCAAAAAATTTTAACAAAAAATCGCGCGATTTTTTGTTAAAATTTTTTAAGTTTGGATTGATGTGTGCCGTGTTTTTAACAGTTTCAATGTTGCTGAACTCTTTCCATAAGGTTGTTGCGATTTTTCCTTTATAATTTTTGGGCGATTTTTAATTTTTGTTTTGGGCGATTTTTCCAAATTTTTGGGTGATTTTTCCATTTTTGTTTTTTGGGCGATTTTTCCTTTTTTTTGGGTGATTTTTCCTTTTAAATTTTTGGGCGAAATTTCCTTTTTAGTTTTTGGGCGATTTTTCATTATGAAATATCGCCCAAAAACCAAAAAGGAAATTTCGCCCAAAAATTTGGAAAAATCGCCCAAAAAAGTTGGGCGATTTTTCATATGAAAAATCACCCAATTTTGTATGAAAAATTTTTGGGCGATTTTTCATTTTTGTTTTTGGGCGATTTTTCATTGGGCGATATTTCCTACAGCCTTACTTTTTACACATTCGATATACCGATTTGATAAGAAACATTTTATCAGCCTGAATTGTTTTAGGAAATTTTCATTTTTACATGAATTCCTTTCGAACATTTGTACTTTTCACGTGGAGTTTAGATATGAAAATGAGTTCTTTACTTCAGATAATGTGGTTGCTACCATATTTTGTTTCAGTCATTAGTACTTTCCATAGTATATTATGGCGAATTCCTCTTTGTTCTATACGCCCTCGTGCACTACTCTTCACTAATTCGTTCTCTCTCCCTATTCCTATCTAACTTTATCCATATTACACTCTATGTGACTGTGCCTTCTCTACCACCCTCACAATCAAGTGTGTGCTTTGCACTTTGGTAAAAGCCGTTCTCGGACAAGTGAAAATTTATTAATAAAACTTTATTAACTGATATTTAATAAAGTGTTTGCGGTTACGCTGTTTGCTTTAGCCATCATTCTTTGGTGCGTGTCATTAGCCTAATTGAATCGTTTGGTGCAAACGTGTAATACCTTAATTTTTTTAAGTGGCAGATCGCATTACTTATTTGGCAGAGGGCGGATTTCATTGAGAATTAAGGAGTATAATTCCAAAATTTCGAAAAACTATCGATAAAAAATCGACAAAACATCGATAAAATATGGAAAAATTGTCGAAGAAGGGTACTTAAGCTTCGGTCAGACTCTTACTAATTTTATTTCATTTTTGTTTTTATTCCAATATTATTAAAGTCAAAAAATTTAAAAATGATTTAAAAAAGTAAATTGTTGACTGGATATTTTTAGCCATGTCGCAACGGTGCTTCAAAAATGGAAGATTAAAAAAAAAGAGTAATTGTAGTAAAAAATTCTCAATATCAATTCTTCAAATTGGCATAGAATGTTAGTGAGTAAGTGGATTTTGACTTTCAATCGACTAATATGATATTTTTTGGATGGCGAAGCCAGGCCAGCCTCTGCAGTCACAAGATAGAAAAAAGGCTCAAGAGAATATGTAAACAAACGAATTAGTATATTTAGCATTAAATATATAAATAAAGTAGCAACAGCCACAACAACAAAAACAGAAACAGAAAAAAACCGCAACAACGAAAAACAAGTATTGATATTTATAGGAGCAAACACGAAAAGCTCAACGTACGTAGTAGCAACTCAATACAATAATACAACAACAAGGAAAACCGTTTACACAAAATATGCATTTATAATTTGTTTTGATATTAAAAATAAATAAAACGCTTAAGTTCAATGAAGGTAAAAACATGATGATAAAAATTCATTCGAGCGATCTTCTGAGCTTTATAGCAAATACAATTAGTGGGAATTCGATTGTAGTAAGACATGAAGGACATGAAATTGATATGAAATGAAAGATTCGTACAATCAAGATGGAACCGATTGAAACGGAAAACATGTGACCCAGATGTGATTCAGCAAGAGTCACATAATAAGGCACAAAAAAACGTTAAATTGCATATCGCTACGACGCTTCGTACCATTAATAAAAGACGTAATGAGGCATAGCCAAATGAGAGCAAGTATTTTGCTATTGAATTAAAAAGAAAAAAACACTTAAATTTCAAAACTTAATGATTTATGAGGGGAGGGGCCATATAAAAGTAATAAAACCTCATATAAGACGAGTTAATTTGGCAGTGCTAATGCACTAAATCGATCGGTCGCTGCGAAGTGGCTAAATTAAGAGGAATGCAAATTGTGGAAATTATATTCACTTAAAGACTCAACATTTGAGCATTTGAGCGTACCACAGCCAGTACACCGGCAATGAGTGGAATGAAGTGGAGTAGCCTAACACGAGTGGAGTAGTGCACAGGCGGTAGTTTTGTGTTGGTATCTTATCGTTTGCGAAAGTCGTCTTAGTTCCGAATCATTGTGCTTGTTGTTATTTTGTTTAGCTAATTTAAACGTGTGCAAACAGCACAGTCAAAAACATAGGCTTTCTATCGTGTTTATTAGATAAAAAAAAATAATAAAAAAATGTTTTCCAATGAATTGCACGCGGCTTCCGTTGGCTGAAAAGTCAATTAAATGTGACGAAGGATGGGCAATTATTAAATTACTTCAAATTTAATACAATTAACTACAGTGGAGCGCAGCGATTCAAGTTAAATTGAAGACAGACGTCTGGCCGTGCTCGTGATGAATGAAGATGGCGATTTTATGAGCTAATTTATGTGGGCTGAGTTGGACGAAACGAAGAAAAGATTTTGAATATTTCAGTGAGATTATAAAAATAAAAAAAATTATAATAATAGAGGAATGCACGAGAGTTCAGCAGACAAGTGGACAGATAGGCAAACATTCAAAAAGGCGAAGATGGTTACATCGATGACCTCATTACACAATGTACATGGATCGGGTAGTGAATTGAAAAAGTGTTTGTAATATTAATATACAAGTATAAAAATATCTTTGATTAAATTAAAAAAAACATTTTTAATTATAAACTTTTTCTTTAATTTTAAACCGGTGTGGATCTAGTTTGTACCGGTAAAATCTGTTAAGCCGAAATCAGCCCAATAAGCCGATTCCTCATTTCGATTTAATTACCCAAAACAAAATAAATGGTTAAATTATAGAAAAAACTACTTTATCGAAATTCAAGAGAACAAACATTTTTTGACCATAAAAACAAAAATACCAATACTTACTTCCCTAAATAAGAATGCCACTCAAGAGAGAATAGCAATACCGGACGGAGAAGACCGAAAAAAAAATAATAACAAAAATAACGCGAAATTCAACAAAAATAAATCTTACTAAAAAATTACCAGACCTACAATGAGTAACTGCAAAGCGAGAAAGCGCTCAAGTGCGGAGAAGCGGAGGGGTATGAGATAGAAAACGAATACAAGAACACTAGCACCAAAAGAGTACATTTCACAAAAGCCAGCAAGAACAACACAAAGTGGAGGAAAATACATAGTATAATTAAATGTCATCCAAAAAAAGAATAAATAAAAGCATTAAAGGGAAAACCGTAATCGTAGTACGGCGAGCAAGTGAGCTTAGTCAAATTTGTAAAAATCGATGATATGATGATGAGGGGTTGGACAAAAAAACAACAAAAACCACTACAACAGTCACTACTTTTACTACGATAAGAACAACATAGAACAACTAACCGAATACCAAAGAGGAAGCTACACAAATACACCCAACTGAGATCCTCCCTCCCACGGTCAAGTACACAAAGAAATGCTTAGAAGTGATGAGTAAATATTTGTGGGCGCCAGCACATTCAACTTACATCGCCATGAATTTGTCCCTCCTCTGGAGCTTCAGCCATTGCGTGTATATAATGCGAAATCCAAGGAAATCGTACTTAGTTCACACACAAAAAAATAACACACACAAGTTAGCCAAGAAGAATGATGCGTTGCCGGACCGAAGCCAAATATAAGCAGAGGAGAGATGTTCCTTTTTTTTTATTATTATTTTTTATTTTTATTTGCTCACTCACTGTCCTCTGTCCTGCACTTTGGGATTCTTCTTGGTCGAAGTGAGCAAAACAAAAACTGGTTTCCAGCTACGAATGTAGTATACAAAAACAAATATACCACGAAAAGGTAACTTTTACTACGTTTTTACTAAGCCAATCTCGTACAGCAAGTAGGTGAAATGCGCGGTGGCGTTTATAATTCGTTGGCTCGTTAATATAATATTTCAATTATCTCTTTTACTTGCTCACTTCTGGCATTAAATTTGGCCACCTCACTCTGACGGCATGACTAAGAACTGCGAATTCTTCATTTGCACTTTTCACATTTGCCAGATTGGAAAAAATTAAATTTTGCCCCGAGTGCGGAGAGAAGCACCAGCGAAAACTATCAAAACTTCAGCACTCAGCACTAGTTCGGTGAGGAAAAAGTCGCTTCAACCTCTATTTTCGATTCTTCTTTTCCATTAGCACATATCACATTAGCACATAACAGAAGTGCTAAAAAGCTAAATTATATGATTTTTTGTGTTGAATTAATTGAATTTTCAGTAATTTTTTTGTAGTTTCCATACGGTTTTGGACCGACTACTGCCTAGCTACCGACACGTTGCGCTCTCGTGGCCTAAACTAAACTGAAACTTTTTAAGTGGAAATTGTCATCTGACATTTCTACTCAGATTTATCGCAGCGCTCGCTCATGGCACGCGCTAATTCGCTCAGTTTCTGTTATTATCTTGCTTGGAGCTTTTCGTTCAGTTGGGAGCTTTTTCGTTCAATTCTAGGGACCATTCATCAGTGCCCCCCAAAATGACGTTTACGTGGTGGGGTCGGTGGGTTGGCGGCAGCTGAGTGAAAACAACAAACAGCTGATTTTGTGTTGTGGTGGCGAACTAGTGTTGCTTCTTTATATTTGAAGGTACAAGAACATTGAAACTGATTTTTTGTAGTTTGTGGAACCGAAACCGATATTTTGTAAAGTCTGGGAGCCGAAACCAATATGTTTTTGAATGAGTGAAAAAAAAACACTAATCCACGCCATGAATAAACAGAATGTTTATTCATACTTGATCCAATCCAATTGTTATATAATCCGGCAGAACTCCCTGGTGACATTACCAATTATTTTATTATATTGTGAAATTGAAAAAATTGGATTTAACCGGTTCTATTCTTATAGTAACTGCTCTTCAAAATGTTATGAGAAGCACAAGGTGAAACCTACACATTTAAATCAATAATTAATGCATGGGTTACATAAAAGTAATGCTATGCAGTTTTATAAAACTTCGCAATAAATCAACGATAAACTGAACTCAGTACAAATTGTCATTAACTATTTATAGCCCAGTTTAACCCAATCAGTACGAACAGATGAATGAGTCAATTATTAATTTTCAGGATTTGTTTTGAAATTCGCAGAGTCTAATAGCAGCCAGTAGCGGTTACACATTGCACGTGCTGATTAGAGTTTGATTAGCAAACAAATATAGAACGAAAAAAAAAGTACCGGAAGGAATCGTTTTGAACTGAAAAGTAAATTGTTTACTTGGTCAATGGGCGGCGAGGCGAGAACGCGCTCCATTTGAACAATCAATTATTGGCATTAGCATTAATGCCATATCGCACCTGTTATCAAAACGGATGATATTGAGTGTGTACAAGTGGCGAATGTTTAGATAAAGGCGGCCGGCCATCGTCCAGTGGTAGCAATATTTGATTGATTAATTTGAATCGCAGCCAATATGAGAGCGCAGCTTTCCACCATCGAACACAAAAAAGGTGTAATAAATGCCATAATAGATGCTAACGAAGGCAAATTGAATTGTCGTAGCACATAGCAATGCAGGCGTCGTCTTTGTCGGCTTCATAGTGGACTTTGAGCAGACGTTGTGCAGACTTTGTAAAGGTGAAGTAGGTACTCATGCAAAATTGGATTAGTGACAGAGTCGGTGAAAAGGACAGTCGAGGGGGAGAGCAGTCCGACCGGCATGAGTAGTGTGAATGACAAGGCACATATAATTTGTGTAAACTTGATTACTGTCGAGAATTAACTTTAAAAATGGTTGGCTTTTATGAGGCTTCAAATTAGCTAATCATTGTTAACAAATTGACGAATTGATAGTCACTCCAAGAATGACTCTTCACTTTACTGTTAATTAATTTAAAAATAATGTTGTAAAAATACAATTTGCTAATGTCTTTATTTTTATTGAGCGCATAGTTATCAAAAATTCAATTGTTTCGATTAGAATTTAGATTCTTGATAAGTGCGCCATATTTTCGGGCTAAACCTAAAGAAAGTGTGTTCTGAAAGTTGAATGAGTTAAAGACATGTTACAGGAGTTGGGCAAATAGTAAAAAAAAGTATATATGGTCGCACAGTGTAACGACTTCATATTAGAGGTGGCCAAAACTGGTATATGCAAAGCAAATTTTTTGACCACAATTTTTTTTTTTTACTTTGGATTTTTTTAACTAACATTTTTTTGTAATATTTGGCATATTAAAAAATCAAAAAAATACAAAATTTTTTTTTTTTTTAATATTTTTTTTTAAAACATTTTTTTTTAATTCTTTGCAGCATTTGTTTTAATTTTGGATATTATGTGCATTTAAATATTTTACCAATTTCAACTTGCCCTTTTTTCTATTTTGGCCACCTCGTTGCACTGTGCGTCGCTTTCTTATCTTATCCTATCCAAAACAACAAAATTTGCGCAATTTTAATCCGAACCCAATTAACCATTTTGGTGTTACCTAAGCGAGTACACAAGTTAACAATGTTTGACAATTGTAAAACGAGAAAGTACAAATAAATATCGACAAATGGCAAATTTAGTGACAGAATTTACAAATAGGAACTAATAAATCGCTTCCCTACAAAAGTAATCACAATTCTTATTAGATTTTTGCGAAAACATCTTGAATGATAGTTTCAATGGTTTTGCGGTATTGCATTGACTTTATTTAAAAAGTTGTATTCATGTTACCACAAAATGGGTTGGTTCACACATCAATTGTAATTATCTGCTAACTACTTTCGGCCGGAGCACCACCCCACCTCCCATTCTGTATGGGCTCTTCAAGTCATAAAAATCCGATTAGATTGCGCCTCATCACATTTTTATTTTCTTAATAAACTCCAGCTGATAAGGAAAGGCGTACCGAAAGCAAATTGAAATTGTTTAGAATTCGTTCTCACTTCGTACACAACGATTTCGTATACGAGATCAGATGCACTTAACAATGGGAAAAGTGTAACTATACACATTCACAGTCTGGCGGCGCTCTGCTGAGAGTTAATTATTCAAAATTGCACATTTGATAATCACAGTCAATTGTCAAAGGGATTTACCCATGTCCGTCCGATTCTAATGGAGCGTGACTAACTACACACTACACTCCTTGCTTGAAGATAATGGAAAATTCCATTTAGGGACTAAAACCAAGAAATCAAATATTCGACTTACCACCGTGGCCAATGATCGCCGGGGAGTATGACCGTTGCCGATTTCTTGACTCGTTGTCGAGTGGCGGCGCTGTTGGCCTGCTACTGAAGCGGCGCGTCGACGCGGCGGTGGACGTGGAGCATCACTGCCGGACGAGGTAGGCGAAACGACCACGCCCGTCGAGGACGAAACAGATGAACGAGTCGACATGCCGTCTGAGGAATTTCCCAATGAACGGTGGCAGTGACTGGAGAAAAGCTCTAAAAAGAATGCAAGAAGAAACTATACATGAGTACACACATAGCACATAGAAATGAAGACGAGACCCAACAAAGAACCCACAACCACGACAGACATGACAAACGTGTGGCAACGAGGCCAGAGGCAGAGACAATAAAGAAGACGGACAGACACACGAACGAGAGCGGGCTTAAACAAAAGCAGTGAACGCGCGGAAAGAGGTGGAAGAGACGTGGTAGTGGCTGGAATTAGCCAACCGTAAATTTATGGTAAAAAGGCAAACTGCCGCTTACTGTGGCATTGCCGGCTTTATGGGCGTAGTAGAAAGTATTCCTTGAAAAATTTAGAAATCTTAAAAAAAAAACCTTGAAAATTCCCCAGCACCCAGCCTTTTTGGAGCCTATACAAAATATTTGCTTACATTTATTTGCACAAACGGTTTCGTTGACGCAACGCAGCAGGAATTTATTAAAAGCGTCGTAGCTCAGTAAAGTGAGTTTAAAGTTGAAATTAAAAAATTCTACCACATAAAATTGTTTTATCTCTGTTTGCCGAGTATTCCGATTTCTCATTCGTTTTTCTTTTTCGCAGAACTCTTCGTCCGCAGATTGAATTTTTTCACTTGAATTTCGCTTTGCCTTTCCAAGTCGTTCGGTTGTTTGTTCACATTTTTATAGAATTTAATTTTCTTTAAATTATTTTTACTGAAAAGTACACAATAAATAAATGAAAACGTCGAAATTTTTGTCGGACAACCCGCACGAATCAGAAAAAGTCAACTAAAATTGGTGCAACTATGCAACTACGATAACAAATCGAAACGATATGGAATATGAAACGTTAACATGGGCATATCGAAATTTATTTTAATAAAGACTTTCAATTTACACTATCATGTTTGTTGACATTTGACAACTTCTCTCGAGATATGACAATTTTCCGGGATTTTAATCAAAAATATAGAATCGACCAACTTAACGACTTATAGTTTAAAAGATATATCGACAAAAATCAACCTCTTTCCAGTTTTTTTCAAAATAGCATTTGAAAAAACAGCTTATATCCAAGAATTCAATGGAAAAAGTCGTTACACCTATTTGAAGGTGTATTTAGACTGCAAGAACTCGCTAACAAAATGCAGTTCCTTCGGCCGGTGTAAACACCCGGTTCGCGAACTTGTGTCCGTAGCCGAATGCTCGCTCAAAATGTTCGGGCAGTGTAAAAAATTCAAAACAAAGAAATCACTACCCTGCGACATTTTTCTGGTTTACCTATACATTAACACTTTTGAAGACATTTTGTTTTTAAAATCTAGCATTGATGTTGTATGATGAAAAGAGAAAACATGTGTGAAGGAAAAGGATAAAAGATCACATGTACACAAACGTTTCCGTAACAATTGTTGATTCGCTCTTAAGAAAATGATGTTAAAAACTTATCGTAACGTCGTTAATGCTACATTTAGTGTCTTGCAAGGCAGCTAGAAGCTAGCATATAAAAAAACCCTAAAAAAATATTCACTCGCTTTCTCAAAAATTTTTAATTTTGCCTGGGAACAACCACACTTTGGCAGCACTCTCGTGTGGCATCCCCTATACAAGTATTCGTCAAGTATCGAGAATAAAATCGATGCTATATTTTTCGCATCTCTATAATTTGGTGGAAATGAAATCGTGGGCACAGTAAAAAGAAGAGTAGACAGCTAAATGCATCGGCGGAAATAAAATTGGTGAAAAAAGTAGAAAGAAAGTATAAATTTACTTTGAAATAGAAAAATCACAATTAAAGCTAAGCAGACTCACTTAACCAGCGACATAACATGTCTGCCACGGACCAAATGCGAGCCATGCTCGACCAATTGATGGGGACGACAAGGAACGGCGAGGACGAGCGTGGACTTAAGTTTTCGGATTCCCGTGTTTGCAAAAGTTTCCTGCTCGACTGCTGTCCGCACGACATACTCGCCTCCACGCGCATGGATTTGGGTGAATGCCCGAAAGTACACGATCTAGCGTTTCGGGCGGACTATGAAAACGGAGCCAAGTCGCGCGACTTTTACTATGACATTGAGGCGATGGAGCACTTGCAGGCGTTCATTGCGGACTGCGACCGGCGCACGGAAGCAGCCAAACAGCGCCTCAAAGAAACGCAGGAGGAACTGACGGCGGAGGTGGCCGAAAAGGCCAATGCGGTTCATTCGCTTGCGGAGGAGATTGGTAAGAAGCTGGCCAAAGCAGAGGCGCTGGGTGAGGCGGGCGAAGTGGAAGAGAGTATGGCGCTGATGAAGGAAATCGACGAGTTGCGCTCCAAGAAAATAAAAGCAGAGCACGAGTATCGCACATCGATGCCCGCCTCCACGTACCAACAGCAGAAGCTGCGCGTGTGCGAAGTGTGCTCCGCCTACCTGGGCATACACGACAATGACATTCGTCTGGCCGATCATTTTGGCGGTAAGCTGCATTTGGGCTTTCTAACTATTAGGGAAAAGCTGGTCGAGCTGGAGAAGACGGCGGGGCCGCGCAAGGCCGAACTGAAGCGCACGGGTAAGATACACGAGCGCGACGATGACCGCCATCGCTCACGCTACTTTGTGGGCGGACGCGAGTTGGATCGTCGCTCGCGCGTACATCGATCACGTTCGCGCGAACGGGCACGCCGCGGTGGAGGTGGCGGCGGTGGTCCTGATCGCTTTGATCGTTCCGATCGCCCTGAAGAAGGTGGTGGTCGCTCCGAAGGGGGAGGTCGCTCCGAAGTTGGTGGTCGCTCCGACGGGGGCGGTCGCTCCGAAGGTGGTGGGCGCTCCGAAGGCGGTGGTCGCTCTGAAGGCGGTGGTCGCTCCGAAGGCGGTGGTCGTCCCGAAGGTGGTGGTCGCTTCGAAGGTGGTGGTCGCTTTGAAGGCGGCGGTCGTTTCGACGGTGGCGGTCGTGGTCGCGATAACCGGTTTGACCGTGGCGATCGACGCGGCTTCGGCGGCGGTGGGGGCCCCGATCAGAGGCGTCGTTCACGATCCCGCTCTCCGCGCGGCCGCAACTTCAACTCGCGACGAAGATCACATTCGCGTGACCGCTATCGTCGCTAAGGACAGCCGCGCAGCAGCAGCAGCATGAATGGATAGGGATCGTTGGCAGCCTCACGGCCGGGGACATGTTGGTACGTCGCTCCAAGTGCGGCCACGCAACGCATCGCTCTGTCTGTCTGTCGCTCGCTCGCTCACGACGATGTGTTTTCTAAGAGAACGTCCAACTTTATATTTTAAGTGTACACGACGATCCCTTTAGCACGTATGTAAACTACATTATATGCAAACACAACTTTTTAATTATTTAAATTATGTAAACTAATGCAGAATTGATTCCTCATTCTAATGTTCTTCTCTTTTTGATTTCACAATAAAACACGATCTTCTCTCGATTATAGAAAAAGAACAAATCCACAACTGTTCGATTTATTTGGGTATGTAGTCAATATATTAGTAGATGGACGAGATCGGCCCGCCGGGGTAAGCAATCACAAACTACAATCAAAACACTTAAACTCTGTTCGTTTCAGAAGCAAACGCAAATCCAAACTCAGTCCAGTCGTTCGGTCGTATCCACGATCCATATCCTCCGCTTGATTAACTCATTCACAGTTGCTTGCGTTAGCCATTCGGCACATTCAGTTGGTACGTATGTACGTAATCGAGAGCGGCATTAAGCCGACCGACCACACGACCGCTTTAGCCATTTCAGTATTAACGCTGACCCAGAATCTCAACTATCCTATGAAAAAACAAACAAAAAAAATTACTAGAAAAGAAATGTTTGGGTACGTATTCTACCGTCATGTGCAAATAACTTGGTTCTTCTGTAGCCACAAATACATACACACATATATAGATATAGAAACCAACATAGCCGATTTGTAGCCGATTTGTGGTGCAAGAAAAGCTAAGAAATCAATCAGCATTTCTCTTTGACTTGGGTACGTATTTGTCTTTCGGTTCGATTTCGGTACGTATTGCGAAACTTTTACAAAACAAATTCTTTTACAGTAGCTCAGTTTTTAGGCGGCGGTCGCATCGTCGAAATTTCATCCCATGGAAACGATTTGGTATGTGTTTTTTTCTTCTTAATTTCGATTGACTCCTCCGGGCGATCAGCGTTAAAGCGACCTAATCTCAAAACTACACGTAGTCAGAGTTAAGGCTGAAACCCATGGAATATGTACGAAAGGTATTCTATGGGTTTCAGGCTTTAGGCCACTTAGGCGTTGGGTGCCTCACTTTTTTTTTACAACATAGTAACACAGTTTTCTTGAAGTCATTTCCAATCATTAGACTAACTAAAGTAATTCATGTTGATCCGAAAGCTTCAAAAGTACTTCCACATAACCAACAAAATGTATGAAATTTTCCTCTGCTCACATAAACTTCTCCTGCAATACTATCCCTCCTGAACACCTCTTCGCTGAAAGATTTGTGGAAATTCATATTCTGCGTGATGACTTTCGGTGAGCAATTTATAATGTTATACTCCTCAGTGGACTCCTCGAGATTATTAGGTCGATACCGCTCCGTATCGTAAAATTGGTATTCCTTATTCCGAATTGTTTGAATTCCATTTGCCACCGATACTGTGATAAAATGCGTATTCTACATTTTTAAATGTTTTTCAAAATACATTTGACCATGTGTGTGGGCTTTGAGTCCGGGTTGTATAACTAAAGAATTGATGATTGTGGCTGATCTATTTTTTTTTGTTTTACCAGCGTTTTACCTTTAGCTTATTTTATGGGAAAAAAAGGCTTATTTAACGTCCAGAGGCATGTGAGTATTGCATTCTGTTTCTACTGTTTCTGGGTGGGCGTGTGCTTAGAGCAGCATTTGCGGTTGGGGCAAATGCTTTTGTTCCAAACATATTTTTCGTTCTACCCAAACAGATTTATGCAGCTGCAATTTGGTATTTGTTTTGAATCGAATCGCTGATTGGAGGTGCTAGATGATGGAACAGTTACACTGAATGCTGGTCAGTTGATATTTAAAACCGCTGGTAGTTCAGGTGCATGGTGAGTGGTAAGAAAAGATACCAAATTTTGTTTCTATTATTACAAAAATTTTAAATTAAAAATTAATTTTTAATGTTAAGTAGAATAGGTGTATTAAAGGCGGTGCCAAACATGAGCGCGCCTCACGCTCCATACAATAATTACTTAAGAGTCTCCTTCTAAAAAGAAAATTTTTATTCATTGGCTACAAAAAAAATAATAGTGTGGGAAAAACTAAAAAAAAAGAAATCGGCTTCAGATTTAGAGCGGTACTAAAGCATATTTTTGTGAAATTTCATTTACAAAAAATTTTATTCAAAATTATAGTTATTAGTACCTCGTAAAGTTAAACGCTTGAATAGTTTTGCTCTGACTCAAGCACCGTGACACAAACAATGCAATAGAGTAAACACATTTTTTGCATTTGTTAAACATTTTGCTTCTACATAAATACAACGTGCCTTTTTGTTGTTTTAAATCGAATTTATAAAATTTGTTTTATTTAAAACGTTGTGGATGTATCAACTAACCAAACTCCCCTTAATACATCTATTCTACCTCGATCGAATTGAAAACTGTAGACTAGTGTTAATATACAAATTGTAAGACAGGTTCCAGAATCCGGATGAATTTAAAGCCGAGTGAAATTTATTACAGTGGGACAGAGAATAGCTCGTTTCTTGGTAATTTCTTGATAGTCGGTACGTTAATAAATAAAATTAAAAACAATAGGATAATGATGCATAACAGAGTGGGGAGGAGTGCATTGAATTTTCATTTCATCATTATTTCCACTACCACTAACAATGTTTAGTGGTAGTGAAGTTTTTTCCCACTGTAACTGAAGGTAATGAAAAATTAAATTCAATGCACTATTGCTTACTCTGATACATATTCAGTCGATTTAGTTGCACAATAACCCCGTATTACCAAAGTTGTATGACGTTTGCTTTTTATTTAAAATTTAATTTGATATGGGTTCAAAGCTATATGAGTCGAAGGCGATTCATTTAAAGTGGGAAACCTCTCGGAAACATCTCTGATGTGTGGTCAAAACATATGAATTTGGACAGTTATTTTAAGCGACTGCGCGTTTTCGAGTTTTCCCGCTTTAAATGAATCTCCTACTGTAAAAATTGCAGTAATCCAAATGAAATTCGGAGTAAAAAAGAGCAAACGACATACGGCTTCGGTAATAGAGGTTAATGGTAAAATAAAAACTTTTCTTTAAATTTAAAAAAATATTTGTAAATAAATTTAGGGTATTCACATGGCGCCATACATGCAGTCATAAACCATATTATATCGTGAACTATAATCTCATTCAATTTCGTATGAGCAATTTAATGACAAATGACAGTTTATGACTCTATATACGAAGACTTGTGAATACTCTTAATAAAACAAAACGGTGTAAACATTTTTTTATATTCCTTCTCCTTTAAAATACTAAAATCAAATTTAAAATATTTAAAATGATAAAAAAAAAAATTGTTCATATACCTTTTTTGCTGCATTCATTGTAATAATTAATTTCTTATCAATAGTTTTTTTTTTTGTAATAAAAAAAAGCTAATAAAATCCATTAATTGAATAAAACACAGTTTATTTCCCATGAGAAGGTTTTTTGCTGTTTTTATTAAAATTTTTCGGAGTGTTTGATTTGTTTCGTTTGTTTCTTTGTTAACTTTTGATTTTTTCTTTTGGTTGTTCTTATTTTTTTGTTTGTTTGGTTTTTTTTTCTCACAAAATAACAGATTTTTCACATTTCTTCGGACAATATTGCAAATTTTGTTTAAGAGCTATGATGGTTCCAAAAATACGGTGTAATTATAAATTTTAGCTTATCCAAAAAGGCTGGGGGTGTGTGTGTGCGTGTGTAATTGTGTGTGTGTGTTTTGAAGTAATTTTGGAAATATAAACCTTCCCATTCTCCGATCTCACCCGACCCCTTCCGGCCAGGCCACTTCATCCTTAGTTTGAGTTGTTTGTTTTTATTGTTTTTGTGTTTGTTTGTTTGTATGTATGTGTTATTGTTTTTTCTTTTTTTTTCAATGTTTCAGTGGTTTTCAAATCACATTCAATTAACAAATTGGTTTAAAACTAATGTCTCGGCGTTGACTTTACGATTTTTCTTCTCTTCATTGTTAGCTTTCCTTATTTTTGATGATCATCGTCTTGGGTATGCGCAACAACAACAGCGGCTCGATGTTTTGTTTTTGTTTCTTGCATTCATTTAAACATATCAATAAAATTAGATTCTATTATTCGATGGGTACAAAATGAAGTGTTTTTTGTTTACATCAATCAGAGTATAGCTTAAATCTTAGTTAAATTTTAGTTTTTTCTTTTCCTTACTTTTTTTTTTCATTGAAATGATTTTGGCATTTTAACTTCGTTCATCAAGTTTTGTTTTTACAATTAAGTTTAGGGCATTACATTCTAGGAATATTTACAAATTACAAAATGTGCTCGTGGTACCATGCGTCGGTGTACAAGTAGTTTCGAATGGAAAATCTCAAATTAACAGTTTTTAATTGATATAGTTGCTAGATATACATATGTATGTTTTTAATTTGTAGTGGGAAGGAAGGGTTTCTTCACTTAGAAAGTAATGGGGACAATATGATGATTGCATGATACATTTTTCTGTTTATCTCTCTCTTTGCACATCGAGCATAACAAACAAAATTGGGAAGTATTATGTTGTTTTTGTTTTTGCAAATGCGGAAATAAATTTAAAGCTACTTTTCACTAACGATAAGCATAAGTCTATTCTATAACAGTTTCAGTTTCATAATGGGTAAAACACAAAGAGAAAAACTAAAAGGGGGAAGAAACTGTATTGGTTAACAAAAAGCGAGAGACGATAAGTGCTTTTTGGGGAAATAATGCAAAACATAGCAAAATCTATGATTCCGCTTGAAAGTTTAAGGCAGTTTTTTGAGAAATTTGTTTGCATTGGAATATTGTATGGAAAACAAGAGCAGAGCTGCTTTTGTGGACAATTGGTGTTTGTTTGTTTTGCTTGGGAGGGCGTGCGTTGAAACTTAGTAAATAAATTGTTATTTAGTATAATGATAGGATCTTGCATTGTTTTATGTTTGCTTTCTTGGGAATGACTGATTTGTTGTTTTAATCGCTAGGTAAGCGAATTGTAAAAGATCAATGAACGTTAAGTAATTGAATTCTAAATAAAAAGAAAAAAAGGTGATATGATACGAAATACAATTCAATTAGAGCCTAAAAAAATGCAAGAACTGTCTCAAAACATGATAAGTAGGTTTTACATCGAAATAAATAGGGGAGGGCGCATAGGTGAAAATCGTTAAAAACTACTTAAATGTTTGCCTTGCAAGCGTTTTTTTTTTTGAATACATTTCTAATTTCACAGGATATTGGACTTTGACGACGACAGCGACAGCGACGACATTCGGTTGTTTGATGATCATCATAAAAATAAACAACTTTTCGTTTCTTCTTCATATCTACTCTCAAACCGATGATGGATGATGAGCGCTTTTTACGTATTTGTTTTTGTTCAGTTGTGTGTGTGTGTGTTTAGTGTTTTGGTATTTGTTAATTGTTGATTTTATGTGTTTTGAAGTGTTTTCTGTTTTTGTTGCGATTGTTGTTGTTTTTTGTTTGTTTGTAGTTGTTATCAATGTTTCAGTCCTTTGAGTGAATTGGTATCACAAATTTATGTCCAAATGGACTTTTGTACTTAATGCCAGCATCACGATAAAATTTATCCGGTATACCTAAATTACATAAATACAATTTGCCACAATTGTTCGATGATATGCCATTCAATGGTAAAATTGGTAAGAGCGCATATTTTATGGAAACATCGCGTATACCACTTGGTGGCGGATCGATGGCGAGCAACGAAGCCCTGCAGATGGAGAAGATGCAATAATATTAAAACATTTGGGAAAAAATAAACGGTAAACAATCAAAAAAAAAGTAAAGAGTGAACTATCTTTGGCACTGTCTAGGCTAAAATACCCGTACACATTATAACAGAAACTTACCGATTTTCACTTAACCATTTTTTAACGCCACCCGACAAGTTTACCGAATTAGTCGATAATATCACAAGATCAGGTGTGGGTAGGGCTGTAAAGTACAAAAAAAGGAACAAGTAAAATTTGAAAAAAAATTGAGAATATGAATTTCCACTCACCGTTAACAGAGTATACGACTGGATTGCCCGTAGCCTTAAATAGCGAAATCTCAATGCTTTTTTGTTCAATGTTTGAATCCTCCTCCAAATAGAGCAGCACATTCAAACCGTGCGAGGCCAATTGGCGGCCCGTAGCCGCACCAATGTTGCTTGCCCTGCGGAACGGGAGCGATGATTATAATGCAAAAGGGTAACAAAATGGACATATTTATTCCGACTTACCGGTAATTGTCCGATTTCTCGCAAATAATTGCAATCTTCGGCCATTGGTGGCAATTGTTCGGTGTGAGGCGGCGTGCTCCGCCCAACAGAAGAATTGCCAAGTCAGTGGCGCCACGCGCCAAAATGTCAGTTTGTCGCTGAAGCGACAGGCCCCCTTTATCAGCGGTCAGCTCGATTTTGGAGCGCACAAACGTTGGAATGGTCGGAATGATGAGGCCCTCATCTGCAATTGCACGCACAATAATCAGGCAAATTCATCGACCACATGTCGTCGCCTTCTACTCACCAGTAACATAATCAGTGGAGCCCTCAAACATGGACTCGATCTGCCTCAGTTGAAGCGGCTCGCTCTCCAAGATATTCTCATCGTGACGGTACTTCTGCTGCTGCTTCATGGCCATCGCCTGTTGCACGAGATCGGGCTTCTGCTCAGACTCAATGACGTTCCAGATGGCCTGCTTATCGAACAGCGCCAGATTGCCCTCGAAATCGAAATCTTCGTGCAGGAGCGGATCGTCAATGGAAGTGCCAAAAGTCTGGCTCTGCTTGATGCTGTTCTCGCGACGCAATTGCTTGCGTTGCTGTTTCCTGCTGTTGCTATTCCCATTGACGCTGTTGTTCAGCATCATCATCATATTGTTGCTATTTGCATTGCCACTGCCATTGCGCGTTTTGGCAGTTCCCCCATTGCCGTTCTGCGAGAACGCCGCCACATTGTTCTGCTGTCCACTAGCACCGAAGTAGGAGCCACGTGCATTAATAATGTCAATGGGCTTGGAGCTGCCGCTGCTTTCACCACTCTCGGCAGCATAGCAAATGTTCCCAGTCGGCAGAGAGCAGGCTCCCAATACTGCACCCAAGCGCACCTCCACCTTGGGCGGTATCAAGTTTCCGAAGAATGCGGCCACACTATTGTTGCTCGGTGTGGGCGGGGACGATTTGTTGCTGCTGCCATTAATGCTGGAGGCCAGTTGCTGTGCGGGTACACCCGTTGGTGTGCTTTAGAGGAAATTAAATTCAAATTAAATTTTACCCAACCACAAAAAAAAGTCCAATTGGTCACCTTCTTATTCCGTTTGCTGATATTTTCATATTGGATATTTTGCTACTCAGGGCCGAAGTGCTGCCCTTGGGCGTGCGCGCTCCCTGCTGCCAGTGCTGCTGCTGCGTTCCGTTGGATAGCGGTCCATTTCCAGCGTTGGCAAAGTTTGGTGTCTTCACCGGCGTCGGTTTGTTGATCACAGTCGATGACAAGGAGTTCTGGCCATTGTAGGAGGGTATCAAACAGATTTTCAAAATATCCGTCGACCTAAGAAGAGACGGGGAAAAGGAAGTTGAAAATTCGTCTCTCTCTCTAACGGTGATTAGTGATTGCCTACCTTAGCGTCACTTCTGCGTCCTGCTTTCGCAGCGGCACTCCGTTACGGAATGCTCTCACTATGGTTATTTGCGAAGCGCTGATGTCCTTGATGACGCCCTGGAATATGCCCAGCTTTTCGTCGCACTCGATGGACACCGCTTTCCCAGTCCAATCCTTTTCCATTGCTCGATTCGCTCGTGCTACTGAAATGGTGCTCCTCTGGTCAAGTGATTGATTATTACGTTAAACTAGGTTTCGCTCTGTTGCTGCCTTTTTCCGACTTCTATCAATTTTCCCGGCAACCTTTTTTCTCTTCTTTTTCACACTATTTCGCTTATTGGGAAAACAATTGGCAATTGTAAAATTGTAATTTTTATGTTTTTGTTGTTGTTATTCTGAAACGCAATTTCCAATTTCGGTCGTCGTCGAAGCCGATGTCTTTATCCCGTTTTCCCCTCGCGCACAAACCAAAACGCACTTTGCCACAAATTCGTTTTTTGCCACTGCTGCTTTTCGTTCGTTCCGTTTTTGCAAATCGAATTGGAATAAATTTCACACAATCTCTATATATCTACACTTATGCTGGATGGCCACGTTTAACACAAACTTCTCTTGGTTTTTAAATGCACACTCGACAGGATTTTGGATTTACTGTAATTAAGCTGTAATTTAAGCAGTTTATTTTCTGGTATTTTTCGATTTCGCCAAAACTCCCTCTTGAACGCTAGTGACGTACGAAAATTAGGTACTGCTTTCTTGATACTGGGTACTCGGCTGCGATTACTTTTATGAGGTCGGGTTAAATTATTGAGCAAACTATAAAGATTCGAAATTAATTAATTGGAACAAAGCCAATTTACACTATCATGTTCATTACGAAAAATTTGACAAAGACCGCATAAAAACTTGGGTCATTGATAACGGGATAGAAAAACAAAAACGTCATTTGTTTAAATTATAATCATACTTTTTCTGGGATTATTATTTTTGTTTTGTCTTTGCTGTAGTTCAGATAATCCCGTTTGTAGAATAAAATAAATGATAAAAAGTGGTTGGCAACGTTTACAGTAGGTTTCGCAAGGTTCAGCTTCCAAAGACACAAATTTCTTATTGGCAACTCAGAACAACTACTCCTAGTGATGCATTTTTGATACATTTCAATATCGCCTGTGAACTGTGATAGATGATATATGTAATATGTCACAATTGTCTCCAAAACAAATCTTTCATTTTATATTTCAATGGGAACAAAGCTTGCCTTGCCCATCAATGCTTTAAAGTTGAAACAATCTTGAGTGTACGGTTGTTGAGTACCCGAGTACCTTTCAAGACAATTACCAGTTACTCGTTAATCGTTTTAAAATGAAATACCAATCCAGCGCTGTCTAAATATCTGCATCACAAGCCGGTTTAGCGTTTTTCTATTTTTCTGTAATTTTCTTTGGATTTTTCGGAATACTTTGGTTTTAAAGTGAAAATTAATTTTAATTTTGTTCTAATAAATAAAACATGTCCGACGAAGATGATATACAATACGTGAAACGGCCAAGGACGCTGCACTACGGCTCGTTGGAGGAAACCGAGCGCAAAAGACAGTCTGCTGGCGCGCCAACTTCAACAGGAAGTGGCGGAACTACTACTGGCGGTCAATTGGAGGATATTGAATCGGATGAAGACTATGAAGAGCAACAAAAGAAGCCGGCAACGGCTCCAGCGCCAGCCCCCGCTCCACCGCCCACAGCGGCTGCGTTGGCAAACAAAATCGACGACGATTATTTCGATTTGGAAACGGAGGTGGCCAAAGACAAGGTAGCACTGCTAGAGGAGTTCGAACGAAAGCGTCGAGCACGCCAAATCAACGTCTCCACGGATGATGCTGAGATCAAGCGCAATCTCAGGCAGCTCAACGAGCCGATTTGTTATTTTGGGGAAGGGCCTGCAGAACGGCGACGGCGTCTTAAGGAGTTACTGGCCAGCCTGGGCGAGAATGCCATCAAACAGAAACAGACTGAAGAGGAAGAGCGCAAGCAGTTGCAGAAGGAACAGGAGACGACATGGTATCACGAGGGTCCGGAAGCGTTACGGATTTCGCGCCTCTGGATAGCGGATTATTCACTGCCACGCGCCAAAGACCGATTGGAGAAAGCACGCGAAGCTCTGGAAATGCCCAGTGCCACACGCGCTGGCCAGATGGTGGAACTGCAGAAGCGTCTGCAATCGCTGGCGCCGCAGTGCAGTCAGGTGGGCGACACCCGACCCGTTAGTGGGGCCGCCTTCAGCGACGACTCGACGATGTTGCTGACGGCCTCGTGGTCGGGCCTGTGTAAATTGTGGACGGTGCCCGATTGCAAGCTGATGCAAACGCTGCGAGGCCATGCCAGCTATGTAGGTGGAGTGGCATTTCGGCCAGGCGTCTCATACGACGATAAAAACGTTGTGGCCATGGCCTCGGGCGGCCATGATGGAGCGGTCAAGCTGTGGGGATTCGGGGCGGAAGAGTCCATTGCCGACATCACAGGTCACATGCCGCATCGTGTCTCGAAGTTGGCCTTTCACCCGTCAGGCCGATTCCTGGCCACTGCCTGCTACGACTCGTCATGGCGGCTCTGGGATTTGGAACAGAAAACCGAGGTGTTGCATCAAGAGGGCCACGCCAAGGCTGTGCACTGCGTGGGCTTTCAGACAGACGGTAGCGTCGTAGTCACAGGCGGCTTGGATGCTTTCGGTCGCGTGTGGGACTTGCGCACAGGTACGAATGCAAATGGAAATTCGGCAATAAAGAGAATCAAACCAATTTCTTCTCCAATTTCACAGGTCGCTGCATTATGTTCTTGGAGGGTCACTTGGGTTCCATTTTCGGTGTGGACTTTTCGCCCAATGGTTTCCACATAGCCACGGGCTCACAGGACAACACCTGCAAAATCTGGGACCTGCGACGACGTCAGCCGGTCTACACCATACCCGCTCATGGCAACCTCATTTCGGATGTGAAGTATCAGCGCGATGGCGGCAGCTTCTTGGTCACATCCTCGTACGACTGCACCACGAAAATCTGGTCGAACAAAACGTGGCAGCCGTTGAAGACGCTGCAGGGCCATGACGGCAAAGTGGTGGCCGTGGACATAGCACCGAACTCGCAGCACATTGCCACCACCTCATTCGATCGCACATTCAAACTGTGGGCCCCGGAGAGCTGATTTCTGAGCACCCCCGAAGATGTCTCCTCCGAATTAAATTAATTTTGTTAATTTTCCCATCTTAAATTTCATTCATTTTCTGATCTAGTACGAATCAATCATGTGTTGAATTTTGATCAATCATCTCTGTTACTCTGTCATTTGTCATTTGTTAATTGTTAACAAGACAATCTGCCACTCCAAGTTTTCTGTTAGACCCCATAACCCCCAACAATAGACCAAAAGAATTGTTTAGAGCCTTTGTTTGTTAATATAAAAACTAATGTAGAATAAACTTTTACGAAATGTTTAGAATTATAGAAAAAAGAATGTTTCAATGTCTTGAATTGAAAATAAAATTAATTCTTAAGTAAATGTTTTTTTAGGAAAGAAAAAATTGTGAATTGTTAATACTAAAACAAAAAAAATTAATAATAAAAATACAATGAAGTCATTTTTTGGTACATCGATGCATTTTTATTGTTCTACGTTATAGAAGCGGTCGGTCGGTTGTAGGATTCCAATTCGATTTCACTCGTTTTCGAAAAGAAAACCAATTTTAAGATTTATTTTATGTTTAGCTTTTTGATCGGCGTGGTTGTTTTTGTAATGAAATGCTGATTCAGTGGAGAATACAAATTTCTTATAACAGCAATCCAGCAGGCATTTGTCTTATGGCCACTTCGGAACTGCCACTTCCTCATCAGATATCAAAAAAATAAAAATGCAGTTATGTTTTTTTTTGTAAGGATAATTTTTTTTATATAATGTTCATTGAAGAATGTTTTTGGCATGCTATAATTTTTTTTTAAAGTTTTTTTTGTCGTCTTTTTCAATTTAAAATTTTTTTTTTTTTTTTAAACAATTAGAAGAATTAATTCGACGCGAGTGGAAAAGAAAACACTCGGTTTCGGAACACCAAAACCCATTTCACATTCAGACTGTTTTGGTTTTAAAATAGGTGTTTTTATTTAAGTGAAATTGTATAAACTATGTAGCAATTTTATTTGTGTTTATTTTTGAAAAATAATTTTTATAAGTTAGGTACTCTTTTTGCAGTACTGTACTGAGTGTATTTTGTAGTAACTTTTTGAATAATGATTTCTGTTTATTTTTTACCACTGTATGAATGCTGTTTGTTGTCATTTGCAGTTAATTAATTATTCGTTTATGTGTTTGTATTCGTTAGTATTGCAATTGAATTGGCCATTGATATTGTATTCATTTAATTTATTTATTTATTACAATTTTTGTATTACAAAGTAGATATTTTCCACAACTGAATATGAACTCATAACCTAATTGAAGGCGAATTTGATCAATAAGTCCTCCTATTTTCAAAATGCCTTATTACATGAAACAATAAAAAAAACATTTTTATAGACTTGAACATCGAATTCCTTGCAGAAAAGGCAAATGCGGACAAGTAATGATAACAGCGTATTCTATTGATACTGCGGAGTAGTTGTGGTTCCAGTTCCAAATATTAGAATTTTCTACAAGCTGTTCCAAGAATGGGTCGAGAAATATAGACCCAACGAAACAATACATTTTTTAAATGCAATCAAATTGTGAATTTAGATACTTTTTCTCAATTTCAGCATTGCCATTTAATGGCATTTGTTGTGACTGAAATCGTAGACCGCAAACGAAACTAATTTGATGGAAACATTTGTATATGTAACTATGGGTGCATGGGACGTAGGACATACATATACAAGAAATTACAGCTCTCTAGATCACTTCTGGAACGTTACGACAGACAGACAGACAGACAAACATGGTATTTTGTATAATGTGCTCTGTCTACACTACTAATCACCTCCCTCGCCAGGTTAGTAGAGAATACCCCCAAATGAAGAACCTCATCGCCCCTAGCTTACCTTTCCCTTTTGTATGCCCCTCTAATTTCACATCGAATGGAATTTCATTTATATTTTTCTTCAACAAGCTGCCTTTTCGCAAAACCATCAAAATTAAACAGAATTTATGCTATTTTATTGTTTTTTGACAAACTTAAATTTATTTAAATTGTAACTAAAATTTAACTACCACAGACAGGTTGCAATTATATAAAATATATTAATATATGTATATTATATTTTTATAGTATTTTCATAATTTTTTTTTTTGTTTTCATGTTCGTTTACAGATTTTTCTCTTTATATTTAGGTAAATTAATATTTTCATATGGTATTTCGTTTTTTCTTTGCCTTAAACGCTAGACTCTAGTAAATGTTTTTTTTTTAATTGTGTAAAGATTTTTAGTCTATAACTGAGATTTACATTATACATATATATAAAAAAAAGTATATAAAGGGCACATACGATACATATATGTTGTATATATAGGTATATAATTTCTTCTTAGTTTAAATTTCGCAAATGCTTTGAATTACATAATTGTTATGACGTACATACGAATTTCAACACACATACTGTACTGTGTGTATCTACATAATATATTATTTTAGTGTATTGAGGTTACATTTTTTATAAAAAAAATTAAATTATAAAATACACTTCAAAAAACTTGAATCCTTAATTGAGATTAGACGTACACCGAACAACTCATTCTCTATTTCCGGGCACTCGTACCAATGATTTCGAAGCGTATTTTCAATGAGCTTTTTTGTTTTTGTTGTATTTTGCTTACTTCCTAAAACATCTAAACTAGCATTTTAACTAAACTAACAACTAAGCCAACTAATAACAAGTATTTGTTTCGCTGTCAACAAAATGGAAATTTCTGAGAGGGGATATTTTTTCATGGTTTGACGATTTAGAAAAAACGTATGTAGTATAAAAAAAAGGTTGTTTACTTTTGTGCGTTTTTAACGTTTGTTTGTTCTTGTTTTGTTTCTGCGGGTGGACAGTACAGTTTAGACACTTACGTCGGGTGCAGCCATTGATTGTTTGCACTCAGTCTCGGCCGATTTGTTGTCATTGTTGTCCTCCGGTGCAATATCGATGCGATGTGCCTTGCTCCAGACGACCAAGTCCATAATAAATGCTAAAAACATAATGCCCGCCGTGATGCCTGTAACGAACAATAGAGAGAGAGAGAGAGAGAAAATGAGTTTGTAATTAAACGTAATCTCCATTATAATTACCCAAAAAGTAATGCCGAAAAGTATCTGCATCGTACAGAGAACAAGCGCCATGCTTGCCACACACTGTCTTCCAAATGAGACACGCCGAATCCACTACGGCTCCGTAGATTATCGGACAAGGAACATTACCGAATAGGCCAATGGCCGACTGAATTACTCCCATGGCCATGGCCTTATCTGTTTTATACAAAATAAAATATTTTACTGCTATTTACGTTTTTGGCATTTGCTTGACTCACCCTTTGGATGCGTACAACGCATCACTAGCAACATGCTGCCCACCTCCGATGTGGAGTGCATAAATACGCAAACCGCAAAAATCAATATAAATAGAACGAAATTTTTGCAATTACTATCACAGTATCCATTGAACGCCTCATGGCCTTCCAAACTAATAGAAACTGTGAGGAAAATAAATCCAATTAAATGCAAGAACCAAAAGAAAAAAGTCCACATGTGATTGAACGGACAAACTATGTTACTCATACGCCCTCTTTGATTCACTTACCATCTGCATCTGGAATGCAAGCGCAATTCGAGAAAGCCGTGCGATTATCGCTGCCGCGCAAATCAGCCATTTGACAACCCGCATGGCACGATGAAATGTAAATTTTGCCATCAATGCCGCAAATCGGAGCGAAGTTTTCCATATCACAGGTGCAATTGAGGGCCGCACTACAGGCGGGCTCAATGCGTGCGGGTCTAAAGAAATAAACGAAGGCAAAGACATTAATCCATTTCTCCCTCCAACTCAGTTGTCTGAGCTCAGGTCATTCAACTCACGCATTGCCGCTGGCCGTCTTATAGCCCGCAAAGTCGTTCATGTTGCAGCCAACAAACATCAGAATGACCATGCCCGCTGAGTAAACCAAAGCGGTAAAGGCTATCCAGGCAGCCACTGACTTGGCCGATGGCTTCAGCTTCAATATGACCAGGCCGCTAATAACAATGCCCACGCCCATGACCAGAATGCCGCAGAAGGCTGCAATCATATTCGCATCGTATGTGGCCAAACGGAACTGAGTTTCGAGGTATTTGGGCAGGAAGGTGTACAAGCCGGCAATGGGCAGCAGATGGAAGACGCACGAGGCAGTGCGGAACATTAGGATGTCATTGCTCAGTTGGCGGCGTACGGTCTTGGGGAAATCTAAAAAACAGTGGGGATTGAGAAAGGAAATTCAATAAATGGAAATATGTATGCCCACCTTTTAATTTGGGCTTCTCTTCCGGCTCAGTGGTGGCCGCTTCCTCTGGCTGTTCACCATTGGCGGTTCTCTTGCCGCGCAACTGCTTCGGAAAGGAGAACATTGCAATGGACGAGAGCATCATGAGACTGCCAATGATGACAGGACCCAACCACCAGGCGCCAATCCAACGTGGGTCGCTCGCATCGAAGCCCGGATTCGAAAAGTTCACATACCAGCGTGTGCAAAAAGAGCCCACAATGAAGCCCGATGCGGGTCCCAAGATACGCACGCCTATGGTAATGGCCATGTACATCGGCGACTGCTTGCTCGCCACATTATCATCGATGTAGGGTATGCCCAAAGTGGCTACGGCAGTCTGTCCAATGCCCGAACTGAGCAAGCTCGCGAAGAAGATGCAGAGCACAATGACGGTGATTTTGGAGTGCGAGGCCTGCTCTTGCTTGCGATCCTCGTTGCATTCTGGAAGAGTCGAAAATATATTTGACGAAATAGAAAATAATTCTTCGTACAATCTCACCTGTGCTGGCATTTGTCGAATTGTTTCCAGCCAAGCAGAGATTGTAGTCGTGGATATTCATCGGCAAGAACATGGAGCCTGAATGCCCATCGAATGAGCTGGAATTCTCCAAAGCGAAATTGGCCAAATTGGAGCGCTGCAGCATCTGTCCACCACCTGCTCCGTTATTCAACGAGCTCAACAATGCACTGGACTGCATCAATTGCTCGCCAAATATGAAGTGGGGCAGCGAGCAGGCAAATGCGGCCAGCGAGAAGAGCACCATGCCGCAGGCAATCCAACGGGGTCGATGGCCACGCCCGGCAAAGTAGGTCAAAAGCATGGCCGTACTGATCTGGCCCATTTCGCTGGCACTCAACAGAAAGCCCGTAGTCTTCGATTTGATTTGAAACAGCTTCTCAATTGTGGTAATCACCGACACGAAGTAGGTCATGTACATGCCTTGGAGTATATAGGCCAGCAGAAAGACCACCATGAAGACGTGCGTCGAGGCGAAACTGCGCGCCCATTTCGGCCGGCAGCCGAACAAGCCACAAGTGGGGGTCTTATGGTCCACATCCCCGCCATTCAAATCGGAATCGAAATCCGACTCGTCCGATTCACTGGGGCGCGTGTGCTTCTTCGGGCTGTAGAGTCCCGTGAGGGGGTCCTGTTCGTCGTATTTGTCGGGCAGGCCAAGGCCGTTTTTGCCATTCATCATCGAGCCATTGTTATTGCCCTGAGTGTGCGAGTGTTGCTGGGGGTGAGTGGGGACGTGGTGGAGTAAGCCGTTTTTCAGATTGTTAATCTGTTCGGAGTCTTTCCATTCGTTGTTATTGCTGGGCGCGGAACCGTAGAGCACAGTGGGCTCCGGTTGACAGCTGCTGCCGTTTCCATTCACCAACAGGGGAGTCCACACTTGTGAGGAGTCACGTCGTAGGCCATTTTGATAGCCATTGGTGGTGCTATTGCCATTGGAACCATTGGAGCCATTTGAGGTGCCATTTTTCACCGGACTGCCGCCATTTGCTTCGCTGCCGCCATTGATGTGCTCTTTGTGGTTGTTGCCATTGTCTTGGGCACTTGCCGGGTCGTTCGAGGACTGATTCAAAGTAATTGACTTGATGCTGGCATGATGATTTGTCGTGTCGACTTCGTTGGTGTGTGTGGGATGCATATTAGCCGCAGTAGCTCGAGTGTTGGTGGTAGGGGGAAAGGGAGCTTCTTGCTTTCGTGCACGATCTGAAGATCGTGATTCAAGGATGGATGGGCTAGGGGAGTTTTTGTTTTATTTGAGAAGGTTTTTTCTTTTATGAAAGTTTCATATGTATTTGGTCCATTTTGTTTTTGTTTTCTTTGTTGGCAGTTATTTGGGATTTTCCTCCGGGTCTGCTGGTAGTTGGTTGTGCCTTAGTTTGACCTTACTGGAGTGGTCGTTGTGGCGGTTTGTTGTAAAATAACTGAGGTAGTTTTTGTCAGTGGTTTTAGATTTGTCATATGGCAGTGTCTGGAAGGAGAAGAACATTTTCAAATTATCTCATGTGTTGTGCTGATAAACTTTTTATGATCGGTTTCACATGCTTGGAAAAGAACTTTGGTTCATTTTCGAGTACAACCTGGCCTTCCGGTGGAGCTACACCCCCTTCACAACCTCAGGTGACAGTGACCAAGCCTTTTCCTTATCACTTTCACTTTTTCATAGCAGAAAATATCATAAATAGCTCGCACCTAACACACACACGCACATACATACACACGCTTAAGGAAGTCCTTGAAAGTAAGTTTTTATTTGTGGCGATAATTCCGAGATATGCACGTCTTTAATCAGTGAATGCGCAAAAGCAACTAATGTGAATGCCGAGTGCAGAAAACGCAATTCCCAAGCTTATCAGCGGCAGCAGTTGTGTGTTGGCCCATAGTCAATATGGAAACAGCTTGCCGAAAAAACAACCATTAACAACAACAACAACAACGAAAGCAAGTTCAGCCATATTCAATGTCAAAGCAGTATTTCATTTTTTTAAATTATTATGACTGCATTTTTTTCACCAAGTTTTGTGATTAGGAATTTTTTTCCAAAACGCAAAGGAAGAGCAAAAGTTCAGCGAAAGCAACAAAAAAAATTAAATAGAAAAAATATAAACTTATCAGTTTTGGGATTTTTAAAACACAACGTAATTTAAAAAATGTTAAATATTAACACAAAAAAAAAAAAAAAAAAAATCGGAGTGAACAATTTGCAATTTAGCCAAAAATATAATTGTAGGTGTGCACGTACTGTGCAGTTTGTAATCTTATCATTGGTGTTGAAACAACACAAACACAAATGCATTTCGAGTTGCTCATTTGGCATGCAGGTGAGGGAGGGCTGACAATATCGCGGTGGCGGTGATATCTCTTCTGCATGGTGAATACACATGCAATTAAGAATATAAAAAAGCCAGCAGAAGTACAAAACATCGAGAATCCGGCCTGAGATAAAGCGAAAAGTGAAATTAACAAACAAAAAAGCCACACACACTACTTAAGTAATAAACAACCAGCACATATGCACATTAGCCTTGGAAATGTGCTGTTTTGCTCAAAATACTCATTTGTAGAAATATTTTTGTTATTTTTAGTATTTTTAATGTGTGCAGATTAGGCAAAACCATTTTAAAATTGCAGTTAATTTAAAGTTAAAATTTGCAAACACATTCGAAAGATTGAAAGTGACGTCAAGGGTTTTTTTTTAATCAGAGAAATTTATAGTAGAATCAGGGAGTGAAGCTATTCGTTGTATAATCTAAGAAAAATATAAGATTCCATTTTGATTTTGACAGAGAGCATATTGGCCCTGGAAATACGACCGCCTAGAAAAAAATTCGCTTCTGATACTTTACGAAAGGAGACCTTATGAGTGCGATGGGAGACGACCGCTCAAAATTCAAAACTATGATTTATTTTATTGCACTTTTCTGATTAAGAATTTTAATTGACTCAAAAAATGTTCTTTCCAGAGTTTTTTGATGGTAAAACTACAAACATTAATTGCTTTTCATTTTGAAATAAAAAAAATTTCCAAACTATGGTTACCCAGACGTATGAGTGATATTAATTGGTATACCACAGATTTAACAAATATATGAGACAACTGACAAAATAATTCGTTTTTTAAAAGTGGTGCCGCCCCCATAAATTTACATCATTAGGTTTAAGTTATAACGAACAGTTTCATTTTCCGAATGGAAACATGCTTTTAAGAATTTAAATCAACAAATTATAGTCCAAATTAAATTTTTTAAAATAAATTTTTATTAATTTGGTAATTTTTTCATTTGAACAATTATTTTTCTGTTAACTCCTCGCATGATGATTCTAATAGATCATAAATTGCTCAAATTAATTCAATAAAGTGCTTTAAAAACATAGAAATCTAGCCTGGTGACAGTGGTCGCCATAATTTTTGTGAATTTTCATAATCAACATTTTTCTTCTATACTAAACCAAATTGAATCGTTAATTGAAGTAATTTCAAACCCATTTATCAAAATAAAGTGTAACAAAAAACAAAAAAAAAGTGTGTTGTCATCTTAGGCAGTTTTAATTTGTAATAGCTCAAAATTATGTTTGGAATTTGTGGGGTGAATCACAAAGCAAATGTATAGAGAAGTACACCTATTAATGCAGCCAAAGTAAACAGCCTGTAGTCTTCTAAAATAAACTTTGTTTTTTAATTCTAACAAATTTTTAAATTAAAATAATATTGTTTCCTAATAGGTACTCAATTACTGCCAAAAAAGTTATATTAAAGACTTAACTAACATTTTTCCTTGTGTCCTTTATGAATATTACAAAAAGAGAGGAGACAAAATATCGAATACAATTGATTATATTTATTTATTGAGAAAGTGTCGAAAAGTCTGATTGATTTAATTGACTTTGATGCTGCTGATTGATGAAATTTATTGAAGTGTGATAAAATCTATACGAATGTCAATCAAAATGGGTGGAGGAAAAATCTGCCGTCATCGAACAATTCAAGGTCTGCCACTAATATAATTTTCGATAGCAAAAAACTTGCAAATCTCGAACTGGAATGGAGTGTAAGTAAATCAAATGAAATTGTTTTAAGTGTATTAACATTCTTCGAGAGAGTTCTTGCAAGTGATGGGATATGAAGCAAATTCCTTAAGAAGGAGTCATCGGCTGAGGCAATCGTAGAGACCATAAAATAACTAAAGCAACGGAGTAGAGAGTAAAAAGCGTTATACGTACAAATCTTAAAAATACATATTCAATCCTTGGCGAGAAAATCGAAAATGTCTACAAAAACCTTCTAGAATAGAACGAATCTCAGCAACAACTACAATAGCAGAAGGGGTAATAAAAAAAACACGTAAAGTCCAAGTTCCTTGACATTTTGCAGGAATTTGAATTCACATGCTCTGCTCTACGTTGTGGAGTGCATTAAAATGACGCAGCATCAGCAGCAGCAGCAGCTGGGCGAAAACTTTAGAGTGTTATGGTCAAAGATCGTTCGCTCAGCCATATTCTTCTTCCTCGTTTGCTTCTTTTGCATTTTGCTTCTCTTGGATTAAGAAATAGTGCAGAAGAAGATGCACCACCGCCGCATATTTCCGTGTGTGTATGAGTGGCATCGTTGTTGTTGCTTTTGACACTGGGTTTCTTTGTGGCTGGTTTCTGTTGCTGTTGTTGGCCAGCGACCATATGAGTGGCCTTTTCTTGCTCCAGGGATGCCAAATGAAATTTTAAAATAACAGAACAATTGCCTTCAGCGATTTAGAACTCTAAAGTTTAATATTGAAAATTTATTCAAATTGTTTTTAGTAAAGGTTTTAAATTGAAATGCACACTAAATTGAATTTAATTTTTGTATTTAAATATTATGTAATGGCTTAAGTATTCATGGGAAATATTTTATTGCATTTTTTTCAATCAATTCTTTGTAATCATTTAAATTGGAGGGTATTCCCCATACAGAGTTGGTATCCCTAATTTCGCACATGCAATTTTTGTTGTTGTTGTTGTTTTTTTTTTGCAAAATGCCGGCAGAGCTAATGCTACTGATGATGATGTCGAGGCTTACAGGTAAAGCACATTGAACTCACTTTGATGCCCAGGCAAAAGAGGTTCTGTTCGTTTGTTGGTTTCTTGTTTTTTTTTTGCTTTGCAGGCAAGTGTGTTTGAGTGAGTTCGTTTGTTTGCGCTTTTGTTTGCTGGTCTCGCGCAGAGGCTTTAAGTTTGTTTAATTTCTCGCTGCCAAAGTTTCAGAATTACATAATAATTTGCGAACAACACCGCCAACAAACAATGACACGAGAACTTGTTGCACGCATTCCCACATTCTAAGGAAATACATGAATCATAGGTGGTTTTTTCGGAGTGAATGACCAGATGGTGTTGAACATTCAAAAATATAAAGGATTCCAAAATATTTTTAATTTCTGTTTTAGTACAAAGCAGTTGGCTACACTCTTCTCTTCCATTTTACATTCACTTTACATTCTACGTAGTTCAAATGATTTGATATGGAATTGACACTTGTCGCATGACTGACCGTCACTCACTGTCAATCTTAATAAATGTAATAAAAATTAATTAAAAACCGCAACTAACGTTTTTTTTTTTAACAAAAAAAAAGAAGTATTTATTCTAAAACTAAACCGAACAAAGGCCAAATTATTTAAAGCAAAAAATAAAAATAAATTCGTTGACAGTTTATAGCAGCAATTATGGCAGCAATTTGTCACTTTCGTTGAGTGTTTTGTACTTTTTTGTTTTGTGAAATGTAATAATTTGTGTGTACTTACAAAGTACCTTTTCATTATACATTGGACAATACAAATAAATAAATTAGTAAATACACAAACGACACAATTGCTGCTTATGTAAACTGTTTACTTGCTACAAGTAGCTAATTTAGATGAGTTCAAAAGTTTCGTTTTTAATCATATTTTACAGATAACACATAAATCTAAAAATAAAGATCATACAAATTCAATTATACAGCAGGAACTTTTTTCAACGCCAAAAGTACTTCACCGCACTAGCTTCCCTCTAACTACATTCCCTACGTGGATATTAAGTTTCTTGAAAAAAATAGATTGCTTTTTTTAAATACATTTATTCCGCTAATTTTTTATTATGATGACAGACAATTTGACACTTTTTATGAGCGGGATTTAAATTGACTAAGCATGTCTATGTGTATAAGTTCGTCCACTGTGCATGTGTTTGACTATAAATTCCCGAAAAAAATGTGCTTCATTTTCGCTACAATTTCAAATTTCAATGTGAAGGTCAAAGTCAGCCACAAAGACAACAACAACAGCGATAGCAAAAAAAACGCCAAAAAAAGCTCAACAAAGCAAATTAATAATAAATAAATAAAACCAACCGCAAACGCCATAGTGAGGCTAAGCAAAAATTAAAAATCAACAAAAACAATGTGAGAGAGACACAAAATTCAAAGAAAAAAATTACCGAGAGATAGAGATGGAGCTGGACTGGAGCGGCAGCTGTGAGCTGTGGTGAAATTTGAGTTACGAGTGCAGTTGTGCTTTGAGATACGCAGATATAAAAAGCAGATTAAGGAAGTTATTAGACAAACGGAAAATGTTATCCAAAGATATTAAATGGACACACACCGTTAGGTACATGGGTACAATGTACATTTAAATTAAATTATTTTATACTAAAAATATAATAAATTCTGTTTGAAGTTGGGGCCACTTGCCATTTCTGTGTGCATTGAAATTCTCTGTGCTAAAAGTGAAATGCAGCAAGGCTGCCACAGGTTGGAACACTTTACTGCTTTTTTTCTACTGCTTGCTTGTTGCATGTTTGCCTGCTCCAACGTAATCGCGTCTGCAATTTACTTTCAATGTTATGCGGCTGCCTCGTCTTCAAGTTTGAAGACTGGCCGGAGCAGACCTGAGATTGCATGATTGCGGCAGAAATGGTTGCATGCCGCATTTCGCAATATACGGCCTCACTGCTGCTTGCGCAATGGCAAGGCAATTGCGCCACAACGTAACACTAGCAGCCAGCAGCAACGGCAACAGCAACAGCGCCAGCTACAAAGAGTCTTTGGCCAATTGTTAAGTTTAAGTGGGGCTGCGAGAAACTCAATTGTGACACCGAAGATAATGCATTGAAAGGTAAGTTTTCTTCGATCTGAATCTAGAAGTCGGGATTAGGTTTCATATTCTGTTCACCAATTCTTTACTCGGGCCAAATGAAATGTATTCATCAAAGATTTTCCCGATTTTGGCACTACCCAAATTGAAAAAATCAACAACCATTTCACCACAATACAATTCCAACAATACAAACAAAAAAATGGCAAACTCATCTTTTCCCGAAAACAAAAAGAACACTTCCGCCGATTTTGACTGATTTGCGTCAATGGCCGATTTTGTTGTTTATTTACCAACGCAAATAAAAAATATTGAAAAATGAAGAATGGCTAATAATGAACATAAATTCTAGATACATATAAGAAAAAAGTATCCTCTGAAAAAACCGCACCGATTGAAGCCAAGTCACAACCCGTGTGGCAAAATGAAAATATAAATAAAGCAAACAGAATACTGAAAAAGAGGACAATAATAAAAGAAAACAAAATAAAAAATAAATACAAATAAATGTGATTCATCACATTTCGACCCTAAAGGTGTGTCGCCGCCGCTTCACTACTAAAGCGCGTCCGTGGTGTTCACGCAGAATGACTGCATTTTAAACAAGTAAAAAAAATACTCTGTAAAAGAAATTTCGGCAAAAATTTCCAAAATAAAATCACTTATTTTCATTGTTTACTTAACGTGTTCTTTTAAATTGTTTTTGTGGAACATTTAAATTGAAAATTTAAACAATCAAATGAGAGCAAGAAAAAAAACTTGAGGCGACTTGACTTCCTTGTTGCCGCTAAATTCCGAGTTTCGTGGTTTAAATTGAAAATTTAATTTACACATCAAAGAAAAATAAAAAACAACAAGTGAAAGATGCCCTCTCACGCTCCATTTGACGGGGGGTGGTAAGAGGAATTCCTTTTTTTTTTCCTCTTTCAAAAGTTCAGATTGTTCAAACCGTGCTCAAAGATTGTGCACACATGCAATGACAAACAATATCAGCCCAACTACACGATGTTGCGCCGTTACCAAAAAAGACATTTCGCGAAATTAACAATGTACGACAAAAACGTTAACAAGCCCAAATCAAAAATGAAATGCATAAATTTGTGCAAACTCACAACAAGAACACGAGAAAAAAAAAACCACCGAAAATCATTTCCAAATTGAATCGAAATCAAAAAGCTGCCAAAAACGAAGCGAAATTAAATGAAACGAAATGAAATGCAATCAAAAACGCATTTCGCAATTTTGTATCTCGCACGATTGCATTAAGTGTCGCCTTGTTTCACAACGGACTCCGAAGAAGATGTTAAAATACGGAACATGATGTTTCGTTTTTGTTGTTGTTGTACTTTTTGAAAGCATTTGTTTGAACAAGTCAAGCTGATTGCCTACCATAAAGCAGACAGTGGAACAAGTTCGGTTGAAAATTAACTATAAAACGAGGGAAAGAAAGATGTTATTTCAAAAATATATAAATTTTTTTGGGCAAATTTGTATGCATTTTCACCCACTGTTGCGTTTGCTACGAAAGAAGTCATAACATTGCTTTTGCCACTTAAAAGGCCACAATTTTCGTATTGTTTTCGGACTGCCAGAAATTAAATATAAGAACTTTGTTAATTTAAGTTATCACCGCCCAGGTGAAGATGATGAAGACCAAAAGGTATAAGACGAAGAAGAAGAGAAGGGTTGAGCGAAATTTATGTTTATTCGTTTTCCCAACTGATTGAGTGAGGCTTGTGTTTCAGCATTTTTGGTTGGTTAGTTTTTGCTCGTTAGCCATCACTGTGATTTGGTGGAATGCAGTGATGAGGTGTTAACTTACATTTAAATGCTATTCACCGTTATAACAGAAATTTCGAGGAATAAAGAAGCAAATAAATGGAAGCAATTGAAAAGAATAACTATTTCATTAAGGAATTCATCCAGAATTTTGTGAAAAAAAAGGATTTTTAAAATTTCTCTGGATTTTTAAAATTTTATGTAACACCTTTTTACTTTTTTATTTTTAATTTTTAATTGTTTTTTTTTTCCAAAATTCTGAAAAGTCATCTATGATATTTTAAAAGATATATTTTTTTACTTTTAGTTCATTATAAAAATTCAAGACTTCTTTTCGTTTATTTTCGCCATGACAACCCGAAAACCACTCAAACAAAACCACGAAAAAAGAAGGCCACAACAAAGAAGTCCACTTTTCTACGTCTTATTGATTCTTATTCTATTCGAATAGGTTTGCATGTATGTGTGTGCTGTGAACATTTTCAATTACCCCGCGCATAATTAGCATTTCGGCCAAAATTTACATTACAATTGAATATTTTTTCTGTGCTGGCCACATTTTTTTCGGCATTACGCGGGGTACTGATCTCTTCATAATTAACACCATAACAAATCTGCCATAACCTACACACGGCGACTGACAGATTCCTATTGTCATGAGGAATTCTGCAAAATTTAGAGAAAATATATTGTAAGCATGACTCGAGCACACTTTAGAAACGCCCACTGCTATTTTTATGTATGTAAATTAAACAATTTCATTAACAAAAAAAATTATAAATAAAATAAAAAAATTCACCAAAAAACACTTTAGAAGTCAAGTGGCTGCCAGAATACTACGCATAAAGTATTCACGTGTGTGACTTTTTTCACTTTATTTGAGATTGTATAATTTTTAAATTATGAATACTTAAAATTCTGCGCATGAGAAAAACATTTTGGCATAAAGGAAATTGCATTTATTGTGTGTAATAAATTGTACATCAATCGAAGCAAATGAATGAGTTGCATTTTTAATGTGAAGTTTGAAGAAGTTATTTATTGGACTTGGCCTGGTGGTGCGCTAAGCATGTGCCACACAGTTGCAGTCGGAGAAGGAATTTTAATAAATCAATGCCCAAAAATGTCAAGAGTAAATTTTCTATACTCACTTTTTTCATCCACTTTGATCCTCTTTGAACAGTGAGAGGAAATTCTGAAAAATAGTAAAGGGAAAAATTTCGTTATTCCAGTCGAGATGTGAAGTCGTCGCATATGATTGTATTTCTATAAGATGATTAAACGGAAATAATGTGTAAAAATGAAAATACAAAAAATAAATATTAAACCACCATAAAGGCGTAAGTGGGTCATCACTCTACGCAAAACAACAACAGAAGCAACAGCGGCAGCAGCAGCGGCAACAACCACAATTCAGTAAATCACCAAGCCGCATACGAAACGCGAAACGCATTTGCCCAGCACAATCTGCACAATGATGGGTGGGCGAGGGGTTGATGGAGGGTGGAAGCACCAAAACACAAACACAACAATGCATATATGCAGTCAGTCTGCCCCTCTCGCTGGCTCTTCTTGGAATTCTTTCTTTAGAAATATTTTTTAAAAACGATTTTTTTTTAAATTTATTTTATTTGTTATTCTTTTCTGTGTCTTGTTCTCCCCCTGCTGCTTAATTGCATATGTACATTGTACAATGCGTTAAATGTGTGTTATATTTGTGTGTTTCGCCTTTTATTTGTATTTTTAATGTTGGGGTAATTTGAGTTTTTTATATAAATGGAATCCTTAATTTGAGATTCTAAATAAATCATGCAATTGATCAAGCGCAATTGGCTTGGATATCAATTCCTTAGATGAAGATTTATCGCTAAAGAGGAGTAGCCTCACTCGTTCAAGCTAGACTGAAGAAAGGAGTGAACCGCACTTGATTACTCAACGTTTTTTTAATTGAAAGTGAATAAAAAAAATTTAAAATTGAATATCGCATGAGGTTAATGCAAAATGTATTTAATTTTTTTGTTTCTTCACACTGAATTCTTGCAATTTCCATTTGAATTTTGCTGCACGACTGCAGTTGCGTCATTTCAACAATTGAATTCGCCTTGAGCCACAAAATCAAAACAAGAAGAAATAAACAAAAATTAAATCCAAAATGTTTGAATATTTTAATGAATTGAATATGAGTTTTTGCATAATGTTGAGAAATTTGGGTTAATTTAAAAATAAGTTTCTGTGAAAGGGTATAATGGGAAAAATGTATTTTTGTGTGAGGCATTTATTGCCTTGATGAGGTTCTTAAGAAAACGCAAGAAACCTTCTTCCTTTCGTTACTTGCAAGGCGTTAATAACTGATACTGACATGAGTATACATTACAGTCAGTATGTAAAAGAATAGATCATCGGTATGGAATTACAAAACGAAGTGTCGTTCATTCGCATTCCACTTGCCACAATGTAGAAATGAAAACGATAAAAGTCGCCAGCAATTAACATTTGCATTTATTGCCTCGATAGCAATTACAACAAAAGTTATTAAATGCAACCACAGCATCAGCAGCAGCAATAACAACAACAATTCAAGTCAATTTCACACTCACTACTATTTGCGTGTTAACAACATGCGCAAGCATCAGCAACGGCCGCTCAATGCAAATGAGTGCAAAAAAAAAACCAGAAAAAAAATTAGTTTTGTGACGCAGCACAACAGCAACGAACGATGGCAACAACATTAATAATAGCTACAATAACAATTACAACAACAACAACAGCAACAACTGCATTTTGTCAATTCGAGCAAAGATAAATGAGAACAACTTAAAAAATGCAAACGACACATGCAATTGCATTGAGATAGGTCAGTCACAAGTCACAGGCGCAGCCCCAGACACGAACACACACACACACACATCCATACCCACGATATATACGATATACAAAGAGATGCAAGCACGACCATATCGATACTGGCGGCAGTTGCATGACTACAGAAAGGGTATCGGAGCTTTTCTGGTAAAGGGGGGCGCGGCTGCTCTAATTACCCTCTGAAAAAACAATTGCATATACACAGAGGATGGCATGACATTCGTGTATGTGTGAACACGAAGGAAAAAAAACAAAACAAGTTTTCAGCACAACTATCGCACTCATACACAGGCAAAAGCAGTCGACTGCATGCAGTTCAGTTGCTGTGTGACCGCCGACCGACCACTTGCACTGAAATGCACTGCAAACTTACACAATCGCATGAATACAAACAAAGAAATCAACACTCACACTCATACGAATGCACAGTGTACAGTGTGACTGCGCCCGGCAATTCACTTTTCTTTGTGCAATTTCAATTATTTTCGTTGTTGTTGCTGTTGTTGTATTCCCGCCAGCCAACGCTACGTCGTCGTCGTCGTCATTTTCATTTCACTCTCAGTTGACTCGCAATTTCATCTCCACCCGGTCACACTGCCTCCAAATTGCCGTTGAACCGCTTCAAGACACCCTTCCCGCCGGCCCCTGCTTCGGAATGCATTTCAGTTGCAGAGCATCGGCGAGAGCTTCGCCCAGATTCAGATGCATCCGCTGAGTTCATTGAGCGGAGGAGCTTCACATACTTACTCAAAAAATACTGGCAAGTCGCAACGAACGAAAAGAGTAAGCCGAAATAAAAGGAGTAGATGTGTAAAGATTACGAATAAATAGTAGTAGATTATGGTGATTGTGTCTAATTTGTGCACTGATAACTTGCATATTCTTATCGCTTAGAATAGATTAAGTTGCAAATTTAAATTTATAAGTGGAAAAATTTAATGGGAATTCGTTTAACTAATATCACTCATACGCCTCGTATGCCACTTATATAGGCGTATGAGTGATATTTTTTTTTTCACTGAAAATAGTATAGTGTACCCCCATGTAAAATTGTCTGCTAAATTCAAATTTGATAAAATAAAATTGATAGGAATGGTATATAACGAGAGAAGAACAATGAGAGATGCAAAGTTTTATTTAAAACAAATGTAAACGACTAGAAAAACGACCAGTAAACGGTATTATATTTATACTAGAGTAACGCTATTAAAAATCGATAACCCTTAGGCAATGCATCATAACCAACAGTGCCAAAAATAATTTTATTTGAATTTGAATCCTTACATGATCCGTCTTATCTCGGGGATGTTACGATGTTCCACCAGGAAGGTATCGAAATGCATAGGAGTTTCTTACGGGTGCTACCAAAAGTTACATTCTTGTAGAACGGTGTAATATATATGTAATAAATTTTTACTTTAGTTGACTTAAGCTATTTCGCCAAATGCCCTCAGATATGCATGACATTTGCATTTCCACTGAAACAATTTCTGTTATAAGTTTGCACTGTGCTAATCAATAAATTCTGGTGTATTCACCAAAAGTACTCGAACCTTTTACTGTGTCTTCATTCGAAAACTCAGAGCGAGCCGAAAGGTACTCAACAAGCGACAAATTTCATTCCTTTCATACTCATTAAAACTGTATTAGGAGCAAAAATGTACACATAACAGCAAGGACTAGGACAACATAATTCATGCTGCCCTGTGCCAGAAATACACCGTTTTTAGGGGTTGCTTTTGCTTCATTCATTATTAAATTTAGGGAGGAATTTTTGTGTGTGTATTTCTCAGCGATGATATTCTGTGGGCACACGCCCTGAGGCAGACTGAAAATTAAAACTGTGCGAAGTTGTACTTGAGAAGTCAGTCAGTCGGCAATGTGACAACATGAATTTTGTTGAGCAATTCATATGATTTTGTGGTACCTACTACAAAGAAATGAAATTGTATGTATTGAGGCAGACAAGAGTATGGAGAATCACATGTGGCATAAATTCTTCTTGCTCTGCAAAGTATGAGCTCAGACGGAAAATATAGATTTATTTTTTGTTGTGGCTGTTGGGGCTGTTGTTGCGCAAAAGATATGTATGAGAATTTGTTTTATTTTTATTTTTGTCTTTGTCTTTGCCTTTGTTTTTGTTTGCCTAACCAACACACAAAATGGTAACGTTGCATATCGACAATAACAACAAGAAAATCGACTGCGAATATTACCCAGTAAAATAATTTCTTATTTGATAAATATTTTCGCAATGTTTTTCTTTTTTAATAAAACAACACGATTCAATAGGAAGTAGTTCATTGAAATCAATTCAAACAGAAATGATGTAACTTTTAATCGTTACGAAAATCGTCTGGAAATGCATTTGCTTTGGTTTACTGGGAGTTGAGCGCGCGAGTTCGTCATTAGCGTCATTTTATCGTGACATAATTAGTGAAAGTGAAAATGATCGAGAGTATGTGGTTGTTTTTTTTGCTTTTGTTGTTTTGGTTTTTCTATTTCTGTTTTTCCACGATTATTTTTTTGATTCAACCAAGCGCACTTTTTGCTACTGCCTGCTGCTTGCATTTGCCAACAGTCACTGTTGCTGGTGTTTTTTTCTTCTCAAGTTGATTGCTACTGCAACTCAGATGATCAATATGAGCAAAGTGATCAGCGAAGCGTTGAGGATCAACGCCATCAGCGATGACGATGACGACGATCATCATAATGATGTTGATATGTTGATAATGATGCCATGCCTGTGTGATTCATATTATCAAAACGCCGCAACGACGGCAACGACGACGATGGCGATGGCGGCGATCAAATGAAAACGAAATTAAAAATGAAAACGAAATTATTGCAAAATTGTGCACACACACTCGTACTCGTATATGTGCAGGCATCTCTATGAGCAAGTGCAATGACACAAACACACACACACACACTCACACTCGGCGACATGTGCGCCAAGGTGCATTCCGCTATACGCATCGGCTCGCTTGTTGCTGCAACTTTAACGTTCGCTCGAGTGGGCTTTTGGCGGTGCGGTTTTGTTGGTTTAATGCCCATAAATAACGGGGCCACACACTAGCAGAAACATGGTAAAGTATTTTTGCCATTATCTGTTGTTGTTGTTGTTTTGTTTTTGTTTTTTTTCGAATTTAACGCACACTCGCAGATTCTTTTGCACCTCGTTGTTGCTGTGGCCGCTGCCGGCTGCTGCCTTTTGGATTTCGTCCGCATTTGGAAGCCTTTCGAGTGCATTTAATTTGAAGCTTGATTTCAATATTTATGGCAAAAGCAGCAACGTGTTATTGTTGTGGTTGTTTTTGGCTTACAACTAAACTACAATCGTGAAAAACCGCATTTGCTGCTGCGGCGGCAGCTGGTTGTCACACATTTCGTTCATAGGTTGCGTTATCAGTTGATTTGGCTTATATACACTTGTAGTTGTTGCAATTGTTGTTGTGCTGATTTTGCAATATCTGCAATTGATATTCTGTGGGCATGTTCTTAGCACAGGGTGCTTCTAGACATAAAGCCTTCAGTTGAAACTTCAATTGAAAGGTTCACTTTCCTCACAAATTTGCTGTAAGCCAGATCCTATTAAAAATATTTTTAACAATTAAAAACGCACTAAAAAATATATTTTTTTAATTAAAACCTTTTTTCCCCTTCTTATATACAAATTTTTAATAATTTCAAATAAAATATTTCTCAAAAATTACATACTACTCAATTACGTACTCATTGAAGTAAGTGTTGGTGTTTGCTTGTGTTGCTTTTCTTTGCACAATGCGGTTGTCTATTTGACACGAAATTACATTGTAAATGGCAAATTGCTAATAAATTGTTAATAAAGTCAAGCGGGAAAACTAGTTTAGTAGAATATTCAGTCAGTTCCATTTGAGCAAAGTGCGCTAACAATGCGCGACTGTCGTGGCCCGCTGACAGCCTGACAGCGTGATGGAGTGATGATCAAATTGAATGAATGAACGTGTGAATGGAATTAATTTGCAAAAGAAAAATACAAAATTTTGCAAAGTTGTCCTAACGATAACTGACAACTTCTATAAATTGAATGGAAGTGAATTGAACGTAAGAGAGATTATGTAAAAGAAAAATTACCTTGTGCCTTGGGGAGTTTTTTCGTATTTGAAAAATCCGTTTACAGATTTTAGTTCTGAAAGGAAGAGATGCATTTCCAAATTAATTTTCATCAAAATTGTGCGGACAAATTCATGAGAAACACTTTCAAACTATTTCATTTGTATACGAATTCGCCGCGAATGCAACTGCGAACACTTGCTGGTTTATTTTTAAAACCCACTCGCCCCACTGCACGCACGCAAAATATATATTGAGTTGTAAAACTAGGTCGTAAGTGGCCAAAAATAACTCGGCAAATGCACTGAAATGGCGTTAAAACTAAAAAAAAAAATGTAATAGAAATAAAAAAAATCATAAAATAAATTTGAAAAAAAACGCATTTCGTAGATAGTAAAAATAGTAAAAATGTGTGCATATATCTCTAATGAATTGCACGCGGCCAGCAGCCACCGAAAGAGATCGAAATACCACAACAACAACAACAACAACAACAACAACTGCAACGACGACGACGACTAAAATTAAGAAGATCGACAGCAAACAGCAACAAATTTGCAGCAGCGCGTCTCCTCGCTTCATTTACTTCAATGGGATCAGTTCGGTAAATCTCAAAAACAATTTCACCCACAACACTCGTCCGCCCTCCCCGCGCCCCCCATTCAACCTCAATACGCTTTCGTTGACAGCAGCACACAGCATTTGCAAAATTTATTATTATTATTTTGTGTTTTTTTTTTTGGTATTTTTTCATTTGTCTTTGGCGCTTGTCAAATTCTCAAAGAAACTTGCTCAACCAACGAAACGTGCTGCTTGTTGATGATGGCAACAATATTGCTATTGCAAATTCCAGTTGGCAACATATAGAGCTGTTGCAATGGGCCATGCCGCGTGGTTGTTGTCGTCGTGAATTCTGCTCATATTTCTTATTCGACAGTAGAGTAAAATATATGAAAAAAAACTACGCTTTCCGCCTGAATTGCTTGTTTATTTAAGAAGAAAAAAATCTTCAACACAACCATCAACAACAAAATGTGATAACAACAAACTATGTATGCAATACTAACAACAACAACAACAAAAGCAATAACTTGCATTTTCAACAATTGCAACTTGCATTTGCGGTTGGCACCAGTAGGCACAGTGGCAAAATATCAACTATTATTTAGAAGAAAATATTTCAGAGTATGCAATTATTTTCAATATTGAATTTATTGGAGTTGTCGATTTCCCTTGCTCTGGCATCAATCAGAGATGGAAATTTCTAGCCGAAATGGTTTGCAAAACTGTAACTGAAGTATTTACCATAAAGGAATACATTTCCATGCCACTGTCCACCTCATCTCGTGCTCGTGTGCCCCAAACGTTCACTTTCAAAATCGCTGGAATGCAACCAAATGAATTGTTGTTTTTTGGTTTTGGTTTTGCTTTTGTTGTATTTTTTATATTTTGCAGTATCGCTTTTCATTTTGGAAGCAGGCAATTTATTCATTGCCAAAGTAAGTGAGGAATTTATTATTTTATTATTTTTATAAAAGAAATGCCAACGAAAAATGTGTGAAAAATAGCAACTAACCAACATGGCAGAAAAGCGAATCTTGTGTAGAGAATTCTCAATGTCCAACCACTTTACGCGATGATGTTCTTTTGCCGGCAGCTTATACAGAAATTCAGCGATTACAGAAAACTGGAAAATCCTGTTTCGGTTTGGTGGCCACTTTTTTTCCCTTTATATTACAAGAATCGTGTTTTTCCTTCAATTGCAGCAAAGAAGAAAATTTCAGTTCCTCTGCGGCTACTCCGAAAAATTCCATATTAATTACCACAGCAAAAAGGAGGAAAAACTATGTGCTGCATGCTTTGGTTGGTTGGTTGTTGTGCGACCAACAACGTGTCATCAACACAAATGCAGACATACCGCTGTCTATAGCTCCAACATCCATCATGTGACTGCAGCATATGTGCTGCACTGGAATTTATGCCCAAAGATGTGCATTTAGGTTTTTTTTTTCCATTTTCACCCAATCTAAATGCTTTTTGCAAATCAAATTTGATGTCTTCTCCTAAGAAGTTTAAGCATGTAACTTGATTATGAACTATTGTGATGGTCTACAAGCTACACTTTGAATGGCAAAATGAAAATGCAGCTGTTGCTTACAGGGAATCACATCGAAGCCATACAATAAATCAAGGAACAACGATTGGCGTGTGCGAATGTGTACGTGTTGTCATGGCACCTGGAGGTGGAGTCCGTAAACAACCGACTGTCCGGGGCATGTGATTAATTTGTTGTGTCTTGCCCTTAGTTTAATAGCATTTTTGCAACTTAAATCGAAGAAGACATATTCCCAAGAGTCTCCTGAAATGAAAAGTATTTCAGAATTCCTTTGAAGTTATCTAAATTTCTTTTATAGTGCATTCTTTATCTGAAGCACTTGCCCAGCAATGCAATAAACCTTTTCAAGATCACATCATGCACTCTTCTGCAGAAATTTATTTTTATACATACATTGTATGTATTTTATTTTTTTGCTGTTGCTTTGCTTGTCATATGACTTTCGTTGTAAATTGCATTGAGAAGAGCAGCTCCAACGATGTGGATGCTGAAGAAGAACTTTTTGTTTTCTTTGCAGAATCCCATAGAAAGGAAAATTATCGGAGACGCCAATTTTTGCGAAATCGAATGACACGCATTTCAAAAGATTTCTGTCTCAATGTCAAGTCGACATGTTGTTGAACCAATTACACACAGTAGGTACGTAAATGGGGAATAAGAGCTGGAGCTGCAGTTGGAGTTGGTGCACTGAGCAACAACGAGAACCCCAGCTGCCACTGATCCAGTGACGGTGATTTTAATGCTAATTGATATTGACAAAAAAAAAAAGAAGAAGCTGCACGTAAACCATCGCAAGACGATCGCCTCTGCAGATCGTTGCATATTTATACTTTACTTGAGTAATGACATTTCGAAAATGACAGTTAAGGGGACAGCTTGAAATGGACATTCCTTTTAAAGGCAATTCTATAAAAAGAAACATTCTGCTGCCGAAGAATGCTGGCATCTTAGCTGATTGCTGATTGCCTCAAAGGAAGGAGATGTTAAGGCTTGCAAGGTGGCCTGTTTGGCGAATCTGAAAAAAATGTACTTTTATTTGCATGTATAGATACACTTGTTCCCAAAATAAACCGACATTCACACTCAACTGGCACACTGAGCCATGTCCAACCCATAAATTGCATTCACATTCACATTCAATGACAACATCTGTCCAAAATGCAACAAACAACGATAAACAACAACAACAAGTTGGCCGCTAATAAAACTTAACTGACATTGTTGTACACGAAAAATTCCAGCCAGTGCACACCGACTTCAAGTGCAACAGCTCAACCACCACTCCGCCGCCATCACACTTGTCTCGCTGGTATCTGGTAGCTGCCATCATCATCATCATCATCATCGCAATGCATTTCACTTTCATTATGATGCAGTTTTCCATTTGCAATCGAGCAATTTTACACAAAACAAGTTACCGGAGAATTTCCCATATTTTTTTTCATTTTTACTTTTTGACTTGACTTGAGCTTTCTGGTGCCGTCAGGCAGTCAGCTGACATTGCACTCAGCTCGATCGATTCGATGGGCCACAATAAAAAGTATTCTTCTACTCATTTTTCTTTTTCGCGTCTACATAGTGCGGAGGCGTTCATATATTTGGGAGTTGGTTACTTTCTTCTAGGATGCTAATGGCTGGTGGATCGGTTGGTCGGTCGGCTATCAGATCGTTTCGTTTCGTGGAATTTTTAGCCATTGTTGACATTGGATTGAACTTGGCTTTGAGCATTTTGTGTGTTGATTTTTTCGGATGAAAGTTTCAAAAGTGAAGTTTCGGCTTGCATTTTTCACACTCACTTGCACAAAACAAACTCTGTGATATGGCAGTTGTCTTTTAACTTTTATTTGGTTTTTTTTTGACGATTGAACTGATTTGCAACAAAGTCAATTTCAATAGGTCACTAGTTGTGAAGGTTTTCGCAACTGTCTGGACGGATCTGTTAATTTTGTTTACTTTCTATCGAAAAGGAATTTATAATTGCTTTAGAGAATCTCAAACTGATCAATCGATAGGAAATCACAATACTTGACTTACAGTATATACTTTGGAATTTATATTTAAATGGAAATAGTTTCGAAAAGCTTGTAATTAAATGCAATTGAATGAAATGAATAAATTATAAAGTCAGCTGTCATATTAGTTTTCATCAATGAAGTAAATTCTTCTTTCCACAAGCTAACCAGTAACGACAGTGTGTGGGTGAGTCTTTCTAAGCGATTCCTACACAAAAAAATACGTTAGCGTGACTACAATGAATTACTTTCCCTTTCAGTTGGTGTAATTTTAAAATGAATTTTACACAAGAATATTCGTTAGATAATATGAAGGACACAGGAGGGTGGTAAGCGAGAACAATACAAACAATTCGACAAGCAGTAGTTCTATATACCTACAAGAAAAGGCCTTTGAAATGAAAAAACACACACAAGGCCATATTGAGAAAACGATATAAACTTGATTAAGGAATATTTCAAATCAATTAAATTTTCGTAAGTTTTTGCAATAAATTATTTGGTTAAATTAAAAATTAGTATAAAATGCAGTTAAAATCGGTTACGGTTTAAGTGGAAATTGCGGCTGCCCGATGCATAGGCATCGAGTTTCAAATTGTCAGTATTTTAGAGATTCTGATTGTATTGGGCCAAAGCCACGCTCCCAAAACGATCATCCGAATAGCCAATGTTGAAGGAACCACTGGGCGAACGAGCATGTCGTATCAAAGGGGGTGACCCTACGGCAGACTCTAAATACTCAGGATAGACACCATACTCTAGCGGTATAGCAGCAGCAAAGGCGATGCAGCAGTCAAGCAGGAAAATGCACTTGTAAGACATTTGTGGTTTTTTAATTCAAGTTGATTGAATTCGTTGGTAGACTCAAAGTTGACTGTGATTAGTGTAAAATTTGCATCAGCTTTTATATCACATTTCGTTTCATCCAATTCCTAGAGAGGCATTCACTCGTCGAACTGATAAGAGTGGAATACTAAAATTTGAATGGTAGCGATAATGGGGAATCACAGATAATCTATATTTCCCCCAAGAAGAGTGCTTTTATTTAAAAGAATTTTTAAAAATACAAGTCTTTAATCTTTAAGACAATTCTTGCCTGAGAATTGCTTTGAGTTAGGTGATTTTTGTGAACGGTGATTCCCAAGCACAGTAAATTTTCGGTCCTTATCTCTTTGAAATGTGATTCCCTGCTGAAAATTTACACAAATATTTATTTTACTACCGCTTCGTTGGCTGTATAAAAGATGCAGCAATTCCCTTAAGACTTCAGTTCAATTTCAATTGTCACAAATTAAACAGTTACTTGAATAAATTCATTTTAAGATGGCCTACAAGTGTGTTTTACTGCTCGCCTGCTGCCTTGCCTTTGCCTCGGCTCGATCACTCGACTATGATGGCCTCTACGATTCACAGGACATTGAGACAATTAACGTGGCACCTTTGATACGCCATGTTCGCTCACCCGACGGCTCAGTGGATCTCACCTACACACAGGATCAGTTTGGCCGCACTGCGGCTGCCCAGTACAATCAGCACATCTATAATACGGACAATTTCAAATTGGATGCCTATGCCCAGGCTAGCAGGAATTTCGACTACAATCGCAACGACTATGGCGGTGGACTGAGAGCTTCTTATATCTTTTAAAAGAGAAATTCAACTGAATGGAAAATATTCCACTGAGAAGATATGAGTACTTATCAAATGTACATAAATGTATTTATTTAAATGTTAAATCAATAAAAATATAATTTAATTTGACTTCACGCTAAGATCACCACTAAAGCAATTTATTCTCACAAAACTTGAAGAAAATCGACAGACAAACAAAAGGAATGAAAAGTAAATATAAAGAAAAGTAAATTCATATCTGTCTGCTCTCATTTTCGCAAATCTCCACCACTTTTAACTTATCATTTTATCTTAAACTATCTGTATGTCCACACGGTCAATAACAAGCACCAAGAAATACACACACGCCACTATCTACGTCAAAAAAAGAAAAGAAAACTACAAAATTATATAAAAAAAAAATCGAAATCATAAAAATGTGAAAATAGTTCAAACAAGTTCATTGACACAGAAAAATCAACGTAGAATACTCTTTTTTTCATTTTTCCTTTCTTGTTTTTAGATTATGACTTGTAATTTTCGGTACGATTATACGATATTTTTCAGTTCTCCAACGCTGATAAGAAAAGAATTTCTCCCGGCAGCGTCACACAAAATACGCACCATACGCATTCATCATCACCTATGATACCAACAAAAACCATGTGGTGGCCCGCAAAAAAAAAATTAAAGAAAATAACAACAAAATTTGTTAATAAATTATTAAAAAAAAATGGAAAAAAAATGTTGAAACAAATCGTAAAAGTGTGTGGGCCCGGTATTTAGACGCATTTCTAATCAGCTGTGCTCTGAAGGCGGCAATGGCGGTGCCTAAAACGGTAAACATGCGAGCCTCCCACCAAAACGTGTTGCCGATATTGATGACGAGTTGTGAAAGCTTTGCGAATAGTTGTACGGTTGATTTTGTATTAATAAAATCTCACCCGAATGTTGGGCGAAACTTGGAGACCCTTCGAGGCCTAATGAAGGTAGCTCTTTTGATGTAAGGTGGAAAGTTACACAAATTGGAAATTAATTGCCTTAATGAGACTTTAATTCTATTTTGTTTGATTCGAAACCCTTTACCTAATCATCATCATCGAGTAATCGAGTCTAGAGGCAAGTTCATTTGCATTTCCAGTTCAAATTTCTTTGGAAACTTTTCCACGATTAAATTATGCTCGAGTCGAATTAGATTATTTTGTTAGTGAATAAATTTGTGACATTTTGTAAATATTTTAAAGGTTTCGGCTCGTATACAAACTAGAAAAATATTTGCTTGAGTTGCCAAAACCGTCATCATATAAAATGCCAATTGAGCTTTCTAATTTGCGCCTACATACTTCATTCATTGACAAAACCGAAAATAAATGTTCAAAAAAAAACACGAACAAAAATTGTTTTTATTTATTTCTACGCAACTGATAACTCGCTAAAATCACATATGGACAGACATTTGTATGGACGGACAAACGTTGGCCGCCGCGTACGCTCGCTTTCAAAAATAAATTAAATTAAAATTTATGATAGGGCAAACGCTGAAAGAAACACCAGCACCAGCACCAACAACAACACCACCACCGAATTCAGAGTGTGCGTGTCCACACGCACCGATTCTCTTGTGTGTGCGGCAACACTGAAAGGCAGTACACGAAAAAAAAAAAAAAACGAAAAGAAAATCAAATCAAAATACGAATAAATTTTTAGCATGTGTTTCATTTATGCTCCATGCGCGCCATGGTAAAAGACAACAACTAGAATAACAATAATAACAGCAACAACGACATTAGCAGCAGCAATATGGCAGTGTTACCATGATGATAATAATAAAAGCAATTCAACATCGGAATCGTACAACAACAGCAACGACAACGCACTTTGGCGTACTTTAAGTCAAGTTCAAGGACTGTCCAATTAAATTAAACACACCACAAACTGAGCCCCAAAGTACAAATAAAAACAACAACGAAGAGAAGAAATACAAGATTCGATGGAGCAAGCTGGCTCGATGATGAAGATGGAACTTGTTGAGGCTGTGAAGAATTGACGAAGGAATTGCCAGTAATTGTGGGGATAAATAAATTGATTTCGTTGAGTAAAAAGTGCGTGGCATGATGCTGTACTCAAGTCAACAAGTTCAGTTGAAGGATCGCAGTTGTGAGGGGGAAAGAGTGCCGACAGTGATGGTGGTTAATTTTAAAGCGATGAAGATCAATGTGATCACTTGAGTTTGCTAAAAGAAAAACATTGAAATGATTTGCAAAAATTATAGAAAAGAATTTATATTTATACCCTAGCAGGGTCCCTACTAGACTTTGTATATTGATTCTGTCACACTGTTATTGTAGCGCCCAAAAGGAGGCATGGCAGGTTTAGTAAAGTGTAGATCTAGTCACTAGAGTCTGTCTGTTCAGGATATTCACTAGCCTTTACGGCGGTAAGTCGATCTAGACTAAAGAAGCCACTAGGACAGACAAGACGGACAGATGAAAAGCAACAATTTTAGTAGTTCCGTAAGAACTGGTGGACCAGGTGGAGGTATTCTCGTCTGCGAATTTCATTGTAGATTTTTACTAAAAAAGCGTGAGTTTTCACAAACGAAAGTCAACGCCGGAAATGCTTTTAATTTAAAAACCAAAATCATCATATTAACAAAAAGTCACACACAATTGGCCGAGAATAGAATGCCAATATACTAGGTTCTCACAGTAAATACATTATGTAAGCCAGACACATAGACAAAGAAACACCGCCGAACCACAAAGATACACACTATTAACCACAACAACAGCAACTCCTCCTCTGCGACGTCTTCGCTGTTGTCCCCTTTAAGTCTACAATGGCGGTCACCAAAGCGCTGGTACTTATATACCATAAAGAAAATATATAAAAAATAAAAGTAAGAATCCACCTGAGCGGCAAGAAGCCCCCCGAATAAATAAAAAAAAAACACTCTCAACTCGAAATCGAAAACTTGTGTTACCACTAATTTAAATTCTTCACGTAGTCACACACAAAAAAGAATTTAAGCTCGAAATGTGTTATTGGCAAAAATTATAATACAACAAAAAGAATAATAACAAAAAGACGAGAAAAAAAACGTTTATTTATTTTGCGTTGTATTTTACAAGTTTATGTCTTTTTCGTATATACGTAGATATGTAAAAAGACGTACATATTTGTTGATGTTCTTGAATAATTTTGCCAAAATAACAATCGAAGAATTCTGAAAGGTGTAGCAGATGGGAAAAGATATTTAACAATAAACGAACCAGTTTTCATGCGAGAATAGTTATAGTGAAAGAGATGTCCGCACTAAACTTGGCTTACAACGAATTGTTGCTATTTGGATATAACACTATGCGACAAAATGAGGCTGATTGCCACTGTGATAACAGATTCTGAAAGATCTTGGTCTACATAAAAACTCCCTCAAGGCGTTTTTTTTGGATGAGCTCTTGTTGGAAAAACTTTCTAACTAGAAGTGATATTGTGTTAGTATCTTTAACAAAATTATTCCACTTAACCTTAGCTACCATGTTACTGAACATCTTCATCTGCTAAAATAAGTGGGGCTCACAAAATATCTCAAATGCAAACAAATTTCATTTTTCCGATATAGATTTTGATTTTTAAAGGTATTTATGACCACTAAATATTTACTTTAGTGGGTTAAGATGTTCAGCAACATTGTAGATAGGGTTAAGTAGAATAATTTTGTTGAAGATCCTAACACGTTATCACTTGCCGTTAAAAAGTTTTATAAACAAAATTGCAGTAGCCACCTTTCGAGCTAATCCGGAGCTAATCCCTCAAGTGTGTTTTTATATAGACCAATACCTATCGGAATTTAGTGTTGCACAGTGTAATCATTGACTTTTATTGTATGTATTCAATATTTGGTTACTCATAAAATCATAAATATCGAAACAGAAATTTTTAATATTAATTAACGCTACTCTAGCAAATGCTGTTGACAGTCAGATGCGACAGCCTCAAGTTGTTCACATATGCCAAGCAACCATTTGATGAAGCCCACATGTAAAATACCAAAAGCAAAAAATACAGCTGAAAAAAAACCCAAAAAAGTTGAATTTTTTTCGTTAAATAAATTCACTTAAAATTGAAAGTTGGCCTAAAAACACAGTTAACTCCAAAATAAAGAAAAAAATGTTAATAGTCAGCAGCAGCGGCCACATTTTGGCAGAGCCAACAGCACGATGGAGAGCATAGCATCTTCATGCTTAACACCGAAAAATAAAACGCTTTGCCGCCACTGAGCAATCGATTTATGTTGGCTGCTGTTGATGATGCTTGTGTTTGCTGTTGTTGTTGTGTGATATGCCATGCGCCATGCCATGATTAAAGCATTTTACAAAAATTATGCTTAACAACAAAGTAAACTTTGAACAAACCAGCCATCCGACCAAGCGATCAACCATCGTTTGGCCAACATGTTTTAAGTCAAACCAACAATTTTTGGCCACAGCAGACAACAACTTTTTTTTTATTATTTTTTAATTTTTGTTGACCGGTTTTTAAATATTTTTTTTTTCCAATTTTTACAAATGAAATTTTTATAAATAAAAATATATGTTTATGATATGGTTTCATTTATTTTCAGTCCATTGGAATACTTACTAAGAAAATATTTTTAGAATATTTTCTATAAGTGTTTTTTTTATGGTTTTTGTGAGGCAGCTGATGTTGCAATCAAGGGGGATTTGAAGAAAAAGCATGACATTAAATGGTAATTAAAATGTTTCTGATGTTTTTACTCAAAATTAAATGATTTTACAAAGCAAAGAGTAGTCTCTTTGGAAGTATGTATGTAGTTTATATAATTGTTGGAAGAGAAGAATTTCAAAATTATTTAATAATGGTAGAAAGTTCTCTATTTGCCAGTAAAGTGTAGTAAGTGCAGTAGGAATATGTATTTAATTATGACAGTGTCACACAATGAATAAGGTGACAGAGAAGGTAAGAAAATTCAAACAAACTAATTGATGATGAAGAAAGGAGGGCAGGGTAACTTCTACAGACTCTGTGGACTCATTGAAGACTATGTACCTGAATAGTTTGTGCGAGTAAAATTGCCGCCAAGTCTTTAGAAAGTTACTTATATGTTTACCAAATATGGATTGGGTATTACTTGTTCATTGTTCCAAAAAAGTGGACTCTAGAAACTATTCCCTTTACCTAAGAGAATCTTCTAACGAAAATGACAAAATCAGTCTCGTAAAAACGTGGACAAAATCTCAATATGGTCTCTCATAAAACCAACCATTTGTGTCAAGAGTCGGTGGGGCAATTTGTATTCTTCGAATACAACGCCACCAGCAAATTGAACTGATAGTTATACTTTCTCTGCAGGCACATACCTGTCATGGGCCAAAAACTAAAAGTGAAGCAATTGCGAATTTTGCAAAACCGAAAAATAAGCCAAAAAGTGATTCGCGTTTTCACTCTGAAATAATTAAAATGCAAAAAAAAATAGTGGTTTGTCGAGATATTTTTTCATAATTTTTGTTTTGACTTTTTTCAAAAGAAATGTCAAATGAAAAAGTCCAACAAAAAACCATAAATTTTCTTAAGAATTGAAAGTGTGTGTAGCGGCGGTACACACCCCGAACCTTCACATTGCACGAATTGGCAATTGCTACAAAATGGCAAAATTGTAAAGCCCATCGACCCAGATCGAAGCGATCGACAAGCTTCTCTGCAAACAAATGAATTAATGTTGAGACTTTATTCTTTCTTTATGACTTTTAAGTATTTGTTTTAAGTATTTTTTTGTATACCTGTTTTGAAAATTATGTCAACACGCACGCCCAGCCTTATCACATGTAAAAAGCGTTGTTTAAAAAGAGATAAATTCAAGTATATTAAACAAACAAAAAAGAGTGAACAAGTAAAAGTACTAAAAAGAAGGCATTAAGACGACGATGAAACACAATTGTGCCAAATTTTGCTCGAAGCTTGTTCTGAATTTTTTTTGGAAATAAATTTTGTGTTGGTTTTAAACAAGTTTATTTAAAATTTAATTTCCAGTTGTGTTTTTTTAAATCATTTTTTCGGCTGATGGCGAATAAATACAAGAATTGTTTCATTATTTATTTTGGAGCTTTTTTAAACGAAATCACACCCTTTGCGCAGTCGCAATTGACTTTCATTACCCAGTGTTTTCGTTTCTTTTTTTGGTTTGTGCGGCAATGACTTGGTTGTATTTATTGAAAAAACATTAACTGCGCGCTTTCTTAAGCTTTTGTTATTGTATTTTGGAGATTTTCGTTCAAATGTGTCTCGTAATTATGCCGCAAATGCCAACACATGCGTAACTTAAGGGCATTTTCGTTTTTATTAAATCTTTCTTCTTTTTTTCGTTTGTTGTATTTTTTTAGTGAATTTTTATTTGCAAAAACACATTCGTAATGTCAAGAAGGTTTTTCGATTTTATGCGTCTCATTACGATTTCTCCCAATAAAGATTCCATTTTTTTGTTGTTGCATGTGAATTTCTTCTTGAAATAATTTCACTTTCTCTGGGCTAAGAAAGTAATTTAAATTGTCGCATTATTTCGAATTTCACTTGAAAATGTGTTTCTTTATTGATTGGTTGGTGTAATTGCAAATTGGGTCAAGAATATTGGTCTACACTGGAACTGTTGGCAGAAATTTTGGTAAGTCTCTCTCATATCTTATTGAGCCTAGGTATTAGTAAGTAAGAACAGTTGCCTCTCTGTAATATTGATGGAGTCAATCTCACATTTGTATACTTACTCAATTCGCCTGTTTCTGCTTCGTCTTATTTATCAGCCCGAATCTTTATCGAAAGTCCAACAATTTTTCAATGGAGTTTTTAGATTGAATTTTATTCAATTGTACTTTTTAGTTTTACAAAATGTATGTTTCACTGCGATGTTAACACAATTGGATCTTAAAAAATCATTTAAATAGTTTTGATAAAAAAAAAAATAGCAGCCAACTACTGAAGAAATGATAAAAATTAAATATTTGGTAAGAATAAATTTGGAAGCACTGAAAATCTACTGAATTTATTTTTATTATTAACTTTTGAATAAAATTTTGTTTTTAATTTTAGTTTCATTTATGCTAGATATTAAGTTTCGTTAATATAGTTTTAGTGCATTGCGTGTTTCGAGGTGTCAGAGTGCTTCTTCTTGTTTTATTCTTTGTCGACTTTATTTTTGTTTTGTTGCTGTATCTTCTGTTCCACGTCTTTCTTTCATTGTTTTGATGGGGTTTTTCAGGAGATTCACCAAACCAAACCAAACCGAACCGAACGCAACGATACAAAAACGTATGCAATTTAAAAATAGCTTTCTTTTAAAACATTTTTGTATACTTTTGCTTCTTTTTGTTTATTTTGCTGTGCACGAGAAGAAGAACTTGATTCTTGAGAAGCATCAGTGCAAAATACTTGAGTGCATGTTTTGTAAATGGAATAACATGTAAATATAAGAATATTATTGGAGAATTTAATGGAAATTGTAATTGGAAAAAAAAGCTAAGAAAAAAGGAAAATTGAAAATATTTTGTTTATGTTTTGGACTGGCAACTTTGTTTAATGACTTGGTTTTATGATAACTACAAAAATTTAAAAAAAATTTTGTATGGAAATTTTTTTTGGAAATTTCTTCATACAACTGGTTAAAATTACAATGAATTTTGATTTAATTTTTAATTATGTTTTGAGAGTACGTTTTTTCATTTGTTTAAAGAAGAGTTCATTTTCTGATGAAAAATCTCCTCCCATAATTAAAATAAAAGGAGTCGATTGCACTGAATATTCCGAACTACTGTCTGTGTCTTCGAGCTCCTAAAAATCAAAAGCCATCTAAAAAACTTCTCCATTGAATATTCTCTTATGCGATAACTTTAATTGTGCCTCACGTTTATCCGAATTATTGTAATTTCTTATCTCATTCATTAAAAATTTTATGAAATTTTTATTTAAATTTCTTTTACAAAAATTGTATTTTCTATTTAATTTTTGAATTGCTTTGGAATTATGTATTGACTTCCCATATTCTATCTTCTTTTATATATTAATCAATTACAAGAAACATGCACAAAATAAATTTTAAATTCACAAACAATTTTTTACACACATTAAAAAAACTGATAAAAAGTCACAAAAGTTCTTCTTTCAAGAACTTCACCAGAAGTTGTGATTAAAACGAAAACTTTATTCCATTCGATTTGAGTTGACGGCGGTCCGCACTGTCGTGATGCTCGCGATCGAATAATTGCGGTTCGAATTGTGAACAATATTAAATATGCGAAACGAAAATTTCTACTCCCAAAATGTGGTCTTACATACGAGCATATGAAGACCAAAATCGAAATAAAGTCAACAGAAGAAGTGGGGAAAAAAGTAAATACAAACAAGCAACACAACACAACCCGATACAGTAACTGAGCAATGAGTCCCGAAAATTATACAAAATAATGAAACTGAAGCAGAGCGCCAACTTGTCCCTCCGACCACAACAAAAACGACGTCCACTTACGACGATTTTTTTGAAAAAACTTGCCGCTATCCCAACTGCGGGCACAATTTATATGAGTTGCGTTTTCGGTGGCATGGCATCCGAAAGATACTTTACTCTCTGAAGCGGCCCACCGGCTCGGCTCACCATTCATACTAACATTTTTCGTTTTGTTTTCATCGTGTATGTAGGTGCAATTAGAACGTATGAGTGCGCCGAGTATGCCGCCGAGACGAAGGCCAAAATAAACCAAAATGGAAAAAAAATGTGTAAAAAAAATGAAAAACGAAAACGAAGTTGAGAACCTCGACGAAGTGAGAGTGAATGAGAAAAATTTGCGTTTGCATGTATTGTGCGCGTGTATCTGTGTGAGATTTTCCAACAGGGAGTAGTGCGAGAATGAAAATTGTACCACAAAATGTACCGAATGGCAGTAGAAAATTAGCAAAGAGTGCGGAGTAGGAGCGAGTGTCCGTATTTAATGTGGTAGTAATTGGACAGAAAACCGCAGTAGGTGTATACAAAAAAGTAGTAATATGAGTGGTGGTGATTGTGGTGGTGGCAGCGGGCAGCGGCTCCTCAATGACAATACAACAAATTTTCGTGGTTGTTGTTGTTCAGTGTGTTGTTAGCATTTTACAAATGAATCGATGGAAAAACGTATTTTCGTAAAATTTGATTATACAAATAATATCATTACTTATACCGTTACATAAACGAATTCTTAATTTTTATGTAATTAAATTGAAGCACACACTTTTTCATTTTCCCATGCGAGCTCATTCACGTACTATTTTCTTTTTTACTTGTTTTTCATGAATGAAAAACACACATTTTAACACTTAAAAAAATAATTCTTTTTTTTTGCTTCTCAAAACCTATAACGCTCTTGCCACACACGCAAACACGGCCGCACTCGGTCGAAGGCGAATCGAAACTGAAAATTAAAATTTTTCGAATTGTATTCAAAAGCGGCCCGGAGAGCCAGCCAGCCAGTCAATTCTACCAAAGCGAATCCCAATTTGTATACCTAAAAACACACATTTTTTCGGTTTAAGGCCGCTTTTAAAAGAGCAACAAAGCAGAGAGTAAAACTCAAAAATTTTTAGTATACAAAAAAAAAATTAAATAAAATAAAATAAAACCGAAATGAAGGAAAATAACCAACAACAGCAAAAAGTAAATATTGTATACACATATGTTACACACACTATATTGGCATATTTACATAAGCTATTTACAACAAATACGCATTCTTTTTTTTAATAGCTTCACATAATTATAATTCGACTGCAGCCCGCAAAATTTTGTTTTTAAAAACAACGCAAAACAGAAATTATTATCTACTCTTTGCTATTTTATGATATTTACATACGCTCTCCGAAGGCGATTAGAAATAAAATAGTATCCAAGAAATACTACACTTTTCGTGGCTCTTTGCGCTCGGCGCTGAATTGAAAATGAGTTTTGATAAAGCAATCACCACTTTCTCTGGCAGCGGCCTTTCTCACGTCGTTCCCTCTCTGTGTTGCTCTCTCTGTGGGTTTTCAGCTGATAACGTCTTCTTTTGTTGTATGAAATGTGGGAGCGTCTCCCCCCAATTACAGTTGGTGGTGTGCTGCTCTTATCAACCAAATTTTTGTTGTTGTTATTCGTTGGATTTTGGTGCCCCATATCAGATCGGGCTCTCATCCGACTGATGTAAAGATACTTTTTCCTTTATTGTTGCTGTTAATTTGGGAAATTCGCAAACCACTCCAAAAACATAAGATGAAGTGTTGTCGACTTTGATACTTGATAATAAGGAGAAGATTTTTTTATCATAAGAACAAATCCTTACATGCTGGAGGAAAACTTCAAATGATTTTATCTTTTCTTCCTTGATTTAATTTTAATTGGGGTTTAAATTATTGTCACCCTGATTCTCGGGTCACAGAACCATTTTTAAAGGACAGAAATATTGTCCAAAATTTCGTCATAAACATGTGAAACCATCTTATCGCTACAATAGAGAAGTGCTCCCCAGGGAAATGTTCACTTGTTGCTACAATTGTTCCAGTTTTTAATTACGAATTCCGGAACATTAAATCGTAATTTTAATTGACTGCATCAGGCCATTAGTATTAATGACGCATTTGCTTTGATTAAAAGTTCAACTCAAAATAGAAGATTTTGATTAGGCTAGTGTGTTACATTAAAATGCATTTCTTATACTGGAAAGAAGCATTAATAAATAATTACCGCATCTGCCTTCTTTATTTGATGATAGCACCAACAATATGCTTTTATCAGCACTGACACAGATTATGAAATTACAAAAGATCAGCGAGGGCCTTGTGTGTCGATGCAGAAATGTTTGCTTCCTGTCGCGTAGACGCCGCCACGATGCATTCACTCATGTAGTAAGCTTCTTCACGCTCTGCGCTGACCCATGTTGACTCGCTCCTCCAAAACGAACTGTGGCAGTTGCTGACAATCATATTTTAATGGCTGTTGTTGTTTCGTAAACATTGATGGGCCCTGCATTCGCCTAGGAATGCATTTAAATAAATAGACTATTTATTTGTTTATGGTATGTAACATTCTTCCAACTCTTACACCATCCGACAGACCCCTAAAGAAGAAAACAAAGTGAAACAAAAATGGGAAAGAGCGTACTGGCAAAGCGATAAGCCCCACCGTAATAAAAGCTATGCGACTTGCGACTTCTATTTGCATTGGTGGAGCTCCATTTTTCGGGTTACATTGAAAGTTTGGAAAAGTGCAGTGCGTGAGTAGAAATGATTATCTCAATAAAGCTAAAGCTATCCTTTTCTAAACTCTATTGTCGACCTGTGGGCATTTGAATTTTAGGTTAGCTTTGACTTGCCTACGAAATTATTCAATATCGACCTCAATATATATGTATGTACCTAAGTATGCTGTTGCTTAATTTGAATTGATACCATCGGAGGGCATAGTTTAAGATTATGAAGTTCTGAAACGGAAAATGAGTTACAATGCGGTTTGTCAATATGTAATTAGAATTTGGTGTTTATACGGGCACACATTTAAACACACAAACCTATAAATGTATACACGAAGAAGAAATATTGACAAGTCTGTTACACTTGGAAAAAATTCTGAACAAAATAAAACAAAATAGAAAAAAAAATTAAATAAAATTTAATTATATAAAAAAATTTTAAATAAAATTTAAAAAATTAAATAATAAATAATTAAAGATAATAAAAAATTAAATAAAAACATTTATCGTTCACAGAACATTTTTTGTGGACGAAATTGATTTAAATCATTCCAGTATGCAGTTCTGAAAGGGTGACTATGATTAAGAGGCTACTGATATATTTTAATTGTCTGACGATTGCTAGAATCGGATTCAGATCTTGGTCTAAATTGTACTGGGATTGTTACATAATATGAAACCCAGCTTAAGGAACAATAAGTTCAGATTTTTTGCATTTGCATTTCATGTGCACAATTGTGGCCAGCAAGAGTCAAGTGTTTTTTCGACTGATCTGGGAACTACTAAATAGGACAATATCAAATTATTCAATGCCACATAAAAATGATGCGTGCACCTTCACTATATGCCACTTAACAGCAACTGTGTGTATGCTCCATAATAAAAAATATAATTTTATGATTAAAATTTAGATACCGCAATCCCATAATTTCCTTTCTGATTTCGTTTCAACACAAGTTTGCTATTCGTCATTTCCATTCCTCAGTTGTCCAATTACTCTTTTAAATCGCAGTAATGCCAGACCAAAACATAATATCAAATAATTATAAACATCCAACAATAACCAATAACCAATCGACCTGTTCGATATTTAATGAAACCATGATTGGAAAAGAAGCCAACAACCCCCCCCTCAAGCCAAAGGATCGCTATAAGTTGACACGTTTCCTTAAGATTTATTTTATCTTTTTTTTATTATTAATTTTATTTTTTTATATATAATCGACTTGGCAAATTTCAAGGTTAATCAGAAGTATACAACCTCCGGCATACACATACATTTATGCAGAAAAACCAAAAAAAAAAATAAACCCAAAGCATAGAATACGATACGAAAATTGGGATCAAATGCGAATCAAAACAATAAATACTTGTTGTATATAATAAATCTAAACAAGAGCGACTTTGTCTGCCATAAAGCAGCGCCTGTACATTGTCGACAACGTGCAGACATACAAACAAACAAAGACGGGCGGACGGACAAACAGCAGACAGCTAAAAGTAAAAAAAAAAACTATAATAATAAGAAGAAAAAAATAATATATTTCAAGGTCTCTTTTTGGCAATGAAGACTCTACGCAAAAGTATTATCTAACCGGGAGTAATGGGCAGTGGACCAACAGGACAGGCGATGGACAAAAGCACTTTAAAAGTAAGTTTATGTGTACTCAGAAAAAAAAACCAACAACGAAAAATAAGCGAATTCAAGTGTATGTATTCGTGTATATAAGTACACGCGCAGTGCCCAATTTTTCGTGGAGGGGAGGAAGATTTGATCACAAGAAGGTGGTATGAGGTAAAGCAAAAAACAAGAGGCAAATAAATAGTCTGGGAAGATGTCTGGGCACTGAAACTTATAAAGGGTGGGTTAATTGAATTTCTTTCTTTCTTTGGAGAAGGACATTTTTAGAAATAATTTTAAATTAATAGTATCCTTTGAATAAACTATTTTAATCTGCAGAATATTTCATTCCCTAGAGCAATTATTTGGCATGCCAGAAACCCATTCTACCAAGAAGGAACAATAATCCTTATAAAAAAAAAAACAAAAAATGCATGTCTGTAATCTTTATGAATACGATTTTCATTAGGATCCCCATTAATACAAAGAAGCAAATGATTATAGTAAAACCAGTAGCCAAACTTCTCAGAATGATGATGTGATTATAATGAACACCTCCCCGAGCCGAGAGTGACTTTGTGTGGTGCGGTGGCTATTTTTAAAAAACTGACGTAAATGATGATCCTTTTTTTGCAACGAAGTGGGCAATTTATTTTATTTGCACCAGGCATTAGAATAAATTTAAGCCGCAATAATTATTTGGATTTATATTTATAAAAAAAAATAATAAAATGGGTAAGGGTATTATGGAAAAAATGTATATTGAAGGCTAAACACGCAATAAATGAAAACGACAGAAGTGTCATAATCACTACTTTTTTGTTAGATTTTACTTTGCTTAAAATTCGAGGGATCTTGGCCGAACTTCTAGCTGCCACAGACACGAAATCGCTTCTGTGAGTTGCAGGGTCCCTATAATTTAGTGCCGGTTCTGAACGCAAAAGAAGTTTATTCACGACGAATTATACTCTATTAAGTTTGCCATTGCTTGACAAGAGGTAGTGCCTTACGGGAGAAAGTTTTCTTTTTGTTTTTCGCGCAGCTTTGGAGTTGAACTCGACCCCTCCTTGTGAGCAAGCGACGGTCACCACAATTCATTCAATACACATTTCTTAATAAAACCAATTTTCCATCAGTTATTGAATGCATTTGACATCTGAGGATTGAAAGCCTCCTTATGAGCACAAGGCCACCATCTTGTTAATACAAAATAACAACAAAAATTACTTTATTTTGCATTGCAAACCATTTTTTTCTATGTTGAATTCATGTGCGTGCAATTTGAATTCGTTTTCAATAATTTCAATTGCAATTCACTTGTCGCATGTAGCATGGAGTACCTACCTACTTTCGAAAATTGCTTGTTTTTTTGTAAAATCAAACAAATCGATCTCGTTCTATACGTTGGCAGTATATTTACAAAAAAAAAAACATTGTAAAAATTGTAATAAGTAAACAAATTCGCCATGAATGTGTTTATTGAACTTTGTGCCACATCAACATTTTTTATTAAATTGATTAGAAGCTGGAAAACAAGCTATTGATATTGTGATGTATATTTATTTGTCAACATTGTTGTTGCTTTATTGTCACTAACGACAGCTTCATTATACTTCAATTACTATTCGCCTTTCACAAATTTATTGTTTAATTGCGTAACTGAGTAGCATAAGTATTGATTCTGCTGCTACATTTCGTATTAGAATTTAAATAAGTTTTGAGAAATTTGTATTACAGGCTAAAGTATTCCAGACCCTCATGTGAAGGCTTTAACAATCTCTCTTTGCAGAAAAAACACAGTACGAAATCAGGATTGTTGGCCAGAAATGTCAGTCTGTCAAAAATTCACCAGGAAGGCAAAATATTAGAAAAATTACTTATTTTTCGCAACTATGTAATTCGATACTCCGAATCGGTTTCACTTCTTAGTAACAATGTAAGAGTGGGCAATCATAATTTAAGTCTAAGCTGGGCTTATTAAAAATTTGTCACTGGCAACCGATCACGTTCGATTGGAGCTGCTTTTTTAGTTGTTTTTTTTTCGGTATATACAAAATCTAATTTCAGGTAATTTATTTCCACGAATTTTGTTTTCGCTTTTAATTTGCTTAATATGAACTGCAGACATTGTCGTGGCAGTTATCGTTTTTGCAAAATAAAAAAAAACCCAAAAAAATATTTCAAAAATAAAAATCAAGCAGACAACGCAGCAAATTGAATGGATACCCTGGGTGGCAAGGAAAATGTTAGTAATATGAAGTATGAAATTATTTCGTTCAGATTCATAAGCAAACCCGAATAGTTGCTGACGTTGGAGCAATCTTTCTGTTTTGGTGTAAGAATGTCGCATTGGTTTCGAAAATTTCAGCGCGATACGAAAATTGCATTTGATTTGATTTCGAGACACGATTGCATAATCGACGGCCGCGCTTCGCTACGACTGCCAAGACTCACTTGTCTGGTCGAGTAGGATTGGGAGTGTTGGCGGTGTGTGTCGTGTGGTGTGCAGTTCCAAAGCCCGACTTCGTACCAATGTTCGAAAGGCCAAATACGGTCGACAAACTTTGAAATCAATTTGAAAAAATACACACTGGCCCCCGATTTCTTCTGTTCTGTGGCTGTGAGCACATTTATGAAATTTATTTACTCAATACTTGAAAACGTGTTGACAGCACTGAGCATTAAGCACTGAGTCGGGGTGCCGGCGAGGCTTGCGTGATAGAATTCAATTCAAGCATAACTTTTTTTTTTGTATTACTTCTTCTCTTATAAGCGATTGAAAACTTTGCATTAGAATTTCATTAAAAGAAAGGTTTGCTGCATTTGCAGTTTGGGTATCTGTGGTTAGTGTTCGCCAGTTGTTTGCGTTTCGTTTGTAATTACTATTGGTGCCAAGTGGTCAAGCGATTGCGTAATTTTTGTTGGTACATACCCAAAGTCACGCGCCTGCGTGCGTGCGCCAACAGACGGTCACGTTTCCATGCCATCAAGGGCCAGAGTAGGACTGACGGCCAAGTGTTTGTGTCTCGGGTTCAAAATATATCCTGGATGTATGAGTTTAAAGACGTGCGGACAGTTGGCTCAGGTACAAAAGTCGACACACATACACAATAGTTGCTTGATCTATGCTCTTTATATTGAAATTACTCATCGATTACTCCATATTACGCCCCTTTCCTGAATTGGTCCACTGCAAATGCAGCTTGTTTATTCTATAAGCATTGTGAATACTGCTCTGACCCGCTCTAATCCATAATCCGTTGGATTTCATTACATTCACTATCGCCCCCTCTTTCCGAAGTAGGCAGCGCTGACGCAAATGTTTTGTCATTTGCGTTGCAAATTCTGAAACGATTTGGAGCACACACGCATCCGGCGGAATTCGTAAAATGAATTTGTTGCAAAAGAAGAAAGAACACAAAGAAGCAAAGACCGAAATTTACATTAACACAGCTTTGGCAGGAGAATACATATCTTAAAATGCAATAAATGCACATACACACGCCACCGAAAAAGCCCTCATAACTCACGACTTTTGGCAAATGACCACTTTGCGGTGCTTCTTCCTTGTCTTGTTCGCGGAGCGTTCAACCAAGAAACTACCAACAACACCAAAAAATTAAACGTGTATCCTTCTGATAGTATCGCCTCGGTTAAAAATGCGTTTAAGAAATTGCCAAAATCATATTTCATACGGCAATGCTGATCATCCAAGAAAAAAAGATAATAAAATTTGGTAATAATTGTATACCCCACACCTTATAAGGTATATACACTTTGGTCGGAAGTTTGTAATGCCAATAAGGAGGCAGTGTTGGTATAAAAATTATATATTTATGTATATTCTTGATCAGTTTCAGCTCCTGAGATGATTTAGTCCGTCTGTCTGTTTCATGTTTTCTTCCGCATGGCTCCACCATCTCTCGCCAAGCAATGACAAACTTACGAGAGTATAATTTGCCGTGAAGACAGTTCACTTGCCTTTCGAAACCGGCACTAAATTGTAGACTCACAATATTGTAGAATCCAAAATGGCGACAGAGACATCAAGATTTCCTTGAATACATAGTATGAAACGTGGTATAGGAAAAGAGGGTTCTTTTTTTTAACTAATGAAGAAATATTTTGAAAAAAATATATTTAAGAAATTACAAGAAGTTTACTAACATTTTGCTCTGACTATAATCATACGAATCTAAAAACCAAAAAATGTTAACGAAAAAATCAAAAATGCCACAAAAAAAACCCCAAAAAAATGTGTTCAAAAAAAAGGGCAACACATCGCCCCCTCGCAAAACTGCCACTTGCTGTTTTTGCGGCTGCTTAACAAATGTTTTGCCACTAAAAAGTTATTGACCCTAAAACCGTTAGCATTTATTTGCAGCGATCGCGCACCACACAACCACCAACAAGAAGAATTATGCAGCGGCAACTCGACTAATCGTTTCGATGATCAGAGTCAGTCGACGGCAGTGTTGGCGCAGGCAGCATTTATGCTTATTTTCACATGATTCAGACACAAATTTCAGTCAAAAACAATTTTGAAAAAGAAATAAATAAAGGCTCACACGACGGACGACGCATATCTCAATCCTGCAGCATAATTTTGGCGGAATATCAAACAGAAAACCGTTTTGCAGTTTGCTCTCTCTGCGGGCGATTCGAGGCGCTTCTTCACTGCTGCTCGTTGCATTTTTTGGGCGATACTCATCGTTTAAGGTTGTAAAAAACCCCAAAAAAAAATATTCCCGTACTTAAACAAAGTACAAATTTGCTGCTGTGGTAAACGGTGTGCCCATAATTACACACTCCCAGTACACAATAGGAAATGCCACTGGACAGCGAAGGGTGTGGACAGGTGAGATCGATACGGTAAAAAATGTAATGTTTTTATGTCTTGCAGGCCACCACTTTACACTTGACCATTACAATTACAATTACAATTACTTGAAACCAAGACAGCATTTTTCATTTAATTTTCTCTTGGCTCAGTTCCTTTGCTTGAAGATTTTTTGTAATTTTCCACCCAATCGACCACACACAAATGACTCCGATAATTCAACGATGGGCGATGGGTGTAAAAATCGCTTAAAAGTCATAATAACATATGGGTGAGGCCCATCATGCATCAGAAGAACCTCAAAATGATCTTTTCTCCCGCTAAACTGATTCCGCACTCCGGGGGGTGTTGAGCGCTGTCGCATTATTTACAATTTCGCTCAAATCGTTCCATCGAACACTGATGCGAATTTGTGATAATAAAATGTTTTAACCAAATTGCAGTTATCATTTGGTTAAAAACGCATAAAGTTTCAAATTTTATTAATTTTAAATTACAGAAATTATGCTGGCTATTGTAAGTATGGAATTAAATGGAAATTTATGGCCACTTGGCATGCAAATGCAGCGCGTCTGAAAATGACGAACGAAGAAAGTGAGCAGTGATATGATAAAGAAGATGATGATGGTGGTGGGCTCTTCACCCTTCAATTGAGTTGTGAATAAACGGAAAATTCCAAATTTACGCAATATTTTTCCGTTATCGTCTATTAACGTCAGCATAATGGAATTTTAATGACACAGACAACAACAAAAACGAATGCGGCAAACAACAAATATTATTTACCTTTTTTTAGCATATTCAGGATATTTTTTTTATGGTCAACCTTTTTTTGCTTTTTTTTCCATCCATTTTCTTAAGTGCACTGTTTTTTGTTTTTATTTTTGTTGGTTTTCCATTTCACTTTGCTGTTGTGAGAACTTTTGTGCACGTGGACACGTTGACGGATTGTAATTGAAGCCTTTTGCTTACAGTCTTGAAATTGGAATAACAAACCAAAGACACACTTGCTATATTTATTATAAAAAAAAAAATAGCAACAAAAATGAACATCATTTTTCTATTGAATTAACCTTGATCTTAAGGATCCCATTACATTGGATTTAAAAAAAATGCAACGTTTTTTCCAGTATTTATTTAGATGCTGATGCAAAGTTTCGAATCAATTTCAAACTAAAATTTGGTTTTTCAATAAATTTCCTCAGTAAATTTATTTTTATTTGCTCAAGTAATTGTGCACTCAAATCTTTCTGGATAAGCTATTTGTTCCACTTCCTACAAAAGCACTTTCTGATGCAAATGTCGCTCGTCTGCTTCGCATTTGAATTTCAATGAATATATATTTTGTTTGAATTTCCCTGCTGACGTGGAACGTGTAAAAGAGCATAAATTTGTCCAAACTTGAAGTCGTTAAATTTTGAAATTTCATTTCATTTCTGAAAATAGTGGACGGACACAAACATACGAAATTCGGCTGTCATTTTGAGAGAATTCGATTAAAAATTCGTTGACTTTCAATTAGCGGATGTTCTCAGTACCTACTTGTGGGCCATTCGACTCGGGATTGGTTCATTTCCATAGAATTTGATACTTTGCATTGATCACTCGATCGGCGAGTGATTTCGGTTTTTGGCCAAAAATGTCAATGCAGGCATTTTCACATATTCAAGTACATTTTTCCGTCCGCTTTTATATTTTGCAATGGTATTTTGTGGTTTTATATTTTTCAAGTTCAATGACAATGTCCAATTTTGGGTCAGCAGAAAATATGAAATTCCACTGAAAAGCAATTGAAACTTATCGTGTTACTGTGTACTTGCTGTTTGTTTTTGGTTTTTATTTAGTGAAATAGTTTACTTTACTTCGATTGTGAGCCAAAATATTCGCAGAAAATCACGTTTCATTTGATTTCCATTTCATTTAATCGCCAACGACTGGCAATTTCGAATTCATACGGCGACTTCCGACATTAGAAATTGCAAACTTTTGAATGTATAATGGGCAAATATAAATGCTAGTGGTCAAGTTATTTACCACTTAAATCCAATGTATAAAATTTGGTTGCTCAAGATAAGTCTCACCAATATTAAGTCACAGCAATTGAAAAAAATGTAGTTCTGGCTTTAGTACATTTCCAAACAAGCGTTATTCAATTTCAGAAACAACTTAACTTTTCTTCTGAAACTAAATAATCTCCCAATCTTCCTTCACACCTTTCTGAGTAGTTATTCCATAACCTATCGAACATCGAAGTGTAGGGTGTATCAAAAAAAAAGAAAGTTCAACTGCAAATTTGAAATTGCAAAATTCCATCTTCGTCACGTTGCAAATAAAATTAACACAAATTAATCGAATAATTTGTGAACAAATCGTTGTTCAGTCAATAGTCACTAAGTCCACATTTTAGAATTTGAGATATTTGCTCAAAAGCAAGTATGCCCGTTAAAAATCCACAAATAATTTCAAATCGATGCACTGGAACGAGAAAAAGAGGTCAATTGGAGGCATCGGATCAGTAAGGTGAAATGTCCAATTTTTATTATTCAGCAGGAAAAATTAGTAATATCTTAAAAATAAACCGAATGGAGCTCAAAAATAAATCTGGTTCGGTTTGGAGTGTGGAATCTTAAGATAGGATAAAAAGTGGAAATAGGACAACTGAACTCAGGTGGTTCTGTTTGCCAAAAAGCTTCTCTATCCGTTTTCCCACCACTTTCTTCCATTTCGAAGTGGTATTTGCGTTGAGGTGCCTTTGGTTCACCGCTTAGATGGTTAATTCGGCTAAGCAAAAATTTTAAGTTCAAAAGTACAAGAGATCCATGCTTAAAATGAGACCAAATCTAACAGTTTAACAGGTTCTAACAAAACAAGATGATACCATTGTCCATTACTATAAATTTAAGTATGTCTAGTCTGTTTTAATTATAAAAGAATTATAAAATCTAAAAGTGTATGCGTCCATGTTATCCATGTTGACTTTGAAGAATTTTTTGTGATAAATTTGCATTTAATTAATGCCTTAAATTGTTGTCTTGGCTATTCTGCAGTGGCTTTTTGTATGTGCAATGTCCAACCAGGAAATGTTCTAGCATGATTTTCTATTCGAAGACATTCTCAATTGATTGTAAATTGCAAATCAATTTGACCAGCTAACGCAATTCAATTGCATATTAATGAAGCATGAAGCCAATTGATATCGCGAGATCATAATTTAGCAAATCCTTTGCATTTACAGCGAGCCAATACAAATCAGGTCAAATCAATTAGGTCAAAAGTATTTAAAATCGTTAAAATATGTCCAGTTCATGATGTTTTTGAATATATTTTTGGCAGCAACAAATTTCAGTTTAGTGGTGTATTAAAGCGATGTGTAGCGAATCCACTTAGCAGCCGAGTTAACCAATGAGTAAATAACCATCTAAAATAAGCAAAAGGTAGATCAATGATAACGATTCCAGTACTGAAAAATAAATATTTGCTTTGGTTTTTGTCATGACGTCATCATGGCCATGAATGACATATCACAATCACTCTGGAGACTCGGCCAACAACAAAATAAAACAACTTGAGTTTAAACCTAATATTTTATTTTAATTTCTCCCACATTTCACAGGCTCACGTTCCACAACAGCTCCGGAATTTATTCTTTAGCAGTACAATTAGAAACAGAAATCCTACGGCAATCGTGAATATTGGTAGCGAGATTATTTTGCTATCCACAACGGATTTCAGCATATTCTGGATGGTCTGTCCGCGCAATCCACCGTCACAGCAACTGTCCATAGTAGTTTCAGCGAGTGGCTACGTCCTGGTAATTGGTGGACAAATTACAATTTTACTACGAGGCTACGAAGGAAAAATACAAATTTTTGCTGCCTGAACAAAGGCTTTGTTGATATTTAGTAGGCAGGGTTACCTTTGAATAATTTGAAAAAGTATTGGTGAAAAACGTTTTTTTTGACACCCTTCTCGACTTTGCCTCTACTGTTAGACTAATCTAAGTAGATGTTAGACCAATCAAAGGAGACGTTTCCACTGAAAACCGGTACGTAATCTGGGATTCTTCTCAAATCCTAAACAGTTTTCTCATACATCTTCTAGATCTCTTCTGAAGGGGATGAATTGAGTTCTGCTAACTCCAGCAGTGTTACAAAGGTAACACTGTTCATTAATCAAAAATGTAGTAAGCATGCAGAAAGCTGTCAGAACTTAGGGCTGCCATTTGTTGGAATTATCAATGGCGTAAATAAAAAATCAAAATCGAATAGGGAAAAATTAGTACTTAATAGCATACAGATTCAGGAAATAAAGAAATCAAGTTATTTGAAACCAATAAGACACATTTCGATACCCTAAAGCACAATCATGCTATGTCCTTTTTAGATACTTAGACTTGTTTTATTGAGGAGTACATATCATAAGATAATGTGATGTACCTTTTTTGTTTTTGTGTTCTTGGGACTGAAATCTATCTAACCAAGACATTCTGCTCGCAGAGAGCTGAAGCTAACTAAGATTTTGTAGCAAAATGTTGCCGCTCTAGACAGCTTTCCATGATTCCAAATACTTTTACAATTACTATCAATTCAAACTTTTTAGGAATCCAACAGACAATTTGCCCCTGAAACTGCACTGCCACTAAAACACACTGAATGGTTTTAGGTCATTAATACAATCTATTTAAAATTTAACTACGTTTAATTAGAAGGTAGGACATTTTAAACAATTTATTCGTCATTGGCGAACTCCGCGGGATTCTTGCGGGCCAGGCGTGTGTGCTCTCCTTCGACCAGGTTGTAGATCAGGTAACCAATGATGAAGGCTGCAAGGGAATAAAAGGCGTCATTCAATGAAAATAATCAAAAGAACTATGGAAAAATGTACTCACGTGGTGTTACAACGAAGACATTGGCCCGGATGCGACGGAAGATGTTTGGCACACCATGGCTAATGGCTCCGGCGAAGGCGCGCTGCTCGAAGGGAGAAAGCTTGTAGGTGACGATGCCATGAACCTTGGCCAAGTTGCCGAAGTGGGCGCCACGCAAAATTGAGCTGATACGCATGATACTAGAACGAACACAACACAAATTCCACAAGTTAATAAAGTAAATTCACAAGGATTTGTATGAAAACGCAAATCGTAAAGATGAACATTTTGGTTATGTAATTTCTTCCGCTACGACGACGAGGAGGCTCTTGCAAATGCGTCTGTTTCGTAGCTTGTTTGCTGCACTTTTGCCAAAAATATTCATATTTTTAGATTGCATTTCGCTGCTGTTATGGTTTTATTAATTTATTGCATATGCTGCTGTCGCTTACCTTGATTAATGCACAAAATTAATGCCTTAATTTAGCAAAATTCGACTGACCTTTCTGGCACTGCCTGCAAAAAACAGCTGGGATGTTGGAAAATGAAAAAATTTAGAAAGAAGCAGTGTTGCCAGATTTTTTTCCGAAAATCCGATTTTTAGTTTGTACTGTAAAAAAATCCGCAAAATCCGTACAGAAAAATTATTACGAAATAAAAATAACATAGTTTCTTGCGAATAAATTCGGCGAAAAAATTCTTGAACAGAATTCACCGACCAGATTTGTGAGATATATCTTATATTGAGATTTTTCAATGGCTTATGAGAAGTGCGATTTTTTAACTAATGTGAGATTTTTGTGAAAATTATTACTTCGACAGCACTATAGCATTGGAAGCGCAGAGTTGATATTTGTCTTCTTAAGTTTGTCTCCGAATATTTATTCGTTCGTTCGTTCGCCAATGCAAAAAAGGGTTCATTTAGACCGGGCGAACGAAAAGAAAGAGTCAAAGAATGTGTTTACGAGCAAATATCAAACCAAAAACAAAACTCAGGTGATGGAATACTGTCGATGGAAACTGATCCATAAATTGATTCAAATATTTATTGAAATATTTGATTGTTTTAATGAATTAAAAAGTACAAAATGTAGCACGGTTCGTCAGAAAACAGAGTATTGAATGGAAAATGTATAACGAATCTTGCTATCATTTTCCAACTCATAAATTGGCTGATAAACAATTAATTATTTCACAATAGATCACAAAGATAGATCTGTCGTTCTGCCAGCAACGAAATTGATAAGAAAGGGTATTTTTCTGTGGAAATGTTTTCGATGATGTTTGGAAAATTTTCCCACTTATCAATTAACTACAAAGAATTTGGAGCATTCGTACTTCCTCTTACATCTTACAATAAGTTAATATAAAAATTTATTTGCGAGATAAAAATTACATGTTTATAAAAATTGTACAACGCTTCTTATTCTTCTCCAGGTCAACTAACAATTAACATTTCTTAAATTTAATTAAATAATTAAGACTCACACAAATTCAAGTACAAATGGCAACGAAACATAAACAATCCTACTTAAAAACAATACACAAATGTCCAGTACAGAGCATTGAAGGCCAAGAACATGACGGGAAAGAGAAATCTCGCCCGTCGGTCGATCCACATGGCAATTTCTTGCGGCGTCATTGTGGTGAAGGTGGCGTGATCTGGATCTTTATCGCCATCAATGCTTTTGTTGGACTTGTCGATCTCAACGACATGATCGTTGCGATCGCTGGTCACCGAAATCGTATCGGCCGACTCGGTGGTAATGATGGGCAGATTCTAAAGGGAATAATAATGAATTTGCTTAATCGAAACATGTAAATAAAATCTCATCGAACTCACATGAACAGTCAAATAATTATTAAACGAAGGATTAGAGGATCCACTGCCCTTTATCACGCTTTCCGTGCTGGAGACAATATTGTCCAAGCTGGAGCAAGAACGCGTACGCGAGGAATTGTCCAGGCCAATCTGACGCCGTTTGGGGCGTGGAGTGACGGCAGCGTTCATGATATTTTTGGCAGTAGGTTTCTTCAATTCGATATTCTCTTTGCGACGCCAGATCGTATTGACGAAGGCGAATTCCACCAAGCTGCCGAAAATGAAGAAGGTGCAACCCAAGAACCAAACTTCAGATACCTTGATATAACTGACTTTGGGTAGGGTTTTGCTCTGTGACGACGATAGAGTTATAAACGACAACATGGTGCTGGTGCCTGGAGTCAAAAAATATATAGAAAAAAGGTTACTCATACGCCCAGCTTACTACTCACCCAACATAATTCGAGGAGGCGACTGATCCGCTTGCAGCCAAAATGATACCCATGAAATGGCCACAATCATCATCGATGGCAGGAAATAGTCCATCAGATAGAAGCCAATTTCACGATTCAAGTTTACGGTGAAGCTTATGGAACTGTAGTTGCCCGCTAAAATGGCCAAATTGCAGAAAATGGCATGAAATTTTCAAATTCGCTTCTTTTCTTTCAAATTGTCACTCACCAAATGCCCCATGACGCATATTGATGCCATCCGAATGGACTATACTCTCATTGTACCAGTATCGCTGCATGTTGTACTCGGTCAAGCGCATATCCGGATCGAAGCTAATGGGTAAATTGTGCTCCCACTCCAGCTGCAGTTCGGTGGTGTTGTACATCCCTGAGGAAGAAAATTTTAATTTATTCCTTGCTTCACTTCTTCTCTCAGCCACCACTTACAACTCTCCAACACAGTCGAGCAGAATTGCTCATCGAACGGGAACTTCTTGAAGTTCATCCAACAGTACAAAGTGGCCTGGAGACGTGTGGATATAATCACCATGCCCTTTGGTGAAATCGAGGTCAATACATCCTTTTCATCGGTGCCCAAAATACTCGACTCCCTTTCGTTGGCAAAGAATATGTGCGGCAGCCAAAGCCTTTCGCTGAGGTGTTTCTGTCCCAAAATGTGATCCTTGCGCGAGGGTGCGTAATTCTCGTATTTGAGGCGATTGTCGAGAAAGCTGAGCTGCAGCAGGGCATGCAATTTGAACTGCAGCAAATCCGAGTTGACATTCTGCATGAAGTAAATGTAAATGCGCGCCTTGACTTTGATGGGTAATCGGTCACCATTGGGGCCATATTCTGGTAGAGAGAGAAACGCTTACTAGTGGTTAATGTTTTGCTGAAGTGTCTTCTTACCTATTGGTCTTTCCAGCCGGTCATAACGACAGACGTGCGTTAGTCTTTGTATTAATTGTGACTGTTGCAGGGTTGTGGCATTTGACAGTGTGGGGCAATTTTCTTCGTCCTCGACATCGGCAAGCGCTCTACGATATGATAGAGAATAAAGTTGGCATAAATTACATATTCGAAAAAATACTATTTCCTCTCTGACTTTTACTCTGAATCCCACCAACTGGTCTAAGACTAATTGCATCTACATTGTTAATAGTAAAATGGCATTAATTGTCTTTTTGTACTTGACAATTAAAGTTACTCATACGCCCTCGTGGTAAATTGAATCAACAAGTTCATTTCTCATTTTCATATTTACACTCAATTGGAATTGCAAATATTAATAAAAATTTGCATAAAAATGTTGCTGCTAATTAAAAACGATAATACAAACGTATGGCAGTTTGTATACAGAAAAATAACTAATTCGAGTGCAATTTTTCAGTTGACAATTCTCTTTTGTAATGCAAATATTAATAAGCAAACGAAACATTGAGCAAACACACAATCGGCATTAATTTGTCTATTTACAAACAGCAAAGCGCAGAAGGATTTTATGTATTTACCCGCAGGTATATAGGAAACTGGAGCATACCATGAACAAATTTAATAATATTTTTTTATAATTCCAAGGTGAATTGTATAAGCTACAAAGATAAGGTATAAGGGACGGTAGAGCGTTACTAGCCTTGCGAAGTCTCAATATATTCTGAAAAAACAATGCAGCCGACCGTTTTTTCACTGCTCTCGCCTCGCAAGTGTTTAATTGTATTCCAATACATTTGTTTCGCTTCATTCAATATTTGCTTGATATTCTTCGGTGAATAATAAATTTTATTTTTTTTTATTCAATTTTCCAACATGTTTGCTGCTGGCTTCTAGTGTACTCGTGAGTTCGATTGCTTGCGTCTGTTATTTTTGCAAAATTAAAATATTATTGGAATAGCAATTTTTTTTGCTTTTTTATTATACTTATTATTTGTTTTTGTCACAAAAGATGTAGGAAAAAAGGTGCTCCATTCTTCTGCATTTCATGCTCTGCGTTTGCTTGTTCAAACGGACCGTTATTATTATGTCAAATAAGTTTGTCTACACGATTTGAACGAACCAACACATCAACGCTCATTTATTGAGAATTCGATAAGAACGGGCTTTTTTTTAATTAATTGACGAATGAAATCAATTTCCTAAAACACGAATACAAATATTTCTGTATGATGCACTGAGGGACGTATGATTGATAAAATTTGTATGTTGTAACTCAGGAAATATTTATTTAAGGAATTTAAAGAATTTTCCATTAATTTTATTGCATGCATATTTCTTTTGAGTTGTTTCATAATCATAAATATTTTTTGGTGAAGCCAATCAATTGCACTCTTCCATCAGAGCACTACATTACATCAGAAACACAAATTTTGAGTAATAAAATAAATTTAGTAAGGCAATTCATGCCAAGTCGGTAAGGCGCTCGAAAATGCCCCTTTGCGCAAAAGATCTGTCCTAATTGATATGTTTTGTCTGCTCATATGCATAAATTTTCGATATTATATGAATCGTCTTATTAGTTAATCAGATCAGCCATTAATCAATTCATAACAAAATAATAATAATCGCACTGTTCTAGTTAAAAGCCATTGTAATTGTGAAAACATATTTCTATTTCGTTCTCATATTTCTAATACCGGTTGGATTTTGCCATAACCATTAAAAGTACTTCTGCCAGTCCCTTACATTGCAGAGATAGACACAACAGCCAAGTGTATTCAGCCCTCTGAAAGGTATTCAAGGTTCTGAATTGTTTCGTGCCGTTGACTGATTCCTAATCTTGTATCTTCCCTTTATTTATTAGACACACGAAAACACAAAGAGATAAAGCTAAGTCATAAGCAGCACTACCAAATATTTGAGTACTTTCTTTGGTTTATATTTGTTTCAACTCCCATATATTTTGTACTTACGTCGAGGACATTTGTGTGATTGTGAAAATTAAGCTGATTAGTAATACTTTTGTGTGCAATTGGTAGTATAGATTTTTCATAATATTTCAATTTTAATTTTAACTATTTTCACTACTAAATTGAAATTTTCCTTTTGTTCTTGTTTTTTTTCTATCAAATTCGAGTTTATCTTTTGTTTTGCACTTTTTTGTTTTTTTTTTTTATCAATTTCTTCTTCACTTAAGCTTAAACTTGAGGGTGGCTTTATCCAATTCGAAACAATTTCCGCCGCACGATCAATTCTCGTTTCAGTAGAGTTTTTCGAATTTTCCCGTAACGTCTTTCCGCTACGATTCACGGCGTTTATTTGAACTTGAGCGGCAAACGACCGAAGCAGTAATACTAAAAAGTGGTTAAGGCGAACTCTTATTTTAATTGTTTCAAGATACTGATAACGTGTATGAGATATTTTATATTTTTTGGTATTTGTTTTCTCATTGTTTTTTTTGTTTGTGTCATTCTTTCGCAGTAGTAGAGGTTCAGATGTGCGCGCTCAGCTCGGCAAACAAACAGACGGAAGCGACGAACTCTCTCAGGGAAGGTGTCAGGCTGCAACGCAATACAGTCATGCACACACAGCTCACAGCAGCGAAGCAGGGCCGGGCTTGAAGCGGACAAGTGGACAGATAGAGAGATTCCAAAAAGTCATTAGATCGTTAATTTATATCACATTCTAATGAGGAAATATTTGCACAGCTTCAATGCGGGTGTAATAGCGGGGGGCTAAGGCGGGGGCTGGCGCTAAATAACTAAATTAATATTTATGTATTTCATATCATTCGCGTAGAGAATCAACACACGTGTTCGAGTAATAATTTCAAAAATAAAGTGTTGGCAATCATTTTTTTGCGTGTACTTGATTGTTTAATTCGTCAAAATATTCCAATACGATTTACATACGAATTGTCAAAATGCAAACGCACATAATTATTAAGGTAAATGTGGTTTAATTGTCACGTCCCGCATGCGCTTAATTGACGCCTTTAGTTGGCTGATGTTTGTCATTAAGCCCGTCCATTGTAGGAGACCTTTCAGCACAGTCTGCCTTAACCCAAACACTCATTTCAGCGACTGGGGTTTATTGCTCCAATGGCCTATTGTTGAATTAATTGCTCACTAGATTTATTTGCAAATACGATAAACATAAATAAAGCGATTCTTGAACCTAGTGAGGGTGTGGTACGGTAGTGTAGGAATGGAAGAAGGTCACGAATTTCTTACCACACAAAAAGTGTGTCCTTTACTATTCTTCTTCAAATTTCTACTCTTTCTACTCGTATTTCTCTTCATAACAACCGCTCCTGACCGCTTTTTTTTTAAAGATAATTTTACATTTTAATTAAAAAAATATCTCTAAAAATTAATTAATAAAAGAATAAACAAGAAATATGCCGTCATTTTGGTGGATTGCGCACTCTGTCTTATTGTTATTATTATTATGTTGTTATCTCCTTCACTTCTCTTCGGGGGAAACTAAATACTAGCGCGAGTACCTAGTGATAGTATGAAAATATCATTTACGACTCTTTTGGTTTTATTGCTGCTACCGATTTACCCAAAAGGCGTTTAGGCATGTTTACTAATCCGTATTTGCTTATTTGTGTGGTGTTGGGAGAAAGACAATAAACTAAAGAAAACAACAACTTCAGAAACATTTTGAATGTGAGTGGAAATTTGGAGTTTGGAGGTGGCCTTTTTCACTTTCGGTTTCGTTTGTCTTTCAATGTGGGTCGCCGGCAAATAATCTGGCCAAATAGAAGATTTTTTGGGAATTATTCGTAAGAAGTGCGCAGTCGGTCTCATTGTCAATTCGAAGGACATTGTTTTCTCTGTATTTGGCTTGAGATTAAAGTAAATTCTTTGTACTTGTATATTTTGTTAATTTCCTCGTATTGAATTCAATTAGGAACTTTTTAATTTTGGTTTCAATGGTAGGAATATGAAAGACTCCAAGCCACTGTAGTGCCTCTATTGAAAGACCGATGATAGTCGAAATATATTAAATTCCTTAAGTTGCGTTTTACCTTATAAGAAACGAAAAAATGCGCATACAAATTTAAAGAAATTACTTTTAGATCAGTTTATAGTAAACTAAAAGACACCGCCTTTTACCAAACTTACGATTTCTCAATGAATATTTGATGTCTTCTGAAGAGATCGGTCTTTATGAAAGACACCATGAATGAATAACTTCAGTTGTCAGTTAGTCACTGTGTGATTAGTGTGTACTCACTTCGAGTTGAATGATTCACATATTATCAGTTCAAAGTATTAGATATTGTTTGGATGTGTTCTTACTTTCTCAAACTCATTTAGTAATGTTTTATTTGTTCACCAAAGATTATTACTCTGTACTCTTTATCTTAATTCTATTTAAGTAGTGTTCTTTGAATTTCTTCAGAGTGGGTCTTAACAAATTCTGAAAATAGATATAAAATTGTAATTATTTTTTAAGTAAACTATTGCAATTTGTAGAAAACAGGTTTGGACAAATTTAATACGATATAGCACGATTTGATAACTATTCACCATGTTAAGGATCGATTTTGTATCCCTCTTCTAAACTATGTAAGTGTTGAACGAATTAAACATCTCAAAACTTTGCAAAAAATATCCGATCTCCCCATTCGAAAGAACTGCTCACTTTTAATCTGAGACTAGTGTATGTTATATTTATTAAGGACTTCAAATGAAAACGGATGGTGCAGACTGTTAAATCGTACTTAATTTTCATTACTGACTAACACTCTTGAAGATTCTTTTTGAAACAGAATTCTAATTTTAAGTATAGTCAGATTAATTGTAGTCTGCGGCAAAATGTTCACTGTCTGTTTTAAGTAACTCAAAAGTATATAATCAATTCAATTCGAAAACCTAAAATTATACCAAGCCACAAATAGCAAAAGGAAATAGAGTACGCATTCATATCAAAAAATGCAAATAGTACACGCTTTAGTCAATAGCAAAATTGATAAGACAATATCTGATGGGCTAAAATAAGACATGACATTCGCCTACTCACAGTCGCACCAATTAAGTCGGCAATAAGCTGAACCGATCCGAATCTTTGTCACACTTAAATTCTCTTTCAATTCAGAAGTACTGAAAACGTTGTATTAACTCAGTTCAAGTGCCCTAAGGCCGCGTGTTCAGGCATTATCGTTCAATGATGACGTCTATTTGGTATTAGGCAAAAACAAAATAAACACAATTTTCGAGCAAATGCGTTCGCATCGACAAAGGCTTTGTTGCCACAGCGAGCTAATAAGGAATTGTTAATTCCATTTACGCGTGAAAATGGCCTAAATATAGATGTCGAATACAACAACAAATGCAACAAGTGCAATTTGGAGATAAAATAAGTGTACAAAAGTTGAACATCACAAGACCACGCAAATTAATTTCACACCACCATCTATTTAAAGATGAAAAATCCGAACAGTCAACATTTGCTTGCGGTCAACATTGCCAGCAAATTTATTCAAATGACTTATTATTTTGTTGTTGTTGCAGTCTACTGCCGGCACTTTTATTAATTTGTTATCGAGCAATTAAAACGGAGACAAATTCTAAAGCAAAACCAATAATTAAAAATTACATTTTTAGAACGATGGATGACGTGGGATGGTTTGGTGGTCTGCAAGGTAGCATAAGAAAAATTTGTTTCAGAGTTACCAACAGTTTCCTTGATACATATTCACTTTTATATCATATGCGGAGTCCTATTTATTGAGTCGTTTTCTATATCATGACTAGATTATCACTACTTTGACATGTTGGGATCTCCAAATTTATGCATCACCAGCCGGGTAGCCAGGGGGAAGAAGAGTGTTTGGGGTGTTCAACCCCCCTTTATAATTTCAGCATTAATAACCAAAAAAAAAAATTGTTCTTTAGTATTATTAAAATGATTTTACAAAATAGTGAAACTGTGTTTTTTCGACTTAAGTGATTATTGCTTTCGATCACAGATTTGTACAAAATAAATTCAAATTTAATAATTCGCACGTCATTGCTTGATTGCCTCAGCATGTTACCATGTTCTGTGTGCAGCGGAAGTGAGTACATTTTGTTATGAGAAATATTGACCGAAATAAAATGTCTTCTTCTCCTTGCTTCACTCGCATTTGTCTTGTGGAGTGACTCACTTTTGGCCGAACGCCTCTAAGTGATGATGGGAACATTTTTATGGATTGTTTATCAGTGAAATTCTATTTGGAACGAGCACGTTCCAAAGCATTTAATTGCCTTGTTTACACTGTCACTTTTATTTATCAAAAACACAATTATCAATTACAGAAATAAAAATGTGCAAAAAAAATGTTATTTCAGATAATTTTTTTTTTAAAGAATTTATTTATTTAGAAAGTGTGGTAAAACATATTTGCGAGCACAAGTGTTCAATTGTTTCATTAGGCAAGATTGGCATTTGTGGATCAAGGAAGTTTTCAATTTAAGAAACCAAATCATTCAATAAGATTCGAATGAGAGAGAAATTTAAAAAAATAGTTACCGTTATTTAACATTAAAGTTCATGTGCGATTCCCTCCCTTAACTCATTTGGAGCAATCGCAAAGAGTAGCTGCCGAAATTAAAACAAACATTTTGCATATATTTTTTAAGCTTATTTTCTTTTTATTATTATTTTCGCTTCTTCAAGTTGTTAAAAGTGTTTTGCTGCTTTAATTTTAGTCAAATTTCAAAATTTCGTTATCATACGGTAGAAATTATTAAAGAATGTATTTACAAAGCAAAAACAAAACTTGCTTTCGTACAAATAAAAATGTTTTAGTTGCAGTCGTTGTTTCTGCGCGACGATGCTTCCAGAGTTTCGAAATGCCAAAATATATATCAATTTACATTACAAACGATTGAGAGGCATTTCAACGATTATTCATTGAACCGAATATGTGTAGTAAAAAGAAAAACAAAACGCAAGAATATAAAAGTGAAACGATTTGTAAGGCTATAAATAAAAATGTTTTTGTTTTTTTATTGTATTTGTAGAGTTCTAAGATAAAAATAAATTGTGCACATAATAAATTGCATACGTACAAAGACAGAAAGTAAGAACCAAAATCATTTCGCTTAAGGGGTCCAATAATAAGTTTTCGGTTTAATTTCATTTGATTTTCCGGTGAACAATAATCGAAAGCCAATTAAATACATTTTTGATGGTTTACGTTAGTTTATAAATTAAATTGAATGGTCGAAACATTTTCCAAAATTAATTGATTTCAGGTAGGTTCTACATTAAAAGTTTCAATTCCACTCGCTTTCGAAAATTTAAATAAATATCTTGTGTGAGAGCTATCAGTTGATGATAGTTGATGAAATTAAAACGCACCCGGATTGTGCAAACCTACCCGAATAAACAAAAATACAACAACAGCATTTTTCTCAAAAATTACAATTTTTCAAAATTAAATAAAAAATAAATATCAATTGAGAAATTTTTCAAATTCCAATTTCCTCAGAAGCATGACATTCAATTACTTAAATTTATACAATAAATTCATTACACAATATTTAAAGATTTTAGCTTTTATTTCTTGTTTGGTTCTACTTCTTCAAGGCCGAAAAGTAGTGAACAAAAAAAAAAAAAAAAGACACCAAAAATTAGAAGTTGCTTCAATTAGGCAAATGTTTTTTGTAAGATTTCGAGAATTTGCTTTCCTCTTCTCGTTCTTCTTCGTTATTAACCATCTTTCTTGTTTTCGTTGTTGTTGTTGCTCAACATTCTCTTTATTTTTTTAAAAATTATTTTTAAGTTTTTTTGTTTTAATCTTTATTTTTTACAGTCTCATCTTTTAAGCTTTAAAGAAAGTGTCTGGCGTCTGGCGTCGACAACGTCGCATCTGGACATCATTTATTGCATTCAAAGCGATCTCGTTTTTTGAATTGCACGTGTTATTTGCATTCGAGTGATGTGTGATGGTTGATAAAGTTATCGTATTTGCATGTGCGCGCATAGCATATAATTTATTTTATTTAGAGTATATGAAAAAAGTAACAGAAAAAAAACAAAAGAAAAAAAACTTTTGTGCGAACGAACGTAACGATTGTAAAACATAGGACAAACATTTCTCATGAGAATGACCGATTGTGACTACAATTGAAAATGACGCCACGAGTGAGATAAATGAAATATGAAAATTACAAAACATTTCTCTGATTTCCTCCACTCTTCAGCGTTCCTACTGCCAACTAGAGTGAACAGAATTATTTGGAATTCCAAGAATTGACGAGGGAAAAATTTAACAAATTCTTTGAATCGGAGCTGGAAGAAGTTTGTTTGCAATTATTTAGGATTGGATAAGTGCAGACTTGTGCAGACAGCAGACAGAGCTTCAGCAGTGCAATTGGCAAAAGGTTGACAAGTTTGAAATTGTATTGTATTGTATTGTGTGTGTGTGTGTGGATGTGTGTAGCAGTAATTCAGTGTATTTGTATTTATTTTATTATAAATATTTAAATTGTTTTTGTATAGTTTTTCAATGGTTTCATCTTCTTGTGTTCTTTTTAGCAGAATTCTATTACGAGAATAAATATTTGAATCAGAAGAAAATGACTTAAAGTATCACTTTTCAAATCGTTTGTTCCGCGTCCCCGGCCACATCGGTAAGTGTGCCCACCCCCCCCCGTCCAATCGAATACATACACCACAGACACGAACGCACGCTCAACACTCAACATCGCACTTAATCGTTCGCCTTAACGCTGCTGGCATCCATGGCCGCCGAGGCAGTTGTGGTGGGCGCCTGCGGTGAGTCGAGATAGATCTTTAGAGCACGTTCGCGACGCGGCGGCGAATAGAGCGACGTCGAAATGCAGCCCAAGCGATCGAGGCGGGTCTTCTCTTTGGCGTTCAGTTCGCGCCGCTCTTCGGTACTCAGTTCTTTGGGCGCTTTGCTTACATCTCTGCAAAAGAACGATGGTAAATGGATTTCCCAATTTGTATTTTGGCACAGGCTACTCACTTGTAAAAGTAAATATTTCCGTTGACTGTCGTTGTGAGCGGGTATTTGTCGAGCGTAGCCGGTATGGAGAACCAGCTCATCGAACCGTTGATGTTCAGCAGTGAAATGTTTGTGCAGGGGAAGGAACTGTTAATCTGTGTGGACAAAAATGCAATTGAAATAAAATTAACACTCCGGCACGCTTTGGTTAAGTCGTCTCACCCTAGTGTAGGCAATATGTTCCTCCTTCAAGTCCGTAATCGTTGTCAGTACTTTTCTTATTTCACCGTCCTCTGTAAACGAGAAATTCGCATTAATATACATTTTTCGGCAGATTTCCTCCGTGACCTACTCTCCAATGTGATCTCCTGGAATTTGTCCAACTGCAGCTTGTCTGCATGCCACCGCCTCACGAAAAGTGTTAAACTTTCGTCGCTGGTTTGAGGTTTGATGCCCCCTTCGCACTCCTGAATGAGGAACTGCAAGGACAAATGGAAAATGAACATGTGTTCGCCCTAACTCAGGTGGGGCTACTCACTTCTGCAGTCACCGACGAACGCACATCGTTGCCGAGCGTTTCGTCGTCGGCCAGTATTTTGATGGGGTTGCGGCCTCCTTTCAGCCAAATGCGGCAGTTGTCCAATGACAGGCCCTGATGTTTGGCATCGATGCGGTGCAGCTTGGCAATGAGCTCTTTCTTCGCCTCGAGCACCGTCATCGATGTATTGTAGATCCACTCGCAAACGCAGGGCAGCTTGCCGGTGTCATTGTCCAGTTCGGAGAGGCGCATAAAGAAGATCTTCGCCTTGTGCTCGTCCGGCTGCAGCACCTTGCCCAGCTCGACCAGTAGGGTCTCGCCCTCGCTGAGGAAGACCAGCGATTGAGCCGGGTCTATGGGATCGGACAGTTCGTGCTTGCGCTGAATCTTGAAATAGTTGGACGGCACGCGTATCAGTGACTCGATGTGACGCTTGAAAGCGCCCATCTTCATGTGCGAGTCCACCAGAATCTTGTATGATAGCGCGGGTTTGCGCAATGCCTCGTCTTCGGTGGCCGCAGTGCTGGCGCTGATGTCGGGTGATTCGATTTTGATTGCGTGGAAGAATGGCGGGGTGGTGTGAGTGGTGAGGTCGCTTTCGCCGTGCACCATTGAGCCGGTGAAGAAAGCGTGCAGTAGGTGCGACGACGATTCGTCTTCGGGGCTGGACAGCTGCGGCGAATGGCTGCTGCTCGAGATTTGACTGTCGCCGCCACCGCGATTCTGTATCGATTCGACGAGTGTGCGGTCGCCGTCACTAAGACTGCTGTCCTCCGAATTGGACTCGTTGGTGCTGAGGCATGCACTGTGCGGACTGGACGATGAATCGCATCCGACGGATGTCGCATTGGAGGAAGCGCCACCATTCATAAGCACTGCATCGACCACATCGGAGCTCACCTGAAAATTTTTTATTTGAGTTACAGCCATACTTCGTTTTATTGTCGTGGACTCACCTCAATTTCGGGCGTCACTCCCTCGTAGGAGGGTATACCCATGATCTCCAAACTGCTGGGTTCCGTGTTCGGCACATTCATGTAGAAGTACGTCAGATGTCTGAACTTCGCCTTGGACACGGCCTGCAGATGCTCTTGTGCCTCTTTGGTGGGCACGGGGTCATAGGCCACGAACGCCTTTTTACTGGGCAGCGTGGCCACCAGCAATTCCGTCTCCTTCACGTGCAGTCGCTTGGCAATAGAGTGCTTCAGCGTCTCGTTGTATTCCTGGGCCATGGAGTGAACGAAGAACGGTCCATCCATTTCCATGGTGTTCAGATTCACCTGAAAGACGTACCAGGTGACGCCACCCGTAGCATAAGTTTCGAATTCTTGCCCATCAATGCGGTACTCGAGCAGGAAGTCGAGCACACCATCGCACCGCTCGCGTATCTCCGTCAACGAGCGTTCGACGCCCTCGAACGATTGCAAGATCTCCTCCGACGACTGGTCGTAGCCGACGAGACGGCAGCGTGACAGCGGGGCAAATTGCTCCACATTGAGCATTTGATGGGCGGACTCCAGCACCGAATTCACATCGAAGCTGTACGACACGTAGACGCGTGTCACCTTCAGTTTCCTCAGTGCCGGATTGTAGAAGTAGACGCGTGGCTTGATAACCTCGGGCAGAGCCAGATCAGAGACGGCGCTGTGGCGACTAACGCGGCTGCCACGTGTCTCCTCCTCCGTGTGCAATTTTGGCAGTAAGGCGGATATGTGCGCGGGGAATTCCAGCGCCTTTGTGGTGTGCTCGTTGCGCTTCGGATCGATTTGGCGATACATCAGCATGTAGGCGTTCGTACTGGAACTGTAGACACTGGAGTAGTAAGCCTTGCCGGGGCCACCGCCAAACGACTTCTGGATATCTTCTTGGGTAATCTAAGAGGGCAAATGGGAGGCAATAAATCAAATGCAACTGGTTTATGATTTTTGAAGTCATACCGGAGACACCGACTGATCATTAAAGCAGAACCACTCGTTGTTCTCGAACTCCTTAATGTAGGCGTAGTAGTGTCCACCCGAGGCACTGCCGGAGTGTATCATAATGGCAAACAGTTCATACAGGTAGGGGCCTGACTCGTGTTTCAGGCGCTGCTCGGCATTGTTGCTGATGCGATGGTCGGTGCTGGTGCTCATGTCGATGCCTTCGTCCTCGTCGTTCATGTCGTTCTCGTGTTGGCTGGAGCTAGCTGTCGTGGCAATGCCACTGCTGCAATTGTCCTCTTCCATGGCCGAGCCGCTGTCCGTGGTGCTGCAGTCGTCGGTGTTGGTGGCGATGCCATTTATTACATAGCCATTCGTTGTGGTGACAGCAGCGGCCGCAGAAGTTGAGGCAGAGCTGCCGGCAGCGTTTGCTGATGGCAAATTGGCAAAGGTCTCGGCATCGGTGGCGTTGACGAACGTATTCAGGTTCAGTGTTTGCGGAAAGGTGACTCTGAATTTAAAGAAAATGAGTAAAAACGTCGAAGGTAGTTTCGTTATTACGCTCGCTCACTTGTCGTTCAGCTTGATGCGATGCATGGTCTGGTAATCGAAATCGAAACGCTTCAAATGCAATGTCAGCACGTAGGGGAAGTTCTTGAACTTGAGGCCCTTGTGGGCGTCACATTTCTTGTCGCATTTCTCGCAAAAGTATTGATTGTTGCCGTCGAGCGTTTCGGGTTGGACAAAGGCGCGCAAGGCCTCTTCTATGCTGCCGTAGGCCAAATTGCTGCCGAAGGGGCGCACTGGCAGGGGGATGTCCAGGAAAGTGTCGGCACGCGTCTTCTCCGTGTTGCACTCCAGGCACTTGACGTAGTCGATCATTTTGCCCTCGTACAGGTTCGATATCAGATTCGCCTGCTTTGTGTTCTTGAATTTGTGCTCCAAAGCGTCGAACATGACACGACAGAGCTCCTGAATATCGTGTTGCTGCCAGGCTTCAGTGGAGTCCCAGCCAAAGCTGCGCGTGAGGTCTGTAGTCTCAACGGCAGACTTTTTCGAGGTCTGAGCGAAAAAGAAAATTTCACATGAGCAACTATAAAAGGAAACTTTTCATAGACAATTTTTGGTTTACCTGCAAATTCAGGAAGAGTTTCTGGAGCTGGTAGGGAATATTCTTGGACTCATTGTCATTGTCGGACTCCCAGCGATAGAGGGCGTTGCGAAACTCGGGCGTCATGAACAAAGCCTGCAGCAGGGAATTCAGATAACAGGTCATGGCCTGATTGACCAGACCCACATAACCGTTTGCGGCGTTGCTGGTGGATGATGTGTACTCATAAGGCTGCGGATTCAGAAGTAATTTCTTCTCCAACGCATAGCTGCGATCGGCGGGCACTTCCTCGGGTATGTCGCCTGCGAGCATAAATTCCTCAGCACCGTTGATGGGCTCTGTTTCGGTGGGACTGGCGGAAGCTCCCAGCGCCAGGTCGTCATCGGACAGCTGCTCAGGATCGGACATGGGACTTAGATTGAGCGAGTCTGTGCCCGAGTTGTTGGTAGTACTCGTGATGGTGGTCATTGTGGAGGCTGCGGCAGGCGAAGTGATGCCGAGGTCTACCCCAGTGTCGTTGTTGTTGTTGGTGGTGGTGTGCCCGTTGGGACTGTGCTTAGTGCTGCTGCCGTTCGTAATGCACTTCAGCGACATGGCGAGATCATAACGCTTCTTCACATTGCCATCCCATTCGCCAGGCGGCAGGAGTATCAAAGTGTTCTTCAGCAAGGGCTCGAAACCGGGCACTTGATAAATCAAATCCGACTGCAAGTCATTTAAATACACCTGCGGAGGGAGTAAGAAACAAGTTTGTATTTTTGCTAAAAGTGTATTTTTATTTTGTTAAACATTTACCAATTCTTTTGGGCTAATCGGTTGCAGTATGAGGTCAAAGGTTTCGTAGCGATACTGTGTGGTAATGTCGCTGATCACCTTGCCCACTGTGTAGTAGGACCGGACGACTATGTTGATTTTCTTCTGCTCGGATTCAGGAGTTTTATCGTGTACGACACATTGCGTCGCGATTTCCTGATCGAATGATACCATATCGAAGTAGTCGTCGGAGTAATCTGTGAAAATTACAACAACAAAATTTTAACTAAAATTTCTATGAATAAAAATGTTTTATTTTTTCGCAATTATGGAATTTTTAGTTTTTCGCGAATTTTTTACTCCAAAAAATACAGTTTCTAAGAAGCCAACCCCTCGTACCAAAACGGATTTCATTGGATTAACGAAAACTATCAAAACACACTTCAAAGCCAAGCACCCCGTTGCGGCGTGCAATGCCAAGCGAAGTTTTTATGCAATGAGCAGCATAATGACGAGATGAAGAAGAGATTTCTAGAAAATGAACAACAACTTTGTCGCACTCGACGATTAAGGAGAACTGCCTCGGCGCTGCGGCACACACATCCTGAGATTAGTCTTCTAAGCGATGGCAAGGCAGCTATTGTCCCAAGGAAAAGTTAAACTGAAGCCTTTGTTCTTCTCGTGGCACTCACATCAACTAACTATGCAATAAGTACAAGTTGACATAGTTCTGGAAAATAAAAGCCGCATTTGAATGCCGAATGGTGACGACGAAGGTTCCGTGCCGCATTAAGAGCGCCAGAACGAATGAAGGTCGTTGCACTAGGAATGCAGTTTACATTAAAGTAGAGAAAGAAGAGATAAATAGCATGGAAAGACAAACAATTTTGAAAATCTTCCCCAAAAATGTGTCTGGCCAAATTGTGCGTCAGCGTGGAAAAATCGAATTCGCTCGAATGTTCCACAACTGACATACATTCTCGTCGAGTGCATCTCCTGTTCACAATGTGATTGTTGGTCATCATCCGAGCCAACAACGAAATTGTCCATAAATTGAGCTGTCACTTTGCGGAAAATCTCCTCACCCACAGAGCATTCCTTGTGAAATGCTTAAATCGAAAGACCGGCCCGCCCAATTGGCAGCAATGCGTTCCTCGATATCACAACAACATCGATAGCCATAGTAAATATTATTGCAGTATTCTTGCAAAAATATACTCATATTTGTACCTCTACCCGTGGGCAAACGGAGAAAGGAAAGGAAAGGAAACGAAATGTCATCACCCACCCACCCAATCGTTGGTTGCTACCCGCGAAATATTCAAAAAATGCCAAGAAGGCGGCAGAATTATGCCTGCAACGAACGGGGACTGCCATTGCCAAATGGTCGACAAAATGTTATTACCGGCAGGAGGAGGGCGAGCGAGCGAGCAGGGCCGCAGAACACATCCACACAAAACAGAGGCGCGTTTATGCGAAAACAGGAAACAGAATCCGACGTGGCTGCTATACTACCGCAAGAGCAGCACAGTGTGTTGCACATTTCTGGCCAAATGCCAAATGAGGCGAATTTGGTGAAAACGAAAAATACGAATTGGGCGGGGGCAGCTGGAAGAAAACCGAGGGGGTAGGTGGCCGCACTATAGTCCCGCGTGTTTACGAGTAAAGTGCAAAAGCGTCTTGCCTGTTTTTGGCAGTTATTCGTTGTTTCTTCTTTTTTGTGCTTTCCTGCTGACTAAAATTATGACTACTTGATGTGTCTTGCGTGTTCCGCGTGCAATATGGACATTTTTTGTTTTTCTTTCGCCTCGCCTCTGGCTTTCCCTCAATAATTCATTTTCGTTTATTTTTGAAATTAACCAAACTGAATATTTGATTCTGAATGCGCGCGCCCGTATTTGTCCATCCATCGCGGCGTCCATATGAGTAATTCTGCTGCTCTGTGGTGTTATCGTATTGATATTGTATTGCTTCATATATTTACAATAATTTTCATAATTTTTGTGGCTTTTATTTGCATGTACAGCGTCTTCTATTTTGATGCGGGCCGTTATTGCAAATGCGTTTTTCTGATTTTTCGAACGAATTCATTTCCATCAAAAATTTCACCAATGGCGTCAGCACTTTTTGTATTTTCTTCGAATGTTTGCTTCTTTGTTGCAAATTGGTGAAAATTCTTTGGTCTACAGATTTACTGAGCATTATTTGAGGTTCTTGTTAGTTCAAAGGTCTTAGTTTTTCAAAAAAAAAATTAACTGAAGACAACTTAGTCAAGAGAAAAAAGATTAGATAATAAATTCCAAAATATACTAATTAGGGTGGCCATATAAATCTAAAATTTCCTAAAACAAATCGTCACCCCACCCCACCGCTTTCCTATAAGAAGCTCACAGAAAAGAAAAAAAATGTCAAGAGCTACAAATATTTGAGAAAAAAGTAAATAATTGTAAAAGCATCCACTGAGAAGGATACGCTAGCCTCTGAAGGACATTTTCGATGTAAGTGTCTGGCATTGACAAGTCAGCCAAGGACCGACACAGCGTGGATGTTTGTGATTTGTGACAAGCACTAGAGAATAGAAGAGTGCAGAGTAGGCCGGTGGTGCACTGAGCTGGTTTCGTGCTAAAATCGGCAGTGGCCAAATTGAAGATTCTGATGCACAAGTGCCAGAGAGGGTGCCACCAAAATGCATTTGCTCGAATATTTCAAGCGTAAAATCGAAATTGTAAACATTTTAATTAATTAAAAATATGAGAAAGAAATTAATGAATTCAAATAATTTATGGAAAACATACTGCTAGAATATTTTCTGAATAAAAACTTGTAGGTTTGGAAAAGAGAATTTTAATTAGGTAAGCAGGAACTTACGTACATGTTTTTGACAATGTATTTCGTTTGCCTGCTTATTTACTAGAATATTTCACGCATAAGTAAGAATATTTATTATTTATTATTTATGGAAAACTTTTCTGTTTTCCATGTACCAACTGTTGTTAATTTCCAAGGTTAGAAAGTATTTTTTTTGTTTAATTTGTTTTTATTTTGTTAAATATTACAAAAACTTTTCGTTTTGCATTAGCTCAAAAGAGCCACAAAGTTCTCCGCTTTTGTTGTGTGAATTGAATATTGAATTTTGTTTAGAAGACATGAGAAAATGAAAAATGGACGCGCACACGTAGGTATACTTTAGAGATATGTATTTTTAGCCAAAGCGTATTTGGAGCAGCAACAGCTTCTTACGTGCGGCCGACCTGCAACGCCAACGTGCTCAATAATACGGTTTGTTGTTGTGGTTCTTGGGATCGGTTAGAAGGGGCAGGGGAGGAAAGTGCGGGGGGGGGTTAGATTAAAATAAAATAAATAAAAGAGAGCGACTGTTGTTTGCACATTGTTCAACACGCAATGAAATTAAATATAAATAAAAAGTGAAATCGCAACAATAAAAATGTTTAGTGCAAAGAAAGACCAACTTCCGCATTTCAATTACGAAATCGTAAAAAAAAGTACATAAAAGAATAAAATTTAAAAAAAAATGCAATGATCAGTTCTTAAAATTTTTGCTTAAAGATGTGACTAGAACTAAAACAGGCCCCCAAATGTAGGGGTATGGGAACCAAGTTTGTCTAACAGGTGGCTCCACAAACCAAGTGAAAGTGGAGTTTTGGCTTCCTAGGTAGCGGGTATTTAAATATTCATAGTTCATCGTAGACTTAGTTTCATTTTTACTTCGCTCAATCAGCTGATTGCTATCACAGAAAAGCAATGAAATTGAAAAGAGAAACCCAAAGGGAAGAAAACAACAAAAACTAAAAAGTAAAACGTAGAACCTGCCGCCCTGTATGTAATCAACTTAGACGTCATGAGTCATTTGGCGCCTAACCCTAACCTAATCCAACAACTGTTGTAAGTTGGCCTAGGTTAGAGTGGGGGACTCACAGATTTGTACAATAATTTATTCCAACTCTTTGACTGTTTGTTTTTTTCTATTCTTCACTGGCTACAAAATTCGCCCGGAATGTTCTAATTTTTTTCCTTTATATATATATAGAAGAATTTCAATAAAAACATTGATGAAAATTCAAACTTGTTTAGCATCAACTGAGTCAGACAGCCAACACATTTCTATACGTCTAAAAATAAAGCGATAGATGTGAAAAGTCTCAAGCGAGCGCTGGCATTTGGACTCACTTTCTCGTGTGCGTTTTCTCGGACGATGATGGCTGTCTCCTTTTTTCCTTGAAAGTATTTTTTGCAGCTTTTATTTTATATTCTTTTTCAGTGTATTGGCCAGTTTTTAGAATACTTCTTAACTACATCGAGAAATTCACACAAACACAAAACTAAGTTTTTATGGTTTTTTTTTAAACAAATTATTAAAATTAACAAAATTAAAAAAATGTGAATATTTTTTTATTTCTTCTTTTTTTATGATATTTTAACAGACACAAGACACGACAAGAAGACACCTTTTTATCGGGAGCACAAGTTTTAAAGCTATTTTTAAATAGAATCTACATATAGAGTAGATAGTTTTTTTTTAAACGATTTTATAAGTGTCTTGTCTTCACTTTTCAATTCAGTTCACAGTGAAACACTTTTGTTGTGCATAATCGTATTGATTTCATTGATTGAATGCGAAATGATTCTAGGAAATGTTCACAGCACAGCACTTGAAGCAACGGTTACGAAAGAGGCGACGACATTCAATAATATATATTTTCATTGACTTCCACTTCCGGTCCGAATGGAAGCTTCAAACTCAAAGTGGCCACTACTTCTTGCACTGACCGTGGAAGAAGACAGCCAAAATGTGAGCAAGGGTTGAATGGAGTTTTGTTTGCCTACTTTTGTCTAAGCGGTACCGAAGTATGCATTCACACGCGCTCCCGTTCAACGTCCGATTCGAAAGCGAATCACAGCGCCACTTGTCCCATTGCTTATTCTAAAAAGTGGCGGCCGCATAGTTTTTCACAAATCGAACATTTGTGGCCGTTCGTGCTCTCGACTGACTACGGACTCTCCAATTTGCACACACTCTCTCTCTCTCTTTCTGTGTGTGAAAAGTCTTGAAATGTTTCTTGAATGTAGCCGCTCTCGATCGGATTTGTTTGAAGATTTTGTGGACTTTTCGAAATGATTTCGTGCGCCTCGACTCGCATGTTTCTGAAATAGTTTCTTCTCCGTTTAGCGTCAATGTTTATTTTTGTAGTTGAAAATTTTGGTTTTTTCTTCTTGTTTTGGTTTTTCTCTAAATTTAATTTCGATTTGGTAACGAATGGGACGCAACAAATTGCAGTGTGAGTAAGCGTACAAATGGTCTCGCCTGCAATATCATTTTAATGCAAAATTTAAGCCAAATTGTTTTGCTGTTGGCGTTCATACTTTGTAATTACATTCATTGAAGAAATACAAAATACTTAATGTAGCTTATTTACGATTTGATAATATGCAGAGAAATTAAAATAGATTAAATAATTTGCAGCATTTGCAATGGTGCGATTGATTAAATTTAGCAAAGCAAAAGTATTTAACTATTAAGAAATATGAACAGATCACAAACGTCGATTGTTTGCTGTGGTTTCACAAACAAAAACACTCTTGGATCGAATGGCTTAACATAAGCACATAACAGCGAATTATTTCCATTGAATATCGCAAAAACGATAATGCGTAATGACTCAGTCTTCACTTTTCACATTCTTGTTAATGGGTGGCGGCTCGTTTTTTTAAATTTGTTTCCAGACGAATTTATTGCATTTGTTTTTCCACATTAATTCGCTACATAAGCATGCAAAAATGTGTTTCAAAATTAAATTTAAAATGATTCAGTGCCTCTTAAGTACTTTTTCCAGTTTGTTCCTGGTAATTTCCTTTTTTTTGTTTCATTCTCATTTTGTTGCTTTTAAATATATCCCAATACCATTTTGTTCCAATGTATTCCTAGTATTTTTCAGTTCCTTTCCCGTTCTATTTTCATATTTATTCCATTTTTCTTTTGTTCCGTTCCATTTGTTTCAAATTCATTTTCATTCCGGTCCCAACCGTTCCTAATGTTAGATTGGTAACTCTAATCGAACAAGTATAAATGTGACAAAAATCCACTTTGTGTGAAGGATATAAATATGCAGAAGGTAACTCCGTCGGCGACAAGAACACACAGTTGGATATAGGCCAAAACACATTATTTTCGAAATGATAATAAATTCAACTAATTTGCTTTTGAATTGGCTGCAAATTAACATGGACACTGCCGAGTGCTGTGCACGTTAGTAGAGTCCTTGAATGAAAAATACCGCAGCACAAACTACAGGCATCAGAATGTCGTCGCGTCGTCGTCTTAGCCCGCATTCCAAGTAAAGGGTGTCAGGGCCTCAACCGAAGGAGAAAGCCTAGTAGCCAAGGCACAATAGCCCAATGAATTGAAAACTTTTCCAGAATGTCTTTTCACGATTATAGCACTTTCGATACAATTCAGCATGAATGCAAATCAGCATGAATGCAAATCAGCATGAATGCAAATCAAATGTTAACAATCATCAAACAAAAAGAAAATGTAATGGGAAGCACAAACAAAATCAATTTGGAGCGCGAACATTATCGATAACAGCTAATCAACTACGAAACGCGATTAGATTGGAGTTGCTTGACTCATTTCGGTCATTTGGCAAATCAAGTTTTAACTCACATAGCCCACAACTTCTGGCTTCGTCCCCGAATATTCTCTTGTGTGTATGTGAGGCTAGAATGCCCCGAAAGAAATTAAACTCACAATACGTGCATCCACCGCTTCTTGCTGTTGTGTACTTTGTACAATTTAAATGTATTGAAAATATTTTATATGTCTTGCGAATTTACCCATCCTTAACACAAACATATTGAGAAAAATACTTCAAAAGAATGACGAATGAACTTAAGACCTAAGATGGAAAAAAGCAAAAAGATGCGAGCAAGGACAAAAAAGGAATGCAATTTTTAGGCAATTTAGAAGACGCTTGCCAAGAAAATGCCTGCCCGCACCGGCATTCTTGAAAATCACCCAATGAATGCAGCGAAAGGCCAGTTGAAAATCAATAATTAGCAAATAAAAAAATTTAAACCCAAAAAGTAAATTAAAATGTTTTTTTTTGATACAAAACTCACCCATTTTTTTTTCGTTGTTTTCGCCTCGCCTTAAAAATTTCACAGGCACAACAAATCAGTCGATTTTTCTTCGAAAACTTCCAAAAATACCTTTCACCTTTTCTGCAATCTCTATTTAATTTATGAGAATATTGAAAGTGTTTTGGAATGACACGGCACAGGTTTCCTTGATCTCGCGCTTTTGGATAAATAAATATATTTTATTTCAGTTAATTTCGCGAAACACCATCATTTTTTGTGATGGGCCAAAAAGTACTAGTGATAGGCAAAATTATACTCATCGAATACTTTATCGAATACTACTTCAAACAGGTTGGCCGTGAGGTCTTCAAACAGGTTGGCTGCCAACCCGTGTCGTCCAGTGTTGCCAGATAAACTTGATGAAAAAACAATTTTGACAATAAATAACATAAGGATGATAATGACGAAAGACTTGGCTTTTCTGCGGACTCGTTGTCGCTCATTTTAACACAATTTAAACCTTTTTTCGAGTTAAAATTTCTTTTATTTATACGACGAACAACAACTTGCGAAAATCCGTATTTTCTAGTTTCTCAATGTGCATTTAGATCGCAGGAACGAACGCAACTTTAGTTGCGAAGTCTAATCGCAAACGAAATTCCGTTCGCACATATTGACCGCCTGCACATATGTTCCCGAACACGCATCGGAAGCCAGAGTTTGTTGGAACATTTTGAACGAGCCAAAGATCGCAAACCCAAGATCGCAAGCCGGGCGTTTACGCCAACCGAATGAACAACATTTTGTGCGCGAGTTCTTGCGATTTAAATGCACCATTACACATTTAAAGCTCGCGAACAAAATGCCGTTCATTCGGTCGCAGGAAACTCACGGCTTGCGATCTTGGGTTCGCGATCTTTAGCTTGTTCAAAATGTTCCGGTAAACTCTGGCCGATGCGTGTTCGGGAACATATATTCAGGCAGTGTAAATGGTTGTGAGAACGGAATTTCGTTTGCGATTAGACTTCGCAACTAAAGTCGCATTCGTTCCTGCAATCTAAATGCACCTCAATAGCGAAGATTCGTTCGTGCGTTCGGGCATTGGAAGCAAGATTACAACCCTGAGAAGTACAGACAAAATCTGTCAAAAGTCAAGCGAACGATGTGGAAAATAAAACGAAGTGTCAAAATATTTCTGGAACATTCTAGAATACGAAACAATCCCTCTATAAATAGAAGTGCGAAAAATTTTCGATTTTCATATCAAAAAGAACAACCGAAAAAGAAACATCTTTCGCGGATAAGAGCCAAGGCAGATACAATTTAAAGAGCTGCTGAATTTATAGCCTAAATAATTGTTTTTAAAGTGTTTGCGCCGAAAATCTAGTTACCTTTTCAACAAACACTCAAAAGTGCTAACAATTAAATAAAAAAAATTATACGTGCAACAAGACAAAAAAATTGTCTGATTACAAAACAATTTGAATGTTAATTAGCTAAGGATCGAGCTGATTGGATACAAAGGTAAATAGCATTGATATTCTAATTTGGAGCATTCCAATGCGAGTGATTGTTATGCGACTCTTGAATTATCGATGAAATCACGTAAAATACGCGCTTCACCCAACCCCACGTCGCAAACGGGGTCGATGGGGTAATCACGGTTAACGGTTTTCCCACTGCAACCCAGTGCGCCAAAACGAGACGAATACATGCTTGGGTGCGATCAAAACATTGTGGAAATTGAATTTTTTAGTTCGTTGGCAAAATCCGTTCACACACACACAACGACCGACGGACGCGAGACGTAAAATAACAAAACGAAATTCTAGAAAATTCAACCTCGCGCACACAACTCATTTGATGTTTCACTTGCATTTGTTTGAGATTCTTACGTGAGCTGCTGTGCCCAAAACCGAATCAAGTACAGTGGGTAGACTGTCGCACAGCCATTCATAGAACGACCACATTACCATATCTCGTATTAATTGGTTTTTTCTTTCTCCTTTCAGTTCGCTCAAACGCAATTCATCGCCTCAATTCTTCATAGTCCAGCGGAGTTCAACGCATAAGCAACTGCAATGGGTAAAGATTTCTACAAAATCCTGGGCATCAACAAAACCGCCACCGACGATGAGATCAAGAAGGCCTACCGCAAACTGGCGCTCAAATACCACCCGGACAAGAACAAGACGCCACAGGCCGAGGAGCGCTTCAAGGAGATAGCCGAAGCGTACGAAGTGCTCTCGGACAAGAAGAAACGGGACATTTTCGATCAGTACGGCGAGGAGGGCCTGAAAGGAGGCGCACCCGGCAGTGCCGGCGAACAGGGCGGCGCCTACCACTACCAATTCCATGGCGATCCACGCGCCACCTTTGCGCAATTCTTCGGCTCGGCCGATCCGTTTGGCATCTTCTTCGGTTCCAGCGATCCCAGCCGCATGTTCGAGCAGCAGGCCATGTTCATGGGTGGCGGCGGCATGCACGAAGATGACATTTACGCCCAAATGGGCGGGGTGCAGGGCGGTCCCGGCGGAGCCTTCCGCTCGCAGTCGTTCAATGCCCAGCCGAATCGCAAGCGCCAGATGCAGCAGGACCCGCCCATCGAACACGACCTGTACGTCAGCCTGGAGGAGGTCGACAAGGGCTGCGTGAGGAAAATGAAAATCTCCCGCATGTCCATGGAGACGGGCCTGGCCCGCAAGGAGGAGAAGGTGCTCAACATCACGGTCAAGCCCGGCTGGAAGGCAGGCACTAAAATCACCTTCCAGAAGGAGGGCGACCAGGCGCACAACAAAATACCCGCGGACATAATTTTCATCATACGCGACAAGCCCCATCCGCTGTTCAAGCGCGAAGGCAGCGACCTCAAGTACAATGCCATGATCAACCTGAAGGAGGCATTGTGCGGCACCGTGGTCCATGTGCCCACGCTGCCCGGCGACAAGATCACGGTGAACACCCAGGGCGAAATCACCAAGCCGAACACGGTGAAACGCATCCCGGGACGCGGCCTGCCATTCCCCAAAGAGCCAACACGGCGCGGCGACCTGCTGGTGGCATTCGACATCAAGTTCCCCGACACGCTGCAGCCGGGCACGAAGGAACTGCTCGCGGAGATCTTGCCCAACTAAGGGAAGGGCACGAGGAACGCTATTTGGGGTGGGGAAACCGAAATTCAAACAAGCAAACAAACTGCCGCAATCCAACAGGAATCGGCTGTATTGCATTACACACACACACACACACACACATCCAAACACACCCAACGCAATTGACTTCGCTAACTTATGAAATTTATTACAATCGTTATCCAATCCGCATTTCGTTTTGTAATGAAATCTTTCGCCCGAGAAGTCAAGGGAAGGCCTGTTGTGCAGTGATTTTAGTTTGTACTTCAATGTGGCTTTAAATTGTATACAAATTCACTGTTTCCTTAGCGTCATTTGAATTTCATTGTTAAGTAGCACTTAAGTTTCTTTTTCTTTCTATAATTCCTAATTTTCTCACTGAGCGAAAAACCACTGTACATTATTATAATACATAAATATATTCTAGAACGTAAGATAAATTTAACAAACAGATAGAAAGAAGAAACCACAACTTTGCAATCAATCGATAAGGCGATCGATAAGATTGTTCCAAAGTGAGGACAAATGTAAGGAAATCGACAGACGAGCAAAAGGGGAGCGTTCGCTTAACGCTGGCCGGCCTATTCAAAAATCCAAGCGATTCCCCATTTGACTCGTCTGTCCGAATGCCGATTGCAATTATAATTATAATTTATAATAGAAAAAAACAAGCAAAAACTAAAGGAGTATGAGAAGAACATGCATGGAGACTGATTGAAAAGAAAAAAATAAAAAAATTGAAAATGTTTTCGAAAAGAAGAATCATTTTTTTTGTATACATTCAACTGGAAATAGGCAAATTTTGAAATTATTTATCGTACACAATGGAATTGTTTTCCCGGGATACTGCATCCCGTATCCTGTGAAAGGCTTTGATTGCTTCCCAATCCGCTTTTAATATTCTTCTCTCAGTCTCATGTCGCATATCGTTGCTTATTCGGTTTTATTTCCATTCAATTGTTGTTTGCTCTGTGTATATCGAGTTGGCAGTAGTTTCTAGATTGTATGAGAAAAGTACGTTGTAGTACGAAGTTCAAGTACCCGGTCAACAAAGCACAACAACAACAACAATGACAGTGTTTGACCAATTGTTTGTATTCGAGAGGAACACGTTGTGTATGTAGTTTTGGAAAATTATTTATCATAACATTAAATTATAGCATAAAAAAGGAATTTTTAAACTTACTGTAGCATACGAAAGAAGGCCTTTAACGCTAATAAACGAAAAATGGCTGAAGAAAATTTTATGTGAAATGTGTTTTATTTGGGAAAATGGATTGCAATAGGATTTATTTATTCAGGGAATAAAGATAGGAAGGTGCGCACACAGATTAGTCGCAGATAAAAAACTCAAAGTTAGCTAAAATGTTAAAAACACTTATGACCTTTCAGAGTCATTCACATACATATTGCATCATATAGTGCACATAACAAGTGAGTCAGTTGCAGTCGGTCAAAGACGACTTAAATAGACCCTACACCTTGCATATACCAAGTTTCAGGTAATCGTGAAATTTCATCTTGAATTTGAAAATTTCAGCATCAAATTACTTGTCTATCGAATCGTCTTGGTCTGGCCGTTGAATTTATCATAAAAAATGTAATTCAAATGTAGATTTATGACAAATTCCCATTTATGACTCTTACATAGAGGCTTGTGAATATGGCGACTGAATATAAAAATGTTGCTTTTCATTGGCTTTTAATTAGAAGTAAAACTGACTAAGTAGTGCGAATACGTTGGTTAAAATTAAACTTCACTAAGTACCAGAGAATCCAGTTGGGTTATGCAATTTGCTGCTAAGGACTATCCACTTCACTTGAAAACCCCCATGCCTGAAAATGTGTGTCGCACTGTGAAATAAAAGGAATAACTCAAAACTGGCTTAACTAACATCCAATTATCTTTTCCCTTGCCACTATCAGCCCTCTCTTATTCGAATAGCAACAAGCTTGTGAGCCGAATTACTCTGTACCTTGATCTGCTTTGGTGACCTCCTATATTTTTTCCTCAATTTTTATTTAATCAACTGACCTTTTCTCTGAAATCTCCGCCGCTTTCCACTTACCTCCATCAATTCCAAGCAAACAAAAAAGCTCCAGCCATTAAGTAAATGAAACAAGCGCGTTTTTACATTGTTTTCAATCAATAGTGGTTTTATTTGATCATTTTCAAAAACGTTAATCATTTCTCATTATTTTTGCAATTGTTTAATTTCATTTAATGTGTGTTTATTTAAATCTTTTTGGTTTTGTTTTTGTTTTTAGTACTTAATAAGTAAATTTGTTTTTTTTTCAAAATTTTCTTTTGTCTCAATCGTTTTACAGCTATAATATCTAATTTAATTGTAGTTCATAATTTTGTGTTTTTTTTTTTGGTTTCCTTTAATAATCAATTTTTCGCTGACTTGAATGATTTAACGAAAAAAATATAATTGAAATTGAAAAGCTTCAAATCGAATTTAAGTTTATAATAAATTCATCAAATCTAAAAAAAGATTAACAAATAGTTTCTTTTCTTTAAAGCTCACTTAAGTAACAAATAAAGCAATTACGTTTTGATCGCTTAAAGGTTTTTCCAAAATTTATTTTGTAAAAAAAAAATAAAATTTTAACGCTCTCTGCTTTCGAAATGACGAGAATATTTTCTGTTTTTTTTTTTATTGTTTTCCAAACGATACACAAAAACAATTTTTCTATTTTTTGGTTTTCTTCCCCTGTTTTTAGTAATAATGCAATTTACTAAAATCCTGTTGGTTTTTATTTTGTTTTGGTTTTTTTCTTTTCAATATATATTCTACTATTGTTTTGTTTTGGTTTTTTTTTGGATTTCCTTTTGGTTGTTTAATTTATAACATTTTGTAGTTAAAGTATGACTTCTTTTGTTTTGGTTGGCTTAAAAACTGTAATTTAAAATTTTATTAAACAATTGTTATACGCTGTAAAAATTATATTAAAAAATTTGTTTATAAATATTTGGTTGTTGTTGTTGTTGTAACGTTTAATCAATTTCAAATTTCACATCAATTGAATCAATTGAAATCATTTATTTAATTAATTAATTAAATCTTTTAGGTTTAGATTGGTTTATGTGTTAATTGTTTAAAAATACTAACGGTACTCGTTTTTTGTTTTTTGTTTTTTGTTTTAGTCTACGCTGCTGGAGCTCAATTGAAACAGTGCGTTGGTAGAGAAAACCGTCTCCAAAGAAAAACACCAAACTTCCAACCTCAACAGAATCGCATGGAGATCGTTTACCAGAACTTTTTGATTGTTTCTGTTTATTTTTCTGTTTAATATTCTCTCTGTGTATGTTTTTGGATTCGAATGGAAACGGTTACTCCAATTTTTGGTTTTTTTAACTCTTCTTTAATTTATTTAGTTTTTTTTGGTTTTTTGTAATTTAAATGTAATTTTCGTTAATTTAAGTGCAAGTGCGCATTTGAATTCAAAAAGAAATATGAAATTTTAATGGAAAAACGTAATTGAAATCAAGCACTTCCTGGTTCAAGTAAGCTGCCTTCACAACCAATTTTTTGTTAGGTTTTTTTCTTCAAAATTTTTCTACTTGCGGTTGCTTGAAATGCGAAATATTGTATTGATGGGCAATTGGAGAGAGACAGGATTCAGCGATGTGCTTCTTCTATTTATGGGAATGGAGTCACTTCTATGAACATTTTACTGAAAAGAACCAACTTTCTTGTATATATGTCGCTATTGAAATTCTCAAATTTTCGTTCAAAGGCTCTTTGGTAAGACTGTTGGGAGAATTTTCTTGACTAAAGCGGATAATATAACAAATGGTAGCACTGCTTCCTAAGGACAAGCTAAGTCAGACATTAAGAATGTTCAGAATATATCATCCAGGGGAATTATCCACTGGGAGTATAAGGAAGTACAAGGTATACAAATCATTTAACTTGGAAAGTTTTGAATATTTTTGAAGTAGATTGACTTAATCTCTATTCGCCAAAAGAAATTGGAAGGGGTCAGTACACATCAAAGTATTTCACTTGTAATCTTAGTCATAAATAGTTCAGTACCTACAGGATCTTTCGAATACATGAAAGTCCATCATTCTCCCTAACCCTCCTAATACCATAGTCGCATTTTTTCCAACATCTCGATTGGATTTTGGTTTGTCAACTACATTTTGTATTGAACGCCTTCACTCGATCCAAATCTGTCTCGTGATCGGAATTTTGTTTTATCATAAATTCGACTTGGATGTTGGATAAAATGCCGCTCATACCTCTCTGCATTTCCATTGCTGCACCGCAAGTGCGCTCAATTCGCTTGAAAATCGGAAATTAGAAAACGTAAAACTTTTCCCAACTGGAAAACCAAAAAGTGTTTAAATGTGTTTATATTTCTTTTCTTTTTCTTTTGGTTGTTGCTGTTGCAGTAAACTCTTCTTTTTTTTTAAGTTAATATTTTTGTTTTTTAAACTTTTCTGTTAAGTATTTGTTAATTAGCTAGAACGTGTTCGAGTGTGTGGTGTGGTGTGTGTGTGTGTGTGTGTGTCTATGTGTTTCAGTGTAAGTATATATAAGTACATTTAAAATTGTTTCATTTCAACGTTTACTTAATTAGTTTTGTTTTGTTTTGTTTTTGTTTTAATTTCTCTTTTTAATATTTTGCATTAATTACCTTTTAATTTTACTTTAAGAAACTTTGTGTTAAATTAGTTATTTAGATATCTTTTCTCATACATATTATTTAAATATATATAATTTTATATTTTGTTGCTATAATTTTTCGTTATGAATGTCATAATTCTTCTTCTTATTGAATTGTGTTTGCTTAAGTGACGTTTGCAATACATTTTTGTTCTTGTTCTTATGTTTTCAGTAGTTTTAGTTTTTGTTTCCTTTTGACGTAAACAATTTAAATGAATTTTTCTATTGAATTAACTTGCCCTATGTCCTTTTTCCACTAAAGTTAAATGAGAGTTGACGTAATTGGTTTGACGCCCCCCCCTTTTTGTGTGTCTGTTTTGAATTCCAAAAATGTTCGTTTGCTTTTTTTTCAGGGGGATTTATTTTTTCAATTGAATTTTACTAAATTTCTGTAATGTAATTTCAGTTTATTTGAATAAGTTTTTTGGTTTTACCGTTTTTGCTTGCTTCTTGTTGTGTTCTTTTGTTTACTTAAAATTCTAAAAGTTTTTCTTTTTTGCTAGTTTCTTTCTTTACTTTCGCGATTGACTTTCTTTTTTTTTTGGGGGTTTTTTGTTAATAAAAATTGAATTTGCTTTTCATTTCGGTAAGTTGTTATTTTTAGTGTATTAGTGTGTGTGGGTGTGGGTGTAGCTTTTAATAGTTTTCGATTCATTCAATTTAAGTCTTTTCCGTTTTTTCCAGCCATGAACATACAAGAGCACAATGCTCGGCTTTTAAACCTTTTCCAATACAATTTGCAGAGATGGGGGGAAAGTGGTAGTACAAGTGGTACAACGTTGGGTTTAGTGCTTCACTTCATGTACACTTTCCAGACCTCTGCTCAATAGCGTCGAAAAAGGCTTTTACAAAATTCATTTAGTTTATTTAACGTGTACATTTTCTAGAATTTCTTGGTTTCAACTTTAGGGGCGCTTCGAAAACGTTCAAGTTTCGTGCATTCTGTCTTTCTTTCTTTCTTTCTTTCGTTCTGTTTCTATTTGCTCAATGTGAATTATTTTTTAAGGTTTTGTGATTAAAAAATGAATTCCATTGGCAACTTTCATTAATTTTTCGCATCGTCTTTGCGTGATGTTGACTGAGCATCGCCTAAATTAATCATGTCTCGTGGTTTCCACACCGGGGACCCTACAAAAAAATGCAAGAAAAGAAAAAATATGGAAATCATATGAAAAGAATGTTTTGAAAGAATTTTGTTGTTGTTTTTTGTAGTTTTTTTTTTCTTTGATATATATGTACATAGATAATAATAAATTTTGATTGAAATTGAGGTAAAGAGCCAATTGGGTTAATGATTATATAAAATTTGTTTTTTTTCGGGAACTTAATACGAAAACAGAAAGAAAAATGTTTGGGTTTTTGTAATTTCTAATTAAATTAATTCGATTGGAAATATTTCCAGCATGCAATTTCCTTCAATACTAAGCAAACGAAGTCAATTCTGCTTAATTGACTTCGAGTTACACGAAATGACATTTTGCCATTTTGTAAAATATTTTTTTTTCGTAAATTTTTTTGTTTTTTTTGCATTTAAAAATAAGTTTGTGGCTAAAATGTTGACATCGCTTGTGATTTGTTTTATTTATTTTTTTCTTAAAGAATTTTGAGTTTTTCTTTTTTATTGTTTTCATTTTCATTATATTTGATTTAAATTGTGTAAAAAATTGTTCAATCCATTTTTGATTTTTGAAAAATTTTCGAATTTTATTTTGTAAAAATTTTATGCCAACATTTTCCATATTTTGCAAAAAAATCATAAGACAACACAAAAAGTTTTGTACTGAAATTGTAAAAAGAAAAAAAATAAATGAACAAATTTTATATCTGCGTTTGCCTTATTTTGTATAAGTTTTTATTACTTTTTTTTTACAATTTCAAATTCAATGAAAGAAAGCATAAGAAGAGGAAGAAGTGCTTTTAACAATGTTTCAATTGAGAAAATGTTGTTAAAGTAGAAGAAGTTGAATAAATGAAAAGAGGGTGGAGGTTGTGAACTTGTTAGCATAAAAAATGGTGATAATTTCAGAATTTCAGTTGAGTTGAGTCTTGGATTTTTTCTAAAATTTAAATAGTGACGGAAATGTATTTACAACTGTGGAGGGTGAAAGGATTCAGAATTGGATAGCTTTTTTACAAATTTTCTTTCAATATTTCAATACAGGGTTGGGGTTTCGGGGGAGGTGTGTTAACCATAAGACATAATATTGCGCGTTTCCGTTTGCCGCTATTTCGGTACACTGTACGTTTTTTTTACATTGACTGGATTTGGAATTTTGTATTTTTTTTTGTTATTTGAATTGAAAAATGCTAATTTCCGTGCAAGTTTGGAAAGTGCACTTGGAAACAGAAGTTGAAAGTAGAAAATCAAAATAAAAAATTAGCAAATTTTGCACTTTATTCGTCAATTTAAATTCGCACAAATTCTTTTTTCAAGCGATGCCAACTGAACAACAATGGAAAAAATATATGTGTTTATATAAGTAAGTACTAGTTGAAAGTGTAATTAGTGGTAAGGTTGTACATAATGTAATTAGCGCATGTAAGTATGTATGTATGTATTGAATATCATCACATTGTTTCCTTTCGTTCTTTCTTTCGCACATTCATCATTTGGCTAAAAATAATATCACAAACTTATTTCTAAGAAAAAAAACCAAAAACGTATCAATCAATTCGCAATCATATGATTTCGGAACTATATTTGGTTTTACTAAACTACGATTTTAAATTTAATATAAGAAGATGTAAAATTTGGAATAAACTTTAGCCTATGATTGCTTTAAAATTTAAAATTCAAAGTTTAAATGTTCAAGATGGTGTATACAGACGAAGTCGTTGTTAGATTTGAATGGATTTGGAGGGAATACTTCCCTCAGATGGTTGAGGATCAGTGAACTGAATTATTTGAAAGTTTCGAGAGTGGTCCCTTGGCTTCTAACCCAATTCAGTCCTTACAAAGCTCTTCAGTTAAAATTATACACCTCAACCGCACAAAAGCTTTCAAAAATCTAACAAACTCTTCGTCCAGTGTACAAGTACAATAAATGTGTATAAAATATGAGAAAAATTATTTTAATTTTTTTTATCAATTGTGAATTAAAATTTAATTTGTCCTTTTCAATTTTCTGATTAAATTTCACTGATTGTGGCCTACAATATATCACCCAAGTAGCAAATAGTATCTTTTGTCATTGAAATTAATTTGAAATAATTTCCAAAGTGAATATCACTTACCTTAAAATTTAACGTTAAAAATAATATGAATACAAACAAGTGAATACCCCATCGTAAAAGGCAAATCTGTAGTTCGGTTGTGCAAATTCGCAAAAGCGTCTTTCCTTTCTTTTTTGGGTTTGCATCGTTTTGCGCCGACATGAGTGAACATTTGAGTGTATTTCCAACAATCCCGATTCGAAGAAGGCATCCGTTTGAGCATTCATAACATTTCGGTTTGATTTGAAGTTTACTTGTATTTGATTTAGTTTTTTTAGCTGACTTTTAATGGTTTTTGTTTTTTTTTTTAAGTTGTATTTTATTTAATTCGTTATGTGTAGTTAGTTGTATTTGAGATATTTAGTTTTAATTAAAATGGTTTACCTTTACCTTTACTTTTACTTTTATGAATTTTTATTTTATTCGATTGAGTTTTTGGATTTTCTATTTAACAAACACTGAGGATCGACATACAACATTTGTAATTCGTAATTCGTAATCGTTTATCAACTATTTTAATGTTTAGATTCTTATGTTTACGCATATGCAAAGCTGGAAGGACGTGAAAAAACTCCAAATGTTGAGATCTTGCATTTTTGGGGTCTTTTGATTTTCGCCACAACCAACTTTATTTATGAATAGTTTCTATTGTTCGTAGTATGAAGCGAGATCAATAATTCGGAACGACGAATTTGAATTGGAAAGAAGCTGATTTGAAAAAGTTTGTCTAGAAAGTGCAGCTCAGTCGACCGAGGGTGTGACGAACGTTAAAGCCTGAGAGGTTTTCCTTAGGTTAAGAACTCGATGGAACTTGATAAGTTTATGGAAGCGATATTCTGCTTACCATATGGTGCGAAATGGCAGACATGTTTGTCACTTTCTGGTATTTTCTAAGTCAACCGAATCCGGTACCCTTGTCATTAGTCAGCTTCTTAGTTTTAAAAGACTCAAGGGACTAGGCAGAATTTCTTTAACCTCACTTGACTGATGGTTGGCAATGAAGAGCAAATGGCAAAAGCCCAGAAGGCTTGAGGAACTGAGCAGATTTCTACTAAAAGCTCGGCGAAATCACTTCAAAATTGTTGAACTTACTTCGGATTTGAGTTTTTTTTGTATTTTAGTTAAATTTTCTTTTGCATACTTTCCTCTCGGATTTCTTTTTATTTGGCTAGAATTACAATAAATTGTTTGTAAGTTATTATTTCTATGTAGTAGTAGTAGTAATTGTAGTGTTTTTTGCTTGTAATATTTTTGTTTCTTTCTTTTGATTGGAAATATTTCATTTTTGATTAAGTGTTAATTTTGATTTTACTGCTATGAAGCCCGTCTTTGATTCATTTCTTTTTCATTTCGGTTGTGGTTTTTTTACAATACTTTTTCTTTTGATTTTTTTTATTGTATTAGGATAAACATGTATAGTTTCTGTGGAGAGTAATATTTTGTATGTATGTGTGTGTTTATTTTTTGTAATTACTTTCTGAATATTAGGTTTTCGTTTTATTTTTTAGTCAGTATACTAGTTTTGATAAACATTTAATTTGATTTAACAAACATTTATTGTAAATTGTTTAAGTGCTTTTAGTTTTGTATTTGTAATTTTACTGATGAACTTTGAGGTACACTTTACAATTAACACTCAGCTTGATTGCGTATTTCTAGAAAATGTTTTATCTTTCGACAGAAAAGTTTTCTTTAAAACAAACACCAACATTTTATAAAATATTCAAAATGAATTGAAACCAAATGTAAAACTTTTCTAGTGTATAATCGGAGTTGTATTTGGCAACGCAAGTGTGATTTATTTGTGGCAACTCAAGGCAAATAAATTTAATAAAATTTCATTAAATTTTGTTTTAATTCAGAGTTGATCTGTTCTTTCTAGCTAACTACTTACTCGGTTTTTGTTGGAGTATTTCTCCCATACTAACTAAGGAAATTCCCACTACTTTTGTGTTTCTTGACTACTACTTCTTTGACTACTATTTTGATTTTATAATTTGAGTTTAAATTTGTAAAGGTGAATTTTTCTTTTCTTATTTTTCATATTTTTATTTTATATTTAGTTTAGTTTGATTTTGTTTTTGTGGTTTAAGTTTTGAACATTTAATTTGCTTGATTAGTTTAAGTTTTTAAGTACCATTTTGATGGCTTATAGGTTAGGTTTTTGATTTCTTTTTATTTATTTAGTTTGATTTTCTTTTGTAATTCTGTGTGTTTGGTATCTAACTACTGTTTGTTGTTGTTTTTTACTTTTTCTCTAATTTTGCCTCCTTTTTGTTTACTCTTATCCGTTTTTCTGCCTATTGCCCATGCGAGTATTTCTTTCTTTTTTGCCGAGGTGAATTTACTGAGAGATTTTTGTACAGTATTTTTTATTTTCTTTGTGGTTATTCTTGCTGTAATTAGTGGTTTTGTTGTTGTCCTTTTTTTTCTTCAAATTAGCTTTGAGACTCGTTGCGATCTCTGTGTGTGTGGTGACTTGTCTTGTGAGTGAATGTCGTTTTTTCCAGTGTACGTTTTCTACTTTTTTTTATTATTTTTGTTGTTGTTATTTTATATATATACATACATATATTTACAATAAGTATTCGTTTTATTACTGAGGATCGTGTTATGATTTATTTCCTTTGTTGTATCCTTTGTTGAGTGTTCTTTTTTTTTGGGTGTGGTTGAATAAACTGTAAGGCCTGGTGTTTTGGTTTTCTCTTTAGACTATTCTATTTTCGGAAACTTTTACTTATTTCTCGTATTTCGATCCAATTTCAATCCCTTTTCCATAGTTGCCACATAAGTTCCGGTGTTTGTTTTTGTTTTTGTTTAATTTTTTGGTTTTTGTCATCTTAAATTCCTGATTTTCTGATTTTCTATTTTGGCTACAATTTTAACATATTTTTTTATAAAGTAGAAAAACGAAAGGAAAAACTGCTAACGACAAAATTCGTTACTTTAAAATTTCCCTATGATATTTTACGTATTTACAATTGTATTCGTAGTAGGTAAGTTTAGCAAGTATGTATTGTATTAACTTTGATTAGATGCTATCGAGGACTGGGTATGTAATTTCGGTATCCTTCTATTGTTAGGCGATTTCTCTTCGGTACACCGTATCGTATGTGTTTAAAATACTAATCAAATACTTTCGTTAGTTTGTTAAATGTTAAAATTAGTTTTGTTTTTATATTTTGTGAATACTTTTTCCCTGTACAATGTTACTATCTACCTTAGTATAAAAAATTACAACTTTTTGTTTTTCGTATGTTTACAATTAAAACACTAAACAAACAACACAAAAATAAACGTGGAAACGTAATTAAATTATTTCCAACGCATAACTTTCATTGAAAAAACGTACGTCTACTCGGTTTCGGTTTCGATTTCGGTTTGTAAAGTGCACACATACTCGTGTATGCACGTAAAATGGAAATTAAAAAATTTCACACAAATTTAAATGCAAACTTTAAAGCTTAAACTGCTCGAGGCTTTTCCGGAAAAATCCCTGTGTGTGTTTGTTTATATACGCATGTGGTAAATTTACATTTTATAAAATGAGGATCTTTGGATGGCAAAATGTGGTTTTTCTGTTCGTCAACAAAATTGTGTAAATGGTTTGCTTATTTTCTCTTCTAATTGGTATGGAAATGTAATTGGGTTGTTTCTGGAGAATTCAATACGGTCGGGAGGAATCTGTAGTTGTTGCATTTGCATTTGCATGCTTTCAATCTGCTCTTCGCTTAGACATGTATTTCATAGTAGTCATGGCAATCCACACAGTCGCTTGCGTCACCTCCGCCCGGTGCGGCATGTTCATATGCGCCGCCACTGCCACTGGGGCCGCCCATCATCATGCCGCCGCCTGTCGACGTTGTTACACCCCTTGGGGTCTTCTTCCGCGTACGACTCTGTCGCACGCGGGCTTTTTGCTAGGAGGGTCTCTTCTGGTACAAGCAGTCAATGCATGTTGTATGCTCTGGCGCCGACGAACTCAGCGAATAGCCAGTGCGCTCGTGCGGGCACTGAGGCTCGTGATACATCGACGATGATGTCGTCATTGGTTGCATTGGCTGTGGCTGCGCTTGGTGGTAGTACTGAGGCTGACCACCACTCGGTTCATAGCCGTAACGTGCAAAGGCATTCTCTGCCGACTGTGAGCGTATGGGGCCCTCGCCCATTGCTGAGGTGTTGATAGTGTAAATTCGTTCGGGTGACACTCCATAGCGGTAAGAGCTGCTGGTCGTACTCTCGCGCGATGTGGAACGTTCGAGTGACTTGCTGAGGCGTCGTGAGGCCGCTGCAATGGCTCCTGTTCCAGTGTCGTGTCGCATCGAAGACGGAGCCACCGACACATAGTGATCGCTGCAGGTTTGATTGTCGTAGATGGGATAGTATTGATAGTAGGGCTCCGTTGCGGCTGCCAGGGCCTTCGGACCCGTATCGAAACTGCCATGTGCCGACATGCTGCGTTTGCGTCCCATGGTGGCACTTGAGCCGCCGCGATCAGGCGAACGCGACTCAAAACTGCCTCTGGGCGATTTCAGAGCCGATCTCGGTATGTCCAGATTCGGCTCGGAACATCGACTATCGAAGCTGCTGCGCGGTGAGTGGCGCTGACACAAACTTCCGCGATCGGGAGACAAATGTTCCGTGCTGTTGCGTGGCGAAATGTGGGGCGAGAGCGATTCAATGCTACAGTCGTGCGAGGGTGTCAGTTTCTTCAGGCAGCTGCGATCGGGACTTTTCGATTTGCAGGGACTTGGAGGCGGCTTGAGTATGCCTGGCGAGGGGCTGGCCGAACGTTTCAGAATGCCGCCACCCCCTTCGGAGCTGCGTCGGGGACTGGGCGTACGACGTCCCGCGGATAGACGATCTTGGGAAGATTCCCGACTCGAGCTAACACTCAACCGTTTGCCCTGATCGCTGACACTCGTGCGTGGCGACTTGATCTTTATGATGCGCACTGGCGAACTGCCCTGTGATTTGGAGCGGTCCGGTGAGATGTAAATGCTTTGACGCGGTGATTTCGTAGCCTTTGGTTTGCTAGGGCCCGTACTACTGCTGGTGGTGGTGGTGGTGCATATGCTGCTGCTGCTGCCGCCACTACTCGACTTCTGGGCCTTCTCGGCAGCGGCTGTGGAAGCTTTCGATTTGAATACCTTGTCGACTTTTTTGTCGATGACAATGTGATGCGAGGAGCCTGAGGAAATGGCATCTTCCGAATCGGATTTCTCCGAGGTGCCTGTGGTGGTACCAGTGCTGTCTGATTCAGTGGCCGGACGTGGCGGCGACTCGATTTCCGCCACCACCGTCTGCTGAGTATGCTCAATAACGGTCTGTGGTTCGGGCGAGAGGCTCGAGTCGTTCTGCTGCTGATCCTGGCCATCCATTTGCATATCCTGCGACTCCAGTGTTTTCTCCTTGAGGTTGGCCATATATGCCGCTATATCGCAAGTGGTTTCGGTGAACTGTTCGTGTTCGAGGTCACTCAAATGTTTATCCATGAAACGCGTATGTTCGTCGCCGGCCGCAGTGTCCGTCGTGGACGAAACACTATGGCGACTACCTGATTTTTTGGAAGACTCTTTTGCCGATTGATGCACAACCGAGACCTGCTGAGCTGCCGTCAGCTGGCTGAGCTCATTCGCGAATATTTCAATGACTTCGATATCTTGCTTGGGTGATTGTCGCGGCGACACTCGCTTCGGACAGTACACATTACTACAAGTGGCGGCGGAGTCACCACCGCCGCCATTGTCCCTAACCGAATACCCACCGCCACTGGTTGTGAAGAGACTACCACTACTACCGAGACTTAAATTAAAAACTGCGGCCAGACTGGCTGCCTGCAAGTCCGACTCGAGCGTTAGCTCTTCGGCCGTGGGCGAGCTGGTCGTCGACGCTTGTTTGGATGCAAACGTTGTCGGTGCGGTCTCTGCTTGGGGAGACACTAGTTCGCCTGTTACTGAGTATGTCTTACCTAAATCTTTCATGAGGACTGGCTGGTAGCTCGATGGCGGATGAGATGATTGTATCAAACGCGCTTGACTGCCAGTGCTGCCCACCGATAGAGTGGATGTAGTGCTGCACAATGTGAGGTTAGTCGGAGATGAGGAGATAGTTATGGCAATGTTAGTATTGTTAACGATGGTTAGTATAAGCTAAAGTATTGGGCGCATCACTCACCTCAGCGTCAAATGATTCGGAGTGCGGCCCAGCGTGGCCTTGGGCTTTATGGTGCCTTGCTGGGAGTCCTCTTCGCCCTCGGACTTGGTGCCGGGATCCATGCGCTCGATATCGCCATGGTGTAGATGATGCTGTTGTTGCTGGTGATGGTGTTGCTGCTGCTGTTGCATGTGCTTCTGGTGCTGTTGAGAGTCTGCAGAGGGGGAGGTTAGTTCTGTTCGAGATACCCACAAAGCACACAAAGGAAAATATAGAATAGAAGGGGGAAAGAGAAGAGAGCAAGGATTGACTTTCACATATAACTTCGGCATTGTAGTTGCAATGAGGGCCCGTGAAATGTGAAATGACAGAGATGGAAGAAATGCTTAGGCGAAAGCGAGAATCAACGAATTACCTGCGGCATCGCCCACCGTCTTGCTGCGACTTCGGAAACCGGTTGGATGAACTTGTATCTGCTGTGTGTGATGGTGTATGATGGGCACATCGTCGGCCTCCTGACTGCCCGACAGGTTGTCATAGTCAATGTTGCCGGCCGAATGACGCTGCGAGCCGGACTTCTTTTTGGGTTTGCCCAGTGTTTGTGAGCCTTGCATGATTGTTATCTTTGGGGGAATGGGCGGGCGACAAGAAGTATTAGTTGCAAATGCAGAACAAGTTGGGTGTAGCGACTGCAACCTACCTGCTGTTTCGGACGCTCCAACGTTTGTGAATTGCCCGAGCCGCCACCCTGCGATGATATGCCCGAAACCGAGCCGGAACTACCGAATCCCTTCAGGGGAATTGACATGTTGCGAACGCTTTCGCGTATGATTTGCCGTATAGTCTTGAGGAATGCATTGCGGAAGTCGGCAGTGCTGTTCGAGAGCACGTACACCTTCTCGGAGCGGCGCTGCAGTTGCGAGCGCAAGTGAATCAATTCCCATAAGAAATGCGAGTCCATATCCTTGGCCGAGGAGGCGCGCACCTGAACCTCGGTGACGGGTATGAGCACTTGATAGCGTATGATTTCGACTTCGTTGGGAGCGTTTTTGCTCGAAACGCCCTGCGAAGAGAGAGAAGATTTATTCGAGATTAATTTTACAGTTCTACAATCAAATGGCGCGTGTCCCACCATAAGCTTCTTCTTCTGACGCAAACGTTCTTTGCAAAGGAACACAACCGCTGATTTGAATACGAAGCACATGGCATGCAGCTCGAGGCCCTTCTTGATTTTACCCAGAAAATCGGATATGTTGAGCCATTCGACGCCACCATAATACAGGAGATCGCCTGAGCACAAAATATTGCAATTAATTTGGTCTTCCGTTTGGAACAATCAAATGAAATCTTAAAGTTAATCTGCCAGTGCACAATCATGTCAATAAATCTCACCTGGACTCAAGTCAATGGGCTGCTTGCATGACTTCTGATGCTGTCGGAATAAATGATCAAAGATCGCACCGTACTCCTCGTGAATTCGTTGCATTTCGTTAATGTGCTCGGCCACCTTCTCCATGCCCTTCAGAGCCTCTGTGAAATTATACAAAGGAAACAAGTAGGAAACAATGAAGGGAATTTCCATAGATTCATCGGTGAGAACTTTTACACTTACCGCACAAGTGCAAATGCTCGTCGGCTCTCGAATCGGTTAAATTGCGCAACTGCTGCAACAGCAAGGGATACTTGAGGATACGCTGGATTGGCTTGATCAAATACGATTCCAATGTGCTGCTGTGCTGCTGCTTCGGATTGCGTGCGGCGAGGAACTCTTGCAAAGCATGATTGCCCTCATCTGATGATAGAACGATTCCAAGAGTGTTAAGCAAAGAAGGTAAGTAGGTTAAGAAAGAGATAAAAAGCGTAAATCTCATAAACTTTTACTTCAATATTGTCTCAGATGCCTTAGACTCTATTTTGAAGAAGTTAAATTATCTTTGAGAAAGCCTCCTCTTTGGTATCAGACACCCGCCCATATTAATGGCAGTACGTATATTTTAATGAAAGCGTAGTTATGCGTGTGAGTGCCTGCGTATGCGAGCTTACATTTAACGAAGGCACTTAAGTGCACTTGTTGCTGTCATTAATTTTCTTGCCATTTATTTGGTTGTACTTGAGTCAGTTTTTTTTTTATACTTTTATACAATTAAATAAAGCATTTTTTACTTGCAGCAAACAGGGCCACCAACGTGTAATTTAATTACGACATATTTCTTCGGATAACTACCTTCACTCCACCGGCTACCTATTTCTTACACGCCTTGCCTCGCAGCCAGGCCGTGCTTTATTAATTTGCATTTTTTCGCTGCACATGCCGCATTTTTGCTCTTCTTGTGTGTTTTTTTTGTATGCCTCTTATTATTTTTCCACCGAACAGAGTTTTATTTCCTTTTTTTTCCCCCCAGTTTGTAAAAAGGTTGTGCGACATATTTTCACTCGCGTAATTAACAAATGATATTCATTCCATTTCAACTTTATGTTTTATTTTATTTTCTTGGCTTGGCTTTTCTTTCGCTTTCGTTTGGAATGCATGGGGCACATGTTGTCGTTTTCCTTTTTTGCGCTTCTCCAAACAAATGGAAAATATTTCTATGGAATTATTTTTTTTTTTCCTGTGAGTTGTTCTGAATTGTGGCCAAAAACATTTGATATTCTTGATGAGGAATAATTCATTTAGAAGTTCGGAAATGAGGTCGTTTTCGTGAAATAAATTGGAAATTTCCATGAGAGAAACGAGTTTTTTTTAACATTACTTCTCTATTATATTTGTTGGCACAGGGAAATATGAATTTCATTATGACGTATTTTGTTACTTTTTAAAACAGCAATGGCTTCAGTCTACTCAAATTGCTTCAATTGTATTCAGCAAAACTATCTTCCAACTATCACCTATCACTCTTCTGAACACTCTTCTGATCGTTGTTAATACTGTGAGGCAAATACGCAATTAAAATGCCGAATGTCGACTGTTTACTCAATTATACTAATTAATGAAAGTTTACCTAATTCATATGAATGGGCACTAATTCACAGCATAAACATCGATTCATTAACAAATACTGGGCAACATTACTATGCAAAATGAGAGTAAATATGTGCATATGCGTGTGGGTGAATGCTTTGGTTACTAAACCACTGCCAGAGAGTTTCCCCCAAAGTAATTAATTTGCTAAAATCGTATTTTGCCCAAATACAAGCGCCCGCACAATCATAATAGTAATACTAAAATATTAACAAATACCGTTATGAAAACACACAGACCCCCACTAGCACATATACAAATCCTAAAGAGATGCTCTAGATTGAACCCCTTGGCAAACTCCCTTCGGTTATGGCACACACACACAAACACAAAATGTTTTCGACGCGCGGCTACGGCGTCCGAGACTATGCAATAATATAGATTGTAACGAATTGTCTCCATCTGGAAATTTATAGAATTTTGGCCAATGCCATGGAGTTTGGTTGCGAGTGTGGCCTGTGCAATAATGTGGTCTCGTTAATGTCCTGTGAAGATATGTCAAAAAGGCAAAATCCCCAAGCAAATCCTTGCACTGCTGCTTTTGTCCTTCCGTGCCTAAGGCAATTGTTAATGTTTTTGCTTTTGTTATGAGAGCAATTAATATTTTCGGACATTGCAACAACAACAACAACAATTGTAATTACAAAATAATCGATTTGCAGCAGCTAACTCCCAGACAATGCAATTATTGCTATTGTCGATTGAGTGGTGCAAAGCCCTTGTGAGCATGAAGTTGAATGAATGCCTTCGGAATACATGTAAATCATTGTGGGCTTGGCCAATTTGTCCACTGAGACTTCGTGCGAGGATAAATCCCAAAATTCCATTAATGGCTTTTTTTGCTCAGCCTACTGGGCGTATGAGTGACATTTCAATTTGATGTCACTTAAATACAAAATTTTATTTAATCCTTTGAGAGTTCTGTACCATTCGTTGTACTACTCGTTTGGACCGATCCTGTCTTCGCCTTCCAAAAGGACACATTTTCAAAAAAACATTTTCTGTTTGAGCAACACACAAATTGTTGCACATTGCCAAATGCCAAAGAATAATAGCTTGGCACAGCAACAACAGCAACAACAACAACAGCAAATAACTGCTTAACGAGGTTGGTAGGGTTTTTTTTTGTGTACGCCCCTGCATTGCCACAAACACAAAATACAGCAGAAAAAAACTTGTACAAAAAATACTATTTGTAATATATGAACCACCCTGCTAGCTGCCAACCTACTCATCATTTGCTACGCTTGTACATGCAACAACAAAAACAAAATAAAAAAAGGAGTTCAGTGCGCATTTCCGCTCAAGCGACCTACAAACGCTAACAAACCGGATGTAAGCTTGTTTGACGTTATGCACATGTGAGCGAGTGCATACATGCAGGCAGTCAGTCAGTCAGGCAGGCGAGTTGTTGTGTGCAAAATGTATGCCTTTGCCTATAAGTGTTGCCATTGCACGTTGTTGCAACTAATACATTCATTCTTCGTTTGACGTCATCATTACCGAAAAAGAACACACACTAACAAACAAACAAACAAAAAAACGATGAAAACGTGAACGAGCTGAAAAAGAAATACGAGGGAAATGAAATTCCCACAAAGTCGTTTTTGCCGAAACATTTTTGCATTTTTATGCATTCGAGGCGGGGGCAAGACGTTACTTGGCAGTCTTCTGTGGTTCACTGTTTGTGTATGTGTGAGGAAATTTATGCTAAAAGCATACAAAATATCCAACGAATTCACAAGAATCCTTTAAATTTTTCAATATGGGAAAATCGAAAAAAAATTATGGCATTTTCAGGTCACCACAATTTGTCCTCGGGCCACCTACGGTAGGCTTCTGTCAAATTACCAAATTTGTGTGCTTCAATTAGAAAACCAAACGCCATGTTCAGTTCACACTTGTATGTGTGGAGAGCCAAGAAACTCGTTCGTATTTCGCATCCAACTCCCTACTAATTAATTCAATCTACTGTCGGAAATTTTCAAATTTGCATAAAGGATTGTGTAAGCGCCTAAATGCATATTGTTATGAGGGCAGGGAGGGGGCGGCGAAAATATTGCCAGAATGTTTTAGCATTTTTCGGTATTAAATTTGGTGCTCCAAAAATTTCATTGGAACAATTTGAATGCACTTTAGCAGCGTTGTGTGGCCCTAAATGGAGGAGTAACGCATGTCACATTGAAATTAGATTAGTAAAATTTTTAAAAATGCTTTAAAATTATTAACTAAAGTCAATCACTGGTGCCAGTTGGCAGTTTATTGACAGAAAATATTTCATTCCACAACCACGAACATCTGTTGGCTTTAAATTTATGAAAATGAAATGGAAAACTGAGTTTACATTAAATTGCACTAAAAACTTTCAACTCATTCCAATACATTTTTTACTGTGCACTTTAGTATATTTTAGTTGAAAGTATTCTTGAATCCATTTAAATCGAAATCTAATCTCGCAAGAAGACTTTTCTTAAATACCAACCTGAAAGAAAGCTCAGCAATTAAACAATTACCGTAGATAAAATAATTTGGTATCCACAAATGAAAATGGATTTGGCCTTAGTTGTGAGTTTTTCACACAAAACTTTCAATTTAAATAAACTTTCCTTCACTGGCTGGTAATGAAGACAGATTGGTAAGTACCTACCTGCAAACAGTATACTTTTCCTTTTGCATTCCATTTTTGCAGGTCACTTGAACTAAACAAAAGATTTCATAGATTTCCAAGGAGCTTTAAGCTAAGTAATACTTCGAGTTACTTGGGCAACAGTGTTAAGTAGATTCTTCTTCATTTGCATATTAAATAATTGCCAGTAAAGCCATTATATCCTTGCCGGAGCTCTACGCATACGAGAAAAACGTTGATAACATTTGAGTGAGTGTGTACGTGTCGTTCTGTGTACGAGTACAGCCAAGCACTTACACCAAAAATATTGGGCTAAATGCATGCAAATTCAGAGGCACTCAAAATGTATTTAATACAAAATGCCAACGGTTTGTGTGAGTGTGTGTGTGTGTGTGTGTGTGTGTGTGAGTCTTAGGTATGTATATTTATATATGTGAGTGTTGGTGTTTTTGTATTTGCAATTCATTGCATTTTGTATTTAAATCGAAATTGAAATGTTGCAAATGCGTTGCACTATCAGCAGAGCTGCAGTAGCAGCAGTGGAGGTAGTTGCTGTTGTTGTTTCGTTCAGCATGACAATTTTTACCCCAAGTACCCGGTGTGCGGTGTGTGTGTGTTAAGCACACAAACACTTATGCGGCAATGCAAATAAATACTCTATAGCAAATAGATTGAATTGTTTTCGTGTAATTTCGACTCGAATCGCTTCGATTTTGCCGGTGTAGAGTGTTCATTCGTTCATTTTCGGGGTATGTGCTTGTGTGCTGCGTGTGTGCACTTTCATAGGAATCGGAGAAACTTTCTAATTTAAGTTGGATTATCGCAATGCCAGCGATGACTTATGTGGATAAAATTGCTGCTGTTGTTGTTGTTGTTGTTGTTGTTGTTGTTGTTGTTGTTGTTGTCTTTGTCACAACACAACCGGGGAACTAGTAGTAGCAGATGAGAGACACTTTTTTGGAATATATACTTACTCGGATGCAGAACCTTCTGTGCCTTGCTGTGGCTGGCACAGAACGATGAATACAATTTGAAATGATTTACGTAGTACAGGAAAGCGGAACCGATCGCAAACAGGACGTTCTGCAAAAGAAACAACACGAAAAATAAATAAGCAGAAATACGTAGAAGAAGCATTTAAGTGTAAATACGTCGTACGTTGCATGCAGTTCTTTTGAGTTTAGAATTTTATACATATTTTTGGGAGTTAATAGAGGAATACACTTTGTTGTTATTGTTGTAAAAAAGAAATTGGTTTTCTCGATTCTCGATACTCCATGAAATATTGAGGAAATGCAAACGATGTACGACAGAGGGTAGTTGTTGCATGTACATAGTTGCAAATATTGGAAAAGTGAAATGCAAACAGTTTGAGGAGAATCCTGTAGGTATGCGATGATATTTTGGCATGAAGAAAAAGTAATATTAAATGTAAACACAGTGTTGCCAACAGAAAACAAAAACGAAAAGCAAAAGCAAAAAGTAGTCAACAAATTGCATGAATTTCTCAACAGCGAACAGGCAACGAAAATATGCATAAAGTCGATTTAAGTGCAAGGGAGCAACTTTATGTAATAAGCAAATTGCTGCGAGAAACATTCCAAAAACGACCATCAAAAGCAAATCTTTGCCTTAATTTCGTTTCAGCGCTCCACAAATTCTCCTTCTTTGTTTGATTTTAATAAGTTACGAAGTGAATGTAAAACCCAGTGATCGCATTACAGCCAACCGCAAACAAAGTAAAATAAAATAAAAAAAAGTAAAAAAGAACCACCATCAACACAAACAAATAAAATCCTGAATTTCAAAAAGAAACTACACACACAGACACAAACACTGGCGCACGTAATGCATCCACAATCAAAGTCAATTAAAAGCATTGCACACGAAAGTAGCAGAAAATCGTAGTATTTTCGTATTAAATGAAAATGGCTGTGTGTATGTGTGTGTGTGTTAGATTGTTTTTGTAAGAGTGTGTTTGTGTGCAAAAAAAACCACATACACACAAACAATAAAAGCCACGCCAAAAGGTGCTCACAAAGCGACATGTAATTAAGACCTGCTTTCGTTTATGCTTTACCATGTACTTTTGGCGTGTGTTTGGCTGAAGTGCATATGCACACACACACACACATACGGGCGTTCATTGTGTGATAATTAAATAGTGTATTAAGTGTGATGCAATTTAATGGTCGGCGCTTTCTTTTGCTTTTAGATGCCACATAGTCACAAAAATATAAATTTAATTAAATTCACATTCAGCACAGCCACAGCCACAGAAAGAGCACATTTCACATTTCACATTATCTTTACGAAATACAAATTCAATTACTCCATGGGGAAAGTTGAAATCTTTACAATTTCAAATCACACTTCGGAGTTGCAAATGCAAAGAAGACACCCTTCTTTTTTCCTTTTTGCATTTGTGTGAGTACATCAAAGGACATTTTATCAATTAAATCGCTGTGATATTTGGAATTGGGTGTGCAGTAGCAGTCAAAAAAGTGAACTCACGAGTATCGTATAAAATATAAAATGTAAATTAATTAATTGAAGAATGTTCATTGCGAGTGGACAACATACAGCGGCTAAGGAAAGGTCAAAGGAGTGCTTTGATGGGATCGAATGAGTTTACATTCTCACTCCAACTGCAATCAATGTGTCTATTTATATCGGTGGATGGCCACAAAAACGTGTTAAGTGACATTTTTTAAAATTTGTTAGCATGACAGCAACTTTTGTATTTGACTTTATTTGACAAAGCACTCTCTTGAGTGATACTAACATACACTACTCAGTAGCTAGGTACTATAAATGAATTAAATATGTATTTGCAACTGCGACCCACGACGGATATTGGCCAAACTTCTAGCTGGAACTTCTCACAGATACGACTTCAATTCTGGAATTCACCGACATGCAATAATTACTCTGAGTCACAGAGTAGTGCCGATTCCGAACGGAAAGTAAAGCTTATTCACGGCAAATTATACTCTCATAAATTGGCCATTACTGTTTGATGATATCTTGAAAATTCGGATCAGGATTCGTAGAGCAGATTAAAAAGAAAATATGTTCTGAAGTCATTTATGGTTGTCTGTAGATTATCATCACAATAATTTACTCCTGGTGCTTAAAATACCCATGTAGGGCATTCACACACAGTCCATAAGATCGAGCAAAATATAGTTTTCTTATTACTTTTGGATTAGAACAATTTTACGACTTCCGTGTTTCGGACAATGTAATAAATTTATTTTCATTTCTGATGGCGCAGGCAACGGAAACGAAAAACTACAAAAGTAACAAAAAAAAAAAATATAAACACCGAACAAACATCATCAAGTCATTTAAAAGTAGAAGGTAAAAAAAAAAGAAATGGAAAAATAAGTGGAAAAAGTTATAAACAAGAGCCGCATCAAGAACGAGGTGAAAGCAGAAGTGGGGATAAACTATTTTCGATTTCCTTCCAAAGGAGTGAGGTGCGCTGAAGTGGAAGTGGAAGATGGAAGTGAAGTTGGCAAAAGTTGCCAACAAGTTGAGCGTAATTTATGATTGTGAAAGGAAATGGCAAAAATTGCAATGTCCGATTGCCAGGGCGAAGGGCTGATTGGGTTGAGGAAATGTGAAAGGTGTTTCGTTGTATTTTCATATATTTGCAAGGGCCAAAGCGAATGAAATTGCCAAAGAAACGTTGTTTATGGCTGCAGTTAAGCTGTGACAATGGCAAAACCAATCGACTGGCTAGGAGAATTATGACAATGTAAAATGTATTCCTTTATAAAACAACTATCGCATGGGTAGAGAGAGATACCAAAGTAAAAGCAAAATAAAAAATTTGAAATTTAAATGGAAACAATAATCGAATTCATGGAAATGTACTCACCCGGAACTGACTGGAATGCTCAAATTTGTGAAAGTCGGGCTCCAATTCGAGGGCCTCTTCGAGATTCTGCAAGAATTGCCTCTGGAATGTGACAATTTCGTGTATGTTGCCGAAGAGCGCATTGATCTCGGCATTCGATAGGAATGTCTCGCGTTTCATGGGCTCCAAATAGTGTTCCAGAAGATTGTTTAAATGCTGCAATGATGGCAAATGACATTTTTCATCTTTAATTTGTAATATTTGTCACATTTGAAATTGAGAACTTTTGCATGGGAGTCATCAAAAGTTCTCAATTGGCCAAATTGCCATTAATGAAACCCTCAAAAGTTAGAATGCTCTCTCGCTCTCCCTATATAAATTAAAAGGAGCATCCCGAGAAGCTCTTCAGGCCAAATGTTGCGCTATAAACTTTTCGGTTAAAATTCGAATTGAAAGTTGTGAGTGCAGAGATTTTAGTGGTTGTCAAACTTTGTGGAATGCACTCTTCGGGAAAAAATCGCACCCAACATCGCTGCGAGTTTAAGTGTTTTATTAGATTTTCGAAAGTACGTTGTCGTGTCGAGGTAATTCTTCACACCCAAAAACGAAAAGAAACCCCAACTGTTGGATATGCTAATAAGGCTTTTGTGGCGAAAAAGCTTCACAAAAATATATGAATATTGCCAAAGTGAAAAACTTTCCCCATTCTAATTAATAACTTTTCATTTGGGGGGAACAAAAAATGGCTGCAAGAGTGGTTATAAAATGTGCAAAATTTCGCAAGTGAGTGTGTATTAAAATTTACAATTCCTTGGTGCTATCTGCTGCATGCCAAACAAACGCCTTTATCCCAATAACCCCTTAAGCCTTATTTTCGCCACACTTTTCATTAACATTTTGCCCAGCTCTTCCGCAGCGCCCCACTATCGCTCAAAGCTTTACATAATTTGCGAATTAAAATAATTATTATTATCCTTTCGTGTTTTCATCTTCTGTATCGTTCGTTGTTCGGGAGTCTTTCTTTTTCGTCTACGTATTTTGGTGCTTCCATGTTTTTTTCTTTGTGCTTATCATCAGCGGAGGGGCAGCAAAAAGTGGATAGCAAAAAGTACTTAAGTGATGCGGTAGGTAGTAGCTAGCGTTGTACTAGTGCCAGCACTATAGCACTGAAATTTGCATCTACTCGCTTTTTGCACCTTAAGCGCTTTTTCCAAAAAAAAAAAAAAATAATAAGAAGCAAAAATCTGAACTACTCGTCGTCACACTCTTGACTCGATTCAACTCCTCCCTCTTTACTACCTCCGGCTCTACTCTCTTATGTCTTATGCTCGTCTTAAGTAGAAAAGTAATTAATTTTTAAGACGATTATCATCTGTTGTCTCCTCTCTCCACACCAACAATTACTAATGCCCTGCCGAGTGACAACTGTATCATTACGATACCCTACAGTCGATATAGCCCACAGTTTGAAAGGGTTAATCTGCAGTTGGCAACCGGAAATTAAGTTATCACCTTTGAGGGAATTCCAAGAATTCTCTTATACAAAATGAGGATATCATTCGTTAACAGTTTCATGTACAAGTCCATCTGTAGCAGCCACATTTGTTAATTCGTAACCCTTTTTACATTAATTGAATGCTGCTGTCGAGCGTATAGCTTTTTTGCTTAAATATTTTCTCATTTCACTGATGCGCAAGTGTTCGCTGTTCACGGCTCCTACTTATTTTCCAAATCTTCTTTGGAGGTGTACACTGTGCACCGTACAGTCTACCCTTTGGCTCCTCTTCAACGCTTTTGTATTTTTAATGCATTCGAGGTGGTAAATGCGTTTTTAAACACCATGTTTGAGAGCGAGAAAAACGCATTAATGCACGCAAAACACAACATTTCACTTGAGGTGCAAACAAAATAAGGGTGCAAAAAAAAGTGACGGAGGATTTAAAGAAAATCCTCCAAATAGGTACATAGAAATTTTTACAAGTAAGTAGCAGGAATATTTTCATTAAAAAAAAAATAAATTTAAATTATTTTGAATCCATCCTGGCCCACATTGCCATTGGAGAGTATTTCAAATCTTGAAAATATGCACTGGAAACACATCGCCCACTTACCTTAACATATGTCCTTTCCGTATCGACCAGTTCCAATATGACCTTACGCAATTTCTCGGCATCGGTCAGCTGGCGTGATGGCGTCAGAGCGGCATTCGAGACCGACGATGTCACCGAACCAGTGGGGCTGGACTTCCGGGTTTCCTGAGGTGAACGACAAAATCCGGTAACCTTAAGCGGGTGCGTCAATCAAATAGAAGGCGCAACAATGGATGGACAATGAAGAGAGAAAGAAATGAAGTTAGCATGTGAGGTGTGCACAGAGAGTGTGGGTAGACATTTATGTAGGATAGTGTGTAAGTATTGCGGGGTACCAATTTCGGGTGGTAGTGGTGGTGGTGGTGGTGAGTGCAAAGGGGGGTGGGGGCGGGTACAAGGGCGCTTGCAAACAATCGGGGATTTGTATGCTTGACTGTGAGTGTGTGTGTGTGTGTGTGTGCTTTTTGTATGGGGAAATTGACAAGTGGTAGTGTCAAGGTGTCGCCTTTCTTGTGGTACTTTCTTGAAACATGTACATTTCGTACATTTCTCGGCAGCCATTCTATTTCGGGGGTGTTTGTTTGTGTGTGTGCAAGTGCAAGTGCATTTGACACTGACAGTTGATGGTTGACACAATGGCGGCAGTTAGATGGGTATTTTTGTGTACAGGTGAGAGAGTTGCATTCTGCTGTCAAGTGTGAATTCGTCTTCTTGCCGTTCTGCTTGTTGTTGTTCTTCTTCTTCTTTGTAGGTTTTTTTGCTACTTCTGTTTCATTATGTAAATTATTTTTGCTTTGTTTCGTTGGTGCTGCTTCCACTGTGATTTGCATAAGCGGCTTCAGCTGGCGATGCTGTGCTGTGTGCTGTTACGGTGGTGTTAGTGGTACTGCAGTGTCATGTCTTTGCCAGAAGACGACGTGAAATTCTGAAATTTCCTTGAAAGTCTCAGCGTTGAAACGTCAACTTGAGATAAAAGTAATTTTTCCACATAGCTTTCATTGTGAGTTGGCAAACGTTTGTGTGGCGGTGTGTGTGTTTTTGGTAAAGTGTCATTAAATGAAGTGGGTTTCTGGCTGTGTTGAGTGCTCTTGGGAAAGGTTCCAGAAACAAAGTGCATTTCGTGGGTTTTTATCCTTGATTCTTTTCGTTAAATATTTTTTTTCTGAGCACTTGACGCTTGACTAAGGGCCAAAATTAAATGACGAAGTAGTAGGTGGCTTGGCTCATACGCGGAAGTAGTGCTGTGCTTTTTGACACTTAAATTTGCTCAGGGATCTCCTTTCCTTTTGGGAAACTCTGTTCTTTTGCATTAAAGATGTGTAAAGTTGCTTGTTTTTTTTGATTTGGAATTTCCCGCCTTTGGGAAGCAGTTTTCCATTGAGATTAACAATGAACGAGTGACGATGCTAGTCTGGGTAACCGGTTTGAATTGTTATTAAAGGAATTAAATGTCATTAAGTTGGGAGGCAGTCAGACCCGTGAATCTTATTCGTGGCTGTGGCCTTTTGTGTCAACAAGACAGTTGCGAAATTGTTATTGCGAAAAGAAATCTTCCAAACTGAACCCAACTCGTTTGCAAACTTAAGCACTTAATTTCATCCTTGTCCCGGCACTTATCTCCAGCAGAATAAGAATCATTTTGGCAACATTTTGCCCAAATGTTCATTATACCTTAATCGTATACTCTCGGGTGCGATCCGGGCTGTAGTTTCGTTGGACTGGTTTGTACGGGAGGGGCGCTTGGTGGGAGGGGAGTACATGCTATACAATGTTAATGAGATGCTTAACATGAATTAATGCTCAAACACAGCACAAAAGAATCTACTTTAAAGTAGATTCACACACACACACATACACACACATACATACAGAATCTATTCGCATATAAAGCACACATGCTTTCGATGCAGTTTTCACAATTTTCTTATTTTTTTTCCTGCTCCATACGTATACTTGCAGCGGTGGTAAAGAGTTTCCTTGAAGGAGAAGCATCATTGCACTTACCTGTTCTGCGGTCTTGAGCAGATTCTCGATTTCGAAACTGCTGGTGCGTGAGGTTGGTTTTGTACCCGGTGCGGCCATTTGTTGTGGCACTGGCTCCACGGATGACGGTGCTGGAGAGCTTTCCGCTTCCGGTGAGTACAAGTCCTTGCCGGTGCCATCTGCATTAGCGTGAGTGAGAGGGAGAGAGAGTGGGTATGGCACATATGAGTAAAATTGAAATGTGGTAAATCTTTGTTTTTCGGTAGGTTAGGTGCTTATAAATACGGCCAGGGGAGTGGTGTGTCGACAATCGTGTTATGCGCTATTTTTCCAAGCATTTTGCACGAGGACTCTATGCGGTGTACACCACTTCTCGAGCGGTGTTTTGGGTTTTTGCCATCTTGGCACAGGTCTTGAGTTGATGTTTTGGGTGTTCAAGTGCCTTTGCGAATATATTCTTGGCAGTTTCTTGTTATTGCTGCACTGTTGCTTCTTTTTAGAGTAGAGGTGGGGGTTGCGAGTTGCGGTTTGTGGCGGAGCTAATTACTTTATGTGCTCGACTAATGGTCTGGGGAAAGGCGCAAGAGAGAGAGAGTCTGAGTAAATCACTGCTGACATCTGGAGGATTTTGAAAAACTTTCCAGAATTAATGTCTTGGCTGCACAACATTTTGAGACGAACTTTTGAAATTTATTTCGAAAACATTTTTAAAAAAATGTGAAACACATTAGCAATGTTCTGTTATCTCAAAAATTTATTTCAAAACTTAAAGTTTCCAGCCTCAATTTAAGCCCAAAACTTCAGCGATAATTCAGATTGTGTAAAATTGTACACTGAAATATTGCAGAGATTACCAAATTGCCTGCTCGCTCGTTCGTTCGAGAGGTTGAAATGCTTCCTGAAATTATGGTACTTAACCCACGCACGTACGCACATACATGTATGCAATTGGCAAAGGAGGAATGGCCGACAGCTTGAGCGTTTCTCAACAACTTTGAACAGTTGTAAATTTAAGTTAACTAGCGGTAAATGCAGTCGGTGCATACTTGCCCTGCTCAAACAGTTTACGAGAGTTGCCAAAGTGCAGTTAACATCAATAACTTCAGCAATAACAACAACACCAAAAGTAAGAACAAACAACATCAGCAACAGCAACGAAAAACAAAACTAGTGAGAAGAAATGGAAAAATATGGCAACACTTTCAAGACTTATGTACGCCATAAAAAATGAAAAAAATAAAAAAAATAATAAAAGAAGGAATTTGGTGAAATTACACTTCAAAATGCACAAAGTACTTTGTGAAAGTTGCAGGTGGTGCATAGCGTTGCCATGCAACTGCGGCAATTACCGACTGCTGACGCATTCAAACCGAAAATAATAGGAAAGTAAATATTAAACGAAGAAACCAGAAACATTTGTGCCCGTCCACCAAAATGGACCACTTTTCTACTCAAAGTGCAAATAATTCCAGGCGCTTTTGATGGAATACAAAAGTGTAAGCCCACAGCAACAACAACGTATACGTATACGAAGAAAAAGCGCACTTCCGTCTCCGCATTCGTGGAGTTCATTAAAGTAATTTATTATTCAAATGTGTGGGCGTATATGTATACGAATGCACTGCACACAGGCAGGCTGGCAAGTAGAGTAGTGCACTGTTCTCCATTACAACTACAATTACATGAGCTTTAACATTCTGTGTTCGTTGGAAATCATACAAGCGAAACAAAAATCAACTACTTACTACACGTGTTTGTATGTACCAGCTAGTAAGCCAACAAACAATACATTCTGAGTAACAACAACAACAACAACAAACGAAGGAAATAAACAAGAACGGCAAGTGCTCCAAAACGAGATTGCCAACTTGGTAAGGTATTACCCAATAGACAAAGAACATCGTGAATTATATTTTTGAAAATTTGTAATTAAATTTAAAAAAAAAATTAAATAAGTTATGAAAAGTTATTTGGTAGTGCGTATCTGTCCTCAGCTTTCAGAAGCCACCAGTGGACCTAGAGAGCTGCAATTGCACATAAAAATTCTGCAAAAGCTAGAAAGTCACGATCAGCGTTTTTGATTTTAAAAGAGTGGCAGGTCATAAACGGTTCAAAGTGTGTCTTCGGTATGTAACGTCATGAGAGCAGGCGTTGCAAGGAACTGAACAGAGAGCGTATCTACCTAAATTAGAGTAGGGAAATGTCAATAACCGCAAATATCAAATCTGTTTGCTTAAGTGTTTGCTGGGTTATTCAGACATTTGCATTTGTGGTTCTACGACTGTGTGTATAGTGCACTCATATGTAGTATAAATTTATTGTTGTTTGAAGTTAAGCTAGTAGTTTTTTCAGTTGTTGTTGTTGCTCTATGTTAAACCCCTACCAAGTAATTTCATTGTGTAAAATTAAATTTTGTAAAAATGTATGTCAACAGTTTTCAGTTTGATTTGAAAATTCCAAATTTAATCGCCAAAAATTATATTTCTTCTACACCAACACACCCTTGTGTCACTAGCTGATGATTTAATTCCTCAACTAAGACGTTTGAACAGCGCCAGGGCGTGTACAGAATATAATTTCCAAGGATCCATCATTTTAAAATCATGAACCACACGCATGCAAACACAACCACGCAACCTCGACACACACACAAACGCACATACACAAACAATTAGCTTCAAATTGTCGCTGATGTTGCTGCTAAGCTAATTACCAGCAATAACAACAATGATAACAACAACCAGAATGACGGTAATTACAAATGCAACTCAGCTAACAGCAGTGGAACTAATTGCATTTGTGTGTACGCAAGTTGCAAGGATGTGTTTGTACACCTACTGTGCATAAGAGCACTTCAAACGACCCCGATGACCAGCATCCACATTTGATTTTTCAACGCATAATTCGTCAGCGGAGTTGATTAATTTTTGCAGAAACTCTGATCTAAAATTTATCCGACATTTTGCCGCAACAGTCAACAGTCAACAGACTCGACCTGCCACATCGGTCGGCTGTCTACTTTCGAATTACGCCGTTTGACATTTTCTAATCTAGCTGACAGCTTTTGGGGGTAGCACACGGGGGAGGGGGGCGAGTGTAAAATTGAAGCCATTGTACTTACTCCATCCGGGCGCTGGCACGATTAAGCCGGATATCATCTCTTCGCTCATTACAGGCGGATCCGTTGGCGGCGGTGGACACACAAGTGAATCAATCATGTCGTCAGTGACGCGCATTATGCCAACCAGTTCGGGCGGTTCGGTGCGTGATGAGCTGCAAATTGATAAAATATGCCAAAATGGCGTTTTCAAATTAGAATATGTTTTTTCTTCCATGTTGTTGTTGGATTGTCTTTGCATTGCAGCTTATTGCGAAATCGATTAGAGTGTGAAATACGAATTTCTAAAAGCCGAAATAATATTCTTCTCACACTCCATCAAAATCATTGAAAGGTGGACAAGTTTTTTGGCTGTCTTTCTGTCAGTAACGCTAAACCAATTTACCTTTGTTTTTTACGGTTTGTGCATTAGATAAATACTGAACAGTTCAAAAAAGAGACAATAGAGTACGCCACTAGTAGACAACGGGTTTAATTTTTTTAGAAGTTCAGTCAATATGTCTCGAGGGGCGTAGTAGTGCCAAATATTTATTTATTCATCAGTAAAAACTAATTGTTCAATTTCCAAATGTTTTTTCATTGTGCTTTTAACATATTTCCCTTTGTCGCAATTTTTCATCGTCCAACTAATTTTATCAATTTTACGATAAAAAAAAATACAATGTATAAAATATAATAATTCATACAAAAGCCAAAACATTTTTGTTCACTGAACACAATTTTAATTAAACCATTATTGACTTACGTGTGGAAAATGCGTTGAAAATTTAAAATGAACAAGACAAAAAAAAAACCGGGCCTTTACAGCATTTTTTGTTATTTTATTATTTCGCTGTGTCGTCGCGAAGTCAGCAGCTCAACTTGGCAACTTCAGTCCAAGCCATCCGCATTTTTCACCGCATTTTCAAATTTTCATAAATTTCACCTTTTCCACCTTTTCAATCGCAATTTGGCGCTTTGTGCATGTGCAATGCGCCAACAGAAATTCCCATTGACGGGAAATTAATGCAAAATACGGAAACTACAAGAGCCGACGACAGCAGCGATGGGGGACCGACACACTGACAGACGAATCAACGGGCGAACGGACAGATTGGTTGGGTTGTCGTGACGACGTCGATGCGCGGAAAATGCATTTCCTCCCATAATGACCTAATTCCGTGCACGACAAAATTACTATGTACAAAAACAACTGCAAGAAAATATTGCTCGTGGAGATTCTGTAGAATTTGCGCGCAACAACTTTTGCCGCACAACTTGAAAATTCCGTTTAAATCGAAATACCGTGTGGGTTGTGTGCAGGTAAGTTGAGTTCGAAGCGCCGTCGGTGGCAAGAATGTAGGAATGCATTGGCCCACGCACAGGTGGCATTCGCTGTGAGGGCTGCTGACTTTAAAAAGTAATTTTTTACAGATTTAAAATTTACGTTGACAAGGAATGTGAATAGACTATGTAAAAATTTGGTAATTGAAAGGAAAATATTTTAGTTATTTTCAGAAATTACAATTGAAATTTTTTAATTAAAAAAAACTCTGCGAAATAGCAACTAATTCTCAAAACAATTTCATTCAACAAGAAGCAATTTTCGGATTAAGAAGCACAGAATTGCAAATCGACAGTAACACATTCAATAACCCCCCCCATCAATCGCACTCATATACTCCCCAAAGCAATAGGTTCACGGCCTCAGGAACTTAACAAGTAGCAACATGACTTGCAAATATTTTATTACAAAACGAGACGGACATGTATGCAAGCACGCAACAAACACGCTTTCGAGGAGGAAGGGGCAAAACCATTTTGATCTTATTAATTAACATTGAAACAGGGAAATGCGTCTGAGTGTGAGTGGGTGTGTGTGTGTATATTAGGGTCTCCAAAGTAAGAGGTGCCAAAATTGTTGTTACTCAGCAGCTGCGAATTGGCTGCTGAATGTGCTGCTGTATGCGTTTTGTCATCTTTGACATGTCGCACACGCACACAACTTCAACTGTATGGACGGACACTTCGTGCGTGTGCTTGATGTTATTCAAAGTCAAAAGTTGCTTGTTGTTGTTGCCACATTGTTTTCGTTTCATGTATTAGATCGTGTGTATACATGTGAGTGTGTGTTCTTTTGGGGCAAAGTGCCTACTAGTGTGACATAATGCGCTTTTAATGACACAAAGTTCAAACCTTGGCCTGTGATTAGGCCGCCTCTGGCCATCAGCAGAAGAAAACGCCTAAGTAGTTTTGTGTCAGTATTGATTGTTTCACGAAGGACACACAAATCAACACACACGACACTCAAAATGCGGGAGGCTGAGATTAAAAGGAAAATTTCAATTCAATTTAATTAATTTAATTTCGGTTATGTCACAAAATTTAAGTTGGGAAAAGTTTAATTTAGATTTTCTTCTTAAATATTTAAATATTTTTTTGGAGAACATTTAGAAAAATGATAATTCGTTTCCAGTCATAATCGTATTTTCCGATCGTTAACAAAATTCAATGAATGGTCGTTTTGTGTGATAAAATTCGTTTGAAATTTACTTTGTATACCCTGAATGTATTTCGATATTTCGATACTGTCAAATTAGTACGTTTCCTCATTACCGGCGCTGATGATATTTTTTTTTGTAATAAAAAAAAAATTTCTACACTGTTGCCTGTGCCTGTTTTTTGTGCAGCGCTTGTGAATGCTGCACTGAAGCCTCGCACAAACGCACTTTGCCAAATGTCAAACGCAGTCTGGCACTGTAGCACAGCCATGAATTCGTATGTGCCCTGCTCATTGGACATTTTGCATCGGCAGAGTGCCATTGCTTTTAATCTGACGCTGATAATGATGCCAGCGTTGACGGTATCGCTAATGACATGCCTTTCAAATGTTCCAAATGACAAAATGTTGTATATATTTTTTCCGTTTTTATAACATTACCAAGTAAAAAAAATATTGCCATTCAATTACGGCTGTTTTGCGTCAGACCGAGGCTAAAATATTTCATGGGGTATGTTTAAACTTTGAAATATATTACAAATCATGTATAATAATTCATCATTCTCTACACTTCGAATAATTTTCGATGAATCTTTTTAATAATCTGTTCCCTTCATATTATTATTTCACATTTCGTTCCCTTTCCAAGTTTGTTCCACTTTCATATTGTTAATCCATTCCTGTTCAATTGCCAATTCGTCCATTTTAAATTCGTTTCATTCCCATTCCAAATCTGAGTAAAAACAAGGTAGGCCTTCGTATACGAGGAAGGCCTGTTCCGTCAAGATATAAGAAAAAACAAATGGAATTCAAAAGCGATAGTTGAATAATCAACGATGGTATTGACATATAGATGGGCGTGGTTGGATCACCTCAAGAGATGCCACTGATAAAAATTAGGCACATTTTTGTCTGTAAAAAGTTTCAATAAAAGCCCAGAAACAAGCCACAAAATGCAGTTGCACCCCCCTTTCCCGCCAAAAAAAACCCTAACAACAGCCAAGACACATGGATACACACGAAAACACACGTACCCAAATAGAAGTGTCACCACCGCCGACTGCAATTGCAGCTGCTGCAAAAGAGGCTGTCACTACACAAGCACTTTATCAATAAGAAATTTCCGTTCGCTTGTCTTTGGCAAAGAATAAAGGAAATTTACTAAAATGGATGAAAGAGGGGCGTATAAGGTGAGACAATACACGACAAGAGACACGACATTATGGGAGATGGTGGGTACCTACTTGGTTCGAACTCGAATCACATCTATTGAAATTGTTTCTTCGGCAAGTGCAACGAAGCACAGACAATACAAAAGTTGCAGCATTTCTTCAGGCTGTCGGCTATGAACAAAATGTACGACAGCGGAAGCGGAAGTGCTGCTACTATCAAAATCTATGTGTAATGTGTGTGTGTGTGTGTGTGTATTAGCAGGGTGTTAGATTTCATAATGTTGGTGTTAAAGATTTTTGGTTATTCTTTCCCCCCCCTCCACATCTTGTATTTGGTGGTTAAATGACACAAGTGCACAAGACATCAAGCAGTACAATATTGTGTGAATTTTCAATGCAATTGTTTTAAGGGGTGTCTGCAGGATGGAATGAATGTAATTGATACCAGAGATAGGCAGCACATGCATGAATTTACAAGCTCATATCGAACAAAAGGTGGAAAGGTTATTTGAATATGATTTATGCTTGAGGTAGATGAATTTTAAGTATCCTTGAGAGAATTCTGTGTATTTTATCCTTTCGTTTATGAAATGAATAGTCTTCTAATCCCTTCTTACGCTCTGTGTATTTTCAATTAATTTGTATTCACTACCCAATCGTGGTTATTAACAAATTTGATTACACCATTGAGACGTTTTGATAACTTCAAACCTTATTGGGGGGGGTTGTTGAAGAGTGGAAATGGGAAATTGTTTTGTTTTTGGAGAATTATTTTTAAACGTTTGCCAGATTGCGAATATTCCACTTAAATGTACATAAAGCCTTATTAAAGCAATTCACCCTTCTTAGAGGCATTTGCTTCGAGAGCACACAGACACACAGACACACTTACACAACACAAACACTTGCAACATGGCCGTGTTGCGAAACAAAACATAAACTCTTATTAATTGCCCATAACATTTTCTAAGTAGGTAGCTACTGCCTAGGGCATATCGACCCTGGCCGGGGGTGAATTGCTTTAGTGTACTCAAATGCAGCTTCTTCGTATAGGTTTCTAGGCCTCTTAGTGAATTTTGCTTCTGAGAGTGTGTGTATGGGATAATGTGAGTTGAACTAAAACTTCTTACGACTTCATTAACGAAGCAAATGAACCGTTCTGGCCAAATATCAATACATAAATACAGTAATATCGTAACGGTTCCTAGAAATGTGCAAAGCTATCTGTGTTGGTTTGTATGGAATGATTTACTGTGTACAACAAAAAATAACACAGCATTATCCTTACTAAAATGTAAGTCAGAGACCGCTACAAGACTCACACACACACAACTTTTCTCACAATTGAAATTTTGAACACTTTTAAGTAAAGCTCCCCCCCAAACAATGTAGTCCTGCTACAATGGCATAAAGTACTATGTACACAAAAAAGAAGAAGAAGAAGATATTTTTATTAAAAATGTCCCACTTACCGCATCATCATGCACAATGATTGCTCCTCCTGCAGGACACTCTCCAGGTACATCATATCCAAATCGGATACAATTGCGCCATTGATCACCATTATTTCGTCTCCTTTGATGATGCCTGCACACGAGCGGCAAGCGGATGAGGTTTTGCGGATAAAGACGGAGCGCAGCGAGCGTGAGGAGTGGCCAAGGCGTACATGAAATGATAAGAATAGAAATGTTATTATTTGTGGCACAGTAAAAGGATATTCACATATACAAGAACACAGCGACACACACACTCAGGAGCAGGTGTGCCCACGAGCCGCTATGCCGACATAAAAGAATTGACAAGTGAAAAACCGTAACGAAAATACAACAAAAAAAAAAAAGTGAATGGAAACAGCATCGGCCACGATAAGAGACAGAAATGACAGCTGGCATATGCGTGTGTGTTGGCTTGTCATGTATGTGTGCATGTGAGCGTGTGTGAAACAATAACTCCATTGTCCTTTTCGTGGTGACGTGGAGGTTGGTGCCTTGCAAGTGTGAGTGTGTCTGTCTGTTTGAGTGTATTTTTATCTGTTGTCGACATGGTTTTCCTGCATTGTATTGTTATTGTTGCTTTTTAGTGCTACGATTTCTTCGTTTCCACCTATGTGAGTTCCTTTTTTTCCTTTCGTTTCTTTTCTTTTCTTTTCTTTTATTATTATTTTTTTTTGCTTCAAGGATTTTTCTAAAATATTTCTTAAGAAATTGTGCAACAAAATGCACGTCACTTGTGCGGCACTTGTGCCCCTTAGAAGACGCAACAACATCAAGAAGTATATGAAAATTCGAAGGATTCAGTGGGTTTGAATTTGGAGCCGCTCTTGTCGTAGGCCCGACTCGGTTACGTGTACCCTATTCCTAAGACATTTGAATTCATCACTACCATTTTCTTACACCACATTAAAGCTGAGCTGCTCGCAGCATTAACTTCCAAGGAAAAGAGCACAGCCCCTTCGTTTTCTTCTGCTGCTTGAAGTTATCCACTTGAGGCTAAAAATAAAGGAAAATTCCTCACGTGTTTAATGGCATTTCCGATTCGCATCCATTCAGGTTCATCAGTTCCCTAAGGATATTACATACGCGCACTTATGCCAAGCAAGCCAAGTACCCAAGCCTAACTACCACTCGATGCACGCCACCCACAATTCATATAATAATTTTTGCCATATGCGTGTGTGTGTGTGTGTGTGAAAAAACTTTACCAGAATTTCTATGACTTGTACTTGCTACTTGACTTCTCGTTGACGCATCAAATGCAAATGTCAACTTAAGTTGATTTTAAGTGACAGAGAAACAAAAAAGTAAAAAATCTGTCTGTCTGACTCTGTGTCTGTTTAGAAGCGCAAAGTCATACTTCAGAATTTTATACACTTGGGCTTCTGAAAGACGATATTTGTCCGGGGCTGGTGGCAGCTTTCTCTTTGGTTGAATGAATGGAATCATGTTTGTATAAAGTAGGAGTGGCAGTTGACTTTTTGTTCCACTCTACTCCACTTTTACTCTACTCCACTACCGGTGAAGAGAGTTTGCTCAAGCTTTTGACATAAAAGTGAAAAGCATTTAAATATAAAAGGCACACAGTGGCAAAACTCAATGCTGCTGTTGTGTGTGTGTACACACTTTGAGTTGGCAACATTGTCTTTGCTTTGTGTGTTAAGTGTTGCAGGTGATGTCGCGTTCAGGAATATCTAATTTCGTTGGGAGGCGGGCCAGAAGTTGTACAGACAATGGCCAAATTTAAGATTTAGTTTAAGCAAAGCCCAGCAGAAGGTCTAGCCAATTCAAATTGTCAAACACTCAATCAGAGGCCTTTCAAATAAATGTTCACCTCTTGAAGTATTGAATTCGAGTGACATTCGCTGCAAAAACTATCACCACAAGCGGCAATAAATATGAAATAAATACTTCAACAGTGCTTGGGGTATTTGCTGAGACACCACCAACCGTCAGCAGCTGACTGACATTCTCATAAAATTAAAAAAACAAAAGTAAAGTAAATAAAATAAAAAAAAAAGGAAATGCATACGCTCTGTTTGTACAAATCTCATAAATAATATATGCGATAGTCGTAGTTGCACACCGCAGTTGCTGCGCTTCTCCTGATAATGACGATGATGACGATGATGCGGCATAAGTGATGTGCATATTTCAGCAGCGCAACCAGACTCAAGTAAGAACGGATATGTGTGCACGACAATGTCCTATGCATTGCGGTAAGAATATATATAGTATATTGTTGAATGCCATAACATGTCATGAATAAACCAAGCACAGCCAACAACAACAAATCAGCAGAAATCATCAGAATGCTTGTGTCATACATATTGCTGTACTGTAGTGTATTGTCCAGCTGCACATGTTTTTCCTTGTTTTCTGCTCAGAGCGTGTGTCCTTAAAATTCTCCTTTTTTTTCTGCATGGAATGTGCAAATGCAATTTCGAATGATTTTTGATTTTCCTTGGGTTATTTTTTTGGTAATTTTTTATTTTGTTTTCTTTTTTGCTTTTGCCATACTTGAGACAAGTTCTGCATGCTAAAATGTGCCACGTGCGTTGAGCTGTTCCATTTGTAGCTGTGCATATTTTTACTTTATTTTTTTTATATTGATACTTTGTGGTTTTTTGTGATTTTATATTGGTGGTGACTTCCAATTGCTTGGTTGAAGAATTTAAACACTGATTTGTTTCTAAGAATGCAGTTGCTTATTTGATTTATTTGCTATATTTGATTCGACCAAATTTACATCTTGCCTTGGGCGACCACTAGTGGAATTTTCTGGTCGATATTTTTGTGGCACAAACCGTTAAAAGGGACTTTTGTGGACCCTTAAAGTAGTAAATGGTTCAAAATGTCTATGATTTTACTATATTATCCTACACACACTGGAATTACATATGGTTTTCCATATCGTTTATTTGATTGTTGCCTACCACTGTACACAAGCTGTTAGATGCAAACTTTATTTTCAAACAGACAGACGGACACTTTCACCGATATATTTACTAAGTTGTTGTACAACCCATCAAGCTTCTGTTCATTGTACCTACTAATAAAGCAATATGTTATATCAAAAGCAGAGAAGATGAAAAGAAAATTTAAAATTTGAGAAATTGCGTGTAATTTGGCATTTCAGCAATTCAGCGCCGCCCTTACAATCGAAAAAAAATCTTTCATTCAACAGCTTCAACCGCTCCAATGGCGAATACAGACACACAAAAAATAAAAACCTAATTTCCGCTTTTGTCTTATTAACTGTTGGCTGAATGTATATGTGAGCGTACGCGTATGAATACCATTACTGGGGGGAAGAAAATTGTGAAAAGAAATTGCGCTTAAACCGAATTGACGTCAATTTCTTCGTGAAAAATGAAATGCCCACATGCGGCAGTGCTCCGTCTGATGAGAAGACAATTTCGCTGTTCATTTTTTCACTCAACAAATTGGCAGGTAATTTCATAAAGCGTATGTAAAAGTGACTGTAAAAAGGGAATGGCTTTGAGGGTGAATGTATGCATTCAATTTCATTTGCAGCAAAAGTAATGGAAGTCAAAATCTTTTTGATCAGCTGAAATATTTACAGAAAATATTTTTTCATATTTTTCGTTTATGTCTGCAAGGGCAAAGGCTGAAGTATAAAATACACTCTCCGCTAATTTCAATTTACCAACTTAAGAAAGCGTCTACGCTGCTGTCAAAGGATTAACTGGATGCCAACGATAGCGACGATAACGAGGACATTCAAGGCAGATATGTTTAAACCAATTGCAAGAGCTGCTGTCGAACGAACATACGAACGAGCACATCAAACCATTTTGCGTGACAGTTTTTCCTCCGTGCACTCTGTGAGCTCTGAGGACCATCATTAAAAATGACAAATTAATTAGAAAAGTTTCAAAAGCGCTCGGCGCTCCTCTCCTGCCCTCCTTGGACACAAGGAATATAATTTGTATTTTTCTGCTGTTTGCTGTTGCGCCACTTACAGGCAACAACAACAACAACAACAGCAATACGAATAACATATTTTCTGGCAGCTGCTTGCACAGAGAATTAAACGGAAAGGAACTTTTTAATTTTGCGCCACTTGAGTCATCTGCTCCTTCGTCGTCGGCGTCGTCGGCGTCGTTGACTTTGGACAAGTACATGGAGTAGAGCAAGTTGAATTAATAAATAAAACTAGTTTAGTCTGTCGATATGGGCGATAAGATGAGTTGGCTTGGGGTTAAATGAGGATTTGCTGCGGCACAGTGGTGCGATTTGATGTTGAAAATTAAACTCATACAATTGGTATCCAAATGACACAGTGTAATGTCTGTAATTATCAAAAATTGTTCCTTACTTGGACTCCTATTAATGTGATTCATAGTCAAAGGCCTTTTAAATTGTTGGCTTTTGTAAATTTAAAATGTTCGCTTTTCATTGTACTTGAAGGAAGCGTAAATTTTCGCCCGCTTCTGTGTGTATGTGTGTGCGATGTGAGAGCGTAAATTGCATTTTTCGACAGTGTAAATTAAATTACAAACTTTCCACTCGAATCCGCGTTGTTGTCAATTAAGCAAAAATTGTGGGCAAAAAAGAACAAAAAACGAAAAAATAAAAAAAAAAAAAAAAAACATTCGACTGATTTCGTTTTTGCTGCGCCATTTTTGTCAACTGCCACTGGTGCTGCTTCGGCTACAACTGCTATTTAACGCAATTACCGCAGCGGTATAAGCATTGTCCCATCGACAAAGTTGCCAATAACATTATCTGTGAAAGTGTCAGTGGCGTCAGTAGCAGCGGCGGCAATGTTGGCAGCTTCAGTGCAGGTGATAATCTGATTATTGCCTCGCATCATGTTTATGCCAACGGGGAGGGGATAGCTGTAAAGTAAGATGGAGGCTGTGTGGTTGCCACACTGCCACTGCCGCAACGTTATTACATGTTGGCGTAAGCATTGGCAGCTCAATGCAGCGTATCATACAATTTTCAATTAAATTCCGCATACGCCCTGTTGAACGGTTTTTTTTCCGCTGCTGCTGTTGAATATTTACCATTTTTCCTCTAAAAAAGAACTCAGCTCACAGTTTTTTGTCACCACATCCTGAAGTGGGGCAACGGAGGCTTGTGTGTGTATTCAGTTGTTTCAGTGTATGGGTGTGGAATGCGTGCGTGCCGTTGTCATGTCTGATATTAATTTAATTTCTCCGCGTACGATAATAAATTTCACAATTCAAATGAAAAATCAAATTTTGCCATTTAAAATCAGAGATTTACGTTCCCTACCACTTCCGACAATTTACACTTTCTCTCTCTTCCATAAATTGTGGTTAAATACTTTCCTTGTCAATTTAAAAATGTTTTTTTTTTGTCGATTAAATGTTCGGTTGCGTGCCGTTCTTGAGAATATCTTCATAAAGTACTCACCATTATGCATGGCCACACTCTTATCCTCAACGCGGCTGACATAGCAGCAGAGCTCATCCTGTCGTTCGGCATTTTCGATGAGTTCCGCCTCTACGGAGAAGCCCCACATTTGCTCCAGCGTGGTGCGTTGCAGCTCCACTTGATACAGGATCTTCATGCAGACTTCGACGAATTCGTGATTATGCAACTGTACAGATGCGTGTGCGAGCAGAGAAGTGAAGAGAAGAGATAAATGTGATTAGTAAAGTGCTTAAATAGGCGTACGAGACATGGAATTTTCCGTCTATTTGGGCGACGCTAGGGCAGATTCTCTCGCAACAAATTCATTTCAGATTTCAATTAATTCAAGTGTGAGACATACATACTAAGTACGAAGGCAGGCAACGACAGCCGAGGTTGACGTCAGGCGTTGAAGTGGTGCTGAATTAAATGAAATTATTATAACCTTGTGCTGCGTTGAAGTGGCTGAGGTGCAATTATGGACGATCATACGAGGCCACAAGGACCATTGGAAAGGCCACGCAATGCAAATTCGGTTGAATACGAAATGAAAATTGATTCGCAGATTTTAACTTAAATAATCTGAATGTGACAAGGAATTGCGGAGGCTTTCCCACCACCCACCACCTACATACGTACGAATCGTGGTTACAACTTCCTTAAAATTTTTGAAAGAAAAAAAACCAAGGAATTTTCTTCTTTTTTTTTTTGTTCATGAAAATTTCAATCAATTTCCGGTTTGTGCTTAATTCTAACTGTAAAGGAGTGTATAAAACGGAAATTGACATTTCAAAGTGAAAAAAAATGCTATGAAAAGAACAAAATCAATTACTGTTCAAAAAGGCTTTGGGCTAAGCGTGGCTACAACAAAATATACGGTAAGCAGATTTTTAAGGATTACAGCATAAATTGGAAAATTCATTTGCCAATTCAACTAAATATACGAAAAGTTGCAACGTTTTAGCAGCTATTTTCGTTTCCTGGGGCAAGGAAATCTGTGAGCATATATACATGAGAACTGAAATTAAATTTTCCAAATGAAAATTTATGAAAAATGTTTTTGTTTGCGAAATATTTCATATGCGAGAAAAAAGAACATATTTTCATAACATTCCTTTCGTACATATCTATAGCCTTCCAAATAAATGTGGCATATTTATCACAAACCACAAGTAAGCAGGAAAAAAGTATTTCCGAAAAAAAAAGCAAAGAATAAAATTATTTATGCCATCACAAAGAAAAACATAAACAATGTCGTTGAACCGAACCGAATTCAGTTGTTCATTTGTATTGATGTTATTGTTGTTCTTTTTCCGAGTGCTGATGCCTCACACACAACCGAGTACATTAAGGTCCTCAGACACTTTTACACATTTCAACGTATCTCATTAAATATGATTGATTGTAGATGAATGTAGTATGTGTGTGTGTGTGTGTGTGTGTGTGTGTGTGTGTGTGTGCGTCGTTCCTGCTTATTCATATTTATGATGTTTTCATGGCGATTGTTATCATCATAAATTTCCATATATGAAATGCATTGCCACTCTTCCATTGGTCCTGAGATTAATGCTAATTCTAATGCGTAAACAAATGTCTGATTTAGATTCAAGGATTTGTTATCATTGTTTTAGGCGAAAAATCCTTCAAATTTTGATTAATTTTGAAGTATTTGATTTATTTAGTGTTAAACTGAAATGAAATAATAATATTGGTTATCAGGGCGTATGAGTGATCTTTGAATTAAGTATGTTTACTTGAGAGCACTCAATTGGATTTGAATTTTAAATTGAAGAAGAAATTACATAGTAAATTCAGCTTTGTTAGATTCTTGAGCAATTTTTAAATTAAAATAAATTAAAATTAGTTTGACAAGACGTATAGGAAAAATCCTCATCAAATTATACAAACAGGAAACATCAGAAACTAAACCCTTTTCATACTTCATTTCAAGGTAATGCAAAAAAGTTGATCCTCTGCGGCGGACAGTAAATAAGTCAAACAATGAAAAGGTAGTAAAAAAATCATACCAACACCCTAAATACAAAGCAAAACAAAAACCAGCACAAAAATCCAACACAAAGGGTGGCAAATTAACAAAAGCGCGCGCGGCGGACTTGCGCGAAAGTGCAATAAAGCAATCTGAGGAAGACTAGGGAGGATGCAAAACAAAAGCAGGGGAAATCGCTTTTTCACACCAAACTGACAGCTCGTGGAGGACGGCATAAAAATTATAAACTAGAGCTGACGTGAAAGGCACAAGACAAGGCGGACACAAGATTAAGTACAACCACAAATGAAAATAGCACGAGCGGAAAATGGTTGAATGCGAAATTTGCATTTCGTCCAGGTCAAGACAGCAATAATGAATGTAATACAAAGCAGTAACACGAATGCGGCATGACATATCCAATCAGGCCATCATTGCTTAGCTTCATTTTCTGTTTCATTTTATTAAATTTTATTTAAATAATTGCCAAGTGAAATTACACAAAACTATCAAATTTCTGTCAAAGTATTCCTCTCTTCCATTTCATACGACGCGTGTTGTTGATATACACACAAAACTTTCTTGTTGATAGCAAAATTTCCATGAACATTTGAGGAAATTATTTGATTTCAAGTAAATTTATCTTCCTGCACTTTCCATTGCACTAATCCCACTCTTACTCAACCTATGAAGGCTCTTAAATAACCGTAATTTAATTAGATTTAAGCTAAAAAGCCAACGCCAGTGTTTGGAAAATCTAGCGCACTAAATAACAGAAATCAAAACCGCTGATTTATCGCCCGCAATTACACTAAATGCAGCAATAAAACAATATAAACTAAGCCCTCCCGCCACCGCAGTCGAAGAAAACGTTGGATGCACTCCCGCTACAAAGAAAGAGGAATTGCGGCGATGTCAAGAATTGAAAGCTCAAATAGGATAGGAAGCGAGCGGCAAAACAATGGCAGTCAGAAATCTCTAGAAGCACAAGCTCAGGCGTGCCTTGAAACGACACCAGTAGCTGAGGACTAAGGAACATCTGCCAGTCTGCCTGGTGTATATGTGCAGTGAATGCGCATAGCAACTCCACGGCTGGGCAAAAAGTGAGAAAAAGCAATCATCTTAATAAATACTCCCCGTGCAGCGGGATGGGATGCGAATTTCCCATCAAACATAAAGATTGCATTTACTTTGGGTAAACTCTAAGGCAACGGCATATTGGCATCGTTCGCGGCTGTTATGGATGGAAGCATCACATTGTGTGTCTTTGCCCGTCATGTGTCTTTGCTGCTGCTGCTGCTACTGATGATGATGCGGATGTAATATATATATTATTGCCCCAGCTTTTTACAGATTTTGGTGTATCTTTTGAGCTTGTTTGCGGCTGCCATGGCAGCTGCAGCTTCTTGTTTATGATGCAATTGTGAAATTCCCATGCCTGCGACAGACAGCAAAAAGTACAACGTACAGGTGCGGTGAGTTATGCGCTTGGTTTGGCTTTGTGCTTTTTGGGTTTTGTCAAAGGAGCAGTTGTTTGTTGTTGTAGTTGTAAAATTGAGTAAAGAAAAGTAAAGTGCGTCTTTAATGCTCGATTTTCATTCATTTCGGGTAATGGGAAAATACCATTTTCGAAGGGTATTCGTCGTAGTTTTTCCCTCAACACGGGCCATTAGGGTGATTGTGGGTTTGACGTAGTTTAATAAAGTAAAATAAAAAAAGCGAAAGAAAGGAAAAAGCTTTGAAGATATTGAAAATTGAAGAACTGAACTAAGATTGCTTAAAGTAATAACCAACCACAACTCATTCCTTGATCATGAAGCGATTGAGTCTCTTAAAGATCCACACTTGCTCTATGCGGGCCTCTTCATTCCAGTGTAAACAATACATAAGTCAAAGGCTTGTACCACATGGCGAAATGGCATAATCTCACCTGGAGTACTTTTGACATAAATGAATGTACATGTCAGCATCATCATCCGTCTGATGACTACCACAAGCTGAACAAAAGACAAAATATGCTCAAAGTGAATGACAAATTATTCACTGATTATCTAACCATCTAACCTACTTAACATAACCAAGTTATTCTTCCATCATTCCTACTCCTAAGATGGAAACATTTCCTCAGAATTTTTTCCTGTTGCCATAGAAAATGCTTAACTCACTCGTCTAGTATTTTTTTTTTTGGTTGGGTTCATACGATGCTCTTTCTTTGCATTGTGCTTTGTTTATCCACCTTTTGATAAATCGTTTTAATCTGGCGGTGCTTTATTTTTCTTACTCCTGTCATAGTATGCTCCTTTACGCTAGGATATTTGCATAACATTTTTGTTTTGCTCTTCTGTGGAAGACATAAATTTGTCAATTTACAATGCGAATTCGTTGATTTCTTATTTTTTGCTAGGATTTCTTGTTTACCATATTGTCGGTGTGGGTTGGCGTATTCTCTAGAAATGTGTACTTTTCAATTATTCTTTATTACAGGTAACATTTTTTTGTGTTTGGAATTTATGCCTTGGTTTGATCAGATTTTATGTGTTTTAGAAATGAAATGATCACATTTTCGACTTACAATGTCAAAACCACTTTAAAAAAGTCCTCAACCAAATCACTTTAAATGGGCGACTCAGTCATACGCTCGGTTGCAGCCGTGGTTAGCTCTTGTTTGCCTAAAGACCATTGCATTGGCTCAGCATAAGGTAAGCTTAACTTTATCTGGGTGCAGAAAAAACTCATGCAAATGCCAACTATTCATGCCATTTCGATATGCTTTCAGTTCAGTCTATGCCACCACTACATCAAGCCACAACATTTAACTTCTCTACCGCAATAACATACATTAAACTTTAAACTCGAACAAAAACCTCGGCATCAGCAGTTGAAATTTTATCTTATCGCTTAAACATGGTATTTGCCCAAAAACACACACAAGCACACACAGACACAGTCACAGACACACACACAGCGCACCAAAAATCCCTTTTTGTTTTTCGGTCTCAGTTACGGTTTAGGTTTTTTGCCTCTTGTAGTTCAACTGATTTATTGACTGTTCGCAATGCAAATAGCCACGTTGCCTGGCGCTTATAGAACTACTCAGCACTCAACTCGACTCTTGAATGTATATTTAGTAGATAGCATAAGTAGTAGTGAAAGCCACACATACATACATACGTGTATGAAGGAGGGATGTAGTCACAGTCAAATAACTACTTTTTAGTTTCACCCTTAAGCAAATAAATATTTAGCCAAGAAGCTGCCTTTTTGCCAGAGCATTTCACAAAAAGCCACAGTCACTCAAGCTGTTTTTTCGTTGGCCTGCGCTTATCGGGCGGTTAAGTGCGGTAGAATTAAGTTATACCACGCTCGCGCGTATATGCCGGAGAAGTTTAATCATTGCCAGGTTGCGGTGGAGGCGGTGGTGGTGTAATGGATGGGGGCAAATCTTTCAGGTTATATTAATAAAATAACTTTTCGTTGAGTTTTTAATTTTGAATTTTGGCAGTTGCGGTGCAAGTTTACATATCTTTCTTTTGATAGTTTTAATAAATGGCAAAGCTTTATTGAAATATAATTTTCTATAGTTTCTTCAGAGCAACTTTCGGTGGCAGTTGATTAGTCTGTAGTTTGAGAAAGTGGCAGTGGAGTATTAATGAGCGCGCTGATTCAATTGTGCGAGCATTTGAATTGTTCATTATGGTATTGAGTGGGAGGATCTTCCCAACTGTATTTATCCATGAAATAAGCAAATGAAATAAGTGCAATCAACTCTAGTCGGAATCCAGTAGAGTTGGCAATAATACTAGAAAAAACAAAAATAAAATAAAAGCTGTCACTTAACGGCAACCTACAAGGACACCTACGCTCGCCTCACGCCCCGCAGCCAAGCCACGCCATCGACATCAACGCAACCACAAAGGAGACAATGATTTGCAAACACACAGCACAATAACTCATTGCGGTAACCGGTTTTTCACCAGTCACCAGTGGGTGGAGCGTTTGTGGGGATTGTGCGAGCGCAAAACTTTCCCTACAATGGGGGGTAGCAGGAAGTTGGCTGTCATTTGCATCAGTGATTGTGCGCCCGCACATTTGACAGAAACAGAGGAGCGAACGAGTTGAGTTGAGCTCGCACCTTGGTGACGCCGCAAGTAATCCTCGATGAAACCGCAAAAGTCATCCAAGCTGGTTGCTCTGTATATGTGCGTGTGTGTGCGTGTGTGCGTTTGTGTGATAGACTGTTTGTCGGAATTTACCTGTTGTCACAATGTTTGCTTCAAACTAATAAGGGTATTGCCATGTCAGCGATGCAGCCCAGGCGCCCACCCGAACCCCATGTTGCCCACCCCTCAGCCTTCATCGAGTGACAAGTAAATTGTAAATTAAGATTCTATCAAAGTGCAACTTTGCATGCGTGCATGTATGTGTGACGACCGGATGCCTTGTCGTATGCAGCGCTTGCATACTTTTTCTCCTTCTTCTTCTTCTTCTTCTTATTTTTATACCCCCACACTCACTGTGGCAGGGTATACTAACTTTGTCACAACGTTTGTAACGCCCATAAGGAGGCGTGTCCGGTATGGAAAAGTATATATATTCTTGATCAGTATCACCTCCTGAGTCGATTTAGCGATGTCCGTCTGTCTGTCCGTCCGTCTGTCCGTCTGTCCGTCTGTCCGTCTGTCCGTCTGTCCGTCCGCACGATAGCGGTCGCAGTTTTAGAGATATCGACTTGAAACTTTTTTTACATGTTTTTCTCGTGAATACTGAGATCAAGTTCGAGAATCAGCCAAATCGGACAAAAACTGGGCGTGGCTCCCATACACCGAAAAAAAAGGTAAAAATTTTTCAAGTCTTTTTTATTGTTGTATTCGATTGGAAATGTTTAGAAACGTATTTTTGACATGGTCCGAGGTTCCGAAACCACATATATAAGGTCTAAATGGGGTCTTGAGACCAATTTTTTTTTTTTGGTGGATTTAATTGGAAATTTTTAGAAATGGATTTTGGACATGGTCCGAGGTTCCGAAGCCACATATATAAGGGTCTAAATAGGGTCTTGAGACCAATTTTTTTTTTTTTTTGTGGATTTAATTGGAAATTTTTAGAAATGGATTTTGGACATGGTCAGGGCTCCAAAACCACCTATAATTGGCTCAAAATAGGGTCTTGAGACCACATTTTTTTATGATCGAGGTACTTCTTCCTACTGTGTGGGGGTATTTCAACTTCGGTATAGCCGAAGATAGTCCACTCTCTAGTTACTTTTACTTTAACTGGCTTGTCATTTTGACAGTGGGCTGACAGAGCACCGTAAATGGAGCGCGCACAAAAAAAGTAACAGGAACGCATGTTGACTTTGTTGACTTTCAGCTTGAATGCGCTGCTCTATTGGCAAAACTTATTGCCATGTCGTTGAGCTCTTCTAATTTTGACTAAACACAGACGGAGTCTGCCCTCCCTCTCTCTACTGTTGCCATAAGTTTGATGGCTTGATGGCTGCTTTGCTGTACGTTTTTTTTTAATCAAGCAACAAAGTTGCCAACAACTTTAATTTTTGCTTGCTGTGAAATTAATGAACAGGTTGCCGAGGTGGAGCATCTACGAAAGTTTCAACATTTTGCAATTTTGTAATGTGGCTTTCGCAAACATTTCTGAGGAATTTTTACAAATTTATAAATTTTTTTTTAAATGTTTGCTACGAAATTGTTTACAATAATATGGCAAAACCGCTCAAAGGAGCTTAGTGAAAATCCTACTTTAACTTGGCGTTCTAGTTCGTAAATTATTACAGTTGACGGTTGTTTTTAGAATTCCATGAGTGGAGGTGGCTTGTATCACCGCTCGTGGCTTACGAGATTTCATATACGAATCAGTAAAGTCTCTTCAAGGCAAATTAGACTCTCGCAAATTTGACATTGCTTGACGTGAGATGTTCTCCTCACTGAGCTACGGCCAACATAGTTTGAAGGAATCCTGATTATATACTTCATCCCGGTGACAATTTATTCCATGTGACAATTTTCATTAAATCAGAAAACTTTTGCTGAATCCTGCGCCTCCTTTGAAAGCAAATGCCTGCGCAAATAATAAACTTTTAAGCCAAATGAACTCATTATTGTGTGAGCTAAACAAACATTAAGTAATTTTTAATGAAGCTGAACATGTAAAGCGCGCATACGCCCGCCTCAGAGCACAATTAAATTTAAACGGCATATGCCTCTTGTTAATAATTTGCCACCGCAATACTTATGCGCCTGAATGGTAGCTGTTTACGGTAGTAATGATGATGATGATGACGACGACACGGCAACACGTGCCGTAAACATGTGGTATTGGTGGTATTTTTTTTGTCATCACCCAAAACCGCAAATCAAACAAATTGACATTAGCTAATTCTGTTAATTAAATTAAAATGCAATGAAGCAATTTATGGTTCTGCGTTGTGAGATGAGCACGAATTGAATCAGCTGCTATTCGCAAATGTGGCAAATCGAACGAACAATAGTTGCTAGTTTGGTTGTTGTTGTTCTTGTGTGTTTTATTTCTAATTGGAGCTCATGTGAGCATAGCAACCATTACCTGATTGGATAAGTGCCAACAATTGTTTGGTTGAAAGTTTGGAGATTGGCTGTTGAAAGCAGCACGGAATGCCACATAATTTTGTTTCATTGAATTCCCTGCCAAGTAATACTCATGCGCCCCGTTAACGACCAATGGCCAAAGTCAACGACTTCTCCCCAGAGCCTTTAATAAATAACTGTTAATTGCCAAGGGTTTGAACATTCCACTTTGAACTCATCAAATTATAACTTCACTTGATGTGTGTGGACTATTCTTTACACTGCCACCACCCCCCCACCACCATCAGCAATTACTTCAACACATCAACCGCACACACGCACAAAATAGTTTCATGGACCAAAGTTGACCACAAAAGTTTACCTTTTACTACCTCGAAAACGAAGCGAAACTAACCGAAACGAAACGTTGCCAATGCCACTAACACTCGGACGTTCGATGATGTTCATCAGCTCATTGAAACGTCAAGCACACAGACAACTATTTAAGCTGCGCACTACGTGACAATGACCAGAAAATTGTTCGTGCAGAATGGGTTCTGTGTGGTCAAGATTTGTAAAAAAAAAAGAAAACCAAAGTAAAGAAAAAAGGTACCTAAATGCAATTCAAAAAGGTACGAGTACGAGTACAACCAGCAGTTGGAACTTATTTCTTTTATTGTGTTTTTTTAATGGTGGGCTTGGCGCAATTGGTGTTGATGGCTGGTGGTTTTGGAGTTTGTGGTCTATACTTTACTAAAATTTTGTGTAGATACAAGTTTTTAGGAAACAGGAAGCAAATACCCTGTCACAGCTAGATGGAAGAGTCCCATTTGATTAAAGGTTGAATATTTTCTACGAGAATTTAAAATTATTTTATTTTTTTACCTTTCAATCACTGCGAAATGTCTCGTTGCTTGAGAATCTGCTCTATGTCATAATTGTCGTTATGATTTTCATATGTATTAACTTTTTTTTTTTATATACATAGTTGTGTGTGTGTGTGTACTTACGTAATTTTCAATCAAATCATTACGATGTGGCACAAAATAATTGTGATCCTCCATGTCACGTCGTTTCTTAACACGTACAAAATGCTCCATCGGATTTAGGTTGCGACGGGCGCATGCACTTGCCAGGAATTCCTCCACAGACATAGCGTCACGTAGATAAACAGTCGAGTAAGCATTGTCAGGCATTGCAACTTTGAAAGTTTTCTCCGGTTCGTCACGTGAATTCATCTGGAAAAGGAATTTCAATACAGTTGATGAACAGAAAGATGAAGCAGACGAAGGGAAGCAAACAGAAGAAAAAAAGTAGCGAAATAAAATTGAAAATAGCTCAGAAGCAGCAGCAAAGGTAGTGAGAAAAAAAAGGAATACAAAAAACGGTTACAATATAAACCAAACGACACATGTGGGTACCTGTGCCTGAACGAAAAAAAATTGCATTTAGAGTTGGAAATGTTTTCGATTTTTTGCCACCGTCTTTCGTTTTGGCTCTGCCAGCAGGTGTGTAGATTGAGAAAAATTGAAATATCCTTAAAAAAGCGAACGACGAACGAACGGATGTCTGCTGCCTTGGAAATTGCAATTCCATGTGTTTGCATCGCAGCTATGAGATCAGCATGTGTGCGGCTGTGTATATTTACTGTCATGTCAATTGAATTAGTTTGACAGTTAACACAGACATTCAGACATATATGACAGTCTCACATAATGTGATTGCATTCGCCCTTTTTTTTTTTGGATTGGATTGGATTTATTGATTGAAAGATTTGAAGATTTTTGGTTGAATATTTTGAAAATGATTTCACACATATGCATTCATTCCACCATACAAACACCAATATTTCAGTAATGATAAATTGTCTTGGCGTACGTTTGAATATGTGTGTCCATTTCTGCTTCTGTCAGTGTGTATTTGTTGATTGTCAGTTGCATTTCGTAGTTCATCTAATTGCGAATAATAACGCTGTGTGTCCCATTGCTTGTCAATAAGTGGGTACTGGTGTCAGATAATGGAAAATTTGCATTTCATTTTGATTTATTAAGTACAAATGATTACTTTCAGAGTAATTATAAAGCGATTGAATAGAAGTTAACTGACATTATGCAGTAGAAAGTGGCTGGGATGTACATAAGTACGTAAATATACCAATGAGGAAGGAGACGAATCAATAACTTGACTGAATTTGGTTTTTAAACCCAAGTGACCGTCAAAAAGTATTTTTTAAATGAACGGGGCACCTCCGGCATAGATAAGTTGATTGATTAATTGCATTGTGCAATCAAAAGTCACATAACCAATGCAAAGACAAGGCGGACTATTAATAATTACACTGTGCGTTAGAGTGAGACTATATTTTTCTGATTGCCGATCTGAAAACTGACTCAGAATCGTCTTGGATCACACTGCCACCATGGGATTCTTCTTTGATTTTTATTTGATTGTCAAAGAGTATAAAAAAAAAAGTGTGGTGACTTCCTTGTGACCCTTGAGCCCTTTTAAAAAGTTAACCCTCAGATGGATTAAAACTTTTCAGAACTCAGAACTCATCGCTCAGAATTTAGTGTTGCCCAGTGCTATTAACATTATTATTATGGTAATAACCAGTCGTACAGTCTGTCCCACCAATGCAATTTCACGTGCGTCCAACACATGATACCATAGCCAATTGATTGTTTTTCCTCTGACATTGTATTAATAAAATTATGTACGCCTCTCATTGTGGCCATACTTGTGCTTAAATGTATATATAAATAAAATGCATTTAAAGCGTCCGTGCTTAAGCAAGTACGCTTTATTTTCGCACAGCATGTCAGTCGAGTGTCAAATTAACATGAAGTAGTTGGGGTGCAGCAGATGTGAAAATGGCATGTTGCACACATGTAACTGAGTGTAGGAATTGTGGAGTGCGAGTATTGCATTATTGATGCTTAATACAGGCAATAATTCCAATTGACATATTTTATTTCACTCTTTTTTTATTTTAAATACATATTTATTTGCATACCATTTTTCGTATTTATATTTTATTCAGATTTTTAATTTTTTAATGCCGCATATATATATAAATACATAAATATTCCATTTTATGATTGAAATGTGGTGCAGGTTTGTTTTTTATATATTATTTTTTTATTAATTGGTCCTTTACTCTGTTTCACTTTTATTGAATAAATTGAATAAAAGAATTTTATTTACTTGACTCTTTCGATTTATTTACTGTGTACACGGTATATGGAAGCTTTAATGTCAGTTGGCATGGCTTCTGAATTGGACTCTTAATGCGGCCATTAGGCGTGTGAAGTATATGTTGCACTATTAATATGATTATTATTTATTTTGTATTCAGTTGCAGGCTTTGGACTCTTCCCTCTGATGGCACGATGCTTGTATTTATTTATTTTAATTTCCAATAAGTTCACTGAATGGCATTAAGTAGAGCGGAAATGGCCATTGAAAGGGAAATATTAATAGTTGATATGGAATTAAAAAGTTCTTATTTACAGGAAGTTAATAAACGTTAATAAACGGTGAAGTTACTATGCAAAAATTTTAAATTTCACAACTTTCACTGCTCTGTGCGCACACTTAATTTTCACTTGATGATGTCAACACCTTCCAAGCACTTCAATGTGGCTGCCTCTTCTGCCAAACGGCCTTCAATATCTACTGAGTAGTTGGCAGCCAAATACACTCGGACCAAAATATTCCATAATATACGAATTTCGGTTATTAAATTTCCATTGACAACTAACCAAACTACCATCATCATTATGGCAATTAGGAATATGACATAACAGACCATGAACCGACGAATATGCCAGTCAAAGTCCGCAACGTTGCAATCCAATACTGTATACACAAATGAGCCATCAAATGGCATGTTTATTAGGTAAGGAGCAAAAGATGAGCCTGGAAATATGTGCCCGGCAATTTAATGTGGCCTGTTCTGGTTGCTAGTCTGTGCATATGTATTGCTCAACTGCCACATATTCTGTGGATGCTTTTGCCATAACTGCAGATAGTAATTAACATTCAAGTTGTTCTTGTTGTGGTTGTTGTTGCTGCTGTTGGTAGTTGGCAGTTGATAGTTTCGTGGTCATTCCGACCTAATAAATAGATTCTTTCACATTTGCTACAGAAATTCGGTAACGAATTTGCTAACATTTTGCTTAAGCTGTACGAGCACGTAGCATACATAATATGTCTGTCTGTGTGTGTGTATTAAGATTAATTAAGCTCTTGTATTAATTGGCTTCGGCCATGAACGATTATTGAAATGGCTGGCCATATGCTAGTCACTTGGTAGGCACATATGCTTACTTGGTGTAAGTATTTAATAAATTTTATTTGCTGCTGGTAGCTGTGGTCTTCTGGTCTTTATGATTACGTTTGGATTAATGCCAACGTTAAACAGTTAATAATCATCATTTTCATATGGATTAATTTTGTAGGGTCCCCTAATTAGGCATGATATCCGAAGTGGTGGAAGTATTCAAGTGCTTTTTTAATTAATTTATTTAATGATTTGTAAATAAGATAAATTCAGTATTTAATGGAGAAGGCTTTGTTACTGCTTTAAAATGAATGGACATTCCCCTCCTTCCTGGATTCGACAGACTAATGAGGAAAGCGCCATGAAATTGAAAACTTCAAAAATAAAGAAATTCATACGAATTGTAAAATTTTACAGCTGATTGAGGGCCCTTGAACTCTTAACTCTGTGCTGAATGAAATCCGAAATAAAGACAAGCCTGAAATGTGTGTCACTCTTCGGCGTTACAATTTTCCGGTATAAGCTCTTTGGTGGCAAATGTCGCCAGCTTAACGTGTAATGCCTGTGCACTGCCACACTTGAATAATTCCCAATTTCACTAGACAGTCGATGACCTCCACTGATTGGATTTCCTTTTTCATATTACTTATTTATTTGCTTGTTGTTGTTGCTTTTTCCACTATAATATAAAACGTGGCATTGCATTCGCATAGCGAGGCAGTCGCTTTGCACTTACCGACAAAAGCTTACGAGCCCGAACATGGTTGACTCGGTAATTTCCTGCCAATACTTAATAACGTGTAGGGTACACGCATATACACACACAGATATGAATCCAATCTGTTCATAGCTATCGGCCTACATGTGGGATATTATTTTTTGCCTGCTGCATTGGTTTTTTTTATCGTTTTCATTTTTTGTTTTAAGTGCAACGGAAACAATTGCAAAAGCGTTTTCAACTTGTGAATAAAAAAACCAAAAAAAAAAAGTGCACGATGCAGACATGTGAAACTTGGGTCATTTGCTGCAGCAATGGCACGACAATAATAACAACGGCAACAACAAACACAGCACGAGTCGTAATGACACCAAGTAGAATTTGCTTATTTTTCGCAAGCATCACAAACACAAACACAAGCACGCAATTTCACGTGAGTTGCTTGCGCTCACAGTGTGGCCCAGTGGTTTTGTTTGTGCTGCAATGGCGGACTTCCGGTTGCGGTATAGGGCATAGGTATATTTGTATAGGTGTGTGGCATGCATGCATGCAGAAGGTGTGTGTGTGTGTGTGTGAAATTATAATGACACATAAACACACATGTGCAGAGGTTGCAAGTACTGCCTTGCTGCTGCTGTTGTTGTTATTATTGCTCTGGTTGCTGCTGGTATTTTAAATGACATTGTTGCACGGTTTAACATTTTTCCATTATCGCGATGAACGTTTGACACCTTGAGTCCTGAGCATTGTGTGTGTTCTGGCCAGGCCCAGCCACATGCAGTTTGAAGTGTGGTTTGTTTCGGTATTGTGTGTGTGTCTGTGTGTGTGTGTGTGCAAGTATATTTTGTGAATTGCATGGCTGTGTGCAATGCGAACTAAAATAATAAATGACAGAAACATGTGTATTCGCTGAGAATTTAATTGTCAGATTATTTATGCATTGGCTGCGGCGTTTTGTGGGTTGGGGTGACTGGAGGTTTAGCGTTTATTTGAAAAGAATTGCACGATAATGTCAATGTATGCAAATAAAAACAACCAGAACGGTGCAAAAAATTATAGCAAGTGGAATTTAATCGAATGGAAATTTGAGGCTAGAGTTTAAAGGTTGAAGGTTACTGGGTGATTATACCCAAAACTACTTGGATACCATGTCAAGTTTCTTCATCTTTAGTATGTAACCTCCTTCCAATCATTAGCCGGGTTTTCCCGCCCAACTTTTCTAAAATCTTGACTGTATCTTGAATAATGCCCCACAACCATAATGTCAAACATTTGAATGGATTTCCCCCCTTCGCAAATGTTTGCTTGGAAATTTCCTCGCGAAACGATTGCATTAAGGTTGACTTGACTTTTCGACCGCGAAAAGCAAATACATTTGCATGCACTCGAATAAGCAAGTGCAACGCGCGCGCAACGGCGACGACAACGGCAACGCCACGAACGCGAATGCAAACAACTAATATTTAATTTAGTTTTACAATTTAATAGCAACTCTCGACACACATAGGCAAACACCTAAAGCACTTCTGCGATTTATTTGCACGCAGCCTCCACATACACGCACACATGCATGCACCCAACGCGAAACAAATAAATTTACGCCATCAAGTGGCACGTTGCGTGTTTTCGCAAAATTACTTGCATTTCCGGTATACCAGCGTAATTATTGCGGTGCAGTGCTGTTGGTGTCGTTGTTGTTTTTGTTTTTGTTATTGCTGTTGTTGTTGTTGTTGTTGTTGAAGTAGCTTCAATCAGCTTCGTTTTCAAATGCACACATAAATTTCGCACCAACACAAACGGAAATCATACGTTTTAGTTCGCTTCATTTCGCCATCGAGTGGGTGTGGTGGCGGAGAGTGGAAATTTTCGGTTAGCTCTGGATGAATTTCGCTGTTTTATGCAAATCCAATAATACATATTTATTTTGCACCATTTGGTATTCAAATCGGAACAAATACTCGTACTCATACATGCAAGCAAACAATGCACTGGGGGGGCGTCGTCTTTTATTAAATTTATTTTGTGGGCTTAATGAAAAGTAATTGCATGGGCTTACTATGAAGATTGAGGCTTAGTTTGGATTGAGTACATTGAATGATGTACAAGTTCATTCATGAAATTTCCATTTGGTTCCTTTGATCGTTCAACTGAGCTCAATCGAAAAGTATTTCCAAGTATGTGCAGTTCGAATATTCATAAATTGAATCAATGCAGTGAGGATTTTCCCTATTAAAATTAAGTACATTTTTTGTAAACTTCTTTCCCCCTTTTTTTTTCGTTGTATTCATTCACTGCTGCCCCGGAAGTTTTTTGCGCTATCCCAAAAGTACGTATTTGCCTTGTACAATTGAATTGGATTTTATTGTCAAACATTATAGGAATGACCGTACTAACTACAAATACTGCGATAAAACTGTATTAAAATGGCTTTTACGTCGTTGGAAATTTGAATTTTTATTTAAAAACCAATGAAAAAAATCAAAAAAAATCTGTGCACGAAATGCAATTATCATTTATTTTCGCTCGAAGCTTAGTATTTTTAAATCACTTCGACAAGTCAGTTGAATGCTATTAGATTATAAAAATAATTGAATTTTACTCATACGACACGTAAACACATTTGACCCTCGTTTTGTTAGAGTGGGTGGTTGGAGTTTTCATAATGGGAAATCCACTAAACCACTTAAAATTTTACAACAAAAAAATAAAACAGAAAATGTTGCTCAAAAGTTGACTCAGCATTTCTGCTAAGCGGCAAAATTCATTTATCAAATATTCCAAAAATATCCATTCGCAGCGAAAAACGTTTGAAAAACTGGTTGGGCAAATTTTTGGAAAATTTTCACAAAATCATTGAATACCGCCCGGTGGCGGGCGGGTAGTAGTAGGTACATAGCACAGACCTATTTTGAGGGCAATTCCCGTGCACATGACTGCATCGGTTATCAATTTTGCACCGTTGGCAAATTCAATTGCGAAAATACATGTCGGTCAGTTGGTTGGAGGCACAGCGGCCCGAAAACGTTTTGCGAACTAATTGAACAGAAAAATTTATGAAATTATTTGCGCACTGGAATTGAAAATGATACTACCCCCCGGACGCGGAGAGTGAACTGCATAAAAGAGACGAGAGCGACTGGAAAACCATTGCTACTTCAGCACGCGCTTAATGTTGATGTGATAGAAATCGTGCGCAAGTGAGCAACTTAGCGGAAAAGTTTGCGACAAATTAAATGAAGTTTTTTCCCAGCTTCTGCTTTTGATGTATACTGCTACCTAATGGAAGATGAAGTTGAAACTTTTCTGCCAACGAATGCCCCAAAGGTGTGATTTGCTCGGCTATCGTTCGAATCCCTTTTTTGCTTTCGAGTCATATGCTTGGCTATCGTGTTTAGGGTTTTTGGTGTACGTACAACCTCAAAATTTAACACCTTCGACGTTTTATGATCCTTCCTTTGCGGTTTTGTGTGTTTTTGATTGTGGGTCGAGCTAGCCCCTTTGGACTAGCGCCACGCACTGCTCGTAAAATGGGCCCCTAATAAGGTACATTTATATGCTGTTTTATCGCTTGTATTTTTTATGATTCTCCCCACCCCTCACCCCCATCTTGCAGTTGGGCTTTTGTCTTTAATTTGCTTTGCGTCCCCCTTAGCAAAATGTACTTTTCCACAAAACTTTTGAATTGATCAAATTATCCTTTTTCTTGGCCAGTGAGCAGTGCAGAGGCAAGAGAGACAGCCGCACAGAAACCATAGGAAAGCGAAAAGAACTTTCTTCGGAAATTCAAGTAGTTCAAAGGCATGTATTTAATGTGTGCGTTTGGATGCTGATGCTGATGGTGGTGGTGGTTTGTTGTAGCGGATAATGTGCACAGTAGGATATACTGTGGAAAAGTTTCCAACCTTTCCTTTTACGAAAAACCCTTCAGATTAAATAAGTCAATAAATCTGTGTTAGATTTTCTTCTTGGCAAATAGCGTAAATGGTCTCAGAAAAAACAGTAAAAACAAGAAACCAAAAGTTTCCTCTGTTGCTATTCGGATACACAAGACCGAATAGTTCAGTGCCTTTCTAGTTCATCTTAGGACTTAACTATATAAATGTTATAAAAGTAATGCCCGAAAATAGGCAGCGTGTATCGTTAGTGTTTTGCTGATGCTGCTGCTGCTGCTGCCAACTGCCAACTACACATAAAAACGCTTGTCTTTAACATGTACTTATATCATTTAACAAACTACAACTTCAACTCAAACGGATATAATCAGTTTAGTTGAATGCGGCCAATGAACAGGGAAGAGAGAAGCAGAAAAAAAAAATAGAATAAAAAATGAACTTGTCTATGCCATCGCATACTTTTGGCTGCTTAAGCTGGTGTGTTCGTTTATGTTGTTATGTCTTGTGTGTATAAGTGTATGTGTGTGCGTTTAATTGTGTTACTATTCTGCTAAAGCTGCTATTTCTGGGCAAATTGCTTTAAGTTGTGTTGGGCGATTATCTTCGGCTTTTTGTTTGGTTACTAAATGTGACTGGAAGTATTTAAGGGAAGCGAAGCTCTTTTGGTATTTACGATTGCACACCACTTCTTAAAGTATGTATTAACAGTAATATTGGCTATTTAATGCGAATTTAATTCCATTTTTTGTCTTCTCGCAAGTTTTATTAGAGATTCCAATTCTGATTTTGATAGCGGTGAGTATCAAGTGTCCAACAGGTGGGGAGGTTTTTTTTGAAAATTGTGTTTGAACGAATATGAAAATATCATGCTATCGAGCAAGCTATCAAGCTCCGTAAAATTATGCTTCAGACTAAAGTTATGGCTAAAAACGAAACCATGTCCAACAGCTGGGCAGGTTCGCTTATATTTTCATCTTCTCTGTTTCAGCTACTCTCTGGTCTGTGCAGCATCTTGCAGTTTTTTTTAAACGAAAAAAACCAATGCAATTTCGCCCACCCACAAAAAGGCATTAAATTCCCATTTACACTCACTAGCCAACAAAAAGCAACAACAAATAAACCTCAAGAAAGTATGCCAAAGTTAATCCATAAAGTAAATTTGCGCTCACTTGTTAACCACACTTTCTGATACATTTGCCAGCAAAGCACGCTGGCCCCTTACTTCATCTCAAGTTAAAGTAAATTGAACAAAGGTGATTTATTTCAATTTGCTTCAAATTTTCGGTTAAAGCGGCCAACATAAACGTATCAGCTTTACACCTCACCAACGAGCTGAGCTCACTGCTTGGCTTAGCTCGGCTTAATTTAAGTTTTTGTGCGGAAATCCCCATGGCGAAAATTCATGTCATTACAGGTGCCGTTAAATTGAGCGCACTCGCAGGACATTCACTGGTGTAGGGGAGTGTGTATGTGCGAGTATATATGCAGAGGATGTACGACCGAACGAACGAACGAACGAGCGAGCGTCGAGGTGGCAATGAATGGTGCAGTTTAAAGAAGAACTCCTGTTATTGTTGCCAACAAGGTGTAAATGTGTGTATTGTTATTGTTGTAGCAGTGTAGTTGCTGGCAGTGGACCTGACACCGCAAGCTGTGCCTTGCAACAGTGTATGTGTAAGTGTGTGCGGGTACCGGGAATTTGCACACAATTTTTAACGTTTCCAAAACGCTTCCTTTTCTCTCAACATATTAAAAGTTTTCCAATTTAGAATTTTTATATGGTGGCGGTTTATTTTTGTTTCAATTTTTTAATCTTTATTTTTTTGTATTTCGCTCAGTGTTAACTTGATGCATTGTTACATTGTTCATTTTGTAATTTTGTTGTCGGTCCCTGCCTCTCCGAGTAAATTGCTTTATTGCTGTTGTTATTTCAAGTTGTTGGTGGGGAAAAAGTTTATTTGGTGTTATTTCTAAATGTTTTTAATTTAATATAGAAACTTGGAATTTCAGATTTATCTATGTACACGCTGGACGCTGGTTAATTGCAATTGGATAAGCTGATTGGATAAAGCTGCAAATTTTTGGAAACATTTTTTTAAAATAAATTTTTTTTTAATTGGAACTATTTTTTCTATACACCAAATATCTTTTTATTCTCAGTTAAGCCGAAAATATATTTAATTGTATCCCAAATTTAAATTGTTTAAAATCAAAACAAATGCTGGAGTATACATTTAGGGGCTAATAACATAATGTATTTTATGATAATGCGTGCCTTTGTTTCGAATCAAATACCCACTTAAATTCCAACGCACTTATACTTTTGTAGCCGCCATGGCAATAACATTCTTCAGATAAATTCATGAAATTCATATGCAGAGCACTTTTGGCGCAGCAATTAATTAGCTGAAAACAAAAAAAAAGCCAGTAATTAATTTGCGCTGCACGCCAAAAGCATTTTAATATTTCCGCACACACGAAACTCCAAAATACAAAATAAACACGAGACACTATCGCATTTAATGTGAAAAATTGCGATAAACACACACACAAAGGGGAGAAAAACAAACTAAAACTAACAGTATTTTGGACACCAAATCGTATGATGTTAATAAATAACAGTACACACTAAATAGTAATGGTTGTTGTAGAAAAATAGTAGCAGCAGCAGCAGTAGTAGTAGCAATTGTGTATTTGTTTGTATTTATACAGTGCGAGTACGTGTTGGGCTCTGTGCTGTATGCGTATGAAATGATGAAGTTAAATTCAACACACACACACACACACACAAACGCACACAAATATTGCACAAAAGCAAAAACTAACAAACATTTGCTGAAACGTGATTAAACTCTATAATTGCGTAGGGTGGTGGGGTGGCTAGGAGGGTGGCCGCCACTAGTGTTGAGTGTTCAGAGTAGTTTTTTCTATTTTATTTTTTTCCATTTGCTGAAATGTTGTCTGGTTTGACAGTTGTAATAAATAAATTGCATTTAGGGCCAGTTAGCTTTGACGTGAGACGTGGAGTGGGCGCCAAGGGTGTTACACTATTACTTATTTATTATTTATATTAATTTGCCCATGGCCAGCATGGCTTTGGATATGGCAAGCAATCTACCTACGATTTATATCCACAGGTGGAAAGGTTGTGTCAGCAATGAATTTCATAAAAAATGTAGTATTTTAAGATCTCTCAACTACAGACATTGGGTTCCTTCAAAGCCATGTATACACCCAACTAGCAATGGCTTAGTTCAATGTTTTTCTATTACAAAAAAATTTGAATTTATTGGATCCTCCAATCCTATTTGGACTGACTAACTTCGCTTGATATATTTGATATATTTGGTAATTTAATTTGTTGTGATATTGACGAATTTTTAATTAAAATTGGTTGTACAAGCAATTGCCTGGCTGGCAATTAATTTTTGCACACAGTTCGGAATTCATTTAAAATAAATTTGCAAAAATCATTTTAATTCAATTACGGACATGGCAATTGCAGTGCATATTGAAAATATACCAACTTGATAATTCGATATATTTTTTCTTGAACAAGAACACAACACAACAAAAAATATTTCAAACAATTACTAGAAAAAAAACATACCCACACATACACGAATGTACGCTGGAAAATGTATAAATGGTTTTGCTCTTTTTCGCCCTTCCTTCTCCATTTGGCTTGAATCACGTTTACACTTGATAGGATCACTCGTTGGCAAAAAACAGACAGTCAAATTAAATGGGATATTAAAAACACAATTTATCATTGTGAAATAACATATATTGCATTATTTACATGTGCGTAATTATGCCCAGTAATTTATGCAAATTTCGTGAGCAAATTTAATTTCACCCGCACATTAGTCAGATTAAAACGATTACAAATGAAATTCGACGTGATTAACATAAAAAGAATTTACATAATTTTTGTAATATTGTGGAAAAAATGTCCGCTTAAATTGTTGACATTTCTGTTCCTGTTAAAATGCATTTAATAAAATTGCCCTTTAGAGTACACAAATTTTTATAGCAACTCTAAATGCAATAACAAATTAAAGGAAAAAACAACAAATAAAAAATGCATTTACTGCATGTATTTTTTTGCGCTGTTTGCATTTGTGACTTACCTGCATCGAACGGCGGCTGGAGCCGCTATTCGAACGTGACAGCATTGGTGGTCGCCGCTTGGTGGCGCCACGTCCGGCCAATAAATTATTCAGCAAAGATGGCGAACGTGCACAGATGAACGCATGGAACGAGGAAACCGTAAAGACGCCCAATTTGTTAAGCGTGTTCTTGGTTGGGCGCGAGACGTGTGTGAGCAGTGACTGAAATGCAGAAGAACAGCATAAAGTAAGAAGTCAGGTTTAAGTTTACAGCATGAACTTAAATTTTAACTTAAATTTACATTTTTGGAAATAGAATCACGAAAACAAGTCAGAGACAAATACCTACTCCTAGTGGAAGCTTTAAAATAGGGGAATGAAATTGAAATTGAAATGAAACAAATTACTTAATCCAACCTAACCTAACCTTATACCAAGTTTCATGCTATCGCGATCAAATTTGGAAATTTCAATACCAACTTTGAAATGAGGGACGCCAAACGCGTTCTTAGACTAAGTTTCATAATTACTGTAAGCAAGTACGTCATAAAATATGATGCCCGATTCTGCTGATTTGCAGTACCAACTCCTTCTAAAAAGGATAAATCCAAAGTGGGACCGCCTAACTAACTTCTAATTCCTCTTTACTTTTAACTATTTACCCAACAGCAGGACGGACAGACCCCATTAGGTGTAGGGAATAAAAATGGGGGCAATTTCAAACTTTCAGTACAGAAACTGGTTAATTTTGGAATAGTGTTCAATCGCGCTAATGGAACATTCTTTCGTTACCAACGCACACAATTCCCATAAAGGCAGCTACTCAAATTCAAATTATCCACCCATAAAACACTTAAGGCATTTAAAATTCCATTAAATTTTACACCATATGACGTATGAATCGTGTGGGAAATAAAGGATTACGTGATCTCACCAAAAAGGCTTTACCGGAATGAAGATGCCACTTAAAAAAGGTGTGCCTCCAACCACGAATGGCTGCCACTCACACCAGAAAAGTGAAAAAAACCCCCGAAATCTGTTTTTCGAATGTTTGCTTTAACTTAAATGAGAATGCAGCATAAATATGACAATATATCCTTAAGCCAGCTGAGACACATGCACATACACACAAAATGACAGCAACAATAAGCAGGAATCACACACATAAACATAAGTAACACCAACACAATACACACACACACACACGCATAGATATCAACTTATACTATAAGACAAATATCCTTAGGGAAGCAGCTGTGTCTGCTCGCCTGTCTCTTTATCTGCATATGTGTGTGTGAGTGTGTGTGTGTGTGTGCGTGTGTGTGTGTTTGCTGGTGTAAATGCTCGTGTTCCTGCGTGCCTGCCTCAGTATGTCTTTTTCGTATGTGTTTTGTATTTGTTTGTTAATAATAAATCATGCTGCCTTCAGAAGCTGTCACTTGACTGCTGCCGTTGTCGTTGCTATTGCATATTGTTGCGCTATGTTCCGTTTATCCGGTATGTTATCCAAGCCAAGGCAAATATGGAGCGAGGTGGCAAGAATAAAAGAATAAAAGCAACAAAAAAAAAAAAAAAAGGGGCGAAAAACGGGCAATCTTTTGGCTGCCTTGCCCTGCCTTGCTGCATTGTGTGAAGCGTGTGAAAATATGGCCAGGAAACAAGTAAACAGCACGAAAGACTGCAGCGCAGCGACACTTGAAAGCGGCCCTCGTGTGATGCGATTTTCAACGTCATTAAGGATGATCATATTTTACAACTACCAACCAGAGTTGATGGAATGTTTTCGTATTAAGGAAATTACAATGGGTTTTTCGGAGGAAAAGAAGAGAGATTGCCAGCAGCATTGAGCTTGGCTGAGTGTGTGTGTGGGTGTGTGAGTGTGGATTGTCTTTTTTTTTTTAAATCGCATCATGTGTGATCCTTTTGTTAAACTAAAGTATTTAAATGTTTTTTTTTTCGTTATTTATGTAAAGTGGTATTTGGGTACAGGGATTTATAGGACATGAGTTAAATTCTTTTTGTCTGTCCCTAACCATAAATGACAACTCACCTTTGGATTGGGCAACTCGCCGCTCTGCAACGATGCCATATAGCAACGCAAGCGGAACTGCTCGCAGTGCAAACGTTCCAGATTCTCTTCCCACTGTAGGATTTGCGTTTGTATTTGATGGCGTGTATCCTGATCGGTGACCACGGATTGTTGCAGTTCTGCCATATGTTTCAGCTTATGATCCTAAAGGAAAACAAAATGAAATTCAAAATTACAATCTTCCACAGAGTATTTATATAAGAGAAATGATAAGTCGGCAATTGGTTAGTGTATGGAAATGGTGAGGTATGCAAAAGAAACTGTGATTCTTTTATTTTCGAAACTGCTGAGTAGGGGCTTGGTCATTCGTTCGTTGGTTCGCCTGCACAATCCTTTCATGAACTGAGAATATTTCGAGCAAGGTTTGTTCAATTTTCTTTACAAGTTTCTCTCTTGTTATGTGCTTCACGTAGTTGGAGGGGGTGACATACAAAAAAATGGCATTGCAAACTCCTAGGCTCCGTTGAAATTGCAAAAAAAAACTATGGTTATTGCTAAAAGTGTGAAACTATTGCATTGTTCTTGTTGCAGTTTATATAAAGTTTTGCTGCTTTCGCATAACTTTTTTCTGTAGTTGTTTATTGTTTTACGTATTTTTTTTTGCACTGCAGTTGAGATTTTTCTGTTGTTTTCATGTTGTTGTTTTTTATAAATTATGCTCCTAAAAGTAAGCAATTCTTTCTTTCCATTTTTTTTTCATTTAAACTGTTAAATGCGCATTCAAACTGCTTTTGTTTATTTTTATGTTGTTGTTTGCTAGTTGCCCTAACAGAAGTGTGACTATGCGTTTGCCTGTTTGTGCCTGCGTGTGTGTGTGTGTTTGTATGTTTGTGTAAGTGTAAATTGTCAGGTGCTCGTATTTTCATTTTGCCAGTCTGATTTCTATAGTTTACACTTTTCCATGGTGTTGGCGTAAAACAATAGTGTTTGCATACTCATACTCTTTTTCACTTGTTTCTGGTTGTTCTCTGTGTGCTTTCGAAATTTTTTCCTTCTTGCCATACTTGCCACACATACAAACCCATATATATATATATAAAATACAATGTTTGTCCTTATTTTTGTAAGCTGACAATTATTTGAATATGTGTGCCATGTGAGTGGAAATTGTAAGTCGTCGACAACAACAGCAAGAACAGAAACAAGGACAACAGCAACAACTATAACAAGAAATTGCTGTGAGAGTTTAAATTTGCCGTTTTCAGTGACATATTCTTGCTACTATAGTTTGATTAAATTTGCAATTGACTTAAAACTTCTGGGGAACAGGCAAAAGCATACTTTTCGGTGCACATTATTTCATTTCATCTTTCCTTTGGTGAAGCAAAAAAAAAAAAACATTTACAGTTTCAAAGCTCAAAGTTTCTTGTAGACTTTTGTGAGTTTAAGTACACGAAACGTGACTGAAATGCTGACATGCTTTTAGTAGCTAATATAACTAGTTCGCTTAGGTATGCTTTGCCTTAACTCAATTCTAAAAGATTCCACAAAAAGTTCTTTTGCTACATTTTAAAAAATTTAAAATTTGGTGAATAAATAAAGTTTTCCTTATTGCCATGACCTGGTTTATGTGTGAATTCATTTAGAATTTGTTCCATTAAGTGCCTCACAAAAGAAACAGTTAAAAGGCAATTGAAGCATAAAGAGAGCAAAAGGTGGTGTCAAGCTTTTGTTTTTTTTTTTTTATATAAAAACATTAAATTTGTTTTATAGGCAGACGCACGTGTGCAGATTTAACTACGTGAAAGGCGATTAAAAGGCAAGAAGATGAAGAAATTCAAGAAGAAATGAGACGCCCAATTCCAAAGTGAATCAAGTACGACTTGTTTGATCACTGCTCACTTTAACTTATCAGATCTTAGTTTTAATCTGCTAAGGAACTGAAGAGGTCATAGGATCCTCAAGTGATATGTTGTACATCTTGTGTGAAAAGAGTGACTGGGGAGTGGAGTGAATAAAGTGCACTCGGTGGCGTATGAGTAATTTTCGCCTCCTATTCAATTTCATTTTGTCTTGCCCATGAACGCCACTTTGTGACAACAATTTTTCTTTATACTCAGTATGCCCTGCACTCTATTATATTTTTCTCTTTAATATGCCTTTGCGGCCTTCTTTTCCTGTGCACTGTTTCGCCTGTGTCGTTCGGACCACTTTATTACACTACACACACATACACACACACACACACGCACACATGTGCTTTCATTGCAACATTTATATTTTTACTATGTACTACCGTTATATTTTGTTTGTCATTGTTGTTGTCGCTGCTGCTGTTATGACACATGTCGCACGCTAAGTGACAGCGCTATCTCGACTGCCAGTTAAACTTGATTTCATTGTTTACTTTGTTAGTATGCGATTTTTTTACTGTTATGTGTAATTTTTTTCCTTGTCTGATGCTTGTGGAATTTCAAGTTGCTTTTCTCCAGAGAACAATTAAAAAATGTTGCAAACGACATGCCAAAAATACCGCAAAATATACATGTACAAAGCCAACTGACAGCGGTAGTTGAAGTCATTTCAACAACTACAAACGAAAAAATTCCACAACAACAGCAACGGGGGAAAGTCTCGACAACATCGTCATCAGCAGTTGCAATCGTAAAGGGAATTATCCTTGCGTTTTGCATTTAAACGTTTGTTAATTTCTCCATAGGGTACAATTTTGGGTACCACACAAAAAAAAGAAGGGAATACTCAAGCAGTCAGAAATGCTAAGAAGAAAAAAACGTTTTTGATTTAAATTATGCTGTTCGCTGGCAGTTGGTAGACATTCATTTGCGGTAGATTGTCCAAAGAATAAAGATCTTTGAACTGCAAGAGTTTCGTGGGGAGAATAGTGGCTGGGGAGTGGAGTGGTTAAACAGCACTCGGAGGCGTATGAGTAATTTTTTGGTGAAATCATTTCAGCAAACATGGAAGGATAATAATCAGATATGCGAGGAGCTGGGTTGTGCCCTTTGAATTCCATTGGACATATTTACAAATACAAATACTCTCTGTAATTTAAACCCTAAAGTCAGTGAATGTCATTGTTGAAATATTTTTTTTAATTAAAAATAGTCTGAAATAACAAATTTCATTATTTCAATATGTTCGTGGAGTATAGAAATCTGATATACAATCAAAAATAAAAATGAATTAAATTTGGAACGGTACTCCAGTGCTCCAGTGCATTTGCCGTTTTGTGTTAAAAAGCAGCTCTTACAAACGAACATTCACATTCATACAGCATTGTATTCACATTCGTGTTTTTGTTGTTTTTTTTTCGGGTACCAAGTGTCAGATTCCCCAGCCACACTCACCGACAAGACAAAATGTGGAATGATCTAAGCTGTTGCGGTGCAAACACAAAATCCGCGTGTTTTACAGCGTGTCACAGATTGGACACGATTTTGTAAAGCGATGAATACGATATGTGAGCGCGAGCGTGTGTGTGTGTCGTTGTATAAGAAAAAAGAAACTGGTTTGACACATTTTTGGGGGACATATAAAAGGAGAATACAGCAACGAAAAGGATACCAAAGGACATGTTCAGCATGATGTTAGCAGTGGAATAACATAACTGAGGCATGGGATTCTCTTGTCGCTTTAGGAATGGACCAAGAACTAAAAAAAAGGAAAATTTAAAGTAAAAAATTTAATAATATTTGCGTTACTTTGGGCGGCAATTGCCGCAAGGTTCAATCAAGAAATTTAACGATTTCATTTCCAAATGGAAATTCAATTTCTTTTCCGACAAAAGCAACAAAACTGCTTGGTCAGCAACAATTTTGCGTAATTGCGCCAAGTGTTGTTTGTCTGGTCACAGAAACAACAGCAACAACGAAGGCTGCGGCGATAACCACAGCGGCAACAGTGATGAGAGCAACAGTGATGAGACCAAAAGTGACATTGATGCCGTCAACTGAAGTGTGTGCCGCTGCGCGCGTGTGTGTGTGCGTATTTGCACTCCAACCAAAGCCAAAGACAAAGCCAAAGAGAGTCTTTGCTGAGACAGCAATACAAGCAATGCAACCAAAAAACCAACATCGAAATATGCAAGTTGCTGATGTGCTCTGCTGTGGGGCAGCACAATTTGGTGAAATTAAAAAATTCCTCGAAAAGTACGTACGCATGGGATAAATTACGAAACTGAGAGGATTGCTGCTGCAATCTTGTGGCTGTGTGAGCTGCAGCATAGAATTTCACACAATGTATGTTTTTCAATGGCACGAGAAGGACAATGCGCGTACCAAATTGTCAAAATGAATTTAATTGCCACAAGCAATTTTCGTAAAAATGGCCTTCATTTTAGTTGTTGAGTTGTTCAGTTGCTTTCATTCTAGCAATTCAATTGCAATCGTTTTGCAATCGTTTTTTTTTTCCTATTCTTGCCTCAATTGATATTGACGTCATTGTCAATATCGTTCTGATTTTGCTTTTCATTCCATTTCTGGGGCGTTTTTTTTTTGCCACAGCTGCTGCTGTTGTTGTTGTTGTTGTTTTGTGTTGTCAACAACAAATTATTATCGACAAGGGAAATCAGCTGTCAGACAGAGCAACAAATAAATGTATGCAAAATGGAAAACTGGCACATTGCGGCCTCTGCTCGCTGTTAAGCACTGCTCTGACGAAGAATGACGCAAGACAAAATTGCAAGGAAAAGGAAGTGCAGCCATTTCGGTTTGACGGCCGTTCGTTCACTCATTCATTCGTTCGTTCGTTCGTCGTCATTTCTCGTTTGAACTGTCCGTACTGACTGTTCGTTCGGTTAACTGTTGACTTCCGTCTTTTGTGTGTGCATTGGCAATGGAATTGGAATTCTCCAAAATGCAACTCAACGCAGCAATACTCGTAAAAAGTTGAAAAAAAAAAAAAAAAAAAAATGGAAATAGATTGCCTGAAATGGTCATTATGTCGTTGTCAACAGAGAGAGAGAGGACGTGCACACAATTGTGGTTTATTGCAAATTGATGCGGTCCTGCTGACGAGGTTATCGCTGCCATTGTTGGATGCTGTTGTAGTCTGGTGTTTACAGCACATTCTGCGGTCGTTTTGAAAATAAGTTATTCTCTTTTGACTCGTTTTTACAGTTATTAGATGTTTTTTTTTAAGCTAAGAAAAATATTTTTGCTAATCTGCCTTTTTCTTCTTGCATAATTGTGCGGGTTTGGCCACGTTCGAAGCCGTGCCAATAATCTAGTTTTTCTTGTGGAATTTCAAGCTCATAAAACATCATTGAGATTAATCGAATGTCAAGCGCTTAAGTCCCTCTCGACAGGCTAAAACCCACACTTATCAAAAGTCATTTATGAGTGACACAAGTTAATTTTAATAGAATAATCCTGCAGAATATTCCCCCCAAAGCGTAAATATTGTCAACGAAAGCAACGGAATGTCAGCCAACACTCGAAAATGTCAACGGGGCACATGAGTGAATAAAATGCCGGAAAATCCTCTTGCAATAGTTTTCCGGGCCTAATGACGATGGTTTTGTCAACGAAGTCGCAATCGCAATCGTCGGTGCTGCTGTTGTTGTCGTTGCTCGTCAATTTCTACTAAAGTCAATGAAATGCGGTTAGGAAACATGTGTGTGTGTTTGCATTATGCATCGGAATTTGCAGCGATGAAAATATTTCGTGCGCTCAATATCGACCCTTTTTGGTAATCGGCTGGAAATGTTGGCGTTGGAAAAGTTTTTGAATGCCTTGCGGGCATTTCATTGCATGACTGCACAATGGTCGGGTCCCATTTGTGATTGTTTCCTCAAGCTGTCAATGTGTCAGAAACTAGCAGTTCATAGACGAGAATTGTACAAAATTTCTCTTAAATTTTCGTCGTCGTTTGTTTTTTTTACTTTTTTCCATTTTCCCGTAGTTGATATGCTCATCGGCAATTAACGGAAGTTCTTAACTTTAACTAGATAAACCGCAAGACAGCAGGAAGTATGCAGTTACATCTTTCACACACACACACACTCACTCGTCTTGGACACTGTCTATGTATACTTTCACATTTAATTAAAATTTTAAAAGCAAGCCAAAGGACAGTTTCCGGCCAAGTTTGCCCAAAAAAAAAAAAAAAAAAAAAATATACAAGCACTCACCGGATTTTGTCGAATGTATCTATGAGATGACATGGAGACCATATCCATGATATGCTCAAAGGCCACATAACACAGTATGTGTGTGTTTGAGCACAAATTAAATTTGTCATCCTTCATGGTGCTGCCCCCATCACACTTCCTCAAAAATGTGGAAGAAAAACTACAAAAAAAAGAGGCAAATTTCCAACCTTCGTTGACACAAGGTTGGCATAAGTTTTGCCTCAACAACACTGATCAGGATAGTGATAGTGGCAAGTGTGTGACGTGATGTGACTACATACGCCATCATGGAAACAATCTTTTTTCTTTTTAGACAGTGCTGGGCTTTTTTGTTAGGCAAAATAAGTTTTCTGCACCCAAGAATCCCAAGGGTAAAATGTCAATAGAAGTTTTGTCTTCTTCTTGATAAGGAAAGGAAATGCATTATGTACTTGTGTGTGTGTGTGAGCGTTTGTGGCCTGCATTGAGGACTCTAATTAAGTAAAAATTGTGGGATTTTAGCAAATTTTCGAAATGTATTGTTGTTGTTGTTGTTGCAACCACTATAGTGCTATAGTGCATTTGGATGAGGGTACAAATTTAGAAAAGAATTTCATTCTGTTGTGACCCAATTTAAATTTTAGTCTCTAAATGCAATTTTTTAATATTAAACCGAGGAAATTTTCCATTCTTACCCCCCCCTCCCTTCCCTGTAAATAATAATTTGTATTATACTAATGGAAAAACCAAATTAAAAATGCCACACACGTCTCCAAAATTAGAAGGAGGAGCGAAAAAAAAAACGTCCATAATAAACTAAATTCAACTGGAGAGAAGAAAGCGTTTTCCGCCTGTCAATCCCCTTTGGCCGCATTTAGTTGTATGCACTAAGTATATGGGCGACACTGTGTTGCCGCAGTGAAAAGGAATTAAATTGAAAGCAAGAAAATAATTGGAGCGTAAAAACCAGAGCATGGCAATACGAACACCAACACTTGCTGCAGCCGCCGCCGCAGCCAGTGCCTTTATCCTCTAATTTTGTATGTGAGAAATACAGAATAAGAGAACAGAGCCCAGCTACCACTGACACATATATACGTAGTATTATTTGTAATAGGTGGCAAAAATCTTTTGCAACATTTGGCGAGTGTGAAGCAAGCACAAACATAGAAATACGAGGGATGTGCTGCTTAGTTTTTCCTAAGCGGGCATAGAGACTAGATGAAATGCCTTTGGAGCATGCTGAATGCTGAATGGAGCACCAACACCAACAATAACAATAACAAAAAAAAAAGAAAGGAACTGAGTGGAGGGGGGGGGGGTTAACAATTTAAATTTCAACTGACATGTCATGGAGTTCATTTCACGATGGCTGCCATTTCTGTTCCGTTTTTTGTTCTGTCTTCATTTTTTCGCTTCTATTTTCCGCACACAGTGACACATTGTGGCTCAATTTCTTGTTGTTGTTGCTGTTGTTGTTGCATTTACAATAAAGATATATATGAAGTTTGTGGAAGTGGAAAGTCTTTTGCTGCAGCTCAACGTCCAATGTTGGCAAAGGCACCACAAGCGCCTCGGCTGTGCGTTTGCCGCTTATTTTTCTTTTCTTTTTTTTTTTTTTTTTTGGTTTCTTTTTATTCTGTTGGCTGAGTGTACTTTTGTTGCCTCCCTTTCCGTTGCTCTTCTCGGCTTTGGCTTTTGTGTTGCAATGCATTTGTCAGATTGTTTTTAAGCGACTGGATGTGTCATGGTTGGAACTCAGTGAAGTGTCAAGTGAAAACGTTGAAAATGTCCATCAAAGGCAAGAAAAATTATATGTGATTTTTCTGCTTCTTCTTCTTTTTTTAAAGCGTTCTTTTATTGTCCTTTTTATGGTATTTACCAAACTCATTAAAGGATTCAAAAGACTTGGTTGACAATTGAGTATCTGACAGAGCATTTAATGGGCAGTTGAGTTTTCAATACCAACATGGAAACTCAACTGCAGTTCCTGGTGTAATGGAGATATGAAAATAATCTATCGTCTACTGAGACTGTAAAGGATAAGAGAGATTATGGTATGGCATTGGATCCATCTGTGGTATATGTGAGGCTTACAGCTGCCACCCTAACCTAACCTATACTAGACTAGTGCCTCAGTATAAAAACATAAAAAGCGATTGTAGCCTAGTAGTTCCAGTTTAGTTCCAGTATCCCCAATTCGGATAGGCTTCTTCTTCTAGGAAACGGCCCTACAAACTAACCCCTCATGTTCTCAAACATAAAATGTACTAAGTAATTATTCTGCTGTACTGTGCGCCCACGCGGCAGCTAATTTCTAAAATATGTAAAATCGTGTAATTTTTGCGAACTTCCACAGACACAAGACACTTTGAATAAATTTGCCAACACTCTGCTGTTTGTGTGCGAACTTTCCGGCCGAAGAAAGTTTCAAGCGCGGAAGTTGAAATGCCAAAAATTAGCCTCGTACTTGTTGTCGCCTGGGTGCCTGCCGCCCTCACAGTCTGCCAGACTCCGAACTGCTTGCCTCGGTGCAATATGGCTGCGACAGCGGCTGCTTCGCTTGCGCTTAACTGCCAACTTTGGTTTTGAAATAATTTTCATTTGTTTTTCATAACATTTCATAGCGATTTTTTAATTGTTTTTTTGTGTTTGTCTGCTTTTTTACTCCTATCTCCTACGTACTATGCACTCCTTCGGAATTGAGTTCCTTGCACAAACTATGCAGCAATTCATTGAATTTCGTTTTGACATTATGTGTGCGTGTGTGTGTGTGTGTCTGTTGATCTGACTGTTTGTGTAAATCTGTTGGCTTCTGTGTTATTCCCCTCCCATCTAGTTAGTTGGGTTTTGTGTTGCCTTGCGCCCTTTTTAATTTAGTTTTTCTCATTTGCCGCCTGTTGAAGTTGGAAATTATGACTGTTTTTTGTTTGTGTGTTTGAGTGTGTGTGTGTGTGTGTGTGTGGCGGGCGGGTGAGTTCCCATGGGAGAATCCTTAATTACTTCCTTGAATGCATTGTTTTTTTTTTGGTGAGGTTAGTGCAAAAAAATCACCCATTGTGGGAAATGCGGAGATGGAGCAGCAAATAAAAATATAAAAAAGACAAACAAAAATATTAAATGGGATAAAAGTTGGGAAAAGTACATAAATGTGGGAATTGTTGGTCTTGCAGACAGCTAAAGTTAATGAAAATGTTGGCTATGAAATGATTTTAAATAATATGTTTTCAACAAAAGCTTATTTTGCTGTTGTTGGTTCTTTTTCGGTGGCAGCAGAACAAAAAGAATATTTCCTTCAGTCACCAAACGGTTTGTGCCCGCCTACAAGCGCGATGCTCTCGAATTTTCCCTTCTGCTTGAAAATGGTAATTTTTTTTCGCTCTTCCGACTTGGCAAAAATTTTTACGCATGCTTAAGTTTTAATAAATTGTAAATAACTGCCACTGCACAAAATCCATGAATACGAAATTCGGAAATGCACAAATTTTTCAAGTTGAATAAATTTCCGCAATGTCAATGTGCAGCGGCAGTAACAGCAGCAGCGAGCGGCGGCTGAAGTGGAAAATGTTGGTTGGTTTCACATTTTTTCGGCTTTCTCGTTTGTTGTAACTTTTTGTGGGCGAAAAAAAGGGACTTTTCAACTGAACTGATTTTGTTCTAAAAAAATGAAGAAGGGCCACCACACAGGAACTACAAAATTGCACAAAAACGGTTCTAGTGAAACATTTCGTTTGTAAACCGCCTGGAATTGCCGCTTGTTATGTTGCTGGTGAAGGTCCTGGCTCATGTTTTTTTTTTCGGAATATACTTGTGGCCAATATGTAGTTACACGATTGAATGAAACACTTTTGCTGCTTCGTATGAATTTAAAAACGAATGGAAAAAAAGTGGCAAAATTAACTTCACAAATTGGCTGCTTTCTGATGGATGTGAACGGAAACTTTGTCATAGTTTTTTGGTTCTTTTATTTGCGTATAATTTGGACGAACATTTCTGATTATTTGATGTTGCATTGTTGTTGCCCATTATGGCCATTGTTGAAAAACACTATTTAATTTTTTCGGTAGAGGGGGGGGGGGGGGGGGTAGTGCCGCTATTTAAGTTGAATACTTAATGCTGTCACAAATGCTGAGCACACAAAGTTGGTTCTTTCATACCAATTGCGTTTTGTCTACCGAAAAATTAATTGTCAAAACTTATCACCGCAAACTGTCAGTTGCCGCAAGCATTTGACAAACTATGGAAATGCGAATTTGGTTATTAAATGTGATGGTCAAGCATGACATTTCATTAAAATGTTTTGGGGAGTTTGTAGCGCAACAGCGACAACAACTTTAAAAGTTTCTGCATTATTTGCTGGCGTTGCTAATGAAATTTGTGAGACGATCAAAATTTAATCGAATAAAAGTTTTGTGATTACATTTTGTGTGTAGAGAGTATTCCAAAACGGAACTTTGAAAATTAGCGGTTTTTTTATTCGGTTGGAAATTATGTCTGGAACGAAATGGAATTGGACCGGAACAGAATGGAATTGGAACCACATTTTGAAATAGATCTGCAAATAGAGATTGTCGATAAGATATCGACAATAAAAAAATTATCGATAAAATATTGAAAAACTATCGAAAAAATATAGAAAAATTATCGATACAATTGTTGAAAAACGACAGTCTTCATTATCTTCGGTCTCTTACTAGTTTATCTTTTTTTGATTAGTCAAAAATTTGCTTCCATTAAAGGAGTTGCCATGAATTAACAAGTGCTGAAAAGTATGCAATGATTTATTAGGCATTGCATTGCCAAAGCTCTATTTCTATTCTATCATTTTCCATTTGCCTTTTCATCATTTACAGCCTTTCGGTGTCAGTAGTTACTCAATAGCAAATATTTTCCTATTTCCCAAATAATTCTCGCTGTCCTTTTGGCCGCTCTAAGAACGTCTGTGAGGAAATTTCTTCACACAAACTAAGTAGGGTGTCTTTTTGAAAAGAATGTTGAGCCTCAACAAATCTAATTAGTGGAAAATAATTTGTGAATTGTATGAAATACGTTTGCATTCAAGTCTATACGACTTTCCAAAGAAATAATGACTGAATTTCTTTTGAAGAAGTGCTTTTGCAAAAGTGCAGCAAAAGTAGAATTGCTTAATTCTGTACTTCTGTACACCGCAGACGTTTTGGTGCGTTCGTATGTTGGGCTGTTCGCCCGTTCGTTTCCTTTCGCCATTAATTCATGAAGCAAATAATTATTTTGCCTTGCACGCTTTGATATCAAAGGCAAACGAACACAAAACTTTGTTGCATACTTTTTGACGTTAATTAAAATTTTTTTTTGTTTAACAGGCGAGTGAGAAAAATTATGAAAAAAATCGACCGAGAGCAGTAATTTAATGTGTATGGAAAAAATTGGTGTAAACATTTTCATTCTCCAATTTATTAATTTTCCCATTCAATTAAAACAAAAATTGCATAACATACCTTCTGGGGTCAGAATTAAGTAATTCATTTACTTGTTTTTCGCATTTTTCAGGCCTTGCTCTTTCCCAATACTGTTTTGTAACAAAATTAGAATTGGAAACATTAGTAAAAGCGAAAATGTTGCGCTCCCTTGACATAAAGGACCTTTGAAAGCTTTCAACTTTTTGCCTGCAACAATAAAAGCTTTTGAAAGAAGAATGTATGTACGAAAAATAAAAATGGAAAACGGTTCAATTTAAATTTTCCTTTTTGTGTGAAGGTTCATGGATAATAAAATTGGATCCGGCGACATGCCACTTCAAATGCGAGCAAATTGAATTTTGATAGTTCACTCACAGGGCATACATTTACCCTGATGGCGACGCCAACGACAGCCGTATTGAAAGACGCCAGTGTGTTTTTTGCGTGTGTGTTGTCACTTCACTGTGGTTAGATCATTCCTGGAGATGCTGACCTCAGTGCGGGCACTTTGTGTCAGTGTGCGTGTGATGCTTCTTTTGTAAATTAAAAAGCACTTTTGGGCATATGTGGGCAAGTTATTTTGTCAATTCTTAAACGTTTCATTGTGGTACTCACAAAAGCACCACCGTGGGTGTTTGTGATATTTTCGAATGCCTAAAAATTGCTCAAAATGAAATCTGGGTCAAGTGTCATATTAAAATAATAAATATCCTCCAACAGAGTGAGAGGTGGTGTTGAATTCTGAGAAGTACAAACTATCCTTCGAAGAATTCAATAATTTAATTGAATTGAATTAAATTTTGGTCAGTGTTCCGAAAGTTTTATGAATGTGTGTGAAGCTTGGCAGGATAATTTTTGGCAGCTTATAATAACAATAATTTGACGCATATAAGGGCTTAGGTTGAGTTTCTAGTAAGCTCCATTTAATTTAAAGTGAGAACGATTATTTTATGTATGGACTTGGGGAAAAATTCAAGCTAGACTGGTTTTTTTAATAGAAAATGGAGCTTATGAGTAATACAATCTCTGCCTTATGAATTGTGTATTTTTGCCTCAATTAACGTTCTCTTTGCTTTGCCTTAAAATGTCTTAAACGATTTGTTGCTAAATATTTCAAGAGATAGTCTAGTCTCTCCATAAATTGAAGCCCGAGACTCTATTATCCACTTCTCTAATTGTTGGAAATGCTATGCTGTCAACGTTCATAACAATAAACGTAAATCAACTTGCTTTTTAGGTTGGCTCGTTTTATGTTGCTGCTGTTGTGGTTGTAGTTGTTGTTGTTGTATTAAACAATTTCAGTGGCACATTTCGTGGTGTTCAGTTTCGTTTCGTTTCGTTTTCGGTTGGTTTATGGTTTCGGTAGGGCCTTTAGACACACGAGAGTCATTGTCCTTTGCGCTTAAATCATTGGCCTGGCATTATACGCGCACCGCGTCATTGTCTCTGCTCAGCATTGTCATAATTTCTTAATGGCCGGGGTATGCGAGAGTGAACAAGCGAGTAAATGAATGAAAGAGTAGACCAACGTACAAACGCACAAACGTACGAATGAACGACTGAGCGAACGATTGAACGAGCTTCATAGGCACTGCAGCGCGCTTGGCAATTGCTGGCGTTTATTGTGCGTTTGTTTAGGCATTACTCCTTCATACTTTGTTTGTTTGCTTTAACTTTTTTTTTTGTCCATTTATTTTCGGGCATATTTACTAAAGCCATTTTGATGCAGGCTCGGCATAACATTGATGTGCATAGAAGTAAGCTGAGCTAAGTACACAAGGGCATAAATCACAGTTGATAATTTTGCATATTTTATGATGAGCCCCAAACCGCAGGAGACACGAACTTTATGGCAGACAAACAAAAATAGAGGCATGTGGATTTTGATTTAAGGCGGTAAGTAGAGAATGGGAATTATTTGGGAAAAAAAGGGTGGCCGTATGTAATAAAAAAGTTCATTTGAAATGTGTGTGTGTGTGTGTGTGTGTGTGCATATTAAAGTACACACTAAAGGGAATTCGTGTACAAGAGAACTTAAAAATTTGCAAAAAGCAAACAAATTTTATTTTCTACAATTTCAATTTGGCCAATTCTCATCGGCCATCCTGCAGATTTCGTACTCGATTCATTTCCGTTTTGGACAATGGTCAGCCATGGGAAGCCCCTTCTAACTTGCAATTTCATGTTCTGCACATCCTCCGCTTCCGTTTGTACGTTCATTTGTTCACTTGTATGTTTGCATGTTTGCATGTTCTTTTCCCTCTTTACTGCCATTTTGTTTTATTGCCGTTTTTGTTGGTTTTTTTGTTTTTTTGTTTATTTGCTTTTTGTTATTGTGTAGTGTGTAGTGTGAAATGTGCCCTAAGAAGAGTTGAAAAATTAAAACTTCCTGCAGCAACGACGTGGCAATGCCTTTAACTCTCTTCTTCGCCGCTCTTCGTCATCCTCTAGTCATTTGCTAGGGCCGCTCCAAGGGGAATTGATTTAGATTGCAGAAATTTGTCATGAAATTGAATTTATTCCGAAATCAAAGCAAAATTGTTTGTACTCTCGACTGGGCTAGCCGCCCCCAAGGGGTTGACATATGTGGACAATTTGCAAAGAGAAATGGAAAAATAATAAAAAAAAAAATCACAGAACATAAAACGAAAGGTTGTGTGTTGGGAAAACTTAAAAAAATATACAAATTCGAAGGGAGCTACAGGGATTGCCTGTGGAATTCAAAATATAGTTTTTTTAAAATTAATATTTGCTTTAGTAATAAGGGAAAATATTGCATTGATTTGCAAACTCTAACCAATTGCCGTGTGATTTTTCCAGTTGACTTACCGATTCGATGGCCTTCTCCAAACGGAAGATCTCCTCTTGCAATAAGTGCAATGTGCCGGTTTTACCGCGATGGCGTGCAAATGCTGCGGCACAGGCGCTGTGTATGCTATTGACCCAATTCTCCAATTCCACCTGAAATAAGAGAACAAATTGAGAAAAAATGTATTTAAATGACCTTATCGCTCACAGTAATTACTTCGTTACTTCACAATGCCTGCCAAATGTAAAGAGTTGAAAAAAAAAACGAAGGCACAATATCCTTGATGAAAAATGTGAAAGTACACAAGCGTCCGTGATAACAAAAGGCATTCACATATGAGCAAAACACGCCCAAGGCACCACTGGCTATGAAATTAACTGGCAGCAGCCAAATTCGAGCATGTAGGTTAAACAGGGGGAAGACCCTTCCTGCTCAGCTGCTTTTTGGTAAATAAGCGACAGAATCGTTAATAATAAATTCCGAATCCGCCAAGAGACATGCCTGCTGCTGCTGCTGGTGGTCTGCTCAGCCTGTTATTATAATCAAACGCTCTAAGAAGAAACACATGTCCGTTGTTGAGGGGGAGGATCGAGTGGAGCCGCGTTAACGTGTGCCGCTCCATATGCACTTAAGGCGTTTGCATTGCATAATAAGGTCATTTTTCAATTGAAACGAGTGCTGGCATCTGCTTGCATGCTCGGCTGCATATGTGTGTGGGTGTGTGCATAAGAGCGGGGGGCTTGAAGTTTTGTGCGTGTGTTTGTAAGTCCTGCTGGCATTTTGAAATATGCATTTTTTCAAATTTGAAGGATTGCCAACACAAATGCTTATGCAGCAACAGCAGCGCCGCACAGGGGGATTGCGAACAGAAGTATAAATAAAGAAATGCCCGCGAGCAATGAACTTATCTATGGAGCACAAAAAGTTTGCTGCTGCTGCTGCTGCACACAATTTTATGCAAACAATTTTCTATTCATTGGCTCGTGTGGCCGGACTGGGCGGATGAGCGCGCAGTCATAATAATTTTCAATGCATATTTGCAAGGACATCTTTTGTTTGAGTTGGTCATTTTTCGTTCGTTCATTCGTTCTGCGTCTTCCTCTCCTCTGGCTCTTCTTTTTTTGGTGCCATAATTTCACCATGAAGGCTATTATTTCGAATGCAAGGCTTGCATGTGTGCTGGTACGCTTAGATGGTTCGATTCGGTCCAGTTTGGCTTTGGCTGCGTTTGGGTTGAGCATGGTTCGTGAATGGACATTACACTTGAATTGCCCGGAGGTCTATATGCAGCAATAAGCTCAAGGCTAAATTGTGTTTTGACATCAACGTACGGTTTTGGCTTTAAGTATGAATGCTTTGGAGACTTTAAGAGATTTTAACTGCAAAGGGGCACACAAGGCGTATACGTAATCTCGAAAGAGGTCATATAAACTATGTGGGAACTTTGTTAAATATTAAATACTTGCCAAATTATAGTTGGGCGTGATAATAAATCTGTTTTCAGGGGTCTTCCAATGAAAGGAATGAAATGATTTAATTTGGTTTCCGTATGAAAGTTATTCGTGACACATAAGAGTTCACTTTAATCTAGGTGTGTATGAGAGGTCATAATATGACCAGTTTTGTGTATTTCTTTGCATATTTAGGGGTTTTAAGAAGTATCTGGCACTGCACCAAATAAAATTAAAGCCAATAGAGACCGTAAATACTTAGCTAAAGTATTGAAATTTTCCCCTATATACAAAATGAAACCTATTTGACCTCTGCCTGCGAAAGGCATAACCTCAATAGACAAATCTCCAATCTTCCAAATACACCATACAAATATTTAACACCTCATTGAAAATCAAAACACACACATGCTGAAACGTACAAAAAAAAAATAGAAGAAAAATCTTCCGAAATCGAAGATGAAATTCATTTGATAGTAACGAGCAATTTTCCAAAGCATTTGAATTGTCAACAACAGGCGCTGGTGGCGTTGCTGTTGATGTGTTGGCGCCTAGCACTTATTTAATATTTGAATGTCACGCAGATATTTTGGCAAAATAGAAAAAGCAAATAAATACCGAATAAAGATTTGCCAGAAACGTGTGGCAAAAAAGTGCCAAAATGCTAAGGCAGCTTCGCCTTCATATGTTCATTCGTTGGCAAGTGGAAAGTGGGTGAAAAATAAGACATTTTCATGTGGAAAATACACACATTTTTATTGTATTTTTTGTTCGATTGTCTCTTTTGTTGCTGTACTGGGAAAAGAAATGAAAATGGAAATTTAATTCAAAGCCAGTTGCGTGATTTGGTTGCCATTTTTGTACGTCAGCGAGTGTGTAAGAACAGGGTGCTTACAAGCTTTGCTTTTAGTATAAAGTGTCAGTGTATGTTATAGGACTTCTGCAGGTTTCCGTTGACCATTGCATACAAACGACTACGCCTTTCTGGGATAACAAAATCTCCAGCGAAAAACTTTTTCATCAGACCTAATATGCAGCTATTGGATATCTAGATCAGGAGGCTGATATTGGAATGGAAAGGCCCCATTCTGCGTCAAGACTTAGCCAGTATTGCGAGGAAAGTCATAGAGTGGGACCCCCTAGATGCAACGAAATACTGTCTGGCAGGATTCGGAACATGAAGCAAATGAAAGTGAGATGCTTTTTCATATTCGCGATGGATAATTTGAAATTTTATGAAACTTCATAGAAGTTTTTTCAGATTGCACTTTCACAGTGTGGCACATGAAACAGGCATATCAATGCACAACCCCAATAAAAAAAAAGAAAGCAACGAAATAATTTCTCCACGTCTCTGGGCGCGTGATCAATTTTAAAACAAACCGCGCAGCTGTGTGACAGGCCCACCACCTAATCTCATATTTACGCCCCCCAAGTAAAGCTGTGCGATGTCAAGCGGGAGTTTTTCATTTCAAAAAACTTTGAGCTGCACTGCTATTTGAGTGGAACCAACAAGCCGAGCGTGTTTTTTTTTTCTGCAACTACTGTTGACGTTAGGCAGATGACACGCACACGGTGAAAATCGAAATTCAAAATCCCACCAATATGAATAGGGATTCGATGCCTGTTGTGTGGGTGCGTGGGTGTGTGTTGTTGTTTTGTTACTCACCTGACAGGGCGCCTGGAACAAATACGCATCACCGAATGCCGTACTCAAACAGAATATATAATCTCGCTTCGGATGCTCTGGTATTGGTTGCATAATCGCACCATCAACAATAATTAAATGTTTCGGTGCGGCCTCGACGCTGCGGCCCTCACGTGAGTCGCACGGATAGAACAGCAGTGTGGTGCCCTTCAAGCACACCCAATAGCCCTTCCAGCCGCGTTTGCGTGCCAATTCGATTTGATGCTTTTTGCGGAGAAGCCATTTTTTCACCGAAAGGAAACTGCAAAAAAAAGTGTGGAAAAAAATAGAGTAAAAAATAAATATTTTTTTTTGTTCGGAAGATCAAATAGGCAACAGCACAATTTGTGGCGGAATTGGACATTTTTTTTTTTTGGGAAATATTTGTCATTTGGTATTGGTGGAGTAGTGATGCACGTGACAATATTGCTGGATTTTATGGCACTGGAGAAAGGTAGATTAGTGTGAAGGTGTGTATGTGTGTGATTGATGAAATTGAGGTGAGCAGTTGCAGGTTATTTGCGGGAAATAGAAAAATATATTCTGCATTTTTACGATTTTTAATGGATTTTTAATGGATTTTAAAAGGCCAAAAATATTTTAATCTTGAACTTTGAGAGTTAGTGGAAATATTTAAATATAAATTTCTGAACATCGCAAAATTTTTGCTCTGTCTGTGTTTCCATCACAAATATGGATATGGTCAGAGACCAAAGGGAGTTGGAACAAACTGTAAAGTTTTAGGGTATTTTGGCTTGGATCTGAGCGAAGTCTATTAAACATTTGTAACTCAGGCATTGTGGATATCGCATATGACCTGCTTATATTATATTGTATTCATGTAATACATACACATTATGTATTTACATAGAATTGAAGAAATCACCATGTGACAGTGAAAATTGACATCAATCAAGAGTGACTTATTTTCATATGAATTTCGATGAAATCGAATGATTTCGAAGGTATTTCCTTTTACAAAAGGAATTTTACAACAGCAAGTGTAGAGGGATACAATTGAACCGTGCAAAAACACACACACGCGTTGACTTTCGGCACATATTCAAGTAGACACACACGGGTACGTATACGCAACATTTAATACAATTTGCAATTGCTGCTGGCTGGCTGACTGACTGGTTCACTCGGCAATTCCAATAAACACACTTGAAAGCGGCTATAAAATGAAATTGAATTGAAAATATCTCATCAAAGTCAAAATCTATTGACAATTGAATTTGATGCGTGCGCGCGCGCCAATGAGACAGCAGCAATAGGAGAAACGTAACAATGAGATTCGTACACAATTCACCGATCGCAATGGCAATAAGTGGAGAATGTCATAAGTTAGGTATGCGAATGACAATGTACATGTACATGTGTGTGTGTGTGTGTGTGTGTGTGTGTGTGTGTGGTTGTGTATGTGTTGTTGTTGGTGTTTTTTTTTATGGGCACTTGTGTGATGACTTCACTGTAGACAGCAATTGAGGAGGTTGAGATGTGCTAAAATCGAAGGTGTCTTTCGTACAAAACACTTACCCCGCCTTACGCACAGCGCCAGTGCAATTGAATGAGGACGCAGCTGTTCCGGCTGCTTTTGCTTTATATGGTGACGCCATGACACTTTCGCCATCATCTTCATCAGATACGGCTGTAGTTAAGCTCATTCGATCATCATCGGAAATCTGTTCAGTGGAGGCAAAAGAAGAAAATAAAATTTTAATTGAATTTCAAGTGAAGAGTGAAGCGAAAATAGAAATGGTTTTTCTGCGAATAAAATACACTTCAGTCAACCCTGCGATGAGTCCACTCCATAAATGCTACTTTAATTTTATTGCTTTTTTACTTTTGTACTTCAGTAGATTGTTTCAGTGGAACTTTAAAAATTCCGTTAATTCCCCGTTGCTCATACGCCCAGTGTATCATTTTCATTTGACATGTTTTCCTGTGTCTTTCTTCCTCTTTCGTCTCATACTCATTTCCCTGTGCTATTCATTTGTCAAACCAAATCATTTCAAGCAAATAATATTTTATTTTCGTCCACTTGACACGCTCATAAAACCATAAAAACATAAAAATGCCCAAGTCCAGTTTGTTTATTTTTATTTTGCCGAATTTATTTTCGGCTTTTCCTGTCACAGTTACAATTGAAGTATAAAAACCTCCGCAAATATTTCTTCAACGCCTCATTATCAACATCAATAATAAAATTTCTACACGCTTTGTTTCGTGAAATGTTTTTTCTTCTGTTGGTTTGTGTTTTTTTTTTTGGTTGGCTGGTAGGAAATGTTTATTTCCGTGTACAGCACGTGTATAAGCAAAACCTGCCTAAGTTCGTGAAAAAAAGGTGTCAACTTTGACATCTAAATTTTTCCACTTTGTTGGTGTTGTGTTTTTTTTTTCGTCGTTGAGCAAATCAAAGCGAAAATAATGAAGTCAACGTTGATTCATTATTTTCATGTGCCTCTTCCGTGCTCCGCTTCCACTTGAGGGGGGCAGGCTATTTTTGGCTGCCACCTTTTTGATGCCTGTCACAAAATATGCTCCATAGCTGTGGCCATTTTTATTTCGCTTGATAATGTCGTTTGTGCGTTTTGCTTGATTTTTTCTTCTTCTTGTTCTGCTGTTGCTATTTTTCTAATTAAGTCTAGGAGTGGTGGGTGTTGTTCAAAAAAGTGTTGATTGTCAATTATGGCAAAAGTATTTTTTCCCTCTTACATTGGAAGCAGTCGTTATTTTGCTTGTCGCTGTTGGGCGCTTTAGTATGCATTTAATTTGATGCCCCAGTGAATTGGCGGTGAAGCTTAATGTGCTGTATTTATGCGATCATTTCGGGGTTTAAAGGTAAACATTTTACGGAGGGAATATCGTAAAATTGAAGTAGTGTCTTTATGAACTCGTTAGGAAATGCTTTTAGCTTGAAGTGGTAAACAGAAGTTATGAGTCTGTCGGAAGAGAAATCAGTTTTGTGAAAGAGTAGTAAAATATTAAGTTTACTCAAAGTTTGAGTAAATGAGAGGAGTTCTTTAAAATGGAATAGCAAAGTTTTGTTAGTAGAATTTTTAGCGGGTTGCTTTCGGAAGCATGAAAATAACAATGTAAAAGTTATTTAATTAAGCGGAATTCTTAAGTGGTTGGCCAAGGCCGATGTTCAATTAGAAACTGCACCTTTGCTGGTTGCAGTACGTATTCAATTCTTTTATGTATATGAAGCAGGATAATAAAACTCTCTCAATGTTAAAAAACAGTCACAGCAAAATTTCGAAGCGGTTCAGGTCAAACTGCAACAGAAACCAAAGCAAGTACTCCTTCCATCTCAGTCAAGAGAAATACCTCATGTTGATAGTAACGAGACCCTGGACACTGGTAACTGACCACTGCCTTGGAGGCCCTCATACTTTTAGAATGGATCTAGTAAGTAACAAACACATCCCACTGCAGACCATAAAATTCCATAGTCTCATTTATTCTTTAAGTTATTGCAGCGAAAACACGAAATGTGCTCTTGATATAACCTTTGACCCAATTTGTGAGTACTGTTTTTACATAAAAGAATTTTCTTTTTTTGGAACAACTTTCCACAGAACAACAGCGCTCAACATTTAATTGCTCAATAAAGACATTACACGCCTTTACAATGTCCTCGTTTCGAATGAACACGAAAGAATCCCTGCATCGACACTAATTTTGCATTAATTTTTTTCCGGTGTCCTTTGTTCGTCCCGCTTAAGCACAATTTGGATGCTAATGGTAATTGTGAGCGGCACGTCCCACTATTTACACAGCCAGCACACAGCCTTTAGCATTGAGTTTTATTTTGTGCCGCCACGTAATATTTTTCGTGCTGCCAAGCAACTCAAGTGACTTTGAGTAACATTTGTGAAGAAACATGCAAGGAATGGAAAATAAAAGAGTAGATAAGTGAAATGAAATGAAAGAAAGCATCGCATAGCATACTTTTGGGCATGCCAAATCGTAGCACCAATTTTAATGAAAGGACATTCCAGATAATTGATTTCATTCACACAGCGAAATTTCATAAAATCCACTGACAGTGCGCGGACAATAAATGAAATGTAGGCAAAAAAAAGCACTGAATAGGAAATGCCACTTTCCAACGGCGCACAACATAATTTGACACACAGCCTAATTGAAGGACCATTGTTCGACGGCGCAGTCGGCCATCGAGTAATGCCATTTTATGATAATGATGATGACGCAAATGTCCGTTCGACTTGATTGTTTGCAATAATTAGGAAGCGCAAGGAGGCATTCAAAGAATATGGAAATTATGGCGTTTTACACGAAAATCAACAAGAAATGAGAATGAGAATCTACATTTCCCAAAAAGCAAAAGGAACCAAGTTGATACTAGTTTACATCAACATAACTCAAAACTTTTTCCAGCACTAAATTTATTTACATTTTTTTCCTTTCGTTTTAAGTAACCTTTGCCGCTTCTCTTGCACTTGAAGTCCATTTGGAAACGTTTTCTTTTTTTTTGTTGTTTTTGCAGGGAAAAAATTCTGCGAAAAAATCTCTGCAAAACTTTTCGCATAGTTTGCATGCGAAAACTTTCGCTCGGCGCATGCCATGAAGCGCGAAGTCATTTCGAAAACAATTTCAAAAATTTCTTATTTACTACGCGCACTGCTGCGTTATTTTGTTTTTGGACGGGGCCAAATGGGGAAAAACGGAAGAAAGCCGCCGCTGTTGATGATGATATCTTCGTGAAACAAAGGAGAATGCCTTGGCAAGCATCACTTTGAAACATGCGGCGGTGGCAATGAAAAAACATGACACAGCAGCAGCAGTAGTAGTGGCCGCAGGGCGAGGCAACGGCGGTATCGTTAGCGGCACTCAGAACCAAAAATAAACTGCTTCCGGTTGGTGTGACTGCGGAGAGAAACCTTTTCTCCAACTCGGGGTCTTTTCTGCGTTACTGCGTACCTACTTCTTTTTTGTGAGTGTTCTTTTCTTTCTCTTGTAGCTGCTCCTTTTTTGTTATTTTGCTTTAATGGAAAAAGTTGCGTAAGCGAAAAGTAGTAAAATGACGGAAGCGGAAGTTGAGAGCACATGAAAAGGCTTTCTGCTAGTTACTTGCTACTTTTGCAAAACGACACTGTCACTGAGGGTATCACAAGCGGCTTAAGAGGCTGAGGCAGCAGGAATCAGTTGTCTGATCATGTAACAATTGCAATTACAAGGTAGAGATGACATTTGCACAAAGTTGACGATTTGTTAAAAGTAAAGAATAAAACAAAAATTAGACAAAGAAAATGTGTGAGTAGAAAAAACAAATGCAGAAAAATACTGCGCACTTGCTGTTTTTATACTGTTATAATATAATATATATTTCCCGATGATATATGACAGTTTGCTCGCCCTGGAGATAAGGTGAAGAGTTAAGACAACTCAGCAATGCAAAGTTAAATTACATTTGAATTTCTTACAAAAACAAAAGTTTTCTCGTTAGTCTTTTTTTTCCCCTGTTTGCCGCTCAAGTGCATTTGGCAAGAAGCACATGGAAACATAACAAAGGGATTTCGAATTTGAATTTATGTCTAAGCTGAATTTGAATCTAGGCGAACACGTAGAAGCAGAAAAGTTTCTTAACCCTATCAGTTTTTATTGTCCTCTTAATACTTGTATTATTTCTCTGTGTTTTTTTTTTGTTGTTGTTTGGCATCTCGTGTGGTAGCGACTGAAGTCAATGACCGTGCCACAAATCACATGAAATCAGCACCGCACAAACAAGGACACTTCATTGTGTTGTCGTTTGTATACAAATACCATTTGTTGGTAGCATAATAATGATGGCACGGCTCTATGTGTGTGTGTGTGTGTGTGTATGTGTGCCTGTATAGAGGAATTATTTTTATACTTGTTTGTTTGAAGGCTTGATTTATTTTAAGGGTAAGCGATGCAAATTTAATTACAACTATGCAATGGTATCTTGTATTATTTTTGGAATTATCAAAAGAAAAAATCAAAGGAACAACTTCAGTGAAAAATGCTTTCGTTAGAGTACGCACAAATTATAAATATATTAATTTATTTGCTTTCAGTTGAAGCTTTCATTCTGACTGTTTTGCATATTTTAATTAAAATATTGCTCTGATTGGCAAATCATAAATTAATTCAAAAATTAAAACAATCCAGTGCACAATTTTATTTCAGTAATGTTATTTAGTAAAACATACACCGTAACAACAGTATCGCTGATTATAACAAAAACAACTAAATACCCGTGAAACAAGAACATGCTGCTACTTCGATTGTAATCCTTTTTGGACACAGTAATTCAATTAGACTCTGGCCTACATGGTTTTAGTGGCCTGATTAGTTTTCATTTCCAATTTTGGATCAGTTTTATGGATTACTAGATGGGCTGGGTCCCTAAACAGGCTTTTTGTGTTGCATTGTCATTAAGGTAATAACAAATTAAGGAAAGCAATTGTCAAATATATTTACAGTGTGAAATATTTAATGGGTGCACTTGACTTGTATATTTCCAATATTTCCCCTTTTTAAATAGATTTTTTTTTCACTCCCATTCAGTTAAAATGTTCTAAAAATTACATGATTTTCCCAATCACCAAAAAAATACTGCTTTTGTCTGCCAGTGTAATTAATTTGAACAAATCGACTGTGTTAAATTATTCACAAAAAGCACCGAATGTAAGTAAGTCTGTAATCAAATAATTGATTCGAAAACGAAGGGATTTTATAAATTGTCCATGGTGCTGGTTTCCAGCTCAATGAATACGGAATTCACAAATTTGAATTTGTTACTCTCAAGTAGTAAGCGTAGTTAGTTGTTACATTAGTGCAATGTAAGGTTTTGAACTAAAGTACCATTTTGTGGCTTAAAACATGCAAATTCAACTTCTTTTATTTTTATTTAAAATTTCCCCAATTGTTTTCTTAATTCAACACATAGCCGTTATTTGCGGTGCACATTTTTTCTATTCGTTGAAAGAATTTTAAACTTTTGACCTGGCATATCATTAAAACGTGCCCGCCTGTGTTATTGTGTAAAATTCAGCTCCATGCAATTAAAAAATGCTGCTTAAATTTGTATAGCCTACTTTTAGGGTACGTTGCTTTTAATCAAATCCCTATTAAAATCGCATTTACATTTTATACAAATTCTCACAGGGGCAGCAACTGTGAAGTTAACGTTTCAACCGCAAAATATGCCGCTGCTGCAAATGCCAGAAGTTTGAAAGTTAAAAAATATGCAAACGATTTGTGAACTGTGCTGTTTGTTGGGAGTTTCTATTAAAAACAAAATAAAAAAAAAAAACAGAAAAACTGGGTACATTCCAACGCCCTAATGACCGCACGAATGTTGATGACGTTTGTCACAATATAAAAATTCTGTGTATGTTCATTTGCATAAACATTTCGGGGAAGCAGAAAAGTATTCCGGAGTGGTTCAGCCAAAGTTAAGCTATAATTACGGTAGTAAAATGTATGGAACAAAGGCAGCTTTTGTGTCCATTTTTTTGTTGTTTTTGTTTTTTTGCCAACTAAAAAATTCTTTTGCCGAAATTTGCATTCGTTTGGCCACAACTGTTGGTCACTCCATTGCTTTAACATTAGAAGCAGCTTCCATTGAATTTAAATTGCTGCACGCTGGGTGTATGTGTGTTGGTGGAAATCTCCCGATGACAATTTCCGCTTTTCCGGCTTGAAAATTTAAACATTCGATAATGACATTTGGATGGAGGTACTTTAAGACCCGGAAATGGCTCGCAAATGCCATTCATAACGGAAACAAGAATTATGTTGCTCCCACACACACACACACACACACAAAACCCCTGCAGTGGCTCTTCCCACTTGCCTACATTCATTACAAGTTTAATATTGAATTTTGTTGTTTTTTTTGTGTGTGTGTGTGTGTGCTTCATAAAATTACGCACCAAAGGCTTCCCTTATGCAATCACTACTGCCCGGGATGTTGGTGGTGCTGGTGCTGTTGCACACAGCGGGAGGTCATCGAGTCTCATAAGTCATGGCATTTCACAATTACGCGGAAATGCGCGCCCGCGCCTTACTCACACAAACCCATGTGGACTGGCTCACAGCGGAAGTCATTGCGCGTGCATGCCTATTTCACTGCGCCGTCTGTCTGTTGTTTATGTGTAAGTTAATGTGTGCATGTGTGAGTATATGAGGGCTGATTACGGGATAATCACTGTGTTACATTTTTGCCTATAATTGTGTGTGTGTGTGGGTGTGTGTGTGTGGGTGTGAGTTGTGTGCGTGAGAAGCCGCTCAAAGTATGCTTTCAATGCATATGCGGACACAACTTCAGTTCAAGTGAAGGGGAATGCTGTCGCTGATTTTGTGAAAGGGACTTTTTGCTGTTGTTGTTGTTGTATTTGAAACCTTTTCAATGGCGCTCAGCTTGATGAAATTGCTTTTCTAATTAAAGCATATACTTACAGGAAAATCAGTTGGCTGGTGTGGTGGGCGGTCTGCGGAAACGAATTAGCGAATTAATCTGAAATTCAAAGGAATTGTTATGTGTCCCTTCGCTACGACAGCATCGCATAAGTTAATTTCACTTGTACAGTTTCAATTTCCAATTTGGCTCAACTAATTGGACTGCAGCCGAATGTTAACATCATGAATGATAAAATTTGATTTGTGGCAGTCCATAAATTCCTGGAGAATAATCGTGAAAAATAGTTTCGTTGCAATGCCCGTAAGGATGGCCACGGCAACGCTGAGTCATAAATAATCGCCTTTGATTTGGTGCAATGTGATTTTTTGCTTTGAGCGAATTCCGCAATGTTAAACGCAAACTGGCATTTGCACAGACCAAAAAAAGACTGGAATAGAGATAAATCATAGAAGCATCACCACACCATAAAGCAGCACCAGCGTCACCATCATCATCGCCGTCATCGCCATCACAGCTTAAGGCGTCTGTGATGCGGCAGATGCGACGGCAAAAGGCTTCTCTTTGCTCACTTTTGCAACGAAATGAGGGAACACAACTGGTCAAGTCCGATTGTCTTCGTCGCCTACTGCCATTGTGGTGCTGGTGCAGCTTCTTACTTATGCTGATTCATGGCAGCCCGACTTTAAAGCTTGTCAAGTGCTTAAGTATAGAGTAAAGGAATGTCGGTGAATTCGAAAAGGGCACACAATGCAATTAGCACTCCAGCCACTCTTATCCAGTTCCCTCTGCCTTTCAGAGTCTGAATTGGAGTGAGCATTCGAATGGGAACTGGCGGCACCGTGGAAAAAACCCATTTTGTTTATTTATTTATTTGTTTGTTTGCCTCCGCTTTGGCATACATACATTTTCGTAGCTGGAAAGTCTTCGTGAGGCGGTGCATTTGCAAGACCGCAACCACAACAGAAATCAACACGAAATAAAAGCATTTCCATGTTACATTCAAAGCGAATAAACACCAAAAGTACTTTGTTAAAGTAAGTACCCAAAAGTACTTCATCTCAATCGCATATTTCTGCGAAGCTGCAGTGAACAGTGGCAGCGCCCTGCCATTGCGCTCTCTCACTCACTGTGTTGTTTGGGGAAAAGTGCATCAGCAAGCGCACTAGTGCCAGCCAGTCGAGGAGTCAAGTGCTTTGGCTACAATTGGGCGTGACTGCTTGGGATCCATACCGCTGCCATTTAAATTAAATAAATTCCGCAAGATAGTAGAGCTGCCACAACAGCAACAAAAGCAAAACAATAGAAATAACAACGGCAGGCGAACGATACCAGCTACTCTGTGGCGGAGAAGAAACCAATAAACTATTTTTCGTTGCCAAAATCAAACAAAGTGAGAAACTGACAGATGAAAACAAAATCAACAAGGAAAGTAGAATCAGCATATGAAGTATTTAAGGGTACAGTGCCTTTGTTGTGACCAAAAGAAGAAAAGTATATAGGATGCCTCTGAACAATAGCCGCCAGTTAATTCCTCTGCTCGAGAAACGAAAAATATCGTATGGTGGGGAGGGGCCGCAAATGACCATGTAAGGAGTATTACGGTTATTCCTTGAAAAATTCTCTACAAATGACCTTTTCATGATTTTGTCTCTCCGATCAATAGGTTTTCCTATCTGATTTCGTGAACTGGCCTCGGATCCGTTACGATACCATTAAATCTTTGCCATATTCTGCAGAATATTTCCAATTTCATTTAACATCGCAACTTTTCCTAGCTAAACTGCCCACCTATCGTTTTTTCGATGTCATCAATTACATTATATAAAAATAATGCATTGTTTTCTCGGGCGGTTGTGCCATTTCTCATGGAGGTGCAAAATTTATGTTCACTTAATTTTTATAATTCGCTTAAAAGCATAATAACTTGTAAACCATATGAGCTGTGCACATTATAAATTAATTTCATGTCAAAGGACACATAAATAAGGGAAACGGGCAGCGAGCCAGCCAGCGAATGAACGAACGAATGATAATGGCAGCCACATCTGAGCATCAGCGGTTGTGCCGATAACATTGTTGGTGGCGAAACCAATTTATATTGGCCATTTGGACATGTGCGGCAGCAATTGTCACATGTGCGCGCGCAAACAAATAAAATAACGGAGGGCCAACGACAGCAGGAGCAGGAGCAGGAGCAGCAACACAAACACATCACACGAAAGTGAAAAATAAAAATGACCTGCCAACAAGCGAGAAATGAGCGCATCTCCTTCGCTGGCCAAAAAGACAAATTATTTGATAAACGACAAAAGGACATGATGTTGGCAACATCATCACACACACACACACACACACACATGTACTACGAGCAGAACTCGTATTATTTTAACAACGTCAGTAAGTTAGTGTGGCAGAGGGTTGCAGAGTGTGGAATGAAATTGTATGCTTATGTATGTCGAAGGGACATGTGGGTTTTGATGATATTGTTGTTGTCTCTGTTGTTGCCCAGGAAGTGCTTAAGCATAGAGTTTTTCGTGCTCCTAAATTAAATTAAGTGAATGCCAAAGTTTGCTCGTGGGTGTGCAAATGTGTAAAGTTATCAACATTTGAGTGAAACAAATGAAACAAGTAAAAGTTTGGCACAGTGAATGTGGATCCAATTAAATTGAGGAACTGTGTGGTCACAGGTTGTATATTTGTATCTGACTTCTATGTAACTCCATCATACTTTAAGATTTATTCCTTGTATTCTTCCCACGGTATGAAGTTAAATTTTTCGCATTCTCAGCACGTATCGCACCTTACATTTCCGAAATGTCCTATGGAAAAAGCCGCCCTAATGCCTTTAAATGTTTTAAGCCTGTAAAATTATACCAAAGTGGAAAAATTTTCTTAATTATCCTAAAAGCAGATTTTCAGAACCAACGCCGAAGAGCTAATGTCCTTTGGTGCTTTTCCACTTTTTTTTTGGTGGTTGTCCACTTTTTTTGCTATCCTTTCTCTTATTTACCAGCACCACGAAATCACGTGCAGTGTCAACTCGGAGGGTACTTCTCTCCAAGACAAATAAAACATCAGCAGAAGGAAAAAAAAAACTAAATAAGGACGAGGAAAAAAAATTAATGTTGTCATTTGTCGGTCACTTGCCAAAGAGCGTTGAACAATAATTTGCCCAGGAAAGTTAATTGAGCCAAAGTAGTTGTCATTCTGTTCGGGGGGTGGGGACCTTCTAACATCCGCATCCTTTTTTTTTGGCATACCTTCTCATTTTACTTTCCTTTCCTTTTTTCTTTCTCTGTTTTCATGATTATATAATGTATTTTTCGTTGTTGTTGCCGTTTGTTCTGTTTGCATGGAACTGACTTGCAAATAAGTGTAATTAAAGAAATTACACTTGTGTGTGTGTGTGTGTGTGTGTGTGTGAGTGTTTTGTTGGTCCGTTTCATGATCTAAGGTTGGCTGAGGTTGAGCTCAAGCCGTGACAGCGTCAAATCTTACTTGAAGAATTTGTTTTTTTGTTTGCTGTTGCTTCTTAAGTTTTTGTTGTTGCTATTGCTAATATTGTGTTGTTGTCATTAGATTAATTTGCTTCATGTCCTTTCGCCTACCTTTTTGGGTTTTCTTTTTTTTTTTTTGTTGTTGCCGTCCGTTGTTCTGGCCAGGCACTTTCACTGATTTTGATTTCGGTTTGTGTTTTTGAGCTTGTAAAACGCTTTAAGAAAAATTACTTTTCATTACTTTCGTTTGCGGATTTTTGTCATCTGCTTCGTTTTACTTGTTGTTGGTTTTGGGTCAGTCAGTCTCGTCGTGTACCTTTGCGGGTATTTCGGTTTCGGGGTTAACCGCTCTCGAACACTTGGCCTCGCTTAGGTTGACAATCATTTATTTGTTGGTTATTATTTTAATGGAAAAGGGTGCCTTGTTTACCCAACTGGACTGACTCAGCATGGTCGCTCATAATCCCAGCAAAATGTGTGAGGGTTTTTACTAAATTAACTTCACCAAGGTGAGTTGGGTGCCAAGAAGAGACGACCGCCCACTGATTTCAATATGAATTCAGTTTTGCATTTTGTGATGACTTGCTGTGTAATTTGGCAAATGTTTTCTTTAAGTAAATTAATTTCCAAGGAAAATGTATTTATGTACACTGTAAAGAGAAAAGGAACAAATTTCCATCTTCGGTTGAATTCTAATCCCTCGAAAGTTCAAATCTCATGAACTTAATATTGCCTCTAGGCTCACTCAACGCTTTCTCAGGCAATTTAATGCCTTCAAGACTTCATCCACGTCACTGACACGTGCTAAGGACTTACCACTTTCGTTAATCTTATTTGCAAGGTTACCTCTAGTCTATGCCATTATTTGTCTTACCTGAAAATAAGCAAAAGAGAGAGAGGAAGAGAAAAACATTTATTAGCTGTCATGTTGTTGTTGTTTTTTCATAAAATATAATTTTATACAATATTCCTGAAGTATAATTTTAGAAACTTTTCAACTCAAGCCACTCCACTGGAACAGCCCTCGAAAACTTTCTTGACTACTCTCACAATTGCTGTGAAAGCACAAGCCCTTAGGTAAGAAAAAATTGACCCATCATGAAAAAAAATACAAAAACCCGCAAATGAAAGCCTTTACAGCGCCCCCGCCCCCCCCCCCCCTCCCTCGACTGACAGACTCAAGTGCCTCTGTTGTTGGACAGGCGACGTCAATCAAAATCAATATTTTTCGCCAATTTGCCGAGAAATTGCTTAGACACAAACACCTTCTTTGGCAACATGATGACTGCCAGGCCACGACAGACAAGCAAAGAAGCGCCGAATTGGATGGCAGAGCTTGAGGTGTGTACTCTGCTGTTCTTTTTCAATCAATCAATCAATCAAGCGGGCACACAAGCCGTTCCGGCCACCCCAACGAAATTCGGAGAAGTCTTTATTGCCTCGAGCCGGGCCTGGGCAACCCTTGGCAAGTTATTAATCAATTTAATATGCGAGAATGTACACACAATATTTTTTAATTTGTGTGCCTTCATCGTGGGTCGTGGGTTAAAGCAAAAACATAACCAAAAAGGACTGGAAAACGACCCTCGACGCATTTCACAATTGTTAAAGTTTTACTTGGGAGCGCAAAAACAGGAGCCATGGAAATAGAAAGAAAGCAAAAAAAAAACAAAATTTGCATTGCTTTTATGTGCTGCTGTCAGCAAATTTTTACGCTGACTGCCTTTTCACAACTCATAGAGCATCCTTAATTAAGAAGTCAATAAATTAATTAATCAGCGCTCATAAATCAGCACTAAACTTTTGTTTTATCTCACAAGTGCGGGGGGAAAAAGGAGTAGAGCCGAAGTATTTACACTCGCTTTTGACTAAATTAAATGCGAAAGCAACGCAGAGTGGTCGTATGTGTGTATGCACTTTGATTTGATTTGTCTACATAATAGTTGTTTTCACATTCGCATTCCCCTTCCTACTTGTGCGAATACATGAGTACATACATCAAATGAAATTTATTGTCCTTGTTTCTTGCGCACCCCCCCGACCACAAATCGAATTCGTTGCTGAATAATTTATGGCATACTAATCGGCGCTTAAGTGCTTTGATACATATCGCATTTGCTAACAATTTGCAAATTTACACAGCCCAAAAGTGTGCAACATTTTTCATTCATTCGCCCAACAATGCCAGCAGCCATCCACAAGCAGAGTGATCCGAGGGCGGCACAAATTTCAACACACACACACCATAAATTATACGAACAACAAATTATGACCAATGGAAAAAAATATTCAACCGAAAGTGATTGTCATAAAAAGAAGCAACAAAATAACAAAATGGCCAACATTAGCCACATTTAAGAGGGAATATTTACGATATAAAATCGTTTTGTTGTTGCTGTTCATATCAGGGCCTAAGAGTATGCAACGAAATGTATTATTTACGCATAAAATGCGCGCATTCGGTTCCTTAAAATAGTCACTCTTGGAAACAACGCAAAAAAATATAATAAAAAAGAAAAACGCATAAATAACAGTTATTTGCAAACGATAACAAAGAAAAAAAAAGAAATTGTTTGCATTAAAATACAATACACCCTTCGTAAAAAAAATTGGCCATGAAAGCAGTAAATCCACTGGGTGTGTGAGTGTCGAGTGTGTCTGGGCGGGAGGGATACGAGAGCGTTCCGAACAATTCATCATCAACTGATACGCCATTTGTCCCCGCAGAAAGAATAAACGAGCGAGAAAAAAATCATAACAATAACTTTTGAGTACATCCTGCCCCTCCCCGCACTCCACACTGCTTACCAAACACTAATTTGAATCAATTTTGTATGCTCGAGCAAAGCAAAAAGCACACAACAGCAAAATATCGTTTAATAAATTGTTCTGAGCTGGCCTGGGCACCAAAGCACAGCTGAAGTGAGTGTTTGGAACTGGGTGACGTCAAAATTGTCAAACGGTAAACGAATGACTCTGGCCATTTAATGACCACCAATAAACTGACTTTGATGGCAGTTAGTCGACATGAAGTGGGAGTGGGAGCAGGCTGCTTGTGTGTGTTGAGCAGATGAGCAGCAGATGAGCCACTCATCACGGCTAATGGCTAGCAATGAAGCGTAACGCATAAATTGAAGATGAGCCTTGCGGATCGAGAGTGAAATAGTGACTTTCGGTGTTTAAGTAGAAGGAAGAAGGAAGAAATGCCGATATTAATGCCCTTGGATGAGAGTTGAGTGAGAGAAAGGTAGAAAGGTTCTAAGGAATTAAAGTTTCCAAGAATGCAACGAAATAATTTTGTATGATTTTACAACGGTTCACATTTCAAAATGTAGGTCCCCACCTTTTCCGAAAGCAGGCCTTGCTTGTGCGGGAGAAAAAAAATTCAAGGAAAACGTAAATAAATTAAAATCCGAAGCGTAAAGAATAACTGCGGCATAAAAACAACAAGCACACAAACCAACAGTAAAGTAAAAAATTATAACTGACAAAAAAAACAACAATAACCGGATTGTTGTGAAAAATGTGTGTGTTGACCCGTTGCAGCATGGAATCGCAAACACAATCGCACAGGTTGATCAGGTTTGGGGTGAGAAGCCAAAAAGAGGCCGACCATACCACAGCACAGTACCTCCATACATTCAGCATACGTACCTTACCACACTGTGAAAGACAAAGCACCGCAGCGCTCATGGTGCGGAAGCAATGACCAACCAGTATTGCCCTGCAAGCAAACGAACAGACAACAAACAGGACGCGCACACGCCAATCAAAGCGATTTTCTGTGCCACTTGCTAGCATAACAGGCCAATGATGACTGCCAGAGTGAAACTGGTGCAGGTTATATAGTGGAAATCCTACACCATATACGATTTTATGCGTTATTCGTCTTTTTACAGTTGTTTGTGATTTTATTTTGTATATATATTTTTTTTTTTGCTAAAGTAAAGCGTATAAATTTAGCTTTTCTGCCATTCGATGATGGCCCTTCTCTTTTTGTGTGGCGTGTGTGCAGTATCTGCTTTGCAGCAGTGCAAATCGAGTAAACACTCGTGCCGCATACGTTGTAAATAACAAAACTGGTTCAATTGCACTTTTTAATTACAGCATTCAGTATTGTGTGCTTTTGCCTGTGCGTGTGTGTATTGTTGTTGGCCAGGAGCTGAACGAAGGACTTGCCTTTAATACGGGAAATACGAAACCAAAATCCTGGAGTTTTCTCCCATTTTTTTTCTCTCTGTTTTTAAAGTTACTCTGAATGCATCTGACACATTAACTTTACGATTGATTGGTTGCTGCAGCAAAACGAAAAACAAAAACTCCATCGTAAATAGACAATTCCAATGCATTAAAGTGGATAATCTATTGGAGAGATGGCAATGAGGAGGCCCTTAGAAATGCAATGAAATTAAACAAAGTGGAGGATCGAGGCAACTTCAGCTTAATTAATTACATTATTAAAGCTGAATTGATTCCATAAACAGAGGAGCAAGTTAAGGGGTCTCGCATAATAAAAAAATTGTGGAATCAAAATTTATTGAACTGTACTGAATTATGTGTACAGAAATGGATAAAAATAAGAGAATGGAATTTCACAACCCTTTCCTTTAAATCCACTTGAAAATGCTATACTCCGGTTGGAGCTTCGTTGCCAATTGATTGTCCCATCTAATTAACAAAAAGAAGAACCCAATTCCGAAAGAACTTGACAAATATGCCCCATATTGCTGCATGTCACAGTCAAATACGCACAGTGAGAGATCCAATATACCAACCTTCACCAGACACACCTACGACATGTGTATACTGAAAACCACTGACATACACACACCCATGCAGCAGCAGCACAGTAGTACATCAAATGTCATTTTAGCATTGTCAATGTTGACAAATCGTCGTCAACATCATCTTCATAAACTCTTGTGACTTTTAATTTTTGTTGATGTTCGCCTGTCGCTTTTAATAAACATGTATGTTTGAGTGCCAGTGGGGTATGTGTGCGTAGTTGTATATGTTTTTGAAAATGAAAGCTGTAGGTGATGAAGATGATGACGACGAGGACACTGTTGAGTGTGGAATGTCTTCCAGGGGATCACAATCAATTTTTGATTAGAAATCAAAAATGCTCAGGTACATTTTCTGAGGAGACTAGGTTATAAGGAGGACAAAGTTTGATCCTATTTTTCTTATGGGAAATTAATAACGTTGAAGATATGTCAAGAGCAAAAAAAAAAAAGTTCTCAATTAATTCTTCAATGAAATATTTGTGTTGCTGGAGGAATGTGGAAATTAAAGAAATTTCGATTTTTTTTCCAAAGTTATGGAAGAAGTATAGAGTATTTTGAGGGCTACAGGGGAAATAAGAGCTTTATTAAAGTTTGAAATTATTGCAGATAGCAGGTTGAATTGAAAGTTTACTTAAACGTGTCTTTTGAGTGGGATTTCACAACTGGGGCATAGAATGACCAAGCAAAGTAATTGCAAAGTATTTCCATTTATGATATTTTCTTTGGTCGAAACTAATCTAGATACAAACTTAAGCTATTACTTGACTTGGGCAATGCAAAGTAATTTCATATTAAATTCTTAAGCTGCGAGTACTACTGTTTGCATCATAAATTCAAAACTATTCTTGTGTAGTTGCGTTTGAACAACAACGTTTTTTTCCCTGAGTATAGCCTAGAGATTAATTCAGAACTCCACTTGATTACTTGAAGCGAATTTACTACACACTCACACACAAAGGCAAGCAACGGCAGCTTCTACCAAGGAGCGCGAAATTTATCACAAAAGTTTACAACAACAACAACAACATTTGCAGTTTATATCTTTATTTTCAAAAAATACGAAATTGCATAAAGATATAAAATAATGAAAAAAGTAGGTAAGTAATAATAATAAAAAAAAAGAGAATAAAAGTATGAAATGGAATAAAATAAAAATGTTGAAAACTTTAGCGCCACGTCACGTGAGACGCACAGCAAGCAACACACGCACCCACACTACTCGCTCGTAAAAATAATGCATAGGAGAGCTCGCTGGGAATTTATGCTTTGTGCCGCCTGGTAAGCCTTCAGCGTAGACTGGAGCACCAAAAACTTGGCGGCAAAAGCTGTTCGTCGTCGTTGTTGCAGCGCCTAGGGAGAGTGGGGCTGGCAAAATCAGGGCTGCCTGAGAAACACTGTCACAGCCATGCACAAAACTACACGCTGTACTTTATGGGCTTGAACGGATATCTTTTTTTTTTTTTTTTGTATCCTTGACTTACATTTAAAAAACACAGAAAATCTAAAAAAATAAAAAAAAAATGCATGCACTCATAAAAAAAATGTTTTTTTTTTTTGTTGAATCCACAGCGATAGTCGTAGCATGTTTTTATGGCTTACCGCTGTCTAGATGGCGCTATAATAGATTTCCGCGGCACTAAACTAAAGCCAAAATCCAGGCGAACTCAATCTGATGCACCCGCCCGCCCCTTCGTTCATCCGCCTGACTGTCTGTCCGTCCACCGCAATTCAAAAGTGTGCGTTGGCAAGAGTTTTCCTTCTTACTGGGTACATGCAGTTTGCAGAGTATCTGCAGCATGCATCTGCATGCAAATGCTGGAGCATGTGTGAGTGCGTGTGCATGTGTGTGGTGGAATCGCGCTTATGCCATTGTGCAAATTTATTTTTACGAATTTCGAATGTTTCGTTTTGCATTTGTCTCGGTGTGTGTGTGTGGAATGTTTTTGCGTTTTTTTTTCTCTCACTCGCATGCTCTGCGGCAAATTGAAGTATTTGACTATGCCTGTGTCGTACGGTTCGTCGTGTGTCTAGAGCTCTTCACTTAATGTGGCCGCCTTTTGAGGTTTAAAGGAATTTTCAACTTTTTTTATTTCGCTTTAGTAGAAATATGTGTGTTGGCTCTTAGTTTTGTATGATGTATTTGAAATTCCAGTGTTATTGCAGAAACTTTTTTGCCCATTGATGTTCATGGGAGAAACTTTAACTCAAAGATAAACTGTTCGTGTTGTTGTTGGGCGAGCACACCGGAAGTGTAGAAAAACTACCACAAACCAAACACAACTTGCATGCCAAATGCGATTAAGACAGGAACGGGAGGGGATTGAAAGTGGGGAACAAACGAACAAACGAACGAACGAAGGAACGTATGAAAAAGCATAAACATAAACGCATATGCAAATAAAATGTAAACAATTGTCTACAAGGCTCGCTCGGTTGGTTGGCCGCTTTGGTGCGGTGTATGAAGCACATGTGCCGCAAGACCTGCAGCCCAGTGTTGCATTTTATGACTTTGACAGCTTACACACACACACACACATGTGTATGCAAGAGTGTCCAATACACGCACATAAAAATAACTTGTATGCTTTGTGGTTTTTTTGTTACTGTTCTGTGCTGTACTTACTCCTATTAATATGGGTTTGTACTTGAGGCTGTAAAGTTTGGTCTACTGATAGCGAAGAGTGAATGTTCCTAGTTTGTTTTATGTTTTTTTTTTTGGCGACATACGCACACGTTGTTCGACATTGATGGAATGCAAATATTTGTGCTTCAGTACGTACAGCGTAAATTTTAATGAAAACTTTTGCCATGCGATTCAAAAGTTTGGAGTCAAATTTTAATGCATAAATTTATATATTGCATTTGGACAAAGCACGCCAGAAGAAGAAGTTATGACAGTTATAAATAGAAAAGGACCGATATTTTCCTATCATTTTGGAGATTCCATAAATAATTTGATCTAAAAGCACACGTGTGGTGCCTGCCTTTCCAAAAATAACTTTTTCTATTTTTATTTACTGAATTAATTTGCAATTGAACGCATCAATAATCGTTCGTTTGATGTGGACTTTTGACTTTCGAAACGGACCAACTCATAACTTCCCACTACCAACCACACATTTGCCTGAACAATGAAATTGTCGTCGGAAGTTTACAGGGCAACCAACCCCTTTTCGTCCACTTATTACTTTAGTTTTTATCACAATTTCCCTCTTCTTTTTGCTCTTTTTTGTCCATTATGTACAACAACAAAAAGAAGCAAAAAGTTTCCTTACAAAATTTATCGACATTTGGCCGCTCATGCTTTTCTCCTCTTACTGTTTCATTTGCCATGTGCCATGTGCCATGTCTATCGGAATTTCCCTTACAAAACCAACAACAAACAACAAACAACAACAACAACAAAAAAGTGAACAAGTTCCAACTCATATGAAAACCGTTAACTGTCCGTAGTTTGTTATCAATTTCTCAAAGGACTCAAAAGGACTTTTATGTCATCATGTTGGCACTCAGCAGCTAATTTTGTTTCAAACAAAAAATAGCACAAAAAAAATACATTATCGAAAAAAAGTTTTCACACTTTTACGACGCCCATTTTCAACAACCATCAGCAGAAAAAATAAAAACAACAAAAAAATAACCGAAAAGAGAAGGAACCAACCGCTAAACTTTTTGGCTGCCAAAATTCCGAAAAATTCAGTTCAGCATTTGCAGCTTTGGCTTCTGTCCGCAAAATTTCATAAAAAACTTTTCTCCAACATTTTTATATTCGCAAAAATGGCAAATAACAAATAACAACAACAACAACCAAAAAGTAGCAGAAAAATTAATAAATTCTGTGACATTTTTGCCAAAAGTAACCGCAATTGAAAAACGCTTTTACCCCTGGAAAGTATGAAAAAAAAACTCATGCGATGATGTGTCGCACACACTTCGACCATCGTCCCATATGGACGTGTACGATATGAAATTTAAATTATGGATTAGTTTTTTGCGCCAACTTTTCCCATGTCCAGCCAAACTCAAACTTTAGCAGTTAGAAGTTTCATGCTTCGCCAGGCTTACATAACTCTTTAATCACTCAATCAGCGAGCGCAGTGAACAACTCGCAAATCAGCGGACATTTTGCAATATTTTCATTTCCGCTGCCGTTCATTGGCATCGTTCAACGCACATACTATACATCAAGCAACGACAACGTCGGCCATTGAATACAATTCAATGGCCATCGCAAATTGTTCGAATGGCAAGGAAGCGCTGCACACAAATAGTAGAGAAATAAAAACAACCAAGTGCCGGACGACCTAAATTCAACGTTTCCTGTTCATATGTTTTGTTACAGACCGATGCAGTTTCCCATTTCCGGCTTTAATAAACTAAAAAAAATCTTACTTTTTAAATTTAATATTTGAAGAAATATGTATGGCTCATATTGAGCGACTTGGGAGCAATGAGAAATCAGTCAATCAAGTTTCAAATGCAAATTTTCATTTTAATTTTACAAATAATTGAAAATATGAAGAGATTCATTGAGGGATATATCGATGACTTTGTTATAAGTTTTTTGCATGAGGTTGGGCTACATTATGTACCAGTTTCAATCAGAAGTGCATTAGTCCATGTAAATACTAGACCGATTTCCTACAGGGTAGTTCCAATTAGCTTTGTGAGTCGTTGGATTGTATACTTTTGCATTGCATTGAATTGAGTTTTGGGACTGGCAACCATGGAACTATAAAGAATTACTTTAAAAATTTAAAAAGGATTCTCGAGAGGCTTAAGCGGAAAATTTCCATTGCGCATTCAAGCACCAAACGGAGAAACCGATTACAACAACCGAATAGATTGTCACTTGATTGAGACATTGCGGTAGTCGTAGTATCTTAATGGTTTTTTAATAATGCTCTGAAGATAAACATTCCTTAGATGGACTGTTTCAATAAAATGTCCTATGTGTGTTCGTTTTGTTAATCAAATCATTTGTTATGCGTCAGTAGAAAGCAATAAAAAATTTAAAAACCACTCAGTGCAAAACACAGTTCCCCTTTCGTTATTTTATTCACCATTTTTAGTCCCAAAAAGTACCAGGAAAAAATGAATTGCATGCCTTTACTTAGATAAATCAAAAAGGAACACTTTATTGCCAAAAAAAAGGATCACGTGTAACGTTTTAAGACGGCGCAGCAAATAGTAGATTTATTGGAAACCTTTTTCAGTAGACCGTAATTTTGGAAAACAAATTCATTCTTAAAGTTATTTTATTGGACTTGGCAATTTATACAAGCCACTGTATTAACAAAAAAACACAAAAAAAATATAATTTTGAACAAAAATAGAAAAATATAAATAAATGCACTTGTATTTCCTGATGTTTGTAATGTTTTGTGTTTCCTTATTTGGTTTCTTTATAAATGTCAAATGAAGCATATTTAATTTAACGAGATTTACCGTTGAACGTTTGACGATTCTGACTGGTTGTCAGTCGTAAGGAAGTCATTGTTTTCTTCATGAAGAAATCACTACTCAAGGCAAAATACACCAGAAAATGGGTATTGCAAAGCACACTTTGGCAGGTGTAAAGTGAGACATGTGGGGGGCAGGCCAACTGAACTTATGTCATTTGTCGCATTTTGACTGGTTTGACAAGTGCGGTTTTTACATGGCAGTCGCTTTAAAACAAACACACTCCCAACTTACAAGTAGTGACAGTGACGGGGCTACCGTTTGCGTTGAAGCGACTCGAAGACATTGACCAATTTATCTTCATCAACTTGAGGCTGTTACGTCTGTCTGACTGTTTGCCATTGTTGGCCAGGCAAGGTGTTCAAGTGTGTTCGTTTGAAAGAGAAAGAGACAAATGCAATGGGATGTGATTTGCTTTGAGCGACTTGCTGACTGACTAACTGACTGACTGGCTGACTGGCTTCAAAATGCAAAGTAAAGTAAACTTGCCTTTGTTAGGCAAAGAAACAATACAGAAAATAAAGGAAGAAAAAGGAAATAAAAAAAAGAAGCAGAAAGCGGAACCCCAACGAACTACCGGTTTGTGTCTTTAGCTTTTTCCTATACAAAGGCATGTCTTCATTGTACCTCACTGAGTCTGCTCGTGTGCGTGTGTGTATTTGCCATTTTTCAAAGACGCTCATTTGCGGCTGCGATCTGCGGCATCTAATCAATTTAAGACCGTTTGATAAATTACTTTAAAGAAATACCATTTAAATTGCATGCAAATTTAATGAGCTCGCACCGCTTTCGCTGAATTTCGCCGACTTTCACGTACAATCCATTGATTATCTTTTTCCTTTTCCTATGCACTCGCATAATTGTGGTTCGGTTTTTTGCATTTGTTTGACAATTTTCTCTCTCTGCTATTCCTTCTGTTGGGTATTTTTTGCGTTGTTGTTCATACCAAAATAAGAAATACAAGGTTTTTTGCCATTGGTTAAGTTAGGTTTGCCAAGTAGCAGCGAATGATAAAGGTATAGAAGCAGTAATTTAAAGAGGAAAACGGAAGCGGAAACTGTGGCAGCAGACAAAGATGAATGTAGATTTGTTGTGGCTTGTTTGTGGTTGTTTTTCTGTTGCGGTTAACGTTGCCTTCAATTTGTCGCTTTTAATATTGCTTTTGTTGATTTCGCAGATTACAATTGCAATAAATTTGAATTAAAACGAACACAAAAAAAAAAAGAAAAACCCCAAACGAAATGAAATGAAATAAATTTGAGCAGGTGCTTTGGCGAGCTGAAGTGGTGGGTGGGGTTGGCTGACATTAAAGAGGAAATTGTAAGAACTTAAATTCTTTCCGAAAGTATTGACTTATAAGCGAAGAGAGAACAGGAAGTTGCCATTGTCCTTAAAATTAAAATTCATTTTAATATGAAATTCCAAATAGCCAGGGTTCTCACTCTACTCGTAACGGAGTAGATTTACTATTCTGTGGATTTTTGAATTTCTACTACTCTACTACGGTAAAAGGTTTTTCTAGTCCTCTCACAGTATTTTCTACTACTATTGGAAGAAAGCTACTCCTAAAAATTGTATTTGACAATTTTCTTTCTTTCTACAAATCTTCCACACTGACAGGAATTGCTTTTCTATTCTTCAAATCTTCTCCCCAAAAATCGAATTTCTACTACTTTCGTCATAGAAAAAAAGCGAGAACCCTGCACCTACTGTCATTTTCATACACACCAATACCATTTGAAATTAGTGTATCCGGTTTATACACATCGGGGACACACAGGACCAGTCTATTTTTAGTTTTGTCTTTGCCTATGTTTGCGTTGCTGTGTGTGTGTGTGTAATAAATACATAAAAAATTATGCTGCAGAGGAGCGACCATCGTTGTCACACAATCTCACTTCAACGCACACGACGAAAGACATTTATGAATTTATTACGCGTTACACATGTCAATACGAACGTTCGTACGACTGCAAATGTGCGTATGTATGGGCTCCCCCGCTATGTGTGTAGAGGAGGAACTTGTGTAATAGTCCTGGAGTAGTAATATTCCATCGACTTGATCTTCATCTTCTGTCTTCTGTCGTCTTCTACACCTACTTCTTCGCTGACATACCAACTTTATTGCTCTTGATTTGCAGTGATTTTCGATTTTTATTTATGTGTGCGTTGCGTATGTGTATGAATGTGTTAAAAATAAAATATTCATTGGAATTCATTCGTTTCGTACATTTTTTTTCCTCCTTTCATTCTTTCAGCATGTGCCACACTTTATGACTCACACCCACAGTGCCCATTTCACCCACGCTCACGTATGTATTTATGCATGTATGAATTTGGTGAGTTGTTGTGTGTGTTGAGGAAATCATGTTGTTGTCATGACATGACAACAATTACAATTCATATTTATATAATTTCTGCTTCAACCTCCACCATCGTAAGGTTTTTCTCGTCATACTTCTTCTTAAAATTGTTTTTGTCTTCGTGTATTTTTTGTTTGTTCCCTCTGCGTTATGAGCGTGTTTCTTTTTTTTTTATTGTTTTTGCCTTGGTTGGAGGTTACATTTCCTATTTGCAGGAATCGGTGTTTTTCCTCACTTTTGCAGACATTTGTTTGAAGCATTTCATTTGTCGCTTTTATGGCGTTGCTTGTGTCACAATATTTGTGACAGTTCCCATGCGAAGTTAACTACTGTTGACGTAATAAACGGTGCTGGCATTGCCGCTGGTGGCGAGGATGTTGGTGTGAAAATAATTTATGGAATTTCGTATTGCCAACATAAGAAATGATGGAAGCAATAAAGCGGAAATGCAAAACATAATTGACATGCCGAAGTGAAAGAAATCAATTTCAGAACGGATTCGAAGTGGCTTTCTAATGACTTTCTAATTATAATGAAACTTGCCATTGCATAGTTTACTTCCAAGTGCAGGAACTTTTAAGGAATCCATTTCAATCCAATTTCCATTTTATTTTTGCTCAATTATTTAAGGGACAAGCGGAGGCCAACCTTAAGCTTCATTCAACTGAGCACAGAAGTAATTCGAAACAAAATATGAGAATTTCATCAGCTAAGCTAATAGTGACCCAAATGAAATGCGGTCGCATAAACCTACCAAGGCCGGAAAACAAGGCAGAAACTTGGCCAAATAAAATAAAAACAAACAACAACAACGATTGGACCTAATCCCAACAATTGCCAGAAAATCACACAAAATCTCAACTATTGCCAAGATAACATAAAAATAAGAAGTTTAATAAACAAGCGAAACGGAAATGATCATCACCGAACAAAAAATAGTCCAAAACAAATAATAATTTCGTAAACAATTGTCACAAATTATACGAGAAACATAATACCAGCGAAATGGAGCAGAACGGAGAAGACGTTGGCCCGCAAAATGTCCGCAAATTATGAAGCAGCAAAAATATGAAAGAACGAAAGAAAAGTCAACAACATGCAACGAACTATCGCATGAGAAAAGGGACGTTTTTCGGCAAGAGGCTATGGCAAATATAAATGCTGTCCACTTTGAAGTTCATGAATTTCATTGCAAAATAATAATAAAAAAAAAGAAAGTCGCACACAAAAATAACAAACTCATATAAAGCAGAAACTATGAACAGAAAATAGAGCAAATTACGAAAAAAAACAACTGCAAATTGGACCAAAAGCACACAAACCCAAAGAAGGTAGAAGACTTTCCCCTCGAGCAACTGAATGTGACCTAAAGTTGCGAAATGTGCGTGGCGCTATGCCATGCCATGCCACCCAACCAAGTGGTGTGCCATACAATTTCAGTTTAACCCTCTATTAATTTGTTGATGGGGGTTGAGGGGGGGGGGGGGTAGGTTGGGTTCACAATTTTATTGTTGCAGAAACCAAAGCTTTCGACGTGTCTAATTGTATACATTCCATGCTTCAAGTACTTTAAACAACAAACGTCCTTTAGTGCTCGGTCCTTTTCTTTTCTTTTCTTTTTCTGTACTTAGTATTAAATTTTTGACTCTTTGTATTTGTTTCGGCTGTTTCTTTTGTTTTTCCCCACTCATTTTTTCGGTCTTTCTTGGACAAAATGTTTCGTTGCTCGTCTGTCTGTTTGCTGTTGCTGTACTTTGTATGTAAGCCGCTTAGAGGACATGTGTTTCTTTTATTTTCAATTTTCTTCTGCTTTTTTTTTTGTTTTCTGTTTCTGAAGAAACGAAACGACATTGGACGCAGTTTCTCTTGGTTTATTTGTTTTCTGGTCCAAATTTGAAGATGAAATAACAAAAAAAAAACAAATAAAATTGAAACAGCTGAAGCGTCCAGAGAGAGTCAAGTTGTATCGAGGCATGAAAACATTTTGTCGTGCAAATATTTGTGCAATTACTTTATTTTTTCCTGTGTTACATATATATTTTTTATTTATACTTTTGGTTTGCATCTTGCTGCTTGTTTGCTTGTTTGCCCCAGTTGAGCGGGAGAATTTAATTTGTTAACAAGCGGCAAACATTTTAAGTACTTTAAGGTATTTATTGCTTTGATGTTGGTCTCAGGTGAGTCACCAAATATCGCGATGCTGATTTCGCCAGATAGTGTCTGTGTGTGTGTGTGTGTGTGTGTGTGTGTGTGTGTGGGCAACTTCAAACGAAAACGTTCGAGGGCGTAAGGTACTTTTCGTTTCATTTCGATTTGGTCTTACCGAAATTGAATTGAAAGGCACAACCACTAAATGCTTTATTATTTTTGTTGGTTCTTTGATGGACTTACCAATGGTGGCATACACAATCCACATAACAAGACACGGAGTGAATTTCTTGTTAACTTACCTGAAATAAGAAAGAAAGAAACGAAAATTAATTAATTAAATTGGAAATTGGGTATTTCTATTGATTTTGAAGAAGATGCAAGGTAGAAGATTTATCAATAATATTTTCAGTTGAAGATGGGCTATGGGCCCGGAAATTGTAATAGAAATAAAAGATTGCAAGTGGCATAAGTTTGTGATTTACCGGTGCGAACCAGTCATTAGAGTATTAGTCACCCCGGTGACTACGTGTATCCTTACTTGTCTTGCCATGCATACTCAGGCAAGCTCCAGGACTCGAATTTAAATTAATTCGAAAATAAATTTGAATCCAAGTGAAATTAAAGTGATTTCGGTTTCATAATAAAATTTCCACTCTTCAGTATAAACTTTTTAGCATCGCTTTCCGCAGGATCAGGGGAATATTTGTGCCAAATCACTTTTAACTGCAAAAGCAATCATTGACCATCTAAAAATAGCTTTGCGAAACCCCTCAGTAATTATGAAATATATGTTTTCTTCCAGCACGGCCGGTCATAGCCGGGCATATCCCTTTCGTATTTTACGCTTGACTTGTGCCTGGGCGTACAGAAATTCAAACGATTGCCCAATTGGATGGATTGAAGTAAGCAGCACATAAAAAAACAACATTTCATTCTTTTTGGCCACTTTAAACGAGCTGAAATTTATGTTCTAGCCAATGCCTTGTAGACGAGGGGCCTCGTAGAAGTTTTCCATTTCCATTTCCTCGCAACGAAACGAAACAAAACCACACCGAACACAACCGAAACACTAAAAAGTGCCAAAGCCACTGAAAGCCTAGAAGGGATGCTGTTGGTGGGCCCAATAAATCTTCGCCAGCAATGTTTTAAATTTCCCACGCACTCTCCGATACACTGCAAGCAGCCATTCATCGTGCTTTTATACGTTTTCCGGGAGGCGAACCTTAGCCTTAGTTTATGGCTGCTTAGTTTTTGACTGGAGCATGCTTCAGCTGAATACCTCGTTGCACTCAGTCGAATGGGCGGGGGCGGGGGGGTGGTAACTTTATGAAGCTGCAACGAATTCGACAGGCAAAGCAGCGGATATCAAGTGCACGAAATACGATTTCATAGTTTTGTGGTCAACAATGTTGCCAGAACGCACGCCAGAAAGTGGAGCATGAGGTTGACGATGATGACGCAGCCGCCTTATGAAAACAATGTTGCATGGCTTTCGGGTACGTGCGTGCAGCTTTGCTTCCCATCGGTGTGGCGTTGCCGTCAAGTCTCAGCTTCACTTGGCCGTTTTGAAGTTTTGTGTTGATTCTTAGCTCTGATTATTTTGATGAGTTTTGTGGCTTTGGGACGGGCCAAAAACAAAATAAATAATAAAACTTTCAAGACTTAGTCTCAGTTTTGTGGTAACGGTTGTCGGGTGGAGTTGTTCCGTTGCGGTCTATATAGTCTACATCATATTTTGAAGGATATTATGGTATGTGGCCGTATTTTTGATTGCTGTGCAAATCCAGGCACAGACAGTGTCGTGGTTGGTATTCAGAATTTAACATTTTAGTACGTTTTTAAATTTGTTCAAAGTTCATTTCAATGCAACTTCATAATACTTCATCTGGACTTTATAATTGCTTAATCTGCTTATGAACTAAACCCTAACTTCGGGGCGAATTTCGAAAGTTTTTAATATGCAGTCTGGGGTCTCCATTGAAGTCTCATCACGAAGTAAGACGATTGCCTTTTCAAAATCAATTCTACGATGTAAAAAGAGGCAGTTTATGAATGAGGTATCTAAGCGTGTAGATAGCTACTGGCTATCTTCAATGGACTATCTGACCTGAGTCGTTTCGATTTAATATCATCCCAACTGAGGGTATCAAAAATCAGATCATCATTCATTTTTACTACTTACTAGGGGAAGCTCACATACAGACAAAAAAGCATACACTTTAATTCCATCTAAATGATAATAATTTGAAAGCGCATTAATTTTTAATCCACACTTCAATGCGCCAAAAGGGGCGAATGAAATTTTTCATTTTCATGTTTTTTTTCCTATTTTTTTTGGAACTCATCAGTGTTCTTCGCGCAGGCAAAAGAGTCAGTCACTATCATGCTGTCTGTGCCACTGTGCTCCTTCAATAATATAACCAGACTAGCTAGACCAGCTCATCGCTGTACGCACCTATTGTCAGTAGACGTTGTCGCCGTCAGTCGTCGCACAGAAATTACTTAATCCGTAGCGCGGAGTAGAAGTGGAGAAAAAAATGGAATGAATGCGACATTTATTGCCGCGTCGCTTTTGTTCGACATTCGGGTTGTCATTGTTCGATTTTTTTTCTTTTTTTTGGGGTAGGATTTCTCTTTTTTTTTTGTTAGCGTGCTGGTGCGGGGTTCTGCTCTTTCCTACTATTGACAGTGATTTTGCGGATTATGGTGATAAAATTTGTTATTTTTGTTAATAATTAAGTTGGAATTGGAATTCAGAGTGGCAGTGGAATGGGCATGATTATGGATTTAGTTATGCCATTGTTGGATTATGACAGACGAGATGAATTCCCCCAACTGAGATTCACTGAGCGGTTGATGCGAGTTTCGGTTGGTTTAGGAAGATTTAAAATTCAATGCACTTGTCTGGTTATTCGGGGGGAGGATTTGTGCGCTGAAATATCTCTGAATATATTTTGATTGGAAAATGTTTTTTCTGCAAAATTTCCATAATCATTTGATGGGGGAATGTTTGGCGCACGAAGTTGGATTTGAAACAAAACTTCAACTTTTTTGCTAAAATGTTTCCTTTTTAATTAAAAATAATTGGGTTGCCTTGCAGAATAACACTGGACTTTCGCCCCGGACTACTCACCTTTCGCAAAAACAATTCGTTGCATTGTTTCGCCGTGCTGCGCCAATGCCTGTGGCGATAGCGCGAATTGCCCAACTTGAGAGTGCCCTGCAGTTCGGCTGCCTCCTCCACGATCCGTTTGATGCACTGGTAGCGCAACCGATTGCATCGATGTATGGGCTTCAGAGCCATTGCCCCATGTTCCGGTTCGGACTCTGCGCCGGAGCGCACCTGGTCCTCGTCGTCGTCCACCCACGCACTGAGAACGCCCTCGACGAAGTTGTACAGCATCTGGATGTTGGATTTCATGGGCGCCGAACCGGACGGAACTTGTTCAGTTTTGATTAGTTTGCGATTCTGGCAGACTTCGCGCAACAGGTTCTCGCCAAAGTGCACGGTTTTGTGGCGCCGTCGCCGCGAGTTGAGTGAGGCCGCCGAAGCGGATTTCATTAGTTTGCCGTTCGAGCCGTTTATATGCGGCGAATGACCATTACCCGAGCGTCCATTGTGATGGTGTTTGCCGCCTATGATCGAGCGTTCGTTGGGCGCAGGCACATCCGCTCCCTGCCACAAGGAGGCACGATAGTCGCTGCGCTGCAGCGTGTTCGGTTGCGAGTTGCTGCGATAGTGCAGGCCGTGCCGTTGCAGTTGCGGCGAGGGCGTTTCGGGCGCCGGTTCGATGTCGTCGAGTGTGGCAGGTGGTTGCGCGAGTGTGGTGCGCAACCGATTGAAGTCGGCTGCGCAGCGCGGCAGTGAGTTGCACTTGGCTGCATTCAAGCACTTTCGGTTCTGGCAGCTGAGCAGCGGGGCGCACGACCGGCACTCGTGGCAGATCACCAGTTTGCGCTGCGGTTGGTGCGCCGGTGCCAGCGGTAGTGGTGGTGATGGTGTCGCCTCATCCGAAACGCCTTGCGGAGGCACTGTGTGCATTTGCGCTCGTGCCACTTGCTGGTGGCGTGCGAGGTTCACTGTGGAGGCGGACGTGGTGACGAAACGATTTGCGGCCGCCGCCTGGCATTCGAGGAAACGGCAATGCGGGTCGGTGCAAATGGGCAACAGTGGGCAGGAGGGATCATTGCAGGGTGATGGTGAGCGTGGTGCACGTTCCGCGGAGGAGGATTTGCGTTTGAGGGTGCCGTTCTGGTGGCCGAACATGTCGGAGACGGTGGCCGAGCGTTGCGTCTGGTGGCGGCGCGACCGTTCGCGTTTCGACTCCCGCGGTACGGCCGCAGAGGCGGTGGTGGTGGTGCTATGTGAAGCGGCAGTGGTCATAGCGGACATCTTGGGCGGCAATTGCGGCGGCATCATGTCCTTGTCCTTAGGCACATACTGATAGCGTTCTTTGTGCGGCCTGGCATACAGCCGTTCCAGCTGGCTGGCCGTAACGGCTGCTGTGGTGGTGGTAGGCGCGGTCACTACTTCGCTGGCCGAATGCCGTAGTTTACGTTCGCGTGAACGCTCGTGTGTACGTTGTGCGTCATGGTGGCGACTGCGTTCAGAGCATATTGGCTGCGCTGGCAGTTCGTGCCTCCCATCGGGCGCTTTGCCCAGCGACTGCAGTCGATTGAGCGGATATGCAATCCAGTCGGGGATCTCCTCTTCACTACGATCGCTGTGGCCCAGGGAGTGCCTTTTGCGCGAGGTCTGTTGTGTGGCGGGCTCTTCTTGCGAATGCGAGCGTGGAGTGTCACCGCTGCCGTTGCGACGGTGATGTGTTCGTCTCGTTTTCGTAGCGGTGGCAGCGGCAGCGGCGCTGGCATCATCGCGCGTCGACGACTTTGAGGACTGCAGCTTTGTCAGCCACTCGACTATGTCCGTTTTCAGCAGCGAAAACTCTCCTGGTCCGGAACTTTGACGCGACAGTGGCTTCTTGAGCAGCTCTGTTAGCTCCTCTTTCAAGGCTTTGGCATACGAGGATGTCTTCGGTTCGGACTGTTTCCGTTCGCCCATCGAACGCTTGCGAGGCAGGTGCTCTAGCAGCCAGTCGGGCACCTCGTCCTTCATCACAGTTATCTCACTGGGCCCGGAGGAAGTGCGTGCCGGACCACGTTGCTTCTCCAGCCATTCGATTGTTTCGTCGCGCACCGTACCACTTTCGGCAGAACGGGCCGAATGTCGTTGTTGGGCCTTTCGGTCGAACCATTCCAGTTCTTCAGGGGCGCGTCCACTAGCGCGCGAGACGGGCACTTCCTCAGCACTTTTCTGGCGCCTCGGTGGCAGTTGAGGTTTCCCCTCTTCGGGTGCAGTTGCTGCAGCTGGAGCATGCTTGTGGTGATGGTGGTGCACGCCATGTCCGTGACCGTGCACGTGCGAGGGAGCCTGTCGAGGCGGTGGCTCTGGTGGCAAGCGCACCGAACCCTTGCGCTTAATAATCTTCTGCTCGATGGTGTCCTCATCGCGAGCGCGCACACGCCTCGTTATCTCGAAGATGTCACCGTTGATTTGATGGTAGAACTTCTCCACTTCCACACCGCGATCGAATTCCTCCTTCACCTGGCGCACATTCGGTTTGGCGCGTGACGGCGGACGCGGTGGTGGCACATCGGCGGTTTCCTTCTCATCATCTCCGTCGCCGTCCGATTCGGCGGAACCGAGCAGGGCTCCATTGCCGCCACCACCTACCACACCGCCAATCGATCGCGCAGCATTGGCCGGCAATGCGGGCAGCTCACGTGTCTGCTGCTGCTGCAGCAGGCGGTCCAGTGAGCCGTGGTGCGTTTTGATTGTGGGTCCCAGCGATCCCTCGCCCAGCGACTGCAGGCGACACTGGGCATTGCATATGCAGACGCCGCGCTTCTTGCTGCCAAACCGAAAGAGGCTACTGGCCAGCTGAGAGACGCCGTCGCCGAGCACTCCGCCGCCACCGCTGCCGCCAGCGGTCACATCCCTTCCCGAGGCCGTTGTTGCCGATGTCAAACGTCCGGCCTGTGAAACTGGCGTTATGTCGACTATCACGCAACAGCAATGCAACGAGAAGGTCTTTTTGTCGCTGCCACTGCCGCTAACAGAGTTGTTGTTGTCGCTTTCGCTATTTTGTTGTGAGGCGGCCAGAATGAGCGGCTAAGCGGCGGGGCACGAACGATGCCAAATGTGTGCGTTGCCCGATGAAGTAGCAAGCGGAGACGATAGTTGGCTGAAATCGGCTGTGTGGGGGGGCGGCTAGAGTACAGTGCAGGGCTACTAAGTGCAGTAGTTGTTCCAACTGATAGAGGATGCAGGTGTGGTGTGGTGCGGGGGAGAACAGTTGCTCTTGTGGTGTTTAAAGTAGAAATAGTTGTAGTGGTTGTTGTTGTTGTTCCAATAGCAACTTGCCACATGCCACCATTAGTTGTTGTCTGATTGAGTTTGGTTTTTGTTTTTACTTAAATGTAGTAATTTTTTGTTTACTTTCGATTAACCTAATTTGATTATTCTTTTAGGTGTAATTCCATATTAAATATTTACAGATTATAACTAAAAGCTCTTTGACACCGCCTCTGTGGTGGGGCGCTTCGGTGAAAGGCTCTCGGTTGGACTTAATTTACGCTGATGTTAACCTAAAACTGTGCTTCATGTGCCGGCGGTTGGTTTCAACGACGACGACGCAACTACTTTTTTCAAAGGATAATTCAAAAGTTGAACTAATTAAATTAAATCACAAACAATTTATGAACACATTTGAATACGTTATCGTATGGTTATTATTTTAATTAAATTTAATTTTAATAATATAATTTTTGCTGTTGTTTTTTTAATTATTTATATTTATGTACAATCACACATTTTCGCTTGAGCGATTTTTGATTATTTTCGTTACACAGAATTTTCACTTTATTTTTACTTTTTTCTTTTCTCTATATATTTGATTTACTATACTTTCATATTGGTATTTTGGTTAAACGCGCAACAAATAACATTAAATAGACACAAAACGCTTAACAGCTACAACGATTAACTTTTATTTTCAATTTATTAATTTTTTGTGGGGGGATTTTTAAAATTAATTTATTTAACTAATATTTCGTTAATTGATTATATATTTTTTCAACTTTTGCTAATTTTGATTATTTGCACTTATTTGGTAGAACTTTTCTCTGGGTGTTTGACAATTCTGCGATTTTATATGTCGGCTGTGAAGTGTTAAAGCTTAAAATATAGTTCGATTCGATATTTTGCCTAAAATGAGGTGGAATAAGGTAAGTATTTCGAAGTGTATCGTTGTTTTGGGCGAGAGAGCCTAAAAGTATGCCACATTTTTCGAAAATTTAATTAAAATAAATATTTTTGAGCATCATTTTGGATTTTATTAAGCGCACAGCTTCGCCTCAGACATAGAAAATTAAAATATCCTCTGTAAACCCTGTATTTCTAAAAACCCCTCATATTTTTTCGGAAGAACGCTTTCGGGGGATTTGGTATTTTATGGCCTTTGCTTCAGATAAACAGAAAGACAAGGACCAAAAAACAGATCTGTACAAATACTTTCCCCTGCATTATTCAACTTTTGAGAGTTGAATTGAAATAAATATTTTGTGGTGTGATAATTTGTACGGACGCATAATTACTTTATAAACTCAGACAACAAAACAAAAATATTTTTTCCCAAACTGTACACAAAATTAAAGTGGAAAGAGCATAGTAGTCGGCAATAGCCCAAAGTATGCAGCATAATTTCAGTTTTAAATTTTGCTTCCAAAACCTGTCGAATTTAAATTTTTTCCGAGGCCCAATGCCACTCGTGCCTAAAACACCATTTGGCGCCTAAAACTAGGCAGCGCGAAAATTGGCCAAAAATACGTGAAAACCACTTTTTGTTGCAAAAAAAGTGTCTATTTTCATTTCTTGACTGCTCGAAAAACTGACAACAACGAGACGGAGAACAACGAAAACTACGACAACAACCAACAGCAACAACAGCTTTCAGCAAATTCACTTCAGCGAAAAAAAGCTGAAAATACACGCATTTTTCACATTTGTTTATGCCTGCCTGCATAAAACGGTGAAGGACATTCGCTGCAGCAGCAGTAGAGGCAGCCTACACTAGAGCCTTCGTTATGTTTTTGGCGCAAGGACGATAGCGTACACTGGGCGAGGTGAGTGGAGACGATATCATGTGTTTTCGACTGTATTCTGCGTGTGTGTGTGTGTGTGTGTGTGAATGTGAAACTAAATGGTGTGAATATGAGCGAAGGCGAATCCAGCCGGACAGACAAGCGTGCATTCATTCTCATGTTGTTGATGTTTGTGGTGGCCCTAAGATAAATGACGTTGTGAAAGTGACGTTGACGTTGATCAGAAAAATTGTGCGCTTGCATGAGATGAACAACGCAAAGACTGAGAATATTTTAAAAAAAACCAAAGTAATTAATTAATTTAACCTCAAATTTGTCCATACTTAGCCCCGAAAGTACTAGGGCGAGCTGAGGTGGTAAGTTATAATTTAGAATGTCTTCAAATAATTGCCTAGAGCTGGAAAGTTTCTGATTGCACTTTCCCTTTGGTTTCGAGCATGAAGATGCCACAATTGCTTACTTGCATTTGGCTCAGTTCGAGTTGTTTGGTTGGGAAAAAAGCAAAAACGAATACTTTGGAGTTTGCTGCCACTACTGCTGCTGCTGCTGGAAAAGTGAAAGGATTATTTTACTTTATTGTTTGTGAAGTTTGAAGTTTACTTTTGTGAATTTTTGCTTATTTAGTTATTGAGTGTTTGGAAATGACTCAAAGACTCTGCTAAGGCAACAAGAAGTCTGGCAGAAAGGAAGTACATTCTTGCAAAGAATATACTTCCTGGAAGGATCACTCAAAACATATTCTTTATGCGAGTAATTTTAGATTTCCAGATAGGGTTTCGATTTCAATAAATCTTTGAAGCACAAACGATTTCGCAGATTCCTTTTACACAATTTGGAAAGTCCTGGACTCAGTTATCCTTGAGCTTGACAATATGAAATTAGTGCTAAAAATTCAAAAGTATATTTTAAAATATCCGAACTACATAATGGGCGTGGCCCATGTCAGTGTCAGCTATTAGTAAATAACTAAATCCCAAGTTAATCTCATTCCGGTTTCATTTGACTATCAAAAAAAGGTACAAAGTCGAATTCGCCCGCAATTATTTCATATCTCTCTTGAACTTTGGCTGCCAATTAAAATTCAATTAAATCAAATTCAATATAACAACATCCTTTCTGACAAATAGCACAAACAAAAAAAAAAACGAGAAACCTTCGTAATCCAACAAGCTGCCAAAGAAGAACCCAAAAAGAAAAAAATAATTGAACCAAAATAACCAAGCGAACGTAGAGGAAAAAACACAAGCAAAGAACGAAAAAAAAAAAATGGCCAAACGAAAATGAATCCTTATGGCAGAAACTATGACGTTTATAATATCCTTGTGTGAGTGACGTTCTTGTTGATGTAACTGCTGGTGTGGTTATGCTGCCGTTAACACTGTGCTTCTTCTTCTTGTTATTGTTGTTGGTGTTCTTGTTGTTGTTGCTGGGAATTTCTGTTGTTTTTGTTGTTATTGCTGCCACAGATTTCGGTTACGAGTAGCAACAACACTAACAACAACAACAACAACAATAGCAAGCAGCACACATAACCGAAACAACGACGAGCACAACACGAACGCAAGCAATATTTGCGTTGTTGTTTGCGTACATTTCGAAAGGCGTATATTTCTTTCGTATTTATTTCGCAATTTTTTACGAAAAATGTGGCATCAATTTTTGCGTCGAGGGAAAACAGTATTTTGTTTGAATTCGAAATGTGGCAATGTGGAAACGTGTAGTTCGTGTATTTCGTATTTTTCGCCTGCAAATTCGCCTAAAAGTAAATAAATCTGTGTTGGCCCCTGCGTTTGTGCCCGAGTGTGCGTGTATATTTGTGTTAAGTGCGTTGATGTTTGTTGTTTTTCTGTTTCTATTATTTTCCTTTTGTAGGCGCAGCAGGCGTTTTCCTTTCTATTTTCTTTTTTTCTTTTTGTGCTTTACTCGTACTTTTCTCGGTTGTTCGTCTTCTGCTTTTACTTCGTCGACTGGTGCTTGTGGTGCCTTTTGTCGACGATGTTGGTTTTTCGTTGGAAATTTTCTACATTTTCGTTTTGATTTTCACTACACGGGCTGCTGCTGCTGTTGAGGGCGATCCTACTGCTGCGGTTGCATTAAACGGTATTTTGCTTCTTATTAATTCACTTCGCAAACACACACTCTTCTGTAATTTCTCTATTATTTTTCCATGATTTGATTTCCATTTGGATTTTCACTAGTGCGCGCGTACAGCTTCACGGTTACTTCTTAAACGCACACAGCACCCGACGACGTTCTCGTTACAACTGATTTTCACCACATTCGCCAAGTGCCGTGTTCCCCTTTTTTCGCAACTAACGGCGAAACGAATTTACTTGGTCGTCGGCTCGAATCAGTAGTTCGTTCGTTCGTTCGCTCGTTGGCTCATTCGTTGGTGTTTGTTCCGTTCAACTGTAATTTGGTGCTCTCGCTCCCTTCATGCACATTGGGGAGATTCATTCTTGCTGCTGTGAGGAGGCTGTGAATCGTTGCTCACCAACATGTTGTTATCGAAGGCGCACAGAGGAAGTGAGTTCGCCCTGTTAGGCCCAAAGGATAATCTCCAAGTTTGTTTTGGTGCGGAGTGTGCTCTATGTGTAAGGTTTATAACAGTTTCAGTTTCCGTTTCACCCACTCTCCCTCTCTCTCTCGCTCTCTGTCTGTTATTTGCAATATAGGATGTTTCTCGCTTGTATTTACGTAATAATTTCAATGTGTGTTGCATGCGCAATGAAAGCTCTGTTGGTTTTGTTTTTGCCGAGTGTCTCCGCTCGCATGTGTCCTGTCGCACTTTTGAGTTCGTTTTCTCTCAGCTACTTAAGTGAGTGAGCGAAATCGGAAATCCTTTACACAATCATGTGATTACAAAAACAAAAAGCTCTGCCAGCATTAACATTTTATGGTCCAAAGTGAAAGTGAATTCAAGGCGATAAGCTTTCGTGTGATATATGTATATTTTGTTTTCCCAACAAGCGCTCACCTGAAGAGATTTCGCCATTGTCGAAAGCTTTACTTACAAGTTGTGTTATGCAAAATAGCAACTTTCATGTACAACAAGCAATTCATTAGTTTTACTTCCAAGCAAAGCTTCGATCTTAATGTGATAGCTGAGTAACGAAAGGCAAGCGTACTTCTTACTTTTACGATTTGGTTGCCTTATTTTTTGATCGCGTGATTTTTTCTATCGAGAAATCGCACTAGTCCAAACATTAGTACATTAACTAGTTCACAGGTAACCAGTATTAGTACCAAGAATGTTTCATTGATATGGAAAAACACTGGCTCATTGGTCCAATTGTTCATTACATTAGACCATTAAACAGACTAGACAAGTCCACATTGTATTTTCAGCTCTACTGAATCCGCAGAAGTGCGTTTATTTATACTTCATTGGTCCTCAACTGCATTACATGTAACCAGTTTATACTCAATCCACATTACAAACGGTCCATACTACATGCCTTATTGATTTGATTCACATTGTTGTTTCTTCACTGCATCAGCCTTTGATTACAACATTTTACTCTGATCAGAACATTTTTCTATTATACCGAGAATATTTTGTATCCATGAGACCCTCACAGTTTCCTCAATTAACGTACAACCAGGTTGAAGTTTTAAGTTTTAAATTCAAAGGAATACTTCAATATTTCATAAATGGCTCGTTTTTTTGTGCTCGCAACTTTGCTGCCATAGAAGCGTTATCTATTCCAACACATATACATATTTTTAGCAACGTATAGGTACAACAGCAAAATGAAAAAAATATAAATTGAAATAACCCCCAACAAATGCAGTAAAACTGACATCAAAAGTGGAAAAGGTTCAACTGAAATGCAGAGAATTTCATATTTTTCCTGCCCTGCAACACTCGACTATGCATGCGGCAGAAAATTTGTTTGTAAATAAAACCACTTGCGTTGTTAGGGGGTACGCATCAGTTGCAACATCATCGTCCGCATCAGCATCATGATCGTCATCGTAACCAGTGCCTAACAGCATACCGAGCAGCAGCAGCAGCAGCAACTGCAACTACTGTCGCCATCAGCAACTCTCAGCAATTAATTCATAATCCTTCGGCCCAAAAAATTAGCGCCACAACAGCGGCTCGCTTGGCGGTATTTTCAATGCAATACGAATTCTTTGAATTTGTTGTATTTGCTGTTGTTGTTGTTTTGGCTGTAGCTGCTCATATTGCCTACATATTACAAGCTGCATTTAGCAGCACAACACATGCCACCAGCGGCAAGTTGCATTTGATGCATGTGCAACTGATGTCGCCACAGCAACCGCAGCAGTGCCCACGCACAAAATTTACGCGGATTCAACCAAGCGTCCATGGCATATGTTGGCGAAATGTGCTCAGCATGTTCACTCTTAATTCGAATGCGAAAATTCTCGTAAACATAATCTGGTTAAAATTTGCATTTAAGGCTTTTCGGCTTTTTGGTGGGCCTGTTTTAGCGAAATAACATTTTTAGAAACAACAAAACTGCTCAAGAGATGTAACGGTTGATCTCATATAATTAAGGCACGCATTAGTATCCGGACTACACATTTAAAGCTCCAGAAACTGGACGCACATGTGTTTTGGCAACCGCAATGATTTGCCATGTAACAATTGCCAACTAGCACACCATGGCGTATGAGTGACACAAATCCTATGATATTTTGCATATTGAAAGCGGTGCACCGCTGCGGCTGCTGCTCAATTATGTGACATAACTTTTAACTCACTTGAATGCTGCTGCCGCTGATGATGATGATAAAGATGATTATGAGTAGAAGAAGAAGCGAAAGTACTGCACCAAAATCACCACCACAAAAATTATCTGTTTAACTAGTTCGCTGGCTGGTTTGCTATCCTTGTGCCACATTTAAATGTGAGTGCAGCGAAGAGGAAGTAGCAAAAAAAAAAATATACAAGAAAATACTTGGAAAATCAAGAAAAGCACACGCTCAACCCAAAAAAAAAAGCAATCGAAACGATTTTTCTGACTATTTTACACAAGGCAGAAAACAGAAAAAAGCAAAAAAGGACGAATACGAAAAAGAACTTCCTAATTGAGTTTGTTTTGCTGCCGAGCATATGGAAATTGTACAACTGCTGAGGCTCATGATGATGACGATGATGGCGTTGTAGTCGAATTTGACGTTGAAGACTGTGACGACTGCAGCAGCAGTAACCTGCAGTCATCGTTAACAACAACAGCAGAAGAACAAGCTGCAACTTCCAGTTCGTTGCAACTTGCTGCTTAACCGTACACGGCAAGAAATAAACCATAGCAATGCGGAAGGGCCTTTACAAGTTTTTGGAAATTTGGTTTGGAGCAACTTTTTTCCTGATTGCATTGGACAAAGTGAATCTTTTCCAAATGCATAACAAGTTGCGGACTCGAATTTTTTTCAGTGTAGACTCAATTGAATTGGAATTAGGGACGACCACCACACCACACCACACACCTCCCCCCACCCCCGAAAAACCCTAGTTAAACAAAGAAAAGTGCAAAAAAAATGGGTGCGGTCTCAAAATATTTCATGGCCGCAGTGAAAGTTTTTGAGTGATTCTGCTTATTTCTTTTCGTTTTCAGTTTTAAATTCAAAAAATGGTTCACTTTCATTGTTGGTGCAGTTGTTGTTGTATTGAACGGCGAATTGAAGTCAGGCAGCAGTGGCAAAAGCAGCATCATTGTGAATTTATTGCAACTTTGACCTTCATACCATATTGCACACTGGAGATTTGAGTGCGATTCGAGTGCGTGCGTGTGTGTGTATACGAGTGTGGTTCTCTGCATGCGAGTGCAATTCTCTCGTACATGTGCGCTATTTCGTGTACGTACTTTTGAATATTTACGTGGCTCTTATGTGAGTGCCGTGCTACAGCCCTACTGCATGGCTGCCATATATAAAATACAATTTCTGAAATATTTATTTGTAATATTTGGTATATTTTTTTGACGCTTTTGATATATGGCATTTGGGCTATTTCGCCAAATATATTTATCATGGAATTGCATAATTTATTCGAGGAATTGTTGGAATTTAATTGGATATTAGTGTGAAGTGTGTTGGCAGTGGCGGCATTGCCTTGAATGTGCATTTCCATTATTGAGTGGCCAAATAACAGGGCGTATGAGTAATATGGAATTAAATACTAATAGAAATTATTATATGACTAATATATGACATGCAGGGTGAGGAACCAAGAGCCATCCTCCCACATCCTAAGCATTTCACATTTTATTGCCACATAATTACATGAAATACTCGACAATGTATTTCTGTGCGAAATTTAAGTGTTTAATCATGACGTCATTTGCCATCTGGACCACAATTTTTATACGTTGAGTAAATAATAATTACAAAAATAAAAAGCTTTGATCCTAATCCGCAACACTCACCGCACACAAACATACACACTCAAACGCACATTCATTGTACGTCATGCCGACGTGTTTGCCCATAAAATTTACTTCTCCCCTAATAATGCAATTTGTGTGTGATTTATTTCTAATTACGACAAAACCTTATTAACCAACCTTATTTTCACTGACAGTTGCAACAGCAACAGCAGTAGCCGTTGAATTTGCGGTTTTTGCGGTTAATCTGCACAAATTTTCGGTTTGGCTGGCATTCGAAATTCTAAAACGAAATTATGCCACTACACTTCATACAAGTGGGAGCATACGTACACATACGTACGCAGCAAAACTGAAGTTTTATCAAAACCAATGCATTTTACAGTTGCTATCTACACGGAGAAAATTTCATGAACTTTGTTATGGAACAAACAGGCAATTGGACATCAAAAATAGAAAAAGAAATCGAATGCAAAAAAAAAACCCCATGAAATGGCTTGAAAAAAGTTTTCGAAATTTTTCGTGTTCGAAATTACAAAAAATATTGCTTACCTAATTAACTCAAAAAATTAAAATCTTTTTTTAATTCTCACTGAAATTAATTTAGAAAAAAAAATGTCAACTTCGAAAAAAAATTCGAAATTCGAAAAAATATTCGAACATATTTTTTTAAAGCGATAATTTAAAATATACACTCTAATTTTTGCCAGCATGTATAATAACATCTGAGGACCCTAGTTGCCATAAATCGGAGTTTAAAGGGAATGGAGTTATCATTCCACTTAAATTGTTTTCATTCAATTTGAATATTCCAGGGATTAATTTCGGGATTCACATTTAAATTGATTGTAGTATTTGCCAGTGTATTAACATTGAGTACCATACCATACCATACCTAGATATATACATATGTATATATGCATGCGTTTAATTACGCATTTACATACACATGGACGTTGCGTTTTTCCCAAAATGGATGCGGTATCTGTGTTCCGGCTCATGTCCAGTGCTCACGTGTGCTCGTTCGTTCGTTCGTTTGGCTGCATTTGCAGGCGCACAAAATTGTTTTTTAATTGCAGCTGCAATCAAATAATGCATTTACGTAAATCCAGTTGCGGTTATCAATTTAGAAAATAATAGAATTTTCGCAAATGACCTGTTTCAGCAGAAATTTTAATTATCATATTAGGCTGAAGGTGAACCACTTCATTAGGGACATATGCGTGTGCGAGTTGGCATACGAAAATCAAACAATTGTGCAAGATTATGCGAGAATTATTGCGAATTACAAGTTTTTGTGACCGATTGCTTTGAATTTCGGTTTTTTCCCCCTTTCCAAAAACAACGTCATAACAAACACTGCCTATATTTAGGCGAAATAAATACAAGTTGTTCGCTTCAATAGAGCGCACACCCGGTCAAGGCCGCGCCTCACATCTCAACGGCAATCATAGTTGACTTTAATTATAATTAAGTTCTTTTGTAAATTTTGTGCATATATTTAAATTGAAATTAGCATTCATGCAGTTGAATGTGCTTATGTGTGTGTTTGTGTGTGTGTGTGAACAACATGTAAAATTTCCAACACGCACACACAGCAATACCCCCTTCCAAGCATAGAATAGAGCCAGAAGCTCATGACGTCAGCCAGAACTGAGTGGAAACTTTGCAATTGGATAGATGAGAAGACGAAGACAAGGCGGAGAGCGCGCGGCTAGTGTAATTGAAGAGCGAAAGTGAAAAGCTTTCCTTTTTTTTCGGACATACAAACACACTTGGATGTATATGAAATTATTTCGATTGAATAGTAACGTTTTGATTGAATCAGAAGTAACTAGCTGAGATTTTAACGAGGATAATCTATGAAGGTTAGGGTGAAAGGGTGATCAGAAATTAAATTACAAAAAAGCTCCTTTAGTCAAGGTTTTTTTTTTGGACTTTAAAAATGTTTCTTTAATAAAATAGTTTTGTTTTTAATTTTGCATTGAAATACTTTCACGTCTACACTTTTATTTTCAATATTCCCTTTTCGGAAAAGCCAGCTTATCACTACGACGCACATAAGAGAGCTTTACAATTGCTTTTATTTGTTGCTGTTATGCTGTTTGTTCCATAAAACAAAAACTTTTCTAGGTCAAAGCTTTTGTGTGCCACATGAAAGCTACTAGAAAAGAAAAAAAAAAGCATTTAAAGCAAAAGTCTCCATAATTTGGAATATCTTTCAGGAGGACGGCTAGCAGATGAACATACTCTAACCTACTAATGGGACACAACAAATGGGAAAAGAAGACCAAAAACAAGTTGAGATGTATTATGAAGCATGTGACTGCCGTAGCAGCACTCAACTCAATTCAGTTCAGCCTCAGCGCTCAGCGTTCAACTCGAGCCCAAGTCAAAAGCTCCCGCAGGCGTTTTTCGCCACAAACCTAAGTTGTTTAGCACCTCGTGCTGCTACTTTAAATGCAATTACTGTGGCAAATTACATTTGGATGTGTCCTTAATTTGGTACAAACAAAATTCTGTTGCTGAATTTAGAGCAACAGCAAAGCCATTAGCAGCGGCAGCAGCAGCGAGAGCTTTTTTCTGTTCGTAGAAGTTTTTGTGGATCTTTGATTTATGGTCGTTTTGCTGGTTGTGTGTGGCCACAGCAGCAGCAGTTGTTGTTGTTGGTAGCTCCTCCATCGTCATTGTCATCGTCATCATCATCAAACCACAACAACCACAACAATTGCTGCAACAAATAAAGGTCAGCCAAGCGAATGCATTTCGTTTCGATTTTTTTCCCAGCTCTACTTCTTTGTGAAAATGTATGTCAGCAGGAAAACAAAACACACAGCATCCACAGTAAATTGCTTGTTATTGGTATTTCAGCAAGAATAAATGCTGTTGTTGTTGTTGTTATTGTTTTAACTTGAATAATTTCCTGCTGCTGCTGTTGTTGCGGCGACATGTTGAAAGCTTTTCAATGGCGCGCCCTTTTCATCGGGTGCTTTAATGAAATTTTCCAAAAAATAGACGCCAATTTTGTTAGAATTTTCCCAAAAATGTTTTCTATCCTTACGTTTGAAAGGACTAACAGTTAAGCCTGCCTTGAATTTTCCCATTGCAAAGTATTTTCATTATTTTTGCAACTCTTCATTGGTTGTGAATGGTGCGCTGTCATTCATTGCCGTTGCCGCTGCCTACCGCAATGTAGTATACTGTTGGGCGCGTTGCCTAGTTACACACTGAAGTGTCCTTTTGGCTGTTGTAGCTGCTTGTAGCATCTTATGTGGCATCATCTTGGTCCACTTTGTGTTGCTGCTGTTGCTGTCGTCGTCGTTGTCGTTGTTGAAGTTGAACCGAGTTGAGTTCAGTTCAGTTCGGTCGGTCGAGTGGCGAAGAGTCGCCCTTTTAACTGTTCTACGCGCTCTGTCTCTCTCTCTCGGATTATCGCTCATACAAATTGAGGTGAATTTTCGTTTCAATGAAAATTATGAAAGGAGTAGCTTTCATTTTTGGTCAGTGTGTATGAGAGAGCAGCACACGAGCAGGCAGGTACTCAATGGAAAAGCTTGCTTTGTGTCCATGAAGAGAAGATTAGATTCTTCAATTCTCTTACGTTTGTATTTTGAAATGAAGTCATTAACTTTTATGTACATTTTCGATCGCAAATTTCTTATTTATTTAGAGCGACACGTGCTGAAAGGATCACAATTCTGTTCTTTCAACGAACACATTTGAGCTTTCGTATAGTAGAACAAGTATTTCGTTTAGAGTTTAAATTTAATGGGAGTGTTAAAGGAGCTGAGCCCAAGTAGGCCTATTTCTGGCTATGCAGGTTATTTCTAAGTACTAATTCTGAAATAATAAGTACTAACTGATAGCATAAATGCAAAATTTTTTGCAAAAATCACATTGTATAAAATCCCATTCTTTGGCTGTCCATTCGCATGTCTTCCGAGTGGACCTAGAGAGCTGTAATATCACATATATGTCCTACACACCCAAGTCATTAGCGACTACATTTTTTACCAGAATTTTATTACCATAAAGGGGGTCTGCCATGTAAAGTATGGTCTCCTGAAGTCACTTGTGAACTAGGAAGCTGCAATTGCATATTCCAAATTTTGAATTAAAAAATTTTTTTTTATTCTTTTATTGATTAAAATTTAAATAATTAATGAATCGTTAATTAAAAGCATATTTCGTATATATTATTTCTTTATAAGTTTTTCAAACACCTTGAAACTTGAAGTGAAATGACAGAATTCCCATGGAACCCAAGAAAATTCAATTAGAACTTAAGTTGCGAGCAGGAGATAAAAAATACTTTTGCAAGTTTTTTTTCCAATTATTAAAAACACATTTTTTCCCACCCCTAGCTCCTAAAAAAACTAATTTATTCTCAAAAATTATATCAAGAAGCATCGGCACCTACAACGACGAAAGATGTGTACGAAAAAGACAAGAAAAACGAAACCAAAAGAAATAAAAAAAAAACGAAGAAAAATACTTGGGCTAAATCACTTAACAAGTCATTTAGCCAAACAAATGGAAAAACACCCTGCCACACACACACAAGCATACATTCACACAAATATATAAAAAACCCAAACACGAAAATAAAGGAGGACGAAGTACAAAACGTTTTAGTTCGAATCACTTGTCTGCACCGACAAATGCTACACGGAGCAGAAACATTCACACGCACACCCACACAACGTCGCACACCAAAAAGTTCACACTTGAAATGTGCGTTTCACCTTCTATTTCGGGAATTCGCACTGTGATCTCGGCGTCTGTGCCCTCGTCCTTCCTCCATGGAATTTTTGTGAAATTTTTCAATTTCACAAATGTTGAAAAACAGATTTGGCAGTGAAATAAAAAGCGAACGTACGCCCAATTGCTAAATGGAGTTGTAAAGGAACAAAAAAAAAAAAAACAAATATAAAAATAAGTTGTTGTAGTTAGGAAAGAAGTGTTTGTTGCAAGTGTTTGTTTGTTTGTTTGTGTGAAATGAACTCTCAGCACAAAACTTAAATTACAATCAAAACAAGTGCAGGCAAAAGGAAGTAAATGCATTGGGGGACAATAGGTGCCATCGAAGGCATTAGTGAAGTTTTTATTTGTATATTCCACTGTGGCATACTTATAGGAGTATTCAGTCATTTGCAACAATAACTAAATTGCTTTTAGCCAGAAGAGCTTTTTGCTTGAGGTTTTTTCTTCCTTTGAGTGATACGAAACTATGATAAGAAGTCGATTAAAATGTTTTGAAAGTACTTTGAATGGAAATTACCACTGTGTTATGTCTTTCTTTTAATGGAAAATCTTAATTTTTAATTTATGTAAATTCCAAAAATAATAATCCCCCTTTTCGATATTAATTGCAAATCATGCAAGAAACTACTTGTCACAATTGACAGAAAGAAAATCTTCGATCGTCAGTAAAATAATTGCATATGCTGCCGCAGCCAAGAATCAAATAACCTAAATAAGAATGCAAACAGGCCTCTGCTCATTGCTCCAGCACTGCACAAGAACATGATAATGATGAAGCGGCTAAAGCAAAGCTGCGTTTCCTGCGAACGAACGAAATGACATTTAATTTGTGTGGAAGGTCCTTCCTGCAGCACCCCACTAGGTCGTTTCTGGTGTGCGGTGAAAGCAGAAAGCCGTTGGGTTGGGCGGCCTTAGATGACATTTTTTTCGCCTTCAATTCGTTCATCAATTTCTTTCCAATTTCAATTGCTTGAGGACAATTTGAAATTGATATGCGTGCGGTGGCGGCAGTGGCAACACTGAGCGAAGTTGAGAAAAAAAGATGAACAAGAAGAGGAGAAAAAGAAAATGGAGAAGGGGGTGAGGGAAGGAAGTGGGCAATAACTAATTGCAGCTAGTTTTTGCCTCATTGATAGTTTGATATTCTTCCTCTTCTGTTTGTTGTATTTCTTGTATTTGTTCTGTTTGTGAGTGCTCCAAGTTGGCAGCCCAATGAGTTGACAGTTGGCATGACAGACGGACAGCCAAACAGTCTTTCCATCCTAATATATACTTGACATTTGATGTAACAATTAAAGAGGGATATCTTGCAGTTGAAGGGAAATATTTGGTATATTTCGTATTTAACATGGCAGAACGGGTTAAGTGGACTTTGATCATTTGTATTTTGGAAAATCCCTCAATACTAAGATTTTCCATGTTTATTTTACATTGGAGTTGCATGCAATTTCCTATATCTGCACACCACATTCAAATGTGTTTCCTTGTATTTATTTTATTCTTTTCTGTTTTCGAACCATACAATTTCCTTTCACAGCAAATATTGTTACTTATCATCAAGTATAGTAGATATTTGTTTACTTTTTTTATTTGTACTTTTGCCCCGCAAATATACTAAACTACTTTAGTGCAGAACTTACTGCAGCAGAGTTAAACCGCACTTTATGTTTATTGTGTTCAATATTTTGCGCTTTGTGTGCGACACTTTATTTATTTATTTTTCCATTCCTATTCTGTTCCGTTCTCTTCGGTACGGTTTGTGCCGCTGTGTTTTGTAGTCTTTGTCGATGTTGTTGCACTTCCGTGCACTGTATTTATTATGCGAAAACGCTTTGTTGCGTTTTGCCACTGCATTGTGTCTTGGCTATTATACGGAACCTACATTGAAGGTAAAATTGACCAACCCAAACACCCTTTCTATGGCGTTGCCCAGTATCTTGTGTATTGTCCTCTGTGATTGTAGTCTTCTGTGGCTCTATTCAGTTTAGTGTCAAATGCATTAAAGTTTAAACAATGCAATAGTGAATTATTTTTAATGCTTGTTTATTTGTGTGCTTTTTTCTTCTTTGGAATTTATTGTTGGGCTCAATTCAATATTTTTGACCTATTTGCCAAGTTGTGGTCCTGTTCTTTGTTGCTGTTAGCTATACAGGAATAACTTCCTGTTCACACGTAAGCTACATACATCGTGTAGTAATAGCTGAAAAGGATATCCTTCGGCTCCAAATATCCTAATTTTGTAATTTCTAAGTAAGTTGCAATTTGATTTTCCTAGGAATTCTCCAACCAAATTAAGAGTGAGAATTTCCATTGTTATCTATATCAATTAGGTGCCTCAAATGCATCAATTAAGTTATTTATCAAAATATTTTGGATTCTGTTCATCCAATTTAATGAAATATTTTCCTTTTGGCCATTGAATGTTTGGCATTTGCGTACAGTACTTACCTTGCATTTTTCAAATTATGGTAAAAGATATTCTTGTGTGTTTAGTTTGTGAAGCACTTACCTGGAAATAGAGAAAAAAAATAGGTAAATTTAATTATAAAATGTAAATATTTTAATTAAAGTTGGAATTTAATTTGACTAAATAAAGTTGTAATTGTCCATTGTCAGTTCTATTTGTAAATTTTCTTGAAAAATGTTCCATACCAATTCCCAAAATCCTTTGACATATTGACTTAACTTGACAGACACACAAAATAGAAAGAAATGTCAGCAAGTCATCAAAGATGTAAAAATGGAAATAAAGACCGCCACTCTGGCAGCATTCTGACAACTCGATGACATTCCATAAGCGCCGCGGAAACTAATTTCTTACTGAGCCAGCTACTAGCAACTGCAACTAACAACATCATCAGCATTAAGTGCAACTTCTCAACATGACTTTCCACCGAAAGAAAAACGCTGAAATTTTAATTTCCCCAGAGTGTATTAAAAACTATTGGCAAAGTTGTGTGTGTGTGTGTGTGCGTTCAAGACTGTGTGTCAACTATTTTGCTATGAATATTTTTGAAGGAATTTTATTTTCCAAGGATGAACAAATAAGGCAATCAAAGGACAATTAAATAGAAAAGGCTTGTTTCACTTATGAGAATTATTTAAAAAAATTACCAAGTTTATTTAAATTAGGTGTCATTGTGATCGATACTGCTTAGGACCGAAGGGCAGCTAAAATCAAATTATCGTAAAATTAAATGAAAATGGAGCCATTAATATCTTTTGTGAAATTTCCCCTGAAAAGTGTCCCTCTCGTCAACCCCTTCACTCCCACCTGACTCACAAAAGAGTGCTTCTTTGACAATTTATTGCCAATTGGCCCCATTACTTCTACGTCAAGGACCAATGCTGAGTTTAGATTTAAATTTATTGGGCCTTAAAGCTTCGCACCTAAATCAGGCAGCTGGCCATTGCAACAAGAGTACAATTAGCCGCAGGCCAATTGCTTTGGCCTGCAATGTCAACGCAACACTTTTCGTTTTGCAAATTAAACGTTAATTATGCAAAATCTTGATTTGCATCTAATCGAAATGAATTGAAGCGAAATGATTGCATTTGGTGCTGTCTGCCCTGATTGTTGCAAGCTGCTGCCGCATCGCCACTCACATTCACATTCAATTTTGAACAGCAGCAGCAATTGTACAATGTACATACAATTGCATTGTGATGGCTGGCACAAAAGGTGTTGTTCTGAGCGATTCACATTTAATTGGTAATTACAAAATGCAAAATTAGGTGACATCACCAACACAGGAGTGATGACGATGATGGCTGGGAGGCCATGCAAGTGCTTGCAACTGACGTTAATGGGCGCTTACGCTTACAGTTTAATTGACGTCACTTGATGTTGTGCAAATTGATTGAAATTCAATTTATTTTCTGTGTATTTCAATGAAAATTTACGCAATCTGCTACGCACTTGTGAGTGAAGTGCATATTTTTGAATTGTTGAATTTATTAAATAAGAATTTAAGGGCAAAGACAAAAGTACGACACTGTAAGGTTCGGTTTTTCAAGAAATAATTTTAAAAATAAAAAAGGGCTGATCACGTCAATATAAGCCCTGAATAAGAGTTTCTATTTAAAGGTTACTCATTCGCCCTGTGTGCGCTTAAAATAACAATTCCAAAATTTATACAAAACAAACTTAATCAAATCCTTTCGCCTTTCCGCCTCCACCGCCGCCCCCACACCCCAGTAGTTGGCTGAAGTATGTCTGTTTTTGTCAAAACACTTGACCCCAAAAATAACACATCGAATACGCACCAAACGAAAGGTTGAGCGAAAAAAGCCCTGAACCCTTTTTGGAAAATTTGCACCTAAAATGTACACAATTGTAACTGAAATAACATAGACACCAACACATTCACGCACAATGTGCGTACGCGGCAGGATAACATGCAAATCAATTCTGGCAACATTTTAAATCAAGCAGCAGCGGCAGCAACAACACAATCAACATAAATGCCAACAACAACAACTTTGGAAGAACTTACATGGCACATAAAATGGCGAAGAAAGCAAAAAAAAAACATTACAAAGTCAACAACAAAATGTTTGCCTTATAACAATAACAACCCAAAACTTTCAAACATGCCTACATATGAGTGGGGCGGCGGGGGCGAGTGAATGCATATGTAATAGTTTGAGTGTTGGCGGGGGGGTATAAGTCAAAAATAACCTAAACACCAAGTGCAGAGCTGATAAAGGAAACAAGAGGCAGCTTACACCTCACCTCCTCCCATCCCCCAGTTGATTTGGCAAACATTTAAAATTGCCTGCCACACCTTACCTACTGCCTTGCACCTCCTGTCAATACGAATATAATTTCAAAGGATTTGCTTACTTCCAGGGATGTGAAATAAACACATCCTTCTACACGCATACACACACACACATGTACCTTGAGAAGAAAACAATTTTTGTGGCAACAAAAAAAAAAAAATAAAATCCAAAAATATTGTATGATTGAGCGGAAGTTGTACTCTTTCCGTTTCCTGTGGCACACATACACATGCGAACTCACGTAAACGCAATCATTTGTAATATTTGCACCTTGCGGAAAAGAAGGATTATATCCTTGCGGCACTTAATTCGTACAACAGCTACACACCCCGGCTTGTAACCCACCGCCAGCGAAATTCTAGACGGCGCAATATGTGTAAATGTTACACGATGCGTGAGGATGGTTAACAAATATTCATAAGTTAAAAAAGAACATATCGTTGGTATTTTTCTGATATCCACTTTTTTTTTTGGTTGGCATTTCAATACGTTTGTGAAATGCGAAAAAAAAATAACACAATCCGGGATAAAAGTGAGCTTAGCACTGCGGTTGTTTTGTGGAAATGTTTGCTTGCGAGAGTATGTGTGTGTGTGTGTGTGTGTGAGTTCCCTTCAACCAAATATTATGGTAAATCTATACCTTTCTGCTGTTGCCATTTGCCCTGAACAATTTTCGTTGGATGGGTGCGCGTATCCTGCGTGGCACCTTGCTTCTTTCCATTATACCAATTGGCATGTCTGTGCCAAGTCAGATAAATTTTTGCAATATTTTTGTGCGTTTTTATACTTTTTGGCAGGAGTGTGGGGTAGTGATGAAGTGTGGTTTGTAATATTTCCCATCAGTTAGCTTAAGTAGAGGAATTTCCAGTTTTTTTTTACACATTCACCACATCAAAAACGGATTAAAACTGCTGCAGTGGAAACGAATGTATTTCCAATTATGGAAAGGGACTTTAAAGTGGGACTGTAACAGCAGCGTGCTACAATTAAAGACGTTCTAGAGCACGTACCATTGAAGAAGTTTAATTTTGTAGCAAAACTCAACCCCTGCCTGTTTATGCCCCATTTACTAGCTGTCAAGATGATTCAATTACAAATAAGCGACACAGCAAAGTTCCAAAAACTGTAGCCCCCCCCCCCTCCCCCGAAAAAAAGCATTGTTCACCGCAATTCCAACACACCACCTGCACTGTGCCAGAGAGTCCTTGTGTGACCGCAGAAACACAACAAACGCATTTGCCTCACTCGGCGAGGAACGACGAATGCTTTTAACATTTCACGCACGCACAAACAAACGACAGATGGATGATGTTCCTTCCTTTGGCATACATACAACAACATACAACTTTGCCATGTCACAACCGCATGACATTACAATCGAGCTGCTCACCATCCACAAACAGGTTCACCACCATCAGCCACCGCCCCCCCCTCCACACCCGCACTTGAAATGATGCAACCGCAAAATTTTACGCTGCATTCGTGCGTACCGTAATTTTTGCTCTCCTCTGTTTATGCATTTGTTGACTTGACTGGTGCTGGTGTGCTGCTCCTGTCAGTAATTACGTTTGCCACATACACATTATGCCTTCGAGCGATTTATTTATCCTTTTTCGGCAAAAGGGTGTTGATGTGTGTACCTACGTTGGTGTACATTCACCGATTTGATGTGAAAATCAAGAACACTTTAATGTTGTGCGTTGTTCATGTCGGGGTGTTGTTGTTATTTTAGTGGCCAGTTGACAGTTTGATGGAAAGCCGAAAATAAGTCAAACCAGAAGTTTTCATTCGATTGACCGCATGCAGGAGGTAAATGCTTTGGAATTCCATTTCACTTGAGGTAGGCACAGGTTATTGAAGTTTTTTTTTTTTTTTTTTGTGTGAGATGTTCAATGAAGTCAACTGTAATGTCAGGAATTGCCTATATGAGCTCTCGAGGCGGATCCTATTGCTCTTCTTAATTTGCCTATTGGGACCTTGACTTGCCACTACCAACTTGTGTTTGTGTACTATTGATATGAAAGCTGCTCTTTTGCTTGGGTTATTGCCTTTCGTTGTTGATCTACTCTAAAGTCCAGACTCGAGAGTGAAGAGGTGAAACTAAGTTTCTGATAGGCTAAGCAGTAATACCAAAAGAGGTTGATTCTAGCCGATTCGTCTCCCTTCACAGCATATTTCGCTTAAGAGACCATCTGTCATTCATTTTCAATTGTTTGTGATGCAAGAAAGCCTTGCGAAAACAGAAATACTTCAATGGGCCCACGTTGTTCATCTCCTTATGATTCTGTTCGACTTTTTAGTTTTTCTGAGATTGCAAAAGTTGAGCCTGCAATACTCTCATGGAATTTAAATTAACCTTTCGTTTGTGTTGGTTTGATGCCAGCCATTCGGCCTATCAATTGCCCCATATTCGAAGTTTGCCGAAGAGAGAGGTGTGCTAGGAGGCGATAATGGCGAGCGCCTAGTTTAAAATCGCTTTATTTGCAAATCGCCGCTATAAAATCGTGACTGTGTGAAGTTTGTGGGATGAGTTTGGTTTGGAATTATTAGTTTTACGTGATCGTCAATGGGTGGGGGGAGGTAAAGTGCTACATTCAATGGTATGATATGCTTGCTTCAATACTGGAATATATTTTTGAAAACAGAATTCGTATTCATACGCAGTTAATGCGATTATTCCAATAATCTGATTCTCCAGTAGCGAACTTAGTCATACAAATTGTCTACTATCCTTTCGATATTTCTCTAATTCATTTCTCTGCTCAAATGCCATTACCACAAATAAAGAGAAACGAAAAGAAATCCCTTCGGCCGCAATTCCGCACTAATCGCTCAATTATTGTAATCCTTAAAATTGTGTTTAGCGGCATTAGAAGTATTTTAATTAATGCCAACACAAGGGATATCTCACGAACAACCTCACGAACATGAACGGTTAAATCCTTAAAATAAATCTTATTGCAAATTACACGAGCAATTGATGGCGTACTAAACCAAAAATGACACTGACAGCCAATCATTCAAAATCCAGCTGCCCGCCCACATTTACGGCGGCTTGCGTGCAGTGCTGGAGTCGAGTTAAATCAGCAGAAAATCAGAAAGCTGAGAGGAGGCTGGATCTGTCACAGACACGCTAATGTATACGCTTTGGAAATAAAAGTAAAATTAAAACAAAGAACCAGGCGAAGCAGGCGAAGCCCGCCGACAAGCAAATGAATGTCATCAGCCGAAAAGTATGCAGCGCTAAATGAAAATTTAATTAACATTAGCGGGGCTCAAATGGGTGAAAAGGTTGCCCTCCTTCTCAATTTTATGTTTATTTTCATTACATGTTTATTTCTATTTTTATTTTGCATTTCATTTGTTCTTTGAGGATGCCTTTGAGCGAAGTACTGGCCCGAGGCCTGAGGCTTTGAGTGCAGGCCAAGAAGGCCAAAAGTCACATTTAAGATGTCTTTTCAGCAAACGAAATTTGTATGAAACTACATGCAAATACAAAAAAAAAAGAGAGAGCAAAATGAACGACCGCCCTGCCCTCTTGAAGATGGGCCAAAAGGTCCTTATTTGCTTCGTTTTTTTCAATTTTATTTTTTATTATTTATATCACAAGCACCATCTTGATAACAATAAGACGAAATTTGTTAAGCACAACTTATTGAAATTTCAGCTTCTTCTTTTCACTTTTTTTTTTTCATTTTCATTTTCATTTTGAATGCAGACAATTTTCATTCAAAAAATGGTTGCAAAAAATGAAATTTCTAGAGGAAAAAAACAACGATTTCCCTTACAAAACAGGTTTCTTATTCGTTTGATACTACTTTTTATTTTTCGATTGCTAGTGCGGCCTTGCTGCTACTTTTTTGGCGCTTATCCTTCGTATCCTTTTTTAGATGTATGTGTGTAAATGTGTGTGTGTGTTCTTGCTTCTTGTTATGGCTTGTTGCTTATATAAGCTACTTAAGGAGTAGGTTTACGTGTTCGTGTGTTTGTATTGGCTTGTAGTTGAAGCGACACAATACTTTGTCAAAAGGACACGAAAAGAAGGAGAAACGCCTTCAACTGCTGTACGACAAGTACATGCTAAACGTTAAAGGACAAGCCTAAATTGTAGTGGTGCTTGTGTGAGAGTTGTGGCTATAAATATCAAAAAATATTAAAATAGGCGCTCAACGTTGAAGAGATGCCAATGCGTATAATTCGATTATTTTTGGATTAAATTCCAGGCCATAAAACGTCTGCTGTAAGTTAATGAAAGTGTCAAATCCTTAGAGGAATGTATGCCTCTGTGTGTGTGTGTGTTTGTGTGGGTGTGCAAATTGAGGTTTGCCCCGAAACCTCAGCTTCACCTGCATTTCGGTTACGCGCACTTGTGAATTGCAACGGCCTGACTGCGAATGTGCTGTAATTAATCAATTTGATTGATAATTTTGGTTTGCGTCGCTGTTGGGCGTATGTACATTTGGGGATTTCCATGTGGTTGGCCAATTACCATGCACTTGCATGCTATCGCAGTATCTTTGATCTAAAATTGTATTCAAATGGCAATTGTCCCACCGTGATATTATGTACACTAGCACGCTCGCAAATGCTTTAGCGGAAGTACCTAAAAATATGCTAGGGCTTTGGTTACGTAAGCCAAAAATAAACAAATCCTTGACGCATTTGCCGTTATGTAATTTTGCACGTTCGCATCGTTTAGTGGCGCGCTTATGTTCCGCTTGCGTTTGTATTTGTATTTGCCATTCTAATTAAGAAATGAAGGTGCGCAATTTTCATCTTCACATCGCAACATTGTTGACAATTAGTGTGATGCCTTGTCTTCCTGGCCTCCTCACTCCACCGCACGCCTGCCTTCTTCTGCCTGTCTTTCGTATATTCTTTATGCAATGCAGTTTTTTACTTCTTCTCTTGTCCTTGCAATACAGTTTTTTTTGAATGTGTGTGTATTTGTATGGAATTACAATGGAGAATTATGAAAATTTGTGGAAATTATTCAGGGCAAAGAAAATGTTTTTTTTTTCCTGTGTACGTGCAAAATGGAAATTATTTAATTTTCCTATTTGCAATTCAGTACTAGGATTATGAAAGATGTCGTGTTATGGAAGATAATACAGTTTAACGTATAGTATGCATACAATTTGTCTCCCAAAGCGAAATGTTTTCTTTAAGACTTTCTGGAATTATGCAGTTTTTAATTGGAATACCAGTCTATGCCCCTTTCACTATTTCAAGCTTCTTTAATGGTAGCAAAGGAAAATATGAAGAACCTCAGTCGCCCAATTGGTTCAAGGCCGCAGACTGTCTGAGTTGGTGTAGATACTTGCTCTCCCACAACATTTGGACTGTCTTTATTTTTGTTTGCTTGACTTTCTTGGGTATTTTCTATGACTTGGGTTATTTTTGCTTATTAGAATTTGTTTGGTTTTTGTTTTCTTAAACAGTTTTTTTGCGTTCTTAGAAGATTTCTTTGAATGGGTTCTAGGTTTAGTATTTTTTGTGTTTTCTGTTTACAACAAAGTTAAATGAACTTAATGTGACGCATTTGGTTAATTTTTAAATCTGTGGGGGTGAAAGTTAGTAACATTGTGTTTTATCTTCAGAGCTTTGACACCTGTGTTTTATGGGGTTCATTTTAAAGGGAAAATTTAGACAAAATAGCCATATGAAGGTAAGGTAAGAAGCAAGCATCTCATGCATTAGACCCGTACCAGTACTTTATTTTACTTTGTTCCTTTTAGAAAACTGTTCCTTAATAAAAATTCCCTACAGTGTTGAAAGCACTAGAATTTTGAAGTGCATTGGATATTATGAAATTTGAGGGTATAACTTTAGAAAAAGCTTTTATTCAGAAAGTTCCAAACTGTGCAAGAGTGACGAAATCTTCCCTCAAGCTTTCGAAATTGTGAACAGTTAAAAGTTAAGGCAGAAACCAAAAGTTCGACCAAAAGCTCGACAAAGTTGAAAAGGAATACAAGAATATTCTACCAGAATCGTTTACCATAAAAGAAACCAATCGCTGGTTTTATAGGAAAGTGCAGTGTGAAGCTTTGAAAATGGTTTTGTATAGCTTTCGAAAACATGGAATTCTATGTTTTAAAACAGCATGGGGCAGGGAGAGCTTTGAAAATATACACTAGGAAAAAGGTTTTGCAAAATGAAAGCTTATGTAAGGTGTATCTGCAACTAGCAGTTTGTCACTCATTAAATGTCAACGAAAAGCTCTGTCTTGCAGTTTTTCCTTCAGTTGCAAGCAAATATTATGTGCCAACATCACACGTCTAAACTCAGTAGGAGATTGCGACTGGCAGCGTGTAGAACAAATTTCACAAGCGATTTGTTTGGACAAATTACAGGAATAGCAGTTTCTCTAATTTTTTATGAAACACTACGGAAATACAAATACTTTTAATGACCCGATGGTTATATTTCTTCCCTTTAATTTCAAGTATTTACAAATAGGCCTAGCAATGAAAATGCAGCCATCAGAAGAAGGTTTCAACCCTATTTTTCCTTGATTTGATTTTTCCTTCTATGTGCATGTTTCGTTGTATCAATGCAAAATTTGAACATCAACTATTTGCATTCATTATACACAGAAAAATGAGTGACAAGTAAAGTACAAATTACTGGCACACATAAAAACAAAAAGCTTTTAATAGGCTGCATTAGGCCGGTCTTTTTTCTTTTAATTTGCGGACTATGTGCCAAATTGCAATTCCAATTGTGGATAGAAAAATACTTTAAAGAGAATTGGGAATTGTGCCAAAGCGGATTAATGCAACAGCGTAATTAGAACTAAGTACATCAAATGGTTACCTACAGGAGTTGAATCATTAATGGAACCACTTTGAAATATTTTATGTTTTTTTTTCTATAGAAATTAGAGAAATATTTTCTGTATTTTTGAATGACGAGAATTTTAAGTCGATAATGGTTACGTAGTGTACCTGTCAGACATTTTGCACCATATGTGCACTATAGCGTGGTAATTGCTGATCTATCGACTTAAAATGTTGACACTTTCTGATTTTTTTGTCCCTAAAAGTATGCAACAAATTTTTCAGGTCAACAAAATCCGTTCAATGTTGATTACTAATCAAAAATTTTTTCAAATTTTAAATATATTCCGGGTTTTTTACTCCTCACTTCACAGTATTTATCGAACTTTACTGAGCTAATTGCAATTCTTTTTGCCTTTACTTTACAACTACTTGCACAAAATTAAATTTCCATTACGTGTAAAAGTTTGAGCAGCGTTCACGTAACTGTTAGCAATTTGCCTTCCGGCAGCAATAGTGCAATAATTCATAAATTCTTCACACACGAGCCAGCCAAGTACCCCGAAAGAGGTAAATGAGTTTTTAATTAAAATGCGACATGTTTAAAAATTAAAGAAATTTTGTAAATGTTGCCAAACACACCCACACACACACGCACACACGGCCACTGGAACGTAAGCTCTCGACTTAACAAAAAAGCTTTTGAAGAAGGTATTTAAAAATTGCAGTTGGGTAGTTAGGGGGTAGTCAAAACACATCCACTTTCAAAGTGTCAAAGTGTATGTGCAAAAATAAACAGAAAAGTCATCGTCAAAATGTTGCATTCAGCACAAGAGTCAACACAGGAAAACATTAATTTTAATTGGCTTTAGTGTAAAAATAGGAGTAAAAACTGTACGTGTATTGAGAAAAAATAGTTATGTCGTTGTATGTTCAACAACAACAGAAACGAGTTGCAGTAGGCCGGATACAACTTTCATTTTGCTGCAGAATTGTGTATGTTTTTGTACATGTGTGTGCATGTGTGTGACTGTGTGAGCTACTTAATGTCAAAAATGTGTCAACTTTACAATGACAATAACAAGAAGTGATAATAACTTCAACTATTTCCTCGTTCACTTGCATTTGACAACAACAAAAGGCGACGACTGAGTAGTCGAGTTGCCAATGGTTGGACTTGCATATGCTTGATAGGCTGTGCGGATAGTGTGAACATCTACATACATGTCCAATGAATGAAGTTTCTTGGCAGGTGGTGGGCCGATTAAATTTTGTGCATTTGAACCATTCATGGTAAAACCTTTTATCCTCTCTCTCTCTGTCCAATGAGACTGTCAATGAATTCAAATTAAAAATTTCTTTCCTGAAAAAATGTTTGACACTCGCCACATAATTTCACAGGCCACAATTTTACCGCATGCATTGTTTATGTAAATTGTAAAATATAAAATCGAAATTTAACACACATTCTGGGGCCACCACAATCTATAAATTTGTGTTGTTATTAAACGCTTTTGGTGTTGTTTAATTTTTTGTTTTAGTGAATTTTTCCCATGAATTGCGGATTAAACCTCATTAAATGTAATTTGCGGTTGTTCAAACAAATAGGCGAGAGAGTGGGCGTGTACATGTGCGTGAGCGAATTCCTGTGGTCTAATTAGAAATGTATTAAAAGCCATAGAATCAGGTTTTAATTGCAGTTCACTGATGAAATTAATAGTTGAATAGTTTTAGGCATAACATTGAAATTTGAATTGATTTTAGTTGGTTACACAAATGTTGCAATTGAATTTGCATAAACACTTTTATTGCAAAGAGCGAAATTATTTATTTGAAAATTCCAAACAAAAGATAATCTCCTGAAATGCTCATGCTTTTCATTGTCATTGGCCATTTAGCACGTTTCAGATAACCATTCGTACATGCATACATTCCGAATCCGTTGAAAGAACAAAAGAATGGCCATTTGCCACATTTGAAATGTGTTTTGGTTTCTTTTCGACGTTTAGCAACAATTTCTCTGCGCCACTGACCACGACGAGTGGAGTGATTGACTGGCAGCCAGGCAGAACCTTACAATGCTGGCCAATGATGTTTCCCCAGTTTGAAATTGAAATTTTGGTAGTTTTCTGCATATTGTCTGGATGCAGGAAAAGAGGAGAACTAAAGTGCACTGACATGTGATGTGATGATAGGCGGAATGGGTGAAGGGAGACTGCCGAAGTGGAACATTCGTTGGTTTTGCTCATCATTTTTATACGCTGTCCAAGTTCAGGCAACGTGGGACAAAAGCCACACTGGCCGCACATATATTTGTATAGTTTGATTTTTTTATTATCTTGTTTTGCTTGTTTGTGCATTATTTTGCTTATTTTACATAAAATTCATTTTCTTGACTTTTATTTAAATTCTGCCTTCCATTTGACAACGAATTGTCCGTGTAGGCGTGACTTCACTCTAGTACAATGTTGCAGCACATGATTCCAATTTCGCAAATGCAATAATTCATGCCAGAAAGGAGGAGGCGGAGGAGGCGGAGCAGAAGAAGAAGAAAATAATGCCCGCGTACATATGGATTTATGCCCAAGGGTAACATTGTTTCCCGTTTGCTTTTAAGTCAAACGCAAGCACACACACACTAGCACATACACTTTCACACACTAATACATATGCAAATAACCAAGCATACTTAGTAGTCGACAAGATTGCCACTAGCTTTCTAGCACTTCGTACGCTGTGGCATTTGTGCATTCCGGCCATGTGCTGATGTGTAATAATGCACTTTGCTGCCACATTGGCTGTGATTTTGGGCGAAGCTATAAAATCTTAAATGTCTCATTTGCTGCTGAGCAGGAGGTCTCGCATTCTATGCATTTATAATTAGTTGGTTGGACGTTAGTCATTATGCGAGATCACAATTCAATGTTAAGCTAAAGACAGTTATGAAATCGAATAATTCAAGAATATATGTTAATATATGACCACACCGCCTAAAAGCTTGTGTGTTATCTATTGAAATGGCTTTAAATTTCAACTGAAACTTTATTTCGTTGACCGATTAAGTCAGCGCCACGGCGAGTATGTTTATCAGTTAGGTTGGTTATCGGCTAGAGTGTAGTTAATTAAGAAGAACTAATATTCATCAAGAGATTTAAAGAAAGAGAGATGTGTCTACGTACACAAGTGTTTTATTTAATGTTTGTGTTTTTGATTGAAGGCAGACGTTTACATATTTGCTTCCGAACTTGTCAAGAATATGCTGCCATGAAATTGAAAGTGAGCGAAATGACACTTTAAAATTCAAAAGAGAACACAACACAAATTAATACAAATCCAGCTTTGACCATTATTTTGTACTGGAATTTGTTGTTCATTGTATCGCTTTAAGAGAATATTATTCTCTTAAATTGATCGCAAAATTGTTGATTGGGAGAAATATTGAAATTACCCCATTGTAAATTCTCTCAGTGTTGCCATATTATTTTTAGAAAAAATTTTTTTAATTTAAAATGAGGCATGATGCTTTCAGTTCTTGATTAGATTAAATAAATAAATTTCACAGTAATAACAGAATTCCTATAGGAGCCTGCAGTTGATTGCATTTTGAATTTAGTATTTTTAGGCTATGACAGTCAACAAATGAGAGTCAAAACCAGTATTGAGATTTACATCGAATTAATTTTGTGTAAAAAATGAACAAAGAGGATTATTAAAACTTTGAAAAACTTGAATATAAATCCATTTTCACGCATTATTGAAAAACCAAACTGTAGCTTGCATGAGAATGAAATTCGGTTACCCCAGACAATCTTTAATCTACAGATAAATTCGCCAATATGGTAACAGTGTATACGCTCCGCTCTCACGCTTTAGCTCTACGGTTTACGCAGACACTTAATATGATAACACACTGTTAGTATTCAATTATAACTTCACCCGAGCGGATAGTACGCTTCCAGAGCGTATCTTAAGTAAACCAGTAGATAGAATAAATTCAAAAACTTGATTTGTAAGTGCTTTAAGTTATGATTGTTTGCTTCGATTTTGTTTTGTAGTATAAAGGTGCATACATACAAACATGTGTGTATTTCTTGCTTATCGATTTTGACACTACCTCAACTTTGGCTGTCATACCAAAGCAAGTAGACTTTTTCGTTGTATACTGATTTGCTTTAAACATGACACAGTGTTGTGAAATTCTCTAACAGTGTTAAGAGCGAATACTCTTAGTCGTGCTCTTTTGTTGCTTTGGCATTGATTTGGTTGCCAGATTTTGTCATTTGTAGCCGTTGTAGTGACTTGATAAACGATTTGGCAATGAATTTTATGCCACGGTTACTTTTTTTACACTTGTTCAATATTTGTTTTTAAGTAATTCATGAAATGAAAACATCAAAGCTTTTATATATTTTTTTTAGTGGTTGAAAAGTAACCCAACAGCATTTGGTGTATTTTTGCCCATATCTGGCAGCTTTGTTCGGTTGTGTAGACACAAGAGAGAATTTGTTTGGCACATGTTTCTATATAATATGCCACTTTTGATTTACATGGGTTGAAAATTTGGCAAAAGCACTTTGTATAACCAAAAGAGAATAGAGGTAGTCACACTTTGGTATTGAACATTGTAAACATTTTGTTATTGTATCTCATGCAAAGTGAATTACCCTAATACGTTTTGTTTGGTATTAAACAAAAGGGGGAAATAATATGTTTATAAGTACTTATGTACGTATTGTTATTACTCATACCAAGATATCAATTTTCCATCTAAAATTTAGCCCAGAAAGCGCTGCCTGAAGTATTAAGCAAACTTCAAAAATTCATTATGATTTAATTAAATATTTAAGCCTTAATTATCAGCGATTTAAAGCCAAGTGTGTATGCCTTTAAAAATTGAATTAAAATTCGTGTGTTGCCGGAAATGTGGTCGCCGCCAACGTCACAGTCACCGCCACCATCACCATCACCGCCACCGATACCGCCACAGCCAACGCCATTGCTCTTATATATGTGTTTTTTCTATACTTTGTTGGCTTTCAAATTGTTTTCATTTCTACTTCAGTCGAGCCATAAAACACACATGTGTGTGCCAGAGTGTCATTTCCCTGTCTATATGTAAGTGTTGGCATGCGTGCGCCCCGCGAGGGGGTCCTCGTGTCATTTTCACAGTTTGGCAAGTTTTCACGTTAATTTCGCATGTAAGTGTGTGCGTGAGTATGTATTATTTTTTGTTTCCTTTGGTGAGCGTGTATTTTATTTGCAATTTGCTGTGCCATTATTTGTACTTTTAATACGACTTTAATGTTTCGTTGTTGGCAACTCGAGACAAGCAAATGATTTTAAAAGTGAACTTGTTGGGTTTTTTCCTTCCCGTATTGTTCCTCGATTTTTGTTCATTCGTATGGAAGTTGAGGAGTGGTGCAAACAAAGGTCAGGATACCCTGTGGGTGGAACTTTTAAATAAAATATATTGCAAAAGAACGATAATCTTTTGCCTACTTTCAGGCGAAACGTAAATATTTATGCAATACTGTTTGGGTAAATGAAATGAATGATACGAATTTCAGATAGGCTTGAGATTCCCAAAAAGAAATGTAAATTTATTGCCTGCCTGTAGGCTAAAGAGCCTAATCAATTGCAAATATTTGTAGCATTTCTTCCACTCTCCTTTAGGCAACAAATTAGTCATTTCAAATGACATTCAAACAAACGACCGTGATTTTTTCAATAATTCCATTTGTATTCAATTTAAATTATTGTCTCTTGCTTTCCATTCTCCATATGCTCTCTCAGTTGTATTCTAATACGCTTATATGCTAATCAATTAATAAGATTATTAATATTAATTTTGTCAGAGTGGTCCATTTTCTTTTTATGAGCTAATCAAATTAGCAAATCTCTACGCATCTCTTCACAGTGCAAACACAGCTTTTATGAGTATATTTGCTCTTTTCTTCACTCATCCTTAATGGATGATTGAAATAAGCTAGATGCTAATGAAAAGCAGAAAAAGCAAATACTTCTAATTCATATTATGAGATTTTGGCAAACATTCGTCACATACTCTGTACATCAACACTATTAATAAAATTAAGAAGAATTCAGAAAATTAATTTGAGGCCATGAAGCTATTTGTGCTTCGCTCAAATGGCATGCAATGGGAAAGACTTCAGAGTTAAATGACCAGTTGGAGTGACCTAAAATGCTGTTAGTTCACAAGTTAATCTTCACGCACGGTAGAGACGATCCTTTGTTTCGTGGCAGGAGTTCAGAAATAATTGAACGTGCATAGTTTGGAAGCTAGTGGAGCCTTTCGTTGATTTATAGCAGAAGTTCACTACAAAACTTTATAAATTACTTGCGACAGGCGAATTGCAGAAGGAGGACTCTTCGACTTTATTTGGGGAAAACAAATAACCAAATGACAACAGACTCGAAATGTCATCGGAAGAGAATGTGCTCAAAACAATGCCCGATACTAGGGTGCAGTCACTGCCTTAATGGTAAACATTTTTCCAACTGTGCATCTGAGATATTTGGTTCAATTTAAAGTTTTTGTAATTTTATTTTTTATTGAGGAATTCCTCGCAGTGAAATGGCCTTTAGGCCAACGTCCATTACACCAACGAATTGAAGAAAAGTCACAATTTCACAATTGTCTCAATTAGCTTAACATCCAAATGGCTGCTAGCAGTAGGGCGGCCCGCATTCGAACTGCATTTGGCCAAGTCTTCACAACCGTCACAACCTTCTGACGCAGTAGTCATGTAGCTTGTCGTAGTCATAAAATTGCACTTGGTAGGTGCTTTGTTTCGACATTTTATTGGTTTTTCTCTATTTATGTGTGTGTGTCCCATTTACTACCCCCCCCCCCCATTCCCCTACACACTCCATACAAATGTCACCATTCAGACATTTGATGTTCCTGCCGTTAGCATTACGTTAGCTTTGTTCTGGGTACAAACTAGGAGAACAGTTTGTGCTGGTATCCAGCCTTGCAGCATTTGCGGTATGTTAAATAAGTGCAGCATTTGTTTGTGAAATGCTGCAGCTGGCATACATTGCTCGACATACTTTTGGTTATTTTTTTCCTTTGATTTTTGGCAAAGTATTCCATGTTGGAATTTCCATTGCATTTGTGAATTCGTGAATTGTGGCAGAGCAGCACTCTAATCTTTTTCGATTCTTTTTTTGGTTTGTTTGTGGTGGCAGTTTGTTTTGAGTGACATTTCATACAATTACCTTCCGACAATTGCCATATTTTTGCCGAAATGTCGAGTAAATGGTAAACTGGTTAAGCCTTCGAGGCACTGAGTTGTCGATGTGCTACACAAAAATGCCTGCCTCACATGCAGCGGTCAAGTTGTTATGCCGAGTGAAGTTGACTTTTCTGCAATGTCTTGTGGCTAAATTGGCACTTGTTGTGACATAATCAAATTTAAATGTCAGCTTGTCATAAGATACTCACAACATTAGGGCTGTGCAAGTCAATATGGCTTGAGGTCTTCAAGGATTTCTTTAAAATAAAATAAAAATTCATTTCTTTACTTCACTGGCATGGACTTGTGAGTAGTGCTTTCGTCTCATACTTGTTCGTCCATTACCTTGGACTTTAATGCCTTAGTATTCCCCTCGAACAGCGATAACGAACTCTGCGTCTGTCTAATCTGTCATTCCGTTTTCATATCGCCGCTATCGGCAAATTTATCACTACACGAACACTTCAACTGACATTGTGTGCTGCGCGCCGTACCGGAGACCCTCTTCAAATTAACACTTTATCTAGGCTATTTTTTTAAATGTCACTCTCAAATGTTAAGCTTCATTAAATTTTGCATAATTAGTTAGTGTGGAAACTTTTGATGTGTGTATCGCCAGCCTGCCAGCTTCCCCTCCAAAGAAGGACACAGTTCCTGCATTACCAACCAGAGCGCTCTGCATCCCACATAAAAGTAGTTAAATTTGCACTCAATATGATGGCGGTATACTTATCCAGTGTGGTCTCATGGCATTTAAAATTCTCTATTTGCCTCACAGCTGAAAGGCTTAACGAAGGATGCGGGAGCAAGAACTCTAGTAATATGCAATTCGAAAAAAAAAAGTGGAAAGGATGTCGGTCATTAGCAATTGTGTGTGCAGATACAAGTGCGAGTGTGTGTGTGTGCTTGTGTGGAAAGTAGTTGAAACATTACCGGGAAAAATTCAATAGAAAAGGATATTGCGGCAGTAATTTGAGTTATTTGAATTCCTCCTCAAATGCCACTCCATCAGAGGGCATTTGTGTGTGTGAGAGGAGATTATTTGTGTGACTATATGCGGTTGCATTGTGCAGTTTAAATGTAATTGAAAAAATTTACAACTATCCGCAAGAGGTATTCTTGCCCGCAGTGAAGTGGAACTTAAATGCTTTTATTAATATTCTGCAAGTACACACTTCTGCCCATTTGCCTACTTGTTGTCTATAAGATTTAATATAAAAACCATTCCACACACACACACACATACACACACAACCACAGCCACTGACACTGACACATATTCCTATGTGTTGTGTGCTTTTATTATCGATTTAATTGAGCATTAAATTTGCCTGCTTTATTGCCAGTATTTGCAATGAACTCTGTGCGGTACTTGTCTGCAGATGTGTTGAAGGTGTTCGTGTGTGTGTGTGTGTGTGTGTGTGTGTGTATTTTTCTGTTTGCCTGTGGTTGTTTGTGGCGCCTTCACTTCACTTCGCTGGCCAATAATAATATGTTGGCAATAACAATCTGTTGTCGTGTTTGTAAATCTGCCATATATAAATTGAGAGTAGCTTGATTTTATGAACGCAATGCTGCATTAAAGTGGAGTAAACGGAAAATCGTGCTTCTCATAAATTGGACAATTGACCGCAGTCCGGGAGTGAGGCGATCTAATTTGGTGAAGTCATTTCCTTGAGATGATTTGGGTGTATTATAGACTGCATCCAAGAGGGGTTAAGAGTAGATTTAATTTGGAATGTCCACAAAATTATCGAAAAATTATCGAAATTTTATCGATGAATTTATTGAAAAAACTATTGCAAAGTCAATGAAAAATTATTAAAAAAGCATAAAAAATTTCTCAAAAAAAGTTATCGAAATATTGAAAAGTTATCGAAAAAATTATCGAAAAATTAGAATTAAACTGGAACAAATTTTTGAAAAATTATCAAATATTTATCGAAAATTCCTTAAAAGTGAATCGAGTTATTGAAAAGTTATCGGAAAGTTATCGAAAATCTGATGTATCCAAAAAGTTCAAGGTTTAAAAATATTTCAGTAAATTTTTTTGTATCTACGTTCATAAAGGAAATCCAAACCAATAAGCCACCGTACCGACCGCAACAATTAATTGCAAATTAATTTCACTGCCACCTAACCACTCGAAACGCTGCCAATTCGCGGTTGAATCATCCAACTTCTTTCTGTCATATCTCAAAATATTTCGACCACACTTTCGACCCCAAGCAGTTGAACGGTTTTCCATCCGATACCCGCCTTAAAACTGACAGCAGCTTGTCATCGCTGGTCGGAATCCCCCAGTGAGGCCAAGCTGAAAACTGTAGCGACAGCTGTCGGTATTGCCATGCGATTAGTGGCAAGTGAAAAGGAAAATAGAAGTGCGACCGAGTGGAGCTCTCAACATTTTCCAAGGCGTTTTTTTTTTTCTAATTTGTTCATGTCTGCCAAGCGACAGGGCAAGTCAAGGCAAATGAAGAACAGGCATCCACATAAAAACGCGCACTTCAGTCTTCCTCATTCATTTCATTTTAATTCCATTGCAGCTCGGTTTTATGATGTGCCAAAATTGAATTAAAGATTGAAGTTTTGCCTTAGTCAGCGTAAATACCTAACTGAAGGTTAAATATACGAGAATCGTATTAGCGAGAGAGGGACAGAGAATTGTACTGTAGTACTGTAGTTGGATTCGTTGAAGTGTTTCTTTTGCCCCATCACCATCGCGTCAGCATCCCAACGCTTGATAATGAGTTGGTGCTTCTTCGTCTTTCAAGTTGTACATCTTATTTTTCTTTTGCGCCAAGGCAAGTTCAACTTCTGAGATGTGCAAATTTATAATTAGTTGTGCTGCAAAATGCTTAAGAAAGCGCGGCGACGTTCTTCTCCTTTGGATACTTCTTGCGAATCACAAGGGATTAAGTGCTTGAGAAACGGCTTACGATGGTGGGTTGCAAAAGAAATTTGCTCGCACCACATGCCGCCATTGTGAGAATGCTCGCTGATGGAGAAGTTCTTTTGAGTAAAAAACATAAGAGAAAATATAAAATTTTTTTCCTTCACAGTGAATTGAATTGATCATGGACACTACACTCCCACCCATACCCCAACTCAACGACGACTGCCTCATGATAATATTCGATCAACTTGATGTGTGCGAACAACTACGCTTTGCTCTGACCTGCCAACGATTTCGTGATATCTTCCTAAATCGCTACAAATTTCCGAAAGACCACGAACTTGATGCCGCAGCAATTGATGTCATGAGCTACGAAGAGATTCCCGAATTCTTTAAATTAGTTGGACCATCAGTTGAGCGAATAGAATTGAATAAGTTCTGCGACATTGAACCGGAATACTTCGTTGATGACATCATTCGATACATTGCCCAGTTCTGTCCAAATACTAAGTCCCTCACTTTGAATGGCTACGATGCCGATATCGAATCCATAAGCGAAAAGGATCTATTGGGAATATTGAAAAATATGAAGGCCCTCGACACAGTCCATGTGATATTTCCTCTATTCGAGCGCAGTGCAATGGATAACATTTTGCGGGCTCTGACACAACTGGGGAATTTGGAAAATTTATCCCTACAGGGATGTCAACTGTCAGGTACGAGAAAGCTTTACAAACACAGTTTTTGCTTATTAGTAACATTTCAATTGCCTTGCAGGTCAACATCTGTGCGACATGACAAACCTCAAGGAGCTGATTCTCTTCAATTCTGGCTATATACTGGAGGAACCACATTTAATAGAAACTTTCAAATCGCTGAAGGAACTGAAACTGCTCGATGTGAGGCTGTGCAAACCAAAGCCAATGTCGCAAGTGGCCATCGACGAACTGGCCAGCAATTGCCAGAAACTAGAAGAGCTTTACATGGACAACTGCACGGACGAGCATGCGACCGCATTGGGACGCTTGACAAATTTAAGAGGGATTTCGCTGGAAATTGTGGCATTCACCGATGCAGGCCTGAGTCGCTTGGGTACATTGGTGAACTTGACTAAAATAAGCCTGCATCGTTGTAAGGGCATCACCAATGATGGCTTACTGCATTTGTTTCGGTGCTGTACGCAATTGGAGTATCTCAATTTGGACGGTTGCGACAATATCACCGAAACGTTTGTTCTCGACGCCATTGAAGTGATAAAACAGCGACAAATAGAACACACGGTGCAGTTCAAAGTATCCCAAACTAAAATTAATATGCGAATCCTAAAGGTGGGGCCTTCACTATACACTTTTCTCGATTTTTTAAAATCAAATTTATTTTTTCGCTTTCAGAACCCACGATATCTGGAAGCAGCTTCACTACTGAAATTGGAATTTAATGAGTTTAATGCGATGGAAGAGGAGGACCCATAAGGAATATAAACACTTGAAACAAATAAAAATCGCAAATGCATTTGATTATTTGAAAGAAAGAAAGAAATTTGTATGAAATTTTGCCAAACCAAGACCCACTTAAAGCCCATTAGGTATTATTTGTGTCCCTTTAAAATAAATTATCCGCTTACCGTGGCTGCCTTTGATGGGACAACATATTAGCTTTGTGTTGCTGATGACAAAGTGGTGGTGGTTGTTGTTGCTGCTGCTGCTACTATAAGCTCATTACAGTGGCTTGAACGTTTTGTATTTACTCAAGTTAAAATCTCTCACTGTGTATGCAGTAGTTGTGGCAGAGTCTTGCACTTCATTTGCATTTTTCACTTATCACTTAGCTTTGAGCAAAAAGGATTTTTTTTGGCAAATTTATTGTACACATTTCGATATCACATCAATATTCACTCTATTCTCTACATCAATTCAGTCAATTTGAGGTAAATTTTTGACGATTGCCTGAGCAATTTCACAAAACATCTGCCAGTTGGTTTTTATAAGGGAAAACGGAAAAACAATAGAATAACTTAAATTCAAAACTGATGAGTTTACCCTTCGTCTATCACATGAGCGCACAAGTGCGGCTGTGTGACTTTTATTTCGTTGTGTGTGTGTGTATGTGTGTGTGAATTGAATATGTTTTTTCTCCATTTGATGTGGTATTTGATTTATTTATTGTGGTGCAAAAATACCACTGCGGTAGCATATGAGGCTGCTGGGCATACAAATGTGTATATCGTAAATTGATTCGGACCATGGCCAACAGCCAATAAATGCGGTATCGTTTTAAAGCTAGACACTTACACAAAGCTAAAGACAAAGTGAAAGCCTAAAAGGTTTTTTTTTTTTACTTTCGAATCGATTTGCTTGGAACGGTGTTGCTCTTTGGGTTGAAGTCTTTATGGTCGAAATTGTATTTATGTATGAAAAACATATTTGGCAAACTTACGAGAGTATAACTTAACAAGGAATGCTTCCATTCGCATCTGGAACATTCAACTGTAGGTCCCTGCAATCAGCATAACGATCAGTAAGAGCATGTGGCATCACAATGGATCTCATTTGGTCTAAGTCTGTCGGTGTGCCGGCTAACCTAACCTAGCGTTCATTTGAAATTTGATTGGAATTTGAATACAACAACTTTAACTTGAATAAATTGTTAAAATATGAAAACAGTAATCTTTATTAAAAACACCCTGTCCCAACCTACTCGACAGTCCCTTATACGTTCACAATTCGATGGATTTTTTTTATCATATTTAAATTAAGCTGAAGGTTTTACTTGGGAGTGTATACCTTTTTTCTCAGAATAAAACATTTTTTGTACAACAGGGCGTATGAGTGTTTTTTTTTAAATAAAACCTGCAAAGTCCTCAGTAAAACTGTCTACTGAATTCAAATGTGATAAAATATAAGTTACAATACAAATTATTGCTGGAGGTGATATTAATCCATGCGACATTAATTAAAAAGCAAATGTTAAACGACTTGATGTTAGACTGACTTTCAGAATATGTAGGAATTTTCCATGAGTGGAAACTTGTGTCTTACTGTGTAATACATTTTAATCAAAACATTGCAAAAGTTCAAAGTTTGTCAACATTTGGAAAAAAATACGAATAATTCATCCGAGAATATCCCTTCGACTTTTGTTTGTCCATCTCATGAGAGGAAATGCAACGTATCTAATAGTCCCACAAAGATAAAATATATGTATTGACGTGTATACATTGACTTTGTTATGCACATACACATCAACAGTCAGGACAAGTTTACCAATGAGTGCACAAATCGACCAGACAAATAAAAATTTGTCAGCTTTTTTGATTTCATTTCTTTTTATTTGATTTCATTTGATTTTAATGTTCTTGATGCTGCAGTCAGTTGAAAATACTTAAGGCATTGATTTGTGTTTTGCTCTGGCCAAGCTGCTAATTGGACTCACAAAAGCCTTAAGAGGAAATAGTAAATTTTCTTTCATTTTGCGTTGAAAGTCAACTTTGCTTTGAAATGTATAGAAGGTTTTGAGATGTTGTGGCAGTATGACTAACCTAATTAGGAGTGCAGTACTGTCACATGCGAAATTATATTTTTATTTGGTTGCCTTTAAATGGAGAACTCTCCAATCAATAACCAATTATGTATTCATTGTGGACACCGCATTGTTGGTCCGGCGAAAAAAAAATAGAACGAACAAAATGTATAAAATATCAATTCAATTGCCAACGTTTTTTCCTTTTCTGGTCGACCATTACACTATAAATGGCGGCAATTACCGGCAGTAAATATTCACTGAATATTGGAAAAAAGTATAAGCGAATGAAACATATGCAAGCTGAAATAGTGCATTGTATATGCACACACACACACACATACACACAGTGCATTTGGAAATGTGAGTGATATAAAAATCACAGCTGCTGGGGGCTAACTTTGCCGCACAGATTTCAGCGGTGGCACATTGTTTCCGTTCGATCGTTACTGTTTCCTGGTTAATGTTATTTGCGGTGAATGTGTGTGAGCACGTGCGCCAGCCTACATACGTGTGCGTGTGTGTCTGTCCACTACAAGCATCCGGCAGTGGCAACATATCACACGACCACAACAAAAACAACAACAACCAAATATCATTAATGATTCAATTTATAGACTCAGTAATTGTGACGCCATACTGCTAATGTTTCGGAAAGCATGAACATGGGAGAATGTGCGTTCAAACACGAATAGTCATTGGCCAAAGTGGGCAAATTTATGGTTCTTTTTACTGAAAATTTTATTGTTTCAGAATTGCATAAGCATAGGAATGAAAAAAAAAAAAACGTTGGAAAAACAAAGAATGACGTCTCTTCGCATGTGAGGAGAATTATCGGAAATATTTTCTTTTCCACTTTAAAGCATTTTCATGGCAATTTAGTAACAATGTACCACATCGACTCATTTGCTCTTGTTTACACTGAGCTTCTGCCGTATAATTAAAAATTAATTAACATCTTCTAAAAGCTTTAAAAATTATGCACCGTCTTTTTAGCTTCTTTGTGCGCTTCATCCCTGCTGCATATAAATTGGTTTCGCTGTTGTCTCTCATACTGTTTGGTAAAAATACAAAATTATGCCGCATCGCACAAATTCCGACTCACTAATTCATTTTTGCGGCGCACGGCGAGATTTTTATTCATTGCAACGTTGTACGAAAATTAACATAATGGTTGTACTATATACGGGCAACAACGGCAGTAACAACAACAACTGCCAGTCGCTGCAGCGGCCACAGCAATCAATTCGTTCCACAAACTTTGAAACAAAAGCGATGGAGTGCATTCCAAGCTGCACCTACAACAAACAAGCAAACAAACACTCTTTGCATGTGGGGGGTGGCACTTTTTTTCTATTTTATTTTCTCTGTGCTTTTTTCATTTTTGGTCTTAAATATTTTTCACATTGATGCTGAGGTTGGCATACATTATTATGGCAACATCAACACGAGCGCGGAGTATAGCCTGCATAAGTGCGGCTGTGTGGCTGTGTGGCTGTTTGTGTGTTCCTGTTCATGTTCCTGTTGTTTGTTGTTTGTTGTTTGTTGTTACCGCTGACAGCAACTAAGCTGTCTAATGTTGAATGCCGCACAATGTATGAACACCAGAATTCAGCATATTAAAGTTACATTGCGTTCATCTTTTTGTTTTGCATTATCATTTATGATTGTGGTGGTTGTTGTTGTTGCTGTGCTGTGCTGTGTTGCATAGCGCAGTATTTGCATGCTTGCAGGACATGCATTTCACATTTTTCGCCGTGTGACAGCTGCTGGTTGTATTTATTTCAAAAGCTTATTCAAACAAAGGTATTCATTTTTCGAAATTCATTTTCGGTTAGTTTGTGAATTTATTTTTGAATTTATAGAATTGCAAGTAGGTACTTCATTGAAATGTGGCTGATCGACTGCACATGTCGCCCATGCCTGGCAAATTTTCAAATTAAACGGAAATTAAATTCCTTTGAAGGGTAGGAAAATATGTAAACACATTTTCAATGCATACATAAGTGGGTGGCGTTTAATTTCAGTTCTAGATACGCCCTGCGGTCTACAATATCCAAATAGGATAATGAATATGAATGCAGGAAGGTAAACATAGTGTATGCTTTTTTCATTGCTGATCTTATCTAACCTAGGCTATTTTACACTAACCCTATCTCTTAGAGAAAAAAGTTATTTGAATAATTTCGAATTTTTTTACTTTCCCGCTGTAATTAAAAGCTGATGGAATATTCTTCATTCATACACAGGTACTCATTGAAAAGCTACCACGGTTTTTAGGGATATCCCTTGAATTAATCGCTAGTTATGGCAGAAGGCCCTTCATATAAAATGTTAAAAGAGCCAGATAGTGGTCGTAGCTCAGTGAGGAAAACAACTGAAGTACAACCGAGAGATGTCGAGTTCAGCTCCAGCCTTGGGCGAAAAACAAAAAAGTTTTTTTCCACACGTCAAGCAATGGCATATTTTCCAGAGTATAATTGGCCGTGGAGATATTTCACTTGCCATTCGGAACCGGCACTAAGCTGTAGTGCCCCTGCAACTCATAGAAACGATTTCGTGTATGTGAATTATAGAAACGAAGTCTTCCATTTGAGAAGTTGTAGGCCAAGATCCCTCGAGTGTCGTGGTAGAGCCAAATATTTTTTTTTATTCCTTCGTGAAAACGTTTTTACAATTTTGTATATTCCTAATTGAATGTCACTCAAGCGACTTTATTGTTTTCTTGCAAAAATTTCACTGCCACAAATGGCTAACAAAAAAATGCTTTTGTATTACCACAAATCATGTGCTTAATGGCTACTCAAACTGGAAATAGTTGCCAAAATGAGAAACCTTGATTTTCCTACATTTTTCGCATTATATCAATTTAGTTTATTCCAACCCCCACTACACTGCACTCGTTGTCTAAGGACAACCACATCAGCAACAACAACAAAACCAGAAACAACAATGACAATAACAGAAATAAAAAAAATGCTATACACGTTGGCGTGGAAAACCCACACGAAAACATAATAAATGCGCGTTTTTAATAAGCTCATACACTGAGCAAAAAACGAAGACATTTCAAATGTAATTTTGGTTTTTTCCACTAGCGAATTTGCTAGTTTTTAATAGAATCTATGTTACTTCAGCGCCAAGAAGACGTGCAGTAAATTGGCTCATAAGGCGCAAGTGAAGATGAACACACAAAGAAAGAAACATTTGAGTGTATGCGAGGCCGTAAGGATTTATTTACAAAAAGGAAACTCAAGACAATTGCTCTTATGCATTTCGGAGTGTGGACGTTGAGAGCTTGCTTGTTTGGACAAACATTATTCTGCTGTATTTGCTTCTTGTTGTAGGTATACTTGGTAAAGTAAATTTTTGAGTTGAAATCCTTTTTTTTGCAATTTTATTTCGGCTATGAAGGAAAGTAAATAAGACAAAAAAGAAAAACTGTTGCTCTAAATTCGTAAAATAGCCCGGAGAATAGAACAACTTCCAACTATGGTATGAGAATGCATCAAGAACCGCAACAACAACAACAAAAGTCACAACAAAGTATTCAACTACGACGACAAACAAGAACAGAAAAAGAAAAGCACAAACGTAAAATGGGAGCAACTGGGAAGAAGTGTACTCTTCGGGGCTGGGTACTTGCCGCTGCATCATGCTAAGCATCGTCCGCTAAGCAAAGGCAGCAGCAGCAGCAAAAAGGAAGCCATGTTTTCATATCGGCAAATGCAAATGAAGAGCTTTTTTTTTGTTAAATTTATTTCCCAGCAACTACACAGTGACAATGGCCATTTCTCTGCTATGGTAATTACTTTTTTCGTTTGCTTTTATGCACCCACTTTGGTTGTATTTAGGCTGGATGCGGAGGTAAATGCATTCGCTTTGTTCTTAATCCATTTCTTAATAAATTTGTCGTTAGTTTTCTCTTCACTCACACACACATTTCACATTTCACGAATTTCGCACAAAAGTATGCTTAATTTTTGTGTGTTTTGTCGTATTTTTCTTTTTTTTTGTTTGCGTTTTTTTTGTTTTTTTTTTTGGTTACAAAACACTTTTTGGCTTGGCTAACGAACTTTAGTAACAAAATGACCGCATGAATGCTGGCGCAACACTAGGCCACGCAGCTACAGCGTCAGAGTGACACGAGCGAAAGGAGCTTTTGCCAATGGAAAGCTCAGGAGTGCTCAGTGTGGCCAAAAGAGCGCCGGTGAGTGAAATTGAGAGGCAGCTCAGTGAGAGAAAGGAAAATCGGGTTTTTCCTTATGGCTTATGGGGGAAATTTGTTTATTTTACCAATTTCTTTTCGCTTGACGGTTGTAAATAAAGCATTTGGCAACATCTTTGCGTGGATTTTTCTGTTAGTTTTGATTGTTTGAATTGTGTATGGGAAGTTCGGCGCATGCTCACTCTTGGGCTGCTCAAGTTATCAAGTGAATTTCAGTATATTTTGGAAATGTTGGAAGTCCTTCGTTTGTTCGCTGGCTCTTTGAAATTGTGTGTCAGTGTAACAATGGAATTCGAATGCAATTAACAATATACTGGATTGGTTTTGGGTGGGGATGGGAAGGCGTGGAAGCACTGCTTTGGAATTCGATGGCAGTTGCAATCAGCGAAGCGGAAGAATGGCCAAATGGTCTTGAAGAAGATTTCTTAAGCATCATTGAAATTCCATATGAGTTTGAGGGGAATCATTTCGATATGTGTATCTGATGGATGAATTGCATTGAAATCATTGAATTTATAATCCAATTAATGAAGCAATTTTGAAAAAAAAAAAAAAATATTATAATTTTATGAAAATAAATTTTTTTGAATATATTTTATTTAAAAAATTTCAAAACTAAAATAAAAAAAAATAATTTTAAACTAATTAAAAAAAAAAATTTGAAATTAATGAAATTCAAAATAAATGTTTTGGAATTCTATCAAAATTGAGCCAACTCTTATTCCAAAAAATAATTTCACTAAAAAAAAAATTGTAATTAAAATTATAAAATTTTAATTAGAAAAATTCATTTTCTGAATAAATTAAAAAAATATCTTTAAATAAAAAAAAATATTATCTAAATCTATTGTCTCCTTGAAATTCATCCAGGACTCTGACTCCACCCAACCAAAAAAAAGCCGAAATAACAATTTTTTATACTGTAACAAGTCATTGGCATGCTGCTCCTACAAGCTGGCCTCGAACTAACTATGCTTGTTATGTGGAACTTCTGGAAGTTGTAGTTTCCCACCAACAGTCTCTTGGCTAAACATTCCAGGATGCTAAACGTAATTCAAAGCTCATCGCGCAAAAACAAAGAGTCAAACCGAAACGAAAGATTTTCGCTGCCGGTGGTGCATCTCCTTCCGTTTTACACACATGCTTACACTTAAGATTGAAATCCGCCAGATAAAGAAGAGGAACACAAGGAAGAAGGAAACCCAAAGAAGCAGAAGAAGTACACTGACAGACACGAAATGTGATTAAGGATCGGAAGTCGTTTCGTTTAACGGAAGCTCTCGTTTTTTTGGCGCCAAATTTTATAGACAGCAGGCAACCAAACTAATTTTAAGCAAAAAGAATTTCTTCAACGTTGTGAAAGAGAAATTTTCCAATTTTAATATTCGTGCGCATATTGCATTTTAAGTGCTTCTTCAAGGCTTTGTGCTGAATATATTCTCGATGTTCTGGCCAAATTTTGTCATTTCTTCAGTTGCCCTCGTCTTGCTTTAATTTCAGTTGTTGTTGTTCTTATTTTTGTTTTTCCATTTGGGAAATTTGTCGTCATCATGCATAGAAGAGTGGGCTTGAATCGATTTGCGCATATGCCATTAAAAAGTGCTTTTTGCTGGCTGTGTCACGTGCTGCTGCTGCCACTTCTGTTGTAGAAGCTCTACCTCAGTGTATGGTCTTGTACTTCAAGTGTATGTGTGTGCGTGTGTTTGTGTGCGTCTTGTGCCATTGACAAATGCTATGCGGGCACTTTTTCGTTTGCTTTTGCCAAAATCCTTTTGTAAATAAAATATGATTGACATTGCGTAAATATGCTCTTAGCGTGTGAAGTGAGTGGAAATGACAAATTAGCCTGCATAAATCACATGTCACAAGGACATAAATGACGGCTGCCGAATTACCCGCAGAGCAAAAATTCACAGATCTGTCATTTTGTTTTCACATAACATATATCGACAAAAAAAAAAATCTTAACCCTATTAAGTATTTGGGGTCGGATTGGAGCCAATGACTTTTATGTACTCATTTTTAATCGAGATGATATATTAAGGTTTGGAAGTGAAAAGAAAAGCAGTAGGGTCAAAGTAGACACTAACTACGTTAAGGGGTTAAACTAAAAAAATTAAATTTGGCAACCAAAAAACTATTTTTTTTAAAGTAGAAATTTTCAATGAATTTTGTGAATTTTTCCCCACTTCATTGAATACGTAAACCTAATTTCATCGGAATTTAATTATTATGCCCTTGCAATTCAACCGAACTGCAATCCAACAAATTTTTTAATGAAAATCCTAAGCATTCCTTCATGTGAAATATTTTCCTTTTTGCATAAGATCCCAAATGGAAATGCGAAACTTTGCGAATCTCTGCCCAACTGCAACTACTCATCTAATGCAATTGAATGCCAGCAACAATTCCATTAAAAATCCCATAAATTCCGGCAAAGCACATAAAATTTCATTAGGGAACAGCGAGCCAGCGACATCATCGTAGTCGTCAACTTTGCCAAGCCACTGCACCTAATTGACCTGTCGTTTCGCTTAAATATTAATTAATCCCCAACACCATTGCACCACGAAATTATGTGAAAAAACGATGAGGACATAAACAAAAAACAAAAACAAAAAAGGGGACAACAACAAAAAAAAAAACCATCAAATCGGTCCAGCAAACGAAGCATTTGCTTCTTTGCCTTTATACAGTTTGTTTTGTAGCTGTTGAGTAAAGTAACAACTTGTGTCACAACACGCTCGGAAGTGGAGGGCGGAGGTGGTGGTAAGCGCAGCCTCTAACTCATCTTAAACTCTTAGCCTGCACTGTCGGTCGGTTGGCGTTGAAAAATGCCCTCAGCAGACACTTTTAAGCTGCATGCAGCGACAGCCACACCCACTTGCAATATGCACACATACAAATACGAGTGGAAACACAAACACACTTACACACACACACACACAAACGGGGCTGCAGGATAACGTATGCAGCGACGATGGCATGGCGACGACTGCACAATATAAAATACGAAACCGAACGAAATGCAGCGAGCAGCCAACGATTGTATGATTATTATGTATATGTGTGTGCGTTTTACTTGCTGCCGTTACTTCCAGTAGCTGTGTTCGGTTGGGTTTTTAATAAATAACAACTAGGTCAGTCAGCAAGGATAAAACCATCAAACAAACACATGTGCAACAGAATTACGGGCCAACACAGACAAAACTAAGAAAATCAAAATGAAAGAGTGGAGAAATAGCAAAAATATGAACGCTGATGAATTTACAAGCGAACAGAAAAAATAGCGATACTAAAAATATACAATAACGCCAGTCGGTGAGCTTAAAAGAATGTTCGCACATCCTTATAGTTTTGGGACGAAAAAATACTGAAATTCGTGAAGCACATGGAGCGCCTGCAGACGGAGTCTGTTAACAGAATGAATGAACGAACGATAAAATGCTAGGTTGGTTGTGTATGTTTGTGTGTGCCGGGCGTATGATGAATATTAATTCTTTTACCACTTTTTTTAACGACCAGCATGAAGCTGTGTGTGTGTGTGTGTGTGTGTGTGTGTTGGCGGCATGAGAATATATCGGCTGGCTGCTGGATTTGTTGCAGACATGTTGCCATAATAAATACCATAAAAGTCAGCAGATTTACTTTTCACAAAATTTATTGCATTTTTGTGAGTCCTTCCCGGCTCTGTGTGAGTGTGGGAAAGCGCAAATGCGGGCTGTGGCCAAGGTTTATGGACTTTAGTAATTCAATGAACTAAAAGGAAATTTAAAAACGATTTTTTTAAATTATGCAAAAATTATTCCAAGGCGTGCCTTTCACTAGCATCGTTCACTTGTCACAAATCGCTGACAGATTTGAATGCACGCAATGAACAGGAATAATAATTCATTATTTCCTTCATTTTCCCATCTCACGCAGCTCACAGTTGGCAGATGGCATCTGCCTCAAAACTGCATTTGCCAAACGGGTTTGTGAAATCTTTGAAATTAAATTTTTCCAATCTAAATGAAATTTGCAAACGTATTCAGTGGCAGGCTAAGAGAAAACGCGAGCAGCGCGAATGAAAAGCGCAAAAAAAAGCGCGTATCCTTTAACAATGTTTTATCAACTGATAGATGATGAAAAAAATTGCAATAATCCGTGAGACTTTGAACTCGAACGAGAACAGTCGAATGCCATTTGTCGATGCCGTTGACAGTTAGTTTTCTTTTTTAGCATGCCTCAACTAACCCGGTGGCTTTTCAACGCAAAAATAAAATCAAAAGTGTGAAATGCTAAAATAACTTTCACACACACACACACATACACACACACTCGCACACCTGTACATGGTGAGAAGTGCATGACCTCATTTGAGCGTTAAGATTTTTAGCACCTCAATTTCGGGCTGCAGTGTATTAGTATATTTCCATACTGGTGTGTGTGTGTGTGTGTGTGAGCGCTGCTGAACTGTTGAAAAGCGCCAACGGATACAGACTGGCTGACTGCAAAGGATTTAAATACATAATGAATTTTCGCATAGCAAATTGCCAAGTGGAAATATGTGCAAGCGTTTGTTTATTTAAGCGATATTATTTGCGAAAGGTATACAAGGCAGTGGTGGGGTCGGCTCTCCACTGATGCTATGGTATTTATGCCAAGATGTCAATGTGTGGAGAATTATGAAAATTTAACATTAAAGTTGCACATGGCGTATGAGTAATATTAATTGATGCCGGGTACTAGAAGGGTACATGTTATTAAAGCAATGATTTGACTGAGTTATGGGGCGTATGAGTTACTTTTTTGTACAATTCTTTAGCTTGAATACAATTTTGTTAAATCTTTCTAAAGTGCTATTAACATTTTAAACGAAATTCTTTAAACGGAAAAACAAAGTTTGACTTTTGAACTCGCAAGGTATTGTGTGAGTGTGTGCGAGCATGTATTTTAAAAAGGCTTCTCGAATTCCAAGAATTACTGGAAAGTAAGCTTTTTTCCGTTAGCTTTTATTAACAGAAGTAAAGCTTTTGCTTCAAATGGCAGACTGTTAATAGGTTTTTCGAAATCATATGACTTGAGTGCTGGCAAAGTCTTGTCAAAAGTGTGAGATTCAATAAGAATTTAGGTAAATAGACTTTTGTTTAAATTGGGAAAGTGGATTTTCCATTTGTGTACACTGTACAGTCCCTGACATACCAAAGTTCCTTCATCAGTCATAGGCCAAGCAGGTCGAGGTCGTTTGTTTGTTTCTTTTCTCTTCATTTCATTTGTATTTTTGTGCGCTACACTGAGACCTGGCCTGGCATCATTAGCCTTTCCGTTTGTTTGGCCTTTCGCCCATTTTTTCGAGGAAAATTTAAATTCTTTTGAATGACTTTGGTATTCCTGGGCTAATGCAAATGTTCACTTGTATTTCAAGGAAAGTGAACTCACTTAACCCAAAGTTATTTTAAAAATTAAATGTAATGTAAAGTAAACACTCACCTCAGACGAAGTCAAATAGCACATACGCGAATCGGTGCTGTCAATCGAGGCCTGCTGCACCATCGTGCCATAACGTGAGTCACGATCACTCAAGTAATCCGAACGTAAGCTGTCCTGGCGTATGAATTCAGCGCTAAGGAAAATTAAATTTTTCATTTTATGAATGTGTAAGCAACACAAAACGTAGTCGGGGGGGCCTTGCTACTCACCGTTGCTCTAGGGAATCGGCGCGTGCGCTCTTATAGCCCGAATCGTTCAAGCTGCTGTCTTGCCTCAGTGACGGCAAAGAATCCCATGGCGAACGTTTGTGGCCCGAGGTGGTGGTCTGTTGTGAGATCAGACCCTGACCGGAACCGGAACCAATTGTGGAGCTGCCCGAGCGCCAACCATCGGAGTGGCGAAACCATTGAGCGCGTGCCGATTCGCCAATGCAAGAGGCGCAACGAGAGTTGGAGAAACTGGAGAGAGAAATTTAAAAGAACAGGAAAATGTGTTAAAATAATTGAAATGAGTATTTGTTAACCCGTTTACGAACTTGGGGTCGAAATCGACCAAATCGACTTTTGGTTGTTAATTTTCTTAAAAAATCTGTACCTATCCAGTAGGTTACAGGAGGGTAATTTAAGACCCCAAGTAATCAACGAAATGTGTAGTCACTAACCTCGTATTATGATCCGACAAATAGCCACGATCGCGTTCGCGTTCTCGTTCACGCTCGCGTATCAACTCGTTGCGATCGCTGTAGTAACCATCACGCTCGCGATCGCGTTCCTTGTCGCGCAGTGTGGTCAAAGGACGATGTGGCGGCAAGGGTAGTGTAGACGATTTGGCACTTGCTATGTGGTTTGATTAAATAAAATATTTTTTTGAATTATTATGGAAAATTATTTTGTTTAAATCAAAATGTTTTTTTTTTGGTCAGTAATAAATTTTAACTTGCTTAAGTTATTAAGTGCAATGCTAGAGTTTCATAAGCATTACAGTAATATAGTATAGAAAATAAAAAATAAAGTAAAGGGAAAAGACAATTTGTTGAAGCATCGGGACTCTCAAATTGTTTACAAAAAAGCGCCAATTGCAAAAGAAAATACAAAATTTCCAGTGGGGCTCAAAAAGAAAAAAAAATACTGGAGACAGCGTGAGGACGCATCATCTCGTAAATGATTTTTGGATTTGGATTTGGGTTAGCTCAAGCAAACTACTTACGCCTACGCATTGGATATGGACTGCGCTGTGTCGATCCGGGAAGACTTTCCGCAAATTCTGGTGATGTGAGAGATTTTTATGGTTTTGTTTTTTTTATATGATTTATTTTTATGATTTTTATTATATATTTTTTTGTGGTATTGTTTGTTGATGGTGCATGAAAATATAACGAATAATCAATGGGGATATGTACTATTAGCATGAGTATTTAATTTTATAGGTTAGATTTACTTAGAAAATATTAAGAAATTAGCTGAAGACATTGAAAAGCAACTGACTACAAAGAAATATTTAAAAATTGTATTTCCCATGAATGAATTGGAATAAATTTTAAAAAGCAGACAGACAAATGGCTTTTAGAATACCGTTCAAAAATGTTACCTTTAGAAATTGACTACACATTTAATGTCCATAGCTTTGTCCTTAGTCATTTAAGCAATGAGCCCTTTCAAACCTGTAGTCATACCGCAATGTCCAGCCCTTTCAACTATTTAACCAACACACCCCCTCCCATTAATTTAAATCGCCCGCTGCCCATGTGTTGCAACATTCTGTCAAAGCTAATCTCCCTGTCAATTTCAATTAAACACTTTTAATCTAATTAGTTCCATTACAGCCCTGAAATTCACCTTTCACTTGTTTACTTTTACATTCAATGAAATTCCCAATGAATCGTATGCAAATCGTAGCGATTTTGAGGTGAAGTGAAAGGGTTCTACGAAATACTTATTTGGAAACAATCACTACAAAAAGCGTAAACGAAACAAAAAAAAAAGAATCTACTTCCTTCGAACGCAATACGAGAAACAGTTAAATACAGAAGAGACACCCGATATGGGGGGAAACAACTAATTCCTCGGTTCGTCTGGCTGACTGACTTCGTCTCACCGCACCTCGCCCACTCACCCAGATTTTCCATGCTCTGCGACAGCAACGCCTCGAATGTGTGCAAACTGTACGATTCGGCATCCATGCCCTTGGCCAGTGTGTTGCGTAAATGCATCTCGTATTCGAGCAGCAAACGTGATGTGGGACTGCCCGGTGTGGGCGTGACATTCGGAGCCTGCTGCTGATGATGTTGATGATGGCGGGCACTGCCGCCTCCGCCTCCGCCACCGCCACCAGCACCACCACCTCCACCACTGCCTAAACCACTGCCTCCGCCTCCTCTTTCAGTGCCGCTGCCACTACCTCTTTCAGCGCCGCCACTTGGCCGTTGTCCGTACGACTGATCCTGGTCAGAGTTGCCATTGCTGGAGCTGGGCGTGGTCGCATAACACTGATTGTCGAACATGACGTTGTCGGAGGGCGGTGAGCCTTCAATGCAGCTGCGTTCGCGTTCCAATTCCAAGTAGAGATTACGCTGTGGATAGCCACGTCCAATTTCATGAGAGGATCTATAAGGAGGGAAGGGGACATTTTTTTAAAATTGTGTTCTTTTTCTTACATTTTTTAAATTCGTTCTACTTAATATTTTTCTTTAATTTCCTAATTAAACTTATCGAATTCCATTGAAATATTTCAAAAATTGTTTTAATTTGACACTCGGTTCCACTTGGTTCCACTTTAACTTTTCACTTGTATTTACTCTGGAATTCTCAACAGATTTACTTTGTTTATAAACAATTGCCCGCGACTCACCTCGATCCCGAGAACCGCGACGACTGACTTGATGGCCGCATCGTATTGTTGTTGTTCATGATGTGATGCATGCCAGCACCAATGCCCATACCACTGCCCATGCCACTGCCCATACCACCACTCATGCCGCCTCCCATGCCGCCACCCATACCGCCGCCCATACCTCCGCCCATGCCGCTGCCGTGCTGATGCATATGTTGCGGCCCCAGCGTATTGACTGCATTTGCATTGTAGTAATTGTAACGACGCCGGCCCATCTCGGGCGATGTAACGGGGCTCTCGGTGCTAGGCATAGGCTTCAGCATGCGCTTGAGCGTGCCCGTGTCGACGTTCATGTCCTCGGTGCTCTTGGTCTTGCGTCTGGTGTTGTTGTTGATTATGTTCTGGTGCTGGTGCTGGTGCATATCGTGCGCATGCAAATCGCGTGTCTAAACAAAAGCACAACAAGAAAAAAGAAACAAAGAAACGAACGAAATTTAGTAATTCCACGGATTTGCAGTGCGGTCCGGTCCGGTCCGGTGCGGTGGTCATTGACAATTTCAAACTGTTGCATTTTGTCCGTGGTTCGCGTGCTGTCGCACATTTTGTCTGACGGCGGCAAAGCGCCCTTTTATTATGCTTCGCTCAGTCTCCGCAGATCTAATGTAGTGATTAGTGTTGATTTGCTTACCATATCATCGCCATAATCCTTGGTGCGTGTTCCCGTCGACTTGGTGGAGGTGCCCACGTTCTGGTGCATCGAGCCACCCACTTGGGTGCCTTCGTTCTTGGACACGTCCATGTCTGAGTGACCGGGTAGCTGATCATCGGGTCCCACCTGGGAGCCCACATGATTCTGAGTGCACAAATCGTTTGTGCCGCTTGCAACGCCCGACACCATGCCGCCAGACGATTGATCTTGTGACTTCACTTGACGGCCCAGTGTATCTGTGGGAGTTTGTTGAAAAAAAGGATTACATTTTCGTGTCAACTTATTTGCTCGGTGTTCATGTCAAGGAAACTTTTTAAGCTGAAGTTCGTACACAAACCATATGAGCTTTCAGTGGGCCCCAGCTCTGAGCTCTGAGCATGCGCCAACTTAACTGTGTGTCAAACAACTTTCACCTAAGTGAACTCACCTCACCTTTTGGGTGGGGTTTAAGCTCTGATCCTGAGCTTTAAATTAGAGAAAAAAAACTTAATTCATTCCCCACACTTCAAAAGCTTTTGCTCTCCCATATTTTGGACTTTTTGTGGCTATTTTGTTTGTGTGTTGTTGTTTGTTGTGCTACAATCTATAAACTGTGTCAACTTACCCTGCTGTCCTCCAGCGCCCGCTGTGTTCATGCCCTGTACACCAACACTGTTGGCCACATTATCGTACAGCGAGGTGCTGCTGGTGGCATTTGCCACCTTCTGCTGTCCATGAACGTGTCCATCGGTGTCCGAGACGACGCGTGAGCCAACGTTGCGCGGCAACGTGGACGAACCTGCAATGATGAGTGTGTGATGAGTTTGATGAGGATGCGGTGGTGGGTTTTTTCGTTTTTTTTTTGGCATGTAAAAGAGATAACAATAAAAACAGAGAAAGAGAGCGTGTGAGTTTGAGAAAGAGAGAGAGAGAGAGAGAGAGCGTGTGGAGTGGTGTGGGTGGGTTGTGGGATTGGGTATAGGAAAAAGAGGAGCTTCTGTTTTTGTTGTTCCTGTGTGAATGAATTTTGTAAAGGATTCTTTTTTCTTTTTTCTTTTTGGTGTTGTGGAATGCGGTCTTGTAGGAATAAAATGTTTTAAGGTAGGTCAACGTGGAAAAAAACAGAAACAAAATTGAAAACCAAAAAAAGTTGGTCGCGCAGCAGCCATGACCGCTGACAAGGGGGGGGGAATGGCATAGAGTAGGCCAATACCCAGTGTAAGAATTTTAAAACTTTGTGCATTTTTATGTCAAAGGGAATGTGCTAATTGCAAAATTTCAACAGATGGTTGTTGCAAAATTTCCATAATTATTACGAATTTTTATTTTAATTTATTTCCTCAAATTGGGTGGATTGCATCCGGATACCAAAGGCTTCCAATGAAACCAAAGTTTTCCTCTTTTCTACCAGTTTTTATTAAATTCTTACACTGAGTCGCTTAGTCGCTTAGTCTTCAATTGTATGTTCAGCTAAAGTGTCAATTGAGGGGGGGTGGTGGGGATCTTGTTGTTGGTGTAATTGTTGTAGTTCATTCATGGATTTAGTTGGGGGGCTTGGTGGTTTGTTTTAATCATTTGAATTTTTGGTTTTATTTTTAACTAAGTAGTAGAGAAATGTGTGGACGCATCCTCTCACCTCGTACTCTCGGATCGGTGCGCAGGCGTGCATACTGCTCGGCGGACATGCAGGTGCATTGCGGCTCGCTGCGTACGCGCGACGGCGACGCCGGTGTGCTGAGCGGCTTTCGTTTGGCCTTGATTTTCTGCTTGCCGGGCGGCTCCAATTTCAGCGAGTAGCTCGACGAGGCCTTTCGTGAAAATTTGAAAGAAGGCGACTGTAAAACGTCGCACTATCATTAGGTTAGTTGGTTGGGAATCACAAGGTTCTGTGTGTGCGGTTTTTTATTTTTCGAAATTTTTTGTTATTCTTTTTTTCATTTACTGGCTTTGTTGACTCGATCTGAGTCGCATTCGCAATTGAATTTGAATTTGTAATTGAAATTGATTGGAAATTGTGGCTCTTCTCGTTTCAAGTGCCAAGAAGTGACTTTACTAGTTACTATTTTCTTTTCTTTTCTTTTTTTTTCGTTACTATTTTGAATTGAACGCGTTTCTTGTTTGTGTGTTGTTGTTGTTTTTATTTTTTAAACTGTATTTAACTAGTAAAACTAAAAACGGCATTTAACAGTTACTTTCTAATTGTGGTACACAAAATTCACAAATTTACTCGTTAGTGAAGACGAACAAGAACTAGTATACAAGTAGTAGAACAGGAGCAACGTTTAAAAATTGAAAGAGCATAAAAACAGTGGAAAAAGGAGAAAAGCGAAAAACATTCTTTGTATGGATTGTTCGTGTGGCTTTTGAGTCGTTCTGGAGTGGCTACTTAATATGTTTCTGTGGCACAGCATGTTGGGCAAAATTGCATTTTAACTATTTTGTTGCGGTTATACATCGAAAGGCTATTAACTAGTGTTATTGCAACAACACTTACAACTTTTACGTGGTTTTGTGCTTACAATTGTATATTCTAGCATTATGCTGTTAACTTTATACTATTGCTCTGACGGGGTCCCATTCTAAAACACAACCGATTCACTTAGCTCTACTGTAACGTTGAACTTGTGCTAATTATTTTCATAGTTATTAGTACTTAAATTGAGAATATATTTTTGCAATTCGACTATTTGGAAGCCCTCTTATCATTTTATATTGATTTTAAGCAGTCAGAAGCAAAATCTAAATTCTTACAAAGCTAATAAAATAATTTGCGATTACGCCTTTACTAATAAAAAAAAATGCCATCGAGCTGCAATAAACATAGTGTTACTGGACGATGCTCCAGTATCCTATAACCCTTGATCGCTACTACCTAACACTGTAATCATTGTAGAGATTACCTTTTCTTTAGTCAAAATTTCTATTATTCTGATAGCTAAGGGAGGGTATGCTCTGTCCAATACAATTGAGGCGTTGAGAAGCAAAGTGGACCAATCAAGTTGTCAATATTATTTATTACAGCAGAAGTTACGATGTTCGTAATACACACCACGATATGAATAGCTTTGCTTTTCAACGTCTCAATTGTGCTCTAAAATTTGCTGAACCTAAGGTTTTTTTAATTTTTGTGGACGTTCTTGACGTCTAAGGAGGCATAAGTCGATTGAATAACTGCCACACCCAATACAAATATTTAGAATGGAATACTTGAAATGGCACAACACGGGCACTGGTAGATCGATTTCGGATATTATTGTTGGGCGGAGGATTGGGAGTAGACTATGAGAAATTCTATAAAAATGCTACTAAAAATTAATTTAAAATTTATGCTTGAGTGGTTCACTATAGTGTACTGACTACGAGAAATAATGCACCGCTAACTGACACACCCACAAATAAAAATATCATCTGAATTTTTTAATTTCGCTAACATTTTACGTTATTATTATATAGTTTTCGGGAGGGAGCCGATTATAAGAAATGTTAAGGAAATGCAACAGAAAAAATTGTATTTTCCTAGATTTGATTCCAAATACTAACGCAATTAACGATAATCTTAAAAAGCATCCTTGCGACCAAAGCTTTTTACTCTTAAAATTCTCTTCACTTTTTATGATTTTTCTGACTAAAACTGTTTATAGCTCCGAAGCATATTTTAGAATGGGACTCGTATTTTTAATCAATTAATTAACTAAGTAATTATAAAAATTTGGTAAATTTCATGAGTTTTGTTACTGCTTATAAATAAACTTCAGTGGTATGATGATTTGTAAACACTTTTCTTATAAATACTTTATTTAACTGTCACAAATTTAACGTCTTACATGTATATTGAATATTCAGGAACTTTACTTATATATTATGCAAGCAGAGCCTAACGATTCACTCAAATCAAGTTCAACAATTAAATTATGTCTAAGTTAACCTAAGCAAATTACTCAAGCGTTTCCTTATGTCTTTGAGCATTTCTTATTACTTTATTGATTTCCTTTTGCTAACATTAAATATTATTTTATTAACCCTTGGGTATTCCTACGAACTTAATTATATATTTTTAACAACAAAGTCTGACAACGCTTAGATTTTGAGTAGGTATACTAAAATGTAATTCTTATCTGGTATCTTATCTCTTCGCTTGTCTATCCTTAAATTGAAACAAAATAGGTCAAGTTATGCCTTCCTCTCATTTCATGTAAGCTTTAATTTTAATAATTTCTCATTGACATGAGTGCTAATATATATAATCATAACTTTAAATACAAATTTTGTAACTATTCCACGGGATTTTTAAATCTGAATATAGATAATCTCTTCTAAGTAGCTAATATTTTAAGGTTATGTCATAATTTAGACAATCAAAAGTCATTTGATTGTTGACTAGAAATGTCAATAAAGGTGAAGGGTTTCCATGTGCCTTTATACTGAAACCCATGTTATTTTTATACTTTAAAGAAGCTGTTAATATTTTGAGGGAAACCCGGTTATAAGCATTTACTTTACGTATAACTTTATATCAATAGACATTGAACATGAACCCAAAAATATATTCAATATTTCTTATTTCTTATTTCTTATTTACTATTTACTCACTTAACTAACTTGAATACTTGATTAAGGTACTTTGCGTATTTGAGGTTCGCTGCTTCTTTATAGCTGGGAGACTTCTTTGCTGCAAGTTTTGTTGCTATTGTTGTTTGATTTGTAATAATATTTGCCTTCCTTACAAAAATATTTCCTTCATTAAACTATTCTATATGTTGACTGTTTGCGTTTGCCTGTTACGGTACTTGAAGTTTCTTTTGGTTGGTTCATAGACTCGGTCTGCGTCGATCCGCTTTAACATTTAACAAAATCCTACAGCTAATATCACAAAACTCTTGAAATTCCAGTACAAAACTATATTTTTTTTGTTTTTGTTGTCAATAATTTAATTCATTTGGTTATTTAGTTAGTACACACACAACCATCATAGCATCGGGTAGAGCCAACATGACCTTTCGGTATTAGATAGTAAGTTTGTAGTAGAAATAGTAGTAGTTTTTGCATGGTTTGTTAATAGTAGTAGAAGTAGAAGTGGTTTGCAGAAGTGTCAAGTGTCATTTGATTTGTGCTCACATTCGTAAAATAGTAGTAAGTAGTAAGTAGTACATAATTGCAATAGCCATAAAGTAGGGGAACATACATACATTCAAAAGGAGTTAGTGGTAGTATTCGCTTTGGCAAATACTAAGAAGCAAGTTTAATTTTTTTTTCATAATGTTTGTTTTTGTTTTATGCTCATTTGGATAATATTTTGGTTTTGTTTGGTATTCTTCTTTCTTAGTTTTGTTTTTGTGTTTGTTTCTCAAATGTTGTCTCAAAAAATAGTGCACAAAATTCGTGTGTGCCGGGAGAAGTTTTAGTTTTTTTTTTGCATAGAAAACCGCCATTTTTTTTGTTGTGTCTAAAGGAATTGGAGTCTGAAGGTGTGGGTGTTGATTGGATTTGTTGGGCTATAGACTTGCCCTTTTTACTCATCATCGGGCAGAGGATGTATGGGATAGGAGAGGGAATTGTAGTAGAGGATGCGTGCGATTGTTTTAAATCGTTTTGCATTTTTCTTTTTGCATTTTGTTGTTGACGTTTACATACAAAAATTTTGTTGGCCAAAAAGTTGGCAAAAATATATTTGAATTGATTTGATTTGAGTCGAATGGAACAAAATCGCGTTGAAATGCAATCGATTTAATAGTTTAGTAAATATATTTATTAAACATTTATATTTTGGTTATATAAGAAATTGATTTGAGTGGTTATAAAAGTTTGAAACAAAAATAAAAACCGAAAAAAAAATAAAGTTTTTTTGAATTCGTGTGTTTGAGCGATTTGAATTGATTTGGTTTGGTTTTATTTTTGTGGTAAATGTTGTTGTTTTGTATTGTAAATAAAAAGATAATTTTTTCGAATGATGTTTGTTGTGAATGTGAAAAGAGGAAGAGAAAAAGAAATGAGAGAATATAATATAAATATAAATAATTTAGTGTTTGTCTCTTTAAAAAAAGGTTTTGTTTTTTTGCAATTTTATTTTATTTGAATTATTTATTTCTTATCGACAGTGATGACCGAAACGGCACCCGCTGCTCTCACATATTGCGCTTGAGCGTGGGTCATCACTGCCATACAACACAAAAAATATCATTTGGAAATGCACGAAAATGCGCGTACGAAAGTTGAAATCGAAATCGAAAGTGTGTGTGTGAAACAAACATCGAGAATTAGAGTGACACACTGAGAACAGAGAGTGAGTGAGAGACAGAGTGTGATCTTGTTTGTGTGTGTGATTTTCCAGTACAATCAGAGAGATTAGAAATGAAATGGAAAGTGAGCGGTGTGTGATCAATTGTTCGATCCAGCGAAAGAGACAAATATCTTCACAAAAGTTTAAAGTTTTACAAATTTTCGATACAAATTTTGGAAATGTTTGCATGTGGAAAGTGAAGAGTACATACTCGAGTTCAATACGTAGAAGTTCCCTATAGTAATGACCAGGGAACGAATTTCGTTGACCTAAAACCTTTGTGGCGAAAAATACCGCAAGTAATTATAACCACACATATGGTGGGAAATAGCTCAGAGGTTTACTAAACAATGTAATTATTGAACAATCAACTTAAAATTTTGACACTTTACGATACTTTCGTCACTAAAAGTATGCAACAAATTTTGTAGGTCAACAAAATCCCTGGCTCAGTTAGTCGAAACGTATTGCAACTGGATGTTGTGAATATATTTCTACGTTAAGTATACGAATTCGCTAATCGCTTAAATGGTTTGTGTCTTGACTAGGTTAACGGATAATTCAGTGATCACATTAACTTTTTAAAGTTTTTATATGCAGTTTTCAAACTCTCTGCTGCTCGCCTTTGACATGATTAGCCTTAATTTAATTGCATACAGAATATGGTCACTGTATGCATACAGAATTCAGTCCTCTGTTATGTACATCACTTCAATACGTTTCAAACAATTGAGCCATCAAGTATTTCTCAGCCAGCCAAATGAATGCTTTCGAGATAGAGAAGAGAGTGCGGTAGTATGTGTTATTTTTCAATTATGTTAGAATATGTAGAATCATGCGCTTTCTGCAAAAGTTAATAATCGAAATGAAAATTGATTTACGGACATTTTAAGTGTAAGTAGACATTGGACATAAGATCACGACGACAACGAAATCAATTACAAATTAGACGTGAAAAGAACAAATCAAAGAAGGAACCAAACATATGACAAGTAAAGAAAGGTAATTGGTAATTGATTATTTTTGGTTACAAGTAATACTAACGTATTTCTTTACAATGTAAAATACCTGCAAAATGATGAGATAAACAAATGATTAATAGACTCACGATTCAAAATGGATACGTACTTTTAAATTGATTCTTTTAGGCGATAAAAGCGAAACATTAGTTGACATCGCCTTAAAGGTAAAACGAACTAAGTGCAATCGCCTGTGAAGTGTTGAAATGCATCAAAGCCCTTATTAACTAACATGAAGGTGGACATAATGAGGATGGAAGTACTTCATGCTTTTGGTGAATTTTAACCCTTTATCGACTCATGTACTGCGTGAGTTTTATCTTTAAGACGATGCTTTTATTTTTTTTTGTTTGATTGAATGCATGTATGTAGTTATGAGAGATGACTACTTGCTACTACTGAATGAAAGGCAATGGAAGATGTTTGCCCAAGCAACAAACACAGGGAAATGACAATGGCTGAGGGAAATGGCGTATGGCTGAACTGACAGGAGTCACTATGAATGAAGGCAAATGGTGTCTTTTATTTTACTTTTAAATTTTCTTTTCTTTCCTAATTTTTAACTCCTCCAATTGATGCGAATTTAGGTCGAAATTGTGCTGAATTGTGAGTTTACAGTTGTTGGAAATTCATATCAACTCTTCTGATTGGAGTATCAAATTGCAAGCGAATTGGGATTTTTTTCTTCAAATTTTTAATTTCTTTTTTGTATTAATTTTTGCACTGAACCTTGCCTTAACGGTTGAAGCAAAGCAAACATGGATTTGTCATGTTAACGTTTTTCTGTGTTCGTTCGTCTGCTGTTCGCATACACATAATGATGTTCACACAAACACTACAAACGTTCACTACGAAAATCTCGTTAAGAGTTTGGCTTTTGATCCGTTGGCTTTGCTAACCCGTAAGAGAATACTTACACAACATTCGCGAAACTGTTTGGCATCGATCGGCGAGGTGAAGTTGAGACCCCATGTATCGTTTGTCATTGGATCCTTCCAGTAGACGAAGCACTCAGAGGCTTGTCCAATGCGAGTGCCTAATGCAAATTGAGAAGAAAGGGAAGATATTATGAATGTGGATTTGACAGGGAATTCGTTGAGTCTTCGTAAACGTTTAATGTGCGGCGACCACTCACCTGGCTGCACAAGTCGCACATCGAGTATCTTGTCCACCTGACTGTTGTAGGCGGTTATATGGAAAACGCATTCGGGCGAGTCTTGGATGCATGTGATGTTGACAGGAACCAAATCTTCGGATACTTGCTGCCATTTGACAGTGCCAGCGCCGCTGGCCGAAACGTGAAAGACCTCGGCCCACAACCTGAACGAACTGGCGTGTGTTAGCCAAAATATTTTTTATGATATATTTTTATAAAAAAAAGTTGGCATATTTGGGTAAATTTGCCGAATGTATGTTTTTTTTTTATTAATTTTTTTTTCATTTAATTCATAAAGTTTTTTTTCAAAGTCAGTATAAGGAGTCAGGACGTTGTTTATTTGGTGGTTGTTGTTGGTCGAATTGAATTTTTTTTTTAATTTTGATGCAAGTTGATTTTCAAATTCATTGTTGGTAGTAGTAGTAGTAGAATTGGTGTTTGTTGTTGTTGTAGTTGTTTGACAAAATTTTTATTGTTGGTTTGAGGTTGGTTTTTTTTTTTGGTTGGACGTTGGTAGAGAAGAGGACGACAGGTTAACATATTAAAAAAGACAGAAAAATCAATTTTAATTTGGAATCAATTTGAATGTTGGTTAATAATTTCATTAAAAAAATTAATAATTAAAAGTAAATTCTTTTTTGGAAAACAAAAAATTATTTACAAAATTAAAATATTAATGACCTTGGCTAACTATTTTGGGTCTGAATTGACTAAATTTTAGTGTATGGGTCAATTTAGACCCCAAGTGCTTAGCCGGGTTAAGAAATACTTTAAACTAAACAGCAGAAGCGGAAATTACTATAAAATGGAGTGATGAAACGTCAATGTTGTAAGTAAAATTTCGTCTTAACCCTTTTACATGCCATGGGTCAAAATGTACCCAATAACGTTTCATCACTTATGAAAACAATAAAAAAAAATACAACAACGGAATGGCAATGGTCTATGTGGGATATAATTGTGACTATTTTACAAGTGGATAAAGTGGTTGGGTGCGGTTATCGTTAAAGCTTGCAGGCCCTTTGGCTCCTCTATGAAGTTTCAAAAATGTGTGTAAGTTCGTTTCGAACACAAGAATAAGAAAATAAGGCTGCAAAGTGCAATGCAATTCAAGCGCACCTCAAGAGATGACCATCACGACGACGAGAAGTTTGCCACGGTGAGTCCTCGTAGCGATAGGCCTTGCGCATAAGCGGCGCACAGGAGCAGCTCAATTTATTACCCATGGCGCAGCTAGCACAACCAGTAGGCTGACCTCCTGTGTGGGAGGAGTAAACAAAAGAAATTCAAATATTTATCAAGGTTGAGGTACATTTCCAGCGAGAGAGAGAGATATTCGGAACGATAGTCACCTTTACCTGAGGCACTCCGATGTCACCACATGCCGCTTACATCTGCTTGCGAGAGCGCTTGTCCGCGATTTAGCGACTGCGAACGTTGATTGTGACGCTGATTGTGATAGCGACTGCCGCCGCGCTGCAAAGAGAAACAACAAGTGAAGGAAGCTTAGTAAAAATTTAAATATTTTGTACGAAAATTCCATTTTAATAAATTTTGTTTGCTAAGGACAAGCGACTACAAAAAATGTCCACATCAAAGTTAATTTCGAGTAGCGACAGGCCACTTAAGCTAACAAATGGCAAAACATAGTACTTTTTGTAGTTGCAGTGGCTGCAGCCAACCACTTCTGCTGAACCGTGCAACACTGTTTGTTCCTTCTTTTCGTTTTGTCCTTTATTGCATTTTTTATAGCAAAGGAGTAGGCAAAAAGTGAAGAAAGGATTTTGTTGAACGAATAATAGAATCAAATGAAATCCAATTGACATTATTTGCGCACATCAAGGACTCTTCAGATGCAGAAACTTTACTTCAGTTATGGCAGAGAAATTTCGTTTGAATCAATTTCATTATGAAATTAAAGCAAGAACAAATACTGCGCCACTGTGACAAGCCAGGTGGAAAGGAACTGCATGGAAAACAAACACACCCACGCACACAGACGCGAAACCACCTTAATGCGCTTTTGTTGGCTTTCAGTCAAAGCGCCATTCGTCGCTTGTGTGCATCTTCATCTGTAATCTTCTCATTAGCAGCAGGGATGAAAGGCACAGCACACGACTTTGTTTGTATGCAGTTGTAGTGTCGGAAATGATTATTGAGGTCCTCAGAAAGCCTTCACAAACACAAACACACAGGCATACAAACTCACTCACCGGCACAGACACATTTGGCAATGTATGATGCAATATAAAAAAAAAATGTCACGGCAAAGGACGCGCCTCAAACACACACTGGAATGCACCTAGTGAACAATTTGATGTACAGTCGTACAGCCCCCACAGAAACAGTATAAAATTGCATAATGAACACTTTGACTTGGTATTTGTAATCAGCTTTGTATGCCCAAAGAAAAAATATTTGCACAACAATTTTCTCTGCTATCGTTACTTTTGCTATCGTTACTTTTGTGTAAAGAAGCTGGTACAACTGCAAGTACAAACAATAAACAAGAGAAGAAAAAAAATATACTCCTTCAACGATAGAGCCAACGACACCATTTACCCACACAGAGCCTGGCACAAACTATTTATGTATGAGTGCCCCGCCAACGAGTGAAAAATTAAATCAAATCAAGTGAACGGGAGCACTTGCAAAAACACTGCAGCCCCGCTCCGCTTCGCTCTTCTCACTTACAACAGCATCCACTAATGCCGACGAATTACGCTCAACGATTTATTAGTGAAGCGATGTGGTGCCGCTGTCGCTGCTAGTTGCGGCTTAAAATGCAATCAAATTTCCAGTTGCACGGTTTTGTCGCCCGCCTAAGCGAAGGAATTCGCACACACACACAACATGAACGCAGGAACATTGAGGGCGAACAAAAAAAAAACGATAAATGAAGACATAAAGTGGCAAAGAGGCACTATGGGAGAGGCCAGACAAAAAATTTCATAAAATTTAAAATAAAATTTAAAAAAAAGTATTTAAAGTTGTTTTTATTATAAAAAATAAATAAATAAAAAATATCTAAAAAAAAAATAAATTTGAAATACTCTACTATGTATGAAGCGCTCAGTTCCACAGTTGCCTCATTCCAAAAGTCAAATGAAAACTTCAATTCCCTAAGTGCTTACCGAAATCTATGCACCTAATGCATTATAGTTTTGAATCGGTTGATGGGCCTAATCCACCACGGAACTGAATGCCTCAAATATTGAAAATGAAACTCTTCTCCCATTTCTTTGTCTACAGCTGATACACGGACAAGCGTAAGTACACGCGACAAAATGAAAGCCGAAATTGTGTTATTTTTTAATTTTCCTATTTTCCAATGTAAATTTACTGTTTTCCTTTAGCATTTCTTTTTTTTATTACTCTTTTGAATGTAAACTTTTTGTCGGAGTGCCCTACTTTGGTCTACGCCAAACATCAGCTATACGAGTGTTCGGCTGCACACTGTGGATACTCGTCTATCATCAAAGGAAATCCTTAGAATAATATTAGGATTTTGATTTTCAGTTATACTGGGATTTGTTTGCTTATCCTGGTAGAAAAGTGTATGCCGCTGGAGCTTTTAAAAAATGCAAACCAGCCTCAGCATCGTAGTCGTTGCCGTTGTCGTTGTCGTTGTCGTCGTCAGCGCCATCGTTGGGATTGTCAGTGATGTAAGAGGCCGCAGTGAAATTGAACCAATTTGGCGGCACCATGCAAATGAGTATTAGTTAGGGTATGAGTGTGTGAGTGTGTGTTTGTATGCCTATGAGTGTGTGTAATTTTCTGTACTTTTCTACTGAGTAGGATAATTGGATTTTTTTATGATTTAAAGGATTCAGATTTATTGAAAAAATTTCAAATTTTGCGCAAAAATTGGAGTTGATCAAAAAGTTGATTAAAATCTTTTTAATTTTTCAATCTATGAGGGCAGCCATTTTCATGTGCAAAATTGTAATTTTTGTGGTAGCAATCAAATTTTAATTGATGCTTCACTCAATTGCAGTAAAATTTAACACCGTTACAAAACAAAAACACCAGCAACTGTAGCGACTCGCAAAATTTTACCAAATTTCCACTTCAATAGAAAACTGCAAATTTTCCATGAATTTGCGAAATTTGTAAATTTGGTGCCATCACAGGGCGTGCATCACCAGTGCAGGTGAGGTTAGTGCAGCCTTTTTGGTGGCTCTACTCTACACTTACTGTTTGTGTGTCACGGATAATTGAGTTATTGTTGCTGTTGTTGTTGTTGATGTTGAGTACGATGATTATAATGAAAGCTGATGAAGCCTTCAAACTGTAATGCAGAGTAGCAGTCGCCCGGTGTGCAACTGCCTTTGCACAGGACATTTTTTGAATTTTTTGCTTATTCTCGGGCCGTTGTTGGTGTGGAACACTGTGAATAATTAATGATGACTGACAAGTGATATGCAAAATTATCACTACGAAATACAAAATTAATCGGTTATGTCAGATGTCAGATGTCCGTTGGATGAATCATGGATTTTTCAATTAATTTTTCGCTTATACGGTACTCAGTTCACAATTTATTCATTAACCAATTAATGTATGTGATTTGCATCAAGGCCATTGCTTGTTTTAAAATTTCTTTGCATTAAAAATCGAGGGCTGAGATGAACAGAGAGATTGTCCTGCCATCGCCCTTGAAATCGCCATAGTCTGCCCTTCACTCGTCCATCGACCGTGTTCCCATTGTTTTAATACACTTGAGAAAAAGCCTTAATACAAAACTGAATTTCTGAATTATGCAGCAATTTTTTTTTAATAAAAAATTAAAGTTTTTAGAAAATCTAATTTTTTTTTTAATTTAAAAGTAGTTTTGCTAAAAATTTTGTTTCAAAGCTACTAAAATATGCAAAGTTATTTTCACTGTGTATCCTTTGTTTTAGTTGTTGTTTGTTTCTTAGCCTCCTTTGCTGTACTTTGCTTATTTACTAATCTTTGGCATTCTGCTACATTAACCCATTGCATTATGTATGTACTCGGAATACGAGGAACGTAGTCGGATTCATACGCAGAGCCATTATATTATTATATATTATTTCCATCGCCAGTTATCCTTATCGTTCCTTTCGAACATTTCCCTCTTTCGCCTTAAGAATTTCGTGTCTGTACGTCGTTTGCTTAGTTTCTGTATTTTTTTTTACTTTTGCTAAAAATAACCTTTTGCGTTTTGGCGAGTGCCCTGTATGTACTCGTTTACTTGTTTACTTGGCTAGTCTGTGTGTGTTATATGTTTATATGTGTGTGCGAAAGGCAACGCATTTATGCGTCTTTCTGTATGTATTCATACAGAACAGCTGTAATAAACCGCTAGACGCGTCGCATTTTATTTGCGGCCATTTTGATTCCAAATGGAATTAGTATGAAATTTTATTCCATTCTATTGTATGCGAATGGTGGAGTATGGATCCCAGACAGAACATAAATTCAACCACGTTTTCATTACTCTGGGAGACTGAGCTTATCAATGGACACTTAAAAGTGTCGCTGAACTTAAATCTGTTGACTTTTACGCCACAGCATGTCGAGTCTGTCTTTTGTGGGGGCTTTTGTATTGAAGTTTGATGCATTGCTCTCATTAGATGCGACTCAAGTCATCAGATTTGTTGAAAAGTTGCACAGCATCGAAAAAACTTACCTGAGGTAAGTACAATAGGCCCTTGAGTGTATAAGGATCTCCTCGTCACTACTACTATGTGAAATGTTACATAAAATTGCACAATAAAATTGAACAATTTATGGCAAGGATTTGCCACATTTCCTTTACCTTTTTTTCTTTTGTCCACATTCAATACTCATTCAATTTTCCATAAACTTTTTTTATTACTCCCCATTTGGCAATTTCAATTATTGCAATATGGAATTTAATACTTCGAATCGTACATTTATCACAAGTAAGGGTTGCCAATGGCCTACACAATTTAAAATCAAAAATTCCCTTAGAATTTCTGAAGAGTCCTTTGCAATGTTTCCACAAACACTCAAAAAGTAATTTCCGGGCTGCAGTTGGTATTTTTTCTAAAACAAATACATTCCATACACAGGAGAAGTCATTCGAAGGGGTGAAGGAGAAATCACCCTTAAGTACATAAATGACAAACGTGTGCAGTGCCAAGGACTTCCTTTCAAAATTGTGAAACTCAAACGCTTCCTTCCGGCCTGGAGGGCTTCAAGCGAGAAACCACCACCAAATTGGTCTTAAAACCGTTTTTGTACTTCTTGCCCCTTAACTCATTAAAGATTAAAATATTGTGCCACTAATATAATTTCGCAAATCGATTGCAACATATGTGCGTGTGTGTGTGCAGGGGTAAGTGTATTGGAAGAAGCCAAGACGCCAAGACGTTGCCGAGAAAATGAAAAGTTCTCAAATGAAAAGACTGAAAACGAAACCGATTCAAGTTGAACACGAGCGATGGCAACTCGAGTGATAATAATGTGGCTTTAAAGTTGCCCATAAACCACATGTACACACACACACACACACACACACACACACCCAAAGCTACGTAAGAGCACTAAAGCAGAGACTCGTTCGCACAATGGCAAGAGGATAAACGGGTAGTAGTTGTGTCGTAGTAGCATACAACTAAGTAGTAGCTTGAAGTTGCCCTGGCTGGATGATGATGCTGGTGGTGGTGGTGGTGGCTGTTCTCTGTCGTAGTATCAGCTATTTGAAGCGGCAATAACGACGACGTCCTTCTAGTTAATTAAATTTCACCCCAGAGGGTGTGAAAGTCATTACAACGCATTGATTGCATCGGCACTGATTGAGTGAGTTTGTTTATGTGTCGATACTGTGCTTAGACTAGTCCTCCTGCTGTGCGAGTTTGTGGTTAAAATGGAATTTATGGTTGTTCTCTCTTTCTGGTTTGTGTGGAAAAAGTTAAACGCTTAACTAAGCGCCCGAAGTGTGCTGCATTCGATATTCGGTGCATTTGCGAAAACTAATGAAAAAGTAATTTGCGGTGAAGTTTTCGAAAAATTAATCGAGTAAATTGAATTGAGTGCGGTTGCCGTTTGAGGTGGACTTTTGCTGTGGCTCAAATGGCAGAAATTTCGAATTGTTTAATCCAGCAAATGGAGGGGGGCAAAGTCAATGCAAAAGGTTATAGTAGGTGGAAGGAGGTTTGGGGAATATTTATTTATTACTGGGACTTGAATTTGAAAAAAAATCAATTGTCTGCATTTAATAGAGCCAAGCCCAACCATTTATTCTATCGATTGAAAATTTATATTTTCAGTGCGAACATTTTGGACAAACTTTTTTATCAAGCTTAGTCATAGACAAACTAATTCCCCTCTGTGTTATCTGATTAGGCCATAAAAAAGCTTTTAAAACCGAAATTTAATTGTGACCACAACAGAGTAGCCTAAAAAAAAGCAACCCACACACTCAGCAAATGCCGCACTCAACGATTGAAATATTGTTCATACCATAAATAGAAAAAATAGTGAAATGCATTCGCTGCGCATATGCCATAGGGCCACAATCATATGTGCCTAATGTTTCATGTTTCGTGCTCCAAATATTTTTGATATAAAATGGAAATATACAATTTTCACTCAAATATAAAAGAAATGCATTCGAAGTACCATAAGAAGACACACATTTGCAGAGCTTATATGTTTGGTACGGCATAGTTCGAGTTGACAGCAATAGCGAAGGCGGAGGAACGTACCAACGCATCAACGACTGCATATGGCATACAAAAATCCGATGCGAAATGCAAACCAGCAAATAGGTGAAGTGTGAATGACTGCTGAGAGGTGTGTTTTCCCTATGCATCTGTCGCCGTGTAGGTGTCATTAACTATCGCAAGTAAAATGACTGATATGATGTAAGCTGGTGCATCCGTTAACCGTTTGCTGTCTGCTTGCTGCCTGATAATTGAATTAGGTTTGCTGCCTTTTGACACTCATTTGCGAAGATGTTAGTCACAAATTTTCGCGAGGGAAATTCACTTTCCGGCCTTAGTTGTGGATTTTTTCACTCTTCTGTTTCATTCCAAAGCCTCACATAGGTGACAAGTGCGTTGGTAACGATTTCATAGAATTGATTCGTTTGTTCATAGCATGGAAATTAGATCAAAAACAATTTTGGTTTATTGCCGCTTGGCCAGCAGCGCTAATTCTAGTCGTCATTAGCTGTCTGGTCGCTGTGATGAATGCCCTGGTGGCAAAATAGTTTTTTCCATGTACTTTTATAGTTCAATACTTTACATGGCGTTCTGTTCATTTTGTGCATTAGAATACACGCACATATATTTATGTACCCTACTAAATCTAAATTCTCTATGATTTGTCACTACTTAAGATGCCGGATAAAATATGTGCAATATTCAAAAGATTCTAGTACTATTTTCTTCCGGCTCAATTTCATTTCCTCCCAATTCCACTGCCAGGGTCCCAGTACGTGTAGCGTATATTTGAGCCAGCTGTGACCGACTGAAACTCACTCACTTGTTATATTTTTAAATCATCTACACTAGCATATAATCCAAAGGCTTTTGTAATTTAAAAACAAATTATGTTTCGCAACGAGGCATCAACATTTCAATAACTGACGATTATGTCTGGCTAGCCAAATTAGATGTGGAGCAAAACAAAACAAAAACAACAATAAAAAAACAGCAAAAACAGCACATGTTCGACAGCTAAAAAAATAGAAAAACACTTTTTGTTTACACGCTGAATTTATTACACAAAAATTATTCATTTCAGTGTCTGATTTTATTCAAAAATCGGTAACGTAAGTCATTTAAATTAGGAAAGCATTCATAATTAAGATACTTTTACGTTTCGAAGGGGAGCTGAGAAGGAACTAAGAAAAATACGGTATTTAATATCGGAAAGAGCATCCAAGATAATTTGTTTCTAATTAAAATTTAATTTTTTTTTTACTTTTTTGTTGAATGTTTTTTAAACTAATTTTAGATGCGGCATATTTTTACCTGACAGTATATTTTTAAAAGAAAATGTATTATTTTTTCAAGCTATTTTAATTGATATCAGCTTTGAAATTTCCACAAATCACCAATTAACTTCAATTTTACAAAACTTTATCTCTTCACTGACACGTTATTTTGTTAAATTTTCCTTAAAATCACTACCACCAAACGAAATAGAAGAATTTCCCGCCGTTTCCATATGCTAGCTGCGATCAACTGAAAATTTAAAATCAAAAGAGCCAGCAAACAATACAAAAGGTGCACACGCTCATCACTCATACGCTCGTTCACATAAGTTTTTCTTTGAATGCATTAGAAGTGATCAACGGCCGCCCACACAGAGACACATCAAATCTCTCGCATGGCATTTAAATCGCATATGTGCTCTTCTCGAAACTCAGCCCGGTCAAGTGAGTGGGGCCTACCTCAGGCCCAGTGCACGTGATGATGTTTGTTTTCTATTTGGTCTGTTTGCGGGACAATTCTCTGCTCTCCGGTTGAACACTGAAGCGTCAACATTTCATCAAAGCGGATCAACATTGGCGGCAGTGGTTGCTATTTCTTGCATAGTCTGGCGGTTCGATTCGAAATTTTTGTTTGTGCGCTTTGACGAAAATAAATTTTGTGTGCGTTTTTTTTTTTTGGTTTTTCGTTACAAATTCTGTTCTCATTTCAACACTTTTAAATTGAAATGGTTTGAATTTTATGTTATTTCGGCTGTCGTGTATGTGAGTGTTTGCTTTCCCGTAGTGTCAAAAACCCAGTGACGTAGTGTCTGTCTGTCACGTTGCGCGTATTTATCGCCCATCTCGATTTTTATCTTTTGTGGGACATTTGAGGCAAATTGAGCAGGGCTAATTATTAGTTTTTACTCATTTATATTTATTTTTGAAGCGACATACATGAAAATGGCTTTTGGTAATGATCAGAATCGTTCGGTTGACCATTGAGCTACTATGGAGATTTTTGTTGGGCAATTTAAAATTTTTTCTTTTAGCCTGTCCAAAAGTTCTACTTTACTGTTCCACACAGAATCAATTGCCCACCATGAGCATGACTGCAAGCTATTAAAACTTCGACTTGTTAATACTACTTCAACGTACAATAAAAATACAAGAGCCGTCCATCCGCCCACCGACCATCGCTTGTCCACCGCAATGATTAATTCACTTATTGGCTGGCAACAAATTGTTCTGACAGTTTTCCGTTAAAAGTTCTTAACCACCTGCAAAATGGTGACTTTACAGTTTTTTAATTACATTTAAAAACGACTTCGGCCTCGTTACCAGCTCGTTTCTGAGGTGCTGGTGCTCTTGCTACTTCAAACCAAAAAAAAAAAAAAAGCAAAAATAAAATTAAGAAAAAAAACCATTAAACGAAATTTGTTGGAAATTTTTGTGTAGACTTGCATTAAACATCCTTGCAGCTGTCACTAAAAAGGACATTAAAGTTTAATAAATGTTTTCTGCGAAAGTGGAAAAGTGCCTCGGGTGCACGAGAAGGCGAGGCGACGTGAAGGGAGTGGGTGGAGCGGGCGGGAGGTGCTACCTTTTCGCTCAACATGTTCTTCGCTATACTTACTTGTTGTTGGGCAATTTCAAGAGTTGTTAATTTTTCATGTGAAAAACACCCACGTGGTGTGGAAAAATGCGGTCGAAAGGGGTGAGTTGAGCTGGTGCGAAACGTGAAATTCATAGCACGAACGAGAAGAAGAAGCAGCAGCAGATGAAGTAGATGAAGTAGCAAACGCAGAAGCAGAACAACGGCCAGCAACTATGTGCAAAGTGTAGGAAAAACCTTGCGAAAGCCCCAAAATCCCACTTGACTTTCCACGTTTTTGCCCCACTACTTATAATAAACAAAGATGAGCATAAGGGAGCCATTCGAGGAGGAGGAGGGGGAGCAGGAGCCGAGCCAGGTTGGGCCACCAACTAACAGAACTGAGGTGTACAAGAAAAACCGAGCCGTCCAAAATAGCACAGAACATGCGGAGGTCGTGTTGAAGTAGGTGAGTGGAGAGAAGTGGAGTGGGTTTCCAGCGGCAGCAAGAAAATGGGATTCTGTGACATCCCCGAAGAGCTGAGGACATGTTGCAAGAAAATTCAAGGATGTAATAAAATTGCACAAGCAAATCGCTCGTACACAGTGAATAAAAATAGAAGCAAATAAGACGGAAGAAGCTTTCAGTAAATGGTTAAGTGAATGAAGGAGCAAAATTATTCGAAACTATTTGAAATAATTGAAATCATACAAGAGACCAGATCAGCCGGATCATATATTGAGGGACAAGGTTTCCCTATGGCAAAAAGGATAGTTGGCACTCTGAGTGTAAAATATGACAAAAATGATTTAATAGCTGCGCAGCGTTGCTACACGAAGACGCTGGCGTTTCATTTTCCTTTTGTACTTTTTCTTTTTTTATATTTCGCAAGCGTACAGAACGGAAACACCAACCTCACCATGACACCACCGAACAAAACGCATTTCGGTAGAGACCTCTGTGGATGTGCAGGAGCAACAACAAGAACAACAACGAAATGATTTAGAGTTGATGAAGTGGAGAAGGAAGAAACGTAGCATCATTCTAGTAGCGAAACGTCAGTTTAATGTCACGACATGCCAAGCCACTTCAACGCCAAGTGGCTGAGGGGCGGACGATTCTACGGCGAACGATGAGCGACGAACGAAAGGAGTAAATGGCAGAAAGGCGAAAAGAAGAAGAAGGGGAAGGGGAAGTGGAATGCAGAGTATTTTGAAGTAGATTGTGTCATGAATGAAACATGATTTCTCGAGTGAGCATTTTATGCCCAGCCATGTGATATCAAACAGCAAGCTCTGTAATAGGCGTGTGCCTTCAAAAGGATACAAATTGAACTGGAGTTTAGGCAAGGGACGCACGCGGCACGAAGAACGAGAAAAGACAAACAAGTTTGCCGTGAGTGGAGCTTGCCGAGGAAAAAGGTCATTTTGCTTTAAGTGCCCATTTTCAATGTAGGGTACCAACAGCAAATAAAAACGTTTTGCATTTTTCTTTTCTTTTATTAAATAGAAAATAAACAAATAATGGAGGATGGTTAAATGAAGGTTGCACACAAGAAAGAGAAAATATTTTTTAAAAACATTTTCAATTATTCAACGAAAAGGATAAGTTGGAAAAACGGCTAGAAAGTGCGAAGAAAAGTAACGGAATTGCATTCTTATTGATTTAATTTTCTAAAATAAAACATTTTCACATTTCAATAACAATCCGCAAAGGAACTCCCAAGACAAAGGCCACCCAAAGCAGACACACTCAATGCGATTACATTCAATATCACTTACAAGCCGCATAAGCGCGCTCCAATGTGCCTGCGTATGGGGTTAAGGTGAGCGAGGCGCGTACGTGCCAGCGAGCGTGTGGCAGCATGGTACAAGTTGTTAATATTATTGCAAATAAATGCTAAGCACAATATTATGTAAGTAATACGCTTGTAATGCAAAAGTCACAAACATAATGGCACCCTCGTGTACGGCGTTACCCGCAAATAAAACATGTGCTGCTTAAAAGGTAGTAAAAGTGCTAAAAATCAACAACACAAATGAAAACAAAATGTATTAAAATATATTACTAACGAGCCTTGAAGACCACAAGGAAGATGATAAGGACCATTAAAATTCATCAAATAAAAGCGCTTGAGCAAACTTCTTAATTCCATTTGCCAATGAATCCTTTAAGCCCCAATTTTGGTCAAATGCATTTTCCATTAAAATTATTTAATTGTTTATTTCATTTGTGAATTAGTTGCCTCTACCAAAAGAGCCTCTATCATCTGCTAAAAATTGTTTTATGTGCCACTTAGTGATTCACCCCGAAACCTCATTGGCCGAAGAAACTCTTTCGTTGGTTCTTTTATTTTGGCCATTGTTTGTTTAGTTTTCTTTTTGTATGGATTTCGCAAACTTTTACGTTTCAATTATACTTTTAATTGCATTTTTCCGACTGCGTTTTCGTTCCCCGATTACTTAGCAAATAAACAAGCAAATATGGATGTGAAGGCCTTGGCGCAGAACATTCAACCAGCTGAAGACCACACTTGACTGCACAGGGAGAAAAATGGAATTTGAAATGTTTGTTGGGCAAATCGACTTAGTAGGTTTTAAAACAATAAACTCATTTCCATTTTTACATATCTATATGCATATATAAAAGAGACATATATGTTTGGGACCAGTAGACGCTAAGGCTACCGCACAAAATTTCTCACCAAAATTTATATATAAGTTCTATGGGTCTTGAGTAGTGTTCTACGATAGGTTTTGACACGCCCACAAGTTATAAAAACTGCATATTTCTCTGAAATTTGTGCAGACACTTTTCTCTCATAGCAAATACCATATGATCAACAATTTACTTGGTTGCGGTTGCGCATCTGGGAATTGTTTCCCACAGGTGGCGCTGCCAACAGTGTAACCATGAAATAAGAGACTGTCTCCTGTCCAGCCATTGTGGAAAAATTTAGTGAACACTTTGGCTTACTTTGAGTGTACAACGATATTTATATCCACACAAAATACAAAATTCCTCACAGAAAACCCACCCACAGACCAACAAAAAAAATTTTCATTTTGCAACTGCATTTCGTTGAAGTTTTTTGTGGTTTCACTCTTGTTGATGCAACGCTCAAATCTCATTTTGTATTCTTTGTATAGAGTTTTGACCGAGTTCGTAGGTTACATTTTCTTTTTAGTTGAAATACTAAATAAACTTTGTGCTAGAGGGTCACACAGTGAAACTAATGCACGAATGTTTGCTCAACTGTTTGCAGAAAAAAGCTATTCTTCCTTTGAAATCATCGGACTGCTTTCCTAGCTTATCGTAAAACTGAGGAAATTGTGAACGTTCATTGGGCTTCCCCAATGAACTCTTAAGGGCTAACTACTAAAGGTGGTGATTATTATCCTAGAATATTACATTTCCTTAGTACAAGTAAAAAGTCTCTGAAGGTTCTTCTATAAATACAAGAAGACCAACTGAAAATGTTCCCTCCACTACCCTTTCCACCACGGCAATTTCCTCTGTTACCTTGTGTTCTCAACTGTCATTTCAGTTAATTGCAAATGCAACACTTTGTCTTAATTAAATCGTCTAATTGACACACAATTCTTATACACACACACACACACACACCCAATGGCAGGCGTGTATAATCGCATACAAGCCAACACCAACCATTCTCTCGCACACATACTCACGCAAAAAAAAAAAGGAACAACATGAAATCGATGTTGGAAGCATACAAAAGTTTTCGTGTTTGTTCTACTGTTCACATTTCGTTTGTTGATTGCAATATTTTTTGCCGTTGTTGTTGTTGTTTTCGGCTCTGGTGGTGCAGTGCATTCTGCTGCCTCACATGTGGTTGTTGCTGTTGTTGTTGCTGTTGTTTCAAATTGCCAGGATCACAATATGTCATTAGTTGTGACATTTGCAGATCCTTGTTATGATGTTCTTTGTTTCCTTCGTCTGTGCCCATCTCGCTCTTAAGCACACCACTCTCACTCACTCTCACTCACTCTTCCTGTCTATTTTTGTGTCGTGTGGGTTTTTACTGTCAGTTTAGATTACTTTTGACTTTTGCAAAGCGTACGAAATGTGAAACACTGAAATTGGATTCCTGTCATGTTGGTTGCTTGCTCTCGTTGCAGTTGTTGGGAAAGTTTTAATTTTCCTCGGCGAAACATACGATTTCCATTACGTGTACTGTAAGTCGTATGGTAACTTGGTTGTACTTTTGCACTTGCTTGGACATTTTTCGAATAATGTTTGGAAAGTTTTGAAAGGTAATTGCTGTTAGTTCTATAAATTGAAGTGTTCAAAGAGTTAATTAGGATTGATTTGACCTACTGCAGAAACTTTTCTACTACACATTTTTAAGTGCAAATTTACATACTAACTAAATGAAACTTTTCAACACCGGAAACAAGTACGAAATAAGTGAAAACGGAAGAAGTTTCAGTCAAGTGATGTCGCAACATTTCAATGAAATCTAAGATTTAGGAAATAAAATTACAGCACCTGATGGAAACTTTTCAGAGAGGCCTTTAGTCATATTACAGAGAGACACGGCATTTAGAAAGTTTCTGTTGATCGAAGTATATACAAGCACAAGAACATTTTACCCATTTTTAAAAATGTTACCAATATATATGCCCCCGTAAAGAACTCTGAACCGATAAATGCGCTTAGTAGGTTTTCTGTACCATGATTCCTCTAACTTTGCCTCAAAATTTCTCAGAATTTTCTATTACTAGTTAATGTACATGGCTTCGCTCATTTAGCTATATTATTTGTAAGAAGCACGCATGGTCTAATACACCCCCTGGAGATTTTAGATATTGCACTCATTTAATATTTGAGCAGCACACATGCATCAATTTTCTTAATTATTGCACGCATACTTGTCCGGCCCTCAATATATTTCATGTTGGCATGAGTTTGCTATTATCGTTTTGAATTTTGTATATAACAAATAAGTACTATGTTGTCTTGTTGTTAAGTTGTACTAAGCACACCTTTTAAAAATGAAAATAATAAGTGTGCCACTTACTTCTTTCGCACAAATATGTTGTTTTAAAATAAAATGTATTAAAATCGGTTCAGTAGTGTTTGAGAACACCCATTACAAAGAATATTTAGAGATGCAACTTTATTAAACAGTATAGATTGGCCTTTTTTATGATGGACTCTGAACTAAAGAAAAATTTTTAAAGAGAATGCAGAATAATTATATACTATGGTGAAGGTCTAACTGGGACCCAACTTAGTTGCCTTACAAAAAAATATATACCGACTTTCTCAAAACAAACGAGATTCACGAAAGAGCTATAAGATTATGAGACTAGATCCCTAAACTGAAATTTTGGGTGTCAATCCACAGACTCACTTGTGAACTTTCTCCAATTTTAATTACTGAAGCGTTTGTTTATGTAAGAAAGGCTTCGGTGTTCTGTAAGACAATGGCCCACATGCATATTTACTTTCAGAGGTTACTATTAGAGGTTACTACTAAAAGTAATGTGAACTACTTATTCATACGGACCAATGTGTTCTATGTGGCTATAACATGTGTTCAATAGTAAAATGTTCTACTGTGGGCCTTAGTATCAAAGTATTTCACATTTATGTTAGTGCCCTTTTGGGCCATGCAGGTTATTGCATATGAGCATTTTTTAGTATAATCCTACAACACACAGACCGACTTAAGTTGTCACCCAAGAAAGTCCTGTGTTTATAGATCAATTCGTTTCAATTTAAAAAAATCTAATTATCGCAAAAATGGTACTCCTGGCGTATGAGTAATTTTCACAAGGCAATTATAAAAACGGCAGGACTTGAATATTTTATTTTAGTAACATATTTCAGTTTATACTGAGATGACTTGTAGTGAATACAACTGCTGGGATATTCCATTTATTTTTTTCATTTGAACTTTCATTTCAATATACCATAACCTCATATTGACAATCAACGTACCTCAACGTGTCCCCAACCATCGGCGTTTATTTTGGCCGCAGCCTCAACACTTTCCTTGGCACCCATCTTATCTTTGTGGTAGTTGTTGTTGTTCTTGCAGTAGTTATTCCACTACCAATACTAGCCTCCTCTGTAGGAGTTTCGACTTTTCACAATATTCGTAAGCGCTGTAGAGTATATCGGCAAATCTGAGTTATTCTTCTTCTTCTTTAACTTAAATCTTTCCAATAGTTGTTGTTTGCTGTAGTAAGTTCTAATTAAGCGTTAGATATGTGAGTGGTTTCTAGAACTTTTGTGCGTTGTGTTTGTGTGAAGATCTTCTTGATTTGCTGTGCGGAATTTTAAATGGCCGAAAAGTCGCCTAACCTCCTTCGCTGCACTCGAATGCGTCCGTTGCGAAAATGCAAAAGTTGTACAAACGCAAAAACTTCAGAATTTTTTTCGTCAAGTTTTTCGGAATTTCTTTTCCTTCTCAACTGTCAAATTTTGTTTATTTTGATGCTTTCATAAGTGTGTGTTTGTGTGTGTGCGTGCGTGCCGAACTCTCCGTTGACTGTGTATGTACGTTCTCACTGCTGTTGACGATGACGATGATGCTCCCGAGAACGCATGCAAAGTTGAAACATCTGTGCGCCTTTCAAATGCGAATTCCAGTTAAAGTTTGAGTGTTTTTTTTGTTGCTGTTGTTGTTTTTGGTATTCAACTTTCGCTTCGTTAAGTTGAACTGGTTTTTGGGTGTTTTCAATTCGATATTATTTTTCATGTATTTTGGGCTTAAATCTAATACAAATTTTGTTGTTGTAATGAATTCAGTTAAAATTTCCTTTTGCAGTTTGAGAAATTTTTTCGTTTTTTGCAGAATATTTAATTGGATTTAAACCATGAAGTGCTTGAATTGGTAATTTTATTAGTCAGTTGCCTTTTAACACTGAGTTGAGCTTTTCACTGTGGCACTTGTACACTTTTGGTTGGACCAAAGCACACACACACGCACAGTTCGTTCGGGCTCAGGTTGGGTACTTTAATTTGAATCTGACATGTGCGTGTATATTATAATTTCGATGCTATTCGCTAAAGTCAACACCCAAAAATCTAGCACAGTTTTGGGGGCACTTGTTTGGAAATTTCGAGCAGTTTTCCCTGTACTCGGCTGAGAGGAAGTTATTTACTTTTATTATGTTTGTTGTTTTAATATGATGTTCGGAACTTTAAATTCGCTGGAAATCGCTCATATATCCTTGAACCTAACTGTTCATGCAAAGTCCTCTGGTTTATTCAATTGGATGTTAGTAGTTTTCTTTGTTGCTACGCTTTGCATAAATTTTCACTTTCACTTTTCAAATTGGATATTTTGCATTTGAGTATATTTATTTTGGGCCAACTCCTAGGAGTGTGCAATGTTGTTCGCTGTGGTACGTAACTGCGCCCACTGCTGTTGGCTGCTGAACGACAAATGCGACGACACCGACGAGAAGCGACGAGAACTACGAAAAGCTGATGCTCGGATGCTGGCGGATCGATACGACAATGTGGCACAAAGTGTAACAACGACCGAACACAAATTATGAACGTACACAATTAAGGGTTGCTGTTCTGTTGTTATCTCGATAATTTGTAGTTTTTGCACAGTGTCATGCCAGCCAAGTCAATTGATGGTCTTTGCGTGTATATTTTCGTGGCAATTTGTATTTTAGAAAATTTATTCCAAAGTCGAGTGTCGAGTGGCAGAGGTTCCCTTCGGTTTTTGTGTTCCTTTCGTACTTCGTAGGGCTCAGGAATGTAAACAAGTTTTTGCGTACTTTCGTTCAGTTGTTCAGCGCTCAATTCGCATTCAATTCACTTGCGATTCGGCTTTCAATTTGGCACGAAACTTTTTGTGTGGGTGTCACCTAACACGGGCTCACACACTGCGAACTGTCAAAATGTTTACGAAACCCGACGAAACATTTCACTGAACGAAACAAACGCACACCACAGCGAGTCTCTGCTATGGGCATATACTATAATCTCCTTGCTTCCTCCTCCTCTTCTTCTGCTTCTTCTTCGTTTGGCCAACAAAATTTCACTTTGATACAAAAAAAGGAACAACAACAATTTCACTGCCGTTGCATAAATCACCACACCTTAATTTGGTTTTAAAAATATTTTTTGGTAGTTTTGTGTTTGGAATCGCGATGAAATCGAATTGAAACGCTCGCAATGACTGACTGAAATTATATTGCACACGCACACACACAGCAGCACATCTGTATGCTGTCTGTATATCTCAAAGGATACACTTTTTTCGCCACTTTTCCACCAACAGCACAACAGAAGCGAAGGAATTTTTTGGTAATTTTCACTGCACTTATCCTAACTACAAGCAGCTCTAGTCGCGATTTTCCTCAAGCATTGATTAAATTATTTCACTCAAAATTCGTTTCTGGTTGATTAAAATTTGGTTAAAAGCGATTTGGTTGTACTTTCTTTCGTGTTTAGTTGATTTTCATTTGTGAATTCCTTTTTGTATATTTCTGGGGTGCTCACCTTTCAGAGAGCATCTAAAAAGCTACAACGCCGCGCACACAACCGTTGACTTCGAAATTCGAAAAATGTTTGCGGAGATGATGTTGCTTTCAGGCTGCGAGCCGTCCGAACGCAAAGCTGTCAGACACATTTTCACACACTTTCACACATTGCTACTGCCCTGCTGCCTGCTGGGATAAACGCGCTTTGCGCTTTGTTTTTCTGTATAGATAGCATGGATGCTGTGGCAGTGGTGGATCCTTTAACATCCCCTGGACTGTAGGTTGAGTGGGATTGCGCTTAAGGGAGAGGAGCGCGGCTGGTGGGGCAGTTGGCAAATGTTTTTCTGATTAGAATGAATGTTGTGCCGCGCTGTGCACGGGCTGCTCGCTGGGCTTTGGTTTGGCTGAGTTAATTTTTGCTGCACGTTGCGGTGAAAGTTGTTGTCGTTTTAATGCTGCGGTGTTTGTTGTGATAATATTTATTTTGTAGTTTCGTTTTTGTATCGAGTTGATTGTTAGGGAAATTCCAATGGCCACAAAAAAAAAGTCAAAGTCAAAATATTTGCCCTGGATTAGAAGCGTTTGCATTTGTATTTGCATTTGTTTCGCAGATTTATTTCAAATGAGCTTTTGTTTAATAAAATACATACGAGTGTAAAGGAGATTATAGAAAATATAATAGGACCTGGAGTTGGATAATAACAATCACCGTGTGTAACATGAGTAATCAAAAATTCATAATATTTTGGTTCTCTGGGGTAGACGAGTGAAGGATGTATAAGTTGGACACACAATTTTATATTCAACGAAAATTTGGGTTTTAATTGGAAGAATGAATTTAAGGGGGTGGGTAGAGGAAGGTATTATGAAACAAACAAGTCCTTTCAAGTGAAGCAGCTTTAATAATTTTTATTCGTCTTATTTCCTTCATCGCTTTCAAGTAACTTAAATATTTAAATTTTTAAGTCATGCTTTTTTAGAAAAAATTATGCAAAAATTAATCCATTTTTCATGCGTTCTTTGTCATAAAATCTGGTACAAGTGAAAATCACAATTTATGATTTCGGTTTGCTTGATTTTTCCACTCAACAATGAATTACGGTGACCCTAGTTTATTTACTTCAATAATTTAATTTTTTTATTTGGCTACTTGCCTAGAATAATTTGGTTCAACTTTATCACAGACGTCCTCTATAGTCTGGACGTCCAACAGATTTGTGTAACACAGGCATTATTGTAAAAACGTCTAAAAGTATTGTATAATGACAATAAACTAAGTTACTCATAATTCATGATAACAGGTGCAGGTTTATGACTTATTAAATCATAATAAATTCTTGAAGATTATTAAAAAATTAAAGAATTGACAAACTTTAATCATTATATATCCATAATGCAGAAGTTGTGACAACTGTTCATAATTGATGATAAAAGTTCATAGTTAAGAAATCATATTTATGAGCTCCTTAATCGTGTTACAACAAAGCGAATTGGAAAACATTCATTTCCATTCTGCCACATAAAAATATTTGTTCTTAACAATGTGATCGAAAATGGCGACATTGGGATTGAAGCCTTTACCTTGGCATATGTTGTTAGATCAGAGGGAAGGCCATTCAGATGAGAGAAGTGTAATACCCTATATGGAGAGAACTGTACAGGAGTTATGAGTTATAGTTAGAATATTGATCCATGAAGAAGCTAATGGCTGAATTACAAATACACAACCACTGGTTATCGTACTGGTTGCTAACATGTTTAACTTTACCAGACTGTCATGAACGTTTCTGCTTGATATAAAGTAGTTATTTTTGATTTGTGGCTGAGTGTGGGCTTAATATATAAACAGAATCAGAATTAATGACTTAAACCTATGACATTGTGATTTTTTAATTAATTTTATAACTGTAACCCTCCACTCATTCCTGCGAACAGTTTTCTCTGCGTGATAATGATTTACTCCCATCGACATTTTATTATGTGTTGTTGTAAATATTTGCAGCAAAGTAACACAGATAAGAAGGAAACGAACATAAATCGTGAAAGTATTTAATCTCATTGATGTTATACATAATATCTAATTTACAAAAATCATCAAAATATCATAAAAAATTTAAAAAATTTCATACTTTTCTTATATGCGGGACCTTTAATGCCGCAACTAGAACAACAACTACAGAAAAATCAATTTTTTTACTTTAACTTCATTCATCCACAAACGAGTTGAAACCCCAAAACATATACCCTGCCCGACGCCACCACCTTCGTCACAAGCGAAATCATCGTGCAGCAGGTACCAGATGATTTATAACAAAATGTGCGACTATGGCAGAATTCAACCACCAACCCCTTCACTCTGCATCGCTACATCCTTTTGCGTTCATCACCGGTTCTGGTTCTTCTCCATTCCAGCGAAGTCAACCAGAGCCACAAATACCAATACACGGAGCAGCATCAAATATTCTACCTCAAAGGATGCGCTCGCAGAATCCATGTGAGAAGGATATAAAGAAGAACAAGAAGCAGAAGAAGAAGCAGAAGATGAGAGCGGGGAATAAAGCGCAGAATCAGCAGTTGAGCCTTTTGGACAAAACTCGATTCGAATTCAATTTCAATTCAATTTCAATTCATTTTCGATTTTGAGTGAAAGAGTTTCGTCAAGTTGCATGAAATCTGTAATGGCGATGAAGGGCTTTGGAGGGTGAACTTACTGTTACTTGAATGTATTTCATTTCGATGTCAAATGTTTGGCTTGGTTTTTAATTTCATTTAAATAATAAATGTTCGTTGGTTTTTTCTTTTCGGTTTCTTGGAAATACACAAATTAGAGCGAAGAGGAGGAAGGATTTCTAGGCCGAAGTGATGAACATCTACGATTCCAAAGAATTTCACACTTTTCTTAAATCAAAAGCAGTTCTTCTTGGCAACCTGCTGCTGAGGCCTCTCCTTCGCTGCGTTTCGTTTCGCATCATTGTGCCTTATCCTTAATTATTATCCTGCACATGTTGGTGTTTGTGCCGTTCCTTTTATATTCTTGCCCATTTTATCATTACAAGGACATTCATGTTGAAACTGAACTTTGGAAAATATTACGACCACACCTGTTCTGTTCTGTTCACTTCAGTTCAGTTCGGTTCGGTTCTTTTCTGTGCGGTTCTGTTCAGGTTCGGTTTGGTTAAGTTGGCTTCTTGTGCAGTTACTGTGGCTGCCATTGATGTTCTTTGCTTTCTCCGCTTGAATGTGTGAGTGCAGATATGAGATTGTATCGCTGTGTGTGTTTGACATGCACCTGCTTTCGTATGTGGAGCATGTGCACATTTTAAGCCACTTTGTTGCTGTTGTCGATGCAGCCTTTATTGCATTCGAATTGCATTTTGCGCTGAGATGATGGAAATAATTTTCTTATTACAATTTTTTTGTGGGCTATTGTCGAGGTCAGTGACTTGAAATTGAAGTCCGACATTTCGTTATAAGAGGACGCCTTTGTGTAAGTGAAAATGATTAAATCAAATTTACTTGCAATTTATAAATCGGTTCAATCAGCAACTCAATATTTTATTTATTTAATCTTTTAACGCTTCACTGTCATGACGTCAGAAGGGTTTTGCAAATATATTCTGAAACACTGAATTCGGTTGTTCATCCTCAGCGAGTTGATGTTCGCGAGTTTGCTTTTAAAAATAATAGCGGAAATTCCGCTTTCGGCAAGGCATTAACTTTAGCCCTACTAACACACACACACACACAAGCAACCATGAAATCTCACACATACGCCCACTGAGAGTTAACACTTAATCCTACAAAAAAAAAACATACAAAATGCATTCGCCATTTGCCATTCGCAACAGGATGTGTGCTGAACATTAGCCAACAAAAAAGACATGAAATAGTGAAACAAGCACCAGCGAAGCATCGAGAAGATCGCAGATTCTTGATGGCACTCGTTTTTCCCATTGGTGTGGCTTCGAGAAGGCGAAGCATTAACAACGGTTAAAGCGTTCAACGTCATCACCAGTACGGACCATGACATCGTAAATGTCATTAGTGAAATGCTGTGAACATATTCGTATTCAGTAATGAAGCAACTAGAATACGCAGAGAAGAATTATGGTGGAACATTCTGGTGAAATATTTTCAAGTCCTTTTTTTCAACTTAAATTCCTTACTAAGGACACGATTATTGCCCGCTTGTGGTCAGTATTTCCATACACAAATCAAAAACTTTCCTTAGCAAGTTTCCAAGCAATTCAAAAACGTCATGCACCCACCCAGAATTGCGCCCGAAAAAATAACTGAATACGCACCCAAAAATAAAGTAGAATAAGTAAATGGTAAAGTGCCACAGCACCATTATCTGCGCTTACAACGTTATCGGCGGTGTCAAAGGCAGCACAAGCCATTGCTGCAACTGCCTTTCAGTTGTGCACGTCATGCATGCGGCTGCGAACAGTAGGAGCGTTGCAATCTCGGACAAAGCCGAATGCCAACGCAACCAACGCAATAAACAAGAAAAAGAAAAAAAGGACCAATCTCCATACTCACTCCCAATAGCTCAAACAAACCACTAAAGGGAAAAGAAGAAATAAAAAATAAAAAAAAAAACCACCGAAAAGCTCGTTTTTCCTTTTGCGTTGCAGAGTGCAAAGCTCAGCGCAGCAGCAGCAGGCATGTGATTTCGTCTTGGTCTTTTTTTTTATTAGGGCATCGAGAGGGTGTGGTTCACCGGGTCTAAAAAAAGATTCGCTTGACACAATTTCGTGCGCTGGCCTGTGTGTGTGTGTGTGTCTGCAGGTTTTTACTTGGAAGCTCGCCGGTTGTTCGAACAAAAACAACCACCGACACAAACAGCAAGAAAAACAACAAGTGCAAACGCAGAAAGCAACTAACAAACGTCAGAACAAGTGTCAAATGAAAAGTTACAAGCACACATACACACACCCATGCAAAAATTGTGCGAAATTGTCATCAACACAAGCAAGTCACATGGGAATTGCATGCAAAATGCGTCATCGGTACTCGCTGCAAAAGCAAAAGCAAAAGCATTCAACGAAAAAGCTTTTCCTGGGCTTGGAATTTATGAATGAAAGCTGCTCGTGTTGCTCATGTTGGTGTTAGTGTTTTCTTTTTGTTGCATACTTTGATTAGTTGCCTCTCACCTAGTCTAGGAGCATTTGAATTCTAAAAGAAAAGGAAACTATTGCAATTTACCAACAAAAAAACTCAATTCACTTTTCTAGTTGCAGGAAAAATTTTTATTTAGATTCATAATTCTGAAAGCGAAAGTTCAAATTTGAGAATTTTTCTATTGCATTCCCCTTGATAGATCCAAGATCCATTGCTATGGAAAAACACATTACTTGAAAAAATCTCTTTTCGAGAAAAATGATTTTGTTTATGAACTGTTAAATATTTTCAAAGCGTTAGCAGTGACTGTCAAAATAAATACAAATTAGCTAGATCGTTTCAGAAAAAATATTACAAAATTATAAACAATAAATTAAAAAATCATTGCTGATGGATTAACAACTTAAGCCTTTTAATTTGAAGTAAATCATTAAAAAATCTTATACGAATTTTTCGCTTATCTTTCACATTACTAACAATATGTGTATCATTGTGAACTATTTTATTTTACTAGCTTATAACCACGGCTTCGCTCGAAATAGCGCCTTAATAGATGTTTTTGAAGTGAATGAAATAAAAATAGATTTTCTCAGTTAGCACTCTGCCCATTCACTATCCAACACCAAATCCAAAATATCACCGGTATCCATTGAACGGGGGTCAGAGTTTAAACGCTTTAAATACATTTGCATCCAACATTTCAGCGAAAACGGCGAAATAGTGCATGAACTACGTCCACACCTCGAAAGTAGCCTATATTGGGGCCAATGGAATGGCCTACATTTTGATATTTGACACTAAAATCATTCTAATATTACTTGAGTTATATACAATATCCATGTACATACTCACAAAGAGATTTATGAAATAGTAAAATTGAAGGAATCGTTTGGAACTGTTCTGGTTCTGAACTTAGCTAATGGTGAAACTTGGCTACTAGATGGCGCAGTGTTGTTTTTATGTTCCGGTTGAAATCTTTGCTGAGAAATAAGAAAGTCCAATGCTTTTCGAAATGTAACACACATGCTCCTAAAAGTAGTCAATGTTTACAGACACATCCCCAAAGATATGCTTCGCCTAATAAATTGAAAACCAAAAATGCATTGAAATCAGTATTTATACGGAATTGTAAAATTTTTGGTAAAAACTGTCAAATAAGGGAAAAAAGTGGTTCTGAACTTTGAAATACAGTTGAACTTCCCTATAATGGATTCTCACGGGACCAGAAAATCTTTGCATTATATAGAAACTTCATTATGCAGAAGTTCACTATAGAGAAGTTCGACTGTAGTATGCAAATTTGGTGAAAATATTGGCATCTCAGATCTCACTTAAAGTTCAACATCGTTGATGCTAATAGTGAAGTCATTCTGTAAATAACACTTTAAAATTTATTTTAATGCAAAAATGTAGGTTTCATGTTTAGATCTAGTTCAGAATTGCATTTAAATTTATATGTCGATGATAGAAAAGGAAATGCCGATGCTCAGGTTGCATTGATTTGCTTGAAATAAGTTGCTTGTTGCATAATGCCTTCACCACTTAACTCCTCGATGGTTAATTGCTATCATCACTTTTTCATTCAAATTAAATAAAATGGTACATGGGAAACTATCATGACAACACTCATAACCGCAGGTAACACATAATGGATTTCGCAGAATCCCTTTAGAGGTTTGGTTCATTAAATTCATATCGAATAGTTTGCACTATCTAAAAACCTCGATTGTATGCGATTAAACTTTTAATTGGCTTGTTGGTGCATCAGCATTTTTCATTTTGTAAAGGTACAGACGCACGAAGTCACAAGTTGATCTGCAAAACAACCGAGCACGAGCAATCTACTCTTTTTTGGTTTGTTTTAATTAAATGTTTTTCCCACAACAGTTGCCAGAGCACAAAAAAGGCGAATTTTTTCGTACGTACGGTTTGGTGAAAAGCAAAAGTCATTGTTCTACGAACAACAAAAAAAATATACACAGAATGGAACAAGCCACCTTTGGAACACGCCACTAATTGAAAAATAGGTGAATTTAAAATTTACAACGAAACTGCGTTTCACATTACAATTCCATTTAAATACACACACATGCATGCACGAATGGTGCACTATAATTACATTATTATTTTGTTTTGTTATCTAATAAGTTTACTTGCATGAAAAGTTGTAAAGTTTTCCCAAATGCAATTGCTATGCCTTCCAAATGCACCTTCTCTATTTTCGTTTCATGCCCGAAATGATATAATTGAATTATTTTCGAAATGAAAACAAACGATGCACTCATGTGCGATATCAGCAGAGAGCACAACAACAACAACCACTTTAAATGCACTTGTGTGCGTAGAGTGTAAAAGAAAGGGAACACCTAACTTTTTAGGTTCGCATTATAATGAAATAGAGTCATTCCTTTAGTTTACCCATTTTCCATTTTCCACTCTGATGGATTTTCTCAATTACACAAAATGCTGCGAGTAAAGAAATACAAGATCACACTCGACGTTGTGTATGTAGGCCAGACGGAAATGAAAGTTTACCCTTGCGTTGAGAAGGAGTCAACTTCGATAGTAACAATAACAATACAAACGAGTAACTGGTGAATTCGTTTCACAAGCGGATACCACGACAATTAGGCCCTTTTGTGAGGCACTTCAGCACCAACACCCACAAGGCACAAGGCACACAGCATACAGCAACCTGTCAACACCATTTAACCAATTTTTCACACACACATACACTCAGCCATTTCGTTGATTAATGACTTGATTGGAGCGCAAAATTTCATTTAGCCTACACAAACACATACAAACGCACACTAACACAATCTCAGCCGGGTTAGTGGCAGTTGGAATTGTTGTTGTTTTTTGTAGCCTTTCTCTTTTGTGTTTTTGCCTCGCTTTAATGCCTTTAATCGCGTTTGACATCCAATCGCTTTTATTGAACTGAATGGCAACAATGCGGCCATTGTAGAGTCGCAAGTGTTAATTAATACAAAATACTAGAATATGTGAGCATGAACAATTTATATTAAAAAATAAGTGAAACGGATGCACTTTTCCCTGCAAACGTCAATGCAATTAAAATAAAAACTGTCAACCTCATTCGTGCAACTGCCTCGAGGCCGGTGAATGGTAAAAATATGCCCTGAATTACGTCAAACAAAGGCATTATGACGAGAGCTAAACTTCTGCAATGGAAAATTGTCACTTTTAATAAATTTGCATGCCAAACTTTGCCAAGCACACGCATACCTTCACGCACACAGATAGCCCGCAGAGCGGTTAGACTTACGCTTTACGTTATTTGCCGCTTCCGTCAGCGCGAACAAATTTTAAAAATAGAAATCAAAAAGCAGAACCTTCCATCATCATCATGCTGCAGTGCGTTTTTTATGACTTTCGCGCTTACAAAATTTTTCACAACTTTACAACGAAAGTAGCTTTGTGCCGCTTGAGCCTACGAGCTCGTGAATTTTCATTTTGTTTTGGTAATTTCTATGTTCTTTCGTTTCGTTTCGTTTCTGCTGTTAACTTTTTTCTTTTTTTTGTTGGTTTTGTTGGCATAAATATTCATCAAAAAGTTTTGCTTTTTGCCAAGTGCCAAAAGTGAGTGTGGCGTGCAGTGAATAGAGTAGTTTGGAGTTTAGCGCTGCATAATTTTCTGTCAGAAATTTATGCTAGTTTTTTTTTGTTGCTGTGTTCTTTATGTAATTTTTGGGAGTTTTTCATGTTGAAACTGAGAGTTAGAAACGTCCTTGCTGGTGGAAGAAAAAGCTATCACAAAAGGTTCATTGAAAAGTTGCAGGGTATATTAGTCATACTGCGAGGTAAAATTCTAAGAGGCTGAAATGCTCTTTGGAAATCTAACTTTTTTTGAGTTTAAAATTAGTTAATTTCCGTTCAGTGACTTTTCCGAATGGCTTCAAATGGTTCTTAGCTTTTCATAGGGAACAACTTTCAAAATCCTCAAAGGCTTGATTGAATTTGACTGAAACTGACACCATTATTGAGTATTTCGTGTGCATTGAAAATAACTAGCAAATGTATGAGTGCCGGTTTGAAAAGTCCAGTAAAATTTTAATGTGAGGTATCATCTATTAAAAGACTTTTGTATATTTTTTTTTTATTTCGAAACAGTCGCCATTGTAACTAAAAGTGATGCCAAAAACTAATTACTTTTATTTCACATATCAGCAGAAATAATTTTTATGAGCATATACCAGCTCATGTAAATGAGATGAATGCCAACAAAAATGTACTCAATTTAAAATTAACACAAAGGTTTAAAAATATGCAATTTATGTATTTTTTTTTACTTATATGTAGTACATATATTCTCTATCCTTGTAATGCCAAAATAGTTCACATGTGTAAGTGCTTTTGTTGAATTTGTATTTTTTTTTTTGCTGAACGATTGCCCCCCTTAGTTAGTGAGTGTGTGTATGCTCTGAGCTCAATCAGAAAAATTAAGCCAACACTACTGTGTTACAAAAAAATAGTGGTTGTTGTTGAATTTCATCCCAGTTTTTTTGTATTCCTACCCCAATGCAGGCAGGGTCTCAGCTCCGTGTTGTGTATGGCAAAGTGTAAATGTTCGGTTCAATTTGTTATTTATTGACATTTTTGTTTCCATAAAAAAGTTTAAAGTGATTGGACGAGACAAATTTTATAATTAATGTTTTTAAACAAATTTGTTTATACATTTTTTTAAATTTAATGAAAATATATTTTTTTTCTCGCTTTTAAAGTGATTGTCCCTTCTATTGGCAGCAGTAACCAACATTTGCTTATCTAAAATTGGCATTTCCGCTTAACTGCTTTGCATATCAGCCGCAGCATTTCCTTATTTGCGTGGTTCCCTGTTCTTCTTCTTCATGGTTACGTTTTTTTTACCCTTTTCTATGTTTGCTCGTACTAAACAGTGTTGCCGCTTTACTGAAATTATGCAAATAACGACAGCGAATTGCAAATGAATTGGCCACACTTGCTGCTGCCGCATTCCTTAAACGCCAACAGTCAGTAGAAACGCTGAGAGGAGCAGTTAAATTTATGTGAACGAAGAGAAATTGCTGGAACGTTTAGTGGAGCACCATCCTTTTTGGTTTTTAAGCGCTACACACAAGTGTCTAAAGGTATATTATTTTGGGTCACACCGTTTGTAACGTGTAGGCGTGGTAGGTATGGAAAAGTATATGAATTTCTGATCAGAATCCCCTGTTGAGTCGATCTAGCGAAGTATGCCTATGGGATGTTACTCTTCTTTTTGCAACTATTTGGACGGTCTTAGAAACGGGTAAAGAACCACGCCTACCTTCCATACAAAGTAGCAACAAAATTTATTTATTTTCGCTTATCTTCAGAATTACTGAATGCTGACGATGTTTTTTATTTGGTTGGAATTAAGAGGAACGGAATGGGAATGAAATTGGAACTGAAATTAAATGCAATTGGACCGGAACAAAATGGAAATGGAACAAACTCAAAAATGGAACGAAATGAAACAAAATTTTGAAATTGAAATAAAGCGAAGATGAAATTTATCGAAAAAACATCCAAAAATTATCACAAAACAATCATAAAATTATCGTAAAAATGCCTAAAAATTCTCGAAAAGCTATCTCGCACGCAAGTGCAGGGGTATTTTAGTTTCGTTCGGACCGAAGATAATCCACTCACTAGTTTTTCCTTCCCTTTGGTTTATCTCTCGCTTTGAGTGTGTAATGCGGCCACAGCATTTGGATTACAAGCAGAGTAGAAATTAAGGAAATAAATTATGCTCAAAAGAATTATGCACAACTCGATGGTTTCGCATTCCGTTGCTTCATGAGAGTGGGTCTGAGCGGTCTGGTTGCTACATGCATATATTGTCAAAGAAGAATACTTGTGTGCGAATGGCTGGGCACGCCCACATGCAGTTGTAGATCATTTTGAAATTGAATTTCTAATTGGTGTTGTAAGGATGGTGAATAATAGTGTGGGGTAGGGCAAGGAAATGTAACATACTCTAGAGGGAAAGTATTCAAATTTTTCGCTGCAATTACATATACCATTTTGCACTGCGCGTACTGTTTCTTTGGAAAATATTTTCTAATTAAAAAGTTTACACAAAATTTGCAATTGAAAGCATTTAATGAGATGGGTACCATTGTGATCTCAATTGCTTTTAGTGGAAATATTCCCGAGCTATTTTCTGCTTGTAGGATAATCTTTCAATGTGAATGTGGGTCGTCCCCTCTTAATCCTTCCCCAAACCAGAACCCTACAGCCGCTCATATTCATTTCCGTACATGACAGTACCGTTGACATATATACAATTCATTATGTGATCTTCTTCTTCTTCGTCCTCGGCTTCTTCTCCTTCACTTCACACATCTCATTATCAACTCAATCAACAGAATTTAAATATCGAGTGCATGGCAGAATATTAAATGTCACGTAAACATAATAAACTGTCAGAAGAGAGAATGTGTCACTCGGCCGAGAAGATACTCGGAAGCAGTTCAACACACACACACACACACACACACACGCCACAATGTACAGCCAGACAAAGGCAAGCTCATATAATTGATGAGCATTATGTGAACTCAACCGAACACATGCCCATCCAGAAGTATTCCTGCCGCACTGCGCCACGCCTCAGATTCGCAAGCGGACGTTTTGTAACAAATGAACTGAGTGGCATTCACTTGTTTGCTGGACCTGCCCGCCTGTCAAAATTAAGTCAAATGTCAAATGGATTCATATGACAGCGACAGTTTTCGGCAACACAGTCGAAATTGATGATTATACAATGCCACACACAAAGGGGGGGGGACGAGAGAAGCACAACAAATTTGAGAAATTACTACATTGGCTGGCGGACAGACAAGAGGGGGGTCAAATACCAGCCAAGACATCGATTGGATTTACAGCGAATTGGTAATTTATGCGTGTGCCAACGCCTCCTTGGCATATTGAATAATGTCGAACATAATAATTCATCAGGCCCTGACCTAACACAACATAATTGAACATTATGGCCTTAAGTAGAGAGGGAGAGAGGGAAGAAGCAAATTGCGAAATTGATAGAACAAATTAAATTTATTTGGGCTTAGTTCAGTTCGGTCAGCATTAACTATTATGCGGAAAATGCTAAATGGTTGAATGGTTTCAATTACTAATTGAATTGCAATAATTAATTGAAAGCACACTGCATTACTGTATTTCCCAATTGAAATGATTAAACGCAGTACGAACGAAAGCACCCATGCCCACATGAATGCCTTTGTGGCTTCACCATGCAAATGTGTTTGCCCAACTCGTATAATTTTCTTTCGGTCTATTAAACACAACTCAATGGCAAATACAAATGAAATGTTGCAATAATTGTCAAGTTCTTGTCTGTGTTTTAGACTAAGCATTATTGATGGTTTCTGCTAGACTTGGCACATATTTTGATTGATTTCGTTTCGTTGCCACACACACACAGAATGTAATACTCGTATCTGTTTGCCTTTGACTGATTGCGGTATTTTTAAATATTTACATGAAATAAAATTGTTGAACATTTCTTAAATATTTCCTAGGATCCACTTGAGTATGAAATATGCAGGCAATCTATTAAGAATATGAACAATTTATGAGACCGCAGTGCATAGTTCGTTGAATTTTTTTTTTTGATATTTATTTGATTTACTGCAATTTTATGACTCCATCAAATGTGTGTGTGTGCCATTTTCTTTTATGGAAAAGCCGTATGTGCTTTATACCTACCCGAACCTATTGTGCAAATGGAACCAGAACGAAATGCAACCATATTTAGGAATGGGTGGATGACTTTTCATTGCGAAAAAAAACTGGTGCATGAAAAACCGACCACAATTTAAATTATAAAGGCTGCAGCTTGAAATGAAATTCTGACCACAATTTTGACCTATTTTTCATGTCGAAATTTTGGTATTTTCGGGTGATTCTTAATTTTGTGGGATGTTTTTTTTTTTGTAATTTTTCATGGACTAATTTTCACAGAGCCCTGGTGTTTTTAGTTACTATGTGGTTTGCCTATTTAACGGCCCTGCCTCATAACATGTATGAAAATCATTTAAATGTAGCCGCCATCCTTCCACATCATTTCAATTCTCCCCACTTTAATTGCGAAGCAGTGACATGCCCACTTTGAGCGAAGTGCTGGAATTTGTGATAAATTGAAATCAAATTTTGTGCATATTTGTCTAAACCACATCAATTATGTCATTGAAGCTGTTGCATGGCCCTCGCCAGCCATTAATTTGATATATATTTATGACTACGTTAGTGGGAAAATAGAGTAACAATGAACGGCCCAACAAATGAAATGGAATGAAGTGATTTATTTCAAGCCTATGGCAGAATGAAACGAAAAATACTTTGAAAAAAAAACAAAAACTTTTATCCTTGGTCCTTTTTTACGTTGCAAATGCGCTGATCTCTCGCATAAATTTTCACATGCAAATATTTCACAACAACTTGAACGGAATTTACGGTTACAGCTGCTCAAGTGTGTGTGTGTGTGTGCGCGCCCCGGTGTAAGGTGAATTTGCATGTTTTTATTTGCATTTGGAAATGTCAATTTTGCCTGAATTCATGCACGAACGTTCAAAGCAGTTGGTTGTAGTTGCAAATAAAATAAACAATATTATTGGACGCTTGTATTTATGTTTGTGTATGTTTGTGTATGTTTGTGTGCGGAGGTGTTAAGCTGCCATAGTAAAATTATGAGTATGAACAAATATTCAGATTACCCTTTGATTTTTTTGAAATTTATTTCAAGCGGATTATATCTGAAGCTGCAACCTAGTTGGGTATTGGACCATAGCAAAGATCAATTGTGACGGTTAGTTGTGAGTTAAATTTGATAATAAATTTAATGTTTTTCATTCCATTGGCCTTTTCAAGTGGAAAATAAATTATAAATTTTGTATTTTTCCAAAAATGTTCATCTACAAAACTGGGCCATTTCATTCTTTTCAAACGTTAATTTATGAGGGCTATTAAAAATGCTGTTGTGCCCGGCACAAAGAAGAGACCAACAATGAAAGTTTGTAATTTATCGTTTAGGTTTTAAATTAAAATAAAAAGTAAAAAAAAAAATTTAAAAAAAAAACCATTTTAAGCCTCTTCCGTGGAGAGGGAAAGGAAATTTTGTCACTCGGCATGAGCCTCTATTCCCACCGCAAATTCAGATTGGTAGGAAAATCAAAGCTTATTTTAAAACCACAAACAGGCGGAAGTGGAAATTATATCTTTGCTCTGCATTGTTTAGGGACAATCTGATGGCCAGCCTGGTGTAATAAAAAAGTATCAAGAAGCAAGCAAACAAGAAAAAACGAGGAACATAGATATAAAGGAGCCTAGCCAATTTGCCCCAGAAGTGGCAAGTAGTAAGGCAAATGATCCCAGTTGTTTCAGCGTGAAGGTGTCCCAATGGTTTTGTAGCAATTTCACTGCCGCACAATCTTTTCACTGCACATTTTCCCGTTTTATTTATATTACGGTTAAGCTTGGCGTATGCGTAACTCAACTGGAATTATGAGCCAAAATGGTTGCCGCACTGACTCTGCCAAATGGGCAACATTTTAAGTTTTACTTTGTGTTAGGACGTTAGTCGTAAATAATGTGTTTGGTCTTTAAAAAAGAAATGGACCACTAAAAAGTACAAAAGCACAAAAAACTCTTTCACAGTGAGGCAGGGGAAAAGGACGTCTTCCAGTCGGTTCTTTTTTTTTCGGGACACCACTATAATAACCACGACTATAAAAGAGCAAAAAAAAACAATGCGCTGCAATAAATAATGTCGCACTTAATGTTGCACTTGAGAATTATCTGAAATATGGCACAGTGGGTGGGGTCGGGTGTTGGATGGGTGGAATGTGTGTGAGTTGAAAAATCCAAGCTTTCTAACGTTGAAATATTCGAAAGGGTTGAAGCAATGAGTTATAAAATGATTGACTGCAAGAAGATACACTCAAAGAAAGTCTTTCCTTAACTTAAGTTCAATTGTGGACAACGAGGACAAATCAGCACATAATTCCGATATTGATTCCAAATATTTCAAAAAAAATTTAGTAACATTTTTTTTGGAAATTTTTCTAATTAAATTATTTTTCTTTTTGGCACTTTTTTAATAACACATTTTACCGCAAAATAAGAACTTTCCATGATTCATTTCTTATTTAAAATTAAATTTTCATGTATAAAAATAGCCTCGAAATGGCATGAACACAGAGGCCCAGCGGAAAGCAGCTGAAATGGCATAATTTATCATTCGAATGAGAGCAGTTAGTGGATAATAGTGGCTGGCTGCCTCTTCGTTTGTTTCATATTTTGCCAAGTTGCCAAAAACGAAAAGAAACGAAGGCAACAAAACAAAAAAAAACACAAAATAATCACCAATGAATTAAGACACTAATGAGCAACGGAAGTGTTCCTCCGGCTGCCATTGGAGCAGTAGTGGTAAAAGGCAAGGGAAATGAAAGATTTGCATTTTGATTAAACTAGTTTACAAGAGTACAATCAGTGCAGAAGACTTGCCAAAACGACGACACATAGGAAATTGAAAAGAACAGCAATGTATTTTGTAATTTATTTTGCATACTTATGGACTTATAGGCACACAGCGAAATCACGCCAAATGATATGCTCGTATGGCCTATATTATGGCTTAAAGTAAAGTTTAAGCTACAAATTGCGCCACAACAAATCCCTTACGCGTTTCCACTGCGCACACATCACATTCGGTTACACTTGAGCGATTTTCCATTTAGTGTCTAAAAGTATGCCAATATAAAACCATAAGCACTTCGCATACAAAACGGCATAACATTCGAGTACTGCGGAAAGTTAGAGGGGATTTTCTGGTGTGATGAGAAATCGATAGTGGCACACTCAAGGATGCTGTCAATATGCACACTCACATGTGTACACTTGGCGAAAACGTTGGTTAAAGAAGGTAAAACGTTGCATACTTATGGGAGGGCACAGGCATTTATGCCATTTCGATGTCTAACCTCAGCTCTGAGCTTCGGTTAACATATTTTAGATGCATTTTAATTCGTATTCCTGTAAAACATTGAACTCACCTTTTCTGCGCTGATTACTTTAAATTCTTAGGCAACGAATCTAGCAGCTTTCCGCTCCGCTCGACGTTGCTGTCGAAAAACTCACGCTCCACTTTTCAATAATATTGCGTTTTAATTGCACTGCCTCCAGCTGAAAAAGTGCAACTCTGATGTTGTTGTTCTTTTTTTGTTTTACTTAATCCGCTTTGGACTTGCCACGCTTAAATGCTTATGAAAAATTGCAGCACTTGGATTTTTGCGAGAATTTTTTTTAGAGAAAAAACTTGTGTTGATTTTGCCCTCGGAGCTGAGTGAAAATTCCCCAAAAAGGAATAAAAACTATTGCCCGCATACATACACACATGCACAGTGTAGCGAGCAGACTTGTTTGCGCTTTCCACTCAATTTAAACTTTTTGCACACATTTTTCTTTGGTCATTTTTCATGAGTTTTCATATGGTTTGCGTAAGTTTATTTTTCATATTATTTTGCCGTTGTTGTTTTTCGGGATTTTGTTGTTGTTGTTGTTGTCTGTGAGGATATTTGTCAGAGAAGACTTCCACAGCAGCTGCAAATAAATATAAAAAAAACACACACAAATAAATAAATAAATAAATAACTGTCTTAAGTAATGTTTGCACTGTACATTTTGTGCAATTTTGAGTGCACTCTTTGGCGAAAAGAACGAAGAAGACGAAGGAGCACAAGAAAAATATAACATTTGTCTATTTATACAGCAAATTGCCTTTGTACGAAGTAAAATATTAAAAATGTTTCCAAACTGCTTTCAATCTGGTTTCGGTTGACTTACCCAGTCTTTTCATTTCCAAACGAATGACATGCTTTGAGCTAAATTGGATTTGCAAGGCCATAAAAGACACAAATGGGTGCAGGCTAATACAAAAAAAAAATGGAAAACGCAAGCCGCATTGACAGGTATTAATTTAATGTCTAAGGAGTGTTCAGCGATGGGGTTAAGGCTTATTTGTGTATGGGTGTGTGTGTGTGTGTGTGTTTGATTTATGGTGATTAGAAGATACCATCATCGATATGAAAGTCGCTAACAGAGGCTCTCAAGTAATTAACAAGCCACCCTTGGGAGGTTTCTTCAAAGTTTTATTACAGGAAAACTTTAAATGAATGCAAATGGCAACAACACGCCCACGAATGGTTAAGCGAAATCCATAAACAAACCAAAAGTGTCGTCGTTACCTTTGATTTGTGAGTGTATCCAGAACTCAGCAAATAACCACCAGCGATAACGTAAAGATAAATAAGAAATGGCCAAAAAGGATACGCAATCTCTGTGCAGCCACAATGTGGTCGCAAAAGCAAGCTGTAAAAATTCGACAGCAGTAAACAAACACAAACAACCGACAAAAGGGGATCAAACTGCGAAGAAGACAATAAGTATCCACCTACAGTCGACAGACAGTGGAACGATTGCCATTTTTATCACTCAATAAATTTTAGTTGTGAAGGTTTAAGGATGAAAGAAATGAAACTGAAAATAAAACTAAAATGAAAAACTTATTCAAATGTTGCCCACATTCGCAGTCCTGTGAGTCACTGCCGTCCATTGTTCGCAACACAATACCTGCGTAGACTACAACTATTTACCGGAAATCTATGAAATCTCCTTACCACATTTTGGTAGATTGTATAGGAATTTCCTAGCTCACACAATCGAATCCTCTACAATTGCCTGAAGGCAATTGCCTCAATTCGAGAGTTTATTGAAAATACCCAACCTTTAAATAGTAGAAAATCGCTTGAGCTGAAGACAAACGTAAATACGAAATTCTAGACTCAAATTAGTCGTGAAAGTTGTGCCGGAACATTTGCATTCATAAATATCAAATCAACTGCCATTGCTGCCGGCCAAGTGCAAAAATAAATCGGAAAGAACACACAATAACAATGAATTTATGAATTTACTTTTGTGCTGGCGTCGCCACCGAAATACTTGGAAAAATATAAAGCATTTTTCGGGCACTACACCTTGAGAGGGTATTATGGATTTGGTTAAACGGAACTCTGAGGCTTTATAGTCTGCTGAAGAGTAGTCTTTCGGTAGATGTTTTTTTTGTAGTTAGTAGAAAAGTTGTGGGCTTCGCTCTCAATTACACCATTTTCTAAGTGTCTCCCCTGGTACGATTAGTACCCTAAAAATGTTTCATACAAACACCCATGTAGCTCATTTCAAGCAGTCCTTATGACCGACAGTTCCATTAAAGTTTGTGTATTTTACATTTTCGTTTAGCATCAAGCAGCCTTTGTGGCGGTGCGCTTTTTCTGCTGGAAGCCCCCCACCACCTTTTGAGCTACTTTTCGCTTGTTTCCGCATTTTAATAAAATGTTTTGCCAAAAAAAATAAGAATAAATAAATAAAAGAAACGAAAAGAAAAGAAAAAACCAAATAGAAGTGAAGCAAAAAAAAAAAAAAAGAGAATATTGTCAACAGGAAAAATCTCGAGCATTTATGACATTGTTATGCTGGATATCCTTGAATATCCTTTTGCTTTGTTGTACAGTAAATATATATCTTACATACACAGGCATTTGTGTACAGCGAAATACAACGATTACGAACTAAAGTAGGTTAGAGACAAGCATTTTCACTCATTCATTCGTTGTGTATGTGAATGTGAATGTGAATGGCGCAAAGGATGCATGCGATAAACTTAAACTTTGACATCAAACTTTGCATTCAGCGTACAAAAATAACACCAACAACAACAACAACAATTACATAAACAACAAAAAGACAGTATCCTCAAACGTCAAAGATTACTTTGCATTGACAAAAGTGGCAACGCATGAATACAGACCAAGAGCCTACAACAAGAGTGGAGAGAGTGTATACAACAACAGAAAAAAACTAAGGCCCGAATGTCAAAGGCGTGGGGGAGTAGAGTAAAATGACGAATAAGGCATGTGACACACATACGTCGCTCTGCACCGCTTCAGAATACAGTCAAAGTGATTTTTTTTTACCCCTTTTCAGCTATTTTCATTTACCCGCTTCCATACTTCTTTTATAGTCAATTCCCCACACTCACTTATCTGCTCGAGGCATTTCATATGCACATACAAGGGTTGTCAAGTTTTCAAGGTGCCTTCGGTGAGTTGTTAGTTGAAAGCTTGAAGGCTGGGAGGCTGCTGTGGAAACTAAATGAAGACATTTTGAGCGCGATGAGAGTATTGAGTAAATAATTAATTCACGTTAAGACAGGCCCTGAAATTTGTAGTAGGAGTAGCCCCTTTAGTGGAACAATTTTTAGAATTTTAGAGTTCAAAGAAACTTGCAACCTCTTAATTTACTAGCCATTAAATACTCAGTCCTTTTGTCACATCCTTGTATTTAAACTACATATTCAACTCAACGCTGAGAAATCCTCGCTGTTGATTAATGTACTCTTCACTCTCAATCACTCAAGCAAATCCACAACTAAGAATATGTCCAGCATTAAAGCTGCAATTGAAAGAGCTTAGTGGTCACTTTTGTTTGGCCAACCAGCAGCAAGCAAACAGCAAAAACTACAACAGTACAAACAAAAAAAAAAAGGAAAAAAAAAATTAGAAAATAAAAGTAATATTGCTGCGGCATTCAAGCAAACACACAGTCAGTCACATCCGTTCAGTCCGGTCGTTCATTTGGTGACTTGCTTTTTTGCACACACATCTGTTAGAGAAGAAGTGAGCGAAGCCAAGAGCAGAGCACTGGTCGGTTGACGAGCAATGTCATAACCAACTGACTCCAAACGGATATCCGCATAAAGCTGCTGCTCCTCCGTTGCAATTCCGCTCGACCGACCGCAATTATTTTCATGTTAGTGCAGATTTTTGCGTTTGTTGTGCCATTGCTTGGCCGATGCTACTGACTGCTTGTATGTGGTTGCAATATACGCGCTATACGGTCGCCGCACATGCATGCATTCAGTGTAGGACATTTGGGAACATTTATCATCACAACAGAAACAACAGCAAGAAAAAAATGAAATGGGAACAAACGCGCCAGTAACGATAGCGGAGGGAGAAGACTGTGTGCATGTTGTCAGTTGGGGAGGGCAGAACGTTACGTGGCACAAACTTTTTGTCAGTGGTCTCATCTGAAAAGCGAGGCGTGCACAAAAGTCACATATGCATGTTTCCAGGAGCAGCAGTATTGTTGATGTTGTGGTCACTGTGTATGGTGTTGTCTTTGTTGTTGTTTCTATTACTGTTTAGTCTTTGTTATTGCACAATTTTCATTACATTTGAGTTCAACTCGACAATTTGAGTACGCAAATATGAAGCGCACACAGAGAAAAAGTTCGCAAACAGCTAAAACTTATAATTAAAGCACACAGACTCACACACACACACACACACATAAGTGCATAACTAGCACACAGCGGAAGGCCATGCATCGTATGTGCACTTGGTAGCTCATGTAAATAATGTGAAAAATGAAATATGATAGTTATTGCCTTTTGGGCTATTCACTGTGCAGTTTCAGAGCTGCAAATGTGCTAAGTTCCAGAGATAAGGTCGCAACTTGGTTAACGCGGCGTATGAGTAACATTTAATTTTTAAAGTTTTCTCTATGTGAAAGTGAAATGTGATCAGTAGTACATACTTAATTTAGCTCCTTTCTATCAGTGAGTACCACTTCAATAAGTCCTCTTAAGTAACACAACAAATTGTTTGGAGTTCCATTCCAAGTCCTACTTCGGGCACGTCTTCCTTGTTTGTGCTCATTAAATTATATCAACAATTAGCTTCATTTGCAAGGGAGTAGAAACAAAGATGAAGCTTCGTTAGAGTGTGAATAAATGCAAAATCTGTGCTACGTCCTCAGAGTGCACAGGAGCGAGCGCTCTGTCGAGTAATTTTTTTCTTATTTTTTTAATATGCATAAAAAGTGCAGCGCCCAAAGACGTCTATTTGCTGTTTCTACTCCTTTGAGTTCAGCCTTGTGCATAAAATGGTTATTTGTAATTGCATTAACTGGTATTTTCTTGTTGTTGACTCCACGGAGCAGCCGCTCCTTCATTCTTCGCTTGTTTGATTTTGTTCATCTTTTAGTTTTCCTTTTCTCGCACTTCTATTTCTTGTACAGTTCCTTGTGTAATTTCGAGTACTCCTTTGAGTAATAACGGAGATTTCATTATAACTGTTATTATTATGATGAGTACTTTCTATTTGGAACTTGGGCGCTGAACTGCGTTGAGGGCGTTTGTTTTTATGATTACTATGTGAAATTTTAGTGTTTTTATGAGCGTGGCATTGTAAACAAGCAGCAGCAGCAAATAAGTAGTACATAGTACTATGGTTTTACTTCACACTTTCAATTTAATCAAGTTAAGCGAACAAGACGCAATTGTGTTGTCTATAAAATTAAAAGTTACTCATACGCCCCCCTAAAATATGTAAACTAAAATTTTGTTAAAGCTTATTCCCTATTGGAAAAGGTGGGACAGAAATTAATATTGACGATTTTAGAGGAAGACAAAACTTAAAACCGTTGCTAAATATGCAAAAACAAATCGAAATCTGCCTCATAGTGACTTTTGTTACATCAGCAATGATGTGGAAAAGTTCTGAAAGCAGCCGGACATACACTGATTGCATTGGTTCAATGTTTTAGTTACTTCCAATTACTAAATGCCATTTAATACAATCTCCTCTCGGTCTATTTACCAGAAATAATTGAGATTTTCTGATGATTCATTTCTCACATCCCAACCGTAACAATGCATTGCATTGAAAATGGAATGGCTGAATGGAAATTTGATTTCATCAAACACTTTCCAATGAAACTATTGGCTGTTGTCTTCAGATCTCAACGGCCATTCATCAATTCAAACAATTTGGTTCCTGGAAAATTGCTCAAAAATGTGTTCATTTAACATCACATCACTTGATGAGCAATTATTCTTCGGCAACTTCATGCCACTTGCGAGAGAACACAGAATTGTGAAGCTTCTCGGATTTTACTTTTTTAATTGCCGAATTGTTGTTGGTAATTTCGAATGGGAATTCACATATAGTATACATTATATGTATATTTACACTTGTCGAAGTACTGCAGTGGTGCGTGTGCTGCCAGTGGGTCTCCGAAAGGAGGATGAGCGAGAAGGATGGACGTACTTGTACTTGGTTGTTATTTGCAGGCTTTTATTCATATTTTTTATACCGAACGTATGTGTGAGGCTGTACTTGTTTGTTGGCTTGTGTGTGTGTGTGTGTGATGGTTGTCATTGTGTGTGTGCTCACAACATTTTTTTGTAGAAAATTTTCGTATGGGAGCTCAGAACAGACAGAAGAGACGAATAGCAAAAAATTGGTAAAATCTGTGCAGAAAGTTTTTTTTTTCTTTTTTCCTCTTTTTATTTTGTTTTTGTATAAAGTGTGTAATGTTTTCTCATGTGTGTGCGAAAGTATTTGCACTTGTATTGTATGCGATGAATATACGAGCCTGCACGCACTGCCTGAAGATGACGAGGCTGACGACGATGATAAAGCGGCATTGCCATTTCAGCTTCTGGTGGCCTAGTATTTTCACATTTTAAAAAAACTGTCGAATGAGAATTTCGCAAAGTTTCAAAGTATTTAAAATGGCCTTTTCCAGCTGCCATCAACACCCAACACATTTTCTTCTCCCCCACTTTTGGTACTTGCTTGCAGCGCCTTTTGAGTCGTATGTTACGTTGATGGTATAACCAAAAAAAAAAGACATAAAAATAAAAATAAATTTTCGATTACAATTCAACTGGCCAAGCGGAAGTAATTTCGCAATGCTGACATTTGTTGAAATGAGATTTTCCATTTTCTCAATTGAATTGAGTCGAAAATCAAATCAGGAAATAAATAAAAAATTCACTTAAATGCGGAATTCATAAAAAAACAGAAGAGAAGGGAAAAAAAATCGGTCGGCCACTAAGAAGTTGCAATGCGGCATACAACATGAAATCTGAAGTCAAAACACAAAACGCAAAACGAAGAAGAAACATGAACCGGAAGTGAAATAACTCGCGTCGAACATGGCACGAGAAGCAGGTCATTTGGCAAGAAGTAATTTGCAACGCGAACGGAAGCAAGCCCTACCAATGACGATCCGCTGTTAAATAATAGCCAGGGCAGAATTGAAAATGAAAATAAATAAAAAAAAAACCGAAAGAAGCTGACTTCCCGTGGCACTAGAGCAAATGCAAAGTGTATGCCTATTCACTCAGCATTCCACTTTACCCACATTCTCTTCCATCTTAAGTCTAAAGCAAAATCATTTATTTTATGGTAGAACGTACAGCCAGGGGAAGTGGCAGAAAAACGAAAAGTAGGAGTGGAAACGAAACCTACTCACTTGCCTTTTGTGCGAAATTGATTAAACGTCATTCGAATTGACACTTCGCCTCATGTAATTCCCTTTTCGAATATAAATTATGGCATTTCTGCTACGCAAATTGAAATTCTATGCGCCATTTGGCTGGAATTTGTCTAATTCAGTACGAGTTGTATTTTTTCGTTTTCGTTTCTTGTATATTTTGAATTTTTCCCAACTTTCTCTCTATTTTTATTTGCTTTTACTACATTCCCGGCTTAAATACACTCAAATGCGTGACCATAAAATGTTTCGAAATGCCTTTCACTTCAAAGTTGATTCAATTTTTCGTTATAGGCTGTAGCATACTTTGGGGAGCTGTAGACATTTTCTTTTTTCGCTTGGCCAGATCTCAGTGAATGTGGTTGGTGTTGTATACTGCCTTCCAGCAGAGGCAATCAAATAAAAGTGGCATCATGAGGGTTTAGTGTAGGCGTGGGCAAACCAATTAAATTAGTTGCAAATTTAAGTCAACTCCAAATAGACCGATTGGCCAACTGAAGCTTTATCAAAATAGCTTGAAAATCATAAAATATTTATGAAATTATCTTTGAAAGTTTTTCAATTATGCCTCCACAATGTTTTTCTTCACCATAATTCCATGATATTTAATTATGCTCTTTGGTGGAAATTTAATTATATTTGATTGAACAACTACACTCACCACCAGTTGTCCGTGTATTAATCACCGGCAATGACACTTTCACAGCGCCCATAACAACAACAACAACAACAAACAACTTCAGTAATTACAAAAACATGGCATCGACAAACAGCATTTATGCTTTCACTTCCGTTTCAAGTGTATTTTTTTTCGACATTTCCGGATTGACACAATTCATCATAGCAGCCTGGTGGGGGAGCAAGCAGCGTGTGAAAGTGTATAAGAAGAGCGAGAGAGATTGTTTTTATTTTTCTATATTTGTGCGAATGTGTGAGTGTTGTTTTTAAGCCGTTGAACATTTTCAACTCTGAATCCCGATGATGATGGGGCCCCCTGGGGTTGTAAAAATAAATTGTTTTTAAACGAAAACATTTTTACTCCAGTCAAAGGAAAAATTAAAAAAGAAATAAAAGAAGAGGGTGGCGGAGAGGTGGCGCAGACCACTCACTCAAATGGCAAGCCTTTTAGCCATCTCGTACACACACACACACACACACGTCCACAAAAATGGAGCTGAAAAAGGATGAAACGCTTTCGTAAATTGCATTTGTAATGCAATTTGAAGCCGCTTTCGAAGATTTATTTAATTTTTGAGCTTAATTTTGTGTATTTTGTAAACAAATTATGTATACTTACTTTCACTTTCATTTGAACTTTAGGTACTTACTCATCTCCAATAGGCACTCAGCAAGCCCAAATGTAATTTTAACCTAATCCAAAATTTAAGCTCTAAGATGGCTTCTTTGGATATTAGCTGAAGTCACTTTGACAACGGAAACGCACGTTCTGTGTGTTTAGTACACTGAGTGTAGGAGTCTTGTTTAGGCCTTTGTGCAGGGACGTGGCCAACTATTTACTAGAAGTCAAATTGCAATTAGTCTATGGCAGGGACGTAATGGAACAAAATGGAATTGGAACACAATTTTGAAATGGATCGGGAAATGGAAATTGTCGATAAATATTGAAAAATTATCGATAAAAAATCATTGAAAAATGGTCTAAGAACGTATTGTACTCTCATGGGCAGGGGTTTTGTAGTTTCTGTCCGACTAGTGTTTCATAATTTTTGTAATTTTTAATGCGTATCAGAAGTTTCCAACTTTCCTATCTATGTTCGATTCAAAGGTTGGTTGTTTGTTTCCTTTCAGTGTAATTATTTACTATCACGTTCGTATCGCTGGCGTGTGTGTGTGCGTGTGTATTTCGCGCCTTGTAATTCAATGCGCAAATTAGCGTAGCATATTTCTTTTCCCTGTTTAGAGACGTCGATACAACAAGAGTCTTTGCCTGTGAGGTTCACGCCCTTTTCTCTCACGCTCCTACACATATTTTCATTATATTTTCGATTACTTTCGTATCCTGTTTTCTTTTTGCAACTTTTATTTATTTTTTTTATCAATTTGTATGCCTTTTTTTCGTGTTAATATTTTTTTTCGTTTTGTTGTTTCTTTTGCGTGCCGAAAATCTTGTTTGCTTTACACGCATTCGATGCGCCCTTCTTAGCCGATTACGTAACACGATGCCAAACGACGACAGAGCGGAAGTATCATGCTTCTGGGCGTGTGAGTGCGTCGAATGGGTAGCTGGGGTCGCACTTTTTGTGTGTATTTATGTGTGTATGTGTGTTTCTTGTAACATGGCGTTGTCTTTGTGCTCGAGGTGGTCATGTTGTTTGTCATGCGAAATTCTTGTCACTTGTGTTTTACAACAATTTAACAATTTAACATTTTTAGATTTACAAACAAACGTACTTACTTTCGACTGGAATTCACTTTGAATGTTGCTTTATAATTAAATGTTGCGTATACGCCTAGATGGTCAAATGCAGAACTTTGCTCTTCTTGGAATTTTAACGCGTTCGTTTCGAAGTATTGTCACTATTAGTGTGAAAATGATTTACTTATGCTACCAGTATTATTTGGAAATTCAATTTAAATTATGTATGAAAATGAAAACGGTGAAAGCGCGCCAAAAATTGGCTCATTTGGTTTTGGTTTCGGTGTGCGTGTCACGTGTCATAATTGGCACTTCACCCAAGTAGTCCAATTCAGCACACATACAAAATGACTTCGTTACTAAAAATTAAAAAAACAAATGTAAAATCGGAAATAAAACTTTAAATAAAAAAAAACAATTAAAAATGTTTTTCTATAATTTAAAAAAAAAAATGTAAATTAACTGAAAAATCTATGAAATGTATTCTGTGAAAAATGCAATTAAAAACTTTCAAGTATAAAATAAATATGGTTTTAAAAATTCACACTCAAACGTTGACAACGCTTTATATAAGTGGTCCATTAATGCTGGCACCATTTCGTTATTTTCATAGCAAAAAGGACACTCGTTCTATTTTCATTTTTTCATATTTTCCCATTTTCATATTTTTTTAATTTTACCTCTTCGAGGTCGCTGATGGAGCACAATGAAGGATGTGATATTTTTCCCAGCCTATTTGAGCTCAATGACCTTGAACTCTTTTGCTTTTGTATTTTTTAATATTTTTTGCTTAAATATTTTATTTTTGTGAAATATTTTTAATAAAAACTATTTAGAAACTTTTGATACACTTTACACTGAAACGGTTTCACAACATCTTTATTAATTGAATATTTTTTTGGTATTAAAACTTGCAATAATTCTAAATTATTTTTTTTTTAATTTTTTATTTATTAAAATTTTAAATAATTTGAAATTTTTTAATTTTTTTCAAAATTTTGTCAGTTAGAAAATTTTTGAAATCTCACAACACAAACGCACGAACTCACTAAACATAGGGCAGTCTCACAATGCTCAGTTGAAGCGGAGCACGTAATTTTTCGTTGTCGTAATTTGCGGCGGACAACTCCCGTGCGAAGTCAAACTACAACTGCGTTCGCATGCTAAGCCCCACAATTGCATCCTTTTCGTGGCAACGTCTGTGAGCAGCATGTCCTTGCCAGTCAAGTCAGTCAGCCAGCCAGCCAGCCAGCCACCATTGAAGGCACGCACACCCATCTGTAGATACAAAGAAAAAACCAACAACAACAACAGCAGCAAACGAAATACACTCGCCCAGTGAGCAAAAAGAGAATCCCTGACTGAAATGTTGCAAAACTAATCGTTCTAATACAACAAATGCTGCAGAATTTTTGTGTGAGTGAGTGTGTGTGTGTTTGTGTGCTTGGCATGCCTATCTCAGTGAGAGCTCTATCGCCCTTTTTATTGTTGTTGGGTTTTTTTTGTTGTATTCATTTGCTACAACAATGCCACAAGGATTCTGCGTTACCGTGGTATTTCACTATTTTGTTTTTGCAACACGTGACTCGCTTAGCGAAAGCTTTCTTATCAGCTGCGAGTGCAAGCGCATGTTTGCTCTCAAATGGAGAGAGAGCTTTCTCTCTTTGTTTAAATATATTTATGACGAAGCAGCATGTTGCTAAACATTTAAGGATGTTTTGGCCTTAAATCGGTTATTTGTATTTTTTGAAGAATCGCTTATTCGTTTTTTCAAAAATAAGAAGTTTTTCCATTGAAGCCCTTTCTTAAGGGACCTTGTAGGACCCTTCCAAATCTTTCTACAATCAGAACATATTACCTCATTCTGTTGCATTTCTTCTGTCGATTTCCTGTTGGCTCTTGACCCATTTGGTTCCCATTCCATTTTATTGCGGACTGTTTCGTTTCGATTGGCGGCCATTTTGTATTGAAGGAATAGCTCTTAGCCGATGGAGTCAATAGCTCAATAACTACGGTAGTTATCTCTCGAACAGGGAGACAGCCATCGCTGCATCGACTCAGGAGAAGACTCTGATCAAGTTTGTGATTCAAATGAACGCTTTTCACAGAAGTGGAATTATTCCATTTCACTCACCACTCATCTTTTGATTGTAAATGCTTGGCAACATTTTCTGTGTTGATGTTGCCCATTTTATCTATTTTTAGCCACAATCTCTATTTATATCAAACTGTCTCTCGTATTTGTTCTCTTTGCCACTCGTAGATTTCAACTATTGCATCACGGCATTAAATCTGATCCAATGATTGAGTTCCAAAAACAGCGTGAATCTTGTTCTTACTTTTAGTTCCATTTAAACACATTCGAACTTCGAAGGGAGCTTCAGTCAAAGTCAATCTGCATCCAATAAAAGCTTAACTTACTAATATGCATGCAATATTCTCTTCTAATTAAGAAATTTTATGATTTTCACAAGTTCTCCTGCGCCAATAAAAAGTCATAATTGAATTGAAGCGCAGCAGAAAAGTTTTAACCAAAGAAAACGAAAACTCCGCCTTAACTTTCTTGCACTCACTTCGCAGTGAATTAACCGATTTGATGAACTCTGAATTAAAATCTAATTTCAGTTTGTCTTTCTGGTTAAATTGGTAACGGAAACTTTGCTTGTGGTTTACGGTTGTTGTTTGTTTGCTTGTTTGTTTTTTCGTAATTTTTTTGTGGGAATTTTGATTTTTTATTTTGGCCGCACACTTGAAAACTTTGTCCTTCGGCAAGCAGCAAGACCCAGCAATAAAACGAAAACACAATAAAATAACAGCAAAAACAAATAAAAACAAACCGCATTTGGAAAAGGTCCCACCAACAACAGTAATTCAAGCACAACAACAGAACCCATGAAGGGCAAGCCGCAAATTAAATACGAAAAAAATTGAAAAGTTAATTTGCTGAAATCGATTTATTGTTGTTGAAAGCAGTCGATGGCCAATAATACCAACGGCCAACAACAGCAAGAGTTGCCACTCCACTTGCCGCACTATTGGCCCACCACTGCGCTGTGCCAAGCCAAGGCCTTACAAAAAGGGTTAAGAGCCAATATAAGGTTAAGGACTCGTGGGAGCTACAACAACTCTCGTGGGCGTTATGTCGGCCGGGCAAGCGAGCGCACTCAAGTGGAAAATCTGGGTTGTGGCAGTTAATTTGGGATTAGCGCAGAAATGAGTTTTGTTTTAGTTTCGTCGGCGTTTTTACTATTGTGTTGTTGGCGCTGCCTGGCAATTGAATAAAATCGCAGGGAAATCAGAGGAACTAAAACATTTCAAAGTAAGCATGGCCTGTGCGAAGTGAGTGTTTTCATTTTATACAAATTTTGTTTACAAAACTCTACTTTAAAGCAAGAACTAAACAAATAAAGTAGGCCACAAAACCGGTAAAAAAAGTCACCCCAAAGCATTCAAGAACAAAATGATTCGAACAAAAAAATGGCAAAGTGAATGCCAAGTGTGTCATGCTTCTGTTCGCACCCGAAAAATCCATGAATGCACATTTAGCACGACAGCGAAAAGCGATGATGATAATAATTGGGCCACACCCTTTCGACTGCAGCCAGTAGCCAGCAGAAATGCAGCAGCAATTCTGAGCCCCAAACGAGTCAGAGTTCGAACGGATGTGAGCCAGATTTGGCAGAGTGCTGGAATATTGAAGATTTGCATATTTGGAAATTAAAAAGGAATTGGAAAAGTACACAATCGTAAATTTGTTTATAAAAAAAGAAGAAGAAAATTCCAGTTTGAATAAAATTTGGCTTTTTATGGTGGAAGAAATGACATTCAGCATAAACGAGTGCTTCTTTTAATATTGTTATTTCCTCTAGTGTACGAATAACAAATTTTATAGAGCGAATATGTATCTGGTTACACCTTCGCACTTTCTGAACTCAATTTAGGCGTGAGGCACCCATTTCCTCATTTCAAAGTAAAAAAAACCTTTTAACCGAATAATTGCAAAGGATAATGGTATACATAGTTACATATCCTTACAAAAGTGAAATAATAATGTTTTCACTACGATTTCTTTGTGCTGCAATGGCGCCTCGCAATATTGTATGCATTATAAAAAATAAAAAAAAATTAAAATGGAATGAAATGAAAGACTTGTGTGTGGATGCTCTACCGATTTTAACCCATTTTTCAGCATTTTCCCAACATTTGCCACATTTCAGCACTTCATCTTCAAACATTCAACATCTTTTCCACCCCTTATTGTTGTTGTTGTTGTTGTTGTTGCTTTGGCACGACCCAAATCCTCCACGGAAATAAGCATGGAAACAAATTTTAAAAAAGGATATCCTCTTTCAAGCTTCGCGCCATATTTCTTTTTGAATTGGCGGCATTTCACTTTTTATTTTTTTTTGGTCTACTTTAGCGGTTTAAGCAAATATGTCAGAGTACATTTTTTAACCGCTTTTTCGGTTGCGAATTTTTTATTGAAAATCCTAGAAAATTTCTGTGACAGCGCACAAATATGTGACTGACTGGTGTGGCTGATAGCTAAAAAAAAACGCAAGTACAAATATTTTGATTTGTATTTGTCTGCGCCAATAAAAGGCAAATAAATGAAATTTCATTTTGTATTTATTTGCCGTTTGTGTATAGCGGAATTTTCACTGTGGCTGTGTGGTTGGGAAAAATACGAACCGTAAACTATGAATTCAAACAAAATAGTTTCAATAAACTGAAAAAAACCAACGAATGCTTCAGAGAAGTATATTAATATGAAGGATCATGCAGTGAATGAAGAATGGAATGACAGGCAAAATGAAAGGTAGAACGTCAGAATGAATGATAGACAGAATGACAGGTGGTATAAAAGCTACAATGGTAACGAGTCAAAAGTTTTACGGGGAAAAGGTTCGTGGCATGATAGGCTGAATGATATGCAAAATGAAAATGTTCAGTCAGCATGACTGACAAATGTCCCTACAGAGTGACACCAGCTGGCTGAATGACAATTTTCCATTCATTTACTCTCTTCTCTGATTGTTCCCAATATTGGGATCACCCAGTGCAAATATTTTACAACCACTGTAGTTACTGACTATACACAATTGATCAAATAAGCCTTGTGAGCGCGGCCGCATGGAATGCAAATGTATTTAAGTAAATACCCCAATTTAATTTGCAAGAAAAAAAGTTTACTTTTCTCGCTTCACATTCTCTCTCCATATCGCTCTGGTGACACTGGCCTCCATTCTCACACCGCCAAAACACAACAAATTTATTTTACTGTGGCTTCCCGCATCCGGAACTCATTAATGCCACTTCCGCTTTTGTGTTTGTTTACTTTTTTCCTCCCATTTTTTCTTCTTCTGTTTCTGCCAATTTTTGTCGTTTTTCATTTTCGCATTTGCGTTGACATATCCGGCGGCGGCAGCATCATCGTTTGTGTGGCAGCCTTTCTTCCATTGGGGTTTTTCTGTTATTCACAGCAAGGTGGCCACCTTTTTCTGTGTATAGTATAGTTCGGTTGCAAAAGAAAAGCAATTTGAATTCGGCAAAGCAAACTTTGAATTGAAGCAAAAAGTGTTTGCCAGGAATTCCTGAGCCTTTGAAAAATTAGAAAATTTTGAAGCATCAAAAAGTTGGTCACTCTTGGCTAAATAACCAATTTGCAATTCACATTGCTGAAGCTGGGCTTCGGTGTAACATCGTGTACGTTTGTTTGCACTTGTTCTCGTCTGTGTGTGTGTGTGTGTTTGTCTGCTGATTCGTCTGTCTGTCCTGGTCCTATTTATTTGCAGTCTCTCTCTCCAAATGCAATAAATTTCTAGATTCCTTTGTGGCATTTTTGCATGCAGGTCTCACTAGCATTTGCCAATTGAAGGCGACTTTAGTGGAGCAAACTTTTTGTTTTTTTCCACTCCCAGTCTTTGTGTAATTTGCAAATATTTCGGAATAGTCGTGGCACGTTTCTCTTTATTCGTACATTGCTTGCAGTTGAAAAAGTAAAGTATATACCTCATGTGACAAATTCGCTGTGCTCTACTTCTGTGTTTTCGTTTAAAAAAAAACGCAGCTGAGCAAATGCAATTTCCCTCAAATCACTTTGTGGCTTATCAAATTATCTGGTGAAACGAGTGAAAAGGTTTCGCCCTACTCACTTCAAAGACGACACAAGAACCCACAAGTTTTCTTTCCATATTTTCATCTTACGAAATTGTTAACGTCTTTGGAATGGCATTTATCATCATCATCATCATCGGCATCAGCAGCAGCAGCAGGAGGAGAATGTTGACGACACCGTGTTTACCCTGTGGTTATTTGCATTTTAAGGATGCCTTCACCTTTGCCCGTGTCCTGCGTGCAACCCAGTCTTCTGCTCTGTACTTTCACCTGCTCTTTCCTGTGCTTCTGTCATATTCTCATGGCAAACTTTTGACTTCGTTGTGGTTACTTATTTCTTTTACTCACTTCCTTTTTTGTAATTTTCTTTTTTGGTTTGAAATTTAATTTTATGGCTTTTGCCTTTTACTCAAGTCCTCGCCATATTGCCAATTTCGGTGTGAGCATATTCACGTTAATTTAGTTGAGTGTGTGTGTGTGTGCATGCGTGCTTGTATCGCCTGTGCCTTTATGTTGAAACAATAAATTTGAAGTGAAAAGGCATTTATGCTTCACATTCAACTGCAAGCAGAAGATAATGGCTCCTTACTTGCTTTAGCAGTGACCATTTGCTGATTATGTACACTTTTGTGTGGCCCAAATGTTTAGAAACATTAAATAAAGTTTAAGTTAAAAAATGTATTAAAAAAATCAAGTATTCGGAAATATTTTCAATAAATTGTGTTAATAAATTCTTTCACTTCCCGTTCATTGCCCAACACCAACTCTCAACAGTGTAAACCTTGACAATTTTGCAAAGTTTTAATGAAATTCATGGCTTGTGCAAACTTTGACCCGCCAAAACTTTTTGCATCGTTAGCGCCATTTTGTGCAAAAATGAGCGAATTACTTACTGAAATATCTCCGATAAGCGGAGGGATGTACATCGATGGCTGCTGGTGAAATGCATTAGAAATTGGCGTTAATTGGTTGTGAAGTTTATGGAAATAGCGGGAATTGTGTTGGGCAAAAGTTTTCATTTACTACGTTAATATATTTACCTAATAAAATTTAACTTGACAATAATCGATTGGCGCTATTATTCTCTGCATAGAGGAGGTCTTCTTTTCGGTTTAAGTTGATGCTATTTGACCGAACTTTGGTAATGTAGGAGTATTTGAAATTATTGAATCGTACACAGTTGCTCATTCCACGGTACTTATGTTCTCTTCGTAGAAGCTTCTTGTTAAGGCACTGTAGACAGTAGTAAATTGTTTACATTGAACGACTTTGATGGCAGACATGCGTGGCAAGAGAATAAAATATTTGTTCATATTTACGATGAAAGGAATCGAAAACTAAAAGTAATAAAAAACACTATGGCGCAGTAAGTATATCGTATATCGAATTAATATTTATTGCCTTTTTTAACAGAAACTGTTCGATTATACCCTGATATGGAATGGGAATGAAGCCGGAATGAAATGCAAATGGACCGAAACAAAATGGAAATGGAACCTATTTAAAAATCAAACGGGAATGAAGTGGAAACTTCGGAAAAAGGATCGAAGAACTATCGAAAAACCTTTGTAAAATTTATCGACGAAATTATCGACAATTTATTGGAGGAAGGTATCGCGCTCGTACAAGCAGCTTCGGTCTAACCGAGAATGATACTCTTACTACATTTTTTTGTTATTGCCTTGAGTTCTGTCCATTTTTTCCGCAAGTCTTGCCGCATTTCAAAATACAACATATGTGACCGCTGAGCTCGTAGTACAGTCGTATGTGTATGTGAATTTGTTTTCTCCTTTGCATAAATGTGGAATGCGAAGGGGGAAATGTACTTTGGCATGGCATTACAAAAATGTTTGCTGTTGTTGTTGTGGTTGTTGTTGCTGTTGCTGTTCCAACATCGCCATGACAGTTGCATTATTAGTTGAAAACGTGTTCGACATGCGGATGTTGCCTCCACTGCTGCCACTTCCTCCACAACCTACTCATCTCCTGCCCCACTCTCATGCTCTACTAGTTCTTATTTGAAATATTTTATTTCATATACATATACAAATTTCTTCTGTTTTCTCATACATGTATGTACGCTTGCTCAAACAATTTCTCTGAAATTCGACCTGATTTCAGTTGAATTTTCCAGGTGATGAAGAATTTCTGTTATGAATGGTGTGCCAGTGAGAGTGAGAAGAGGAGGAAAGGGGGCAGAAGAATTTAGAGAAGTCATATTTCTACATGAAATGCATATTTATGCAAAAATTTCCTGTACTGTGTACTGTGGGAATTTGGGTGATTTTTTATGGTAGCTTGAACTCGTTGGCAATCTGAGCGAATGCATTTGCTTGATGGAAGTTTTCGTTTCGTAGTGCCCATCGTGGCATTTATTGACTATTCCAATTTGCAAATTATTCTACTTAATTTGGAGATTTCCTTTCTCTTGAGTTTCTTTGTGCTGTCATCATAAGTAAATTGACTTCAGTAGTTTGAATCTCTTGCGTAGTTTCCCCAGGCGAACTGCAAGCACATCTATTTCCATTAAACATAGTTTCCCTCACACTGAACACCTTCTTCCCTTTATTCAGGTGTCAAAGATAGATTTTCTTTAAGGTAAACTCTACACCGTCATTTCATTATTTTCCTTTCCAGCTTTTTTCAAATACTTTTTTCGCTTCTTTTTTGCTCATCTGACAACCATGATGATGAGTTGAGAGAAAATTATCATGGCTCTAGCGTCATTTGCCGCATTAACGGTCGCAAAAAGGGGCGTCGTCGCGTCCATCACATTACGCCCGCGTAGTGATGCAACACAAGGAATGCAGAAAGCTTTAAGGTGATTGTTTCAAATGTGGTCAGGGATTATACAAAGGGACAAACATGGCAAACTCTACCATCGATACTGTGCTGATGAAGAAGAAAATATCAAGAACATTAACGAACTTTTGTATGACAATGGTTATTTACTAAAACGTGATAAATAGCTTAATAATGATTTCATATTTTCAGAATTTGACGAAATTTTGTTAGAGTTAAATTTGTTGTTGTTGTAATTATTAAATTAATAGAAGTACAAGAAAATAGGAATATCAGAAAATCGACTTATCAGGTTCTGGCAAAATACCCTCAAAATTAGTTAGTTTATACAATTGTATATGCATTATTTTCGTTTGTGTCTGCTAAAACAAAATAATAAGTTTATCAGAAAAACATATAAAATCGACTAATCATGTTTTGCCAAAAACCATTTAAAAAAAAAAAATTTTTATTTTTTTTAGTGTAAATTATTAGTGAATTAATACCTAATATTTAAAAAAATGTTCCCTACATAAGATATGACAAAAATTTTGAAAAACTTCTGATGTGGAAGGAATGATGTATTCCTGCCCATCCACCCTATCTGATACACACCAGAGAAGAAGAAAGGTAATTAAAATTTTTAAATTACTTTTCAAGTAGTTCATTTTTATTGTCCTGTCGGCCAAAGGACATTATTGTCCTTTAATTGCTTTTGCTGAGCTTTTTCCCAACCACTTTTTTCGTTTCGTTTCTTTTTTGTAAAGTTTTTTGCCATTGCAATGCCAAGAATGGAAAAAAGTTGGCGCGAAAATTTGCGCAGAATTAAAAGTTTCTTCGTTCTAATGCACTCTGTTTTTATTTGAACGAAGCAAATGTTTCTGGACTAAATAAATTAAGTAGCCTCATGAGCAAATCCGAAAGGGATCAAGCACACCGAGTTGAGCTAAATTGAAATTAAATGTGTTTGCACTGAGAGCGGGCAAATGAATGAGGGAAAAACGAAGGAGGAAAATGAAGAACTTCACTTAAGCTACTGCCACATTACCACACACACACACATACACCATCCACCCACTCGACATGGCATAATCCATATCCGGGCAGAATGGTAGCCGCTCAGCACTTAGGCTTGACCTGTCCCAAAAGCAGGCTATAAAACTCATCAGCAGCTGTAAGCGGCGGGCCGGGCAGTGTATACATATGGTAGTGTATGTGTATGTGTTTATATGTGAGTGTGTGTGTGGGGGGAACGAAAAAGTGTCCGTAATAAAAACTAAGGCAAAGTGTTGAGAACTCATGCTCAGTTGGGCAAATAAGTGAATCACAAAATGAAGAAGAAAAGAAAATAGAAAAACTTGAGACGGTTCAATGCTTTGGCAAGTGGAAAAGTCACTTTTCACAAATACTTCAATTTTCTTCTTTTTTCTTTCCTTTTCATTCCCTTGAAAGCAAAAGTTTCTATGCTCTGCTCGAGGAGAACAGGAAAATGTTGATACAAAGTGACAATGTGAACATTTGCCTCAGAGGGTCAGGCAGTACCAAAGGGTGCTAACATTTTTCTATGGCCGTAGCGGATTCGTTTTCATGCCGCAATTGAAAGTAGCCTGCAACAAATGTTTGCAAATGTTTTCAAAACGCAAGTGGGCGTCTAAAAGCTTTCCACTTTCAAGTACTTGGAGCATCCGAGTGTGGGAATTACCTGCAGTTGCAGTTTGCAAACATTCCGCACGCCAGTTGAGAGAACCCATTAAAAGTGAAAATAGTTTGAAATTAAATCGATGCCAATGTACACAAAATAGCGATTATGCTAGAATAATCTTCGACTGAAGATGATTTCCCATACGACCTTCTAACCTGTTGTGATCATTGCGATACGCCCCGGAACATGTTTTTATTTTATGACAATGGAGAATAGAGCCCCGCCCTTTCTTTGTCTGCTTGGATGTACAAGTAATAAAATTTACTATTATGGGGGCATGTCTGCTCTAAACTCAGCTCAACCTTCCAACTTCTACTCTAAACTTTCAACTTAAAAAAAAAAGTTTTTCAACTAAAAAATAAAAATTTCGTAATGATGCAATGCAGCTGCACTACCACCACTTGCGGCATTAGCGAAAAGCATGAAATGGCAATTGAAAATAGAAATAAAAATACAAAAAAGTTCAGTTAACTTGCAAAATTCGGTTACATTTCGCTTGCCACTGATTGTCCTTTTGTTGTTGTTGTTTTGAAATAAATTGTACAAGGCATGCATTGTTCATATGTTTCAGCAGCAGAGCAGCCGAATTCAGTGCAGTTCCGTTCCGTTGCAATGGCCCAGTCAACGAGCAGCAGCAGACTTTGGCTGCGGCAAGAAGGCAAACATAAAACCCAAATGAGATGAACATTTCGCCCGTTGCATATCATCAATTGCTCAGATTTATTGGCAGCGATGAAATGAATCCTCTGGCAGACACTAGAAACGAGTAGGTTGAGCGAAGATGATGTGAACCCAGTAAACCAAAACGCTTGAGAAAAAAAATCAGTGTGAATGGAAAAGCCTGCAGCCTCAGTTAAAGGAAGAGTTCACAGCGACAACGCATTCCTTCATGGCCAGTATCTATTGCAAAGCTGACAGATGTTATGGCCCAAAGTTTAGAAGTGTTCGCCTTCATTGATATACAGTCGCCCACTCATCTGGCGTTTCACTTCAAATTGAATTTTATTGCTTCTACAAGTGCCTCAAATTTCTCACTGAACTTTGGGCTAACATGCTCCAAATAGTTCCCTACTTATGCTCTCTGTAAGCATTCGTACAAGAATAGATTTTCTTGTAAAACTTTCAACTTTTATCACTTGATTGTCAAAAAGTGCAATTTCCAGCGTCCAATAAAACAAAGTTAAGGTTTCATTTCTTTTTGTCTCGTGCTTGTTTGCTGTTATTGTAGTTTATAGGGCAGAGCTCGACTTTTGCCGAAATTTACTGTTCGGCAAGTAAGTACAGAAATACTTGCCAATTGGTGATGGTCCCGGCCGCCCAACAACAACTCAATTCATGTAAAGAAATTCGCTAAAGAAAATTCGTTTTTCTTCATTTCATTTCGCTTCGCTTCGTTTCGTTACATATCATTTCGCTTCGATTGTGTTTGTGTTTGTGCAATAAAATATTTTATGTCCTTACTCAAGAATATCTAGCGTATCCGTTGAGGGTTTGAATGTGTATGTGCGTTCAGACGCTTGTTTCTTTGTGCGTTTTTGTGCTCGAATCGAATTATCCTGCCGGAATATTAATTTGACCTAGAAAGTCCTGCTCTTCTTCTACGTCGTCTTCATGAAATTCGACAGCAAGCAGCTTTCAAATGTTCCACTGACGCCCATCGCAACTATGAACATTTTTTGGATATGCGATAATGTGAATATGTTGAGCCAAGTAAGTATACGTAAAATGTAAGTTGCAATTTGAAAATTGTGGAAATAGTTTCGGTTGATGTGGAAATCAAATTAGTGGCTGCCATAGTTTAAATGAGGTCGAATTGCGTTATATACTTGACTGTTAGTTGAAGTGAAGTGGTAAGGAATTTGATTTGTATTTGTGGAAGGAAACTTATGGGCGCTTTCATCGAAAACTCGTAATAATATAGTTCATTTATGAATTAGTGCCATCTATCCGTCAATTCCTCTTTCAAGTCCTCAAGATATATTCCATCAATTCGTCTTTTCATCTATAAATACATTCATCCATTCATTTATTCATCTATTCATCTAATATATTGAACTATTCATCTATTCGTCTATTCAGCCATTCATCTATTCATCGAATTAATAATTAATCGAATTCATCAATTAATACATTCATTTGTTAATCTATTCGTCTATTCGTCCATTCATCAATTTTTTTGTTTATATTTCTTCTATTCATCTGTTCATCTGTTCATCTATTCATCTACTCCTCTATTCATCTATAAATACATTCATCCATTCATTTATTCATCTATTCATTTAATATATTGAACTATTCATCTACTAGTCTATTCATCCATTTATCTATTAATCTGTTAATCTATTCATCCATTCATCTATTAATCTGTTAATCTATACATCCATTCATCCATTCATCTATTCATACATTTTTCTGTTTATATTTCTTCTATTCATCTATTCATTTGTTATTCTATACATCCATTCACATATTCATCCAAGTTTCCGTCTATACATCGATGAATTCAATATGTAATCGTATTCAACCTCAAATTCCAATGATCGATCACAAAAATGTCTCCAATATTTTACCAAAAAAAATACATAATTACATTTATTTCAAAATTAAGTCATTAACTTTATTCTAAAAAATGTAAAAGTAAATATTTTGCAAATATAAAAGATTTAGCGTTACATACAAAAAAAGTTATTAAATTTTTTAATTCTTTTTTTGTCTTCTTAAATTCACAAAATGATCTTAGATTTTAAAATTGCTTCAAATTATAAATATTTAATTTTTCTTTTTTCGTTTTTGTTTTAACTGAGTGTGTGCGAAATTTTGTAACTTAAAGTTAGGAGGTAGGAGCAAATACGGTTGTAATTTGTAAATATTAGCGTAAATGTCTTTTAATTTCGATTCAAGTTTTATTTTGTGATGAATTCTGTTTTGTACTTGTGTCGAAATGCAATGTCAGTTTCGAACTGGATGATTATCTACACTGTCCTACGGCAGAAACAAAATCAAACAGGTGAGGTAGGTGTATCTGTGAGAGCTTTGCCTTTTTGAGCATGTATACGTGAGCGATGTTCGCATACATAATTCATAGACGAGCCAACGAAAGCTCCAACTGGTATTGGTTTTGTATGAAGCGAACCCCTAAATCACTATTGATACCACTACCTCCGCCATGAATGGTTTCAAAAATGACCCTTTGCAGAACAGTGTTAATGGTTAAAATGCAGGATTGAAGTATTGACGAACATCGTCCTACTCAATTGGCAGGCGGTTGGTGACCTTTCTCGGTCCTATCAGCGATTTCATCTTCGCTTATGGCAGGGATATTCTCATCCTCGGGTATGTCAAGGATGGTAAAGGAACTTTCGTTGGCTGAAGTGCTGGCCGAAGTGATGCGCTCATCCTCCCTCCGTTCGGGACAATTTGCGAATATGTGGTCCTCCTTCTTGCACTGGTGGCAACGCTGTAAATGTGATACAAGGAAACATTTTACTATTAATTTCAACTTCTTCCTTAGCATAGGCATCATCCCTGTTGATGAAAATGTTGCCAGCGCCATTGTTGAACGAAATACTTGCCTTTGGTTGTGGTCCCAGCGAACACTTCGAAGCTATGTGCTTGGCGAATTCGCCGCAATTATAGCAGCGTGTGCGGCTGTAGTTCTTCTTCTTCTTGTTGTTGTTGTTCTTATTGTTTAAATTTTAGAAGAAGAAGAAAATTGAATAACATTTTTTATGTCTCTTATATTTGCAAAATATTTACTTTTATGCGCGGACGAAAAGTGCTGCCACGACAATCTTCGCCCAGAAAACCGGAAACGCATTCAGCCTCCAAACCGCGTTCGGTCAATTTGCACGAGAATTCCACTTCTTCCTCTTCTCCCAGCGAACGGAAGCCGGTCATTTGGATAACGCTCTGGAAATGAACAAGTAAAATGGCGAATTAATTTCAATCGAAAGGGATGTATTCTGTTTATTGACATACCTGATGGACGAACACCTCCTGGCCGCCATCGTAGGGCGTAATGAAGCCCCAGCCTTTGGCCACATTGAACCATTTGCATTTGCCAAAACGTGTGCTGGTGGCTACTTCATCCGGTTTGATCGCTGCAATAGAGGGCAAGTGATTTCGATTAGTTAAAATGACAACATATGGGCAGATTTCAGGGTCTAAAGCATTTCTTGAACTTTCAAGGCACGACAATTGTCCATGTCTTGCGGCTAATTAGCTCTTTTTTCTTATGGTAATTTCCTATTGAAATTTGAGACGTTTTCGCAATTATTGCAACAACAACCACTTGAATAGGGCCATAACGATACAGTTTCGCAGAGTAAACTATGAATCCCAATCGTAGCGCAAAATATTCATTCATCATTTACTCAATGAGCGAGTGGCGTTGCTGGTCTCCGACGATGTCCGTGATCCTGCGGCTGGAATGTTTTTTTTGCCGTTCGTGTTGTTTGCTGGCAATAACAAAGGCCCCAAGAAAAGCATGTGAACAGTCCTTATTTCGAATTTAAATCTTTTTCAATTTGTTTTTGTTCGCTTCTTCAATTGTTCTTCAATTATGTATGCTGAAAAGGACACTAACCCGCGAGCCTTGTGTGTTCTGAATAAACAAGTTTGTGATCCTCACGAAAGGGGTGATATGCTGAGAAAATGTGGACGCGAGAACCTTTATATCGCATTCTCGTGCAGGACAACGCCTGAAGGCTAATTAGGATTTTTTCTCGTATTTTTTTTAAAATTTTTCTTTTCATATGAGGCATTTGTTGGTTGGAATTCCCGCCGAAAGAGCTTTGAATTGTATTTGCTTGTACAAATAAAATGTAATGTTATCGCTGGCAATAATCAAACTCCATTGATAGGAGGTATTGACCAAAGCTCCGCGTGTCTCCCCTCCATCGGCTACTTCATTTCATTCATAAAACTAGTATAAGTATTTGTTGTGAATAAATGGGGCACGAATTCAATTCTAATTTTTCATTGATTTCTTTTTTTTTTCGTTTGTTTGTTTGTTTTTCCCATATCTACGTTTGGTCTACGCAATATGTTGTTGCTGATTATTTACACACGATTGTTGGTGTTACTGCGACTGCACTTTCTGTTCGAAAATGTCAAATGCCATTCCGTTCTAATCTATCTTTTGAAAGGCCCAAATTAGAGCTGATAACTTTAAACATTTTTCTGCTTGTGTTTGATTTTAGTATTTTGTATTTTTCTGTTTTCAACTTCAGTTGGTACCTGAGTAGTTTGTGTTTGGAATATTTAGAAATTTTTGTGCGGCGAATCTGGTTGAGGGTTCGATTGTGGTATATCAGCTTACAAGATCGTTTGTCTCAATGCCGTTATGCGTTTGTAGGCATTTCAACATTTGACAATTGCGCACGATCAGATAAATTGTGCTCAGGTAAGTGGAAAAGTGGAAAGAAAGCATCTATGCCTCTTACCTGTTCAGTTCACCAGTCATTGGAGAAGAGAATGGCAGGTACCATTATCGAATTAATTGGGAAAACAAGCAAACATTTCAGTTATTTCTCTTCATTTTTAACTAATTGGAATGTCCTCATTACTGCATTCGCAGAGTCCTTTTTTATTATCTGCTGAAGGGAATTATGCCTTCTCTAATTCCTACAGCGCTACAAAAGTAACCAATTATGTCTTCAAAATGTACTCGATTTTGCTGTCTAAAACATTCGAATACAACAACAAAGATCTTAACTGCTCTTAACCAATTTTACAAGCGTACCTTTTTCATCTCGATTTTCTAACACATTTTTGCGTTCCAATTTGAAACCGGTTATTTGTATTGCTTGGTGTCTTCTTTTTTGTTTTATTGTTTTTTTTGGGTAAATATTCTTGAGATTTCAAATTACAATGCTGTAAAATTTACAGAAAAGGCTTTTGATGGGAATTTTATTTTTTGCATTTATGGTTTTGTCGTACATTTTTGAAGCGCTCATGTGTAAGTAATGATACATTTGGAATAACCATAATTCGCTAGAATATTTGAAATGATTTTCCATGAGAAATGGGCATTCCACTTCGTCGATTGCGAACATTGGCTCATCAGCATGTGAAGACATCTTCTTAATGTCATTTATGTGACAAAATCGTCTTCCTGAATTAAAGAGAAGAATTCGATTCCGGATCTAAACAAACAAATTAAAATATTTCGGATTGAATAAGATCCAAGAAGGAATGACTCCAAACTTAAAGTAATATAGAGCTCAGTGAGTTCATACTGACTGCCAATTAGAATATGAAAGTGCATTATAAAAGTATAAAATGTAGATGAGACAGGAGTTTGATTCATAAAGAAGAGTTCAGATCTCGTTCATAAAAGAAAATTCAGAGAAACTTGGAGTCAAAGTCAGTCATTCATTGTGGTAGAGTATGCTTTATTACTGCTCTAAAGAAATCACTGTCGTGACTAAGGATTGGCATCGAACTTTGCATGAATATAATAAATGGACTTAATCAACTAACATTTGTGCCTATATGGTATATGGAATGAAAGGGGATCCATAAATTAAATTTATTCCCTCCTATTGGTATCATTGCAAGTTCTCGAAAAACTCCCTCAACTTGACTAATAGGAAAAATCATCATGAAGGCAAATGCATGTTGCAACCGAACTACGTAGTAAAAATTTCCATTCGCATAAACACACACATGTAAGTATATGATCGATACATTTGTGCGTTTTGAGGGTGTGACGTTGCACGAACTGTGTTGATATTGCAATTTGCAACCCTCACAAGGACTTGCAAAATATATCGTTTCGAGGGTTGGAGTTAGTTTTGATTTGTAGATATTTTCATACGTAAAATAAACTTGTAGGCCAATAAAAAATAACACATAAAAAACCAAAAAAAAAAAAAAAAACAAAACAAAAACGTGATTGGGTGGCAACAAACTTGTTGATCTACCAAACAAAAAACTGAAGACGAATTGGACCAATCGCAGTGAAAGACAAATTGTTTTAATAGGAAATTAAATTAATAATCAATATCGAGTTGGCAACGTACCTTCTTTAGCAAATACATTATTTGGTGAAGCATTAGCAGCCACAGGCTCCCGATTGTGAGAGTTGCCACTCAGAGCAATCGCTGCCAATTCAGCTGTTGCAGTTTCCACTTCTGCTGTTGTTGTTGTTGCAATGGACTCGCTGCTTTCATTTGAAGTATTTAAATCCATTTCCGGTGCACTTTTTATATTGGACATGCTTTGATTTTCACACACAAAACTTTTCATGTAAAACGAACGAATGTAAAATTGCCAGGCAATTGCTACTTAAAACATTATTTGTTTTTCCAATTATTTTCAATAACTTTCCTTTCTCTTCTCTTGATTAACCGCGCTGAATGCCTTTTCCAACACTGATCAAACAAACACTTTTCTTCGACGAATGCTTAGGGGGGAACTGACTATGACTGACTTGACCTGCGCTTTGTAATTGTTGCACCGCTTCGAATGACGCACACTGACACACTGACGATTAGTTGCGTTTTACTATTTCCAGGAAGCCCGAAAATTCTATGAAAACTATTCACAAACGTAGCAGAAGCAACAACAACAAAAACTCGAAATGGGAAAACAACAACAACTCTGAATGATGACGCTCTACACTATGGAAGCCCAAAAACAAAATTGGAATAGACGATAGCAAAAACAACAATCACAATCATAGCAACAACAACAACAACAACAAACACAAGCAGCATAGAACAGCGCCGCTAGCTGCAAGCGAATTCATCTACTACGCATTAAGCAGCAGATACAACGCACACACCAGCAGATACTTTCCACGATCAACGCTGCCAGAGTCGAAGCAAAACAACCAAAATCGAAAGCGTTTTTTTGACCGAAACGTAACAAAGCGAACAGAGCCGCAAACGAAACAGCAACCCTCGTTTTTGGGTTTCGGCTTTTGCTATTTACGTATGAAAGTATCTAGGCCTAGGTTAGATACAGCATATGTGCGAGCGAGATAACTTCATAGGGTTTGGCATTCACATTGGCTTCTTTGTCTATTTCGGATGGCAAGACGAAGGATCCTGGATTGTTCCTCGTGGGTCTGAGAAAAAACAAAGACGAAACATTGGTTGAGTAAGAATAATGCAAAATATTGGAATTATTGGATCTGGTAGATGCGAAAGTACTAACACTTTTGGGTACAAATTATATCTATTTCCCATACACATTTAATTTGTTTATGAAAAACTTGTAATTTGTATCCCCACGATACCCAAAAGACGCTGCTGAAAAACACACACACAACATAAATACAAGAAACGAAACGAAACTATGTCAAGTTGGATTCTTACTTCACTTTTACAGCATTCTATGCCACGCATATTTCCTCCATTCCATTCAGTTTCTAAACAAACTGCGTCGAAATGGAATTCGAAAAATGTATGTATATATACACAAGCGCCATTGGCCCCCGTTTGTCCGCGGCGTTGTTCGTGGTGGTGCGTTGTGGGATCAGAAACCATTAAAAAATTAAGAATTTCGTAGATTAAGAATTCCATTCAATGAAATGAATGAAGAAGGAAGGAAGGAAAGAACGAACGAAAAACAACAAAACGTCACCGAAAAGTGGAAAATATTAAGGTCACAGATACTTGAGCAACGACAATAACTTTGGGATGGCAACAGAAGGGGCCGAAGGGCAGCGGGGCGCATTGCGATGAGCGAGGGAAACTCAAACAACGTTGAGTCTTGTAATGAACTCGTTACAAGATACAAGATACTTTGGAAGATCTCAGATAATACTCATTTGGCCCTTGTTTTGATTAGGAATGGAATTTGGTTTTTCTATTTTTGTGTGTTTTTTTTTCTTTTCTGTGGATTTCCGCATTTAACAAATTTTTAATATCACAAACATGTCGGTTGAATGAAAGAAAGAAATGAAAGGCCCCAAATGACGGTAAATTTTTACTTTAAATTGATTCGATTTGAAATGGGCCGTGTTGCTCTATAAAAGCATTTAATGGACTTTTAAGTGTTGATGTGAATATTTTTATTTGAAAACTAAACCGAAATAAAAAATAATGCCTAGCAATAAAATTTGGTAAGTATCGATAAAAATTTACATATTTTATTTTGTTCAATAGCCCGTCATCGACTTCATTTGTAATTTGAAAATCTTTATGCTGATTGGTTGCTGGTTTTCATTGGCAAATCGCTTAGTAAAAAACTATTTAAACAATGTGAAAAAAACGTCCCTTCCCTTCCTTGAAGCATAAAAAACCCACGAATTAAAAAGTGAGTGTGGAAAAAAACCTTTTCACTTTCCACCCCTTGTGGGAAATTCGATCGGCCTCACTTTAACGAAGAATGCATCACGCACGGTGGACACAAAAAAACCACCCCTTGTCATCGGACTCCTTCATTGTGTGTCAGGGTGGCTGCTTTGATCTGCATTATATTCCACAAATGTGTAGTCCAAATGCAATTCTGGCACGTGTCAACATGCATTCACCCTCCCCTGTATATTGAAATGTTAATTATTTAAATTCTCGACTAGGAACCACCCCTCGATAGTTTGGGTTGTTATGAAAATTAAACAGTTCCAGGAAAATTGTATAGAAAACTGTGTGGAAACATACCCATGCCTCATGAGGTGTAGGGTATAAAAACGTGAAAAATGTACGTATTTTTTTGCAGAAATATTATTTTACTGTTATTTACTTTTTGCTTGTGCTAAGAATAGATTACCTTCACCTACTGGGGCAAAAATTATCTACACCAAATTTTATACTATACCCATGACATACTTTCCAAAGCATGGTTTTCACTTGTATGGGAGGTAGGCGTGGCTGTTGACCAATATTTGTCTCCATACAAATTTTAGCTTTTATCGGCCATTTATGAACACCTTCTTATCAAATCACAAATCCGTGCGAACTCAGCCATACAAATATGAATAGATTTTGTGAAGGCCCTAGTTATGAAATCTGTATTGGTTCCATTCCAGTGGCAGACATAATACCTAGACAAACTTCAATCCGATTGTTCGATTTGGAATTAAATTCCTGGCACACTGCAATATTCAGGTATGTATTTTAAACATGAAATGCAATGAGAAGGCTGGCTAGAGCTTAACTTTTTTCTTAGTTCCACAAAAACACTTGGACGACATTAAGAATGTACGGTTATTTTAAAGTCACTTATTTCGAAGCCATGATCCATTTTTCTCTGCTACGTCATATTTTTTGAAAAATGCTCTTTCCTGTTTTGTTTTTGGGTTTCTTTGGTAGTGGCAATGATTATTTAATTCACACTTTATAAGTTTTGTCTTTTTTATTAGATATATATCGATACCTTAAAACACTATCAGATTATGTGAAACTGCAGAAAATGTAGAAAATAACAAGAAGTTTTCACATTTTTATGTTTTGGATGGAAATGGATTTTATTTCCTCATTTTTCAATACGATTTCCACAATAGCATGTAGCTTCCAAATAAAGCAAAAGCCCGTTTTCCATGGAAATGGTCAATGCATGATTGTGTAGATTTGTAAAATTTTTCATACAAAAAATCCTTTTCCAAACTATTTTTTGATTATATTTTTTGTGTTTCTTTCCTTTTGCCCGTCACGAACAATTGGCACACTTCACTTGAGTTCATCGAAGGGTCAGCGTATGTTGGTCAACACCAGCAGGGAAATACAAAATAAAAAATACCAAATAATACATATGCCAACAGATTGTATCGAAAGGTAATCAATATTTACGAATTTTCCCTTATTTTTCTATTACTAACAGAAAAAAAGATAATAAAAAACAAAATCTGTTTTTTTTGTAGACCCCAAATGCATCACGACAAAAGAAGGTTTTAGCAGGGTGCCGCATCCAAACGGTAATTGCTGCCGGATTAAGATTCCATTTCCCTTTCATGCATTTTCGGTCAAACTGAGTGCACGCTGCTGTTGCATTGTCCGGCGTTTTCCAGATCGGAAACATCAGAATTGCAACAAAGGCCGCCAAAATGAAAATAATCCGATTTGAATGCAAAATAGTAAAATAGAAGAAGAAAACCGAATCGAAACTATCCCTAAACTAAGTGTGAATGTACGCGTGCTGACTGCCCTATGCAAAATGTGTATTGCAAAATGAATCCAGCTGCGCTGGCCTTCATAATTGAAGGTTTTGGTATTTAGAACATTTATTTTTTATGCGCTGAATGTTCGATAATCACAACAACGAGTACCATAATCTCTTATTAATAAAAAAATGAAAATGTAGTTCATTTTTTGGGTAACAATTGCTGAGGGGAAAAATTTGCATGCGCCACCTTTGGCCCGGACCGTTTAACTGTCACAAAACAACTGCGTATGACTGTGACAGGGTCCTTTCCCTTCCGATTGACACTTGATTGACATTGCCATTGTGTGTGCCAAATCAAGTGGCAATTAATGCAAACTGACAGCTATGCAAACTAGACGCTCTGCTGGACATTGCGTAGATTAAATGTGAAATTTTCGGGAAAATATTTGTGAAGATCATTGAGGTATTGCTTTTTTGAATTAAAATGTAATTTTGATATATCGAAATATTGATTACATGAAAAGAACGATTTTGTAAAAGCTTTTCTTTGCTAAATTAATATTTTTTATTTTGTAAATAAAAAAAATTTAAGTTTAGTTACACTTTTTTCTGAGTGTATTCCTTTCCCACCTCAACAAACCAACTTTTGTTACCACTCTAAGCAAAGACACAAACCGTTATTATTCCATTGAAAGGTTGTATTTAGAAGTCTTGCTCATAGATGGCGCTCACAGTTCTTAACCTTTAAGTGAGTTGTTTGGGGTGTACAAATAAAACTGACATCCCATTCCCTCAACTGATCAAGTACAGCTGAACCCAAGAAAATATAAAAATATCAAGAAGTGAGGAGTTCTCGTGAAGTTTCAGCTTCGTAGTCCATTGGGTATTGGGTGGAATAATTCCAGAACAATTCCACATTGGCTATCACCAACGTTATCTTCCACAGTAACAAAAAAATACAAAACTTTCTGAGTAATAAATTTATGTTTATTTTTGTTTCTTTTGTTTTTGTTTTATTTTTTTTTCTGAGTATATTTTTAGGGTTTATTTTTATAAAAGTTCATAAATACATGATGAAGCTTCAATTGAATAAGGTTTTTCGATGAAAGGTTGGTACAAAGGAAACAACGAAACCTAAGTGTAAGTAAGTACATATAAATATAAAAATCGATCCAAATGAACTGTCAAAGTGAGATCGACAGACACAATGTACACATACAGAACCGAAAATACATTTCAGTTTACACGAAACTTATTTACAACTCATTTAACTGTTAAATACAATCGAAGGGAGAAACCAAGAGACCATAATCCAAGTTCAACTCACTTGTAAACGTTATCTACAAAAAGGATAGCCAATGAGTCCTTTGAAATTGTTGGTGTGTGTGTTAGAATAATTGCTTCAGAGACACCACTGCGTCGTCGTCTAGAGTATTTGAATCTAATATATATATATAATATATGGAATTATATATAGAATTGCGTGTATATATGTAAATTACCAATATTGTTACTTGAATAGGAATTTAGTTTTCGAGCAAATTATTAATAATCTGGTAAGTTCATGTAAGTAGGATTCGCTTTGAATTAGAATATATATTTTAATAAATTTAGTGTAATTACTTTGAAATTGTTTTGATTTTATTTTTGTGTTCGTTATTTTTTACATAAATTCGCTAAAGTAAATTTGATTTGTTTTTCCATTGGTTAAGGATTTCTTCACGTTTTCAATGATTTCATAATAAAGTCAAATGGAGTAAGTATTCAATATATATTTAAGTGGAAATGTATGGGGGCGGGTAGAGGGGCTAAATATGTACGTACTTAGTTGAATATAAAGTATATACTTATATATGTATCATAAATATGTATCATAAATATATCATAAATATGAATGTAATTATAATAATTATTATCAATGATGAGTTTTGAATTGTGTTCTGTGTTCTTATGTTTCTAAAAAGCAGTCATTTATTCTCCTTAAGTTTTATAGTTCGTTCATTTTTTCATATATACAAGTTACAAATAGTGTCTTTAATCGCTATTCTCTTCCTTTTTCTTTTTGTATTTGTATTTGTAATACTTGGTATTCATATTTGTGGTACAGAAAGAAAATTTAATATATTTATGGATTTAAAGAAAGAAAATACTTTTAAAATTAAAGAAGATATTAAAGGAAATGTTTAATTAGCTGGATAAAATATGTATGGTATGAAAAAAAATTTAAATCAAATTGCATAACTCGTATCGGACAACGAATCATTGTTTTCTATTTGAATTTAAAGTATGAAATGAATTGGCAACTGAAGGCAAACGAGGAGATAAATTGACTAGAAAGTGTCTACTCACACGGTCATCGAACATCGGTTTTGAGCATAAAATGAAAAAATTTATCAAAAATTTAATTGTAACTAAAAAAAAATAACAAAAAGTCAGATGTCGATGGTCATAAGTTGATACCCTCATATTTAAAATCGTTTGGCACCTGTAAAAATCATAAAATTTCCGTTTTGAAACCTTTACATGGAAAGCACCGCTTCCCAATTGGAACGAGCGTCTCTCTCCGCTATCAATTTACAACTCATAAGGACTTGAGAGCCGATTCGGAAATGACATGAACAGAGCCAAAGCGTCTCGTGCGTAACCAATGACCCCGGTTTGACATATTGGCACTGGTTCTGATCCGCTCAAAATTTCTGTATGCAGTGTTGATCGGTTCGACATAACTAATGGGTAGTAAACAGTCAACCAGTCATGATTATGGTGTGATGAAAAGTCTGCCATATTCTGACTATATTTTCAACATTTGTCATTCCTTTTTGCAATTCACATCCAGAGAATACAGTTATGAACAATGTTCCATACTGGATTATGTCCATTAAATAAAATTCTGAGAAATGTTCACTTAAGGTTAGCTGTCATATGGGAATCATAGGAGATTTTCACTTGCTTTTGCTCGATCGGCTAGCTGCGAAGTGAGATTGGATTCACATAAACATGGACGTGATCCTCCATGGAACTAGGCGCCTTATATACTATTGACAAACGGTTTTGAGCGCCTAGAAAGACTAGAGATCTGTCCTCTACGTTAAAATAATTATTTCCTTTTGTCCAAAGAAGAATTTCCTGAAAAAAAATGTTGGAACCAAAAAAAATCAAGCAAAAAATAAAAAAAAAGGAAATTCAAATAATTTTTGATTGTATTTTTTTCGAATTTTATTTCTTTCGCTCAGATTAACAAAAAAAGAAAATAGTATAAATTAATAATAATAATAAAAATATAATTGTTTGTAGGTGTATGTATGTGATAATATTGCATTAATTCGTACTCAATTTCTTTCAGCATTTAGAAGAAGTACTTACTAACTTTTAGTTACGTGGTTTTTTTCTTCAACTTCCAATTGCTTTTCATAATTTTTCCGGAATTTTTATTTACTTTATATTTTTTTTATACAATGTATAAAATTTGTTTGTATTTGCTAAATTGTACCGAAATACTATAGACAAGCATGACGGTAGTTTATGTCAAGTATATTTTTTATCAATTGGTGTTTCGTCTTACAATGCGTTTTAGTATGTAAAAATATACACAGGAAGGGGGGGAGGGGGGGAGGAGGGAATACACACACATGCATACTTATACATAGACTTACACTTATACTAATGCATTCTTTGAGTGAATGCTTCTTACTAAATGCCTTAAAAGTAATCAGCCTCATAAATAAGCTTAAATTTTAGTTTTTCTTTTCTTTTTTTTTTTAGATTTAATTTTTTTGGGGGTTGTAGGAAGGGCTTGTGTGTGAACTTTTTGATTTTTTTCGAAATGAAAAATGTAGAAAAAGTTAATAAGAAAAAGTGAACGTCAAATGTAATTTAAGGAAACAAACGGTGGGTATTGAAAACTAATAAATAATAAACAACAAAAAAATTAAAGTTGAAACTTAGGGGTTTTTTATATTTAAATATTGTATTTTTTTTTATTTAAATTTTTATTTCTTTTTGTAAATATTTGCTAGTTTTGCTTACTATAAATATTTCATAATTTAATATAATATGGTTTTAGAAAAAAACTAATATTTTTCCAAAAATGTCACCTGCTTTATTTGGCCACTGTACGTTAACAATTAATCTTTTGTTTTGTTTTTTTTTTTCTTGAGTTTATGAAATTTTCTTTTTATTGATTTAGGTATTAAACTTTTTTCGGTTTTCTGTTTTCTGTTTCGTTGAATGCATGATATTTAGTTTATTTTTTTTTGCTTCTCATGGAATTTCAGTTTATTGTAATTTCGTTTTGTTGTATTTCTTCTAGTCTTTTTGTACAAAATAGTTTTGTATATTTTTTGAGATTATCAAATTTGAAGAAGTTTTTTTTTTGTTCTTAGATTTTAGATTAGGGGTTTTGGGGTTTTGTGGTTTGAAGCATTGGTTATTTTTTGTATACTCATGTTTTGTTTTGTTGTCAAATTTTTAAGCAGAAATATGAAACTCAGGAAGCTGATAGCTTATTTATCAATTAGAAATAGAAAAGAAAATTTGTAATGTGAAGAAAAAAATTCTAGAAAATATTGTGAAGGAAAAAATTTGTTTGAACGCTTTCATTATAATAAAAAAAACTATAAAGAAGATGAATTTTTAGTCTTCTACTTGAATTAAATATTTTTCCATTCTTATTAAAACAAAAAAAAATTAACCCAAACTGGACCCCTATATTTTTTCAACGATTTTCAATACTACATTGATTTTTTATATTGGTGTTAACAAAGACTTCTTCCCTTTCGATTCAAAGTTTTTCAGCGTGTTAAGAAGGTTTCCTGTGGGGGCTATATTTCAAGACAAATTTCACATTCCTATACACTGAATTTCCATTTAATTGGTATAAAATTTGTGTTTAAGAAAAGGATTAAAAAATAAAAATGATGCTACCAACATTAAATAATTTTCTTTGAGACTTTGAAGCCCTCTTGCGTTTATTCTTTGCGCCCGTAGAAAATGTTGAGCAACAGATAAGAATAATGTAAATAAATATAAAAGAAAAACAAACAAGACAGTGTATGGTTGTTGAAAACTTTTGATATTTTATATGGGAAATAGAATAGTTTCGCTTGATAATCTCTCCAAATTGATAAAAATTTCTGAGTGTTTTTTTTTGCCAACAATGTTTTTGAGTTTGGTTTTATTTTTGATTTCTGTGTGTGTGTGTGTGTTTTTTGAAAAACTTTAATTGTTTAATAATACAAATGTACAAATAGAAACAGGTCAAAAGCACCGATCTTCAGCTAAGATTTTGTTTGTGTCTACACGCTACGCTACTACGACATACGCTCTAATAATAATTACAATTACAGTTACAGTTACACGTACAATATATAAACTTCAATTATAATTTAGTTCACTTATGTGCTAAGGATAATTATAAATTTAAATTTACATTTAGACTTAAGTAGAAAATTCACTAAATTATTTTGTTTATTACATTACAAATACGTATAGCGTGAAATCATTCATTTTGTTTTTTTTTTGTTTTTAATTACATATAATTTTTTTTTAATATTTACAAACAGTTTTTAACAAATTTTTTTTTTCTCTTATTTTTTTTAATATAAAATTTTTAAATTAGGAATTTGTTTTTAATCATTTTCAACTTTAGAATATAATGTTCTTAAAATTACATAAATAACGTCTTCCACTCTGTGCCAAAAAGGGCGTTCGAAAGTGGGCCCCGCCCACAATGCCACTCCGCTCAAATATGTACAACGTGCACAGTGGTCAGTGGATTCGGGCCGCGATTTCAAGTGTCCTTTTTTTGCAGTTGAGTTCAATTTTTGTTTTACGAAAGCAAGAGTAGAATTCAAATAAGGCAACTTTAATGTTCTCACTTGGTTTGAAATATATTTTCTAATTTTAATTTAAATGCACTTTTCGTAAACTTATTAATCAAGAAAAATTTTAGACTACATTTCTTCTTCGCCTGGGTCCACGTATAAAACTCGCGGTCATACACGAAACAAAGATTACAACAAAATTTCTTTCAAAACTTTTTCAAACGATTTTTTTTCCTTTTTTTCAATTTTAATTTAAAATTTTATCAAAAATAATATAATATAGTTTCAACTATTCCCGTTATTTTCTGCCAATTTTGAGATCCTTTCAAAATGAAATGAAATTTTTTTCCAATTTTAATACAATTTTTGTTTTGTTCCTTTTTGTTTGTTTTGTTAAACGTAGTAATACCGTAAAGTTTGGTTAAAAGTGTACTTTGGCCATCTCACTCCAACTGAAATTGAGTGATTGGTTAGCACTCCATAAGTTCTCACTCAAAGTCATTGGGAGTTCAGACGGCAAAGCCACTTTTCATATTGCACTTCTTTTGATGGTAACATCAATTTTCCGCAAAATTTGTCCGGAGTGCTCTCCACTCCAATTTCGAAGCGAGTAACTGAGCCTCTGCTCTCCAGTCGCTCAAACTGCCACAAATTTCAACTCAATCCAACTTCAACTCAGGTGAACAGTAAATGATGAACTCAATTCCGTCCAGCGGCACTTTACGTGCACTCAATGATCATGGGCTGGCTGGACTCAATCACGGATGGCCTGCTCTCCTGGGTCTGAGCGTGCTGATGGGCTGCGGCCGCATGAGCCGCTGCATGGGCCGCTGCAGCAGCAGCCGCATGGGCATGGGAGACGCTCATGTACTGTTCGTTGTTGTTGGAGGAGGGTCCGGTCGAAGCAGACGAGGGCAGCATATGCATTTGCTGCTTCGTTGTTTTGAGTGATTGTTGCTGCTGCTGCAACAAATGGTGTTGCTGTTGGTGCTGCTGGTGATGATGTTGTTGCAATTGATTTGTTGTTGTCAGTAGCATTGCTGATGATGGCGGTGGTGGTAGATGCTGCTGCAACATGGCATGTTGTTGCAGTTGATTGTGCGTTGGCTGTTGTTGCTGTTGGTGGTGTTGCTGCTGTTGTTGGTGCGGATTTTGCGATTGCAGCGCAATAAGGCGTGGCGGCGAATGGTGTCCACCCATGTGGCGCAGGTGCGGATGCATTTGATGATGCAGCTGCTCGAATGCCTCGCGTGAGTCCGGTTCGGGCAGGTCTTTGTCTGTACAAGGGGAAAGAGTGGGGGGAAGAACAAAAAGTTTTAATATAAATTCTTTCACAGTGGCTGCGGATCGAGGTTCCAAGCAGTTCGAATATTTCAACTTACCTAGACACTCCGAAGTGGCTGCCGCAGCCATGGCCAATTCCTCTTCCAGATTGTTCGGCTTGCAACTGGTTGTCTTCCAGTGCGTACGCAGACCCGATGCGCTGATGTACTTCTTGTCGCAGCCTTGGCAAACGTACGGCCGATCGTTGGTGTGCAGGCGCTTGTGCAGCTTCAAGTGCACGAACTGCGTGAACTTCTGTGGACACAAATCGCAGGCGTACGGCTTCTGGCCACTGTGGAGACGCAGATGCGTCTTCAGGTTGGACGTTGATGAGAAGCGCTTCTTGCAGATGTCACACTGGTGAGGCTTTTCGCCCGTGTGCACCAGATGGTGCTTCTGTAGGTGCGCCAGCTGCGTGAAGCTCTTCGTGCAGACATTGCACTTGAAGGGCCGCTCACCTGAATGCGTACGCAAGTGCACCTTGAGATTGCTCAGCTGGCCGAAGGTCTTGCAGCAGACATTGCATTCATAGTGCATCTTCCCATCCTTCTTCTTTAGTGGGTATGGCAGCGAGCGGTAGCCGCGCGATGCAAGCGAATTGGGGCTGAGTGGACTGCCGCTACGTGGACAGGAGTTGCCATCCGGACTGAGGCTGCTGGGCGGTGAAATTCGCAATGGCGAGAGACGCTGCAGAGGCGCCAGTGGCTGCATGAGCGGATGATTCAGGAGCTGTGAGCTGCTCTGCAGCAGGTGCAGATTTGGCGTTCCAGAGCCGTTCGAGGCCAGCGAATGTCGGTCGAAGGGCGAGTGTGAGCTGTGCGGTGGCGAGTGGAACGATGTGGAAGTGGGCGCCGCATGGTGGCCATGCGAGGGTCCACCGCCGTTGGCGCTGCCATTGGAGTAAGACGAGTAGGTGGAGTATGGCGGCGATTGGTGGCCATCTCCTACGTACGCATTGTGCGGAGCTCCTCCCGCTGGCGAAAATATGACATGATGATGATGCGACGACAGTGGCGGAGGGGGTGGTGTGCACTCATCCTTGAGGCTGGCACGCGACACAGACGAGGTGGCCATAAGCAGCTCAGCTTCGTGAGCATGGGCATGGTTGTGAGCCGCGTGTTCGTGGTGTGATTGCGCCAAATTAGAGCTGGAGTCAGGACTGACGGCGTTGCCATATCGCTGCGATTTTTTGTACGAATAGGCCATTTCCGTGGGTGAAGTTGGTGGCGGAGTGGCTGCGTTGGCCTGACGACATGCGGCGGCTGCGGCAGCGGCCGCTTCTAAGCGATGCTGGCCCGTGAGTATCGTCTCGAGGATGCTCGACGTGGGTGGTGTGAATCGCATGTAGGCAGCTGCGGACGACTGCGTGGGCATTGGTGGTGGTGGCGGTGAGCTGGACTCCGCCTCGTAGTAGGGTTTGCCCATTGGCACAATAGAGCCTCCATGATTTCGACCATGTTCGAGCACAATGACCGTGCTCGAGGCGGGCTGTGATGACGTTGTGTTATTGGACGACATATTGGCCGATGAGTGATTGTGGCGATCCACATCCATGGGCTCGTCGCCATCCAAGTTCGTTGACGAGGTGCAGGTGGGTCCTACACTACCGTTGGATGTGCGCAGCAAATCATCGTCGCTGGACGTGGCTGCAGCGGTGGCCCCCATCTTGTCTGCAGCTTGGTTGTTGTTGGCGTTGTTGTGGCACATGGCCTCAGTCTTAATGCATTTATTTTTGAACTCGTACTTCAGCGGCATTTTCACTTTGAACTTGCGGTACTCGTTCTTGTCGCAATCGTTCGCGGCCGCAGCAGTTGCACTCACCACAGGCGCCACACAGATGGGCGGTGTCGTCGCCACGATCTTCTGCGTTTGCGTGATGACGGTCTCTTTGGGCGCTATGGCCTTCTTGGAGCAGTCCAGCACATAGTTGTGCTCACTTTCGCTGTCGCTGGAATCCTCCGGGGGCGTTAGGCCATCTTCGTGGTACTCGTTGCTGTGGTAGCCCTCGTCCGAACGCACCGAACGTACACTGCCGTCATTGGGCGTCAGTTGGTGTTCGTACTGGGCGACATCCTTGTGCGATGAGATGGGCGAACTGGCCGAGTCTTTGACGTCCTTGGCGCCGCAATCGCTGTTCACGGGCGAACGATCGCGCACAATCACCGAAGCGGTGGGCTCTTGCTTGAGGTGGAGTACGCTTTGGTGTGGCTGGTGGTGGTGATGGTGCGGATGGCGCAGCGCCTGCTGCTGGCTGTGGTGTATGTGAGGGTGTGAGTGTTGGTTGGGATGTGGCTGATGGTGCGACAGATGCTGATGTGAATTCGGTGGCGATGGACTGGGCGTGATGGAGCGCCTGTGACCGGAAGGGGTTCCACCAGCTGATGTCGTTGTGGTGGTTGTGGCCGAAGGAGGCGCTATATGAAGGCCCATCACATACGTGATGTGATTGTAGGCCACCTCAGGCGGTATTTCCGGAGCGGGCATGCAGTACGGCGAATTCGAACGCTTCTTTTGACGCACCATTTCCTCCTCAGCTTCGCCGTCGTCTTCATCGTCGGCGGACTGTTTGCTGAAGGCACCACAAATGGTGCGCTCCGGATCCACATCGTAGCCCAGCCGGCGGGCGAAGTCCTTGCAATACCACACCATCAGCTCCTCGTTTGGCATAATGTCGCGCGTGGTGTAGAAGTAGATGTTCTCCTGGTGCTGGCACGCCACCAGGTTCATCACGGAGAGACTGTAGGCGGAGGCAACGTAGCGCATCCAATTGGACTGGGAGCGCTCCGAGCCGTCCAGATAGTAGAAGTCATCGTCTTTGAATATCTGTGCGGAGAGAAAGAACGCGACGAGAAAGAAGAGCAAACGGGACTGGGTTAGTGCGGGGTGGCTATATATTGAAGCGGAGACCAGAGAGTGGCTGGGCCGCTCCTGGTCAATTTGGAAATTTTGAAAATTTCTACGACAGTTTTGGAAATTAAACAAATAATTAAATAATTACAGAAAAAGGAAACATAAAGAAAGTAACGGCAAATAGAATTTGGAAACTAAAATGTTACATACACACACACCGAGAAAGAATAAAGTAGTTAAGCAGTAGTAGAGTAGGTAGTGGCAAGTAGTAAGTAGTAGAAGCGAACCGAAAAGGAAAAGGAGTTAAGCGTAAAGTACACACATAGCACAGAGTGAAAGAGGCCAACAGGAACGTTTTCGCAAAGTAAAATTTAATTTTTTTTTAATTTTTAATGTTTGCATTTCTCTGCTCTTTTTTTCGCTCTGTGCTAAGGTAGAAAAGCGTTAAAAAGCGTAAAAAATAGTACCTTAATGTTCCCGTAAGTAATGTGGCGTGTTCCCTGCACCTGATGGGATTGATTTTTTGTTTTTTTTTGTTTGATTTGATTTTGGTTTTTTTTATTTTTTGGGGGGATTCACATGAAATAAAATGGAAAAAAAGGTTTGGTTGTTGGTTAGTCAAATTTTGGCAAATTTCAAGCATGGCAGTGGAAATGAGGACAGTTATGATTGATTGATTGATTGATTGATTGGATGGCAACAAAAGTAAAGCGTTAGTGGGAAGATATTCTTTTGCAATTGAGTGAGTGAAAACTCATGACAATGGTGATTTCTCTCTGAGTTATTTTATGCAAAAATGTTATTAAAATGCTATTAGAACTGAATTGAATTGATAATGAGACGAAACTGATACAAAAATGAACTGATATGATAAATGACTGACTGATTCATCGATTGATTGATTGATTGAGTTGTTGATTGATTCGAGTGCATTTTGTAGTGAGTGATATTTTTTTTTGTGATGGAAAATGTGAGTTTTGGTGCTTACCCGCCAGAAATATCTCGCCGTGTTTTTATCGTTGGGATAATTTGGAGTTGGAACGCCTTCGAATGGGCCGAAACGTGTACCGCGTGGTATGACACCGGTGCTCCATACTCCTTCAGTCTGTAATGAGTTGGAATTACACATATTTGAGACATTGAGTAGAAATGAATAGTAAAAATATTGTTTATTTTTTTTAATTTTTTTTTTGTTTAATTAAGTTTTTAATGAGTACATTTTTTTTGAGTGAACTAAATTTTTGAGTGCTTTTCTTGAGCGATGGACTCACCTTAACATTTGGCGTTGAAAAAACCATCGATGGTTTTAGCGTCAAACTGCGCGGCAGTGTTTTGTCCGCTCGATGCGGCACGCCACGTTCGCACTGCACATCGGGGACAATGTAGACGGCCAGCCGTTCAAAATCTTCCTCGCGCATGCGTGTCACATCGTAGTCCCGCGTACCGTCTGGCGAGGGGCTGCGTGCGCTGTTGTTGTTAGTATTACTATTTGGCAGGCTCATGGCTTGTGTTGTTGTTGTTGGTGCTGCTGCTGTTGGTATTGCAACTGTTGCTGTTGCCGTTGGTAATGATGTTGATGCTGACGATGTGCTTGTATTGGTGGAGTTGTTGATTTTGGTGGTGGTGGTGTTGTGTGTGGATTGTTGTTGGTGTTGATGGTGATGTTGTTGATGTATATTCATTTTGGTATATTTGTTTTGTTTATAAACGCTTACAGCTTGGTCGGTTTACGTATAAAATTTCAATTATTTCTTTGCGTTTTTGTTTTTGTTTGTTGCAGTTCTTTTTACGGATACAGGGGTGATTTACTTGCATAAAGTGTATTTATTTTGTATGCTGCTCTGTAAGTAGAAGAAGAAAAAATTATTAAATTTAAATTGAAAAAAAAACTCACTCAATTTGAGTGATAATATAAAATTTAGAAATTTAGCTAAGTAAATTCTTATATTTAAGTGTATTAAATTGAGTGAAATTTTTTTACTCTAATTCTCACTCAACTTTCTTTTTTGAATTTACCATTCCCATATCGGTTAAAAAAAACTTTTTGAATAAACTCACTCAAATTGAGTGAAAGTAGATTAAAATACGAAACATTTCCTGAGTAAAGTTTTTACAAATGAGTGCAATTTTCCGGTAACAAACTTTTGAAGTACAACATTTCATACATTCGTACGCGATATCCCACTCAATTGCCATTTGGGTGATTTAACATGCACACATCGTCAAAGGTCAAAGGGGCAACCGGCGGTCTTTGCGTTTGCAAATGTATCTTAACCTTAAACTTGGACTTTTTCAAATGTCAAATAAAATAATCACATAATCGCATTAACCCAAGGTTAGACGCTTGGGCAACGTTTTCCACTTCAATTCCATACGAAATGTTGCTCGGCTGCCTCCTTCTTCTTCCCCTATCTTCCCCTTCCCCATCCGCCTCCGCCTCCTACTTCGATGGCAATTCGAATGTAAGTTCGCACCTCCCCCCACCCCCCAAAGTGTGCCACATCAATACATACTTATATGCACAACATGTGTGCGTTTAGGCACATATGTATGCATATATGCAAATCTAAAAATGCAACATTGTCCTCAGCGCCACCACCTCTTTCGTGCTTGCGTTGTGTAGAAATTCACTTTTACTTTAGATGTTTTCGTATTGTTTGGCGAATTTTTACCCACTCAACCGAATTACACGAAAAATGAAAACTACTGTAGGTCCGTTCGTTGATACGTCGGTCCGTCCGTCTGTGTCCGAGCTGTCTCTCTATGGCTATTAATAAATGAAATAATATTTACTTTTCTTTTTTTTTTTTGTATGCATTTAGTCATTTGAGTGTGTGTGTGTGTGTGTGAATAATTCGCATTTTTGAGTGACGTTCGGTTAAAGCTTTAGAAAGACTTTTGAGTATATGAGGAGAGTTGTATGGAGTGTAGGGAATTTTAATTAATTAAATTTATTTATTAATATTTTTTATTTTTTATTTACTTCATTGATTAATTTCTTTTTAATAAAATAACTATTCCCTTCATGTGATTAAGCTTTTGCCAAATCCCACTCGAAACTCACTCACTCTACCACTCTCTAGCATTCATTCAACTCTTCCTCTTTCGGAATGCTTGCATGCTTGTATTGGTAAGAGTGCATTTTTAGCAAAATTTTCAATGGCGTCGCCATCGTTTAAACGTTCGTTGGCATTCGGTTATACGTTCGTTGGCTCATTCGTACGTTCGTTCGTTGTCCTCTTCGGCTCTTGTTTGGGGGGCGAAACTTGACGATGAGGGTCGGTGGCTGTTGGCGGCACTATTCGTACTGGCGGTGGTACTTTTTCCATAGTTCAAGATTGCGGCCTTTATATGGAGGTTACGTTCATGGATGCCGCCGCATTCGACTGCACCGAGCGCGAGGAGGCAAGGGCATTCAGCGAAACAGCAGCCAGTTGCTGCATATGTAGAGCTTCGAGCGAAAGTGGGATGGCAATATCTTGATATTGCCAACGAAACCCGGTAGATTTTTCATTAGCATTTGCAATACAAATTATATTTTTTTGAATTGACATATGAAATTTTCAGGGAAAATTAAAAAAAAATACTTCCTTACCAGTCACTTTTCCTCTCTAGAACTATGAAAAATTTGGCCACAGTCTTGTTAATATTTTTTCGACGGTTTTCAAAAGAAACTTTACCAAAGCATATACACGTTCGTACGACGTTCGAGTATATATATTTTTTCACTTTCTTTACAATCTCCCTCGAATGTCACTCAATTGTTGTTGTTATTGTTTTTGTTTCTTTGTTACTGTTGCTTTGCTCATTCCTGGCATTTCCATTTTAATTTCACTTTTCTTTTAATGTAAATTTTTCTATTTATGAAAAGATTTCCTCGAAAATTTGAAAACAAAATTCCACTCGGAAATTACTCAAAGCCCGACTAATTGCAGTCAATTTTTGGCGTTAATTTGTAAAGGTTTCTTTTTTTAGGTGTGCGTAGCAAATGTATGGCAATTCCTTCGATTAAATGTTTTTCCTTTTAATTTTCCAATTCGCCTGGCTGTGCTTCAACGTTCGGTTGAGTAGGAATTCTTGCTACTATTTACTGCCACTCCATTGCAAAGTTACTTGTTTTGGTTGTGCTTGCTTGAAAATACATGATGCGCTCGCACCCTTTTGGCTGCATTCTAAAATGCACTGAGCCCACTACTGAATGTGCTTGAAGAACTTTTGTCCACACAATTCCACAAAAGTGCAAAAACATTTTTCGTTCAAAACTTTTTTCCCCACTCATTTTAATTTTTGTCTAGAATACACTGATGTCTGTGCTGTAGTTGTTGCTGTTGTTGTTATTATTGCACTGCACACGTATGCGTGAAATGCGGAAATTCGAATAGTTCAGCCCGAATTTCGTGCGATATCCCACTACTGACCCATTTACTAAGCTCACACATATACATGGTACACACGCACACACACACAAGCAAAGATTTGCACTCATTGCCAGTTGAGTGTATTCGCTCGATAAGGGTGCACATTTGTGCACTTTTTCAAGAGAGTAAGTTTGTGCAAAGCTTTCGTTCGGGTGAAGGCAAAGCTTTTTTGTCGTCTTTGTGCCCTGCGTGGTAGTTTGGCAGCGTCTTCGGTTGGCTGGCTGGCTGGCGGTGCCTTCTGTACACAATATAGAAAATGTTGTGTAAGGTAGTTCTAGTCGTCTTGTCATTTGATGGCTTCGAAGCTTTAAGGATTCATTTTAAATTTCACCAGAATCACACTCAATTGCACTTTCTTTCACTCTCGCGTGCTTTGAGGAATCTTCTGTTTGCTTTTTTGTGGTTACTTTCGACTCACTCATTCTGGTTGCGGTCTCTCAATGACCACCGCCGGCATGCGGCCTTCGCCTTTTCCAAACATGACGGTTTGGCATTTCTGTTTTGAACATTTTGAAGGTTTGCGGGTTTTTTCTTTTGGCGGCATTGACACTTTCCCCCTTGAACGGTGGTAATTTCATAGAAATTGAGTGGAAATTGGCAACAGGAATTATTGAATGAAAGGCTAATTGAAAAATTGTGCTTCCTTGTTTACTCAAAGTCGCCTAAAGGGTCAACTAAGTACTTTGAGGTGTAAATTCACTGAATTTTTCTTGTTTCTTAAAATATAAAATTTTGTTCTATATTTTTTTAAAAATAATAATAATATGAAAATATTTATTTTATTTTTAATTTTTATGATTTTTTTTTTTAAATGCAAACAAAAACGAAATTAAATTTTAAAATATATTATGTAAAAATTGTAAAGCCACTTCCGTGTTTTCTAAAAATATATTTGGCGCCAAAGCAATTTGCTTGAATTTTATAGTATTTTTATAATGATGAAACGGAAAAATTTTCGAATTAAAAAAAATTTTTTTTTTAAGAAAATGTTTACTTTTTTTGAATTTTTTGTAAAATAAATTTTTTTTTTAAATTCTCACCTTTAATTATTTTTATTTAGTTTCTAGCAATCACACATGCCTCTGTGTCAAACGTTATTCAGACGCACGTAACCAGGAAAACCAAATTGCACCCACAGGCCGTTAAGCGCTGAAAAACGTTTTTAAACGAGTAAATTTTCTTAACTATGCCTTTTTTTAGTTGGAAATTTACTTAACATCCAGTAAGTAATGTTGATAAACCCTTTTTTATAAAAGAAAAAAAATGTTTAAGAAACACTTGTCCCAGAAGGGTCTCTGGGAATTTCGAAATATCAAACGGCGCGCGCAATACGATTTCGAAACATAGCCGAGCACTTGCGACGACATTCTGAATAAAGATGCGAAAAAACTGCGAAAGCACACACGAAATGCGGGCGAGACACATATGAAAGTGGGCAGGCAACTGGGGTGCAGTTGTGGCAGGTGACAATAAAGAAGACGCCACAACTGCGGCAGCAGCAGGGGCGTATATTCTATTCTAAGGGAAGTTGGGGGAAAAGTTTTTGACTTTCGATTGTTGTTCGAAGGGACAATTACGAAATTCTTCAAAAACTTTCTACAGCTAATGCGGAAAATGCGACGCGATCTTGTGAAATAATCGAAGATTCAAAGAACAACCCACTGGCGACATATTGCCCGCGCAATTCAACCATGTGCGTTGTCATACACAAGAAAAAACCCAAAAAGCAATTTAGAAATTTAGAAATTTTAGAAAGATTAGAATTCACACAAGCAAAGCTCTTCTCATTAACTGTAAACTTTCTTGTGAATTTCTGAAAATCATAAAATAAATGCAGTGTATTTGCCATGTAATCAGAACAAGGAAGTAAAATTCTAATAAAATGAAAGAGAGAAAAACAAAAATAAATAAAAGCAATTTCGAAACACTTAAAAATAGTAGAGACGGGGAGAGAGAGCAGCTGTCAGACGATAGACTAACGGAACGTATGAACGCGCACGAAACATGCTCATTCGTACGCTCACAAAGCGTTTCGCATTTAATCGCGAAATTGCATTTGAAGGACATTCGCCATGCGGCGACGTTGTCGGTTTTTTTGCGTGTGTATTTGTATGTGTGCATACATAGTGTACGACGAAGGGGTTGCATTGTGCACGGGGCATTGTGTGTGAAATCAAAAACAGATAACGCGACGCGCCACAACCGAAGATGTGCGCTTAATTAAAAATGGCGAACGAAAATAGTTTTTTTTCGCAAACGATTTGACATTCAACTTGAACTGGCGACAATCGCACTGAGCGGCGGCAATGCAATGTGATTTTCCGTTCGTATTTGTTGCAAATTGTCAACGAAATTAAATGAAACCAGGAAGCTATTATTTTAATTGAACATTATTTAACATTTTCTAATAATAAAAAAAATTAGAAAAAATATTATTTGGAAATTTATCAAGAAGGAAACATTGATTAATAATACAAAAATTAATTTAATATTGAAAATTAACCTGGAATATGTTGAGGCAATATTCATAAATGGAAACACTTTTCCTTAAAATGTTAAATTTCCATAATCTTTGAAAACTTTTAATTTCTCAGTACAACTTTCCTCAAAACCCCAACCCTTTCCACTTCAGCCAACTCATCTCACTTTCAGCTATTCCATTCCTTACAACAGAAGCTCATTGCAAAGCAATTGATTCACATTAAAATCACTTGATTAGCTTGAAACGAGCTAGAACCAGTTGAGTGCTTAGCACCCCGCTGATGCCCACATCAGGCGGTGGAAAGCACGTCAAAGCACAACTCAAGTAAGGCAAAGTTGAACTTACATTATCAGTTCAAGGGCAGCAGACATGCAATTTCGTTGAGGAAAATCAAGCTGAGTGCACGACAGTTTTCATTTCCAACTAATGCATTTTTTTAGAATTGCGGAATTATTAGAAATCCGCTCCAGCGACCTCGTTTTTTGCTATTTTTTTTTTTTGCAATTCAAATTTCTAATCTATGTTTGCCCAGTTGCCTTATCAGTGAAGCGCGCATTCGTATGCTGGCATAGGCAAGCAGCTTCAACGCTGAACGCACGAGCCTTATCAGCTGGAAATGTGTTTTTTTCTATTTTTTGTATTGTTTTTGTTGTTGTACACTTTTTTTTATGATTGTTCTAATGTCTTTTTAAATATTTGCAATTGACTCGTTCGTTTTTTCACATATGTACATGCAGCAGGGTGGAAAAAAATGATTTTTTTATTGTTACACTACGCGTGCTTTGAATGAAGTGTACAGGGAAATAGCAACTGCATGTTCTGTACTCAATCATGAAGGTCACGATGCGCTTCAAAACGCTTCTACCCCGTTGCATTTGTTGCTTTTATCAGTGAGCGGCAATATTTAATTTGTTTACAATGAGGTGTGCGTTCGTGTGTGTGAGTGTGTGCGAATATTTGAGTAAATTTCCTGGTTCTAAACACTTCAAATAGAATTTATGTGAAATTGTTGAACAAATTTTAATGCACTTGGTATGCATGAGTATAATAAATTGAAATTGATTTTTAGGGCTGCCAAGAGTTTGGAATTGCTGTCATGGCATAATTTTTGAATACTTGTACTATTTTGTTTAACAATATAAACTGGTATTGAATGGTGAAAACTAAGTGAAAATCAATAAAAAAAAGTTCACTTTATTTGTGAGAATTTTGTAAAATAAAAATAATTGAAATAAAGTTACTCATACGCCCTGGAGGCTGACTTTTTACTTCATAATTTTAAATTAATAGAAAAAGTTGCTCTTAAAAAATTAAAATTAAAAACAATATGAATGAAGCTCTATTGAAAATATACCCAAGTCTTTAAAGAAACAAATATTCTTTCAGTTATTTTATATTATTTTTTAAAAATATTTTTTCTTAATATTATTTTTTTTAAATAATTTTTTTTATTTCATTTAACTATTTTTTCCTAATTTAAAGTTATCTTATTTTCAGTCAATCTACATTCAAAAACAACTCAAATACTATATTTCACATGTGTGTCAAACCACATTTCGCTTCTGCTTTTCCTCCAATTCCGAATTCCTTTCAATTTATATACAAATAATGTACATTTTATGAATACACACACAGGGGAATCTAAACAAAAACCGCAATTTAACATAATTTTAGAAACTGAATTTGTTCTTAGGTTAGAACAAATGCGTGCCAATTGGCGTATTTCGAATTGCCAACGGACAAGTGCAAGTGCACATTTTTATGGCTCACACAACTTGATTGTCGGCAACTAAAATTTACTGGCGTTATTGTATTTGTGGTGGTTGTTGATGCTTAAAGTATATATGTAAATACTTTTGCGCACAATTTTCATGTTTTCCTCTAAGCATTTAATGGTTTTGTCTGAGAATCATTTCACTTGGCACCAGGAAGTGCTTTTGCGTACAGACACCGACCATAAATTATTCGGGGGATTTTCAAATGAAGCAGATGACATTTCTCACTTACGAAATATATTGGACCCCTTCAGTTTACAGTGGCCATACTTTGAATATCGTATACGACATTGTCTTTGATGAAAGCTTACCTGCAAATAAAAAATCAAATACAATTGTTAGAAAATGTGTAGACATTAGTAATTAGTTAAATTAAATTAAATTAAACAGAGAATATAATAAAATTAATTGATAATAATTTGTAACAAATTTAGTGTCAAAATATGTTCATTGTTGAATGGTGCAAACATTTTTTCAGCTTTATTTTTGAGAAATATTATTTTATAATCTGCACAATTTATATGCAAATCAAGAGAAAAGGAAAAAAATTCCAAATCAACTCATTTGCATATAATTGATGAAAATAAAAGCCACTCACGCCATGCACAGCAATAATCTCACATAATAAATTACAGAGGCAATATCAAAAATACAACAAAAAAAAAAGCTTAATAAAGCGTCCTTGAACATCGCTGACAGCAACAACAATTACAACAACAACAATAACAACACCTACAACAACAACACTTATCATCATACGCTCAGCAACATCAGCCACACAAATTACATCCGCATTTTATAAAGATGTCAGCATCGTTCATGCAGAAAGCTAACAGAATGTAAAAGCTCTTTTGAGAAATTGCACACATTAATTCACACAAAGTGTAGGGAAAATTCTCACTCAAATGCGAGGCGAATAAACTAATGAAAATTTTTCGTAAAATATTGTTGAAATGAACTATACAAATACACACACACACACGCAAGAGTAACAACAACGACATGCATTAAGTCTAAAAATTGCTAAGCTCTAAACTATTTCGATGCACTTTTGTTATCTTTTCCGCCATAAAGAAACGAAAAGAAAAAAAAGCCACATTTATTTGCTTTTTATTTATCTGACGGCGTATGTAATACATACTGCCGTACACATCTGCACGTATAAATGGCAAATGCAAGCGTATATATATGGCAACAGTGCAAATAAATGAAATTGATAACAACTACTCAAGGCCAACGAATTCTATTGCACTTGGGATTGTGTCTCAGCAATAACAAACAGAACCCAACGGCACCAAAGCACTTCCAACAACAAGGAACAAACAAATAATAATAATAGTTAAAATATAAATAATAATAGAAAAAAAATGAAGAAAGAAGAGATAAAAAGCTTCCCTGCCAGACGCTTCCCTTCTCCAAGTTCAGCGATAAAATCGCCACTACCGCCCACTTGCAAATTGTGCTAATGTTTGAATTTACATTGCAAATTGTATTTCTGGTGCAAATTTTGGTGTAGATTATGAGCGAAAACATTAGGGAAATCTCTGCGATATAATAGCCTCAACAATCGACGTTTACGGGTAAGAGGGCAATTGAACGAAACAAATGTTGTACGAATTCAATTCTTCAGGCTAGTGTGAACCGATGATATGAGATTGGCTTGTGGCAGTGGAGATGCACTCAGTCAGTCTGTCATTCAGTTTGCCAATCGTCAACAGAAATGCAAATGAAGGTGATTTTTTATATATATGGCGATGAGCGATGTAATTAAAACCGAAACGTCAAATGCTGATATTTCAGATGACGTAAATGCAGTAAAAAAATCAAGGTTAAGTTCAGCATTATGAGAGGAAATTATTATTAGTTGTAGAAATAAAATGTTTAATAAAAATGTAAAAAGTTTTTTCAAATTTATGTGCAACATAGGCTCATGAGAAATGTTGCATCAACATGTGGCTGATAAATGTTTCTACAATACTTATTTATGATTAAATTTTGTTCTGATTCTTTTCAATTTGTTGCTTTAATAATTCCAAACCAATATAATTTAAAAAAATCCCCCAAAAATATTAAATGCTTTCGCTTTTTTAAAAGTAAAATTGAAATTATTTCGAAAGAAAAAATTACATACACCAGACAAATTGCATTCACAAAAATTAGCAAACACATTTACGCCACAGCTAATGAAATGTAATTAGACTGAAACAACAACAAAACGAAACAAAAAAACGCTTTCGCTTATTTTCGCATATCATTACAGCGAGAAATTATACAAATCACAAAAGGAAAAAAAAAAACAAAACAATATATGCAATTGCAAAAAAAAACTTAACTTCACACAAAAAAAATTTCGAATAAAAACAAAATGTATTAATTAAAATTTCCAGCTGTCCGTCTGACCTTGAGCTGTCCGCGAAATGTAAAATGGAGGGGCGTACATAGCATTTGCACGAGAGTTTATAAATGTACAGGTAATCGTACAGCTAATTAATATTAATTTTTTATATTTTATGTATTTTTTTTCAAAAAAAAAACAAATAAAATAAATATACAAATTATTTAAAATAAAAGTTTTATTAAAAAAACTTCGAAAAACTTCGAATCACACTGGAATTTATTTTAAGTTTTACCAACTTTTTTTGTCTCTGAATTGGTCTACCAAGTCTTCTCATGTGCCTCACTTCAACCCTTCAGCACCATCCAACCCCCTTCCCCCCCTTTGCAACGCCTTTTTGCACCCAAGTGCATTGATGTGGTTTCGTTGCACTTTAACCTTGAAAACAGTTTGTTTTTATTGTTTCAGCGTGTGTGTGTGTGTGTGTGTGTGTTGACCGGCGCATGTGCATTGCCTGGCACAGCGAAACTTTGCTAGGGTAGAACAGTAAAGAAGCTGGAAATAATTTAAATTCTACAAAAAGAGCGCGTTTTAAGAGAGAATCTCGTGCCATGGAGAATCGCCACTGTGAATGCATGAATGCAAGTTGTTGTTTCTACAGAAAAGTATTTGTAAGTAAAGAAAGTAAAGAAAGCAGGCATTGGGGAGCGGGGTGGGGTGGGGTGGTTGCTATATAGAAAAGGTTGGTGCTGCTGGTGACGGTCATCATTACTTTCGCTTATGCATTTCAGACAATAATTTATGCTAATCAACGAATGTGAGCGGTTGCTTTACGGTTAGCAGTTGGTGGTATTCACACTGACCTTTGTTACGGGTTATACATACGCTTGTTTCTCCATGTGTATTTTTTGTACAATTATCGAACTATCGTAGGCTTTAATGACATGTTGTCCCTCTAACGCAATATCAGCCTAACAAGGTTAGTGTGTATATGACTCGTGTATGAATGTATTTTTGCTTAAACAAAAACAAATAAACGAAAGTGTTTTTCCGTACATAAATTCCCTCGAACCCCCTGCAAAAGCAAGTATTTCCTAAACACGCTTCGCTGCCTGTTCAATTGAATTGACCATTTCTGAAGGGTGGCTACTTACACGTAACTGCACTTCGCATGTATTACACAAACCGCAAAAGCCTTGACTGTTTTCATTTTCATTTTCACTTTATAGCCGCATTCACATTTGCTTATTGGCACTCGTTCCCTTTGAAGCGTTGGTAAGGGCCCCAGACGTATGTGAGTTAAATGCACTTGCACTTGATTAGATTTGCATTTTGACGTAGGTCAAACGACTTGCCTAATTACCGATCGTACGTGAAAACAACAGGCGCTTTGTTTGGCTCAAATTAATTGCCCGTCTGTTATCGTTATCGCCACTCACTGATAAGGTCTTATCTCGTCTGGGGTAATTCACATATGGTTTGTTCGGCAAAGGGTTCTGAAATTTTTCCATTTGTAAACTGCATATAGGAGGTAACACTTTTTGCATGAGGCATTTCGTTATTGCGCAGTGAAAGTACAAGTAGTTTTAAATTTTAATATTTTGCTGTGCTTTGTCAAATGCTCCTTTGTTTGTTTTTGTAATCACTCATATGACTTTGACGTATTTCGAATGCGATAATGTAATATTGTGATTGGTAAGCTTTTTCTAAAAATGACTTCTGCCAATGAAAACACGCCATTTGTTTTATGGAATGGGGTGAGTTAAGTTGTTTGAAAAGAAATTTGGAAATGACGCGAGAAAAGTCCTATTAAAACCTGGAATTTTAGATTCAAGAAGCTTGAAGCTTAAAGCTTTTACAAGCTTTTAGTTAATTTATTAATTGCTAAAATAATTAAAAGAAATTAAAAAATATTCTTCATTTCCAATATCCATATGCCAATGATGTCAATATCCTTTTTTACATGCAACACCCCAAAAAGCCAGTCAATATTACGAACTTTACCACACACACACACATATACAAATGTTCACATGCTTGTACAATATACATACAGAAATCCCTAGCAAAGGCCCACAGCCGGGCGCTCTTCTGCTGCCATAACAACCAAAACAAACCACGACCTACGACAAGGCGGAAAACATTTTCCCAACGACATCGAACAACAACAAGAAGAAGAGCTTAGACGGGACCAGACCGAAAAGGCAAACGACCCTTTTCAGGCGATGGCAATGCACTTTCCACACGGCCTTTTATTACTTCTCGTTTTTTTCCCTTCTGTTGTTTTGCTACTGTCAGAGTGCGAGTGCGCCTATATGTATGCCATGATTATTTTTTTGTTGCCTTCATCATGTAAGTATGAACAAAAAAAATGGAAACGTCTAGTCGCACCCATTTAATGTCAATAAGGTCTGAGAAGAAATGAATGAAACGGTTTTTTTTCGAGAGAAAAAAGCAGCTGCAAACTTAATTGAATAATATGAAAATAGGGGCTTGGTGTAGGCATATCGTTAGACCACTAGTAAAATTTTCCAAGTACCAATGATTTAAAATTGAAATGGATTTAGTACACTGGCAGCCTTAAGCACTTAGTGCATTTCCATTCTGAATCGACTCAAGCACTAAGTGCATTTTACAAAGCATGTAAATATACTAGATTTACTCGATTTTCATGAATATCCCCATTCTGATTTATTTGATTTTTACTTTAATCTACATTTGTATTAAATTTCTTTATTATGTGACAGCTTAACCGCAAGGAGAGTTCAGTGACCACAAAATAATTTAGATATTTCAGAAATAAATAAAGTCCTTACTGCAGACTATTCCCTTTTTTCTAATGTCATTACGCCTAAAAGCAGACAACAAAATTCACAGAACAAGAAATTCTCCTAAAAAAATCTCCAAATGTTCAGAAAGGAGTTTTCCCAATGAACAGACAACAAACGCACACACACGCACACAGGCAGACATATCAACATATAAACATGGCACAGCACAACTGCTCGCTCGTTATCCTTTTCGCTTTTAATACATAAATCCAGCGTTCGTTGACCTGACGGCGAGTACGGTCGTCGCCTTTTCAGGCGTATACACACCCAATATGAAAAGCGAAACAGGATTTTTGCAAACACACGACGACAACGACACAGCCACCATCAACCGCCAGGCATGCCACCACCAAACCACAGTCATGCCGCAGTCGTTGCATCGACAGCGACAGCGACGCCAAACAAGGTCCTGCAAAGCTTTGCGCTCAGCTGTGTGTGTTGTTGTCCTTAGTCAGTGTGCGGCTCATCGTCTGCAGCATTCGTGCCATTTCGTATCACTTCGTTGCAGTCACTTGGGTTTGGTCTTGACTGTTGGCTGCGTGCGTTCGTTCATTCGTTAGCTTCTGCACAAAAGCGACAGTCATTTCCGACTGCGAACGACTGCAGCGCCGACGTTGACGCAACTGCGGCCAAGGACCTCCTGTACTTGTGTCTGCACGCCGAATGAGCGAAATTTCACTTTTAATTTTTTTCACCCATTCAATGGGTGTTTGTTGAACGACGTGAACGCCACAAAAGACAAAAGGTTGTACGATGTGTGTGTGTGTATGTGTGTGTGTGTGGCGTCTGCTGTATACTCTGGCTTATGCTACTGCCAGGGAGGCTGGCGGACGTACGGACGGATGGAAAATGTTAATGTTGTGTTTGTGTCTGGTGCGGGCTTTCAGTTGTTGTGGCTTTTGGCAGGTTATTGAACTCAAGGCATGTCGTCAGCCATGAAGGATAACAACACCAGACCAACCAGACCAGACCAGGACAACAACATTTCGCTTGACGCCGTCATCGTCGATGGTGTCGTCGTTCGCAGTCAGACAAGCCATCGTGGGAGCTTTTAGGGTGAGGTAGGGTCGTTTTTTTCGTCTCGCTCGGGGTTTTCGTTTATTTTTGGGGGATTACAATGGAATTGAAATGGAAATTTTGTGAATTATTGAGGAAGGACCTCCTCGCCTTCGTTCTTTCTTTTGCTTGATAAAGAGGAGAAACATATTGGACAGTAAAACAAACGATTATGGGTATATTTCAAATACTTAATTCTTTTGAAATGAAATTTTGTTAAAATTAAAAAAAACTTTTTTAATTAAGAAAATTAAAATTTTTGTAATTAAAGGAAATTGTTTTTTATTTGTGAAACGCTCTTGCAATTTACCTTCTACAGTAGTTTCCTCTGTTAATTTCCTTTTGATTTGCTTCTCGTCTCTCTGGTCTATTAACTGCCCTAGGGTCTAGGTGTATGTACTTGCAACAAATACTTTTCAGCCTTATGTTCTCACTTAATTTACGTCAAAATTTACAACAAAAAAAAGCAATAAAACGAACGCACTTACATCACTAGTTAATTTCTATAAATTTCTATGAATTGCTTAATCTTATTTTCGTTCACGTTTTGCCCAACTTCTTCTCAAAATTCTTTATTCTTTAAACGCGATTTGAAAAAATTCACTATCGCAAAGATATTGCGAAAATACAAAGGATATCGCCGTGGCAATTTACTGAATGATGAACACATTATGTGGTATCTGCTGGTCGCTCGAGGGCTTGAATTCACTGAATTCGACGAACACTGAACGGCTCTCGCAACACACTCGGTACTTTAGAATTATTTGATATTTTCCGTTAATGATTTTTAATTTTTAATGAATATTTAAATTTGATTTAGACTTAGAAACTACACAAATGCAATAACAAAAAGGCTTTCAAAAAAAATAAATTCAGTCTTCAATTTCGCCTCCAGACACCAGACATGACCTGCCTTACGCGTTAACATCCCGGGATAGGACTAAAATTCAATTCGATTCTCGACTGTGACGCAGCCAAGGCACACTCAGGCAGGCGGCTGAGCGGCTGCCTGCTATGCTTTGGCAAAAGAACACAAAACAAGCGCTTGGAAATCGCATGTGCAGAATGTCTGCACACGCTGTAAGCATAATGATGGAATATGCCACAAAGAGTCTGCAAAGTATGCAACGATTCATGCTTACGACCCCCCACTCCCCCCCCCTCCCGAAATTACCACCCACCCACAAACTATAGCATATGTTTTCAAAGTTATTTTTCGTTGCTGACATTTAATGCAAACATAACGCCTAAAATGTTGCCTTTGCAAACTTTTAAGGGTTGCTCAGAGGTTTGGCAGCGGTGTGGAGCTACAAACTTGTAAAGTTGTCAGCAACTCCTTGAAGTTGGCGGCCAGTGTGAGTAGTAGTTTTTAGGCTCGTAGTAATTTTGGCAATGACAGTAACGTTTAATGTGCACGCCAACAATGAAATGCTTAGGGTAGTCTCTACATTGTGCGAGACCGTGTGCTTGTGCGCCTGCATGTATGCTATGTTTGGTATGTAGTGCCGTTTGTGCACTGTAGGCTGTAGGCATTTGTCGATAGAAGCGAGGTCAGCAACCTGAGTTGGTTGCGAGAAGTGCAAAGGTGGAGAAGGGAAACGAAAAGAAAGTAGACAAATAGAAACTATTGCCTTGGTAGGGGTGCGGGTCCTTTGTACTCCCCAATGAAAACATATTCAAGAAGGGGAAATTTCTATTCCTTGATTTTATGTATTAAAGTTTACTTAACTTTAAATTTAATAAATAAATTAGCAAATTAAAACTATTAATTATTTTTGCAATAGCTCCTCTCTAAAATCCACTCTCTCATAGTCTCTCTTTGAGAGAGTGCACTTCTGCAAACATTTCATGCACACTTTGGCTGCATAAAATGTTGTCTGCCAAGGAAAGCCACTTCAGGGCGTCTCGCTGTTGGCACTGTGAGGCAATGAACGTCCTTGGGTGTGAATGAACTGCAGCAACCACCTTTGCACTGAAAAGTGTAAGCGAAAGCGTCTGCCAATGCAGTTAAAGGGGAAAGAGTTTTGCACTGACTATGAGTGATGGCGAAGTAGAATGGAAAAGTTATGAACAAGGTAACAAAATAATTATTTTTATATTAAAAAAAATTTAATAAAAAATAATTTAATTTAAAAAAGTTCTTGTCACATATTTCAGACGAAATAATTTTCCTCCGCTTAATACATGAAAATCGAGTTGAGCTCTTTGAAAGTCATAATTTCCATTTACAGTTATTCCCCGAACGAGTCTTCCAGAACACTTACGCACGTTTGAAGTCAATTTTCCTGTATATGTCATGACATCACCGTGTAACGCCATGACTGACACAATTAAGTGTCAAGCAACTTGCCGCTGACCACGTTGCACATGCGCACTTGCATATCCGCTTGCTCCGGTGCAGTTAACTTAACTTTATTTGCTGGGATTTTCAGCATTTCAAGCACGTCGCTCTTGGAAGCAGTACGGCAATTTATAACAAATACCGTTAAGCGGGCAAGTGACATAAAGCGACAATTACTACTCACAAAACCAGAAATTTATCGTTAGAATTAATTTGTCTATGACACACAAAGAACGGTCTTAAGTGCATGATGAGCCGCCAACGAAAAGGTCTTCATCGCACAAAGTGACCTAAAGTATGAGGGTAATTGAGTAGCTCATTACGCATGCAAAGCAGATAACGAGTGGCAACAAACATACATCAAAGAAATATAATGGTACACTGAGTTTTAGAAGGCATTTGATAGAATGAAAAGCTTTTAGAGGCAACCATTTTTCATAAATAATTACAAAAATTAATTTTAATATTTTTAATTAAAATTTTTTAAACTTTTTTTTTTATTAAAGCTTTAAAAGTTTTTTATTAAAATATTCTATATTTCAGTCGCTAATTTCAACATTTTTATGTGGGGCATGCGTAAAACTGAGCAAAGGCACTCTTTTGTGAGGCCCTCTCTTACCACTGAGACATTTCCGCGCTCTTTGCCTTGCCACTTTCAAATCTCTCAATTATGGCCATGCTCAAAGTCACAGTCATTGCACAAAGAGTCCATGGCTAATGCCTTGACATTCACTAACCAAATCAAAAGCAGCAAAATGCAACACTTCCTGCATTTGCACACGTCATTCTCGCCACTTTTATGCGGCTAAGCGGCCATGCGGCTACTATTACAGTCTGCAAAGAGCCCTATGCTGCAAAAAACTCAAATACAAAAATTTTCTCTTTCTCGTATGTTCGTTGCTCTTAAAGCCAAATGTTTGGTGCTCTTATGCTGAGTTGGCCAACGTATCGCGCTTGAGTAGGTCGGTCATTGAACTAACGAACTTGTTTTCTTTCCCACTTTGACTTCTTTCATGTATGTTTTTTTCCATCTGGTTTTCTCCACTCTTATTTCTCTCTTCTCGCTCTTCTCGTGGTGGTTGGGCTTTGCACAAGTGCCATGGCCAAAGTCATCATCGCCATCATTGTCATTAGTGCGATTTGCCTCAATTTTATGCTTTCCGCTTCACTTTGTGGTCTTGTTTGCGCGTTGACTGAGATGGCTAAGTTTTGTTGACGTTTTTCCAATCGTCATTGACGGACTAGTCTAGTCTTTATGGTCTGTATGGTCCCTTGCTTATAACAATTTCAGCCCATCCACACAAGAGTGAACTGAAAGGGCTTGCAAGGAGAGTGGGGAGGCCGGAAAAATGCACTTGTAATTTCGTCTGGCCGCTCTGGACATTTTAAAGGGATTTTTTGTTGAAATGGAGAGAAGACCTGGCGTGAATATTTCTTACAAACATTCTTCAACGTATTAAATTTCCAGTTGGAAACAAATTTCAAACGTTCCCATAGCAAAAAGATCTGGCAATATTTCACACATTCAAGATTACAGAAAAACCATCATTTACAGTTGTTTTATTTGCTAAATGGTTTTATCATATTTCCCCCACGTCGATCATTGGAAATTGGAAACCTAATCAGATAATGTTTGATGACATAATTATCGTTCGCCTGAGTGTATTGAAAATACACCGAGCGACGAGAACAGGTAGTTGAGAATCTCCCCACCAAATTCACCATCATCGCCACCTGTGACATCAAATGGAACATTGAAATGTTGTTGGTATCATGGCTGGTGTGCATGCGTAGCGAGGTCGTTGGCCGTTTTCGTGTGTCAGGGGGAATATTCAACATGTTCTGTTCATTACGTTGAATCGAATAAGTGGCGTGCGGAGCAGATTCGGATTGTGTGCGTGCGGTGTCGCTCGAAGAAGAAAAGGTAAAGTGTAAATAAAATCGTTTTCATATCGTATTACATTTCATTTGTATGGTAAGTAAACTAACGAAAAATATAGCGGTAATTTCTTTTTTTGTTTGGTAGTCTTTTGAAGGCGATACAAGAATTTGTGAGAATAGAGTTGATATCTTGCTTATGATAAAACGAATTCAGAAAACAAACAATTTTTAAATAAAAATATTTAAATAATCAATCTTTAATAAGAAGTACTCATAAAAAAACTTTTTAATTTATTCAAAAAATTCAGAAGCCGTTCCTTAAATTTAATTCCAAGTTCGTTTTCTAAGTCTTTTGTTTTATTTGAAAAATAATTGATTTTTTGCTCGTATAATTTTAAAGCTTTGTTTATTTTAAATTTGTACTTTTTTTATTATTATTATGACAACTACTAGCCCCTTAATTACTCACTTTTAACGTTCAATAAACAAAATTTAAAATTGACCAAAAAATTTGCCAAAAACATATTACGCAATATCCGCTTTGAAAGCACCACAACTAAAAAAAAGTGTTTAATTTGGTAAGTCCAACGAAAAAAAAAAAAATGTATTTCATCATTTTTATTTTCGACTTCTTCTGTGACTTCTGAAACAACTTAATTGCTTTTTTGGTTCTCTTTTGGTGCCCACAATGAAAGCAAAGGTCAAAGACTTTACCTTTTTTCTTCACTACAATTTCTTCAAAATTCAAACACGCATTAAACGCTTTTTGCTTCTAACAAATAAAGAAATACAAAAACAAGAAATTTAACAACAACAGCAGAAAAAGAACACCAACACACTCACGAGTATTGAGTATGAAGGGCTTCCATGCAGTACCCAGTACCAATCATCATCATCGAGACCAAGCACAAGCACAAGCACAAGACCGAGAACAAGTCATTGACCGACCGCCTTGGCGAAAGAGTAAGAGTGATTTTTATTTATTTCATTTTGTTTGACCATTTTTACATCAAAACGATTCTCAAATACAAAAAAAAAAAGTAATGAAAAAAGCAAACCCCGGGAAAATGATCGCCTTAGAAAATCATGGACGCTTTGTTCTCTCTCTATTGCCATAGGAAGTGTACAACAACCACAACACAAAAAAGAGGCCAACGTGCGCGCATATGCAGTTGAACGCCCTTTTCACGGCAAGTGATTCTGGCTGAATCGTTCGCTCGCATAGCCATCCGCAGAGACCATGGCCGCTTGTAAGTTTTGCTGCTAGAATGAAGGCGGGCGACGACGACAAGTATGCAGGCCGGCAGGAAGGCAGCCAGCAGGATGGTGGGCACACATCACCATGAACTGGTTTCGATTTTCCCAACAAGCGCACGATGACGATGACGCAGTGTACATGATGAGTCTGAGAACATGTGGCCGTCGCTTATAAGCGGGAATGCTGCAAGCGGAAAGCTTCTCTTCGCAGGCAACATGCTTTGTTGAGTTGAGTGTAGCACGTTCATGCCGTTCAACTGCCTTGTAAGATTCACTTTTGTTGCCTTCTTCTAACTCCTTCTAACTGACGTTGGTCTTCTTCGTTTTTGTTTTGATGCTGCTGCTGCTGCTGGCTGCACTGGCGAGGCCGCTGCTGAAGGTGAGTAAGCATTGAGTAGCAGCCAGGCTTGATTTTTCAAACGAAAATGAAAACTTGGCAGGAGGGTAGAAAGGAAAATACTGTACCAATTACAAGAACGAAACAACAACAAGCAGCCTGCTAGTCAGCCAGCGGTTGACAGCGTTTTGGGTTGGGTTAGAATCGGCTGCTTGCACTTGGAGGCCGAGGTAAATGCACTTTGGCTGAAAAGTGAATGAACGAACGCAGAAGGGCGTTCGCATTTGCGCGCGCCTTCTACTCAGCTCTGATTGTGTGTGTGTGTGTGTGTGTGGTTAACCATTGCACAAGGATGCGGCTGGCTGAAGATGGTCGTGGTTGTCGTGTGTTATGAAGTGTTCTTGTTGTTGTTATTGTTATTCTTTGTTTTTATTTTTTTTATTAGTTTTTTTTTCTCAGTTTTGCTTTATTGTTGCTGTTGGACGTTGGCGTGTGTTTTTGCTTATTAGTTGCTAAAATGTGCAATTTACGTTTGATAATTGCAATAAAAGAATTGCACTTGATTTCCTTTTCGTACTGTCTTTGCGATGCTGAAGTGCAAAACAAGTTTGTCGCTTCAGTCTTTCGTTTGCAAACAAAAGGAATTTTTTGATTAGTTTGTGGGAAAAGACTGTGTGGACTCTTCTCGAGTGTATTCTGAGTCATTTGGAATATTTTGATTTAATAATATTTAATTTTAGATAAGAAATTTAAGTGAAATTTTAATTGAAAGAAAATGTATTAACCCTTGTATGTTTTTCGGGGTTCAAATGAACCCAACATTGTTTTCTTCTTTTCCATTCAGTTAAGAACTTTATAGATATGTGTATTGGATTTCATGTAGGTGCTAGCATCAGTTATAGACGCCAATTGAATTCAAAACCCATGACTAAGTTGATATTTCCTGCTAGGGGGCCCTTTACAATTCATTGACCTCAAGTATATAAAATGAAAATTTCGCATAGCCACCTCGCCTGCTTCCATGTACTATACGAAGTCAACCATTTCGCTTTAGATATGCTGGCAAGCAATCAGAGGCATGAAATAGAAAATTGCATTGAAAACCTACACACAAAGCGAAGCACATGCATGGCTACTGCCATTTGAAGCCGAAAATGCCTTTGCCAGGATGGAGATTATTTTCATTTTCATTTCAAGGTTCTTCTTCTTTGGCTGCTTCTGCATATGCTTCTTCTCTATTTCCATACCACCAAAGCTATACAAAGTCCAGCGATGTACTGGACGAAAGACTGTGAAGCCGACGGCATGGACCCATGGATATGTGCACGTTGTTGTAAAGAGCATTAGATAAATAAGTGGCTAAATTTAGAATGCTTGTACTTGATAGTGAGATAGCAGCAAGTTTGTCTGCTTGAGTCTTTCGTTTGGTGAGAAAAATGGAAAAATGTCAGTTCAAAGTAAAGCTGCAAGGAAGAATGTATTTTCCCTATAAGTGCTTCAAGATGTTGTTGAAATAATTATAGAGCAATTAGCTGAAATTTAATTACAAGTCGGAGTAAAATATGAAATGGAAAAAAATACATTTCCAAAACATTTCTATTCACTGCTTGCCTCAAATTACTTTTGCCAAAGCAGAACGTAGAAGTATTTTCGATTATTATGTAAAAGCTTGCGATTTTACACTTTCCCCTCTCTCTCTCTGCCTGTGCTGACCTTGGCTTTCAAATTCATCGCATTTACAAGCGACGCAATAGTAGTGAGGAAAAAAGCTCGTCGTAGGAAGCTTTCCGTATCTAAAGATGCTATTTCGTTGTTGGTCAACACCACCCTTTCCCATCCTCCCATACTGAGGCAAAAGCATCATTTATCATTGCCAATAGTTGCTGTCGTTTCGTTCGTTCATTTCAAATTAATTTCAAAAGTGTGTAGGCCACTGGCGTATAACTCACTTACCCCTCGGGGCCTGCTTGAGCGGAATAGAAAGAAGAATACGTCTAATCAGTCGGTGTGGAAGAGTCATTGAACTGCTAGGAGCGTTTGTTTGTTTGCTGTGGCTGACTACAAGCAGGAATTCTGTCAACAAAATTCCCAAAAAATTTACATTTCAAATAAACGAAAGTTGAGAATAGCTGAGAACGTTTCTCAGAAATATTGCGCATTAATTTTTATTTTTATTTAATTGTCTCTGGTTTTTTTTTCACTGCATTATTGACAACTCATTCAAGTGTTTCGATACGCTTATGCATTTTTAATGAGGCAGTATTTGCATCATATAACCTTGATATTGAAATTGAATTTGGTTTTGTCATCACAAGCAGAAACGTCGAAACGGCAACAAAATCAAACAGAAACTGCACTTGTTTCAGTGATCGAATTGTGAGCATCGAAATGAAGGCAAAAGTGGCAAGCTTTCTGCTATACATTTTGTCCGCATCGAGCTGGCATGAGTCAAATGTGTGAGTGTGACGCCGTTTGTTTATATTGGCGCACAAATGCTGTTTAGGAGTCATTTAAAGTCAAAGTCAAGGTTTTTTCTCTATACGCCGCCATTCAAAATCAACAACAAATAATTTCTAACTTTTATATACAACTTTTTGCTAACTTTTTTCCATTTCGCACAAACCAGTTTTTCTCTACGAATTTCTAATGTGTGAATATGAATTTGAGTGTGCTTGCAAAAAAAAAACCATAGTTGCTACTCGCGACTCTACGCTGTGAGATAATATTTTAATTATATTTACCTACCATAGACTATATGCGGTGCTTACTTGTTGCTGTATTTCGCTGTTGAAAGACATACACATTGGCGGCTTAAATAATAGCCAGCGTAATTAATCATTTGACGTTGGGTACCGCAGGGTGATTAACCAACCGAAAAAAAATTAAGAATTAATAATATTCCTTAAGTATTCAATTTGATATGTAAATGCTTTATGATTGTGATTAAATTGCTTATGAGAATGGAAGAATTTCTTCCAAGAAACAGCTTAAGTCTATTGTGAAGGATTGTCAATGTCAAGTTCGTGGCTTAAGTCTTTTGTTTTCCAGAGACGCTCAAAAGAACCAATGAAGCAGTTTGCAGATTTCTAAAATATTTGATTGGTTTTTAAATTTTCTTAGCCTTTCTATGTACTTAAGGTCGAAATTGATTGTCTTAAAATACTATAACAATACGTTTGTCAAGTTCGTCTCTTGTACTAGTTACTAGTTCTAGTTCCTGTTTCACATTTTGACCATAACAAATACGTTTTTATATTTCTTTCATCTCTGTGATAATTGCATTTAATTGCCTTTGAGAAATGCCTGAAAGCATATATGGAAATTTGAATACTAATTAAAATGTCCGCGTTTGTTTCTTTTTCTTATTGCACTTGCATAATAACAAAAACAAAGAATTCGTTTCTACTAATTACAAAATTAGCGAGCGCAACTTAATTTCGTTTCATTTGTTTCAAGTATTTACACTTGTAATTGCAATCAGCAATTTGTACGGCTGAAATGACACTTGAGTAATTTGCATAAGGTGTGTTGGCAGCCCAACGAAGCACACAAGGGTGGTGGGAGGTGATCGAGTAAGCAGAAGTGCTTTTTGCATACACTGTAATAAAAATAGCTTTTCTTTATAGTAAAAAATATAACATTGACGCAGATCTGTGTGTCTGTCAGAAGGAAAGGCACACTGTGCAATGCGAATAATCTCCTTCATTATTCACAATTACTTCATAATTCTTATAAATACCATTTATTCATTCATACTTTCAAAGTGGCTTTTCTCACTGTGTATCGTAAATACTTATTACAAAACAAAAATGACAAATTAAAAGCTAACAATTGCACAAATGTACATATTTTCCAAACGAAATGATGAATGCTTTGATGAATGCTCTGACAGCTGACAGTACTTGTTCCTCTGTTTCTTAAGCCAAATTGACAATTAAACCAGCTGCCAGGCAGTCGTGTGATTGCAAATATGATTTATGATCGAAATCGAAATGATGAATTTGTGGAATTCGCTAAGTAAATGTGAAAATTATTCAAATCGAGAGCAGGTTCGTTGCCAAAGTCTTTTGTTTTTCCTTTTCTGTCTTTAATTACAATGCTGCGTTTGGTTTGATTTGGCTTTAAAAGCAATGAAAAATGTAAACTGATTGCTCGCCACTCAATGGAAATCGATTCGAGACAAATTAAATCGAATGGCAATGCAACTAAGCTGAGCCATTTGCAATTCAATGAATAATCATTTTTACATCATTTGCTTTTATGAATATGGAATATGTTAGACAAGGCTTAAACTACCTTTGTTAATTTATCCCCATCACCCATTTCAGTTTCCACACTTACCATTATTATCACCGAAATTATCCAAAAAGTCTTAGTAATCCATTGAAGGGGCGCCTAACAGCTAATCCAAACATGATATTTGCGTGTGTGTGTGTGTGTTGATTTCTCAAAATAGTCTGCTTTTAATCCAAATTGCGAGCGCAGGTAATCCTTTCGAATTTTATTAATTTCTGATTCTTTTCATGTACTTGTTATCAACTCACTTCATCATTTGCACGTATACACTTAATCCAATCCACTTAATCCAAACGTTTTTGCTTTTTTTTGTGGTTTTTTTTTCAATATATTCTCTTAACTATTTAATCCAATATAAATGCAGTCTTATAGGTTATCACTAATTTCTAACAATAATATATGATACAGTATGTAAAGTAGGCTTTATACAATATAGTTGCGCGTTCAGTTCATTTCAGTTTCCAATCAAAAGTTCTTTAATTTCTACTAGGGGTTTCCAACAGAGTCACTGTAGTTCGACTTTGGCAAAAATTTTGTTTAAATTTTTCTTCTCTTTAGAATTTTTATTTATTCTTTTCTTTTCTTTTTCAGATCAAATATTTTTTGTGTGCGGTTCGGAAACGCTTACGAAACCGTGTCTCGATCGTGTTGTTGCTTACGGAAAACTGAATCACGGATGAGTCGCAGCACAACTTCAATGTCGAGCCGAGGCTTCTGACACAAAACAGATAGTTAGACTTTTTTCATTTCTCGAAATGATCACACGCACACCAACTCAACAAGTAACACACGGGAGAAAGAGACACTCAGACTCAGCGAGCTCAGGTGTTCTTACCGGGCGCACACACACACCACACGATCAGCAGGCTCATCCCGATTGTTACTCAACAGCCCAACAGAGGAATACCGAACAAGAATACAAAAAATACAAAAAAAAATAACAACCACAAGCGATCTCTTCTGTGTCACATCATCAATGTTCTCGGGTCTCTTTTGGATGTGAAGAGAAAGAATTTCCGCAAGAATTTCAAATTTCCTCGTTCTTACATGCGGGGCTTTCATGATATTTGTGGTTTAACACACACACACACACGCAAACACCTTTGAGCAGCCATTAGAACACACTCGCTCCTCTCTATTCGATTTGTATGAGGATCAGTTGAGCTTGTGTGTATTTGTGTACTCACCTTTTTTGTACTATGCCGCGCAAATGTTCTAAACGCTTCTAAGCTTGCCGCTCACTAAATTGAGCGTAAGAGCGTGAAATTACAGCAATTCCCGCTTGTGATTGGTCGACACTGCCTTCGTGCAATTGTTTGTGGTTCGTGGTGCGTTCGTATGATCGTGACAATGATCTTGACAGTGATCGGCCAAGGCAGAGCCGTCCAAATGAGCCTAGAATCTCTGCTGCTGCGGCCTGCTACCTGTAGTATCTCCTACTCATATCTACAAATTGTTGTAATTGTAATTGCCTGTCGATTGGTTCCATGTTGTTCGCAACTTGTTGCTCTCCATTGTTGATATCGAGCTGCAGATCTTGTTTTATTTTGTATTTTATGTGTATTTATTTGCGCGAGAGAAAGGTGTTCTCTGCTCAGCCATTTGAGGATGGCGTGAAAATCAGCACTTCTACGGCGACTCATCGGTGATTTTATCACACTGCCAATAATTGTCATGTTTGAAATGAAAATAATTTTATTTATTTAATGATAAAAAATTAAATGATGAAATTATTGCAATTTCGATCAAAAGTTAATTTGACAAATTATCATTTTTTTTTCCAATCATCAGTAAATATGGGAAAAGACTAAAAACGAATAATTGTGTTGAAATTTCTCAAACCATTTTGATTAGAAATCATTTTTTTTTATTTTACTAAATTATATTAAATTTTATTTAATTTTATTAAATTTAATTTAATTTTATTAAATTTAATTTAATTTTTTTTAATTTTTTAAATTTATTTTATATTAAGTTTTTTACCTTTTTTCAAATTGTTGTTCATTAAAATCGTCCAATGTTGTCTATCATTTAAGACAAAAATCATGGAATTATTTATTTGTAGTCACCTGTCTTCGCGTTTGATTCCTTCCACTGGCTTTTTACTGAACTCTCAGAAATTTTAAACAAGTCCCAATCGAATTTTTTGTATTCTTGTTTAGAAAACAACTAAACCAAATGAAGTCTACATAACAAATAGGGAAGGATACTTTCGAGGCGAAAATTGACGTGAAAGTTTCACACACATTTTCCCCACCGTTTTTATTTAAATTTATTTTATTAAAGAACGTTTTCTCAATATCCGGTTGGCTACCAACAATCACTTAACTCCCAAGTTTTTCATATATTTTTGCGATTCATCGAAAGATAAATCAACTAACAAATCAGTGAGAAAACGTCTCTTAATTTCATAAATTTTCATTAATTTATTCCAATTGAATGGAATTTTTACTTTTCTGAATTCGAATTTCAATGATGAATTGCTAATTTCGATTTTGATTATATTTCTTAAAACAATAAGTCAAATGTTACCTATCATCGACGAAAACAGCAACGCAAACGCTTCCAGACACAATTAAAAATAGCAACATGATCCAAAGACAAATTCCCAAGCAATCCAAATGAAAAAAAAGTGCTCAAAACATCTTCAACTTCTTCGCGCAAAGTGCCTACCAACTAAAATGCCATAACTAAATTAACCTTGAACTCTGCAAACCAAGCAGGGGATGATCTCAGCGCCAGAAACGAAACGAAGCACAACCAACAGGCAACATTCAATAGTCAACAACACCAACTAGTAAATCATATTTTTTTATATTTACCAACAAAAAAAAAGGATTACCTACGCGTAAATACCAAACTTTCAAAAAAGCACATTTAAAAAGCTTTAAAAGTGAAAAAATCAAAGAACCAATGCCAAAAATACCCCCACCAACTTAGACCAACGCACATTAAAATCGCATTGAAAAACTATCATTTTCGACAAAAACAACAAGCGCCAAAAAAAACACAGTCTCACAAAAAAGAAATGAAAAATTAGTTAAGGTTCCAACACGCACACACACACACACACGAAAATAGAATCATTAGGAACCAAACCGAAAACAGTCCACAGACGAAAGCACAGCCGGAAAAAAACTTTCAATCATCCGGGGTCAATAAATTCTTAACAAAAAGTCTAGGAAAAAAGGCAGCATGGAATACAAAAATGTTTAAATAAAAACGACGCCATCATCATCAACAACACATCAAACGCCAGAACACAACAGCAATTTGGAGAAGAAAAAAACGCACTCAAAAGAATTGTTAAATTTTTTGTGCGGGAAGGCAACGAACTCTTCGATTCTATTCTTTTTTTTGGCGGGCAGTAAACAATTTTCTACACTGTTAATTTTTTATTTTGGTTCTTCTAAAAACATTTCTTTCATTTAATGCGCGTTTTTTTAATGAAAGTTATTACAGGCCAAAAGAATTGTCGAAGAAGAGAAGCGAAATGTTCTAAACGCAGACGAAAGAGCTTAGCCAAATGAGTAAACAACAATAGAACAAATTAGTACGAATTGTATTAATAGCTTTCGGGAGTGATGATGGCGGTCATTCGTTCTTTGGTACCTAAGAATCAAGTTCGTTGCCAAAGTCTTTTGTTTAAAGAACCAAATGACATGGGTATGGAAGAGAATTGAATAGAAGTCCTTAGATTATTAAAGGCCTAAAAATACACAAACTGTGTTATGTTTAAGACAATATTTCGCACAAGGCAAATCATACCAAAATAACGAAAATTGACAAAAAGTTTAAAATGTTATACCCGCAGTGTGGCCATTATTTAATATATAAACGATTTGCATTATTTTCGTTCATAAAAAGTAACACTTTTCAGCTACCTTGTCTTCCCCTCTCCTTCTCAACCGAACACCTTCTCACAAAAGCCACAAAAAGTTTGAGTTGCGTTCGCTTGCCTTGCTCTACCCACCACTTTGGCTGACACTTTTTTCGAGTTGCGTTAACTGCGCCAACAAGCCAACAGCCATTTCCATTTCTTCGTTTGTTGTTTTTTTTCTTCTTTTTGTTGTTGTTGTTTTTTTGGAGAATTTTTTGGGCAATGGTTTTGCGTCAAGTTCATTGACTTCTTAAATTTTATTTTTTGGCTCTTTAATTCTGGCCAGTGTGGTTGCTGCTGTTATTGTTGTTGTTGTTGTTCTTTTATATTTTTGGTTTCGGTTTTGGTTTCTTATTTTAGTTGTAAGTTCGTTTTCATTGCGGAGTTCATTGCCCGTAGTGCGGAGTTCTACCAAAAAGCAACGAAAAAAAAACGAAAATAAAATAAAGTAAAATTAAGCAATTCAACTGAGGAAAGTAATAAAGTTTTTTTTTTTATACGCTGTGGGCTTTTTGTGTCTTTAAATAAATGATACACTGTTTGCGTGTGGAAAAGGAAGACGAAACTAACTCCAAGTTGTGCTTAAGCTTTGTGGAAGTTAAGACTACTGGAGAGTAGAGATGCATGTAATTATGGCTCAAAGCTGGACTAATAATTAAATTGGAATCAATCAATTAATCAATTTGGAGTCCCAACAAGCCAAAGAATTATTTACATTGGCTTAACCAGATCCATTTATTTTTCAACAATTTTCTTCTTCGATTAATTTTCTATTTCAAACATTTTTTCATTTCTCTAGACTAAGAGAAGTTCTCCAAACAAATCATGCTTCCATTGCATTTGGCCGAGAATTTTCAACTCCTTTCCATTTGCTCCTCAGTCGATTCCATTTCTAGGTCGCTCTTCAATTATCACGTAAATTAACAAGTCTCCCAGGGAAATGCTGCACTCGGAACAATAATCAAAACGAAAAATGCCCACAACTTGCCCCATCTAGATGGTTGCCCTACCAACCCAGAAGAACGAGCGAAATGCTTACTTCACTTGGGCTATCATCGCCACAAGCACGGCCATCGCGCGACTTCCTGCCGCTTCGTGCCTTTCAAATGCAGATCGAGCGAAACTCGTGCCGCATTTCAATTAGTGCCTCGTGAGGAATGTTGAACTTACTTTTCTTTCAGTTCAGTATTATAATTTTTTTGTTTTGGTTTTTGTTTTGGTTTCTACTCAAATGCAAAATTATCAGCCAAAGAACTCTCAAGTGAAATAGAAATAGAAATAGAAGAAATGCTGTGTTGTTCCAATTCTAGCAATTCTAATGATGCTGCTTAACAACAAACAGCCAACACAACAGCAACCACAACTTATCACTATAATTTGATCTTTAAAATTGCTCATAATGTGAGCTGCATGCGAATATCTTGTTTGGGCTTGGATTCGTACCTCTTCTGGGACGTCGCGTTGTACTTCTTTTCACTGGCGAGACCATTGTGTCTCACATGCAAATCTCCAAATGCATAAGTTTTTACATGTGGCAAAGTTGAAGATTTTTTTGCATGAAATTTTGGTAACTGTGTGAAAATTCTGGCCAAAATCATTTTGAATGTTTGACCTGATTTTAATATCATAAAGGAAATTGCTATGAAGTATCAGGCGATCGGAGGCAATTGGGGTGTGGGAGGCAGCAGTGTGTCACTGGATTATTTTAAAAATAATCTCAAATTTGTTCCACATCGGGCCACATCGCTTCATCAAAGACAAACCAAAAGAATTAATCACAACATTTGTTTGAGCGCACATAATTACCCACCACATGAATACAACAAATGAGCACTTGCGCGCAAACACATCGAGTGTAGCTGGCAACGCATCAAAGCGCCTTTGGCCAAATGTGGCTAAAAATTTAACTTTCCAATAGTTGGCCAAATTCGGTTGACAGGCAATTGTCGTTGATCGAGAAAGAAGAAGAGGCAGGCAAGACGGGCAATGCTTAACACTAAACGCTAAACGCAATTGTTCGTCATTTGTGCGAATGGTCAGAACAAGTTCGTTGCTCAAGTCTTTCATTTTGGCATTTCGTTTTTATTTCCAATCTTTTTTTCGGTGGCTGTGGCGTTAAATTTTCTATTTGCAGAACTCTTTACGAGCTCATTACAATTAGATTATTGAATGGCAATTGTGGTGAGGCGGGCCGCTACTGGTGGTACTGATGCGGGCTGTTGCCCCGCGGCAATGATGCTGCTGCTGATGATGCTGAAGCTGAGTTGCTTTTGCTGTTCGCATCTTTCGGCAGCTACTGTTCGTATTGTTAACTTTCTTTGGGCAATTGTTGTCAGAAACATTGTTTTTGCTAGTGACGATTTTTTCGTTTGGTTTGGTTCTTTGTTAATATTTTTCCTCGTCCATTGAACTCATCTCAAGTGTCTGAGTAGAATTCCTCTGAAAAGAGAAATTTTTTTTTGCGGTTTTGCAGATTTTTCTGTTTGCTTGAGGTTTTTTCGGGCTAAGAATCGATTAAAACTAGTACATGCGATAATTGAATATGCAAATTGGCCACTTGACATGGTGGCTTTTTAGTGCGGCTGCAAATATTTTCTCCAAAATCGGGTGCTAGAGGAAAAGAGAATCTTAGTTGGGCTTGGGAAGATTTTAAATTGAAACATTTGATTGGAGATCAATTCCAATTCTTATGTGCTTAACATTTTCTAAAACTAGATGGTATGGAAGATGGTAAGTCGAAACAAATCGAATAGAAAACCATTCTCTGGCCATAAAAATCCTTTTTTTTGTGATAATAAAATTTTAATTTTTCCATAATTTTAACAATTTAAAAATATTTGTTGTTGCTAATAAACTAAACGTTGAAACACTAAAAATGTTAAAATTTTCAACATAAAAAAATTGCACATAAAAACACGTTCCTTCTAATAGCAGGCATTGACTTTTATGGGTGGCTCCTTGACTCCTCTGGTAGTGATATTTGTTGTTGTTGATATTTCTTTTGCTAGTTGTTTGTATTGGCAGCTCACCGTTTGGTTTTTTTTGTTGTCGTCATTGGGCAAACGGCAAGTACGGCATCATCGTTGTTGTCGCGAAACAAGAGCGTTCGTTGATCATCGTCATCGTCATCGTCGTCGTCGTCGTCGTTGTTATCGTCGGCACTAGGTAAGTAGTTCAACAGCCGCGAATAACCTTTATTGCAACAACAACCACGACAACGGCGACGACAACAGCAGCAGCAATCGCTGAACAGATAAGCTCTGATGTGTTTGTTGTTGTTGCCGTTTCTTTGGCGTTGCTCGCTCAAGAAACCGCAAATAAAAATCGCAACATCAACAACAACAGCAACAATCCATCTTATTTTATGGCCAACGCACAGTCTCTAACGTCTGTGTGAGCGACTTCAGTGAGCGAGCTCACGAGGAAGAAGAAGAATTCGCAATTCGCAATTTTTCTTTTTTTCTTGTATTTATTTTTCTCGCTTACGAGACTTGGCTAGCAGCTAGCCGATGCTGATGACGAGGCTGGCGACAAGTGTGAATACCGTTAGTTATGATAGTAGATAGATAGATACTGAAGGCATAGAAAACAACTTTTTAATAATTCGAAAGGTTGGCAAAACTTCGACGTAATATCAAGTCTCCTGGAAGTGGATGGACTGAAAAAAAGGAATAAATTTTTTTATTTAAAAAGTTTTTGTGTGAGTAAAGATACTTCCTTGTCTGGAAATTAAATTGGGATAAAATATTTAATAAATAAAATAAATATAAAAATGTAAGTAAAGAATTCCTTCCAATCATCACTAGAGCATAAATGTCAGTTCGACCAACTGACTCATACATGTAAATAACTGCCGATTCAGTCGCCATAGAGTTCTCTGAGTGATAAATCAAAATTCAAGTTATCCCATAAAGGAACAACAAATTCGAAAGATGTTTATCAAGTTGCCCGCAGTTAACCAACACTGACTAACTTCTTCGCCGAGTGTCACATCGTTTATATTATTCGATAATAGTTAATTTTACAATTTATTCATGTTTCCTGTCATGATAAATTTTCAATTTATTAAAACCGAAATTATAAATGCAAAAATTCGCTATGGAATTGCCAGAGCGGCTCTCCATAAATAATGGATTTGTCTGCTTCTTCTTTTTTCTGGCCATTGTGTTGGTAACAGAATTCTGCATAATTTTGTCACATTAAATGGCGAACGGTTCGTTGAACCGCACTCTGTGCGATAACTTAATTAATCAAAAATTGTACATTTTAATGATATAATTTGGGGTTTAATTTGCAAACAACTTTTTTCTTTTGATTTTTAACGAATTTCAGCGAATTTTCTGTAAAAGCCTAAACTCTTGCAGCTTATGTGAATTCGTTTTGCACTTTCTTCGCCTTCGTCGTCGTGCTTGGGCCGCGCAATTGCAAAATTTCTTCAATTACACTCACCAGCAGTTGGCTGTCATCGCCTACTGGCCTCCCATTATTCTTCTTCCTCTTCTTCTTGCTGTTGGTCGCTTGGTCTTGGTTTTCCTCGGTAAAACGCGGCTCCACTGACTTGCCATTTGGCTTGGCTTTTGGCCAACGGAGATTTGTCTCTGCTATGTGTGCTGTTTTGTTGGCACTTCTGGCTTCTGTGTTTTTCTGCCTGCCTCTACTACTTGATTGTTTGATTGAAAAATTAGGTTAGGAGCAATGAACTTTGGTGTTCTGTAGCAGTTGGAGTTGAGTATCAGATTCTGCATGGCTTTGAACGGGAGTGGGATTGTATTTCGTCTGGCTAGAATTGAATAGAAAATTGAGGATTGGTAGGAACATTTTTTTATGTAAGTATTGAAAAAAAACTGAAGTCTTAAGATAAAAACTTTTTAATAAACAAAACTTTTTGATTTTTTGCACTTAGCTAATAGAGAGAAGCAGAGAGACTTGAGAAATATTGGTTTAATTTTATATATTCTGAAGACATTTCCAAAAACCCTTTCAAATGCAAATAATTTTCTGCATCTGTCCTTTGTACTTAGAAGAAATTTTATTAATCCGTCGTTAACTTAACAAAACTAAATACGGATTAAAGTTAAAGTTTCGCATGATCTTCTCTGCCTAGAAATATTTGCCGTACATACAACATTTGATAGAATTCTAATAAAAGTTTATTCTGCGCTGCAAACAAAAGACTTAAGAAACATACAGCAGAGAACTTGTGGTGTGGTGCGACTGAAGCGAGGGGTTAGCCACCGCCGCATAAAAATTACAGTTTGAACTTTTGTTCGCATTTTTGCAAAAGCAACACACACAAAAACGAAACAATATAAAAGCCAGCAACAACAAGAAGAACATCAACCGCAATAGGAAAATCTAAAAGAAAATGCAACAGAATCTACACAAAAAAAAATATGCCAGAAAGAGACAGTCGCTTGCAGAACAGACCAAGTGACAGAATAAGCTGCTGAAGCGAGAGAGAGAGAGGGCGAGGGAGCCACAATATAGTGAGGTAAAATTGCAATTGCAATTTCTTTCGGTTAACAATGAAAAATAACTGTTTGCAATTTGTTTGCACTCATGCGCAACTGACAACAATTCTCCGACTCTTTTGCCATAGGTTCTTTGAACGAAAAAAAATACACGAAGCCGAAGCGCCAAGCCACAACGCAACGAAACGTAGAGCGCGAAAGAATTCAGAATTCACTCTCTTCTGCAGCAACGAAATGAAAAATGTGTGTTAAGCCAATGACCGATAGCGACTGCAAAGGCAGCAGCAGCAGCAAGTCTGTTTCACACACACACCGACACAAAGTCCAACAGTTAACTGTTAACGTCAAATGAATGCAAAAAATACAACGGCGCAGGCTTAGCAGTTTGACATGCAAAATATATACACACACACACACCAGCTCACATACGGCCAATGAGTGAGTACAGCATGTGCGTTCTATATCTCAGCCTACGCGCAATTTGGCCAACTTGTTGTTATGCTTGTTGTTGTTTTGCATGCTATTAGTATTGCCAAAACAATTGTTGAAACCGTTGACGCATTTGTTTTGACGTGATGGATGGATGGATGGCTGGCGAATTGTTGTTGTTGTACAAGCTGTTGTTGTTTTTGCTGTCTTCGTCCATGTTGTATGCTCTCATAATTGTACCAATGAACTATCCGCCTCGGGTTCACACTCTGTACGCTGTGCTCCGTGCAATTTTGTGGTTGAAAATAATTATTTTGTTTGTCGGCAGAGTTGACATAAATCCAGTGTGGAGTTTGGAAAAAAAGCGCTAATTACCGCAGGTTGAGGATTTCGTGGGTGTTTTCACAAAAGTACATTTTTTTCACCCAAAAAAGATTTCTATATGCAAATATTTATCTCCAAATCCATGTTTGTGTGAAGAGAAAAAAATGTCAACCTTAAGTTATTTGCTTTTATGGTTTGGAAAAGGTATTAAATGTGGAATTTATTTTATGGTCGAAATTTTCCTAAATGAGTTTTAGTCAATTTTCTGCAAATTCATAATGAAAACGTGACCAATTCACTAAATTAAATTTATTATTGTATATTTCAAAAAATGTTAGGAGAGAATATCGTACTATGAATTTATGGGTGACAAAGCAATGATTAGTGAATAATGAAAAACCTTTAAGTATGTACGTATCTCTTAAATTTATAAATCTTTTAATATTTTGTACAAATTAAAATTAAAATTTCCAATCAAATGCATGAAACTTTATCGTCCACAAATAAGCGAACAAAAATACAGGCGGACAGACAGATAGAAAAACACCGCTAGATCGACTCAGTAGGTGATGATGATCAAGATCATATAAACTTTTCTATATCTATCCCGCCTCTTTTTGGGTGTTACCAACGGTGTGCATGTTCTTACTTCTATTGAGTTAGCTCTTCCATGCCTCTATCAATCAATATCTTCTTCAATATTGCTAAACATTGTCCAAAGCTTCTATGCTTCAATGGTAGCTGTTCATATGTTTCCCTAAACTAACGCAACCTAAGACTTTCAGCAACTAACAAAATTGTCAGTAAAAATACTCTTCAATGCAATTGTCTAGCGTATCTTCTAAATGTCCTTGACCAGATTAAATTTTATGCTACACACAAAAGGCACCATTTACCTGCTTCCCGAATTTTTAGCATCAATCATAAAAAACAGAAAGTGCCAAGAATCCTTGAAACAACCCAACATTGAAAACATTGCCCAACACGCGCGTGACTTTTAAAATTGGTTGCATAACAAGGAATAGGTCAGAGAAAACATCTCTAAGGCACAAAAAACATGCGCAAAAATTGCGTCATTTCCCGCAAATTCACAAAAATCGCCACAGTAAATCATAATTTTATGACAGCCACCCGGGAAAGGAAACATGCGAATATGCTTGACACAAAAACGTCCCTTCCGTGTCCAATGCTTAGAGAAACAACAAAACTGGCAGGTACCTATGTGGTTAACGAAAAAGTGTACACAATAGTGGCAAGGCACATTTGCTAATTTGGAAAAATCTTAATTTTCAAAAAAATATGAAAATCACGAAAGCGTAGCTAAGCACTAAGACCCATGAGGCTCATTCTGGGAATATTAGAGAGAGAAATGAAATGCATTTTTAAATAAAAACGACACAGTCGAAACATTTGAAGTCAGCGTGAAGCATTTTTGACAAATGAATTCTTTTTCGGTTCACTCGAATTGTTCGAGCAGCACGAGAGTAATTCGTATTTGGGCTTAGTGAAGCTGGAGGGCGGTTAGTATGACAGTTTGTTAGTATGTAAACAAAGTGATTCTTCGTATTTGAATTTAGTTTCTAGAATCAAATGGTAAAGAATATGCCAGAGGTTTCCATTGGAAACAAAAGATTTAAGCAACGAACTTGTGTATGGAAATTGTGTCAAACGGAAGCTGGTTGCATGCAACTTCCTGCTGACCTAATTTCTTGTATGAACAACCCTTTTCAATTGAACTATAAATGGAATTTAGTTCTTCCGGTTGTACTAAATCTCATTTCGTCGAATTCATTTCAAATAAATAAACCAAAAATGACATCCGCTTAACCCATTGTCCTGACAACCTAATTTCACATTTCCCTATTCATGACAGACAAATGCGCATCAAAAGCATTTCCAATATGCTCTCAATCCTCAATCGAATTTCCCTTGCATTGGCAAATCACTGTACTCCCCCAACTGAAGCGAATTTTAGTGAAACGCATTTACCGCTCACACTTCGTTTTTTTCTTTATCGTTCATTCAGCTCGTATTTCATAATTATATTGCCGCATGGAAAAAGGATCAAATAAAATACCCTCAAGGATTCTATTAAAAAACGCACACAAAAGAACACAATTTTTTCCCAAACAGATTTTCTCGCGGATTTTCCTTTTTATTTTCGGTTTTTTCATCACATTTTCATTGAACTCTTAAAAAATCAGAAGAAAGTACCCAGGACAGATGCGGTAAATGTTCACTTTTTTCCTCCACTCATCATAATCACAGAGGAGGCGAGATAATGATCGCGGATGCGCTTGGCGGTAATGAACTGTTCGTGTAACTGTTTCTGGTGGCATTTGATGCTGTCAGGTGGCTGCCTCGATTCATGCATTTGGTGGCGGCGGTGGTGGAAAATCTGTTCTCGGTGTATTGTTATGAAAATCCTTTTGTTGGCACTTTACAGTTATCGCGACGCAGTGCTAATTGCATCCTGTGGCGGGAGTATCTTACGCGTTCTTGGAAGGGGGAGAAAATGTGCTGGAAAAATTGTGTGATTGCAAAGCTGGTGGAGAAATTGTTGGCATGATGTGACAGGATGTAACACCTACTCGTAGCGGTAACAGTAAATTAGAGTAATTCTTTTTTGTTCGGGTTTGTGGCATGGAAATGCAACTGTTTTCGTTTTTCATTGCAGGAATAGAAACCATTTTTGATGTGCCTTATGGAAAGAGATATTTTACACTGTATCACACTGTTTTGAGACAAAAATAAGTGTCCGTATGTGGTTGCTGCATTTTTTTAAATCGGCCCAATGTGACAGAAGACCTTTTAAAAGAATATTTTAATAAATTTTTCTAATTTCTATAAAATGCTGCCCACAAAGATTCAGCTGTGACAGTAAGTCACTGGTCGGTAGGGTTAAAAACTCTACTGCAAACACAAACGCCTAAAGACTCGCTTCCCATTACAGCCACTCTCCATGGTCATCAAGGATATTAATGCCATCCAAGCAGCTGCTACCCAACAACTGTCAATGGTATTAGTAAACGAACTAACTGTAAACATACAAGTAATCAAACTTTGTTACCTCCAGTAGTAATTGCCTTCCGCCAGGAGCATATGGCAACATCACATTTGAACCCAAACAACAACTGCCATTCACAGTTATGAATCCAAGCCCAAGTCTAATTCATAATTTCAATCTGTACAATTACAGCATCTGTGATTGCAATCAAATTTCTCAACCATTCCCCATTTGTACGCCAACAACTGCCAACGAAAATCTGTCATTGCACCGTTATATAACATCCACAGAATATTGTAAAAAAAAAGGAGCCAGCATCCGTTCATAAACAACTCAAAAAATATAATAAAATTTGAATAGAATTTCCGCTTCTCACTAACAAAAAAGACAAATGCAAATTAAACCGCTAGAAACTAGAATTCAGCAGGCTGTTCCACAAAAGCACCGTAACGAATCCTTTCAACGAACAGCATCAAAAGGATTGTTCATGAATGTTTAGAGAAAAGAAAAACAACAGTAGCATCGAAATGCCTGCCAACAAGCAAATAAAGCAATCCTTCCTTTCCGCTACTCCATATGACAGTGTACATTCCACACCTTCCCAGCCACTGCCATCCACCGTCACATCCCTCAACATGCGTGAGTTGCACGTCTGCTGCTCACATGCCTCTACTTCAGCGCAACAACAAAATAAAAAACAAATTTTTACCGTAATCCTTTCATTTCTCAACATCGACGTCGCCATCGTCCTTTTCCCTGCTGCTGCTGATCCTCTTGAGAAATTTTGTTTTCATTCTTCCGAAATGGGATTTCGTGAGTGAAACTGAGTGACTGATTGACAACGGAAGCGGATTAAGTTGCCAGAAAGGGTCACAGCAGCTTTGCCGAGTGGCTGTGGATTGTGCAAAGGATGCGTGCGTAAATATTTGTGTGACTGGCACAGGTAGTTTTTGTGTGAATTAGTTTTCTCAACGTTATGATAGCAGCAGCAGTAGCAGCAGGTATTCTAATGATGATGTCAGGTGAACGGGGCAATGAAGGGAGAAACAGTGTTGCTTTCTGGTTGAAAGGGAATAACAAAAATGGGTAATTTCTAAAGTACATTATTTAATTAAATAAATTTTTTGTTAATTTTAATTACATTTTTTAATTAATTTTTATTAAATTTTTAGTTAAATTTAAAATTAATTTTAATTAAATTTAAAATAATTTTAATTAAATTTAAAATTAATTTTAATTAAATTTTAAATTTATTTTAATTAAATTTAAAATTAATTTTAATTAAATTTAAAATTAATTTTAATACAATTTAAAATTAATTTTAATTAAATTAATTATGTAATTTGTTTGAAAAAAGAAAAAAAACATTTTTGCGTTCTTCTGTTTTCACAAATTTCCTTTTCCAGCCCCATATCCTTTTTCTAATTCTACTTATTATCCCTTTTTCTGTTAGACAAGCAACACTCTTTTCCCTACTTCTTGTAAAAGGACCAAACAACTGTTTTTTATACATTTTTTCCTATCCACCACCTAAGAATTCTTCACACTATCATTCGATTATTTGCTCAACACTCAATTGTATACGGTGGGAACCGCCTTAAAATTTCAAATAAAAAGTGAATGGAGAAGGGTTCTTCTTCGACTACTTGAGAAAACACGCTCGTTTTTATGACATAATAACTGTTATGCCTTTGTTGTAAATTAATTGAAAAAAAAGGATAAAAAAAGAGGAACACTTTTTAAGGGAAAACACGAATTTTCCCACATGATCAAGGAAAATTAATAAAAAAAAAAAAAACAAGAAAACTGAAGAGGAACAAGTGGCATTAGAGGCTCTGAGCTCATCATCATTTCGATTTCAAAACATATGCTTCGCTTCTTTGGGGATGCGCCCAGGATGTGACTTAAGTAGAATTTATTCCTTCTCATTGCCAACAAAAGGGAAGCATTAAAAAGAGTTTAGACCATTATTATTTTTGTTGGACTAACAGATTTTACTATTTTCTTTTCTTTTAATATTTTCCGGGGATTTCCAATGATTTCACAAATCCATTTTGATGCTAAGTAAACATGTCGCAAATCGTTCAACTTCTGTATGTCTAAGTTAAAGAAAAACAAACAGGATTTGCTTTTGACATTTTAAGCCACACTCGAAGCAACATGTTTGCTAAGAACAACTAATTTCAGTTTCAGTTTAAATGTCTCGAGTCTAGCCGATGACTATGCAAATCGGATGAAAAATGCCATAAAGGACATTCGAATGTGTAGAGACAAAGGAATGTGAAGCAAGGCCATTGGCCAGAGCCATAAAATCCAAATGACAGTCAGGCAAAACCCACACTCAAACCCTTCTGCGCTTTGACAGTGGCCGGAAAGGTCATATAACTGCGTGCTTGGCGAGCATGAATGTTAACCCTTTCGTGCTCTAAATTGGCCGTCTCGGACTGGCACGGATGATCTACTTTAGGCAATAAAAGTGAACAATAGAAGCAGTAAAATAACAGAGAAATTTCCTTTGTTCTTTTGTTTGAGGAAAAGGTATTGAATATTTCTATTCCTTTTCCTTTGTGTTGCATATAGAATATTTTTGAATAGAAAATATTCCAGCAGCTTTGGACTAATTTTGAAATTATGACCATTAAAATTGGGCCAGTGTGTAATTGAGGAATTTCGGGGAAATTCAAATTGAAGGACAACGGAAGCAATTAAAGTGAAACTGTACAAGGGAAATGATAAGAAAGTGTTAATGTTTCACAGAAAGTTTCTCAACATAGAAATTTTCTACTCAAGTGAATTGCAGTATAAAATAGCTTTGAACACTTTCAATTTTTAAATAATTAAAATACCCCAAAGTGACACTTTCAAATCATTCTACCTATTTCAATTTCATTAGGATAGCAATTTAATTAAAATAAAATGAAGTCTCCACTAGCAAAACAAACGACTTAAACAACGACGCCCAGTTTGCCGCTTAAGTCTTTTGATTACCAACCAACTCAAGAACTGACAAGAAAAGAAATGAAAACAAAATGCATTTCAACATTGAAAAACGTACGCTCGCTCAATTTGACTGCGAGTTCAACGAACGCCCAAAACTCAACACAACCTGGTGGTTTGGTGGAAAAAAGCGCCCATCATTATCATCATCATGATGATCGTATGCCCAATGGTCAAGTTGGGTTTATTGACCCTGAACGCTCACACAAAAAAGAAGTTACATTATCGTTGGCAACGGCACAAGCGGCACCGAATTGAAACGAAATGAAAAAGAGAGTTATTTCGGCTCGAATTTGGTTCGAAAACGATGTTTTTTAAAAGTGAAGTGATTCATGATTCACGTTCGCCCGACGTGTGAGAACTGCTCACGAGAACGAGAGCACACACGGCCGAGTGGAGAGAACTCGTATGGAGGCACATTTATTTTGGTTACAAATTATTTTCGGTTAACTGTTAAAAGACTAATTTTAAAAATAAAATCGACATGTGTGTAACGGTAGGTGTGTCGACGCCACAAACACACATCAGGTTTGGTGGCGTTTTGTTTACACGGGTTTTAGCGCGAAAAGTGAGTGGTATTTTTTGGTATCAAATGAAGAGAAGCACTTCCAAGTTAAATTTACTTGAAGGAATTTCATGTACTAGAGGAATACTTGCATTGAAGCTGTAGGACTTTTTGTGAGGTGTATGAAAGGGAGAAAAGCTTTCATTCATTTTTTCAATCCTTTTTTCAGTCACAAAAACCTTTTCGAAAAATGTCACAAAGGTCCTAAAAATATTCACGAGAACCAATTCAATAATGACTAATCACTTAAGTGCCGAAAGTTATATAAAATTTGTATAACTTTTGTTATTTCTTGTGATTGCCATCATAAAGTAAACAAGCAAAGCTCAAGTGAAATTAATTGCAGTTGGAGAGCTCCCGTATAAGACAGCAGACTCCCAAAAAAAAAAGCAAAAAAAGAAAACCCAAACGAGGTCTTTGAACTTGAGCGTATAATTATGACTTTTGTTTGTTGTTATTTTTTTTTTTTTTGTTCCGACTATCTTTTTTCTTCTATTTTTCTAGAAGTTTGACGAAAAGTCTAAAAGAGTTCATTCGCCTTTAGCACACACGAAAAAAAAATACTTTTAAATATAAACAGAAGATTTTCAAGAGACTCAGCATTAGAATGTAACACGCCATAGAGCGGCAAATGTTGGTAGCTGCTTGCAGCAAACGGCAACACAACAGCAGCAGCAGTCGAATGAAAATTAAGCAACAGCACAAGGTACATTGACCGCGATGGCAAATGGCTCCAAAAAAAACATCATCAACATCAAAAAATAACATAACGAAAAAAACTATGAAAAAAAAGAAGCAACAAAGGTCATTGTTAGCACAAGAAATGTATTTTTGTATGAACTTTTCTAAAAGGAATGATTAAGTAAGTTTCGTGTTAAATGTGAGCGGAGGTAGCGGGGAGGCGGCAAGAGCAGCGAGGCATTCACCCAAAAGTTACAGAGTCTATTGAACCTTATGCACGCCGCATGAAGCCCGTCTATTTTGTGTGTGATTTGTTAGAGTTCTAATTGATTTGCTTGGGGTTTTGTTGGGAACTTATGATTGTTATTTTAAAAAATTATTAAAATTTCCTTCGACATTCAATTGCACACACACATGAAGACATTCTATTAGAATGGCAATAGAGATACAAGTTTGTTGCTCAAGTCTTTTGTTCGCCCGTTGCAGTATACGAACACCGAAGAAAGAATCAGCAGAACATGCAATGCAAACGCTGCATTTGTGAATATATTTTGCTGGCAACACCGCTGCACTTCCATTGCCTGGTATTGGCCAAACGCAGAGAGAAAGCCTTTCTCTTTGGTCTTGCAGAACTGGTCATAAATATCAGAAACAAGATTTGCAACGAAAGTAGTCGCATGAGTTAAGCGTTCACAGAAACGAAAGAATTTTTCCTCCATCCAAAGACCGCAGAACGGCCGAAGACTTCTTGTTTTCGCGGAAATGGTGCGCTCGAGTTCATGCGAGTGCATTGAACTTTTGTGCGAAATGAACGAAAAACTGCCATCCACAAATCGATAAAAATTTCGGTTTAGTCTTTCTTTCATTGCTGCCGTTGCTGTTGTTGTTGTTGCTATTTTGTGGTTTTCATAATACATCAAATTTTATGTCTTTTGGCATGTATTTAAAGAATTTATTAGTTTGGGTTTTGGTATTTGGGTTATTTTTTTTTATTACAGATTAGTTCAGTTTCGACTAGATTTGATACAAAATGGCGCCAAGAGTTCATTATTTTCGTATCTCGATAACGTAAAGTACAAACATCCTATGCCCCTTTTCATGAGAATAGAGTTTTTGCATTTTTTAGATTCCTGAGAAGCAACTACATCAGATAGGCTATAGTGGTTTGTGGGAAACGTAATACAAGTAATAAATAAAAACCTATTTCCATACAAAATATACCACTTTGGAAACTCAAACGAAATGGAATTGGAAAAAAGTTTTGAAAAGGATCGGGAATGAAGTAGAAATGGAAATGGTGGATAAAATATGACAAGCTTAACGTAAAATTACCGGAATATGTTCGTATTTGCATGGTATTATAGATTCGTTCAGATTGAAGACTCTTTACTCTTTGTAATACATTTTTTTTATTTAATAAAATTATCTGAATTTTTTTACACAGTTTAATGAATTTTTTCATAATTTTTTTTCATTCAATGTATTTTTTATAGTTGCATCAGGTTTGTGATAGAGTTCTCCTATTCGTTTAATTAAAAAAAATCAAATTCATATTCAAAATAAAATTTGTTCATTTAACCTGCAAAGTTCATTGAACTTTAGTGAAATGGAGTAACCAAATACTGCTGAAAAAAAGAAGTACATTCTGCATTTTTTTTTGGGTAATTTCGAACCTTATCCGAAAACTTTTAACTCAGTGGCTGAACAATGAATGTATACATTTTCCATACTCATGCTAATTAGCGTTGATTTCCGATTTCATTATTAAAGCCCAATTGTGGGCCACTTCAGTTCTGGTGAATTCTTTTCTTCAAGCCAAAAGAATGAAGACACTCCACCACCAAAACCACTGCCAGGCCCCATCCACTCTGCCTCTGCCTCTTCGTTTCATTGTGTGCTTTGCTTTGCTCGGCCTGCTTCCTATCAGAAAAAGCAAAAGAACCAAAGAAGAAGCGGGCAGAAAAAAAAACACAAAACAGTGGCACGTTCAACGCACGATCCACGGAAATGGGTCAAGACATCACCGAACCTTCGTGCGTATACTGCGAACTGGTCGCTGGAATTCGATTTGTTTTGCAGTACTGCAGCGAAGAGTTCAGTGCTTTCTCGAACGTCACTGCGAATTGTTTGCAGTGCAAATGACGATGACGGCGACGACGACTATGCTGGACGTGTGACTCCCCCCCATTAATGGAATTGGTTGATGATGAAGATGTTGAACTTTCCAGAATTAGTCAGAGCGCAAACAGTTCTGCGAAAAGAAATTTATTAAAGATTTCATATGCGCGAAACGATGGCAAATGACTCATGAATGATTAGAATCGCTGGTTTGCACATCAGCAAGTAATTCGCTATAATCATTTGAATGAATTGCTTCAATTAATAGTCTCAAGGAGTGATTTCTTCAGCAATTATGCAAAAGGCAATGTTGGGTCCTAAGGAATGGATTAGATAATACCTAACATTGACAGAAGCAGAGCAAATCTTCATGCCAGTTTCTTGTTTTTATCTTTCCTCATTACAATCCCTTCAGCACCACCCCTTATGTTCTCTTTCTGCTAACTTCGCACATTTCATTGATGGGTCAACCACCAAATAAATTCTCTAATCGAATCGATCAACGCTGGTGAAAAATATTTCATTCCGCAAACAACCGAACTCATTCATATCCGCCATCAATCAAGGAAAGTTACTAATTCGTCATAATCGGCTCAAAAAAAAGTTTTCACCTTCGCTCGAAATTTCCACAAACAAGAACGGCAACAACAAACAACCAACAGCCAAAAAAATCCTAGCCAACCAATCGATCTGATCCGATGATGATGACAAGAAATGAGCGTCGCCAACACAAAGCAATTCATTTATGAGCTGATCGTAAATTCGTAATTCATTTGTAGCCCATACGCCTCAACTCCCCGCCTCAACTCCCCGCCTCACACCCCTCTCCGCTCTGCACCGCACTCGACAATGGTACGCAAGTTCAACGCCCCTTTTAACGCCATTTCGACAACGAATCTTATTTATTCTGGCCGCTTTAACAAAGCGTTTCATTGTTGCTGGATGTTCCTGTTGTTGCTGCTGCTGCTGTTGTTGTTGCCGCCAGCAGAACGAACTGAACTCTGAAGTTGCAAATAAGAACGTAAACAAGAAATCCGCAAAACTTTCACCAATTTGTTTTGCTTTCGGAGTTGTTCGATGAAAAAATAAAAGAAGAAGACGACAAAGTTTTGCCAACTCACAGTACACACACACACACTATTACACACCGAACAGTACAATCGAGAACTTGCGAATCGAGCAGAGCAACTTTTTCAACAGAAGGTTCTTTGGATAAAAAAAAAGTTCTTTAATTTGTTGTCTCCACTTTTTTTTTGTTTTCTTTTCATTTCTTTTTGGGCAATTTCTTTTTAAATACATTTCAACACGCAGCGAAAGCTTTTTGATATTTGATTTTTTGTTGTAATTGGTTTTTCAGTGGCATGAGGAGACTGCGGAGGTGCTTCGGTACGCTCCCGTGATGCCGCATCAACATTTTCAAGTTCAGCCTCGGCTAATGGCTGTGCGAGGGCATTAACCCATCTGCCGAAAATTGATAACAACAAAAATTTACATTCGCTTGGAGTGTAAGAGCGTTTTCATAGTTGAAAGAGAACACGAAATAAGAAAGGGCGGTACACGAAATAAGAGCATACGGACAGATTTTGAAGGGTTCTGCTTTTAATTCGAAAATAATTGTTGAACTTCGTGAGCCGTAATGGAATGGGTTTTAATTACAACTATTTCAATTACTATTTGCGAGGCAACCATTTAAATACAAAATTGCTAGCATTAATTTTACTCTTTTTAACATTTCAGTTTTTCTACAGATTTTCGTATTGTTTAGTCAACAAATTTGTTATTTAATGAATTAAGAATAAAAATTATAAAAATTATCAACTATAGTTGCTTCCTTCATGGCATCACTGTTAGTTGTCACGGTTCACAAGCGAATTCAGTTGCTACACGCGTGTAGATTCGGTTGTGGTAGCTTTTTTATTTGAAATGTTCTGTCAGCTGAAAAAAAGTGGCTGCTTCAATCTACTATTCTGTTGTTATATCCGAATTGAACATTTTAGCGTTTATTCTGGTATTCAAGCGAATTTGGGTCTCTCTCAAGCGAAAACTAGAGCTGCAGACGAATATTTGTTACCGCAACCTTGTGTATTTTGGCAAGTAAGGAAGGCAGTCCAGTTGTTGGACATATTTTTCCATAATTTTATGCAGCTCAATAGCTCGATTGAAAGCTTAAGGCAATAGCTAAATAATATATCATGCAAGATTTTCAATTCCAGTAAAATTTGGTGAGAACTCCAAGAAACGACCCCTAAAAAGGTCTGTCCACCTATTGGACAATTGAAACTCACCGCTGGTAAAGTTCGAAAATGAAGTTCACACATAAATTTTAGAATATTTATTAAATGTTTATTCCTTCTATGAAACTTAAACATGGGAATAAATAAAAAAATTAAATTGAAGGGGTGGAGGATCAAGGCGGTATGTAACATATAAATTATTTCGAGTAACTCTGCTTTAAAGTTTTTCACTTCATATATCGAAAACATTTGTTCACTTTTGCCCACTTAAATTTGGGAAGAATTCAGGGCAAGAGATGAACTCATCATCTTCCATTTTGTAATAAAACCCATTTTGAAAATAATGTTACAAAACCGCCTTCATTCATTACCCCCCTTCAATTAAATTTATTAACTTCAATTAAATTCCCCTGAAAATCCATTTTTTTTTTGTTCTAAGACAGCAAGGCTTCTAGTTCCTTCAATGGCTTTAAAAAATTTTGTCCAGAAATTTATTCAAACTCTAAAGAAAATATACGCGATCATTGACTGTCAGTGGTCCATCCATGACGAACGATCGATACCACCCAATACACAAGCCAATCAAAACGACCATTATTTTCAGCGACCCACACACACTCACACAAAAAAACCCCAACGCACGTTTAACACACCCGACCGATCGATCGATCGGCCACTGCCAGTGACTTCAAGTGACTTCAGCATAGCGGTAAACTTGCGGTACTTTTCGTTTTCATTGCAACTCTGAGCGAATGTTTAGCCTAGATTCGCGCGCAAGTTCGTTGAACTGCGCGAAGCGAATGAACAGGCGAACGAGCGTACCAAGAACCGAACGAATACGAACATACCAGAAGAACTCCAACTCCGACAGCAAATGCAAACGAATGTAGTCGTTGACTTCGTGGCCGAAGCAAGAAGTTGGCTGATTCTTTGAGCTTGACTCCAAGTTGCGCGCTTAAGTCTTTCGTGTGTTCGTTGGCCATTACAGCGTACTGCACTTTCCGAGTGTAGAATGCAAAATGCAAATAACAAATCTTCTAAGTTTTCTTCTTCTTCTTCGAGGCAGGGACGGGGCATTGAGCGGAGAGTAGCCGGTTGGCGGTTTATTGGCAAATTCTAGTTTAAAGTTGTTACTTTGCGCTACAATGTGTTCTACGCCCACTGGGCCTGCGAATGATTTACGGTTGGAAAATGTGTGCGCTGAGAGCATTTCGGTATTAGGAAGTGAATTTAAATGCATAATAAAATTTTATGATATAACCAAGAGACGATGGTTTAACCATTGGATGTTGGTTATGGGTTCTGAGAAGTGGAATTGCCTTCGAAGGATTGGTGGACACAAAGGCTGAAGTACACTTTTTCTTGGTCAAAATGTCCAACAAATTTGGCAATTAAGCTTTCAACATTCCTTCGTTGATATATTCTGGGCAACTCCTCCTCTTTGACTAAGAAATTAATAGCATCGCCAAATCGGCTTCCCTGCCGTTTGCCAGAGAACACCTGAAATAATTCTTTTTATAATTAAGGCAACGCCTTCTTTGGACGAAAATTTCGTTCAACATAAATTGCCCAAAAATTAAGCTGATAAATTCGAAGCAATTTATTATGTACAATGCAACTGTAACTGTTCATGCGAAACTGCAAATTAATTTCGTCAAAATGAACAAAATAAAATTGCCAACGAACGAACGATCGAACGTACGTACGACCGGCAGCTTAAAACTGCACAGAATTGCCAACAAGATATCAATTTATGGCCAGAATTATGCACTTGGAAGAGCGATTCCAGAAAAACCACAATCAAACACACACACAGTCACACTTACCCATACTCACTCAAAGCGTTGCTACACAGAAAGTACAAGACATTGGCAAAGACTTCCTCATACCACAGCCAAAAGCTGCGCGAATGGAAATCAGACCAACGTCCTCGAATCACCTTAGAAAATGCAACCGAACGCTCAGTGCGAATGCAGCTGAAACAAGCCGAAGAAATGTGCAGAAAAAGTGCTGGAGAGCTTGAGAGCAGAAATGCAAACACAATTTACAGTGCGCGCATGCTCTGTGGCTGAGATGCAGCAGCAAAATGCTTGAGCCGTAAAAGACAGTAGAAGCCATTGACCGCAAGTAACTTACATTTGAAAAGTGCTAGAGAGACGACTGGCTGGGGAGGAGAGAGGGGGCTTGGCGTACCTAATAGAAGGAGCTGACGGTATTCACAGCGATTGTATGCAGTTTGTAAAAGAAAGGGTTGCCATAAGAACAAAATTATTTATTTTACAAATTGTTTCGAAAATAATTCTAAGCTTTATGAGGCCCAAATAATTTTAGGATTTTTTGATAGTCACGAAAAAAGGTGTACTAAACCTAAAAAATACTTAAAACAAACAAAAAACACTTTAAAATTTCTAAAATAAAATTCAAAAGAACAAATGGCAACTCTAAGCCCGCAAAAAATATACCATGTCTTTGCAATTTTCTTGGAAAATTTGAAGAGAAAGGCGAACAACGTGCTTGGTTCTTTGATGCAGCCGTTTTTTATTTTTTATTGAATTTTTTTTTTACAATTTTTGTTTTGCCAACATTTACTTCTGGGCAACTTTTGCGCAGGCGCAGCGCTGTACTGCAGTTGTTGTGCGCCCCCAAGGAAGGCGGGTGCTCTGCTCCTCCTGCACAAAAGTGATTCTGTGAGTTGGAAAAAATGAAGAAAGAATGAACCATTCCACGTTGCAGTCGAGCATGGCAAAGAAACATAACTGTTCTTAGCTAGAGGTGCTGGCGGTTGCGGTCGTCGCTTGTGATGATGGCGGTAGAGACGTTGGCGGCCTGCAATGTAGGTGAATGCTAGGCACTGTTTGATGCAGTTTTTATTTCTTTTGTGTTCACGTTGGAGCCAAATTTTTGGGCTCTTCATGGCCATAGAAGTCATCGTCTCAAAGGTTTCTCACCTTTGTGCGATTTCCAGCTAAAGAGCCAATGCACAGGATAGATTCCAATGGCTCACTTGCGGCACTTAATTGCGTTAAATTGCCTTTGGTAAATTACGTGCTGCCTGCAATCATCATTCGTGTTATGAAAAGATATTGCAAGTCAAATAATTTTCGGTCTTCTGATGTGCAAGTGGCACTGTATTTACTCACAATTCCTGAGGAGCTCACTGACTTAATCCATCATCTAATCTCAGAATAATATATTGGCTGAGTTAACGATGAATTGATAAATGGTTCGAAGCTCACAAGAGGTTGTTTGTTTGAATGATTAATTGATTCTCTGCTTGAACAGATCTCATACAGATAAATTGATTACCGCACACCAGCCACCAAATTAGTTAATCCTTAAACAATTTCTGTTTCAAATTCAATACACATAAATTTTCTAAAGTTTTCCATAAAATCCTTCTCTCACCTTCTATCCCCTTCCCTAAGTTTCAATCTCAGTAACTATCGTGAGTTGTACAGCAGCCCGCAGTCTCACTTCGCTCCCATCGGCAACATAATTGATTTCAACTTTATCAACTCAACTCGCTTCGCGAATCTTCCTCTGCGCTCGCGTTCGCTGTTGTTGCTTTTTTTTTACTCTGCGCTTGCGCAAAAGTGTGCCAATGAACTTTGGCGGCCGAGTGAACGGTTAATTTTGCAGCAGCAACAACATGAATTTACGTTTTTTTTCTTCCTCTTCTGTTTCTTTTACTTCATTGCCCCCTACCACTCGCTCATTGTGAGTGCGTTGCTGTCATATTAACGTCAACACCTCGTTTGGTTTGCTGATGACAATGGCCGCTGTTGTTGTTGCTGTTAGCCGATTTGTTTTGACAGCAATTTTGTCAATTGTACACTTTTGGTCTGTGGCTGTAAGTGGCTAAATTTTAGGTAATTTACATCGATAAAATATTATAGCATTTCAGTTCATAAAATTTAAAGGTTTTCAGCTGGAACATGTAATTTCTGTGGCATCACTGACTTTTGAGAGGGGTGGAGAAGAACAAATAAGTATTTTATCCTGCACATAAGATGTTTAAGATGTCACAATCTGTGTAGAGCCCAAATGAAGGCGTATAGAGAATTGAAGAAAAGTATGAGCATTCACGATAACCGATTGTCCAATTTTTCAAATATTGGTATTCCACTTATTGAAATTAGCCAAAATCGGATGGCAACCACGCCTAGCTTCTAGTATCCTATGAAAAATGACCACCCAATTTTCTTCGAATTCAATGTCGTTCTTTATCGCATTTTGTTCGAGATTTGGTTGGGAAACAGTGGGAACCGGAACGAAATGGAAATGGACTAAAACAAAACGGAAAAAAAATGCTTCGGGAACGGATTGGGTGCGGAACTGAAACAATATGAAAGTGTGCTGCTAATTAACAGAATTTAAAACATATAGATCTCATCTATGGAATGGGCTTGTAACCGGTAGAAAATGTAAACTGGAACTTGACCAAATTGGAAATTAAACGCAATGGGAATGGAATCGCCTGAAAATGTGAATGAAATGGAACAAACGGGAACATACAGTAAATGGAACGGTATGGGAATAAAACACTATGAAAATGGACCGAGAAAAGCTAGGAAGGTAACATTGAAAGAAAAAAGTTACGGACAATTTATCATTTTTCTGAAAATTTTTTATTTAGGGGCCGGTTTTTGTAATATTAAGAGAAAATTTATCAATTTGGTCCTAAATTAATTAAATATAAAAACTGACATTTTCAGTAATTTTATTCTAAAATGCTTCCTTTCAATTCTAAGTAAAATTTTTTCAAATTTTATACGTAAAAAGTACTTGGAACGCCCACATTAGCAGCCCAAAATCTAAGCATTCCCTCTTATAACAGGCAACAAGAATGTGTGTTGTTTTGGCTTAACAATTTTCGATGGCAACCAATATTGTAGACCAACGGTAAATTTCCAATTCAGCTTCGCTGCAATGCTGCAATTCTAAATGCTGCCTTAGACGAAATATCTACCAAGCACTCGGAGTGAAGGAATGGCCTAGCAGCAGAATGGCAGCTGTAGCTGAACATAAAATTGCACCCATTGACCTATTTTCCGTTTGTTTACCCCGGAAGTTGAGCGCCGCTGCGCAAGCGAACAACGCAATTGCCAAGCGGAGCAACAATGTTGAGGCTGGGAAACAAAATCTACTGAATGGGAATTTGAAAATTGTTCCTTAAATTGAAATGATGGATTTGTTTTTATAAAAGTTTAATAAAATATGAATTCTATAAAATAAACAAATATTTCAGACTTTAGAACTTTTGCCAATATTACTTATCAACACTCTCCAGTCTACACTCACTTATTAGGCAGCGTCGATCGGTGTCTGCGCCAACGCTTTTCGTTCGCTTCGCAATAGACGAAAGCATGCAAAAGTGTTTGCTGCACGATTTCCCGTTTGTTTTTTCACCCCTGTCGGCTGCACCGCCTGGCCCACGGATAATTTCCCGTTTTTCCCAGTTTTGCTATTTTGTAACAGGAGCATTCATTGTGTGCAGCAGACTCGCTTCGGTTCAATTCTAACGGTTCTGAGCAGCAGCAGCAACCAACACTTTGGCTGCAGTGAAATGGCAGCGTGCGCATGCAATATAACGGTGCATTTTTTCATTGCAATTTTCTAATTTTTTTCTTTCTATTTGTTGCTGCTGCTGTTGGTGGTTGTTGTAGTACGAGACTCTTTTGCGCAGAGAAAGCAGTTTTTTTCTACTTCTTTACCTAACACTCACACATACGCAAATGGCAACGTTCAGTTCTGTGCATTTCGATGTGTCTGTGTGTGGGTTTTTTTTTGTTGCAAAATTCTGTTCTGTTGCATTTCTAAGCTGCGCGTCACTCGCAAAAGTGGGTGAATGTACAGTAATGTTTGGGCCTTTGTTCATTTGTGGTAAGTGACATTTGAATTTTTATGGAGTTGCCATATCTGTAGAGTTATTCTGAAGAGATATGACAACTGTGGGACAGACTCGACTTGAATACTTTATTTGTTGAATTTTTGTCTTGCAGTCAGACTGCAGTATGAACATTTTATTGATGGTTACCATTTTGCAGTATCTTATTTTGGTATAACTGAAAAGAGAGACTGAATAGGTATTAACCCTTTCGTTTACTTCTTAGACTGATTCTAACGTGAGTGTTAATTGAGGTTCAATATCATCTCACATTTCGTATACCTTCATAATGATCCAAGAGTTTCCCCTGGAGCGTTCATTGGAGCGTATATCATTCATCTTTCGATAAACTATTCTTTACTGTAACTCCAAGTATATAAAATACAATTGGTACGATAACGAGGAACCCCGAAAAATAAAATAGAAACACATTTAATACGACGAGAAGCGAGAAGTCGACAACAACGTTATGTGTTCCTCGTCTCGTTCCTCGTCATCGTTCCAACTATGTTAGTCCCTTTAATACCTTCCTTGCATCAAGGCCTCTTGCAAATATTCAACTAAGCGCTATTCCACCGCAAACACAACCCAAAGCCTTTCCTTCTAAATATTATTTTGTTAAATTTTTGGTAACTTAATGAAAGTAAATATAGGAAATTACGAAATAGAATTTGCAATTAATAAGTAACCAGAAATTGTCATCATTTTGTCCAAAGCCTCATTAGCTCTTTGGTCAATTCAATTAGAAATGCGGAAGAATCACATTTTGTTGCCTTTGCTGCCTATGTATGCCTCCTCTAGCAAATAGAAAATAGCGGCCGCACGCAATTTATGCCACAAAACAATTTCCACAAATACTTTGCAACCATTTCCTTGCCTTGGCTGTTGGCCATGGCAGTGGCACAGTGCGCGCAAATGCAAATAAAAGGCAAATGCAAAATAAAAAAAATAAAGAAAAAAAATACATAATGAATAAAAAATAAGCCAGTTGCCGCCATAAAAAAGAGCGTAAATACAAGTATGCGCAGGCGCACCAGTTGGAAAGAGCGAATGGTAATCAGTCAGAAAAATAAGAAGAAGCAGGGAGTGAATGCAATACAGCCACCAAGCACACACACACAGACAGAGGCCACAACTGTTACTTGGCCAAGTGGAGATGTTGTGGCTGCTTTTTTGTGTATGGCTGCTGCTGTTGGCCGTTGCATAACTTTCTTTCGATCGAGCGCTCGAACGTTGCTGCCATCGTCGCAGAGTTCATTCGCCTTTTGCACTCCATTCGATTGAACGGCGCGGCGTTGCCATTCTGATCATTCGCTTTGTATCCACATTTTGATTCTGTCGGATCCATTCGACCAGTTTCTCGAGTTTCTTTCGGTTTTATTTAACTTGTGTGTATGCTTCTTTGGGTTCTCCTCTCATTCCGAGCTTGTTTTCTTGAATTTTAAATTTTCCTGTTACTGTTGAGGTTTGTCTGTCTGCCAGGCATCCAAGGTAGATGCGCGCTGAAGCGTTGGCGATGCTTTCGACTTGAGTGGAGTTGAGTTGTTTAGAAGTTAACAATTGCGGTTGCATTGTCAGAGGTCAGTTTTGGTTTAGGGGGATTTCATTGGAGATATATTTTGGCAGTTGTGTTTATATTGAAATAAATGCCAGTGTAGTTGTGCAAATTCTAGGCAAGAGCGAACATTTTTAATTCTTTTGAATGTGAAGGTAATATTTCGAATCCAATTGCTCTTTAACAATGTGGAAAAGGTAAGCGGATTTTTTTTGGAAAACAAATTCTCACCTCACTATACAACCTACCCAACCAATTGAGTTGTGATTGCCCTGAGCCACTCACAAATATTAAAATTTAAATGTTTTCCTAACCAATTCATCCCTTTTATATTCAAATCTGAAGACTTATTGAAATGTTAGCCAAGACCCTATTTTGGGCTTCAATTAACACCTCACTTAAGTAAAATACAATATTTCATTTCTATTCTAATCAAAGTCTCATCAAAGTTCACTCAGTGACACAATCACAAATGACTAGTCACACTCACATTGCATTTGAATAGGAAAAGCTCATGCAAACGAACGAATGTTCACATGCACAGTATGTAGCAGCAACGCCACTATCACCCGCCCCCATAAGTAATATCAACAGCAATAAAAACACAAGCAACGAACGACAACGACATTCAACTTGAACTTTTTTTCCCCGTCAAAGCATTGCACTAATAATTTTAGAGTGCACAAATTACGCTCAAATAGTCAAGATCAAGTTTCTTCCTGGTTTTTGCAATGAATTGCGCGTAAAAGCTCACACAAATGCAATGGCGGTAAGAGCCAGCAACGGAGAGAATAAATGAGAATATGAGTGGTCGAAACTGAGCGAGCTTTTGTCACTTGTAAACTGCAATGGGCTGGCGATAGGGGAAGTGAATGCGAATTGCTAATTGCAATGGCAGCAACACAAAACATTTCCGCATTTGAACGTTGATGGTGGTAGTGTGTGTAAAAGAGTGCAATTCACACACTCAATGAGAGATTGTGCATATTTGTATTGAACAAGTATTCGTTCAAAGCTCAATTGATTGCATTTACTCGGCGAAAAGCCTAAAGTCAAGGTAAATTTGATTAAAGAGCAGACAGAAGAGTAAACACATTGCATTCAGAATATTTTAATAGAGATGTAATGTTGACGATTGATAGCGACACGTATTCGGTGACTGCAAGCAATTGTAAGAGATGAAATGAAATGTTTAAAAATTTTTAGTTTTTATGTAAATAATCAACAAATGAAGGGAACAAATTTAAACTAATTGGAAGGAAAAACAAGGGCAAACCAAATTATTAGGACACTTTCTGCAACCCTGTATAAACGGAATTCAAGCTGGAACACCGACTTTCTTACACTAAATTAGGCCCAATGTGATACCACATGCTGCTTACTGCAATTATAATGGGCAGGTCACAGTGTATATGATAATTTCAGGGACCTGCATTTTACTTCCAGATCCGAACAGCGAATGGAAATTGCAGCATTCCTTGTCAAGTTATACTCCCACAAGTTTGTCACTGTTACCGAGAACATTTTTTTATATTTTGCTTTGGATTTAATAAAATTTCTTATATCGCTGAGGAAATTTTACAAACGCAATTATTTTTGTTCTTGCATTAACTATTTGGTTACCTACACCTTCTTATTATTAACTAAACTTGCATAAAATTCAAATTGCAAATTTCTGCAAAACAGAATTTCTCTTAGGTTCTCTGCACTTTCAGCAGCTCTTCTCTTAGCTTTCTCTTTAAACTACATTTACTCGGGAGGTCAATAAACTTTTTCGCCATCACATTTGATTCAGTGGAGTTGTGCTCTTTTTTATTCAACACACAAACATTCAGAAGACACTTCCACTTCCTCCAGAGTCAGAGGAAACAGTCGCTCACAGGAAAAAGGCTTGTGGAATGCCGTAGGAGCTATTTTGCATGTAAGGCAAATAGGTGCGGCAATTAAGAGTTGGTATAAAAAGAATTTTAATTATTGCACGTAGGGAAAAATGTTTGAATATAATTTAATAAGTATTTACAGTTACAGGATTTTGAAGAATTCGTAAATGGAAACCTTGTTTTTGTAGAGTATTTTCATTTAATTTATTCTTTGATACAAGAAAATTACTTTCACAAGCTATACTCTATTAAAGAAAAATTTTCAAGCACTTAAGAGTAAAAAAGATCACCAAGAGAGCTTTGTTTCGTACCTGACTGTCTCACATAAAGTCTCAAAAGCCGCCAGAGAGTTGCTCAGCGATTTTCTTGTAGCAAATGTTTTTCTTTTCTTTTTTTTATTATTCTTTGTTGTCAGCGTCGATCGACGGTCATTGGCCTACATTCAACAGAGTTTCGTAACAGAAAAAAAAGTTTATTAACACCACCAAGACATGGCCCAGACGAGCTTTGACGAAAGAGCAAGGGAAAAGAGAAAGACATAAGAGTGTTTTGTGCATGCAGATCAGTCTCAGACTCAAGGGGATCGGCCAGAGTTCCTCTCCTGTTGCACCCCGTTTTAATTATGAGGCAAAGGATGTGGCCTACACTAGTAGGAAATGGTGGTGAAATTTCTTTTTAAATATTTGTTAAAATTCATAAAATTAGGTTGGACCTTTTTCTACACTGGAAATATGGCCCAGAGAATTGGATCTTTAAGTAAAATAAATAAAATTTGGAGAAGTTAACATCAAATATGGGTTACTAAGGTCTTAAATGTGTTGGATCCACCCTTTTTTTCGTATTTTTGCTGTTGAAATTTTCAATCTAAAGGTTTTTCAAACCAACCGCTTTTGTTTACTATTTTTAATTAATTTCCAACTAATATCTTGCAAAACTAATGAAAACGAAAGAGCAACGCTTAGCCGACAAGCAGTGAATTTTCCAATTTCACTTTAAAAAATATAAAAAGTAAATGAAAAGCGAACAAACTTTTCACAAATACCTAGAAATATGGCAAAGACTGCTAAAGTGTGTAGTAGTAGCCGTCGACCGAATAATTAGAAGACGAAGAAGCACCGCCAACAGAAGCGCAAAGCCTTCACGGCAGACGTTGAACTCGATTTTGTTTTCATCGCTGAATTTCTAAAATGCAACTAATTCAGCAGACGAAAGAAGCAAGACAGAAAAAGTTCCACTTTAGCGGCCACAACAGCGACGACGACAGAGTTTTCCACTTTTTCTTTTCGAATATGAAACAAAAACAAGATTCTCTGAAGTTTGCTCGGCCATGGATTTCCACACACTCGCGCCGTCAAAGTAATTTATCATATAAAATATATGAAAATTGAAAAAACTTAAAAACGGGGCGCCCAAAGAGGAAAATGAAGAGGAAATTTTGCGAAATTTTCTTTTCAATTGAACTGAATTTCTAAGCGCCTAAGCACAACTGGCAGGCTGGCCATTGTCGACGAGTTCACTATACCCCGCGTGTGCGAATGGCGCGCATGTGCAGAATGAAAGTTTACTTTTAGTCGAACAGCGAACGTACGCTGGGGCGAGTGACACTCGCACTTGCAATTGCAGTTGCATTCAGTTGCGGTGAAGCGAAAAGCAGAAGAAGTGGTAGCCAAAGTAGAAGTCGAAGTCGTCGTCGTCGTCGTTGTCGTGTGGCGTGTTTAGAAAATGTTTTCATTTCATTTTCTAAATTCTTAAGACCGTCTACGTCAATTGCAGTAAATTTTTTCGTGTTTTCTGTTGTTGTTGTTGTTGTTGTTGCAATTTTTCCTACTTTGAAACCAATGAAAGTTTGATGCTTTCTTTTATTTCCTAGCAACAAAGTGGTGCACCGTGTGCAGAGCCAACAAGTGAAGTTTGTATTCTTTTTGAGTCGAGAAAAAAAACGAAATAAAGTAAAATTAAAAAATCAACAAACGCTTGAGAAACTACAAAGCGAATTGAGATGATGAAAGTTAGTTCGATGCATTTTCAATTTTGCTGTTAGTAGTTTTGCACACCACCACAAGTTTATTGACCGAGTAAAAAGCGAAAAGTGTAAAGCAGCCGAATGCAAGCGAACAGAAGAAAGTATTCCAGCACGAATCTGGCAGACAAATCAAACTAGAAAATATTTCAATAAGAATTTTATTTTATTTTTTTAAAGAAATCAGGAGCTTCATCAAGGAAACGGAAGCGGAAGTTTTTGTTCACTTCACATCAGTTAAGGTTCTGCCGAAACATCAACTGTCCCGCAGTTGTGCGTCACTGCGAGCAGGTCCATATCAGAACATTTCCAAAATGTGTTAAACACAAAAGCAAACATAAATCCCAATCGGATGAACGAAATCGAGAAAACGCAAAGAAAGTTGAACGAACTTGTTCTGTGTCAGGCAAAACGTCACAGTAAAAAATACAAAAAATTAAAAAACGAAACAGTATCGAAAGCCACCAAACGAAAATTCCCGAAAAACGTCAAAGACAAAATCAGATTCCGGGAGAATTTATTAAAGTCAAACGAAAAGAACTTTCGAATGTTGGTACACTCAGAGAATTCGTGTGTCTGACACAAATTCTGTAGTTTGTTGAAAACATTTTCTAAATAATTTTTAATAAATAATGTAGACCAACCGACTAAATTGGTCAACTATATAAAAAATTTAACTGTAAAATAAAAATAAAATCCAAAAATTTTTATTAGCAATCTTCTAATTCCATAAAATTTTTGTTTGAACTGTTTTCTTCTCTGTTTGTTCAATTGCATTTGGTTTTATTTTGTTCCATTTCCCATTAGGATCCCTCCTTAATTCATTCCATTAACAATTTCACTTTCTTCCGGTGGATATGGAAATCCTTGCCGACTACCAAAAATATTAAAAATTAATTCCGTTCCCTTTTATATTAAGTCTGCCCTGGTTCACCTATGAAAATTTCAAACAATTTTTAAATTTTATTTCAGTGCACAACCAAAGTAACCTCAAGCATGAGTTTGGTGATATAATTCCATCCAATTGGATGGCAAGAGGGTACGAGTCTCTCTCTCTCATGTATAACAACTTGTTTTGTTTAAAGTTAATTTTATGCGTTTTAGCCAAAAAAAAAGTCAATTCGAAGCTCTTCTTCTGCCTTGACTCTGCCTTTAGTGCATTCTCTCTCCCATGCTCTCATGCTCTGTTGACAGCTGTCACTTACAGCCGTTGCTTGGGTAGATTCAAAACGAATTTGGTCAGTGACCCTTACGCGTATTACCTGTTCTTACCAACAAAAATCCACTCGCATTCACGCAAACAAAGAAACAAACCAAATCAAATCAAAATTTGGAAAATGCCGGCCGGTAAAAGTGAAATGTGCGAGCGAGCCGAACGTCAACTAAAAGAGCCTCAAAAATCTCGAGAGAGCCGAGCTTAGTGAGGAATTGGTTTTTCGAAATTTATAATTTTGTTCTTTTTTTGGGGGGTAATGTCGTTGAACTTTTGACGCTTAGCTGTCATTGTGCGGTGTAGGAAAAACTAAGTTTGGTTCTTTTGAAAACCGAAAACCGAAAACTGAGGTTATTGACTTGATTTCCATGTGGCCAAGAGGAGGCTATGTCTGGGTGTACGTGACTGCGTCTATTTGTCATGTCATCTCACAGCCATTAGCAGTTCAAGACAAGTTCATTGCACTCTTTTGGGCTTTCTTAGCTCTTTTCCTTCATCTAATCTGTTTCTGACATGGACTGTTACCATAATTTCTGTATTTTTTTTTTTTTGGTAATGAAGCTTTCTGCGTCTTCAGTTGGGTTCTTCTTCATACACTTCCTCTTCTTTGGCCACATTTCATTCTTACTTTTGTCTTACACACTTTTCGAAAATGACAGTGAACCATTTTTTCTTCAAATTTCTCATTGCCCAGAGTTCGTTGCTCTTCTATAAGCAGTTTTTCGTTCAGACATTTGAGCTGAGGCTGCAGTTTCGGTATATTGATTTTGAATTTGACATTTTTCATGGGCAATCAGCTGTTGCGCGTATGGCATTTAGTGAGATGCTGTCGATGTTCGCTTTTATTGGGAAAGGTTCTCGAGTATGACGAATTTCGGTACAGTTCATTGACTTTTTTGTGTTCGGTGTGGACACAATTTTGTGGGTAGGCATTTATGAGGAGCTTCAATTCGATTTCGAGCGAAGCCTTGAATTTGAAAGTGAATCTTGTACTTGATGATGTAACTAAAGTTCGCAAACATGACTCAAGAGAAACACACCCTCTAGTCATGATCATATGAGTATACAACAACCACAAAAGGAGTAAATATATTAATTCAAATGATCGCCAAAGGCTACAGAAATTTGCAAGAAGGCCGATAACACCATAAATTTAGATCATTTTGCTAACGAATTTTAAATGAATATGAAACTTGTTGCGAATTCGTCGAAAATACTTTCACAAATCAACATTTGCGTGCGACGCAATACCGTTGACAGCTTGGCGATTATGTCACCTGTGGTTGGCACGAGCTTTGTCAGTTTGAAGCACGCTTAAAGTTAAGTTAATATTTTGAAAACTTTTATGAAACGGAGAATATGTGTATGTCAGTTGGTGTATTTTTTTAAAGGAGGGTCAATAACACCAACCAAATGCACAGTTAGAAATTTGTATAGGAATCGTCAGCGATACAAAAATAACAAGTAGGGATTTAAAAAAAAGGACACTTACTTTTTTATATAGATTCCTAGAAATTTTAGAGTTTGATCCTGGATCCAATAAAGTAAAATTTTAAATACTGGTTCGTCTTTTTTTTCGGCGCTTGAATGGAACGTTTCTTATATTTTTACACTACGAAGTTAATTTCATAAGAATTCAATTTACTTTGTAATTTTTTTCTAAGTGGCAATTGCCAAAAACAAAGTGGAGCTCTCCGTTCACGCTGGCATTTCTGATGACTTAATTGTTTCCAAGCACTTATAACTGCCCAAAAACTTAATGAAGCTGTCACTTTCGTCACAAGTCGTTGTTGGCAGGGCGACAGGCAGGTGGAAACAAAAGCCGCAAAAGCAAACATCACTTAGAAACACTCCACCGAAAAGTAAGAAGAGAAGAAATCACTTTAATGCCTGCCCCAAGTCCAACTCAAGGTTAACGATTTCTTCATGGACTGTGAAAAATCTAAAGGAGGGCGGAAATGCCTCTAAAACTTGAAGCGAAAAAACGAAACGAAACTCATTGGTCAACGCCCTTTTTCAATGTCACGGCATCGAGACTTCTTGTCAAATTGAGCGAAACTAATAGTAAATTGAAATTTCATTGTACGATTTCGCAATAATAAAATTGAAAGGTGTTGAATTGAAAAGAGTATATGGAATGCAAAAAAAAAACAATCCATTAGAACCTTTAGAGCCTTCTCACCAAATGGGTAAACAATAGTTAGAATATATTTTGCTGTTGGCTAAAAAAAACCTAGAAGCTTTCGTTATTCTGCCTAAGCGTGAAACTCATTAGCTGCGTAGACTTCACTTAGCTCCGCACCGCCCCCCGCACTCCACCGCCCGTAATGGGCTGACTGGTGATGTACATTGAACCCCTTTCGAATGTGTGACTCTTGTTTTTATTATTTATGTATGTGCCGAGAGTCGCGGCATAGCAGCGGCCGCGTGTCTCTAGAAATTAGCATAATGAAAATTGATTTATTTCGCTGGATTTCGAAATCGATTCGCAGTTCGCTTAATCGAGAGTGTTTCGGTTTTAGATTCTTTTCCGGCCCAACTTCTTCTTTAATTTAAATACGAAAAATTCAAAATAATTTTTCACTTTTAATGACTTTCGTGCTTTTGCGGCGTTACATCATTTTTGGACATGTTTATTAAGCGTTTTATTCGTTGCTAGTCGTTTATTTCCATTTCTATGTCCACTTTTTTTTCGTTTTGATTTTTTTCTTTCGTCTGTCCATCGCGATGCGCGGCTTCATTGTATTTTTCGGTTTGTTTGCTGAATTTTAATGCGTTTGTTGAACTTTTACCGAAACCAAAAAAAAAAGTTAAAAGCGAAAGAAGTTATGAAATTCCAGAAGAATTTTAAGACGCAGTAAACAATTGAAATCGAGATTTTGGCCATAAAATGGAAAGAGGGCGGTGTGACTAAAATGGCTCTCGAAAATGGTTGAAGTAGCGGTTACGTCAACGTTTTAAGACATATTATCACTTTTTTCAAAACATTCTGATTTTATATAATAAGTGTACAAAATAACTTATATTACAAAAAATTATATACAAAAATTTTGTTTTAATTTTTTTGGGCTGATTTAATTTTTTTAATTCTAAATAAAAAAAATAAAAAAAAAAATACAAAAAAAAAATAAAAACTACATTATCTTGAACATTTTTTTATTTAAATTTCAATTGTTTTAATTTCAAGGTATTTTTTTTCTAAATTCTCTTTAAGAAATTTATTAATAAGATTTGAATAATAATGACGACATATTTTTTAATTTTTAAATTTAACAAAAAAAAAATACCAATATTTTTTTAGTTTCTTAAATTTAGCTTTTAAAAGAATTTTAATTAAATGATAATTACAAAAAAGACTATTTCAGATGGACAGACATTTATTTACAATTTAATTTCATATGGGCATTTTAATGCCAACGTAATTATTGAACTATTAAACTATTGAACTAAAATTTTAACAATCCATGTTTTTTTCCATCCTAAAATTATGCCTTAAATTTTAAATGTTTATTTTTACTTGCCACAAAAATACATCAACTTGTTAATGTACAGGGTGATTACCATGAAAATATAAATATATTATCAGAAGGAAAAAATCGCCAGCCTAAAAGTAGGCAATGATTTTAATCTAGTTCCGAATACAACTTGTCTGCTGTTTTCCAAAATGTTTATATTAATATAGTTAGTTTCAGCAGTTTGGATAAGATGCCATTATCCAGCAAAATGAGGTATGCAAAATAAAAATTCAGTACTATTTTTTAATAAAATCCAATTGAAATATTTATTGTAAGGTGGATTACATAAATAGATTTTCTCTTAAAAATAATTATAAATTAGTTTGTTCTCTTCTACAGTTAAAGCACTAAGACAGGTAATTCAGCAAAAATACTAGACCAAGGCAATGGTGTTAAAGCTAAAATTTCGACAGACACACTCCAATTCGTTATACATACCCCCCGCTAATCAAACATTTACACTCAACGAGATCGTGACTAACAACTAAATCTCAAAACGATACTAATTTTAAACCTTCCCCTCCCCCACTAGAAACTACAGCTTAACTTCGTTTCAATGCCTTGCGCTGACGCTGATAAAACTCCTCCATATATCTATACTCGGGCTCGTAGACGTCTGGTATCTCCTTATTCAGCGAAGCATAGAAGACCATCTTCACCGACGAAGAGCCAAACAGTTGCTCTTCGTAACGCCTTAGCTGCTGAAAGAAACCCGTATTGGGACGTATTTGTGGACGTATAGTTTTCACATGCAAATATGCGGCACGCAAACTCATTCGCTCATGTTTCATCAGATAGGCAATACACAGCGAGGCGGAGCGGCTGACGCCTGCGACACAATGTATCAGAGACTTTCCGCCATGTTGGCGCACTTCTTCGATCATGTCGGCCACTTCATCGAAATGGTCGCTGAGCTCCACTTCTGGGCGATCCAGGGCATTCACTCGCAAATACAATGGCTTTGAGATACTCGAGAGGGGAGTATCGGGCAGTTCGGGTGCCACATTAATGATGAAACTCACATCCAGCTGGTCGAGTATCTGCGGCATGGCTACACCAGCTCCGCACAGGAAGAGATCGGGCAGGAGCTGTGAAATGCCCGGGAAGGGCGTGTGCTGGTATATTGGAGGCTTGTAACTGCAAAGAAGAGAGGAGGAATGTGAGTAATTTTATTTTTAAATGAAATTGATTTGTGAAATACTTAAGAATATATTTAAGAATATTTTCTATATAGTTTATGATTTTTCAAAATTCATAAATTCCCGGGTATTAAGTCTTCAACATGCTAAACGACTTCAAGCAACAAATTGCCAACAAATCAGGTGTGTCTTTCTTCAAAATGGAAAAATCCCATAAACAAAATTTCAAATTGCTTCAAAATAAATATTTCTGCTGCAAAAAATAAGAGCTGAAAATAAAATTCGGAAAAACATATTTTCAAAAATACTTTCCAAAGTATAAAAATAAAACGAAAAACTTTGGCGAGATAAACAAACCAATTAAGTGCAACGCCATAAATTATAAACAAAATAAAGCAAAAATATTCGCAAATATTTACCAGGTGGATTACAGTAGATGAATAGGGAGCCTACGGGGTAGTAGTCCAGAGGAGTGTACCACCACTCGACATTGCGGTAGTCGGTTCAAGGCTAGTGCGAGAATTTCAATGTCTGACGTCACAGGCGGTAGGTGGAAAGTCAAAGGCCTGCTAATCGCTAAGCACTGCCAAACCGTACGTAAACAAGATTCATCCACAAGAATAACATAATTTGAATGCAAATAAACAAATTCGAATGTGGAGAAACTATCGCTCTGCGGGTCGGTTAATGAACTGACGTCAGCGTTTTCAGCCACCACACATTTAATTGTTTTATATGTGAGTTTTTTTTTAAAGGAATTTTCGTTGTATACGCTTCTCATTAGTTAAAAGACACCCACAACGTAGGAGAACTTCTGAATGGAAAATGCTTTCTTTGACGTCACTAAGTTTTTGTTTTTTAATAATTCCTTGTTTGTTTATTTGTTTGCTTGTGGTGAGTTCCAAAATAAGTTTTACGGCTCACTTCACCGAAATAGCATTGATTTATTTGCGACGTGTCAGAGGTGCCCAACTAATGTGCTGCGGATGGACAACATCCGTTAACGCAGTCACCGATCATACCGTAGAAGCGAGTGAATTGGTTGTGAGTTCGTATCATTAAAAGGATAATTAATAAAATATTTTCATAAATGTTTTATTGAAATTTAATCACACACACACCACCCGCTTGGGAGTTTAGTCCACTTCAGTTAGTGGAAATTTATCTTTCACCCTTTTGCCTTTGCTTTGCTCTCTTATATTCCACACCTGAACGACTGTCAATTGCATTTGTTAATTCGAAAATCCATTAATTTACAATTTTACCCACGTAAATTGAAATGTTGCAAAAATTCCTGTCACTCAAGTCATCATCATCTTCAGCCAACGACAAAAATTTGTTCTGCTCGATATCGCCCATTTGCCATGTGGTACTAAAGAATAAATATTAATCGCAAATTCTCATTTTTTGGCCGGGAGCCAGTATTAATCATCAACACTTTCACTAGACCGCACTGAAATGTTTCGCATAATTATTGCTGTTTTGCATTTTTATTGTTGTTGTTGCGATTATGTCAAATATGATGATGAGAATGTTGTTAAGATAACTTTTAATTTTGCACAATATTTATGTGGACTCTCTTGATGAGATTTGAGCATTTTTATTGCCATTAATCAAGACTCGTGACTATTTTGCAAAAAAAAAAAGAAAGAAAGAAAGAAAACGCTTTAAAATTAGGGTTAAGGCCGTTAAGGCGAAATTTATGGAAGTTTATTGTGTTCATTCAACATTTTCATGTATTTTTAATTTCATTTTTGTTTGTATAAAAATTACCGAAATAAAATCACAATAAAAACCATAATTTCCCATTTTCCGTACAAATGATGACCAAACATTATTATTTTATTTAGCAAATTGCTGATGACATGTAAAATTCTTGAAAAATGAAATAATTAAAAATTTTACAACCTCATTTGTCACAGTTGCTCATTTGCTCACCTTAAAATTTTCATTTCTCAAAAATGAATAATTCCGAATATACAAAAAGTATTCATAATTAAGTAGTTTTCGTGTTTGTCTTTGTTTGACAAGGTCAAGAATTCCTCAGTGATTCTAATTTGCGAAATATTTTCCATTTCCCATATCCACATGAAAGAAAATAAAAATTCCTAATGGCAAAAAGGTGTTCTTCCTCCTTGCTTTCAATTTCTTAATTGCTTCTGGTTGTTTCGTTTGTGAGCATAAAATATGATTAAGCCATGCATTTTCCCAACTGGCGTTACGCTACGATGGCCTTCAGCCTTCCGTTTCAATTGTCACAGTCAAGGTTGTCTGTACTTTGTTTTCATGTACCTAGCATGCTTTTGCGAGAAATGGGGAAAAGAGAAATGTTTTTTTTGCTGTGCCTCAGGGCGTATGAGTAATAAATTATGCAAGCAGTTTTTGTGTATTTTGTAGACTTAAAAGGTACAGAAAATAAAAGTGCTATTTGCTTAAAAGAAATTGTACAAATTCTTTAACAAAATAGACAACTGAAATAGGAAAATGGTTAAAATCACACATGCTGGCAACATATTTTATCTTCTGATAACAAATCAGTTGTGATTCACAAAACTTATCATGTCATCCATTATCTAAATTCAGGTAATGTCTTAGAGTAGAGGTATTACTAGACAGAACGAACTAACGAGTATTGGCCGGAATAATTACTGGTCACTACTTCGTCGGAAGGCAAGTCCAGGGGCTTGGTCTTGTCAATCAAGGCTATCTTTGCAGGAAAATGTAAAAAAAATCAGAGACAAAATTCATTTCATGTTTATTTAAAAACCAGCTGCACTGCATTTGTTACTTTTATTGCTTACGAATTTTTTCAGTTTTTTATTCTAATTTGAAAAATGTGAAATGCTAATTTTTATACAATTGACACACATTTTCTCTTTGCCACCTACAATGCACGCTGCATTTGCCTCACAAAACATTCCTCACCTTATGCAACATGTGTTTGAGCAATACAACAACAAAGCAAATGAAATACAAACCAAACCGAAAAACAAAACCAAAAACTAAATAAATAATGCGAGCACGCACTCAACACCAAAATGTGTTTGAAATTCACATATCGAAAGTGATTTTGTGGCTATTGGACAAGGAAAAAAAGTGAAGCGTAAATTTTATAGTTTTGCTTCGGTGCAAAGTATGTTAAGCAAATAGAAAGAGAGCACAAAAATAGACATTTGACAAGATGGAATGCATTTCAACTTTCAATATTCACCGAATCGATGTAACGCATACGACAGGGTGTGTGCGCAAACGCTTGACTTGCGAATTGATAGCGGAAAATTAAGCAATTAAAATTGATTCAGTCGAGCACTGTATGGTAATTACACAGCAATTTGAATGTAGTGTGGAATTATTTGAGCTTTACTGTCTCTCAAATGTGCTGGTCGTGTCACGAAATGAGCTCATTGCGGCCGGCGGGCAACAATGACAACAGAACAGTATAAAGTACAGTGTCAAATGAGCAAAATAATAACAATAATAACAATCGGTTAATGTATTTGCCGATATTGTACTTTGGGCATGACATAATTTGGCCTTCAACTGAACACAAAGTCACTGGAGCGTTTATTGCTGGTAGTCGTAGAAACGAATGAAATTGGTCAAAGGTAGAGAGAACGAGCTTGAAATAAGATTTGGCTATGAAGTCTAAGAAACAAAATAAAAAACACGAACATTTCATTAAATTTGCCAAAAATGAGAAAAGTGTTGATGTGTGGGTTTAGTCAAGTCTTCTTGCTGAGACTTTGTTATGGCATTAAGTCGTTCGCAAAAATTTGTTATTTGCTGAAATGTGTTTATGACACGCAATGGTGAAATGTCAAAATAAATAATTGCAAAACATTTTCAATGTCAGAGAGAACATTTAGAAAGGTTAAGAAGGGAAGTAAGAAGAAAAACGTTGATTAAAAGAAAATAATTACTCACGAAGAAACGCGAAGGTGAGGTTAGGTTAGGGTTGCTGGAACATCCACACGCTCACAGCACAATACAACATGATTCGTGCTGTAATTTTCATGGACAAGTCATAATGTATACGATCATCTCAGGGATCTACATTCCTTGAAGCATTCATTGGCAAGTTACACTCTCGTTAGTCCGCCATTTCTTACGGGAGGTGGCAGTCATACAGAAAAAATGTTTTTCCGTAATTTGCCTCGGGTAGGGATTGAACCGGATACCTTCCGATAATGTACAGAAAAGCGTAACCCCTCAACCTCAAGCCATGGTCGACACAAAAATAAAAATTTAAAAATCGCTTGGGCTACAAACTGAAAAGTCGCCCAAAAGTCAAATTAACAAATTGCCTAAATTAATTTCCAGTTTTGAGATTTTTAATAGATTTTTGTAAAAAAAAATCGCTTACCAATAATATAGCTAAAATAAAAAGTGGGTCAAAAAATTAGAAATCGACCAAAAAATACTTCGAAATTAAAAATGATCCGCATATCGCCATAACTTATAGGAAAGTGTATAGGAATTTTGTCAGTTCATTTTAACATCACTCTATTACCAAAAATTATAAGGTCTCATATTTTTATATCGGCTTTTGGAGGATTTATGAATTTTTGGACCACTTTTTTGGACGATTTTTGAATTTTTTTTTGTGTGTGGTAAAATATACCTACTTGTAAAGAGAAACGAAAAATCTTATTTTCTTTTCTTTTCATAATTACCTTTTGTCCGTATCAATTGAACACTCCTTTCCATTCTCCTTATGCCCGCCATCGTTGTGCTCAGCCACTTCCACTGATTTTAAAATATTTTCAATTTCCTCTACAATTTTCCGGCTTTCCTTTTTGCCATTGTCAGACAAATTGTCGGTTAAAGTTTGATCTGCAGCTACTAGGACTTGCATGTTTAGATGTGATGTTTTTTTTTTGTATAGAAATTAAATGAAATTCTTCAACAAATTCCAAACGAAAATAAATATTCCAAAATTGTTTTCTCAAAAACTGTTACGCTTTGGTAAAGGTATTTATAGCGGCAAGCAACCGAATAAAAATTCCACAAATTCCAGAACGATTTTCGCTGAGCGCAAATTAGCTTGTTTATGATTCGAATGAAATTGTTGTTCTGTTCACTATAGTGAGCGGTGTGCGCTTCTTTTACGTGTATATTTTCTTCTTTTATTTTTTTTTAAATTTTCTGTGAAGGAAAATCTTTTCTACTTCTTGGCCTGACAGCGTCTAGCGGCTGACTGAATCACCGAGCGAGATATGAAAATTGCGCCCGAAACGATTTGCTTTGGAGGGGTTCGTGAAAAATTCGTGAAATTTGATTTGGCGCCACTGCAGAAGCCGTTGTTGTGGTGAATTGAGTTGGTAAATTCGGTTGGTAGTTTCGTTGTGGTGAATTGGCACTTAGCACAAAGGTGTGAGAGTCGCGTGAGTCAGCTGCTGCCACTTGAATGAAGAAGGTGGGACAAATACGTCGTTTTATTTTTGTATGTTTTCTGTTTTAGCCACTATTTTTATTCTTTGGCAAGTGGTGGTGGTGGAAATTCTTACTACTATATTTTTGTGATTTAAGAACAGAAATACAATTCAATTTCAGTTGTGGGGCACCCTACTTTCGTCGTTTTGGGCTGCATAAATTGTGCGGTGAATATATCTGAGAATATACACAAAAGTTAGGGTAAAAGAATGCCCACTTTGCTGATGGCTAGTTTCATTGTTTACAAGAAGATTTTTCTTCCGCATGTTTACTACCACAAAAAATGTGCTCCTCTGTTGTTTTAGTTTTATTTTTAGTCCTTTATTTTTCATATTTTATTTTGCTAATAAACTAATGCGCACTGAATTGAAAACGGTTTGGAATTTATGACCTTTTCAAATACAATTCAAAAATATTATTTCTAAATGTTTATTTACCGCCACTGAGGCACTTTTCATGCCAATCTCAATCGAATATTTCAATTGGAAATACATCAAAGCTGAAGTAGAGCAGGTGTTTCCGCCAAATTTAATTTTCTTATGAACTATTCGCCACTTGTGTGGCATTTATGTGTGTAAGAAGGTGGAGGAAAGAAGCCCTGCAGATTAGAATGAATTTTGAAATTTCCTTACATTTACTTACTATGAAAATATTTGTTGTATTAAGTCATCGTATCGAAGCGAAGTCAATTGGTGTATTTTTAAATAATCGACACAAATTTCAATTCGATTGAAGGTCGTGGCGTGAAATTGATTTTCGAAATTCAATTGCCATCGAATTGCAAGAATCGCAAGAGCGTATTGAAACGTAAACAAAGGCCAGGCCGCACATACCAGGCCAAATTGTTGGGGCTTCTTTCGCTTTGTCGTTGCGGTAGTGCAAGGAGAACAGACAGGCGCAACTGTCACATTCAAATTCCCGAAATACGCATGCCATGTCGTTGCAGATTTTTCTTTTAAATCTCTTCGTTTTGCTAATTTCATGGATTTAATTTTATGGCCTAAGCGACATGTGAAATTAATTCGAAAACACATAAATTTCATGTAAACATTTGCGCGAATCACCACTCCGAGTGCGTACCGGCACAACATTCCGAAACGTTTCAATCATTTCAAATCTTTTTTTACATTTCCCGTGTCTATTTTTTAGATTTGAAATGCTGCGGAATTTCCGAAAAATTTCGAGTGAAACCAAAACTGCGTGTCAATGTGAAAACTCAGCGATTTTTTGTGAAAAATATTTGACACTTTTTTTCCGAAATATTTTTAGCCTGCGCCATTGCTTAGGTGGAATGTGTTTGGTGTATAAGCCAAAATCAATAGAAATGAAATCGAAATCGAATTTTGAAATTTCCTCTACGGAATCTGTTGCATCTGCTCAATGTTTAACAAACTATTGACCCAAATTCCAAATTCATTAAAGCGACTTCCTCTGCAAATTTTCTTCTCTTTTGATTAAAATTCTGTATACGTGTTAATTTTGAATTGAAATGACAGCAAAGGCATCATCCCAAAGTATTCACACCGTACATCAACAGCACTATGTGTGGCGCATAGGCGCCATCTTAGCCCAACTGACAGAAGTCATAAAATAATTCAAAAATGTTCATCATCAGAGCGATGCAAAAGGCAGTGCATCTCGTCGCCATCGTTACGCGCATCTGGTGGCGGTTTTCAAGTAGCAACAAATCAACAGCAGGCGCCAGTCGGTCATTGTGTGAGGCGTTGAAATGTTACTTAGGGCATTCGTGCATTTACATGCATCGTTGGGTGGCAATTGAGCGGCAAAATGTGTCTTAGGGAAAATGGAGCAGCGGGGCATCAGGGCGTATGAGTAACATTTTTTTATATTTGTTCAGAATACCTGCCACTGCAATATATACAACCACTCAATGTAAATGGTTTTTCTTCACGATAATAGTACTTAATTTCATACACCACGCAAACATCTTCAGCCACTCTATGAAGTTATTACTTCCCCCTTCAGAAAAGAAGAAAATCTCCAAAAGCACTTAAGAATCTTATACAACATAAATAACTTCGTGAGCACATCCGCTTCGTAGCAAAGTCTTCCAAAGAAGAAAATCTGCATGCTGCCTCTGCTTACTCCCCACAACACGGCACACACACTCAACCCACACAATTTGCAGTATTTATACAAAATTTACATCTTTGTGCCTCCGAGTTTACGTGTAAATCCCAGGAATTCCAAATATTTGGCAATTAATTTCAATTCAACTCGTTTTTTCTTGGCCCAGTGCCAAAGTATAGAATTCTCAAAGATTTCGTTTTTGGGTATTTTCCTGTGGCCGCCTGTGTGCTTGGCGATTATTTTCGCTTTTCTGTAAATATTAATTATTTCGCATTTCACAGAGTGTATTGGCCTCTGTGGCGGGGGTATTCAACGTGTAAAAGTGTCATTGCGGTATGTGATTTGGTTTAATTTGGCCTTTAAACACATGGCAGAACAATTGATATGACAACTGCATGACTTAGCTGAAATTATTACTGGTTGTATTAAATACCCAAATTAACATTTTGGGGGCTGGAAATCAAGGAAATTGACACTTCTCATACAAAAAATACTTACATAGTTTGCATATCGATTAGACTGACATATATTTTACCATATTTTTTCTGATTTAAAACAACAAGGCGGAAGGTTAGAGGATTCCTAATAGGACACTGTCGGATGTGGGCATAGTACAGGATGATAAGGGTAGCGAGGAGGAAGAAACAGCTAAACATAGACTATGTCACTGTGATGGTCTAATTAGGACCCGATTTCATTACCTCGAACAGTGGGACATTGCTGATAGCTCACCGAAGAATGTCTCAGCTTCCTTAGAGATGACATAAGTCTGTAGCAATTGGGCCAATAGACCACCGCAGTGGCAATCTAATCTAAATATAAGTACACCCCTGTTCGCTCTCGTGTCAAAACTGGCTCTGGATCAAGATCAACTGCCACGTAATCGCTTCTATATTATATCAAAGTAATATAAAATTTGATTAATATTTGTTGGCAACCCCGAAAACACAAAACCCTCCACTGACATTCGACCGTAAAAAAAAACCATTGCATACTTTAAGGATTGAAATTTTTTATTGCACTGAAAAATTCCTTTTCTCACTTACAATTTATAATTTCACTGCTCAAACTTAACTTAGACGTATTTACAATTACAACAACGGCACTTATAACAAAATACTCATCACAAAATTTGCCGAAATTAAAAAAAATTCCCTGTAATACCGCGCGGGTTATTCCTTCAACTCCACGGCCTCGTTCACATAGCCCACCTCTTTCTGAGGCAACTCCAGGGCCAATACCCTTTGCGATTGCTCCAGCTCGGCCGCCTTTTGCTCGGGCGTCTTGGCCCATTCTTGCAGCTCGCCTGAAGCCCAGAACCAATAGATGACACAACCGACGAGATAAATGCCCGCCGAAATGAAGAACACCGTCTTCCACTCCTCGCTGGTTTGTTCGGTGACCAAATAACCCGTCAGCATGGGGCTCACGATGCCGGGTATGGTGGCGAATGTGTTGCCAATGCCCATCAGCACACTGGCATGTTGGGGGGCAATATCCAAATGGTTGACGCTGTTGGGGAGTAAGGAAATCTTGATTTGAGAAGCATGCCAAGGGAAATGATGTTGGAAAAACTTACGCGAATCCCGACCAAGCAAAGGCACCCAAACCCACGGCAATTGTAATGCAAACCACCGACCATGTGGGATCCAGCAAATACGCGGTCAATATCATGAACACAGTTTGGCACATGAAGGCACCGCAATTGAAGTAGCGACGCACTTGCGTGGTGGTCAGAATACCCTTAACCTGCAGCCAATCGGCCAAATAGCCCGACACGCCCAGCAGTATGCCCATGGCCAGGTAGGGCACGGCAGAGATAAAGCCCGTCTTGTCCAAGTCGAAATTGAGAGTATCTAAGGCAGAGAATCATGAGGATACTTCACTCAATTCGAAGTTGTGTCCACTCACCCTTCAAGAATGTGGGCAACTGCGTGAGCAGCGTATAGAAACCCCAGTTCTCCGAGAAATGCGAGGCAACGATGGCATAAAACGCGGCCGAAGTGAAGATGGCCTTCCACGGATGAGTGATCTTCGTCTGGCTGGTATAGCCAATTTTACTTTGAATATATTCGCGCTCATTTTGCGAACAGTGGCTATCCTTATCGGGTCCCGAACGCACAATCAACATCCACAGGATGAACCAACAACAGCCAATGGCGCCGAACACATAGAAGACACTCTCCCAGCCGTAGGCAGTGGCGAGCAAGCCCGAGGCGGGCATGGCCACCACAGTGCCAGCATAGTTGCCGGCAAAAGCAATTGAAGCCATACGCGAACGTTCCAGAGGAGGAGACCAGCGCGACCAGACAGCATGAATGCAGGGGAAGGTGACACCCTAGAATGCGGAAATACAGTTGAGAATTGAAGAATTCCTTAAAGAGTCTCTCTTACCTCGAAAATTCCTTCCACTATACGCACAGCCAGCAACATTCCCAAACTATGTTTGGCCGCCAAAGGAGTAAAGAGTGTGAGAAGGGCAGTAGTGCCAATGCCACAGCCAAACACCTAAAGTAAAGAGAACAGAGATTGTAAATTTGAGGGGGATCAATTTTGTAGAAAATTCACTTACCAAATTTCCACCAATCTTGGCGCCCACAAAGCCTCCAATGAACTGAGTCATTATGTAACCATAGAAGAAGGAACTCAGAATGAGACCCTTTTGCTGCGAGTCCCAGGGAAAGTCTTGCTCCCATGACTCATTACCATCTGCATCGATTACGGTGCGATTCTCAGTCATGGCCACGATGGCCACACTCAAATTGACGCGCAGTGAGTAGACATTGAAGAAGCCGAAAAAGGCAAGTAGCACCACGATGTAGCGACGTTTCTGCCAGAATTTCCACGAGAGCGGAACATCTTCAACGATCTCGTTGCTGTGGGTTCAGAAAAGTAAAATTATATAAAAGTGAAGCAAAGAAGGGAATAAGTACAAGGGGGAATAGTAAAGAAAGTTAAGTGGGTTAAGTATAAAAAAGTAGTACAAAGGGTTATAAGAAGAACTTTCTAAACAAAGTCAGTCTGTGAATTCCTCAATTCTACCCTACAGGGCCATGCATACAATATACAACAAAGCTCAGTCAGACACTTTTAGAAAAATTCTTAGGGACTGCAACCAGCTGAGTAAAGCTGAGTACAACATTTGTCTATTCAGCTGCAACGCTACCAAGGTCGGTTGCTTTGAAGTACTCATGCCTACTACACCAGTGACTGCGCCTGGCTGATTTCAACCGGGCAGGCAGGGGCTACGGACTCGTACAAAACACTTTCGCTTTTCGCTTCTCATTATCGTTTCTGGGTTTAACGAACGCTGCTGGGCTTTTGCCTACATTATAGCCAACGCCATGCCGCAATAATGGCCACACCATACAAGTATCTTGCTTAGGTCATAACTGGTTTGGCTGATTTGTTTATTGGCATTTCTAACAATCGGATTTTTGCATTTTGTTATTGGATTTAACAAAATATTGCATTAGATTTGCCTTTTGTGTGTGGTAAGACAAATATGCGGAATTGAGGCAAAGAAACTGGTTTGTTCTTATGTTGTTCTTGGTTTAAATTTTCCGTAAGAAAAGAAAAGGTTTAAGAATTTCTAATAAACTTGATCTTAGTTTAGTCTCAGAGCGAGAAATTATGCTTTAAATTTTCCACTTACGGGTCGTGTGTTGTCGCCTCCAATTGGTGTCCATTCTGCTTAACATTGTTCTTCTCTGGTTCATCCATGGTTAAATGAAATCAATTTATTTTTGCACTATTTCGTGTGAAGTCTTTTGCAGGCACTGACTGACCACTGACGACCAGTGAGTCTGGAGAAACTTTAGCTTTACTATTCAGCAACTGGTGATGTTGAACATTGCCTGTAACAAAAAATGTTTAATAAATATTAAACGATAAATGAGCAAATCTGTTTTAAAAGCACGTAAACATTGTACAGATTTCATTGTTACGATTTCGTGTGGCAATTCGTTGGGGAAAAAAAACATTTAAAAAATGCATGTACGAAAATAAGTAAAGAAAATTAAAATCAATTTGCTCTCCTACACACTTTAGTGTACACTTTTATTTAGTGTTTGGCTGCAAAGCCTCATCGCATGACGATGGAATAGAAAAATATTGACTCAAGCGTGTGCTGTATGATTAGTTGTTGCAGCAATTTGATTGAGGTATTTTTATAGTAACAACAATAACAACAACAACAACAACAGCAGCAACAACTGATCGTAAATTGAGGCAAATACATACAGTTGTCAATTATTTTTTTTCTCCAACATATTTTTTTCTTCTTTTATTTGATTATGGAAATATTTGCTTAACTAATTTGCAAAATTTTTCATCAAATTTAAGCTAATTGAGCGAATTTGTTCATTGATAATGGAATTTTCATATCAAGTGAAAGAAATTAGTGTAAGGTGCAAGGTAAAATGTGAATGCCGAGATCATTTCGTAATTATTTTCGCATCAACCTTTGAATTTGAGTTCATGTATTCTTTTTTTCCACACAACAAAGTTGAACTAATCATTGTGGTTTATGTAGAACTTTGTGTTTTTTTTAATCTTTATGACATATTCTTCATTAAAGCCTCTGTCGATGAGATTCTTCGCTGTGTTTATAATCTAAGCAAAATTAAAAGCAGATTCCGCACGCTGTCAATTGTAAGTAAATGGCATTTCTTAGGAGAGAATTCACGGTTAAATATACAAAATAGCTTAGAACACACATACATTCTACTTCCACGAACATGTCTACTTACACACTATGATTATGGCAATTTATTTGGATTGCCTACAACCTGTCGACGGCAATGGCAATCATTGCGTTTTACAATTTGTTTAGAAAAATTTTTATTTTTTTTCTTTTATTAAGTGAAGCAATTTACTGCGAGTGTTTTTTTTATGGATTTATTTGAAGGAAGGAAAATTGTGACAAAATTATGACATGCAAAACCACATGGCACGGCAGCAATTGACAGCAGTTGGAAATGTGTTTGTACTTTCATATGTGATTGGATTTTAAAGATTTAATTTTACATGCAAAAATGTCGGTACCTCAAAATAATATGGAAAGCGAGGAATGGAAAATGGTGTAGTCACATTGATTTGAATGTTCCGCAAATGTGTTTCGGTGTAATTCTAGTTATTTGCATTCCCTAGGAAAATAGTTGACAAGTGATAACTTTTTTTAAACTCAAATTTGTCAACAGCCTCTCTCCGCCTCATCTGCCGGAGAAAATATAAATTTAAATATTTTCAGAGCAGCTCTATTTACGGTTAAATAACAACTGCCTTTCGTTCATTCAATTACAAAAGTAATTAACAAAAATATTTTTTCACAAATATCGAATAGTGAATTCGCTACGGAAACACACTGTAAAAAAGATTGTAATAGCTTGAGAGGTAGACTCGCACACTCTTGTTACCAAATAAATATGTTTTGCTCTACATATCGAGAAACGTTACCAATTCGCTGGAGATGAAGTGCCTTGAACATTTACAATCACCACCCAAATAAACAATTTAATCGATAACCAGGAATGTGCGATACTCCAAATAAACGCTAATTTATAATTGTTTTTATATTCTACTTTATCGTTACTATTCGCCACATCATTAAATTGAATTATGCGTTTAGCTGAGAAATCTCATAAAAATATTGATTTATTGACGAATTGTTATTATTATTGTTTTTATTTTTTTTTTTTGGAATCTTTATCGAATGTCGATTAACGAAACTTTGCGATTTTATCAGCTGGTGGTTTTGGTGTGTAAACAATTCCATTAAGGAGAAACCACTTGACTGATAGCAGTCATTTGAAAAGGCATTTAAGTGGTCAGCTCTTGTAGAAGATCGCCGTAATCTTGTAATCCGACAACGTCACAAGTTGAAACAAATACCGATTGTAGGCAAGTAGGTAAGTGAAATTAGCAACTATCTGTTTATGGTTGGGCATAGGAACCCACAGCTGCCTCAATTCGGAGATGCTTGAGATTAGGTGTTGTTCGGTGAATTTCCGTAAGCATTGATTGATTGATTGTTTTACTTTATTCGGTTTGTGGGCGAAGCTGAAGTGGTAGAAAACTTTCCATTTCTACCATTTTGGTAGCGAACCAATGATGTTAGAGGAAATTAGTGCCCAAAGATTGTTATCTCAGCTACAGAAGGCACTCGGTGAAGTGAGTTCAAATGAAATGGAAATCATTGGAAGAAAAAATACAATATCAATTGGAACTTAATTTATTGTATCAATTGCCACTTCAGTGCATATCAGTGATAATGATTTTCAAATAACACTAGTTTATAGCAAAATGTATTAGATAATTGGCATATTTTCAGTTTAAAAGTTACAGGCAAATATTAAACAATTGCTATATCTTTACTATTATATAAAACTCTTCGTGCGTTTGTAAGTTTGTGTGCATTTATGCATTGGCGCTGTGTGGCGAATGGGCCGAGAGTATAAGCTACTATCAAATAATGATTGAAATGGAGAAACAATTTAAATATTTCCATTAAAAAGATATCGAAATTGCCATAAATTTGTAAACAAATGTACATATTTATTTAATCTATTGTTGGAGTGGTAATATTGAATTTAATAGTCACAAGAGACTTCCCATTTAATCGCTTAAATTGAATTAAAACAACCATTGATCAACTTTCAATTAACTCTGAGCGAACAAAGACCTCCAATAGTTCATGGAATTACCCCAAAAAAAAAAGTGCAAATGCATTTTCGGTAACGCTTCACCGAACAGGCGCACACTGCAAATGGAATTTTCTACGTGTATGAATGAATTTCAGGTAAATGCAAATAACGTCAAAACCGTCTATCGATTCGGCCACAACACAGTACTCATACTCGTACACAAAATAAGAGAAACGTAACCAGTTTCAGGTGAATAAATATTTATGAAAGTAATTACCGAAAAGCACTGAACCGAGTTTAAAATACAAATTCAAAGATTAGAAATACACGCACCTTGGTAAGCGTCGATTCTGAGTTCACTGCGATATCCTTTGAAGAAGATCCTAATTACTATCGCCTTTAGTTTTGGGCAACCGAAGAGTTGCGCTTGAAACACGTTTACCGTAAGCCAGCTATTGCACTGCACTGAAGCCAGCCGCTGTTGGAGTTACAAGCTTTTCTCTTTTCTTCTCCACACTCAGCCAAAAAAGCCCGCAACGGTACTGAGCTGATTTTAGTTACAATAATATTATTTTTTTCTTGTATTTCCTTTTGTTTCTTCGCTTCGAATTCAATACAAGTTTCTTCGAGTGCGATTACGATTTCTTTTACCGTGAACGCTCCCAACGAAACGACGACGATCGGTGTCCAAAGCACGCCTGCAACTTTTGAGTCTCTGTGAGCGACTGAAACTCACACACACCGTTCTTCGAAGCGTGCGGCTCTGAACTACTTGGCGCGTTCGGCACTCGGCGACTCATTGCAATAATAAAAAATAACTTGTGACAATAATTTCAGCGATCTTTTGTGTTTTTGGTGGCATTTAATCTGGTTTTATCAGAGAAATTAATTTAATGGCGATCACGATCATTAGCCGGCAGCTTATCTCGATTTCAAAGTTTGACTGCGGCTTATGGAACGCACTGGCGAATACAGGCGGTACGGCAAGAGCTAAGCGTTGAGATTGTAAAATGATAACGAAATGGGAAAACTGTCGATTTTGAATTAGATTAGAACCGCGCCATTCACCTACACAGGGATGGCGGCAGACATTTTGTGATCAACAAAATATAACGAAAGTAATGCTAATCTAGTTGATAAGGACTCCGTGAAGTTATAAATTATATAATTTTGGAAACGTGTTCATGTATTCACGCAAAGAATTTTCAAGTCATGGAGAGTCATTTAATTGGTAAGGTTTATCAGGTAATGGAGAAATCCAGATGGCTCAAATATCTCCGGAAACTCATTTGAAGATAGACGAAGCTCTTTCTACCCTACTCTTCTTACTAACACTTGCAAATACACCTACTACAAGAACACACACCGCTTCTTACTACTTAGAGTTTTTGATTGTTAAAGGCCTTTCCTAGCGGTAATTAAACGGCAATTGACTCAACAAGTTATTGAACCTCTCTTATGACTGTGAGAGTCTTTTCTGAAAGTGTTTAATGAACTTTTGTGTCAAAAAAAGCTTTAATGTTTAATATTTCCAAAACCTTTATTTCATTGCGTATATTTTCCAAGACAAATTTTCCAAATGTCTAAAGCCAGATCACAACCAGCGGATACAGCGCATTTGATTGGGGTCGACAATGGACCACTTGTACCCACTGTCAATACCGACTATTTGGCCAACATTGAAGCCGAATTGCATAAGCCAGAAGTGAAGAAGAAGAAGCAGATTAAAATGACTAAAGCTGAGAGGAATGCAAAGCAGCAGGAAGAACAGATTGCATTCCAAAAGCTTGAAATACGCGTAAGTTCAAATGAAGAGTTGTAAACAGAAATGAATATGAACTTTTGCAGGATCACTTGCGAAGAGAACTCGAACTCTCGAGGGAATCGGCAAGGAAGGGACGCAAGAATTGGGAGGATATGTGCAAGGAAATAAAAATTCTCGAACTGAGAGAAGAATTGCAGGTTGAAGCTTACCTTCACCATTGCATTCATAATGAAAAGGACTACCATCTAATGCTTTCGTTTCAAATATAGACATGGAACGCTAAGACTCAACGTTTGTTCGAGCAGAAAGACGAAAAGATCGTCAGGCTGCTGGAGGAGATTGATAATACACTGGAAATGCATAAACGAAATTTCGCCAAGCAGCTACAGGTTATGGATCATGTATTAGGTATTAAGGACTAAACTCCTTCTTCAGAAAATCAACCATTGAACATAGCCTTACTCTCCAGTGAGTTACAAAACTCTACTGGACTGCTCGAAGTCCCTGTACGAGTCGCAAGCTTCCGAAATCATTCAAGACTTCCACGAAGAACTCAATGCGAAGCAAGAAACCGCCGCTGGCATTTACACCAACTGCGAAAATATAATGCACGCCACGAACTTAGTGGCCGAACAGCAAATTCTCAGCGACTACCAAATCTATCAGGCGACCCGCAACGATCGTGTCAATACCGAAATTGAAAAGCGCTACCTCATTCGTGATTCCATTGTAGCCAAGATGAAGGCTCTGCAGAGGCAACTCAACGAGTTTGTGCACACTCTGCACAGCTCCACGCTAGAAGTGAACAAATACGAGCGCATTCAGCAGCTGATGGACAGACAGCATAACTTTGCAGTCGAATCGCAAAAGCTCAACGATGTGGAATTCCGCAGTGCTCGACTGATCTCGGAGCTGCAAAGGGATTTGGTGCACACGGAGGTGGAGTCTCAGCGAAACATCAACAATTTGCGTCTGGAGTATGCCTATTTCATGCAAGTGAGGAAGAGCATTGAGAATAACATGAAAGAGGACCGAGAGATCACGTTTGAGAAGTTGAAGATTTTGACCAGTGAAAACTATAATGTCATAAAGGTGTGAAGCGCTTGGAAAATATTTAATAAATTTAAAATTTTATTTTTTGGCTCAACAGCAATACAAGAAATTGGAAAAATATGGTGAATCGCTGCTCTCCCTAGCCGCCAGTTGCCGCAAATTGCAAACGGAATCGGAGAAAGTGGTGCCCTGGAGCGATTTTCAACTGCCAAAGGACACCCCAACCGACGAAAATATGGAAGAATATTTCAAGTTAGAAGTTTTGAATTTAAGCGCTCATGTGGATTTGACCGAAGAGGTGAGAATCAATTTAAAAGAACAACAACAAATATTTTATCCTTTCGTCTGTAGGAACTAGTGGAACAAATGCGAGTAATGAAGAACTTTTGGCATCGCCAGTCCCTAGTGGAAATGCAAATTTTGCTACTCAACGAAGAGAAGCGCCATCTAAGGCAAGAGAATGAAAAATATGTGAACTTTATCAAGTCCATGAGCATATCCGGAGATGTCAATGATTTATTGGAGGCCATCACTGTGGTAAACCTAGAGCCCGAAAATCCACTTTGCCATGTTAATAAGAAACACCAACATGTTCAGAAAAGAAAATAATTTGTACTCGAGGAAATTTAATTAAACATTTGCAATTTTTCAAGTTTTGGGATCATAATTTAGCACATCAAATGTCAAAATCTTGTAAAACGATACGATCCACTCCTGGTTATCAAACTGCAAGGAATCATTATAATTTTCCGTATAGTCACGCCGAAAACGCATAAATATCTCAGCAAAGACTATGCGATGCGGCACTGATGTCACCTCAAGAGGCGTCTTCGTTTCCGTGTCCAGTTTGCGTAGCGCTTCGTTGACTTCGACCACTTCCTCGAGCGAATCGAAATCCTTGGTGTTGCGCAAACCCACAAATACCATGTCGATGAACGCATACTTGCGGCCTAAAGGAAAAATTTATTCAAATAAAAATCGATGCTTCAAATCTTACCGAAATTATTTCGTGTGGCCACATTTATGGGTATTGCTCGCCGCAAATGTTCAGTATCGAATTTGACCAATTTCAGGCGAGAGTCATTGCGCGAGAGCAGCATGTCGCGTGAGATTTGCTTGTAGCCAATGGGCGTGGTAAACTGACTGATTTTGTTGGCATCTTGCAGTCGAATGATGTTGGTTAGTACGATGGCTGCCTGGAATCGAAGCGTGAAAGGAGAGAAGGGCAATAAGTAGTAAGTAGAAAGGTGGGCATGGTTTTACTTTCATTCTTTCAGCTTTTTTTGGGATTTTTCTTAGCCCGCCATTTATTTTTCAAGCTTCTCTGGCAACACTGTGGATGGTGTTTGCATATGGTTTGATTGAAATTCACCACTGCCATTGGTTAGCCATCGCAACAACCATTTAGGTGAAATTTACTCTTTCACCACACATTTTACAAATTAACCCATTAGCAGTGAAGCTCCAAGAACCTCTTTCAATTAAAAAAATATTTGAAATGAAGAACGACTATAAAGTAGATGCAGACACAAACCACTGGACGTTCCTTTATATTGACACAATTACTTTTGAATTAATCATATTTTAGGACCCGTATCATAACTTATTAGCTGGCTTCCTATCTCCGCACTCACCTGCTTTGAGCCCTCGATGAACTCATCCTGGGCAAAATCGCGATCCCAGAATATTTTTAGTTTCCACAAATTCATTTTCGTCATAAAATACTTCCAGGGACTGTGGAGGTATATCAATTTCGGAATTACCTTCCGTCGCTGCTCATTGTACTCCATGTGGCGTTTCCAATTGTGAATTTGCGAAGAAAAGCTCAACAAGAGCTTCTTTGGATTGTGTGAGGACAGACATCGATACAAGGGATGATCAGTGACGAGTTGCAATTGTTTTGAAGCCAAAAGGGTTCTTTGACCGCAGTCAGATGGTAGACGAAGAATTTTTGTAATCATTTGGGGCTTTTTGTGAATTTTTTTAAGTTTTTGTTTTGCAGAAAATTGTATTTTTTACGACATGAAATTTTTAAAATATTCTTTTTTTTAAATAAATATTAGTCAATTTGAATGAAGTGCCTGTGCCTGAAACTTGAAACTAATTTTATTACTCTTCTGTCAAAGAAGGTCAATTCAGTTTTTACATTCATGTGTGCGGCGTGCAATTTGCCTTTGTTGGCTGTCACTGACCAAAGTCCTTTTTTATCTTGCACTCCTTTACTGCCTTCGCCTTCATGTTGCCTTCGAAACGTTTCTTAAGATGTTGCCTGTAGCCGATAAGTACCTAATCCAAAGTGGCTACATTAATTTCAGTGCGACAACGTGAGAATCGAAAAAAGCAAAAGCAAAGCTGAAAAAAAATCAGAATGAACTGGGGAAAAAAGTGAAAAAAGCGCATGCTTAACCAGTTCTTGAGGATCCCGCTCACTGCCCACCACCATCACCACCGCCATCACACCAGCACAAGTTCTTGTTCTTTTTCTCGCCTCGTTCTTGGCGTTGCTCTTTTGTGGAATTCTTGTTGTGTCTTGGGCAATGAGTGAAACTGGACCTGGGCCTAAGACTGGCTTCGTTCGCGCACCGCCGAACGTTGTCCACTCGCATAAATTTCTTCGTTAGTTTCGTTGTCGTTTGGCTGAGGACGGACAAACGGACGGACACACAAACGTCTGCACGGTCTCGCATAAGATTGCCTTGGGGGCAGCATCTTTCTGCTTTTCGTCGTCCAAGTCGTTGCTGTCGTCTCTTTGGCAATTTTTCAGTCGGCGTTTCTCTTTTGTTTTCTGCAAAAATGCAAAGGAAAAAAAACGACGTTTTAAAATATTTTGGTTTTAGGTTTTGGTTATTTACGTTTCGTCTGCGCAAGTTGAACACGTTTTCATCCTTCGGGCGCTTAATTCATGAACTCATCGGACTGGTCCTGATAGGAAAAATATGTGTATATTTGTTGTAAAACGATCGAATTCGATTTAATTTGTTGTTGTTGTTGTCTTCATGACTTGAGATGGTTTAGTTTGCGAAAAGCCACAAGTCATAGTGTCTGGCTGGAGATCACAACTTACAATGGCATCATTCGGTAAGGAATTTGATTAAGGATTCTGTGCTTTGGTATTGAAAATGAACCAAATAGGATGAGGCATGGTGGGTATAGAAGAGTGTATATATATTCTAGATCAGCATCACGGGCTGAGTCGATCTAGCTTAGATATTCAGCTATCGACTCCAAATTCCTGTGGCAATCCTCTTAATTTTGCATCTAACCAGTAAGTACCACGCCTACCTCTCATACAAAATGTTCTCCAGATTTGTATTGTTTTCGGTTATCTTGAGAAATACTGAAATTATCGATAAATATCGATAAATTATCGATAAAAAATCGATAAAAAATCGATAAACTTTAAAAATTTATCAACAAAATATCGAAAAATTAGGGATAAAATTTCGAAAAAGTACCGATAAAATATATCGTCAATAATTTATAATTGTCGATAAAATATCGAAAAAAAAGTTATCGATGTTTTCGAAATCTATCGAAAAATTATCCAGAAAATATGGAAAAACGGTCTTAGAGCGTATCGTACTCGTTTGTGCAGGGTATTTTAGCTTCGGTCGGACCGATGATAATTTTCTTCATATACTATTTTTTTAATTTTTACAATTTTTATACAATGTCAAGCCACTGCTAAATTTAAAAAAAGCCCATTTCCATTTTAGGTTCTATTTTTATTTGTTTACCCTTCCTTCACGCCTTCTAAACTCCAGTCAAACTCTACTATCTGCACTTAATTCGTTTTAGTTTTTAATTTGGTTTCTCGTTGATCTCAGCGATCGCCTGGCGTCGTCGTCGTCGTCGTCGTCGCCATGGCCGTTCATTTGTCCAGCGTGTATTGTGGATTAGGACGGGACACAACCTACGAGATCGATTGAACGAATAAACGAACACATGTCCTAAGGGCCACGGTCGGACAGACACACAAACGGTCGGGCCAGCAGTCTCACGGTTCGAACTGGACACAAACAGGGCATAAATATTTGCACATCGATGATGGCGGCGTCGAGTGTAAAATTGAGTTTTATGGTCTGGGCCATTGAAATCTATTTTTGAATCGCGGCTTGATTCCGTCTGTCCGCTTCACTGTGCAGTAGTGCATGTGTGTTTGTATGTATGTTTTGCGAATGATTGTCTGTCTGTGATTCTGGAATGCTTGCTGATTTCGTTCGTTTGGTCGTTTGCTTGGTCGCTTGTTCGTTCATATCGATGGTGGTGGTCACCCCCTTTGGCAATGAACTCACACGCAAACAGTGTAAGAATTCAACCAAAGAAGAGTATGGCGAAGTGTTCGTAGAAGTCAGGATGGAGTTGGCGGAATTTTGCCCTGGCAGGACGCACAAGTTGGTACTTGTTCGTTGGCAGATGGTGTCTGTGTGGTCCCGCTTGATCTTTTAATGGCCAATATACTACAAGAAATAGATGCCTACACGTAGAAAACCTGTTGAATAGTATAAGTTTAAAGGACCTTTTGGCTCTTCTATGGGATGTGGAAACTTTTTTGGTTTTTTTGAGTGAGACCTTAATTGGCAACACACGCCTGTCCAACAATTTGGAGCGCTTCAACTCAATCAAATCTCTCAAGTTGCACAATTTCCGTTTTGCACAAATCACCATCAGCTAATTTCCTCACCATAAGCGAAAACAAACTCTAATAGGTTTACGCGCAAAAAATACACGCGCACTGGTCCACAAAACGAAATTAATTTCTCACAAAAGTCGGTGGTACGCGAAAAAAACCACTTTCGTGACATGAATCATGAGCCCATGCAACGCATCAACAACATTCAATGACTGTCATGTGTGGCAGAGAAAACTGACGGCAAGGGAAGATCTTATCAGACCACAAAGGCTGTACAGACGAAGCGCCACCAATGACGGCAAGAAGGGAAACCGAGTGAGCGATTTGTGTTTATGCGTAAAACTATTTGAGGCATTTGCATATGAGCCGCAGAGCGCACCCAAAACTATCAACATCGGCCCCATCAACATGAACGACTCCACCCTCTCGCGGTTAATATGGCAGGAGGGAAGAAACGAAGGCAAAAGCCAAGCGCTAAAACCCTGCCGCTGGTGAAATTTCCCAAGCCTCAACGCAAGTCCGCACCGCAATCTTTGAGTAAATAAATTTGAACATAAAACCAAAAACCGAAATAAATTTCAAATCTGTTCGACGTCATCGGAAATTGCTAAATGCAAAATACAACAACAGCCGCGAAAATTGTTATTTTATTTTATTTTATTTGTAGTCTTAGTTTATATCTTTTAGCCTGCAGTTGTTGTGTTGGTTTTTGTTGTAATGTGATCTTGGCCATAAACGCTTTTATTTTGATATTTTTTTATAATTTTTCTTCGTTTTTTTTTGCGTTTAAGCTTTAATACGTGATTTGTATACGTATGCGAGTATTTTTGCAGTAAAAATACAATTTCGCCCCGAATTACATCGTAAAGATCGATCGATCTGCTCATGTCTGTACGTTTGTCTGTCTGTCTGTCGGTCTATCTCCCCCCACCTTCCTTCCTGTCAGCTGCAGCGGCTATGCGTTGTAAGTGCTTATACGCATGCTCATAGGCTGTAGACGCCACCGCCATCACTTTTGCCCGCTAATATTTTACATGCAATTCGCACGGAACACGATTTTTTCTCTGCTCCAGTCTCGAGTTTCACATACAAAATCGAAATCATGATGTTATTTGGCAAAGTTGTCATAATTTCCATATGTCCGCGGTTAGAGTTAGGTGCGGTGGAGCGGCGACGTCGTCTACAAATGGAAATGTCGAAAAGTGCCAAATGAAAGCAAATTAGATTTTTCCATTTAAAAGCGGCAAATTGCTTCATTGAAATTGTTTTTAATTAAATGTAGACATCATGAGTTTGAATGGTCAGGTCAATATATAAAAACCTAGCAGAATAGACCGACGCTAACCGAAAAATATTACAAGACGAATCTGACGAATATGGCAGTGAAAAGTCCATCACTTCATCATCAGGAATCTCAAAATGTTTGCGAAATTGGCCTATCAGGGATTAAGATATTATATGTAGCTCAATCCATCCTATATGATTTCGAGGCGTACAACTTTTATAGAAATTTAGATACTTTTCTTTAGTAAATAAAATCTTATCAACATGGGCTAGTGGGAGAAACTAGCCCATAGGTATCATCCCTGACTGAGATGATATCACTGCATATATGATGCAAAGATAACGAAAAAACGAACTGGAAACCTATCGAGCTCTAATCAGCAAGAAAAAACCTCCAAAATCAAGAAAGGCGATTATTGAAAAAATTTATTTTTTCAAGTTAGTTGTTTTTGTATGCGTCCACCCTCGTATACTTTATATGGCTTGCACACCTCTTAAGACTACCTTAACGTCTACCTTGTCATATTGTCATGCAGCATTGTACTGCCTCAAGGCTAAGAAATTCTCTGACTAAGTAAGGAAACAAGTTCTGAATCGAGTTTGGATTTTGTATTGAATTTTGGTTTCTTCTGCTAAGTAGCCGGTCTTGATAAAGGGTTTCTTCGGCTTGTATGCAGTAAATGTTAAAAATGCAGACTGTGGTATAGCACTAGGAATACCTCGACTGTCCCCAAGAACTTTCAAGTGATTTCTCTAGTTCACACCTCTAGACCCAATATCGTGGCATGATTTATAATGAATTTATTTAAAATGTATGAAGCAGGAATGCGGCACAGCACAGTCAAGTAAAAATACTTTGACGCTTCCAATTCTGTAATTAAGACTTCATAAGGCAAGTTCAAAGCACATAAACGCCGCCGTTCAGTTAACGACGAGTTAATTATAGTCCTACTCTGATGAGGCAGGCTGAAAGCAACACGACAAGCTCAAACCCAAGTCACAGTCGCAGTCATGTTGGGTTCTCGTTTGCAATTCTCTGCGCAATTATACAAGGATGAGTTGTTTGCCAATATTACTGAGGCAGTTAATAAGACACTAGGCACACTCAAGCGAAAAAAGTAATTTCGCGTTTGCGCACAAATATACATATAAAAGCGCCGCGAGGACCCAGTCACAGGCAGAACAAATCCAGGCAAGAAACACGACCAGAAACGAGTTTGAGGCTTTTGTTTGTGCGGATAGCGAAGATAGTCAACATGATAATGATGACGAAGATGATCGTAGACTCGGTCTATGTTGGTAACTATAAAAAAAAACTATTAACAATAAATATGAAAATCTGCCTCGAAGAGTCAGAGGCAGTCACACAGTTGGTGGAAGAATTGAGCTTAAAATTTTAAAAAAGGCAAATGAAATGGACAAAAGTGGACTCTGAATAATTCTACAACTAAAACCGTCATTTTGGCTATCAAATCTCAGTCAATTTTAAATATTTATCACATTACCCCATTTACTTACCACCCGAAATAATAATGGCCATCATCAAGCAACACCAAAGAGGCCCATTACGATTACTCGGCGGAACAATAACAAACAGCTGTGCTCACTGACAACCACCACAACAACAACAGAGCCAACCAAAAGCCGGTAAAATTCATTTTCAATGGAAAAGACTTTCCACGACCAACAACAACAAGCTTCCAATTGCGAAAATCAGCTGAAATTTACAAAAACAAAGCCAAAAACGAGAGCGAGCGTACATGACAGAGAGCGAACCGAATTGCAATTTCCATAGACGACACATTCATTTACTCCACCAGCGTAGACATCTCTCCCATGCAACGCAAATGCAGCATTCTTCTTCTTCATTCCACAATTCATTTTGAGTGGATCTGTTCAAAACAACAACAAACACTCGCAGACGCATGCTGCTGCACTCCAATTGGAATCTTTGGTCTGCACTTAGCATTCAGTTGGATTTTGTCTTTGGTGGTGTGCAGTTGGTATTCGTTACGTGTGCGCGAAAAATTTGCAGTTTTTCTTTTTGGGAAAAGCCTCACTTCCGTTTTGGCGAATCTTTAATTGAATTTAAAACAAAAACAAAATAAAATTTTTTTTATTCAAATTGAACTGAATTGAGTTATATATAGTATGCGTTATATGAGTTGAAAATGTGTGCTGTACAGGCAAAGTGAAGATTCTGGGCAACGATGTGAGGAACGTTGCGAAATATTCATAAAAGTGTGCAAACTAGAAAAAAAATAATTGTCCTTTGAAGTAGTGGAGTGCGGCAAATTCAGTGAAAATATTTGACAAAGAAGAAATTAAGTTCCTCACCAATCATCAGTTAGGCATTTGGTTACACACTGTGCGAAAATCGTGAGTAACCACGAAATTCTAAGAATTTTTCTGCTAAGGGTGTACTTGGGCATTTCTTGGACGAGCGGAAAGAAAACCTACCCCAAGGAAAGGGAAGCTGCTTCAAATATAAGGTATTTTATAAATAACTGAAATTAGTTTCTTTTCTTTGAATGTGTTGTGGGAATTCCACCCTTAATAACTTGAAGCTAACATTTGCTTTTATGAATGGAGTATGCAGGCCGAGAATCAAGTCCTTGGCAAATAAATGTTAGATTGAATAGAAAATTAACTCAAAGGCGAGCTTGTAATCTTTCAATTATTACGCCAGGCTATGCATTTTTGGCCCTTACTCCTTCAAGCGGGTTCTGCATTTGAGGCCCAAAGATATGTCCAAATAAAATTAAAATTAATTTAGTAATTAATAATAAACTAAAGTTCCAAGTCTAAATGAGTAACAACCACTTCTTTCACGAAACAATTTAATAAAAAAATGATTTCTTCATTAAATTTACAAAATAAAAAAATACGTGAATGAAATGTCAACACTTTCGTGATGCAGTACATAAATAAAACCCCAAAAAAATAAAAATTTTTCTTCATTATCTACTTGTGAAATGTTTTTTTTCACTAAAATTTTCGTTTTGCTGACTTTGCAGAAATAATTTCGACATTTGTCCTCGACAGACAGCCATACCGACGTCATCTTCTTCTCTTTATTACGGTTTAGTTATTGCATTATTTGTATACGTTTCGCTACGTATTCGAAAATCTGGCAACTTGTCTTACGTGCAAAAGTTTTCCTTAAAAGGAAAAGTAGTTTTACAGCCTTGTGATTGTGGATATGAACAAAAAAAAAAGTAAAACAATAACAAAAAGCCGAAGTAAAAATTGAAATAAATAAAAGAGTAAGTAAGTACATATCTCCACAATGAATTAATCAACATTCGCACAGAGATACATACTGGTAAAAAAAGAAGAAATATGGCAAACATCCTGAGAGAGTTTTGATTTGATTTCAATGCAATTCAGTTCACGTTATAAATATTAAATAGCGAAAAGATATAAAGATGGCCGCTTTGAACAAGGTAGATTGCATAAATTAAATGCAATTCGTTGCCACCGCTGAAGTGCGAAGTTTAGACAAGAAATTGTCCATAGAAAACTGGAGGCGAAAGCCTTTCGATGCGCTTATAAAGCGATGGAAAGAAAAGTGAACAGAATCTAAACAAGGGAATAGAATAATTAGAAAGAGTGGCCACGAAGAAATGGAAGAAGAAAGTGAAATAAAACGAAATGGAATAAAAAAAGATGCAATGCCACAAAAAGAAGTGGTCAAGTGGGCAAGAAGCAATTTTTTGGTTTGGCCATTTAAGCCATCATGGCTGTGAAGAGAGAAAAAAACCCAAACTAAAATGCAGACCAATTCTGGAAATACAAGAAAGACACACCAAAAACGAAGAACTAACTCCAAGATGGCAAAAACCAAACAGTTTCCAGTCAAACTACATAAAAAAAACAGACAGACAAGAGACTTCGTCAAAATGATACACGCACCAAGGCAGCCAACAAACGAAATGTAAACAACAAAAAAATACAAAAAAAAATACAAAAAAAACTACAAAAAACCAACAACAGCCACGAAAAAAAGAACATCACAAACTTGTTGGCTGTTACTTCGTTTATTTACTTTTCACATTTAAAAAGAAGTATCTCTTGGCTGTATCTCGTGAGTAACTGGCAAAAGTGACTATCTGTGCGTATCTTTCTTATTCTATGAAAGCGGAGAAATTACAAACAAACATACACACAAAAGTGATTGTGATTGTGTGTGAGTGTGTATCTCAGCGCTTCGGTAATGAATGAAAACACTTGTCTTGACTGCCTCTCCCCATCATCGTTTATGGTTTAACCTCAACTCAATTGTGCTGCTGCTGCTGCTGCTGCAAGTGCTTAAAGCGTGACGACTACTTTGAGGCCATAATGGAAGAAGTTTGCCAAATAAACCCACTGTCGGTGATTCCCCAAAGAAATAACAAACTGGGAAAAAAAAGAACAAAAATCAAATAAATAAAACGAAACGAAATAAAATGAAATAAAAATGCCAAATCATTCTTGTTTCAAAAGGAAAACGCACTTGACTTGACCAGCATTTGTTATTGCATTTGATGAACTCTTAGAGCTTTTGTCTCATAGTACACCGAGAAAATCACATGCAAGGCTTTTCAAGATCAAAACCTTATTTTCAGTCCCTGGTTTTTTTTAAATTTTTGTGAACTGCCCAGAAGACCTTTCCAAAATATGCCCTAATTTGGTTTGAACTTATAGTAAATTGTTCTCTCTGTAGGTGCCTACACTTCACTAAGCAGCGCATCGAATCACTGTCATCGTGGTCAGAGAATTACAACCAAAACACTCTCGTGCGCAATCGATGGCAGTTAATAAGAAACTTGTTACTTTGGTTACGTTGAGAAACTAACAGATGAGGTGGACAGAATTGAAAAAAAAGAACAAATAAAATAAAGAGAAAAATCACTTTAATGCATTAAACGTGCGAGCATGCGTCACATCAGCAGCACTTCTTGGTATTTTGCGAGCGAAGCTTTTCCGTGGGCTCGAACGAATCTTGTATGGAAAAAATGTGGGTAAGTGTTACAATGCGCACTTATCTGACAACGGCCAAGGCTGCCTGCCACCAGCAGTAAAAATGGCAAATAGCTAGAATTTAAATGGAAATTGCGTTTCCCAGCCTATGCCTATGCCCAAGCGTAAGTGGGTAACAAAAAAGAAACAAAACAACATCTTGGCAATAAGATAGAAATCGCAGTGAGGCAAAATATGCAAAAGACTAAATAAAAAAAAATGGAAAACAGCACAGCTCGGAAGTGGATTGTTTGCAAAATGTTTCTGTTTTTGCAAGTAAAAATTAAAAAAAAACCCAAAGCAAACAACAATTGCTTGTTGTTGTCTGTCTACTTTGAAATTTTCTCACATATTCTATTTGTTTTTGATTCTTCCACTCTTCATTTGACTTATCAAAACTCCATTTATCCTGTTTTATTGTAAATTCCCTCGGTCGCACTCCACTTGCCAGTTGCCACTCGCTCGCAGAAACCAGCTACAATTGCTTTGAGTTTTAATTGTTGCTCCAATTTGCCACTTTGCTTTTTTCGCCTTTGTTTCTTCATTGTTGCTGCTTCAACTTCGACAAATTGTTGAGCGAATATCTCAAAACATTTGCTTTAAATTGGCCTTAATTGACTATTTTATCGGCAATCGATACATATTTTTACATCAATCGAGTTATCTTGTTTTTGTTATTTTCATATTTATCGCCATTTTTGTGGCTGGTTTTTTTTTTTACGAAAATTGCAGGCAATTATGAAATTAAATGGCATTTGCTTTCAATAATTTTCAAATAACAACCATTTGCTTTACATTTCGGACGAGGAGCAGAGTGTAGAGGAATCGAGGAAAACTACAATTTGTCTCTTTCGCTGAGCCATGAGAAATATGTATGCGTTATAAGGTGGAGCCTTTTGGTTATACTAAACATGTTGATTAACTAATTAAGTTGACATAATTTTGAAATTATTTTTAATTTTTTACTAAGCGTTTTTATTACGTTGGAAATGTGCTTTTCTTCTGCAAGTGTACGCATGAAATGCTTGTCATAGTGCGGCTGCCTAAATGTTTCCTACTTGAATAAATCAATTTGGAATTTGCATTTAATTTGAATTTTTAAACTTTGCGTAACCGAAAGAAACACAACACAACGCAACAACAGCAACAAGCTCACTTCACTGCACTCTACATGAGCTTGCTTGCAACTTAATTCACTTAAAAATCCATTATTAATGCCATTAGAAATGTAAATGCTCAATTCATAAATCTTTTGCAGCGAAGCGAGCGAGCGAGCGAGGAACGCTTTACACCTACACACGCCACACGCACTTTATGTGGCACATGTGGGATATGTTGATACCACAACTATGATGCATTAAGCTTCTGGGATGTAGTAGGTACTGCTGACAAACCTGAAATCAGGCGTATGCCGAGCAACGCACACACAAGAAATCAGTTGCTCTCTTAATTAAATTAAAAATAGGAAAAGATGAAGAAAACCAACAAAAAAAATCATAATGGAAAATTAACCTAAACCAACTGATGCTTGTGAATGAACTCAGAAGCTCACAGCAGGCAGTCTTTAAAAAATTTCACAACATTTCATGCATTTGGTGGAGGAGGATGGAGAAGAGCAAAAAAAACGACTTTTTAATAAATTATGCAATTAAATTCCGCACTTTTCTACTTGGTTGAATAATTTTGCAAAAATGAGTTTTCGCAAAAAACCCCCCAAAAAAACTTTCCCTTGTTTAAACCTTTTTTTTACCTTTGATTGCCATCATTTTACATTTTTTTGTCTTATCTACATTTTGATAATTGTTATTGCATTAGATACTCTATCTAGTGTAGTAATTATGCAATTTACTTGAAACGTTTCTGGTGCGAAAACAAAAGCCACCAAACTTAATGAAGTTGATTTTTCTTTGTCCAAAAATAGCAAAAAAAAAAAAACACAAACGGAAGTGAAGAAGAAATGAAATTTCAAGATATAATTAGCTTTTTCTGATATTTTCGTGTTTTTTTTTTGCAATTTCATTATAGTAATTATGCACATAACTAGATAAGAGACTCATTTTTGCGTAATTAAAATGTTTGTGGAAAAACCGAAATTTAATGTGAATTTTTTTCCTTGGCTGGGAAAAGTTTTCTGTGCATTGTTCTAGTGACCATTGAACTTTTATGCGAAAAAGGGAATTATTAATTACCTTTTGGACAAAGGAAGCCGTCATCGAAGAAAAGAGGAAGATTATATTATATTGTAAGGAATGCAAGAAAGGCAAGGAAAGCAATTAAAACTATTTCAATTTAAATTGAATAAAAAACGGAATAAATTACAACAAAACCTCAAAGACTCTTGTGACTAAAAATTGCATAACATGAGAAGTTGCGTCGCTACACTTTTTACTCTACCTTACTCCATTGTCAAACGTCACACCTCTTCAATTAGTTCAACTTTTACCGCTTAAACGCCGCTACTGCGCTACTCTGTTCTGCCCTACTTTGCGTTCACACCTACAGTTTACACAAAAAACACACAATATTTGACACATTGTCGCCGACCAGATATAAACAAACAATAAAGTCATCACATGAATGCATCACGATGCGTACAGCTTTAATATGAGGGAAAAAATTACAAGGTATTTAACACACACACACACATCCACACACATTGAGGTTCACAAGTGGTATCATGATAGCAAAAGTGTTTTTTAACAAACCGTAGCGTTCACTGTTGTTGTATCTCTTGTGGTTTAGACCCGTCACAGGCCGTTGCCGTTATCGCCAGCATTGAAATGCTTTACCATACAACACTGTGAACAAATTGGAAGTAAAGTAAAAAAAATGGAAATTAACAATGGAAATAGTACAAATTAGTAGGAATATAGTAAAAAAGAAACACAATTTTTTTAAATTAACATTTTTCTATTTCCAGGACCTTGTCTTAGAAAGAGTTTGCAAAAAGTCTTTACGACGCTGTTTTTTTTAAATTAAATAGTTTCACAATGTTTTAATGTGTTAAATTTACAATATAGGCATACATTTTGATGTAACTAAAAATACCATACTTATGTATAAGAAAAGCACTCATTAATTGAAACGAAATTGTAAGGAAATTATATTCTCAGTTACATTAGTCAAAATCACAATTACTATGATCATAATAAAAATAACCACAAACATATTTGATTTGAAAGCAAAACCCTTTTCATTAAACTTTCTTTCACTGTAGCTTTAAACAAAGTATGAGTCTGCTTAACAACATTAACAATAACCCAATTAAAATTTACACATAAGCTCATTAAAAAAGGCTCAATACATTTTAATTAAGTCGTTACAAAAATATGAAAAAAAGACTACAAAAAAATAATTAAAAAAAGACGGGAATATAAACAGCAAAAGCTCTGGCGGCGCTTTTACAGGCAAGGCGTTCAAAAACTTCTTCACATTTTTTTTCTTTTCAAAATTTTATTTATTTATTTTTTGCATTTTCGCCTTTGTTGACGCCACCCAAAAGTTTGAAGGCATCTTATGTTAAGCGAATATATTAAGTAAAGCCTTTTCACCATTTTATTTGTTTTTTTTTTGCGTCAGCAACAATTGCTTTGATGGCAACGATGCCGCAGTATTTTAACTATTTTTGTATTTTTTCACTCATAAACCAGTAACTTGTCTTTTGTTGGCTGTAAGAAGGCAGCAGATAATTGCCTCTCATTTCGGTGACAATTATTGTTTTGGTAATAAGGTTTTTGCGTTGCTGCTGCCTTTATTTAAAAAGAGTTACTTGTGATGTATATAAACAAGTCAATTACCGCGGTGCTGGGCACAAAGCAGCAGAATTTCGCAAAAATAAGTTATTGTCAAGAGATCGGTAAGCAGTTGAGGTACTACTTAGGCCACAAGTCTCCTCTGTGCGGTATGAAAAGAAAGTATTTGCGATTCATTAACCTTTTCATTTCTAAGGCAAACCAAGACTTGCTTTGTATGTATTGTGGAAGTTAAATTGCAAATTTAATTTTTTAAAATAGTTTTCTCCCAAAAATTATTTTATGCATGAGTGTAATATAAGCTATGAGGCTATGAGGTAATTACAAATTTATTGTTGTAAAATATTTAAATGAAGTAGTCTTTTCTTTACAGTCATAGTTTTCCATATCGACATCTGATTTCTTTTGCAAGTGATTAGATAACAAGACTTATGTTTATTTGAGGTTATTGTTAATCCTTTGGTTCAGTAATGATCAAATATTTAATTTCAATAGGTTTCATTCTTTTTAATAATAAAATTTGTTATTATTTTTTGCATGTGGATTTTTCTCTCTCCTAAAATAAATGTAAACTGGGTTAATAACATATTTGTTTTGCATTCACATCAATATGGAGCAATGTGAAGATTGTGTAATTGCGGTTTTGCATTGTGATTGGCGGTTTTGAACCAAAAACGCAAATATTCAATTTATACGGGCGAAAATTGAGTCGTTAGAGTCAAGTCTGCGTTCGTTGGACTAAGCAGCTGTACATGTGTGTTCATGTTACCCTGACTTAATTAGGCAATTTCCTATACTATACACACATAAGAGCCTCACAGTGCTCAGCACATTTTCCAGCATAAATATTTAATTCAAACTGTTGACTTGTCCGACCATAAAAAATCGCCTTAAAAATTAAGCCGCACCAGAGTCAACAAGCAGCCACCCAAAACGTTTTATTTGTCTAGCATAATGACTCCCCATAGAGTTTTTTTTCTTATTTTAAAAAGTCTCTGCGCGAAACTCTACTCTTTCATAAATTATGCACGTTACTTTGGCTCAAATTAACGAGGCATGACTCTAAAGGTCTTTCCCGCCAAACTACAAGTACAAAGAATCTCAACCGTACAAAAGGCTGTGACTTGTAATTAAGTTAAGTACGAACACACAAAAAAATCACAAACCACAAAATCTGGTAAACAAAACTATTGACAATTGTCAGTGATTTCGATACTTTTTCAATTGAAAGAAACAACACAAAAATAGACATAAGAAGAAATAATAAAAAATAATATTGTACATACACCCAGCAATTTTCAATTTGTTGACCTAGAATTGTGAAATGCTGCAAAGTGCCTGCCTGCCTGCCTGCAATGCTCAGGCATCGTCTGTCTGCCTATCCGCACAGATTTGTTTTTCCTTCTTCCGACGAGCCAGCCGCACGTAAAAGTAGGTAAATTATGCAAACGCAGCACGCTGACCACTAATGTTGGTTTTTAAGTTAATAGGTTGTAGTTGCCTAGCGCAAGTACTTACTTACTTGTAATCGTACCCGTACTCGTACGCCGATTGTATTATTTTCACATCGGCGCATTGTAAATGCGTACAATTGTGTTTTTTTTTTATAAATGTGTAAGTCGGCCTATGCACTCAAGCTTAGTTAGTGTTGAGAGAACATTCGTAAGTGGCCTTTGAGTATTGGCTTGTTAGGCTTAGCATAGACAGAGGCGTAGATGGGTAGTTTTTGTGCAATTTTAAAAGGAAAACCTCATGATAAGAGAATAGTTTTTGTAGGGGCTGAAGGTTGAACGAAACAATTCTATTTAGTCTCTAAAGATTTTCATTAACTCGTTCACTATTGGTGATAGCATCTTACTGTCATTAGCTAAATTTAGTACAGGAATAATCTCAATTATAATTTTATGAACAAACAATACCAACGCTTACCCACCCTTACATCACTTCTGGTTAGTGTTTTTGAGCAAATTGTCGAAATAACCAACTGGGCGTATGAGTGACATTTTTATAGCAAATGGATTTTAGAGCCAAGTAGTTTAAAAAGAATGTCCATGCTGTCTAAAAATAATTTTATTTATTGCACGGAGACTTCCTCCGATTCATATTGGTTACCATTACATTTTCTGAAAGTTAATACTCTACTTCACGGCACTACATGAACAGCCATTAGCACTTCTAATTTCTGACAAACGATTTCCTCTGCCAGACATTTCGAGACTCGATTGCGCAAGCGGCACGACGCCTCTCAATACACCATGTATTGCAATCCAATTATTCACACAACATTTTCGCCAATTCGCGTCGCATTGTCATAAACTTTAAGAATTTATTTACTTACCAGCTGCCATTGCGCAATTTCCTACTTCTGTGTTCTTGAGAGGCCAAGCCGCAAACAAGTGTGTACCAAACTCGATGCTGGACGATGGACGGACACAGCACACAATCGTGCGAAAGTCTTAACGAACGTAACGATTTTCAGAGCATGTCAAACCGTGTCCAATGCAAATATTGAATTTCAATAAAAAATGGTAAATTTTTGTTATATTTCTTGGCATATTACAAACGGCTCATATTACCACATTTCACATCAACAGTTAGAAAAATGCAACCGTCTCGAGACACATTCGTACGTTCGCTCGTCAATGTTTCAGCAACTGGTTGCCTGCAGTGGGCCACCTTTTTGCGCAAATGCAATTGAGTTCATATGGCAGTGGCTCTGAGCGAGTTACTTACTGCGCCTACGCACTTGTGTAACAACAATGAGGCTGGTTTAATTTAGAGCAGACACGGTCAATATTCGCGCTAGGTGTGAGCAAACAAATGGAAAATGTGGTCATTTCGAAGTGGTTATTACCTCATTTCAATTTGGAATGGGAAAAGGGAAAAACTCGAACGATTTGACTTGAGAATGACACATTTTAATTTAGAGGTGCTGGAATGCAAAGGCGTAGCACAGCTCGGAGATTTCTTTGAGTACAATTGCAAATCAGAAAAGACCTTACAGGTCTCATTCCTTGGCCAATATATTTTCAATATATTTGTGATAAGTTCACTTGTGTAAAACAGTAGCAGTCATAAGTCAGACCTTATGTTATAGGAGGAAAGGATTTTAGGCTAAGTTGTGTGTTATCAAAGGTTGATTCACTAGAGAACCAACAATGTGGTAATTATCCAGGAAAGGATTTCCGCTGAAGTGATTTCCTTGTGCGTAATTCGATATTATAATTATTTTTCCCATCAAATGATCTTCCAAAAAATTACACGACAAGTCATCCGAAAACGCATCGTTCCTCAACCAGGAAGTGCGTGCAACCAACAAATTTCTTTTCGCAAGAAAAAACGACACAAAAATTGTACGCCTCTTGTGTTGTTCAAGTAGCCACTTTGACATAAATTTCAGCACTGTCACCCGGTGCAAATGACAAAGAAAATGAAAAATTAAAGTGAAACATGGCACTCACTGGCTCAGCAAGTGCTCGAAAGTGAACAACCCAACTGAACGCCGCAATTGACAACTCATAATTCTCCCGAGGAGACAATGGTAGACATAAAAGAGTTTAAACTTTTGAGACTGGAAGACCGAAAGGTAAGACTCCACGGCACACACACACACACGCAGCATAAATGGGCGGAAGAGAAGTGCAGGAATTGGAAAAACGCCCGTGAAGAAAAAGTAATTCAGATCAACTGTGGAGTATGTGAGGGAGATGAAGCAGAAGCCGATGCCAATAAGAGTTATGTGAGAAACTCAGGCGATGGAGACGAGGCAGTCTGTAAACTTCTCTTCTTCTTCTTCTTTTTTAACTTGATACCCACAACAAATCACTTCAGTTGGGTCTTCGGGCAAACTTATGTTGTAAACCAACTAAAGTTTAAATTTTGCTCACAAAATAATACAAATTTCTTATGAAAATTGTGTTGGAAAATATGTTAGGTAGGGGAGTGATGCCTATCAGCGGTTATTTGTATTGAAATGGATATGATCAGTAGCGCTTGTGGTTTTAACTGTTTATGGTCATTTTATTAAGGATGTCAGCGGGATATAATGGTTGCGATTTTATAGTCTCCAAATCGGATGGAAAAGAATTTCCAATTGGAATAATATAGAAAAAAGTGCCACTATCTTACCTTCCACAATCAGGTCCTCTGAAGGTTCCTAAAATGTGCACTAAATTTCCCTCCATAAATATTCTCTCGCCATATAAATCAATGTCAAATTACAACTCAGCAAAAATCTGTTTCCTCAACTGAAATGTAAGCAAATTTCAAATATTTTTGCCAAACAAAAGCAAAAACTGAAATCGTTTTGCAAAAAAAAAACAAAAACTCCCAGACATAATCACTGCATTTTTAATAGCGTTCACGTGGTACCTTGGCATCTTCTTCATTTCTGGCATTTTTTATAATTCAACCTGAGCTCATCTTTCACACACACACACACACCATGCATCCATCCATCCATCCTGAACTATGTGAACTGACTTTCACTTTATTAACTTCACTTTATGTCTTCTTACTGCGATTTAGTTGCCCTTCCTCATACACCTTCTCCCCAACATTTTCGTCGTCGTCTTCTTCTTCTTCTTCTACAGCAACAGACACTTGCTGTTCATAAATTAGGACCATGTCTGTTTCGTGTAATTTATTTGCTTATTGTTTAATAACAAACTGAATGAAAATCAAAAACAAAGCAACAAAAATGTGGCCAACAACGCGAATAAAGTTGCAAATTGCCAACTACACCTACTACTGCATACACACACACACACACACCGGCAACCCCAACTCCCTCGACAGAGGAGAAAAAAATAACTTTACACTTGCACTTGTTGTTATTGTTGTTGTTGTTGTTGTTGTTGGTGTTTGCATGTTGGCAACATCTGCTTCAAATTTGCTGCTCCAAATTGTTGCCAATCGCTCAAGTGTTGAATGGATGGCTGCTGATGTTGGCACTGACTAAACGGCTAAAAGTGAAAATTTGAAAAATATTTGCTCCATGCACGAAGACACCTGATCGACAGATGACCTTTCAAGGTAGGAAAGTTGCTAGTTTATAGGGGGGCCAGTGCAATTTTATGAACCATGCAACGTGAAGAGGAATTTACGAACTAACCAGTAAATGGTTAGGGCTGTGAATAAATGTGTACTGTACAAGACAATTTAGTTGTCCCCTTGATAAACTTGTTAGCTTAGAACCGTGTTGAGAAAGTCACTTTGCAGAAGCAGGGAAGGAAATACTTTCTAAACCGATTCAATAATTCCCCATCATATGAGCCACAATAGCTTCCATAGCCTCTTCCCCGCTCTAGCTCATTCATCCGCACACTGGTTCGCTAATTTGTAACGTGCCAACAACTCATCGACTCCTAAACAAATTGCACCCATTTCCCAGTGCAATTAATCTCGACCGCAAACTGTTTAATGTCAATGTCGTTGAATGGCCATACAAATGCCATAGAATTAAAATACGAGACAACACACGGCAGGCAACACTTTGGGGTCATACACACAGAAGCTGCCATTTAATAACAATAATAATGGTGGCGGTCACTCAGTAAGCAGTAGAAGTTGGAAGAAGCAGTCAGAAGATTGTAGTATTAACATTTGTGCGACTAACACACATTTCTCCGATTGTGTGTGTGTGTGCGTGAGTATCGGTGGCTATATTTTAAGTAGAAACAAACTACACTCGGCTTACTTGAAGTAATTGTTGTGTAACACATTTGCCACACGCTCATCATTTCATCACAGCGTGTAATAGCCAGAAATAGGCAATTACATACGCGTACACTGTGGAAAGGCTAAACACGGTGAGGATTTGCAATGAAATACAAAAAAAAAAGCCACCATAATGAATGACAATTAAGGGCATTTTAGTGAATGTTTTATAGTTAATTTTACAATCAATTAAAATAGTTTAAATGCGATAGAAGACAAGTCATCAACGAACACGCTAGATGAAAGTGAACTTATACTGGAATTTACCAGATAGCCAGTTGAGATCCTTTTGAGCATGTTTCCCCAATTTCATCTTAATTAAAATCGAAAATAATTTATTTGAGGCCAGCTGAGAAGCCGCCCTAGGTCTAAGGCACCACCTTCTAAGACCGAATTACCGAAATCGCATGTAAAATAAACTATTACCTGTGAGTCATACCACAGGGAGCCACTGCAGAAAATAGGAAAAAAAATATAAATAAATCCCCACCGCATGCCAAAGCAGCCAAAACAAACAAAATGAAACTCAAGAAAACCGAACGAATTTCCTGGAAATAACGTTTCCTTTTGGTATATCACGTGCATGTTTGTGGTGGTGTGTGTGTGTGAAAATCACGTTCTTTGCGGCAAGAAGAGAAACTGGTATTTGCAGTTTCTGTGCAGCATCTTCTCTACCAGTTTCTTCGCTGTGCTTCTTTTTGTTCGTAGTATTGTGGCATGGTTGGGGTACTTGTTGTTTTTGCTGCCTTCTTTTTTTTGGTTTTGTTTGAAAGAAGCATGAAGATTCTGCTCACCTTACCACATATTGACTGTTTGCTGGTTTCCTTATTCTACTTCTTTTTTGTTTCGCGACTTTACTGCAAGCTCAGCCTGTATCGGGTTGAGTTTAAGAGAAGGTTGCCGAACAATTGCGCGCTTAAAGTGCATTGCACTCGTCAGGCAATTGCGTGGTGGTGCTGCTTGACCAATGACCAAATCACAACTCGTTGCGGAAGACAATTGTGTGGACTTTAGATATGTTCTTGGGGTAAATATGTGGCATACGTTTGGTATACATTGGTTATGGAAGAAAAACTGATTTTTAAATAGAAATTAGCTTAGACACCTTCACAGTAACTTCTAATTTTATTACACTACAGCCTTTTCCACGTCTTTGAAATGATGAAGTATAAGCAACCAGTTGCTTATTAACCTAAAATGAACTTAATTTATTATTCATCTAAGACTTATTGCATAACCTTAAACAGAGATCGGCGTGTGTGGGCGCCACTCATTCCAAGCACTCATAATTCAATAAAAAAATTTCTCGCATAATTGCAAACTCCATTCCACTTGTTAATTCAATCAAAGAGGAAAAAATACCACAAAACTAAGTGGCAAGTTGATTTTGTAATCGCATTTGCCCGCAGCCAGATTGACAATTGCTTGCAGTGTCGCATATTTTGTCCCAAGCGCAGCCCAGCGCAGCCCAACGCACACACACACGGAATATTTGGTGGTTTATTTGGTGGCAAACAAGCGCGCTAGGCAACCAGGTGGCAGCAAGACAAGAGCCTATGAGAAACCAGTAGAAGCCAAACGAGTTGCAAACACTTGTGCCCAGGCAGAGAGATAACAAATAAATCGTTGCCGAATTTGAAGGAAACACATTTTTTTGTATGGAATTTTTCACAATGGAATGCGAAGAGACAACCAGAATTTGTGGTTGGGTCGTGCCAATAACTGCAAGCCAACAACAACCTACGCACTCGGCCCGTTCGGAACGAGTGATGCTTGCTTGCCAGTTGGTGGCAGGTTCTTTGGTTTTAACTTGTGCCAGTGGACACATGGAAAAAACAAAAAGATCCGAGATTTAAAGGAATTCCAAAGTAATTTATTTACACTTTTTGTGTGTTTCGGAAATGCTTGAGACCAACTCCACGAGAAGGTGGAAGAAACAATATTTGAAAATTGTTCAGTTCTTGTAAATGTCAATTCGCCAAAGAAACCAAAGCGATTGCCAAATTATTTGCAATAAATTTTGTACGAAGTTTCGGTTATGCTGCTACATAACCGTTAAGTTGGGTATTTTTTTAATTCTTTTTTTTTTTGTTAATTTATTACAAATTCTGTTTTGCTCAACTGCGACACAATAAATAAATGCAAAGTGGGCATTTCGCAACTGAACTGAGCCGTGCGCAGTTCTACAGACTCAGGTTCAAGCCTCAGCCGTGCCTGAGAATAATATTTCTTCTTAATAAGTAACAAGTTCGGTTTTAATTTCGCTGCACAAAAGAGTGTCAGTCCGTGGCGGCGATCATGCTGCGAGATACTTAAAGTAAAAAATATTAAATTTAAATACAAAAAATATTTTTCTGTGCTTTTTCAGGTTGGGTGAAAAAATGTCGGTTTTGAGTAATTGTTGAGGTTGTATTTTCTTAGTATTTTTTGTATTTTTTTTTTTGTATTCATTTTCAGATTTGTAGATTGGGTGCATAAGATATAATTTTGTATATTAACGTGCTGAATAATTTTTTGTATTAGGGAAAAAAAAATTAAAAAATGAAGACAAGGACATGAGTGGTTGTGGTTTGCATTGGCTTGGTGGAAAGGTACCAGCGGAAGAATGTGGGCGAAATATGAAAAGTGGTTCCATTTAAAAAAATATATAAGTATTTAATTAATTTAATTAGCAATAGTAGCAGAAGGTTTTGACATCAAAGAGTACAACCAAATGGGTAAGAACTCCTCTTAGAAAACTTTCATTTTTTGTGGTCCCTTTGTTATTACGCCCCTTTGTTATTACGCCACTGTCTCACAGTGCCTTATCTGCCTTGTCTACTATTTACAATCCCATACCGAAAATGAATGTGTGAACATTTGCTTACACAAACTTCCTTTTTCCCAAAAAAAAAGAAAAAAAACTTCACTGCAGCGTTTCCATATCAGATAAGCATTAAAACAAAATTTAGGCTCTGTTGGAGCTGCTTTTTAGGCTTGCAGGTGTTTCGTATTTCACACCAACACCGAGCAGTAAACTGCAAAAGCTACGCAATGTGCCAAATTGCGACAATTACTTAAAAGTTTTTTGTTTCATTTTGTATTCTTTTTTTTTTTTACTAGTAATGTGAATTTATGTACTGCCGGTTGGTGTGGCTGTTTGTCAGATAACTGCAGTCTTATATTTAGCCTTTGGTTGCAAAATTCTTTCTTGCCATTGAGTAGATAAATGGCTTGAATAGTTGCTGCTGATATGACACCCATTTGCAAATGTATTTGCTAATGAGTCTAACGGATAGCATCTGCGAGTTGTGTAACAACAAACAGGTGAGAATTTGTTCTTTAATGTTTACGTAGCAATAGACCAGCGCGGTTGGATAACTTTATTTGCTAATAAATTAGCGAAGCGCTTGAAAGTTCTTCGGTTGTGTCTTAAGCCCAAGTTACCACTCGCAATTAACCCAAACCGCCTTAATTTCACAATGCCTGCGAGTTCACTGAGCTCAACCCCAATTGAAATGAAATTCTCACACAATTCGCATGAAATGATTACCCAATCCGACCGAAAGCCAAAACAATGGACGTCTTCGTCTGCTTCAGCAAATGCGTGTCACTCACAGTTCGTATGGCTTCGCTACAAATTAATTGATTACTGAAACATGCAAGTTGTTGTCTTTTGTGTGATTTTGACAGTTCGCGTGTGGCGCTTGTACAAATGTCATTGTTCGCGCCAAAGCGTTGAGCTTCTCAATGTTTTTTTTTTCTGGCCCGTGATGTGGTGGGAAATTTAATGTGTTTTCTTCATTAGTCGGATAGGAGCCTCTTAAACCGCCCGCCCAACCGCCCGCCTGTTGAATTTAATTTTTATTATTTCAAGAATAAATTTTTGGTTGATGTTTGGCAAGTTGATTGCACTTTTTGAATACATTTTTGTTGTATTTTGTATTGAATTGAATTGAACTGTTAACATGCAAGTTTCAAATTAAGCTTTCGTTGAAGAAGAGTTCATTGAACTTGCCATGAACAGCAGAATTATGAATGGGTTCTCGTCTGCTTGGAATGTTTCTTTACATCCGTTCTATTTCTATTATTCCATTTCGGCTTCCTTAAAGAAGCAATTTCGCTGATTATTTCTGTGAGCAATTTGACAAAGCGCTGCTGATAATTTTTCGCTATCAAAGTTAACATTAGGTTTTGAACGAAGACTCGAGTCGAGTCTCGTGCTAAGTCTTCGTACTACTTATGTCCCAACAAAGCCTTTAGAAGAAGAAATTACAAAAATTCACCAAACAATGGGCGAAATTGAGGAAATCAAACCATTTTCACATTATTATAATTTGCTACACCGTACAATTGCCACTGCTCTCTGCTTCCAGTAATTGGATAAATGTAGGGTAGTTGTAGAAATTCTCAAATACCGTTTTGTGTAAACAAAAGGCGGTACCAGTTACATGACAAACAATTTAAGTGGTGTTCCCAAAATTAAAATAGATTCCCAGCAATAAAGTGGTAATTTCATACTGTGGCCTTAAATAGTTTCGGACGAGCATTCAGCCTCATATATTTGATAACATCTTCTAGCAATTAGAACGAAATGGACATAATTTAGAACTTATTTTTAGAAAAGAATACAACTTTACTTCGATAACTGTTTGCACTGTTAAAAAGACATAATAGACGCATGAATGGGACACACACATTGTTAAAAGTTAATTTAAAAAAAATAGACACATTTTTTGACAATTGTTAGAGACAAATTTACGAGCCTGGTATGATTAATAATGCTTATTGATAATATAGTTAGACTTTTCCAATCCGGCCACGCCGATATCTCATCGTTTTTCTAGATTAATTCGTTGGAATTTTAAAAAATTTTTAGATATTTTTTTTTTTATATTTTTCTCTTGAAACCAAAATGCATCCCAACCTACCTAACCTACAATTCCCTAATATTTGTGCGAAAAATATAAAATAGATTTACTTTGAAATTTGATAAACAATTTACAGTTATCTTTTAATTTATTCAAATGTTTCACTTTCTTCATTTTTACAAGTTTGCTAGGATCTCATTCCATACTTATTCCCAATAACACATTGCACCACTCATTGAAGGGGACTTTGCATTAGAAATTGATTTTTAATTGATGACCGAATCATTAATCTTCCATTAACGACAAGGAGCATTCACCAGTTAACACTTGCGCTGGCTGGGAACTTTCAATTTCAATTGGATTCGTAATTAATTTTCCATTTATGTGCATTTTCTGCAAATCGAGTGGCAAATTAAAAAATTTATGTAAATCTGTTTTTTTTTTCTTTTAAACAAAAAAAAAATAGACGCGAAAGTGTTTTTCTCAATTTTTTTCCATCATTTTTTTTTGCATTTCCCTCGTTAAAAGTGAGCAACAATTTTTCTGTTTTTGTTTTTTTTTTTTGTTTGCTACTGAATAATTATTGGACTATCCAACAACACTAACAACAACAAGTATTTCCGGCGACAAATCATTTATGTATGATAAGAAAAGTCCATTACAAAGTAAGCAATACGAAAACCGACTGAAGGCTTTAAACTTTCAGGCCAAAATTTGCCTTTTAAACAATTTTACTTTTGCAAGTACCAGAAACCTGCAACCATAAATTGCAACATTGTTAGAAAAACAGCGATTTCTGGAAAAATAGTAGAAAAAAATGTATACACGCCAAATATGTACAATGGTCATTCGCAGAGACTCCTCTCTGAATCGGGCACACTGAAGAGACGCGGCTACTCCACCACCACCATTCATTCCTATCACTCTTTTGCCAATCTGTGAAATTCCTAATTAAAATGTTAGTTTTTCTTTCGTTTAATATTGTGGCAATTTCTAGGCGAGCGAGAAAAACGATTTGCATTTGCATATATTGCTGCATGTTTTTAATTAGCATATGGCGGCAAGTCCACAGACAATTTTTGCCATTTTTGCGATTTTTGCAATTTTTGCCACTTGGTGGATTTTCCTTTTTTTGCAGCAGGAATTTAAAAATTTTAATTAAAATTTACAAAAAAAAAAACTTCAAATGAAGCAAGAGTGAAGAAAGAAAGTGTAATAAGGCAGGCGGTTTTCTGCCATACGTAAAGTGGCTATTGTGCTTCCCTCACTTGGCCATCAACTGAATTAAATTGTGGTTGGCTGGATTTTGCTGTAGTAATCACTATCAACCTTTCAACTACTCGTTTGGCTAGGCATTCAGTAAACTCTGTTTTCATCCAATTCAAATGTTGTTTTTCTTTAAATTTCTTAAGTGCCTCTTATGCTCATCGCCATTGCTCCCATTCTTCCAATTCTTCTCAATTATGCAAAATACACAACGCACACAATCTTCAATTAAGTTCAACTACGAATTAGTGCAAATATTTCCGGGTACTAAGCAGGCAATCACTAATTAGAAGAGTTATTTGGTAAATGGAAAAGACATTGGTTGGCATTCAATTGGACGAAATTGACATTTTCAGGGATTTGTTCTTCTTTTTTGTTAAAGTGGCACTGGCTGTCCAGCGTTAGTTGTTAGCTGTACTGAAATACTTCTTTTTAAAAATACTTCCCTGCCGTACCTACAATTGTAGCAAGAATAAGAATGCAATTGCATAAATGAACGAAAAGATTTAAATTTTCTAATGGGCACGTCCATGCATCCTGCAATTAGCACCTCATCAATTACGTTAAAATTTTTATGGTTTACAATTTCTTATCGTAAAGACGCCAATCAAAACAGGCAAATTGCTGCCATCACAACAACAACAACAACAACAACAGCAACCACGACAGCAACAAAATAAACACATCAAAATCATAGTTAAAGAGAGAAAAATAAAAAAAATAAAACAACATTAGTTAGTTTGCTGCTGTGGATTCGGTTGATTTGGCTCATGTTGTTGTTGTGAGTTATGGCGCGCGCTGGCTCGCACACAATTCGAATGCAAATTGCATTTGATGCCAAAATGTGGCACGTGACAAGCCGAATGCGTTGAAATCATTGAAAATGGAAATTTTGACATTTGGACAACGTTTCGGTTGTGACGATAAAAAGAAATGGCAAATTTAAATGAAATGAGGAATAAACAGAAGAAGACGAAACAACAAATAATTCGCTGAAAAACGCACAAATGAGCAAATGAAAATGCAGCTACACGTCAAAATGAAATTTGAAACTGTAAAAAAGTAACAACAACAACAACAGCCACAACAACATAACTGAGTGACAACTGGCGGTGATGGCGGCAGCATGTGACAGTAGATAAACAACCAACGAATGGCTAAGAGCAAATTCAACAACAAGCCCGCTTGCAACCTGCTTGCATTCAACGCAAGATGAAGATGAGATGAGGAGGCTTCGTGCCTGGCCAAGGAACCCAAATGGACGTTGCTAAATCATATGGACAGTGCGCATAAATGCACTAGACTTTTTGCTTTTGTTGTTGTTCATATTTTCGTTGCTGTTGTTTAATTGACAAAATTTTATTGCTTGGAATAAAAGTTTGGCAAAAAAAAAATATAAATAAAATAGAAAAAAGTGTCTTTTATGATTTTGGTTGTAAATCATGTGATTTGTTAAGTGACAGCTGTCATGTTGGGCCAGTCAAAATGTTTGTTCGCCTGTTAGCCTGGGAATATGCCGTTGCGGAAAAGCAGAGCGAGTGTGCATTTGATGGAAATGCGCAGTTCCGCATTGGAAATTATTCGAACTCGTTAAGTATTTCGAAAGTTAACGCATACCATGGAAGTGTGTTTATGGAAGCATTAAGCACATTTTGGAAGTAGTTTACGATGCCTCATAAGTAGTTAACTCCTGAATGGTTAACTGAAATATGTGTCAGAGGATTTCAGTGAGACAAAATTTTACTGCCAAGAAATTGTTATTTTTCACTTTTTTTTGAGTTAGTTTCGAATTGTTGTCTGGGGAATAAAATTCTCAACTTGCTCATAATAGAAAGCGTCATAATACTCATACCAATATTGACTATTTGCCATACCACTCACTCAGCCAAGTACTACTTGGAATTCCTTAACTTGTAATAAGGTTAAGCATTATATCCACTTTAGAACCTGAGTGTTTGTTGTTGTTATTATGAATACCGGCCTGTAATATGACCAACTTCCGCCATTTAAACTGTGCAAATTTACCAGCCAAAGGAAGAAAGACGCTTTAATTGCATTGCTTTTCTATTTCCTCTGATTTCCTGTGGCTGGGCCTCTTCTGTAGTGCAAAAAAAATACAAAAAAATACAACAAAAAAAACGAAAAATTATGTTCTACCTTGTTTTTCCATTTTGTTCACTCTATGTTGTTGGGGAAAATGGCAAATTGCTTGTTTTTCTCCTACATGGAAATAATGTTTTGACCCAATTTCATTTGACTGCTGCTAGTGTTCGCTTTTGCACATTTTATTCAGATTCTTTTCACTTTTTTTTATTCCTGCCACCCATCCCAGCAATAGGCGGCTGCTGCGGCAAGTGTGGTGAAAACAAGAGTAATTCACTTTAATGTCGAAGGGAGTGCCGTTCTTTTAGAGGAATTTATGTTGACGAGATTTTTCGCTAGAATATGGAAATTCTATTTTTAATTTTTTTATTTCGCATTTCATTCCAGGACATTGACAGACTGAATTTGAAAAAAAGCCAACATTTTTTCTTGGTTTATTTGTGAAAACACATTCTTGTGAGAAGGTCATGAATTTTAATGACTTGTGCATTCTCACACTCATTAAATTCAGTGCATGTTTGGTTGCATACTTTTAGGTGTACCAACGACCACTTCATTTGAGAGCAGTATTTTCAATTTATTTTTGCTTTTTTTTATAGCACACGTGCTTTAGAATTAAAAATAAATTCATTAAAATTTAAATTGGGTTCGTCACCTGAAAATTGATTTTTTTTTGCTTCTAAAGTACAGATGTTGCTTTCCAGGAAATTCCAGGTATGGAATTTTTTTTAATTGCATTCAAGTGCACGCAACCTATATTTTACCATTCCGTCTAAAAGTGATGCTTAGAGAATGACATAACCTGTGATTAATTCCATAAATTCTTAACTCTTGACTCAGCAGGTAAGAGTCTGCAGCCTCTTCTTCCACTTTGATATATTTCCACCGCAGACTGCACTTAATTAAAAAAAGATGTCCAGCCAGCATAAAAGCATAAACGTGTGGCATACTCGCCAACCAATTATTGCAGGCACGAAAGAGTTGCAGAACAAAAGTGTGACATCAACCGCAACAAATTGCTGAGCTACACGAAAATCAGCAAAGTGTGAAATTAATGCGGCCACAGACACTGGCAAGTTGCAACGCATACAATATTGCTGAGCAGGCCTCAGTTGGCTTTTCACTACAGCAACAAACGAGCAAGAAAAATAAAATGCCCACGCAGCTTCCTAGTGAATGTCGGGAGAAAAATGAATAATAAAGAAGAAAACCGCCCACAACACATGCAAAATGGAGCTAATTAATTTTAAACTTTAAATTAAGAAAATAGCACACAATAGTGGTGTCCCATTTAACCACATGTCTCTTGATTTTAGGCCATAAATTTTGAAGATTAAATTTAACAAAAATACAAATAAAGTAAATAAAAAAACCCAACTTTGAGGTTAATTTGCTATTATTGCTGATTACTTTGGCAAATCTGTCGGAAATCTTTTATTTTTCTTAGCTTTAATTTCGTTGGACTTTGGGCGAATCATTAGGAAATATTTTGAAATCTCTCGAAAATTCGTGCAATCATTGCTTTTAATTATTTGGCCTGCGCATATAAGAAATGTGATTTTCCAGCTGTCACGATCATTAGAAAGAAATAAAAATATCAAATAACCTAACCGCCGCAGACACACTGCCACTGGTCTTTGTTTGCCCCAACCCCTCCCCCCCTCACATAGTGAAGTGGATGAGGAAGAAGGGGTTAGGCTAGGCCTTAGAGCAAAAGAAAAAAACAAAACAATAATAACAAAAAAGCGAAAAGAAATTGTCACTTTTGCAAATATATCCTGCGGCCAGTTAGTCAAATGAAATGTCATGCACAAGAAGTGGTGGCCAAAGATCATTTCACTTCACAAACCAAAGCAAGTGAGCAAAAACGTAATAAAGTGGCAAAACATGACAGCATTGGAAGTAACGCAACATTTGAATGGCCCGCCACTGGGGGCCATAAGCAAATGCAATAAAAGTAAAGCAACAAAGAAAAAAAAATGTATGTAAAAAAAAACAGAGAAGTGCGTCAACAAAAACGCACTGCCGGCAACGGAAGAGCAAAGTTTGCCCTTTTTTCAGCGTCTGTGCAATTGTCTGTCCATCATTACAGACATTAGCATTTATGCAATACAGCAAACACACACACACACACACGCAGCACATACACATGGCGTAATGATTGAGTTGCCTGCATCTCAATTGCCTGGCTAACGCTGACGTTGGTTTTCTTAACTTTTGACTTAACTGCAATGATTTATACGCGCAGATCAACAGAAAAACTTGATTTGTTTTACAATTTCCGCAATAAAAACGGCTGCGGCAATTGACAATGCTAATTACAACAAAATGAAATAGTTTGAAATGAAAAGGCAACAGAAAGAAAAAAGGTAGCTGAAATGCGTTTACGCGGTAACTGAAATAGCACACAGTGGCAGGGGGGGGGGGGTTAAATAGAGGCTGTTAAGCCAAAGTCATTTATCAATAAAAAAATTTTAAAGAAAAAAAACAAATCAGCTGTGACTACTTGTGTTGACTTGTGATACTTAAATTGAAGTTGATGGAAATGCAAATTGAAATAAGGCGGGACAAGTTCAAAAGGAAAGCGTTTCAATAGCAAATTAATAAACGGGGAAATGTCGAAAGGATTTGCAGTTGAAGTTGTAATAAATAGAAAGAAGTAATTGGTTTTGGCTGGGAAGGATGACTAAGTGGGTATGGCTAGTATTCAAGCAGGAAGCAGAGATTTGAAATTAAATTAATATGAACAGGGAATGGAGAATAGATGTATGAAGAATAGGTGCGTCTTATCAGCTACAATTGATCATAAAAGCATTCCCTTCCCTTCCTTTTTGAGTAAACCATTCGACCTTACAACTCCACTCAAGTTCACATTTAAGAATTAACCAAAATTGTTTCAAATTTGCAAAGTAAATACTGGTTGCATTCTTAAAAAAACAAAAGCAAACAAATATTTCACCTACTCATGCCAAATAATTGGTTTTTAAATATTTGCCTAACACTTTTCTATGCCCAAAGAAAAAAAACTCATTAATTTGGCAAACAATTCAACAAAAAATAAATTTAAATAATTTCATAACATGCAAAAAATAGATGTGTCATGTGTTCAATGTCAAACGGAAATGCTTTTGTGGCTTAAACTAATTTTGAATAAGTTTATTTGTTTAACATTGAAACTATGTTTTTTGTGCAAATTCTAATAATGTTGAAATTTAAAACAATCAAAAATTAAAATGAAATCCAATTGTATGCAGTATTTACCGCTTGTTAAGCTCATACTTAAGTTTGCAGCCACTTACATTTTTCTACTTTAGCTGTCAGTGATAAGCAAACAATGCCACATGCAATACCCCTACCTCGCCTGCCTTCTTTCGATAGTGTATCACATAAAGCACCTTATCGCCCTTAGGGAAAATCCCTATTCCGTATTTCTTTGAAACAAAAATGTGGCATGCAACTTTTGTGTGCACACAAAGAGAAAGAGAAACCTAACTCAAAGGAAACACGCGAATATATTTAATCCCGCTAAAGTCATCGTAAAGTAACGCTAAGCCCTTGCGTATTTAAGCGCCACACTCAAACCATACAAAAGTTGAAAGACGCAAAAACCTTACAAAAGCATTTTGACGCCAGCTTTTTCAATTCTCCCTGTGCATGGCATGCAAAATTTGGCCATTGTTGTTGGAATTAGTGTGCATTTGTTTTTATTGTTTTTGTTTTTGTTTTCTTCTTTCAATTTAACGTTCACTGTGGCGCGAAAGCACTTTGCACGAGTCTAGACTTTAGACTAGAGACGCGAGAAAAGTCCTGCCAAGCAGCGACGCGTCTGAAATAGCCCCGGTCAAGTGTAAAAGAACAGTAAATCATGCGGACATGGGGCTATTCTGCTGCAGGTCATAAAGTTTTCATATTTTTTTTAGTTTGTTTTCCAACGGAAATTGAAGCAATTTTTGTAATTCGAAAATTATAGTTTTGTTGACCGTGAACTTGACTTGTGATAGCAAACGTGTTATTTTCCGTTTCAGGGTGAAGTTCAATGAAATGGAGTGTGAGTTGGGTGTCAGTGTCCTTAGGGTGTGGTTGCGAATTGAAAAATGGTGGGCAATTAAAGGGGAAATTCACAAACACAAATGCTAATTGCATGAATTAGTATTCCAATAAATTACTCAGTTCGCTAATCTTGCTCCGAGGCTTATCTAAAGTTTACATGAATTGTAAATTTGCAACGGCTACCACTCCATATTAGTTCATACTTGAGTTATTTTAGCACGAAATGTCAAAAGTCACGGAAGGGTGCAAAAACGGTAGTAAAGTGAAAAATATTTTTTAAAAAATTCTACAAATTTTACACCAATTAAAAACACATTTGAAAAATCGAAAAAATTTTATAAAATTTCAATCGATTATGCATATAAAATCGATTTTCCATCTACACAAACGCCGAAACGTTGCCTTTTTTTGTTTAACTTGTCAACTGACATTCAAAATTTAAAGACACCATCAAAAGAGCAGCTCCAAAACCGTTGCGCTTCACAGGCCGCAAATCAGTTTCACGCTCGATGCTCTCCTGGCAATGTGGACAGTGGCTTTTGGCAACTTTGTTGCCGTTGTTGTATTAATGAGCGCTTCATTTTTCATGCTGTGATTTTGACATTTCAATCACGAATTGAACATTTCACATAATAGTGCTGTTGTTGCACTTGCCTTGTGTTGTTGCCGTTATTATTTTCAGCTGCTTTTTCGCAAAAGCCCATTTGACATAATTTACTTCAATGATTTTTCTGGCGTTGTGAAACCGAAAATGCAAAGTTGAAGCTTGAAGTTTGAACAACATTTTCAACACACAAAATTAACTCGAGTAGAGCGCGCTACGGCAAGGCTGGCTCCGGGGGGGGGGCGTCTCATTAAACAGTTTCCGTTTATTTATAATTTTTTCTTTTGGTTTGTTTTTTTTCTGTTCGGTTTTTGTTTGTTATTTAGAAAAATCTCATTAGGGTCAATCAAAAGCGATTTGGCAACTTTGGCGTAGTTTGGAAACTGTTGGAAACTGAAAATGCAAATGATTGATTCGAAAACGAACACAGCGAAACCACAAACGAGCTCAAGAGATAAATTCAACATTTAATTACAAAGTCCATTTCTGGTAGGTGGGGGCCTCCAACATTTAGGCCACCCTTTCGACCTGTTCGCGGTCGCCATCATCTCTCAGTGAGCGACTTCACATTTCACAATTGCAGCCTGAGAAGCTGAGGCTTGGATTCTTTCGCTCGGCCCTACAATTGAAATTCGCAATTCTTTTTGTTTGCAAAACACAAGAAATAGAAACTTCATTTGTTTCGCTCGAGTTCATGTTGTGCGGCCATAAATCGCCGACAATTCCGATTTACACTGACGAAAATTATATTAAAAAACGACAAATTCGAAATAGTTAACAAAAAGTAACGTAGCTCCGGAATAGGTCGGCTGATTACAGTGTAGACGACTAGGCGAAACTTACAAATAACATGGTATCTTTATAAAGGGACTTTTAAGGTCGCGGATTTCAAATTTTATGGTCGGCTGGGTCTACGGAAGGGACTATGAAGAACACCTCCCCGCACACTGGCACACCCACAAAGACTACATCCACTGCTGTATTAATCTAGTCTTAAAAGCTATAAAGTCATAAACATATTTTTCTTTCCGTGTACTTACGAAAAGTCAGACAAAAAACGCACGCTGAGAAACAGATTCGAGTTAGCAGCACTTTGCTTTGCGATACGATGCGATATCGCGCAACAATGAGAAATGAGCCAATCGACCTGGCCGCGTGAGATACATTTGGTATTTCGGTGGAGTTGGGCCGAGTTGGCAACCTTTTTGCCAACTAGCCGGCCCGCGAAGATGAAAAATTAACAACGCTCGCGGTAGGGATGTGCTTATTGTTATGACCAAGTTTTTTTGTGTCGTTAATATTTTTACTTTTTGGGCCATTACAGTGGACAACATGAAACAATTTGGTAATTGAATCGCAACGAGGTTTCGTTACTTTTTGTTTTGGATTGGCACAGGAGATTGCTTCGTGGTTGTTTGTGTTCACCAACTTTGATGATGTCGTTTAATAAAATTAAGGGACTTTTAAGATGATGTTAAATTGATTTTGTAAATTCTAAAGTTCATAGAGAGGAGGAAAATTTCTTTAAATTAATTAGGTAAAAGCTTAAAGTGATTTGTTGACTACTTAATTTATAGTCTTTACTTAATTTGTCTGAATTCCCACAAATGTTTTTCCAAGATCTCCCAATTCATCGACCGACTGACAATTTTCCAGCACTGTGTCTCAGTGCAGCATTTCGTTCCGTTATTTATGACAATTTCCATATCGAAGTGATCTAAAAACGATCGCCACGAACGCATAAATCATGTCGTTTGACAAAATTAGCAAGTAAACAAATCAACGTTTCCATGACATAAATATGCCAGCAGCTAGCAGCTAGCAGCCAACCAAATGGAAATTGATTCGTCATTTAACAGTGCAGTTTGTTAAATTGTCTTTTCTACATTTGTTGTTGCCGTTGCTGTTGTTTGTGGTTGCTAGTTTTTTTTCTTTTACGTTTCGATTTTCCAACTATTGAACGCCCCCGCCAAATCTCATGCAACATTTGCATCACAAAGACATCAATTTGAAATTTCGCCTGTGGCAAAAGCAGCTCAAATGCCGCATGCAACAAGTGCAAAGAGAAACACTAAGAAAAAAATATTCTTTTTAAATATTAAAATTTAAAAAAAATTTTATTTTATAAAAATTATTTTTAAAACGTTCTTAAATTCATAAAAATTTTATTAAAAATTAAAAAAAATATCCTTTAAGTTTTGGACATTTTTACAAGTGTAGCAACGTACCAACGTGGGTGGCTTTCACACAGCGAGCTGAAAGTGACATTCGCTGGCGACGGCCGAAAGCGAAACTCCGCCATCCTCACCATCGATTTCTACAATTTGCATTTAATTGGGCGTCGTTTGCTGCACGCGCACTTTTGCCGCTGTGATCCACCACCACAACAACAAACCGATCGTAGAGAGCGTTGTCGCGTGTGACAAATTGTATTTGTTCTACTTTTAAGGCGAATGGTGACGACGACGACGATGATGGTGATGGCGAAGAAGCAGCAACACCAGAAGACAAGCATCAACCAAAACAAAGTCATCGCTGCTAGCAGTCATAAACTGTCGCGTCTTTGCATCCGTCACCGTAGATGCGACGCGTGAAAGTGAATTTGGAAATTTTTATCGTTGTCGTTTTCATTTGATTTTGAAGAAAACACAACCACAACAACAACAACAACAACTTTGTTTTCATTGCTTCAAGCAACTAAACGAGGGGCCCAATGTACTGAACGAACTGGCAGCGGCAGGTTCTTCGAACGTGTTCGCTCATCGGAAGCTTTGGAAGATTTATTTATCGACGTCTGCAACAACAACAGCAACAGCAACAGCGGGAATTGCAGCGCGTGGCCGAGTTTTCTTTTTCGCTGAGGTAGTCGCTTGGAGCTCCGCCATCGTTAGATGCGTTTAGCGTTCAGTGCGTGTGTGTGGGCAAGAAGGGGATTTGGTACTACTACTGCCTGTGAGTGACTGAGTGTGCGTATGTTTTCTTTGAAGGGGGACCCAATTTCAATCAATTGAGTTGTTTTTCCTGCGATTTGTTTCACTTTCGTTGGTTTTTTCTTTTCTTTTCCTTTTCGTTGTGACACTTTTTTTTCTCTCTTTTTCGTGTTGTGGTTTTTGAGAAATCTGCCTTGACGTCTTAATGAAAACGACCACAACAATGACAATGGCGACAGCAACAGCAACAACAACAACAATGATGACAACGCATTCTAGGTCACATGGGCCTCTGGTTTAATGAGCTGTTTATCTCTTGATGCCTTCGTTGATTGCTGACTTCTTGAGCATGAGTATTTCATGTGTGGGATCAATTGAAGATTGATGAAGCCATCCAACTTTCCAATTTGTGGCTTAGTGGAGGCTCTTATAGATCCTAAGGAAATCTCTTTCAAATGGGGAAAATGCCATAATTGCCATGAAGAATTATGTCACCTCCACGTGAATTCAATTCGGCAGCAGTGTGGCAAAATTGAACAATTGCAAAATTTGCCAAACTCGTCATTGAATTGCACTAAAAAGCAAGAGTTGTTCCGGAAACCCATCCAACGATCATATGGAAGAGCGTGCAATTGCTGCAGTTCCCACGTCGCCAACGTTGAAACTCTTTGCCTCAACTCGGCATCATTCATAAGTTGGCTGTTGTTACGCTTGGTTTCTGCTTCGTTACGAAAGAAAATTGCCATAACTTCTTTGTCGCTCATTTCATCGTCGTGATTAAGGCAATAATTAGCGTTCTTTGCTTATTGTTTTGATTAGTACTACTTGATTGTAATGATTCTTAAAATGCTTCGTCATAACAATTCTTCAGAATCCTTACTTAGTCGATTTCGTCATTCTTTCTTGTTTCTTCTTTACTCTAATCACGATTCTTTACTTTAATAAGCAGTCTATTTCATTTTCGCAGCCATCCTTATTGTCATTTGTCATTATTACTTTCCTCTTCTCAGTTGCAATCACCATTATCATCTTCTGGCATGCCTTCTGCTAACTTACAAACAACTAAAAGTAAAATCTTTTATTTTATTATTTCTCTTTGGGTGCTTCTTCTATTCGCTTTTATTTTCTTGTTACCAACTTTTCTTACATAAAACTATCAAATGCAAAATATTTTGCCATTGCCGGGTCTTTGTTAGCTGAGCTGCAAACCGAAATAATTCATCAACTGGAAAATGTTTGCTAAGTTGCTGATTTAGCGGCTTTTAATGCAGTCATTTCTGCTATTGCACGTCTCACCGCAAAGGCAAAGGCAGCGCCAGTCAAAGTTTAATGGTTCACAACGGTAACTGAATTCCTTCGAGTAGAAACTTTTTGGTTTTGGAATTAGCGTAACCGCCACCGCAAAATGTTGCTGCAAAACGAACTGCAAATGGTTGTAGCAATGCCATTTGATAATTTTTACACTCAATGGGAAATGATCGTAAGCAAATTGCTTTCAACTGAGGAGATGCTTGTATTTTTAATGTGTTTCTAACCATGTATGAATATTTTACTCGTACCAAATTGCATTACTCTCTTTAATTAATTCTATTAACATTTTACTTCTATACAGTTTATTAATAACTTGTTCGTTCTTTCTCATTTGCAGTTCATTCAGCAGACTATGAGCAACGAAAGAAAATAAAGGTATGTTTTTTCACAAATAATACAAAAAATCTTCACGACAGCCTCAACTTCAACACACAACTTTCCACCTTCAATTAGAGAACAGCCCAAGCCCGAATTAGGTCAGAATATAATTACCGCTCAACGCCTGAGTAACGCGACATGAAAATCCGCTGTTCTTTTTAAGCAGCCCTCAGGCAGGTACCTCCCGAAAATCCCCATTTGATCAAGAGCAAAGAATGTTCTTTGTTCGCTTTATTCTCAAATGTAATCTCGTATTCATTGTAAATCTTGCCTCGTAATTACAGTATCAAATTAAAAACCCATTAAATTATACTAGTAGCTTGTAGCTGGATATCTATCCGCTGTGAAACAATCAAACAGCAAGTGATGAGAATCTAAGCTGTTGTTCATTAAATTTTTTAACGCTTCTTGTGTGGAGATAAACGAGGAACTTCCCATTTTTTCCAACTGGTTTGTTCTGTCAGAATACAATTTGACTATGAATTACATAAATATGCCTTGAGGTTTTTTTTCCATCATTTCGTCATGTTTCTCCTCAGCCTCAAAGACTTTCTATTGTGGCAATTAGCAACGGTCAGAAGGCATTTTTGATTATTAATAATTCCCCATAACCTTTTGATTTCCAATTTGCCAATATTACCTAGACGTTTCCAAATCAATTAGTCTTTGCCTTTATTGCGAGCCATCCAGCCAACAATGGCTTCTTAGGCTTCACAACACCATCGGGCACCGGCCACCTTTTTAATTTTGTAAAATTAATGCCCGAAAATGATGATCATTTGATCGCCATTGATCTCACTCATTAATAATTGATCGAGGGGCAACGTGCAAACGGATAGACGCATGGATGAACACACAATCCACAGAGCAAGTGGTCGGCCGACCAAGTTAATTGCCTGCAATATTAATTTTGAAAAAAATAAATACAAAATAAAACTGGTAGCTCCTCCCCAGTGGAACGAAACAAAAAGTTGTTAGCATCGAAAATTTTAACAGTTTTTCAGCTGCTGTGTTTACAAAGTGTTTTGGTTTCGGTTTTTTTTCCCTCCAATATCCACAATATAAATGAAATCACGCACTGACATTGGCACAATCTTGAATTTATTCATGCTTCATTCAATTTCATGTGTGTGTATAGGTGTGTGTGCGATCTTTATTAATTATAATTTCTGTTTGTAAACAAAGTTATCGTGGGAACTTTTGTGAAAAATATTTTATCAATGATTTTAGTGAACAAACTTGACACATTACATGAACGTAGACTCAATGAAACGTGCATTTCAATTAATTCATTAATGAGGGGGAAAACCTTTTCATTATTTTCATTGAGAGATCCTTTAGTTGACTTGGAAATAAAGGTCATGAGGAGTTTCACATTTAACTCTTAAGAGGAATGACAAAACTTTACTTAAACCTTCTAAGAATATTTCATAAAAACAAGAATCACTTAGCTTCCCAAAATTCTTGTCTTCCCTTAACCCATTTCTTTCGCTTCACCCGATCCGCCTCTATTTCATAATGCCAATTAAAGTCGTTATGTAAATCTTGATGAAAACAAAGCCAAACTTTTCATATAATTACAATTTATCATATCATCATTTATGATTAATTGTATTAAATACGCATTTATGCTAATAGACCTCAAAGTCATTCAATCTTGGCTTGTAATTAAAACTTATGTATAAGAAAATGCCAAGTATGAGCAAAGCAGCTTCAACAAAGTGTGCCGCTAAGTAAACTTGATTGCCAAAGAAAGCTGGAAGAATGCCTTTGGGCTGAGCTTAAAACCAAAATCGAAGGGGCAGAGAAAGTTCGCCCCAGAACAATTTTCTGGCCTATCATTAACTAATGGCAGGCATTAACGATGTCTTTACAAGAAAAAATAAAATAAAACAAAAGAAAATATACAGAAAAGTATAAAAAAACAAATTGAATTCATGCTCATTTGTATGGGAAAACATTAAAACCACTTAGCACATCAAACAAGTAACAGCGCAGTCAACAACGAGCCACCTCTTATGCCCGCCTCCCCACCCATTTCCCGCATTTCAACAATCATTCAATCAAACTCAATATTGATTTGGGTTTTTGTGCGTACGACTGCTGTATTTGGTGTTTGTGCGTGTATCTATGCTAATTAGAATAAATAAACAAACATGCGACCGTACTTTACTCCAATAGTGAGCCCATCCATGCCACCGCAATCAATTCCAAACGAACATGACATTAGTTGTGTTTAATAAGCACTTTATGGCCAGAGGAGGCCACACTCATCATCTGGCACAGAGATGTGTTAGAAATCATCTTAATTGTGCGTTTGAGCGAGGATGCCACTGTTTGGTGTACGCTCGTTTAAGCCATGATCGGTCTGCTGGACTTTCATATCAACTGCAACTGCATTTCTTTCAATTCCCAGCTGCTCCGCGTTCACCATTAACAATTTTAATTTGAAATTGTTTAGCGAATTTCGTTGCCTTTTATTGCATTGCATTGCTGGATGGTTCAATGTGTATTTAATTAGTTTAAATATGGCAGAAATTAAATTCGCCATATTGTGCGGATTTACTGAAAAAAAAAACGAATTAACGGACAATAAACAACTTTCTTTCGGTTTTTATTTTTGGTTGAAGGCAAGAAAGTCTCCTTTCGAATTTTATATTTTTTTTTATGTATGAAATGAAAAGTGCTCAATGAGGAAATAATTTTGTTTTGATAATGCCAAAAAAAACTTAGATCGAAAGAAAGGATTTTTTTTGGAGACTTTATTTTGGTAATAGATCTATATGTATATAAAAGAGACTTGTATGTTTGGGACCAGTAGACGCGAAAACTACTGCACAGATTCTAACCAAAATTTATATATGTGTTCTATGGGTCGTGAGTTGTGTTTTAGGATAGGTTTTGACACGCTCACTTTTACAGACCATAAGTTAGAAAAACTGCGTACTTCTCTGACATTTTTGCAGGAACTATTCTCTTACAGCAAGTACCAATAGATCAACAATCAACTTGGCTGCGGTTGCGCATGAAAAATGATAATGTTGAATGAAGAGATATAAATAAGACGATGCAGAAAGTTAGATAATAGAGCCCTCTATGGAATAGGCAATTCAAAATAATTTAAAATGCAATTATAGGAATTTCTTTGAAGCCAGATAAAAGTGTTACCCATACTACCCCATCTTCCCTAAATTTTTGTTTTCAATTTTTTTCAATTTAGAAAAATTAAGAAATAATGCGCTTTTGTCATTGCCCCATTTACTACATTTTTATTTAAAATTTATAATTTTTTTTTTTTTTTATTTTTTTTATTCAAAATTTGTTAAATGTTTACTGGGTAGTCTCTCCAAATAGTATTCAAAATTGAACCACAACAATTTTTTGGAAACATTTCAAAATATTTACTCCTACTCCTACTTCAAATGAAACATGGAACACGTCCGGTCGTAGACTAGACTCACGAAATGGCACACACAAAATTTTTAATTTTTAATTAGCTGCGTGTGATTAAATAATTATGCAGACAGTCAAGCCACGCAGACAGACAACGGAGTCACGACATAAGTAAACAAAATAGTTTTAGTATTTCTGCTATTTTTATTCGATGCCAAATGAGCGAGGACTGCGCGCGATGACAGTTTATGGTCTTAACTCAAAAGGCGCATAAAGGCAAACTTTTGACAAACAAAAACTTAAAAATAATTTAATAAGTAATAAAGGAAAAAAACGTGAAAAATTTGGCAAACATTGGGTAAATACGTATGTACTTTCATAAATAGAAACAAACATTGTACAAACTTTTGCACCAGCTTGTGGTGAAGCAGCATGTGGCATTTACCCCGTGTGTGTGTGTGCGAATGGTACAACTTCTAATTGACATTAGTACATAAAATTGCCCATTTTATGTTTTTCATCAAAAATATAAAAATGTCGGTGAACGAAGATGAAAAAAACTGCACAGCAATTAAAAAGAAAAAAACATCAAACAAATACAAATACAAATACAAAGTAAGCTGACACAACCCACTGAGCCATTAGAGGAGCAGCTACTGTTGCTGATGACTCGGCGCAGGTTTTCATTAAAACGGGTTAAGTTGACTTGCCACGCTCCCCAATGTAAACACATAAAATCAGCAGGCGTCTACGCACTTGTTGTTGACTCTGTTGTTGGTATCATTGCTGCTGTTTCGCACTTGTTTTCGCCAATAACTGTTATTGATTTGTTTTTTTTTTCATTGCAATTTGATTATTTTATGATTACTGCAGATTATCAGCAAGGTGAAGACACTTAATTGCCGTGCCACAAAGTATTGATGTGTGTGTGTGTGTATTTGAGTGAGTCTGCAATTTGCACTCTGGTGAAAATGATTCAATAGAAAGTGAAACTAACAGTGAGGTGTTGAGGTGTTTTGCAATTCGATTGTATGCGATAGGAGGTGGTGAGGTGATAAGGATGCTTTAATTGGCGTCTGAGTGGTGTGGAAAATGGGCCAGACTGTAATTTCTCTTTTACGAAAATGACCGATTCGAGGGAAAATCCAATAAATTTTGTGTGCACAGCTCCTGCTTGACATTTGGGCACTTGAAATTGTAGGTTAATGGAGTAATTTCGCAGCCGGACTTGGTTTATGTCAACATTACAATTATTCATCAAACGCCAATGTCAATCATCGTAATATTTCAATTGATCGCCACAAAATTACATCATTTGGACAAAAACAAACTGAAATGCTCGCCACAAATCCTCTTCAAATGAAGTTTACTTTTGTTTTTCCTGAGGTTACATAAAAGACAACAACAGCAATTCAAGGAGCATCTTCATTTCAATTTGCTTTCGGTAATTTAATAATATCAAAATAACAATTTAAAGTATAGCTTAGCCCACACCCATGTTCCCCCCTAGCAAAGCTAAAAATAATAAACCTGACCAAAATCACCAGAAGAGGCCCTCCTCAAGTGGGAATATCTTACCAGTGCTTTAACGATAACAACAATGCCAACAACAGCAATTACGACAACAATAACTGCAAACAAGCAGGGCCCGAAATGCACTAGAAATACTAGACAATTGCAACAAATGCACGCTGCACAACAACACCGAAATGGACAACACTCGAAACAATGTTGAGTGGCAGTTTTCCTTCGACCCAACAACACAACGAGGCACTTCAAACGAAACAAGCATCTTCAATAGATGCAAATGGAGAAAAAGAAATAGAGTTATGCAATATTATATCATCATCGGCGGGCACAAACGGGGCAAGTCAGTCAGTCAGTCTGGCCGCAGCTGCACTTGAGAATAATTTCACTTTCGTTTTTCACAATGCACATAACAGAGAGACGAAATCAAATGAAACTGAAACCGAAACCGAAATTCGTATTCAAATTCGGCTCCGAAGACGGAAAAAATTAATCCTATCATGGACCAAATAACAATCGATTGTGTGTCGATCAAATGATACTATACGAGCGAGCGATCAATCGCTCGACTGAGCATTGAAATGTGAGTTTTGCGTGCCAACGCATTACGATATGCATTTCCATTTCATACGAGTTGAACGCTTTAGGTACCCAATCGGTACTTACTGAGGCTCTTACCGGCTGTCATAAATTATTTAAGAATTTATTAACGATTAACATTTTTGACATTTATTGGCCGCTTTTCTTTTTCCGCGCTCACTCGAAACTCTTGTGTTTGCGTTCGATGTGCAATTGATCGATGAAAAATTAACAAAAACAATAACAGCAAGAGCAAACAAAAAAATAAAAATGTTCAACCGAAATGTAAATTGTTACAAATGAAAAATGAAAGTTAAGGTCGCTTATGGCGCTCGTGGTCCAGCTCATTTGTTTCGCTTCGAATTGGTGATATTGTGTACTTGTTGTTATTGACTGTTGATAGCAGGAAAAGGGACATTGTGAAATGTTGGGTTTGAGTGAATTGGCCAGCACTGCTACTCAGGAGGGTACATTCGGTTTAAAATAAAAATAAAAAAAATTAAATTAAATTTAATTGTTAAAAAAATCTATTAAAAAATATTTTTTATTGAAAAAAAATTATTCTAAATGTTTAAAACAAAAATAATTCAGATTAAACCAAATTTTTTTTTTCTAAAATAAAACATTTTTTTTAAGAATTTTTTTTTTTTATTTAATTAATTGTTACTTAGGCCGTCCTACTTACCTTTGTTAGTCTAATCTCGTATGGAACGCACAGAGGATGGTCAGATTATGTTGCTGTGGCAGTTCGCATTACAGAGATCATTATGCTCCATTGTGTTACCACGAATATCTGTTTTAGTCAAAGACCTCTCTTAGTGGACTTTATCCAATTTGAATGTTTCTGGTCATTAGAAGTTTTTCAGGTGGGAATTTTGCAGTAAAAAATACATCCTACAAATTTTTTGAGTAAGTGTGCTCTAGAGATCCCTACTGAAACTAGTATTCACTCGTTTTATGTATACGCCCAGTGTAGCGTTACAAGCTCTCAGTACTTTATATTTCATTTGTTCTCACAGTGTGTCATTTTATCTCAACTAAATAGTTTGTCAAACACTACATTTTGTATTCTTTAAGTTTCCCCCCAGAAGTAGCTCATGCCACATGGTCGTATTGACCGTCTGATAATTTCATATTTGTTTTAAACGAAACCATATTGCTTTTATAAGATTGAAATTGTATCGCAGCCGGATGTGATATTTGCAAAAATGTTTTGTAGTTTGTCCGATCATTTGTCATTGTTTTGAGAAAGTTCAGCTGATTTTCGATTTTCAAATGATGGACGATGATCTGTTGGCTGGACGGATGGATGAATGAATGAATGGACGGTTGTTAGATAAGGTGTTGGCGTTGGTCATTAATGCCAATTTGGAGTTCAACTGATGGCAAAAAATTAGTACAATTTATGGCAAATTATAGTGGTATTAATTTTCGAGCATACCAAACAATAACCAATTTCCGAAAATTAATGGTTAAATAGTAAATCATAGTGGACGTATGAGGTAATACACTGTGGTTGGGACAAATTAATATTTAAATGGAATTTCAGTCAAGCATCTGCATCTGTTGAACATTCAAGTCATGTAGTTTCTTTTTCTAATCCATAATCTCCCGCTTATCTCGAAATATCTCTCCCATAAAAGCCTCTCAATTGCACTGCACCCTCTCTATTGACTTGTTTTATCTTTTGTCTTATCACACACAACAACAACCGGCAGTTACCTCAAACTACCTTCAATCTAAGCCATACATTGTTGGGAAAATTTTATTTAAAAAAAATCGACACACTGAACGCGTTTAAAATCAAAAGTTTCCAATTAACCGACAATTACATAAACGCGTTGATTTCAAATTAACTGATTAAGGCTATGAGACGGAGAAGAAACCAAATCAAAACAATAACAAAAATGCATGCAAACACTCACACACAAAGAAAATTTACGAAATTTTCATAGAAAATGCGAAGAATTTGAAGCGTAACCGAAAAGTACAAGCTGGCGGCCAAGCCAACCGCCAACCGCAGGCAGCTTAATTTTAAACGTTAGTTACATATTAACAACTTGTTGTATAATTGTTAATAATTATAACAATTAAAATAACACCACCAACACCACCGCATATCGGCAGTAGCACAAACCAGCAACAGGTTGCATAATCGTCAGCAGCGAGCAACGCATGTTAACCAGTGAACATACAAAAGTGAAACAAATTTCATGCTCTAGGAAATTCCGAACAGGAACCAACATAAGCGAGTATGTGGGTGAAATTTCGATATGAAAGTCTTTCTTCTTCTTCTTTTGCTTCTTTGCTTCTTTTATTATCAAGAAATGACAACACACGAAAGTGAAATGAAAGTTTCGGTTTTATTGCAGGCATTTTCATATTGGTTCGTTAATTTTTCATAGATCAAACAAGTCTTCCTTGCCTCTGCTGTGGATGGCGCACCCAAAGCTTAACAATAAATGTCAACTTCCTCACAAAAGCCATCATCAAATTAAAGAATAAAAACAACAAAACATGGAAAATCATCAAAAGGCAATAACAAAACTTTAGTGATTTTCTAAGATGACAATTATGGCAAATCAAATTGTCGTTGGTCGTTAATCACCTATTAAAATTCTTCAAAGTTTTACGTACATCTTTTAATGATCCAGCACACAAAGACCTCGGGCGGCATCTGGAATTCTTTTATATATTTTTTATGGCCATACCAAATCTTTGTGACTTTCGTGACCGCGTCACCCTCGTGGTCGCTGACTTGGAGTAGGTATGTGTGGAAAATGTCTCTCTGTCTTCTTTATGGTCATCTATTTTTAGTTTAGTATGAACCTACTCTTTGGCCATCATAAAATTAGACTAGATGAAAGCCTGAGTCCAATCAATCAAGACAATGTGAATTTTATTGACATTTAATATTTTTGAGTCTGTGGCTTAAATTGAAATGGACAGACGCATTTTTAGAGAGTCTGTAAATTTGTGAACCATCTCAAATCATTGGAGATGTCAACTTTTATTTATGAGGTTTTAATTTTATGGCGGGACAAAGGCAAATTGACAACTTCCCGACTAATGACTCTGAGCAAAACCATTGCATCGATGAACTGTATTTGAAATTGATTTAAAAATATTTGTTTTCTAAGGCGCGTGGCATAAGTTGGTACTCAAAAACATGCATTCAGTCAAGTATTCATTAAATTCTTCATGTCCCTTCCGCAATATATGAGTTTTGTAATGAAACCTAATACTAAAATTGCAAAAGCAAAACTTTGCATGATGCAACTGATTGCCTTTTAGAAAATTGTTCACAAAACTGTTAATTATAAAAGTAAACCGCAAATCGCAATACTTATGCACAACTGAAGCAAGAGCAAATTGTGCAAAGCACACAGTTGAGTCTCTCATGAAAAGTCATTACAATTTACAAGCGTCTTAATCACTCATACGCCAAGGTGCACAGTTAATTAGAAAAAGAAAACTGGCAATAATTTTGCAAATTACAGTACAAAGTTAAGTAACTTTGAGAACTATTCTAGTTACTAATACTTAAAAAGTAAAGAGCAATTTAAATAATGTGTGGTAATGACTCAATTAAGAAGAGTTAATTGTTCACCGGCCAAAAAGCATTGAAATGTCAGTGAGGTACAAATGAAATAAATGAATTGCGGCAAATGACTTTGTCATAATTTTCCACGAAGTATAAACAAGCTTAAAAACATGACAGCTAAAACTGAAAAAAATGCAATTTTTGTGTCTTGCCTTGCTGTTATCCTTAATAACATTTAATCATAAACTTGACTTTGACAGTTCAACTTAACACAGCCAAGCACAAATTCAATTATTTTGACAGCTCCAGTGAAGTGGCACTATTGAATGCGCTCAGCTCTTTGTCTGTGCACAGACTACAGTCAGGCAGGTCGAACTGTCAATTATTCATATGCTTAAGCAATTGAACTGAAACCGCAATGCGAAAATGTGAAAAACACGCCCGGTAATTGAAAATCAACACACTGTCATCTTTTGTGTGAAATGCGAAGCGGCTTGTTGTGGAAATATAAATATTAAAATAGATTGTTAACTACGCTAAGGTTGAATAAAGCGAATATTTCAATGGAAACATGTCTACAAATTAATGAAAAAAATATTAAGTTCCATGGACTTGTCAAATTTGATCATTATTTATTACCTCATCATTCCTCATTTCTTTTCATTTGATTGTCATCTTCTGCTAGACTCTTTTTGTTATTTTCAACACAAAAAGAAGTCAAAAAGTCTTTACTATTCCTTTTGACAGCTGTCATCTACTATTTGCTACTGTAAATGCACGAACACTTTGTATTGAACTGCCTCGCTCATTAAAATCAGTTCAACTTTAGTTTATAAATTATTTTAAATTAACTTTTTGGCGTAACGTAACGCCAACTTGTCCATAACCGACTACTGCATTTGCCATTTTGACAGCTTAACACTGTTGGCTGCCACATTTTGCATTTGATTGTTGAGTGAAGCGAATTGTGTGGTTGCTGTAAATAGTGGCTTTTGTGCTCAACTATTGTCGCCTTGTGGTTAAGGTTGTGGCCAATTCATTGGTTTCGTGGCGGGTCTTTATTAAGTGTGGAGAATTCGTTTTAGCAGCAGAGAAAAATATATTTTGGGTACATTTTTAAGTACATATTACGTATTATAAAAAAATGGATTTCACTTGAATCAAAAATGTACTCGCAAAAAATATTTGCAATGCCAAGAGAATATTCCAACTCCAACCAAGTTCAAAGTCAAGTTAAACCCATTCAGAATGTCTTACTATAAAGGCATGTTTTAATTTAATTCTCCATGAGTTCCTAAAAGTAAATTTTCTGGTCAAACTAAAACCCCCGAAGCTGTTTAAAATGGCCAAAGACAAAAACGAAACCTTAAAGATAAACTTCATTGAAGAGTTGCTGGATAATTAAATCATCATCTCAACTCGAGCTTAACTTGAGCTTGACTTAAGGTTATCTCAAATCGCCGACACATTCTCTAAATCCAGGAAGCTGCCGCCGTCGAATTGATTGTGCAATCGTGACTGTATTTGGTGTGCACAAAAATTATTAGAAAAATTAAAAAAATCAAAAATTTGCCACACTGCTGTTATTATGAAAAGTATTTTTTCTGCAGCCAACGAGCGGCTGCCAAGCATTTGACATTGTTTTGATTTTATACAAAAGACGAGTAATTACATTGGAATGAAGTTTGAGCGAACAATGGTCAGCGGCCACTTGACTCTGTGAGGTTTTAGGTTTGGCGAACTTTTGATTGATGGTGTTTGGCGTTTTGTATCTGCTTTTGTTTTTATTATTGTTTTTGTTGTCATTGTTTCAAGCGCCAAAAAGTAAGGTCCGCAAAATTACAGTGCCTGAGGGCAGCTCAATCGGACGTGAACTGAAGCAATTCAAAAGATTATACAACCATAGCAAAAGGCTACAAGTATGTGTGATTAGAGGCGAATGTGATTTTGATGGATTAATACGAATCACTTCATCAGGCAAATGGAACCGAATGAACGCTCAAATATCAAAATCTTAAAATTCTTTCAAAGTATTTATTTGGGTCACTGGTAAAAAGAAGAAAGCTGCATTAATGTGTCTCCAATGGAAAATCTCTCATCCACCCACCTACTTACTTCCACTTTCTTAAGGCACGAAGACACAAGCAATTCATCACTTCCACCGAAAACGAAAAATGTAATAGTAAAAAAACACGAGGTTCACATGTGCTATAGTGACCCTAAAAATCTAAAAATCCCAGTACCAACAAACTAGAATCACATGACAGCGACGAATTTCATCTTGTTGAACACGAAACCAACAACACCTTTCCTTCAAGAGCGTTATGATTGAAAACAAATTCTAATTATAGTCAAAAGCCACACAAAAAGTTTTGTAGTAGAATGGCTGTCATTGGAAAGTTCTTTTGTTTTTGTGTACATGGAAAAGAAGATTTGAAAATGATACCAAACACGCAAAGTTCACAACCTCAAAAATAGTTTCGGAAAAAGTATAATTTTTTTTGGTTTAATTTTTTTGTTTTGCTTAGAATTAAAATGAACCAAAAATTTTTCAAGTAATCACAGGAAAATTATGTTTGACCTAAATGCAATGTAGAAGGTAATTAGAATTTCATCGTAGGGCGCCCTCTTAATTAGAAAAAAAAACAACAGAAAATAAAATTACACAAAAAAGTGTTTCATTTCCGTTTACCTTAAATGAAATGTTCTCAAGGTGCTCGCTCGCTCGAATTACATTATGTCAAACCATTTTCGGTCTTGCTCAAAATTCAATTATAATTTTTTTCTCATTAGCCCAGCCACATGGCTGCGCTCGTGTCTGTCTTTGCGGAAAATGTCATAACATCAACATTGAAACATTGCAACGTGACTGCAATTTTGACGTTTGCGTGATTTGGTTGGAAAAAAAAAAGAATTTATTGTAAATAGAAAAATCAGATTTATTTTATTCTCTGTCAAGCATGGCATGAAGCATGTTTTGATTTTTAATTGACATTATTGTACAATCATCACATTGAGAACATAAATCAGATTCGAATGCTGCGGCAACATGTTGACAGGAATAGAATGGGTACAAGCGGTTGTAAGCTATTTCGTACATAAAATGTTTATACATTTTCTTAATAGCAGCTCAATTTTGCAAACCTCTTAAGGAAATAATTAGTTTCCTCACCACAGCAGCCGCATAGTGATGGAAAGTGTTTATAATTTAGTAGTTGTTGTTTTTTTCTCAAATTCACAGTCAATCTTTCTGGCAAATTATTAGCCCGTAAAACTGTAATGAAAATTGAATGTTTTCTTTCTGTTGTAGTTGTAGTTGTTGTTGTCGAAATGAAAATCTCATGCAAATAACTAACAACACTTTGGAGTTTGGTAACAAAAGGCAATCTCGTTTGCGAGTGTAAATGGCCACGGGCTGTATAACCCGATGCTGGTGTTGCTGCTGCCGATATTATTGCTGTTGTTGTCACTGTTATACACGTTACAGGTCGCCGGCACCTGCTCGTTTGGTGTGCTCCATGAAACGGCCTTGTAGGTCGAGTGCAATTGCAATTATAAACCGCTGCGCTGCGCTGCGCCGCCACTTTTTCATTTACAGTGGCTGCGATATTTTCATAGTTTGCTTTTCTTTTTTTGTGTATGGGTTTTATTGCCGTGTCGCATCTATTTTTATATCTCCTGCGCCAAATCTGTGAGCGGTTGAAACAATTTTGTATTTTATTTCACAAGCAACATTGTGTGTTTTTTTTTCGTTGCGAATCTGGTACTTGTGCAGCTATGCAATGCATTCACTTGGGAAAATCAAAGTTGATGATGAGACAATTTGTCTTGCTATCGGTGAGGGCAAAAGGTTGAAGTTTTTTGTTATATGAACATATAAATGGACAAGAACATGGGCTTGGGAACATTTTTCACAATAAACAATCAGAAGAGCAGTCAGCACAGTCAGAAGATGGAATTGAATATATTTTGTTCCGCATAAGAAATTTTCTTTGTGCAATTTTTGAATAATTTTATGACATATTTCCTAGTTTTTATTTACTAACAATATCAAGTGCAATCATAAAAGCTTACACTAAACGCTAAAGCAAAGCAAATCCGATAGTGAAGCGATAGGCCGACGGGCAATGGGACAATTTTACTGGATCATACAGAGAAACACACAATGCGGTTCCCTTCTATAAAAGGCATTAATAAAGTCAATGAACGACCTTCCTCGAAGCAATCGAAGCAGCATCAACAACAACCGGCAGACAGACAAAGTCACAATCACCAACACCACGCTTTCCTCTACCAACATTTCGTACCAAAGCACTGGCAACTGATTTAAGTCATCCGCTGCGGTAGAAGAAGGCAACTCCAACCACCGACAAGTGCCACTGCTGCCCACTCATACTTGAGGCAGCAGCAACTTTTCAAAGTCGCGGATTTCAGTTTTCAATGCTTTTATTGAGGCGCTCGTGTTTTTTTCTTCATTTATTTTTTTCTTGTACTCTTCCGTCGTTCGTGCAATTAAAAATGTAAACTGTAAGGTGACGGCGGCAGCAGCAGCAGCTGCTACTGATCGGGCGCCATTTAACAAGTTCCCTCATTGGAAACGGTATTTTTCTAACGCATTTATTAACTGTGCTGCGATTCGATGTAACGGAAGCAGTTAAATATTCATACATAGTATATTTTCCAAGGAATTACCATAAAATTTTCTAAAATTCTTTCAAATTGATCAACATCTTTGGACGCTTGCGGCCGGTTAATCGAATGTACAGTGGTGTGTTGCAGTGCCTCGGCCAGCTTTGTTAACCACCACATAAACACATGTTAACTTAAGCAGTCATCAGTTTGCAAATTGCATTAAACGACAGTCAGCATGTGAATTAACGTAAATTGCAATTGAAAGTCTACACAGCAAATGAGGGAAAAATGTTGCTTCGAAAAACTTCGTGCAGCATGCAAATCGCATGTCAACTTACGAGCACTTGTACTCGCATTTGCTGTTGCCTGAACTCAGGGTAAAGGCAAATCGTTTGTCTCGGAATGGTATTAGAAGAAGTTTGTGTCAAAGTTCAGTTAGTCTTTTGAATGCTGAAGCGATAAGAGCGTCTTCATTGAGTGGAAAAAATAGCAGAAAAAAAACAGCCGTGTGAGAAAAGTTTGTATTTAAATTACTTGAAGTAACATAAAAGTTAAGCAGATTCTCGTTGGTTTCTTGTTATTTTAGTTTTCCTTTGTTCTGCGCATGATCACCCCCATCTGTGAAAGCCCCACAACGAGAAATCGTCATGGGAATGAGTTTCTTTCTGTGGTGTGTGAAGAGCTTAGTCTAAAGACCCCCTAACTGTGGTTCTAATTGGCGTGCTTTGAGCCCAGCTTGAAACTTATTTCCATTTTTTTCAGTGGTTGTCAGGGAAGAGAAGAGGCAAAAAATCTTAAAAAGAAGAATTTCAATTTTCAAAAGTCTATTGTTTAAAACAAAAGTGTGTTGAAATGGTGATTCATGACTCATAAGTCATGAAGCAGTTAACACCTCTTCAACATTGCAAATTTTTCATTCTCTATAATTAAATTAAGCGCCGTCGCTTTTCGTACCTAACAATTCAATTGTCTTCAAATTACTATGCTTTTCAGTACAAAGTACTATGATTGAATTGAAAATTTATGTTAAACAATGGATGCATAGTGTGGCTGCTTTAAAAAAGTTTCAATAAATTAACATTGCATATTTTAAAGTATCACAGAATGTAATTGCAAATTTCCGTTCAGCTTTTGAGAGTTTTGAATTGAATCAAAGTATATGGCAAAGTATATGGTTCTTGACAGATACTTAACGGGCTTAGGTGCTCAGAAACTAATTCGAAAGGAGTTCAATAAACCTTATTAAAGTACCATTATTAATATCCCTTAGTTTCCGGAAGCTATCCAAAATTATTCATACAGGCTTATCCTAATTACCTTAGCATCCATCACTGCCAGCACAGTACTTTTTTATATTTTTGCATACATTTTTTTTTAGTTTGAATTGCGGTTATTATAAAATATTAAAATTAAAAATGTTAGTCTTATCAGTCCTTAAAATCAATTCTAATATCAACATGAGCCAATCGACAACCTCCTGTCAGAGCAGCTGCTACCCAAACGTCAAAACCCCCACACTGCCAAATATCTCATTTGAATGCAATTTAAAACTAATTTCCATTTTATCCACAAATATGTACTCCACTTGCAAAACAATTTATGCAAAATACATTCCCCCCTCTTTCTGACCAACATTTGTTTGAAAAGTTGCAACCAAATAAATCGAAATCGCCCCCTGATAACAGCCACACTAAAAGCAAAAAACAACTAGCTGCATTCGATTAATTTCAAAACAATAAATTTTAAACAAAAAAAAAATTGCTGAAAATGTTGCATGCACTGATTATGCAGGAGAGAAAAATCTCCTAAATTGTAGTTCTATGTCGTTGGCGTACATGCAATTTTCGTGCAAATGCCCGAGACAAGGGGCAACATTGTTGCAGAAGACAATAAAAAAGCAAAGCAGGCGGCAAAACGGTAGACACACTAATAGGAGAAACAACAACGATTGTACGTACAGCAGACAAGACATTTCCTATTGCACATGCAGATTGGCAATTATAGCGGCCACTTGTAAAATCATTTCGGCTGCTGCCGTGGGGAATGCAACTTGTACGAGCAATGCTGGCAATGTTGTTAATAACTTGTTCAATCGAGCATAGCATTAATGTGGCCTATTGTTGCTGATGCTTGTTGTTGTTTGCTGTTGGTTGTTGTTGTTGGTTGTTGTTGTTGCCTTTTAATTTAGTTGTCGTGGTGTTGGCTGGTGATGTTGTGGCTATTGCTGCTGCTTGCTCTGTAATTTGTGGCTAATAAATACATTTTAATTTATTTAAGTCATTTATTATAATTGATATTTACTTTTTGGTTAAATCACTCAAGTGTTAAGCAGATAATTTGCAGTGGCCAGCCGTTGCATAGCTTGGCTTTTAACTGACTGTGATTGTTGGCGTTGTTGCTGTTGCTGTTTACTGTGTTTAATGTGGCTGCAGTCATGCTTTTTCTGTGGCTAATAAATTACAACTTAAATGTACATTATTTGAAGGTGGCAATTTATTTGGGGTGTACACCATTTACGAAATGTTTAAGCTGTTATTAATTAACTAATGGCTAATTATGATTATAATCATTAAAATAATTACTGTAATTAAAATTTTTGGAATGCAAAAATCTGTATCAAAGATGGAATAACAAAATTGTTTGATATAAAAATGTTTCAGTTCTAAAAAAATATAAAAATAATAAATTAATAAATTTTTTTTAAATTTAATTTTTCTTAATTATATTTTTTTTATTTTTGTCCTTTTTAATTTTTTTAAATTTTATTTAAGTTTTTTTGTATTGTTTTTTTTTTGTTACCTCAAGTAAAACTCAAATGACAACCATCACTTTCATCAGTCGTCCAATCATTGTCACTCATACGCCGCATTCAATGCACGAAAGTAACATTTTGGTGGAATATTTTTCCACTTTATTAAAATTTCCAACCAACACCGACTGAAATTCCGCCAAATGTCCACCGAATTACTCGAGTACGAAAAAGGAATTTCGACAATCGAATCTGAAGACCAAATATGGGCAATAGTCGATTGACACTTTCAATGAAGTGTCCAACTGAACATTCCGTCTCATGTCGGGGTAAGAGATGAATAAAATGAAACGGAAAAAACATTTCTAACACACGCATCAGTTTCCATCACACATTCGCGCCAGGCAGAATGTCATAATACTCGAGTAACGAGCAGCAATCAGCATTGAAGTGAAAAAACTTTCTACCCAAAACCGAATTTTTCGTTGCAACCAACAGCTGCAATGCAACACCACTGCTGCTGTGTTTGGGTTTTTTTTCTTGTGGCTTTCTGAGGTGTTAAAAATGTGTTAAAAATGTTATTGTTAAAGTTGTTATTTCGCTTGTCATACAACACAACGGCTTAACACGCTTTACTTTTCGCACAATTGTTGAGACATGTGCCAAGCCGAAAAGGAAAAACTCCACAAAATGATTAATGAAGCATTTAAGTCGCCAAATAAGTGCAACTGCAGCGGCCAGAAAATTACACACGCGGCAAAGGTGGCGAAGTCAAGTAGACGTGAAATTGATATTCGCTGCAAATGAAAATTAATGTGAAAAGTGTCCAGCGGTACATCATTTTTGATAAATTTGTATTTGTGTAGGAAATTTATTAAATTTTTTTAAACATTTTTGCAAACAATTAAAATTTATTTAAAAAACGTTTAATTTTTTCCATAAATGACAGCACGTGCCTTACCACCGAAAGTAACAACTAAAAACTACTATAAATTACACAAACACATCCCAAAGGTGGCCTTTACACAACAGCTCCTCCAAAGTGTCCTCCTTTAAATGTGCCACTGCGCGTTAGGCCGCTCCACCTCGATGACATGCCGGCTGACAGCAACTTTCTTCAGTTCGGTTTTTATTTCTGTAATTTTTTTTTCTCTATGAACAATTTTTTTATTTATATTTTTATTTGGTTGTTGTTGTTGCAGTTTTCATTTCATTTCCATGGTCCTCTCCCGGTGTGCGCGCGCGCATCATTTGCTTATCTGATACTGCTGTCGAGATGTGTTAACCCCTGGTTTCGTGTGTTGAAATTTGAATAACCATTTTTCGTTTCTAGTGGCACAAAATTTACTACGTGTTGGCTGGGAGTATGCATGCCGTATTGCTGTTGTAAGTAGTAGCAGAGAGTAATTTTAAAGTTTTGCAATACTCGTGCGGATTACATGCAAATTGAGTGGCAATATTGGAAAAGTTGCCATGGAGAGTATGGAAATTGCTTAAGTAGGGAATTGAATTTCATTTCATAACAAATTTACACAAGTTTCAATTGCTTATAATTTAGTGAATTCGTATGAAAAGGGCAGTGATGCGCTGTACTTCAAGTTGCACACTTTTTTTTACCGCTGACATTTTTCGCCCATTTCAGGCAAGTCTGTCGTTTCTTGTGACTTTTTCTGGTTGTGGTTCATGTGAAATACTTTTCATTTCATCTTTGCTCAAACCTAGCCGCTCGCATGTCTTCTTCTTTGTCTTCTTCTAAACCACGAATGCTCTACCGATGGTTGACATTTTCGTGTTTAACCTAAAACACAGTTCAAAACGGGCAAAGAGCTCACAGCGAACAAAAAATAGCAACAAAACGAAAAGCAAGCCATGATCATCAAATCCCAGCGGTCTCATAAACCATTTCACTTTAAGGCCAAAAAGGAAACAATAAAGAAGTGCAAATCCGTACCCCCCTAAAAAGAGGAAAACGAGTGCAAAACTAAGCATAAATCATGTTTACTGTGGCGGTGTGTGTGTGTGTGTGAATGGCCAAGCATCTTCAAGTGCGCGCTTTCCAACGTTTTTTTCTTTTTTAGAAATTTTTCTCCGACTTTTTTATGACTTTGCATGCACTTTTCCATACTTTTCCCCCAATTCGAGGTAGCATTTCAACCGCAAACAAACAAACAAACACAAAATTGTTACCAGTGTTTAAATGGCATCGATTTGGTACGATTCGGCATTCATTCGTTGCTGCTAGTTACTCTTCTTAGCTGTTAAAGGACGCTCCTCGCGTTGGCTGCCCGAGGAAATTCCTCACAGTTGTTGTCGAATGTTTCGATGCTTGTCTATTAGGGGAATATGTGTTGGCTGTTGTTGCTGCTCTGGTTGTTGTTTTCATTTTTTTTTCTTCTTCTTCTTCTGTTATTGCTGTTGACCTATTTGTTAATAGTTTGTCCCGATTGTCATCTTTCATTTAATTTTCTTCTTTTTCTTCTTCTTGTTGCTGCTGTGGTTGCTTTTAATATTTAAAGTTTTTCTGCTCATGGTTGGCAAAAATGATTTATTTTCTCGTTTTGCTCTTTGTTTTGAGGCGCACAAAAATGTCACCCAACATAATTGTGTACTGGCTTGGCTTATTTGCGATTTTTGATTGGCATTTGCCTTTACCAAGTATTTGCAGGCGTTTCGGTTTGGGAAAGAAACCTTTTGGGAACAAAACCTTTTTGGTGAAAAGGTGAATCTTCCATTTAAGATGCGTGATGAGAAATTTTAATGACATTTTAGCTGCCTCAAATAGTTCTTTCATTTATTTTATAGGAATTTCGATTAAGATACTTGTAAACACACTCCTTTGTGTTTTCCTGATAAAATTCTCAAATATTACTCATACGCCCTGAAGAGCGTTCGTTGCATTTCATAATCAAGCTTTATAAAATTTACCTACTAGGCAATATTTTTCCCCATCAGTATGTTGTTACTTAAGCATGACCATTTAAGTCCCCAAAAATACCATATGTATTCACTGAACCCTGTCACTTCGATCCACCTCAACCTTTTATTCATTCAATTAAAATCACATTAACGTTAACGTGCGACTTAAATTGAATCCAATAAATTGCCCAAAGACTGCAAAATTACAAACACAGACAGCGTGCTCGGCAAGCGCCTACCTGCAGCGTGTAAGTAATGGCCAAGTTTTATAAGCCATTAACGGAGCGCGTATTTGCGCAAATAAAGTTATTTATGGGATATTTAAAGAGTCACTTTGAAGGTTATCGCCGAGATGGCATTTTATATACTTACATGCGAGCATACTACATAAAATTATTTCGCTTATTTTTTATTTATTTTTTAATCACATTCGCCAAATCACAAACGAAATCGCAATAAGTATGACTTTCACTTATAAACAAACAAAAAACAACGCAGGAGCAACCAGATGATGGCCAAGACAATTTTCGTAATTTGATACTCTGCGACTGCAGCCGGAGCAAAGAGGCAATTGTGTCGAAGGCGAATGCTGGCGAATGCAATATGAATTTAACGAGATAAAAACAATAAATGTTATTGCTTCAAAAGTCGGCAAAAAGTCTTAATTTTGCAACTGAAAGAAACACATGTTTGCCAGGCAAACACAATTTGTCTATTTGCTATACCTTAAAAGTTTCTCATGAGTAGAGCACAGTGCAGAAACAAAAACAGAAAAAACTTTTAACTTTAAGTGAAACACATGTTCCTGACCTACTCGAAACTACTTGCGAGGCAAGCCCATATCATGGTTACGATGACGGTGATGTGAGGGTGTTGAATACGATGATGATGACTGTGTATGATCATAATCATTTTATAATTTAACAAGTGTGAATGATAATGAACTTCTCTCCATGATAATGATGCAAAATAATTGCCCTGATCGCTCACAAGTTGCCCAGCACCCAGTACGCCAGCAATTGGCTATGATTTGAAATCGTACAATTTAAATCAGCCCCGCATCGAATTAGCTTCGGCAAATATTTACAATTTAAATTTACTTACTTTTTTTTGAAATTACATTCGAATGTATTGGGCTTGCGGATTATGTTGTTTTTCGGTGTGTTAATTGCATTTTCGGTTTGAGTACGAGTGGGTGCCACATTTTGATTTTCTGCTTCTTTTGTTTCTTCTTTTGAATTCGCACATATCATGTTTCATATCTGAGGCCAATTTTCTGCCAACCACACACAATCACATGAGAAACTCGGCAATAACGCTGATGGTAATTATTCATGCCAAATCTTATTTGTTTTGTTTTTTTTTTACCGCTGATGGCATTAAAGATTACCCAATCACAGGAACTACAGCGATTCTTTGTTAACTAGTAAATTTGCCCGTGCCATGCACGGGAAAAAAACACACTAATTTTAAAAAATTAAATGTTTACTAAATATATTTTAGATGCAAAAATATTTTCTATGTTTTCAAAATTTAAATGTAATTTTTTTTTTATAGAAATTTGTGAAATATGTAATTTTTTATTAAATTTTGTAAAGAATAGAAATAAATTTTGTTTGATGATGTAATTGTGTAAAGTTGAACTGTTCCATTAAAAAAGAATTAAAAAAAAGATAAAAAAAAAAAAAAGAATATCAAGCATGGATTCAAAAAAAAAATACGACCGGTGACGGGCTTGAACCCAAGACTGCCGCAGACAAAGCGGAAGCTCTACCCAACTGACCACAGCCAGCTATAAAATAAATTGAGCTAATGGCGATGTAGTTCATCAAGCTGTATGGTGAATGTGTATATACACACAAAAATATAGCTTTGATTTACCATTGCCACCTTTAAGGAAATAATATTACCAAAACGCTAGCGTTGCCACCTAACAATGTTTTCACCTGTTACGGCTAAACATTATTTCCGATTGTCGATCATTTTTATTGCAAAGTGTTTTATTCATTGGATTTTTTCAATTTTTATTTTCGTATTATGTATTTTGACGTACTAAAACCGAATCTGAATCTTTTATTGTAGCAAAAATCAGCTTTCCAAGAAATAAATTTTTTTAAGTTTTGATTTCCCCTTTTACAATTTCTTTAGTGACTTCTAAGAAAGGTGTTCATTTTGTAGTATTTTTTTTTCGGGAATTTTAATTTATAAATGATTCACATTTTTATTTGTTTTTATGAAATTTCTCACCTTAAGCAAATATATTTTCGCATTTGCAAGAAACATTTTTGAGTAAGTTTCGCTGCGGTTGCGGTACTTCGCGTTGATGTGTGCGGACCTTAATGTTGTACTGGGAATATATGCAGTGTATAGGAAAGTGTATTATGAAAGTGTAATATGAAAATCTAATACACCACCGTAATAGGTGAAAATAGTGATAGGTGGCAAGAATAGTCTTGTGGCAGTGTTATTTTCTTAAAGGTGGCAGCTTTAGGTCGAAGCTATTTTTTTATATGTGAAATGATTTTTTTGTGTGTGTATATACATGAAAGCGTTTTGCATGCGGCTTGATGAAGTTAATCGATATTAGGTAAAGGCATTGTATGAGCATTAGTGGCTCTGGTGAGAAGGCGCTTAGTTCGCTACTTCATCTTACTTACAATCGCAGCGTTGTGGGTTCGATACCTCACCAGGGCGGCTAACATTTATAAGAAAAAATATATGTGTGGATATATTTGTAAGTGGCTCTGGTTGGTTCCTTCTCACGACCGCAGCGTCGTGTGGACAAACCACCAAAATAGCTAACATTAAAAAAAAAAAAGGTTAACAACTTAAAAAAATTTTTTAAGTGGAGTTGTAAATTTTGAATCGGTTAGCGTTAGGGACAGACAGACAGACAGAAAGACAGACAGACAGACAGACCTGGACAATTAAAGATTACCCAATCACAGGAACTACAGCGATTCTTTGTTAATGTCTGTATTGTTTTTTCGGAATTGGTGTCGTTGGCGTTGATTACACGAAAGCGAAAAAGGAAGGTCAAATGCATAGGGAAAAAAATGTGGATGAGTGGGCGAATGCTACATAAAACGATAAAAAAAGGATGAATTTGTAGAAATTTTCGAATTAAATTTGCATTAAATCAGAAAAAATTACTCATACGCCTAGGGTAACTAAACTCAAAATTTTAAACAAAAAACGACTCATAGCTTCCACTGTGTAATTACACAAATTTCCTGAGAATACCTCAAACATATTTTCGCACTATTTCTTTTCGACCGACTAAAATGGACATTTCCTCTTTTGCAAAATGTGCTGACTACCACAAAAAAAGAACAACAATTGCAAAAAATCAACAAGCTGAACCCTAGCTGATGAATCACTTTGACGCCATTCATGTGCTGGCTGTCACGCTTGGAGTGAACTGCAAAAAAACTACTGAACAGTTTTAGTAGGTTACTATGTTTTACAGACATAAGTATGTAATGAGCGGTTGGCTACTTTGTATTGCAGCACGTTACTGGCTTACACACGGCTCTACCACCACAAAGTGTTCAAGTGTTTTTCTGTGAATGCCTCATTTAAAAGTTTATTTTGTTTAGTTAATCTCGGAATTGTTGACACCCAAATTGAGGCATGTTTCGATTCGGTCTAATCTGCAGTGGGTACTTTGAACGAAATCGCATGAGGCGGTCAAATTTCCTGTTCATGCTAAACTGTGGCGGTAATTGTTTTGCCTCATTTATTTGTTGTGTGCAGTGGAATGGTATCTAATTTGTCTAAGGCAAATATTTTGTGCAAATTAGTGTAATTTAATGTAATTACAAAATCAAATACAACAATATATTATATATATATATTATATACTCTGTTGCCACTGCAAATGTCTGCCCTTCTATTTTCCGTAAATTTTTAATGCATTAACAAAAATTTCGCATATTTTCCCGAATTTCAAAATGAATACCCAACTTACGTAAAAACCACTTCAGCGTCTATACGTGAGGTACGCATTTGAGGTCACGTGAGATGAGAAAATATTTCTTTTAAAGACGATATTAACTTATCTGCAGTTAAATGTGATTTTCGTTTTTAATTCAGCTATTAACTTGCATTTTCGCTGCCTCCTCCTCATCGGCAGTTTATTGACTTCTCAAAAAATTTCATGTTTCGTTTTTGGATCTTTTTTTTTTTTGGCAAAAAATTACGTGCTTCAAATTTTGTTTTCTGTCAAAACAAAAACAAAAGTTAGTTAGTTACGTTTGTGTGTACCTACTGAGCGACTGCAAGTGATTTTCTTTACTTTTTTGTTTCACTTTGAATGTCATAAACAGAAACAAGTTTGACATTCACCATCATCATCGTCAACAACATGAGCAACTGTTGCAGCTATGAACCAGCTACGAAAAAAGTGCAGAGAGTTAAAATTACATCACATTAAAATTGTCATAATGGCGAACATTTCGGATTTGTATTTGCATCAAACACCAGACATGAAAAAAGGAGCCTCCACAAATCTTGTTAATTTCCATTTTTCTATGCAAATTTTCACTTCCTTTAAGCTAAAAATTAAGACAAGCAAATGTACGTACACAAATAAGACACAAACTGGAGAGCGAAATTATGCGATGAATAGAAAATCGAAATGGCCACCAACACTAATCCACCAACTGTCAAAAGCCACTGACAAACGAGACAAGGAACAGACAAAAATTGTCAAACCAAATACACGAAACGAGCGGGCACAGTAAACGGGCAGATCGACCAACGGATTACCATGACAAGTTATCGCTACTAACAACATTGGACAACAGCAGCAGCAATGGTAACAACAACGGCGACTACAAAAATCATAACAACTTCCCGATGTAATATACATAAAATCTTTCAACAATAAATGATGAAATAGAAAATAAAAGCAGGGATATGCACCTCTTCCAATTGAACGTCCTTCGAACCAATTAGTGATATTTTAGACGGAAATTAATTGTTTTCTTGACGAAGAGTACTTCTAGAGCAAAGACAAGCCACAATTGTTCACCATTCCATTAAGTATTCACATAATAATCGATGATCAGTATTACGACAACTCAACACACAATTCCATCAATTCACCGAACCGAAAATATGCAAATTCCCTGGCGGCGAATTCAATAAAACTAATGCATAATAATCACGAAGCGATAAAAGAAGACAACAACAATAAAATGGAAAAAAAACAAAACAAAAAACATGTCAGTGATATTGCTTCCTTAGAGCATAAAATTTAACATGTGACATTGTGGCGGTAACCGCCTACACCCACAGCACACAACGTACGTACGAACGCACACACAGAGAGACCCACACGACGGCACATGCTTGCTCGCTACGGCAGGCTCCTCGCTACAGTTGCACCAAAGTTGCTTCCTCAAAGCAATATCTTTGCTCTATTGTCTTCTCCGTATGCACATAGCAGACAGCAATTGTAAATGTTGCATGCAACAACAACAACAACAACAACCGGTGTTATTGTTGTTCCTGCAGCTTGAAATATTCAGACTCCGAGGCAGACTTTCAAAGGAATGTCGAAATGTCTCATGTCAGTGTCTGTTGTGCATTAAGACTCGTCTGCCTTACGGTCTCCGCGGTCGACGCTGCCACCGTCTGCGACTAGTGTCGTGGTATTGCCTGGCTTCTGCTGACATTTTTGCACGTATTTTCTTCACTTGTTTATAGCCACTAGTAGTGACTTCCCAGAGAATCTTTGCTTGCTTCGTGCTCTAATCACTTTTGATTTGATGCTCATCACAATTTCCATTGTGTGGTTTTCCTGTGTGTGTGTATGGAAAACTGTTGATATTGAAATCTGACAATTTTTTCAAGAATCTCGTTTTCCTTTTCGCTTTTCTTTTTTTAATTGAAATTACCCACAAATTAAAATTAAATACGCTGGCATAATGAAGGGTTGGAGGAAGTGAAAGAGCTTCGTGTGGATCTTGATGAGTGGCTAAATGTTGAGTAGGAAAATTGAGTGAAAAGCAAGGCAAATCAAACGGTAAAGACAATTTTTTAAATTCTTATTTGTATCCCTTCTAAAAAAAATTCTGCTCACACGCCTTCAACGCTCACGACAACCTTTCGATACGTTTTATCTCCGAAATTCTTCTCACCCCAGTAAATGCCAAAAGTATCACTTAATTTGCTTTCCCACTCGCATTACAAATAGTTTAGATTTAGAGACCGTCACTCCGCAAATTACCACTCCTCGCCAATAAATTATCACAGGCACATACACCGGCAAAATAGCGCCTGCGCGCACCAATAATCATAATAATACAAACTAATTAGTAATTGCACCGAAAAAGACAAAAACAACAAGAAAATAAAACAACAACAACTAACAAGATAACCGTGTAAATACCACACAAACCAACCAACACACACCAAAAAAATAAATAAAAGAAAAAAGTCAAAACGATCTGCCTTAACTTTGCCACAAGTACACGTAGCAGCAGCAACAGCAACAAGTGCAACAGCAACAATTGCTGTGATATTGCAGCGCGATCATCGAAGCCAAAGCCTAGCTGATTAAGGTGTGGCAAGTGGCATTTTGGCAGTTTTGTGAGACTGAGGCGGGCTCTGAAGGGGTAGCCGACTCTTCAAATCTACGGGCGCCATTTGAAGAAACGCCACACAAACGAACGAATTAATTTGATGTTTATTGGCAGCGCTGCGCACAGGCACATAAATGTGAGAATACGAAAATTATGCGCCGCATTGGTGCAATTGAATGCCGCTAATAATAACAATTCACAACGAATTAATTCATAAATTTGTAACGATTGTGCCAAAGTGATTAGAGTGTTACGAGTCAATTCGCTCAGTTTGACAATGAAATGTCTTTGGGGGGGGGGGGAAGGGTAAGAGGAGTATAAGTTATGCAGTGGTTACTATCTGGAATTCAGGGAATGGTTATGAACTGTGAAGCGTCGAAATAAAGTAAAGTACTCACAACAACATCACTTGTTGCTACCACTTATAACTGAACAATTACAATTTCATTGCAATTTCTCTACACTGACCGTGCGCCAACACACGCGCTGTCATTTTTGAATTTGGCAGCTGCCAAAAGAGACGAACGCTCACCTGATGGTGGGCTTGGTGTGGCGTACGATTCTCCGTGGTTGATAAGCTCAAAGCATATCTGGCATCTCGGGAAAATGATGCTGCAATTTCTTTTATGACCAACAGAAAAACTTAGCCATGACCATCAAACTGCAGTTCACACCTTCACCGTCCGCATCAAGTCGCCAGCTATCTAAGCCGTCGATCGTGTGGACGTGGCGAATTTTCACTTTCTTGTGTTCGCTTTTTTTTCGGGCATCACCTGAAGTTGAGTGAAGATCATTTGATGCGGAATTTGATGGGGTGATTTGAAGATTTCGCACATTATGATTTTTCCTTTCATATATGAGTAGACGAGGAGGTCTTCCAGTCGATGTTGTTGCTTTTTTATAGACTGTTACCTGCACACAATCACTGATTAGTTAATTGTGGGTTTGCATATTGCAAAACGTCTTTGGGAAACGCCTGATATTTGCAGGAGTTTCCACTCAAAAGGAGATAATAATTAATAGGCTCTGAATGAGCTTTTACACAGCTGTCAGGTGTAAGTTGGCATTTGAGGCGGACCATTCAGTCAAGTGTTAGTTGCATTCATATTCGGATTAAGGCAATTAAAAGAGGGGGAAAACGTATCAAATTGTAGCTCTAATTTTAAAAAGTAAAAAAAGTCAGTTCCATTTTTAAAAATTACCCACCCACTGGGGTGCCTATTGTTAGTCACAATACCCTCATCTATTCAAATTAATTTAAATTGTAAGGCAATCTCACTTTTTTCGAACCTATCCTCCTACCTGCATACCTACTTCCGCGAAAACTGTCTCTTCATCTTCTTCCAAATATTTCGCAAAAATTCACTTTCATCACAACATGCCACATGCAACAGAGACACCTCATTATTTGTGAAAAATATGCTGTCAAAACTGAATGGCAAATATAACAAACAGAAGAAAAGCACGAAAAAAAAGAAAAGAAAAGAAACCATTAGGAAAAGTTGCACTAACAACAACAGCAACGACAACGGCAGCATTGGCAGCATCAACATAATGAAAGCAAAATTTAAATTTTTGATACAATTTGCAATTTTTACATCATCAAGTAGAGCAGCGAGAGTCCCGCCACCGCCGTCGCGGCATCACCGCAGAAATAAAACAATTCATCATTATAAGCAGACACCGCATGAAACCGCATCGCTAGAAATCGTTCGCAGTGTGCTGCTTGTGCTGTTTGTGCTGTTTGTGCTGCCTATGCAACATATTTTGTGCGGCGCTTATATTGATGGGCTCTACGTTGGCGAAAATAACAACAACAGCAGCAGCGACAGTGGCAGCAACAGCTACAGCAGCCCCACTAACAACAAAAGCGACAATAACAACACTATCTATTGGACTGTGAAAACTGCGGTAATGCATCATTGTTGTTTCGCCAGTGTTGTTCCAAGTAGCGGGAGTGCGATGTTGTTTAGACATTTTGATGGACAGTGGGACAAAAGGAGCTTTCCTTTTTAAATAACAGCCGATGCAATCCAGTCGATGCATTTTAGTACAGTGTAAAGTGGACAGCGGCTCGTCTGAGTAATTTTATAAAAGGACGAAAGAATTGGCAAAAATGGTTTAACACTGTCATGACTTGGGACCGAAATGCTTCTTGGATGAGTCTAGAAGTATACAAATTTTCTTTAATGTATGGAGATGGGTTAATTCAAATTCGTCCAATTTTTCTAGTTATTATCAAAACACAATTTATCAATTTATCACCACTGTGCATTCAACGGCACCACTAACCAATGTAACATTGGTATTTTTCCTGCAGAGCAGCAACTGTTGTTTTGTTAGTTGTTGTGGTTGTTGTTGTTGCTGCTTGACTGGCATTTTCCGTTGGGCATTTTCGCTGATACACTTTACTCACAAGGCTATCAGGCCGGCCGCCGCATTGACGTTTCAAGGAGGAAAATCCCCCGACGACAGCTCATTAAAAATATTTTCGCTACGGTCGAAAACCAAAAACAAAACTAACGAGGGGGAGAAAACACGGCCAAAATGAAACACCATTGAAAGTGAAAACTTGAAATTGAAGGAAAAAAAATGTTGGTGAACAGCAGCAGCCAAATTGAAATAGTTTATTTCAATTAAATTTTTTCCCCTCCAAAGCCACTAGAAGCCCATTTCTCAGAGACTTTATCAGACACTCGGGCGTCTCATAAAGAAACAAAACAAAACAGAAACACTCTGAAAATTAGCACAACTGCTTGCTATGCTTATCGCCCAGATTAGCCGGAAATAAAAATGTTTTACCAAATGCCTGAAATTATCTGTAAAAAAAAGAGTTAAAAATAGTTTGAATGCTTCGTACGACTGCACCGATCCATTTGCTCTGAGTGCTGAAGAAACCAAAACAAAACCAGTCCGAACTACTCACACACTTAGTCTGCATTTATCAAATGCTTTTCTGCTAAGCGTTTATCAGCGTTTTATTATCATTTTAGCTGCACTTGCTCGTTGACCGTCGACTGGTTTTTCCCCGCTACTCGTCAATTGGAAAATTGCTAGCTGCTGGTCTTGCGGCATTATAACGTTATGTCTTAATTAAGCCAAATCAGCGGCTTAACGTCCCGCTCGTAAGATGCATTTATTAGCCACTGGACTCGACTCAATTCAGCGCCACTGAATTGCTCAGTTAAAGAAGTTATGGGCAATTTAATGTTCGTTGGTCGATGTTAGATTATTTTATTGATTTCACGTTTCTTCGATTGAAGGGTGATTACTTTACGCGGCTACTACTCGTAAACTAGAAAAACCGAAGTGATAAGGATGCAATCGAATCTGCTAAGGAAATTATTTGAATTTGAGTGTGCGAAGACACTGTATTTTACCTGCACCTGAATGAATAGAAAATCGCTTACTAATCACTGTTCTTAGTCACTTTGTCACTTAGTACTTACACCTGAAAATATGTAATTATTTCTAATTCATTCTCATCACACTTTCATTTTTAACTTGCTATAATTATGGACTAGCTCCTACCATTAACATCTTTAAATTATCTTTCGTCGATTTTAATATTTTTCACTTTTGGTGCCATACACAATTTACCCCTTTGTCACTCCTTAACATTTGCATAATTACGGTACTGCGGAAATGTAAATGAGTGACATGCCATAATTAAATTCATAGCAATGCTATAATTACACCAGACAGACAGACAAATACAAAAAAGGAAAATCCATAAAAACTTTTTTGTTGTGTAAAAAAAAAGTGAGAAAAATTTGAATAAATTAATACAAATGTGCCACTCACAATGATTAAAACAAAGCCAAGTCCAAATTTCGTATTTTCAATGATGATTTTATTAAGCCTCGCACAGTTATTCCTAATGCACTGAGAGCACATAGAGCAGACATTATGGCAAAACTTAAAGATGATTTGCATATAATTATGGGAAGAAATAACTATAATGGAAAAGAAAATGAAATCATTTGAATTTGATAGTAGGTGAGACATTCATTCCCATTTGGAATCGAATTGAATTCAATTCCATTTCAGAAACTACTTTCCTTTGAACAATTCAAAAGAGCACAGATTTCTTTCTTGTCAATTGGCTTCTTTGGCACTTATAAATCACAATTTCTATTTAAATCACACTGCCCTCATCCTTACTTTGGTTATCCAAAACATCCGGGTCTTAAGTTCATTTCAATAAAGTTCCCTGAACTCTTCCTTAATAGATTCCAATATCAATTCAAAGACAATAAAAGTCTAATCGTTTTAATAGTTTCCACAACCGATCGTTTGAGGCGTTCAGCAATTAATTCCCAAATCAATACATAATTTTTTGACAACATAAAACAACAACAACAAAAGATATTTGTAATTTGTAAAGATTTTTGCTTGTAGTTTTTATTTATTTTTTGTTTATTTTTCGTTAATTTTTCGTTACTACCAACTGGCCAAAACGAAACGAAACAAGTTGACATCACTTGAGCCGCTCAAGTATTTTTATGGAGTTGGCCGACATCTTGAATGCTTCTTTCGGTCACATACGTGCGCCACATTTGTGTTATGATCTCATCGCCCACATTTTTTTGTTGTTGGACCATCTCGGTTGGTATTTGCTGCTTTTGTTTGCGGTCGGCCGGTGCCATGTTGTTTGGCTTTCTTGTTGTTGCTGGGCTTAAAGTTGCTTTTTGCTGCTTTCGGCCAGAGTTATTTTTGCCATTTTGACTCTTATTTCGTTCGAATGTAGTTGAAGTTCACCTTTGATGATTTATTGGTTGTACAGGCAGGCTTTTGAGCATCTCTAAGCCGCCTCGGAATGTCGACTGTGAGCGTCTGTAATTCTTGGGAAATTTCGATTTTCGCTGAATGCCAATTAGAAGCGCAAATATTGGCAATTTTAAGTAATGAACCTTAAGTGGTCATCACTCTTCCAGATGAGCAAATAATTTCATAACTAATAGTCAGTAAAATGGTTATTTGTGAAATTTCATTACTAAATGAATTGCAAATGGTTGAGTTGGAAATTCATCAAAATAATTTAGCCAAATTGATTATTTGAAGAGACTTGGAAGTGAGGGTATAAAAGAATTTATCTATGATCGATGATGGAGGCGAGCATGAGATGGTAAGGGGTTATAAAGAAGTGAAGGAAGAAGGAAAGCCTGTAGGAATGAAACGCTATGAGATCATGAATATATTTATAGATTGGCAGATGATGAATACAAATATAGGGGTTATTTGGACGATAGATTGCATGGTAAATATGTAATGATCTATAGATAGAACCATGATGGTTAATGAAACTATTATAATCATCTTTTGATTAAAAAAACTCCGTCACCGACACACTTACATCATATTAGGTCCATTGTTATGCCATTGTTATGCTTCTTGCTGCAATTATCATGGGCAAGTCATTATGTATATGATAATTGCAGGGACCTAGAGTCAAATATCGGATCCGAACGGCAAATGGAAATTGAAGCAAGTTATACTCTCGTAAGTTTGCCAATGATAACGAGGGGTGGCAGTCTTACTGAAAACGATGAGCTACCGTAGGACAATATTTATTCCCTGTAATGAACTAAAACGGTGAGAGGATCTGTGGAAAAAAAATCATCTTGAATTTTGTTAACACAAAAAATATAAAAAATTAGTACATTTTATTTTTAAAAGATAATATCTATAGATATTATATATATATTGAGTTACGATTTTTTTTTAAATTAATTTATTTTTATTTGATGTAATATGCTGTCGTTGCCCTTAACCTCTTAAAAACCGTTTTTCCGTATTTCCGCTTTGCAATTTTTTGCTTCCAAATTAAGTAACCGAAATCTTACCCAATCTGCACTCACCCACGAACAACCGAAATCACTAATTTAAAACAATTTTTGTAACAAAGTTTTGTGAAAAACCTAAAAGTAAAATTAATAAACGCCAAAAGCCATAAAAATTATAGCTTCCGGTAATTAGCCCAAAAGTAGCGCAAGAAAAACGTAAAACCGAAGTTAATAAATTTTTTTAATTTTTTTTAGGTTGAGCCGATTTAGAAATAGAGCAGATGAAGTGAAAACCAAAAAGACAAGCCACATTTCTCTTATTTGAATAAACAAAAATGCAAAAATATATCACAATTAAAAGCGGATTTTTTATGGCAAATTAAAAATTTGAAAAAAAACTGCCGTTGCTAATTTCGTTTTGAGCATTGAATAAAGAATGAATCTATGTGATTCCAGAGTAAACTCTAACAAAAAGAACTCATAATTCTACTTCTTTTGTGTGATCGTTTCATTGAAATTCCAACTCATTCACTCTCGCCCTTCGCTGTGAACGCAGAAGAGATACTTCAAAGAAATTTACTTTGTAACTTTGAGAATCTTTCGCACCATAAAAAATCCAAAAAGCTAAAAATATTCTCCCCTCTATTCACTCGCTGAGAGTCTCATAAACTTTATTTCTCATCGTGTATTCACTCTCTCTCTTTTGTCTCATTTCAGCAAGATCGTAAAAATGACATTCGCATCTGAAGTTGAAGCTGAATACCAACGCCAACCGGCAGTTGACTTTGCCAAAAGGAACCGCTCGGCTAGTTCGCATTTGTCTGTCGTCGTGTGTTATCGTGTGTGTTGTCGGTTTTATTAGTTTTGGCCCCCCAGAGCCCAGTTAGTTACGCGCGTGTGTTTTGCCTAGTGTTGCTAATGTGCTGCTATAAGTTCGTATAGCAAAAAGAAATAAATTACAACAAAATTTCTACAAAATGTAAATTTTTCATATAAATCATTTTTATGCATTGGAAACATAAAAGTTAATTTATAAAAAAAAAAAAGTAAAAAATAAAAAAAATTCGAATTTTTTCTAACGAAATTTCAGTGAATTGAAATTTATTGAAATTAAGAAATTCATTAAGAAAATTGTGCAATTCCAAAAACTTGAACCCATTCAAGTAAATACAATTGACCAACAACAGTCGCCCAGGATTAGCACAACCACCATGGGTACCAAGTCGCCTGGTGGCCCTCAGCGCTGTCGCCTCATACTGCAGCATTGTCTGGCCATACAACTGAGCAAGCCGGGACACACGCCCGAGGATTTCTGGATGTACGATTCCGGTTATATGATCTTCCAGGTGAGTCCAAAAAGAACTTAGAAAAAAATAGGATACCGGGCCCAAGGGAAACTGAAAGGAAAAAAATTAATTGGACACCAAGGATTCACGTATTTCTTATTTGGTTCCTGTTACAATTGGCAGCGACAGCTTATCAAACTGAAAATGCTGATAAGGCCCATAAAATGCAAAGCCATTCCAAATCCTTGCCATTCACAAGTCCCCTATTTGCGAATTTGATTTACTACCCGAAAAACACTTAAATCTTTTATCGCCACAATCAGAGTATCACAACGCCAAACACTAAATGAAACTTTTTGCGGTTGTCGGCACCGTCCAAAATATGTTTTCGTGCCTTTTGAAATATGCTTGATTGCAACTCTGGCACTGCACCACAATTTATGCTATCAAGGGCGTCATAAAGACTAGACACAGTTGTCGCTTCTGTGGTGAGCTTCTGTTGTGGCGGTGGCAATGCCAACCGTTCTTACTGCACTTTTCCTGCATTGCAACATTTCGGTGTCTCTCTTTACCAACACCCGACAATGCAATGCCTCTATTGTTCTTTGGCGGTTATTGATGACTTTGAGAAGTTATTGCACTCAAATTGCAGTTTTTCCACCAACACACAAATAAACTCAGGCACACACACACATACGCAAGCACACTTGCATAGGAATACTGCATTTTTGCTCCCTTTTTCTGCTTTCGGTGAATATATATGTGTAACCCATACAATAAACTTTGGTATGAAAACAGGAAGTAGATAAGAAATAACAGCAATAAATACTAAAGCAAAAAAATGCAAAGAAGAAAAAAAAGGCGAATAAAATAAAACCAATTGCTGGTTGTTTGTTGTCTAAGGGCAGTAAAACGCTTGTAGTGCGATTGTATGACGAGTACTTTACGAGTACTTTTCCGACAAATTAAAAAATTGGCGAATTTTATAGAAATGGTTTTGCTGTAAACTGCCAGAATGCAGGAAAAGGCCATTTATCATTTTGTTATTTTTGCAAAGTTCGTGGCACAGCACATGGAAGTTTGTTTATTTTTGCAAATACAAAAAAAAAGTCAATAAACATTAATATATTCTCTCTGTTAATTTATTTTTGTACTTTTGTTTTGGTTCATTACCAAGTTCAAGTTTATTATAATCCCTTGAAAGCAAAACATCCTCCATTCAAGTAGAAACAGAAGCCATACTCGGAAATACTTTAAGAGTTCAAATGGAACTACTCATTTAAAGAAAACAAAATCCTTACTTGAAATTATGAAATCATAAAGAAGCAGAATCGTTGAGAGGCATGTTAATTAGCATTACGTGCCTTAATACTTGTCATTTTAGTGAGTGTTGCTTGAGATGTCAAACAACTGTCAATTGGTACAACACACACACACAGAGGCAGTCTGGCATGCACACACACACACTCGCATTTACAAGAAACCATCAAATCGTGCGGCACCTTTCTTGGCTACTGTCGAGGGGAAGTCGAAGTTGAAGTCGTTTAAGTGCTGCGATCATGCAAAAAATGGCTCAAGGTGTTTTATTGTTTTTCGAGTTAAATTTTTCAACATTTTTTTTTGGTTTGTTTATATTTGGTTTTGGTCTTTCTGTTGAATGTGCTGAGGTTTTTAAATATGTCACTTAAAGTTTTATGCAGTCAATTCTAAGAAGCTATTTACCAAATTCTGATGGCAGCAATTATGTAAATTTGAAGTTAAGGTTGAGGTTTTGTTTTGTCTGCAACAATGACCTTAGAAACGGATTGACATTTTGGAGTTGACTTTTTTTTTATTTTTACAATCAATGTAAAACGGATTGGAAATTATAATAAACTACTAAGTTTAAATAAAAAAAGTAAATTATCTGTTTTCTTAAAAAACCAAAGAAGATGTTTGAGCATCCGTTCTATTGATTAGTTCATTATCAAATTACTAGAACATTCAGATACTTCCTTATACACCTACAAAAATAATTTAGTAGCTATACGTACAAAAGACTTAGAGATCAGAAATAAAACACGGAAACTCTAAATGCCTTACCCCTCATAGCCCCCTTTTAAAAACCGAAAAAATTAAATTTTGAGCGCAAAGTTTAAGATTTCGAACTTTTAATTATGGCTTCATTTCCGCTCATTCGCTAAATATGCGAATTTTAATTACGAAACCAGCTCAACACATAATAAATGATGCATCAAATTGTGAACAAACAGAAATTTTAATATATTGTAAATAATACTAGCAAAACAGAAACCAATTTGATGATTCAAATTTAAAAAAATATTTAATTTAATTGGGATTTCCTGATTATAAAAATTTTTCAACAATTTTACAACATTGTTACAGTTACAGTTTACATTTTAATAGTTGCAAAACGGTGAATTCCTGCTGTGTGTTCTACTTAACCATCAACCCGATTTCAGTCCCTCAAGAGCTTTGACAAAATCTAATCAACATTTTGCCCATCAACCATTGCACATCGGCCATCTCATCAAATGTCAAAGCTGTGTGCGTGATTTTCAATCGAATTAAAGCGATTCCCCTGAGATTATGTTAGGCTAATTGCTGCTACAACTATTTTATGAGTGTATGAAGGACTTGAAAGTAGTCAAACCACTCGGCGGCTAGAACATTTTACTGGCCTAATGGGAAACTGGAATTTTAAATGGCAAATCCGTTTCTGTTAATCTTCCATAATAATGGCAATTTGAAAACATTGCCATGCAAATAGACACTGTGGGACAATTACTTTTATTGACCATTAACAAGTTTAACGTTAGCATAATTTTAAATAACAAAAACCGTAAAAACAACACTTAACAATGACAACAACAGCAAATAACAGCATTACGTCATTTTGCAATTAATTTTGCCGAGTGTCGAGAACAAAGTCAATAAATTTTATTGAAATTGTGTAAATTGTTACTGTGAAGTGAGCGACTAAAATAAAACAAATCAAAAAAACTTTACCACAGACGTGTACGCATACAATTATGCAAATTCGACACGGACACAAACACAAACACAAACACAAACACCACTTCACATTCACTTTGAATTGGCGGTGTCCACCTTGCTTGCGGCAACTGTCAGAGACACTGCAATTGGGCAGCGGTGACACTCGAGTCGGGCAAAATTTTGAATCATATCATGCGGGAGACTTCGACACACAGACTGCTTCACACATTTGCATTGCAGTACAATGCATCAAAATTTATATATAACCCAGTAAACCAAATGAGTTACTATGAAATTGTATCAACAGAACCCAAATGTTGGGCTACATTGCCAACGAAAAAAAAATGAGTTTAAAGACATAGGAATATCAAAAGGATTTAAAAAATTCGTACACTATTAAAGCTAAGCGGCTTCAGCTTTACAAATTATTACATTTTTTAGAAGTAAAATTTGAGAAATTTTTTAGGTTTTAATCGAAATTTTACTGAAAAATTGCATTGCAACAAAGGCCTTTGCTTGTCATTTCGTTTGCAGCAGTTCAGTGCGTTTCATCGATGGCGCGCGTATTGAATTCAATTGAAGATGTGCAAATAATGAATGAAATCAATTTAATATACGACCGACTGCAAAGCTTTGTTTGATAGCTCTGCCAAAAGTGGTGTGTTGATTGACGCTGATTGAACGAGGCGCGGCAATTGCATTTAAATTTATTCGAACGAAAAAAAGCACTCGTTTCATGAAGTTCACACTTCAACAAAACGCATAAATTCGATTCAATTAAAAATCAGAAATATTTTATCAATTCAGAGCTACATTGAAAATCCATTAGCATTCGGCTACCAACATTCTAAACATAAGCAAACATTTCATGTCGTATTGTCTATTGTCAACACAGCATTAAAAATAATATTATTAACAACAAAAGCCACAAAAGCGGCCTAAGCGTCGACCGAAGCCTTGAACCACGTTTATGCGGTGACCGAGTAGAAACAAAAAAAAATCAATTTCAAAACTGAACTCACCTCACAATTGAAAAGTCAAAGTCAAACACGTGTGTGAATCACTAAAGCAAATCTCTAAACTGCTCTCTACACTTGGCCACAAACCTGCTCTGCTGGTCAGGTCTTAAAAATAACTCACACACACACACACACGCAGAGATTAAAATTAAAAATTCTACCGCATTTACGGGCCATAAACCACGTTTTTTTCAGACTTTTTTTTCGGTTAATTTTTCAATTTTCAAAACTACTGTCGTCGTCATTTATTTCAAGCCCCGCTCGGTTTGAGCATTTCAGCAGGTTTTCAATGAAACTGGGAGCTCTTTAATGATTCCACTTTTTTGTTTATTTACTTACTAAAAAGTAGAGAATTAACAACCGCATGCGAAATTCGCTAAAGTTTTGGAAATGATCAAGAAGAAGAAGCGGAGTGGGATTTTGAGTTTACTTTTTAGTTTTGTTTCTATGTTGTTTATGGGATTAGTGTTTATGGAGGAAGCAATATAAATTTCCAAATCATCTTATTAACAACATTACTAGGAAATTATCAGTTTAATTAAAATTAAAATTTTATATTCTTGTGGGAAAAATTGTGAATTTAATTAATTCTGCGGATAGGCAATTCTGAGGTTCTTGAAATTCGCAGCCATAAAATATTATCACAGACAGCCAGGCAGACTGATAATGAACCGAAAAAAGAGGAATGGAATTAAAATTAAGAGCGAATATGAAACGGAGTCTTTCCACAAGTTAGTACTTGGTTAAAAATTTAATAACCATAAAGAAGTTATTTTGCAGACTCACTTTCAACTACAGATATTAAATTTCTTTGCCCTTGCCTCTTTAATGGCTTTTCCTGCCTCAGCACAATCCTTTGCATTTAATGAAAACACCCTTCCGCAAGGACAGGCATCAGACATCAGTGCTCGGAAGCCAATATCAATGCTGATATGTAAATTGTCCTGGCAACAGAGTGGTATGTGGATGTTGTCTTCCTCGGAACACCAACGCTTCAAACAATTTTAACAACAGTACAATGTGCTTCCTGCTGTTGTGATGTTGTCATCCGTGCGGAATTTGAGTCTGTCTCTGTCTCTGCTCTGCCGTCACTACCTTCTCTGGCCTTTTTGTGACTTTTAGCAGCTTCTGTCCTCATGCAAATTAATTCACTTTAAATTGTTTTGTATGCTGAAATTCTCAACTGAGCTGCGTTTAATAAGCCACGTTGAGTGAGCGGTAGTGGGAGAGACGCTCAATGCGTAGCAGACAGCAATTTATGTCCTGTGTCGCAACGGAAATTAATAAATTTTCGCAAAATGGCAAAATGATTATGCACAGTTATTTAATGCAGAACAATTAAAATTTGTGATTTATGAGCGAAAGGATTGGTGAGGTAAAAAAATATGTTTTTTTTAAATAAAACCAATTTAATTTTGTGTATGTGCTTTGCCATTTGAAACTTTAATTTGACCACAATCTGGCAATGACCGCAAAATTTCTTGTGTTTGGCTCCCAACTGCATGATGATAAATTTTCCTGCCCAGTGTAATTGAACATTCAAATGGTGCCATAATGCAGTCAAGTTCCATTTCCGGTTGTTTTTGTGGTCGAGAAGAACGTTCGAAGTGCACACAATACACACACATGAATATTTAGGGAAAACACTGGCAAATGTTTTTGGAACTGGGAAAATGTGGCAAAGGACTGTCACCGAAAAAAACAAAACGATAAAAGCGGTCAAAATGGCGGAAATGGCAATGCGACAAAAATGGGTCTGGAACACGTTTTTGCATTTCAACGACACGGTTTATGGCTTGAAGTTTGGAATTGTCAAGGGTGCATTAATTTGCATGAAGACAGGATTTACCCTTAACCCTAGACAATGACCTATGCCTGACCTTTTTCGATTAGCAATACCATTTCGATAGTTTAATGTGCAAATATAAATATTTTAAGGCTGTAATCACCTAAAAATTTTGAATTATCAAAATTCAAATAATTTCAAAAGTATTTGTTCTGATTTCAACACCATTCCATTTATCAAAGAGCTTTTAGAACAGAACAATGGCATTTCAATTTTGTTTTGCTTTTGCTGAAATATTTTGGCTCGTGATCACAGACTTGCCCCTCTCCCCATGCCTACCGCCCACTTTAATCCAACCGGTAGCCCCCAATGGGAGAAACCTTTTTCGTGAGTTATGCTCAACAGTGTTGCGCAATTATTGTTGTGATGTGTTTTTTGCGCTTGCAACATGTTGTCAATGCAACAACAAAAATAGCAACTCAAAACACCATCAACATATTGGCCATTGGCCTCAATGCAGCAGCTTGGTTGTTTTTTTTCTGTGCATGTTTGTGCTGCTTTGTGTTATTATAGTATTTGAGGGGCGCACTCGTTTGCAAAAAACAGGGGAGTGTAAGGAGTTTAGTTTTTTGCTCGTAACTAAAATTTAACATTTACATCAATTTTATTTTCGCTTGAGTGTACATTTGGCAACGGCCAGAGCCTGTTTGCAGGCTTCAGCCGTATCCTTGTTAGTGTTGTTGTTTTTTGGCAAATGTTTGTGTTTTTTTTTTGCTTCTTTTTGTCCAGTAACACAATTTTTATGCTTTATTTTTTTTTTTTATGGCAATGTGTCACATATGCTGGACAAGTTTTTCGTTAGGAAAATGATGAGTGGGCATAATTCCGTTGAATTATAGGATTTGTAATATTTTTGTCATGTGCTTTTGAGCGGTTTTAGAGCGGAAAAACATTTTCACATTTAGGAATATTCAAGTTGGCTTTCATGTGGCAGTGGAAAATGTGCTGCTTGTGGTGGCTCCTTGTTTTCATTTTTTCATTCATAAAGTCAAAAACTTTAGTTGCAATTAAATTTTACTGAAATCGTGTTTAAAACTAAGGAAGTGCAACATAAAGAATCATAAATTGATTTAAAAATTTCGAATTTCATTTGCATTAAATTCAATTTTACCCTCTACTTAAAATTTACTCCCTCTCACCTGTCCTTTGTAAAGTCAACATTTCGTTGTCAAAGTTACTACGAAACGCCCGCTACTGTTTTCACACTTCAATCAAAATGCTTCATTGTCGTCGTTCTCGTTTATACACAGTAGAAGGTGTTCGCAATTGCCATCAGTTAAAAAGTGTCTGTCTGCACGTGATTTTTTAAATGAAGTTTTTAATAAAGTCTACTTTTCGATTTGCTCGCTTTGTTTGTTTTATTTGCTGTGTGTGCAAACGCCTCACCATATTTGGTGGCGCTACGCTCAATTGTTTTTTTTTTGGCGCAGAATGGGGGCGCTCTAAGTGGCGTCACTGTCATTTCTCGATTACGAAATATCAATTTCAATTTGAAAAACTATCAAAATGATTTAAAGTGCGTGCGAGGGTGTCAATCTCGTTACTCGTACTTGTGTTGATGAAGAGTGATGCAGTTCAATTGGGAGAAAGAAATTGTAACAATTAAATAAAATTATTCGATTTTAATTTGGATTTAAATTAGTCATTAAATATAAATCAATTGCGAATGACCAACGCGGGCAAACCTTCATTTTAGGGCACTCGATTGTTACTTTTTTAATCTTAAATTCATTGTGAATTTCGACAAAAATTCAAAGTAGTTTACATAAGTAATCAGTGACCGAGTACGTATTTAACTATGATACTTTTTAACACATATCTCTCTATATAACCAAATCACCCGAAATCATCACTCATATGTAATTTTGGGCTATCGTACATTGCGCTTGTCATTAGATAAACCCCAAATATGGTAATTACAACGAAGAATACTGCAAATTAGTAAATAGTAATTACACAAATTGGCCATGGTAATCACGAAAGCATACAAAAAGTAGTCTACAGTCTTTGGCAATGACCTCTGCCCATCACATTCGCTTTCACATATCAACATTACAGCAAATAACAATTCCAAAAGCAAAATAAATACCCTTTAGAACACATGAGCAAACCAAATAGAGTAGGATTGAAGTATCCTTTTCCCTACCCATCCTGCAAGCGATTTCATTAAATCCTCGCCCAATCTGCACTTCACCACAGTTGCACTAGAGACCAAAAGAGCAAAGCAACAATTGAAAATGAAAATGGGATTACTTAGAGCAAATAGAACAACCCCGTCCGTTCGATGAGAGTGGACTCTGCTGTTGTTCTCTGCCATATTCATTCCAAAAGCATGATACTGCAAAATAATTTCCCAACATTTTTTCTGTTTGCAAATAATCATAACAATCACGAGTGTGTGTTTGTGTGTGTGTGGCAAACGTCTCTACCACCCACCCTTTTCTGTGGAGTTACAGTGGTCACCACTGAGGATCATCATCAGTGGTGCATTTCACAACTAAATTCTACTATCATCCGTTTCAATCGTTTTGGCTGCATTCGTTGATGGTTTGATGGTTTGAAGGCTTCCAAGGGCCAGTTCTCTTCGCCTTCTATGCTGCTACGGGAATTATAGTTTGGCTTGTATCCATTAACTGTCGTCTGTCTTGGAGTTTTGTGCTTTTGTTGTCAGTTCTGCAGTGTGCGAGTGTGCGAGTGTATGCAATGTGCAAAATCCACTCACGTGTCACACAGCTGTCTGAAAGTCTTTTTTCTGTCATGTGAGTTTATATTTTTGATTTTGGTTTAGTTCTCATCTTCCTTTTTGTATTTCGGATTGTCACTTGGGTTGACAGGCCCTGTCACTGCAAATGTGCATTTCAATTTATTTTCCACTGATTGCGAGTTCAATGAACGATTAGGTTTTGTTTTTATTTATTTATAAATATTTATTCGTTTAGGTAAAATGCCGATAAGTTCTTCCAGCTACGTACGTAGATTTTGACCAAACCTTGTTTTCTCATACTTCTCCAAGGCAATTGATTTATGATTTCCGTACTAGTGTGGGTTTAGGTGTGGATAACATATGGCCTGATATCCTTGTTTGCATTACTTGTTTTGAAAAACATTTAACCCTTTGTTTAATACACTCACATCGCCTGCTATCCTTAGAGCTGGTATGCCTTAACAGCAGTTTCAACCCTTTTTGCAAATATTTTCCTTCGGTATTATACCATCAACTGCAGCTCCTTTGCCTTTAATGCGAAAACCAAATTGCCAGCAGCAGCCACCCCTTTTGTAATCGTTTCATCACAAAATATTCAGTTTAAAATTCAGTTTGACTCTTGGTGATGGCAAATAATATTAAAGCGATTAAATTCATACTCCAGTAAACAGTTTTGTTGCTTAACAATGTAACCGGAAGTGGAATTACAATTCAAATTGTAGAAGATATTATCAAATTGTTGAAATATGTAAGCACAAAGTAAGAAATTAAAATTTTCTAGAACAAAATATCTTTGGAACTAACCAAGTGAAGGTTCAACCACCGCCTCAGTCAACGCCACACCACAACTACAAGGCAATGCAAATATTTGCCAACAACAATACCAGAACACAGTACATATTTGACACCTTAGAATATGTTTGAGTTTGCCAAAATTTCTGCAAGAGACAAAAGCCAAATATTTGCACAATTCGTGGAACAATAAACCCGGAAACAAGATTATTTTGTGGAGCAAGTGAACTTTTGAAGAAGCACAAGCGCAAATATTTTCTTATTACAAAACCACACACTCAAGTTGTGGAAATATGCTACGAAATATTGCGGCATCAACGTAAGAAATTCCCATTTCCATTCTCTTCTGAAATTTCCTATCGAAAATATAAAAATGCGGCAATATTTTGCTATATTTCCACAACCACTGCCAAGTTTCACATACTGTCATACTTTCAGTAGGCAACTATCTCCACAAATGTGCAATGTTCTCTTCTCCTGCTGCGTTCTAATTTCACTTCCGTTTGATGCTTGTTGCAACCACGAAATTCTTTCATTTTGGCCCAAAGATTTGCATTTAAATTGAAGACATTTTCATTTTGTATCGGAAAGAAGACAAGTTATTTGAGTTTGGATTGCTTGAAATGTGCAAAGTTTCCATGTACCCACTTACGAAAGCAATTTCGAGTGCCCCTCTCCAACAAACAACAACTGAAACGATTCACCCTCTACTCAAGTTGGGAAAAACCAATGATGAACTTTTTTTCCACACCAAAAGGAGTTCCTCCTCTTTTATTGCAGGAAATCCTTACCACATGTGCTTAAGTATCCACCCCCTAGTAACCGATTCGAAGTAAACATTGTTACATTTATTTTCGCATAAATCTCAAGATTTCAAATGTTCTTCGGAGACCGGCTACACCCCTAAGATGACATTATCGTAATTTTCTTTATGGCTACAAATTGCCTTTGGCAAATTTACACCCTCATTCCGGTAATTTTTTTGTTTTCGTCTACAGCCCCCACCACCGCATAATGCACTTTAGTTGAATCCTTCAGAGCGTGAAGAGATTTTGGATTTTTCCTCATAGTACACACCCTGTAAGGGGGGATTTCGTTGGCTGTATTTATTGAGACAAACTGAAGAGAATCAATAATACGTTCAAGTGAAACCCGGGCCATCTGACATTAGTGTGGTGGCGGCAAGCAGTATGCAGTAAATACGATATACAGTAAAGCAAATCGCTTGGAAATTTATTACTTTTGAATTGTGTGCAGTACACAATTTACAAATATTTATGTAAATAAGTACAAAAAGCTAATTTATTCCCTGGATTAGAAGGCGGTAAGGTCTATAAATTTAAACCAAATAAAGAGCAAATTGGCGCAATCTGGCTGAAGGTTTGCATCGAAGAAGGACTAGGCACTTCATTATAAAGAGAGTGGCTAAGACTTTTAATTTGAAAAGGAAGAGGAATGTCAGGTACTTCAGTTCCACCCCAATTAAGCTAAAAACCCACATAAAGTCGGATGAAGATGCTTCCTGGACAGACATTCAAGACGAGAAGATAAAACACACAAAAATCACAAAAATCACGAAGCATTCAATGTTTTCATTGTGCTGCGCACACTAACAACCCAAAAAAAGTCTAAATTTTAATTAAAAGTGACGAAACAAAACTCTGACAGCTCCACCACTCGTAGCAGTAGAGGCTTTGCAGACAAATAAGAAGAAGACAAATAAAAGAAGATGTAGCAAAAGAGCATGGCCTCTAATTAAAAATAGAATTAAGACCGACTTAAGACGAAAATAAACTCAACAAACTGCAATTGTTATAGCTTTTGTTGCTGTCGCGTCGACAAAGTGTTGGGGGTATAAAATTGCAGCGTTAAAAACATTTCAAGCATAAAGTTAAACAGAGTTGCTACTTGAAGTAATACACCGCCACTACCAGGCAGTCATACAGACGAACCGGCAGGCAGACCGAGACATAGAAAGGCAAAGATTTAATGCTGCAGGCAATTTCATAATGTGGCACTCGCACAAGTAACCCAAAGAAGCAATTCTATAAAAAATAATGTGCACAAAATCATATTCCAACAGAAGAAGATGGCATCTCTTGAAGTCAAACCAGAGCATTTAAGAAATGTCAGCTGTGGCCGGCGAAGAAGACGACGACGTTGCAGCATAAACATTTTAATTTATGGCAACTTTAAATGCTTACACAGAAATTTCTTAAATTTTTCCTAATTAAGTCCAACAAATGAACGAATTGGAGGTTATGAACACTCATAACTGTCACACGTTTCAATCGTTAAAGTTATGCCGGAAGCAGACAAAATTTATTAAATGACTTTTCACTACCATTTTCGTAATGGTCACCTTCCTTTTTTGTTTCGTTCCCCTTGGAAAGCAGCTTTGCAGGAGAAAACGCTTTTATTTTTTGTTGTTTTTTTTCATATTTTGTTTTATAACTTTCGGCTAGTAAATAGCCAAAAATTATCGTTTATTTAAAATGCCTGACCGCTGCCACACTCCACATGCCTGTGAAAGCTCAAGTGAAGTGTTCATTAGCGTTCACAGCGGCAGCAGCAGTGCAGGTGTACCGCAAAGGTCAAGGATTATTATGCTCCATCATGGCTCTATTATGCGATATGCCATAATATATTAGTTTTCTTCTGTAAAGACTCTCAGTGTGTACGTGTGTGTGTGTGTGTGTGTGTGTGTGTGTGTCTTGTCTCGACAGTGCGGAATTACATTTTAATGGTGCAATCAAATTGAAATTGTTTCAGCTATTAAAGTAGTTAGGCACCTTTTTCGGAAGCAAAAGTAATGCAAAAATACCTTTTGTGAAAAATTCGTAATTTGTTTAAGGAAACCTTTTGAAAATGATAAACTTTCATTCACAGAATACGGTGTCAGGCTCTGGTACAAACTTTAATATGGAAAGGTGAATTTGAAGACATTAAAAAGACCTCAGAGTCCTATTTCTTTTCAAGTAGTTCTTTGTTGAAGAGGTCCGTATACAAAGTACTCTGAAGGGATGGGCCCACCTGCATGATAATTCCAAACTAAAATCCAAGGAATACGAAAAACAAATGTGAAATGTATTCTCTAAACGATACTCAATCACCATCAACACCAGCAGTGAGCGTTGGCAAAGTTTCAAATACAAAATGCGATTCATTGTTTTGCAGCAATCAATTTATGACAGTACCAACCGGAGCATGAAACAAGTCAGTAAGTTTCAGTCGGTAACAAAAAACCAACGATTTGCAAGCTCGGCTGATCGATTCCAACCATTTGCAATGCAAACTCCTTCAAGGATCTAAAAAAGTTAAATCCGAAGTTTGGACCGCCAAGCTTACTTCTAGTTCCTTTAATCGTGCATACCTATGAAGTGGACGGGCATACATATGGACAGACCAACCGACCGACCGACAGATGGATATGACTAAATAAAATCTGAGGAGAAGCTGATCCAGAATGTAAAGTATACTTTTCCGTACATATCGTCATTGGCGTTACAAGCTTCCTACTACTACAAACTACAAACTTCACCTCATAAGTGTATTGCCCTCTACTTGTAGTTTCCAACTATTTTATAACAAACTTAGTTCGACTAACAGAATTCTCAAACGATAGTTCCGATATGAAAACATATCAATGCACACAAAATAAACTATCGGAAATCGAAAGGGGGTGGATGGCAAATGATTTCACATGGCTCTTCCGCTCGAGGATATTCGATGAACTAAATTCTGTTTTTCTTTTATTACTAGGCACTATCGTGCAAACCGTTTGCGGATCATCAATTTCAATTTTATTGCCATAATATCCGTGGCACAAATAGCTGGACTTAAACTACCTTAAGGTTATAATTTGAAGAAAAATAAAATAGAAAAAATAGAAAAAATAGAAGAAATGAGGAAAAAAGTGCAGCAGGTCATCAGCGCGCTCTTCATGCAACTTACCGTACTTTGCATCTTTTTCATTTTCATGCGCTTTTGCAGTGCTCGCAGGCTAAAACCTGTATGAAGGAGGATATTGCAACTCATTCATGTTGAAACTTCATACCGTTCCTTAGGCAAACATCCATCTCCCTGTGCACTTTGGGTTTCATTCGCTTTATTTTTGGGTCATTTCTGTTTGTCATGCATGTCACACATGTCGAAATCATGGCACATCAAATGCATGCCTGAACTTTTGCTAGGATTTTCTCCATTGCCAAAATTGTGTGCGGCAAACGAAAAATGTTCCCTCAGGCAGTGCACGTAGTGGGGTTTAGGGAAGAGCGGGGCTTAAATGTTTGGCAGTTCATTGAAAAAGTTGTGGCTGATAGTCGTGAGGGTAAGGCGAACAAGTAGAAGAAGAAGCTTTTCGTGAGAAACTATTTCAAGTACAAATATTTTCAAAGTTGTAAGGAAAACAAAGAAAAGTTTTTACTGAAGATTTTTAAAACGCAACTGCTGTAGACTATCTTGACTATTTTATTTAAAGTAGGGATTTCAAATTAGTAGCTACTTATCTGTAAGAAGTTTTTATTGATTGCGAGGTAATCTGTTGTTCAATTACCATGGTCTCTCATTATTACTGCATCCTGGCATCCTGACAATCATTCGAAGTAAGTTATTTGGGAGAGACATGACAAAACTTTCCCCGCCAATAATCAGGATGTCACAAGAGCCGCGCTGTGAAATGGCTAAGCGTTGCGAAAAAGTTTCACGTAATACGGAATTGGCGTGAGTAAAGTTAAACCTAATTAAAGGCATGCCCTACACATAGTTTCACATCTCTGTATAGTCTCTGAATTAAGGAAATTTCTGTCAATATTATGCTGCAGCACAGCACGTCCGTCTACATTGTTTTCACACGCCAATTTAGCTGACATTGTCCAAAAAACGGTTTCTAACTTAAAGGCTCCAAAAACGATTCAAAAAAATAATAAACAATTTTCCTTAAACAGTTGCACGTTTTGCACGTTTCACTTTTCATGGCGATTGAAAACGAAAACATTTTTCCTTTTTTTTTCTGCTGCTTTCGTTCATGGCTGTGTCCACTAATGAACTTTAAGCAAAAATGTCACATCATGTCCACAACTGTCAAATAAGGCTAAATGTCATAAACACATGAGCAGAGCTGCTGCGGCGGCCGCCGTCGGACCAGACCAAAAAGGCGCAAAAGACAACAACAACAACAAAAACAAGAAATAGAAGAAAAAAGTATCATTACAACGCTGGAATTGCAATAAACACCAAATAGCGCCGCTCCAAGTAAGGAGCGTTTGGCGTTTGGCGTTTGGATTAAAAGTAAAAACAAAGCAACAATAACAACAACAACAACAACAGCCACCTTAACAAACATCAACAGTTGATAATGTTTTGCCACAGAAATCATGACACAACATGACAAAGGAAAAGCGGGCGCCGCCAACAAAAGCAAAACTCACAAAAAGAAGCCAAAAAAAAACAAAATGTTTAGCAAATGGCAAAAAAAAAGTCAAAAAGGCAGCCACACTTTGACATTTACATTTTGGCATTTGTGTGACCAAACGACCAAACGACCAAACGCCCTAAACAATGCAGGACCAGAGCCCGTCTGTTGGACAGGACACAGACGCAGACGCAGTCGCGGACGCGGACACTCGCGCTATTCCATAAACGAAAAGACTTGAAACTCATTTGTTGGTCATGTTGTTGTTGTTGTTGTTTTCTCTTTTACTAACTTTTGTACTAAAAACGTGGTAGTAATAGTAGGAATGTAGTTGCCAAAGTCCTACTACTTTTGGTAATAGGAAAAAGCTCCGACAGTCAACATGACACTCGTGCTAATTGTGTTTTTGTTGTTGGCTGTACGTTTTTGAATGCATTTTTGTTTTTTTTTTGTTGAGGGTGTAACTGTACAAAACGATCGTGCAAATAATTTCAAATTACCTTAAATGCCGCTAGGTGGCGTGTTCACTGGCAGTTAGGTTAATTTAAATTAGTCAAAAGATTTAATGGTCATGGAACGGAAATGGTAAACTTTTTCGAGAGGGTATTTAAGGAGTCAGCGAACGAAGGCCTGAATTCTTTTCATATTTTAATTTCAAGATCACTTCAAAAGGGAACGCTTGAAGCAAAGGTTCAACTAACTCATCAGTAAGACAAAGAGCTTCCTTCAAGTGCCTCTCACTGTGAACAATATGATTTTCTTTTCATCAGCCTTGTGCGCCTCATCAGCACTCTGCCAATAAAGTGTTTATTGCTTCCCTCAAGCTGATGACATCTGTCATCGTAGCCACTAATTAGTTATTGTCTTGAAGGATCCTTTGTTCGAGAAATTCCAAGAAATCATTCAAGACACCCAAACATATGACAAAATGCTTACAAAACTATGAGCACCACTCTCATGTCTGTCCGTCGATCTCCGTCATTTCCATCATTCGAAATTGAGTGACTGCAACTGTTTCACTTTGCACTGCGCCGTTCACAGGCACCCAAAGGCTAATGTGGCACAGCACTATTTGCGGCATGCCTCGAACGCATTATTTACAAAACTTGATTATGCTTGGCTATGCAATCGGTGCGGGGCCACTCTCCACACAAGTACTGAGGCTCCTCTACTCAACCTAAGAGGAGTCATGCCTCACTAAACAGATCAGCAACCAGACAGACGCCCGCTTTGTTTTTGCAAATAAGGAAAGAAAAAAAAACAAATCAAAACCCCAAACGCTTTTACCGCTTATGCACAATCACAAAATCCAGATCAAATTCAGAACCAGGAAAACTGCATAAGAAGCAGCAGAAACCGAAGAAACAGTAACAGAAGAAGCACCCCAAGTAGACGTGACTTATGCGCTCAGGAATCTTAATGGTCTCGGTCTGACATTACACTTTACGGCAGTCAAACAGACTGGCACCCAACAAATACGCCTCAAGCATTCTTCGGAGCGGGCCATTCTTCCCCTTCCCTCGTGCGATCCTCGATTAGCAGAGAATAACGTGGGAAGTTAGGCGCCGCATGATCCGCAAATAATTTCGCACTATCTGCCGTCGGTCCTCCTCCATTGAGGAGACACCACCACAGCCACAGTTGTTGCTCGTTAGTGCTGCGTGCTCATAACTCACGCGCAGCAATTGCCCCTTGGAATGATCGTGTTGCATGTTGCATTGCGAACGAAAAACAAAACAAATGCAACTAAGACTTGTGACAGGGGCGGCACCGCCACATGCTCGGCACTGGGCACGCTTGATGGGTCTATGACGAATTTTCATGCGAAATTCTTTTGCTGTGCGGTCGCACTCTTCAGTGTTTTCCTTTGTTGCTGGCAATTTGTTGAGTTTACTTGGAATGTTTCTTTTTGCCACACCACACAAGTGTTTTGTGTCATTTTGACATGCAGATACGCAAGACTATTTCGATGACTTGGCATTGTCTGGCGTGTGAATTAAATGAGCTGCCGTTGTTGGGCTGCAGGCTCATTTGTTGCTTTGAATTATTGACAACATGACGGCATGCTCAAGTGTGGTATGGTCATTTGGGGTCTTTTTTTTGGCTTTGTTTGGAAAATTTAACTATTTATGCAAAATACATTCATCGTCGCAGACCACCGCTGCGTTTGTTTGCTCGCTAGCCGTTAGAGGGCGCACTGGCCAGACCTCAGTAAAATTATGAACGCGGAAACATTTCCCATGATTTATGATTTGAGTTTGGTGTAAGGTGCAAATGGATTCCTGCAAAGCCATAAAGTACTCACAACTAATTGGTAGTTTCAGACAAAATTTTGTTTTTGCTCAAGTTTGTGTTTTTGGCAAGAAACTGCAGCCAAATTCAATAAAATTTTATAAACTTTTAAATATTTATCATTTGACTCTTAAATAATATGCACATCCTGCTTCCTCTTCGGCTACCGGAAAATGTTTTTTTCCATTTTTAAGAAGCTTTAATCCCCGCAAAATGTTAACCATTTCCTTTTCTACTTTGCCCGCTTCCGTTTCGACAGAGGCAACATGCACAACGCACACACCAACACCAGCTACAGGCCATTATGAACGCAGAAAACCTTGCTTCCTTTTGGCATGTCAAGTTTACAAAAAAAAAACAAGTGATCAGGATCATCAATATGCTCAAGTCATTTGGCGAGAAGAAGAAGAAAAAAGATTCAACTTTACGCTAATTACTAGACAACAAGTGCCACACATCGACACACAGACGCTCACCAGCAATTGTTGCTAATGACATAAGCAGCAGCCATAAAGACAGTAAATGCATACCGCTACGAGCTGCAAATAATTAGCGCAACATTTTAATGGCAGATAGATAATAAAACTTATTTATTGAGTGCATTATGTGCGCATCGTAAATTAAGCGCGCAACTGCAACGCCGCGCAGCAATAACGAAATATCTAGCAAGCAACATTCAACAATATTCAGCAACAAGATGCATTTGCCGTGCATGAAACCGAAAACGCTGACCACTTTTCGTTGTTGTTGTTGTTGTGTGTGTTTTTTTTGCTTTTCTGCTTTTTGGTGCAAAGTGTTGCAATGGCGATTAACGCACGTAAGAGGCCACAGCAGAAACAAGCGAAAAGCAGCAGCAGCAACAACATTATGAGGCAGTAGAATTGGCTGTTCGGCGCGCTTAATGCGCTGCTAAGTGTTGCTATTAAATAATTTACAAAGCGCCGCTGAAATGCTGGCAAACAGATGAAAGCGCAAATTTGCATGCCGCATGCTTCATGCTGCATAATGATTTATCAAGTTTGTGCGAGTGCACTTTTTTTTGTACGCCACTTACTTACCGAGGCAGCTCCCAGTGGTCGGAGTCGTAGTCATCGTCTGATTTGCTTTGGTTTTGCTCAAATTGTGCCTTTACCGATTTTGCCTCCCATTTCTTAAATGCATTTTTTCCCCCGAATGTTGTGCTCACAACGTTTGGCCAAGAAGTGCTTTAAATCACATTTTATTTTCTGTCTTTTGCGCAAGGATATGATTTGAACATTTCAAATTGCGCCAATTACTTTACTTTAGAAGAGGAGAAAAGGAAAAAGGAAGGAAAAATTAAGAACAAAGGGTAGCCACTTTTTGGTTCAGTGTTCATTTGTCAAAATTGGGGGGATTTTTCCTGCTTTCAATTCAAGTGGAGTGAAAGCATTCATACATTATATGCCCTCCCAAGAGTAGGAAGTGACTTCGTGACTTTTGTTCTCCTTTATTTTTCAACAGGACCCAAAAAAGTGTGTGGAGTCAATGGTTGTTCCAGTTGTCCATCTGCTTTACCTGACATTACTTTTTGTATTTATTTTTAATTAAAAATTTCATCTGTTTTCCCCTTTTCAGAACTTCCTTGCCGCCAATGCCCAGTGCTGGTGGAATGCCCCATTGACAGCAGCAACGCGTGCTTTAAAATATGCAGGGCATGTGGCGCCTGGAATGCTGCTCGTAACTGCGGAGCCTTGCGCCTTGGAAGTTTTGCGAGGAGCCTATGCGCGTAGCGTATTGAAACCACCAGCGACTTATGTCATCTGTTCGGTCGGTGAGTACAGAACGATGTCAATTTGGGATTTATTTAAATTAAAATTAAATGAAGTCAACAGTGCAAACATGGTCTAAGTTAAATGAAATATTAAATTTTACATTACAAACGTATGACGCAAGTCCAGTCAGATTAATTCCAATACAATTTTGTTACGCCAAACGCAAGTCTTGCAAATGTTTGCTGCCTGTGATAAATCACTTTGGTGCATGTGCAAACACTTTATTGCGTTTAACTTTTTCATGGATTTTTTTCCAACCGCCGCAGAGTGTTGATTTATTTTCTGATCGTATAAATGAAGCAGCACTTTTATAGTTGCTCCTTTCTTGTTGAAATGGAATAAAATTGAAAGGTAAACACTGGAGGGTGAAATATGGCCCAATGAGGAAACTTTTTTTTTTATAGTTAATTGCCCCCCACTTTAATCGAATTGGCAGTGGTAACTTTTAACATGGAAAAATCGTAATATTTTCAGTTGAGCTCTGAAATATTCCATTCGAGTCAATTTGTTTGTTTTGAATCTTTATTGATTTGGTATTCAATGAAATTGGTTTAATTCTCATTTATTTATTTTTTGGAGAGATTTTTATGGCACGCAGCATCATCAATTTTAATCAAATAAATCGATTTCGCTTTCTGTTGTCATCGAAGTGTCAAGTGTATTCGAATGACGCCAGCATTTAAATTGTCGAAATTTATGAGAATTCGGTGGCACGTGGGTCTTTTGAATGAAATATTTTGTTGAAATTTTTAAAATATTTTAATTAAAGAAGCAGAAATCGGATTTACTTTTCATCAATCCCATGCCTTTGTGAATGCCAAACTATTCCCATTTTAATTTCGTTTTACACGCCCCCTAACAACGGTCGCTAAATTAGCCGCTTGTTTCGCTTAATAATGTACAACTTCGACATTCGGACGGGCGCGCGAAAACTTGTAAATTTGAAAATGTAAACAAACGGTAATGGGCAATTTGTTCAGCAAGTCTTCACAGGCCCGGACGGACGATTTCGTACTTGGGATGAGAGATGCTACCGCGATGATATTTTCATTTTGCCCGAATGGCGACTGTACGAGGCACCTGCAGCAGTCTCAGTCCCCGCCATGTGCCATGACCATTTCGAAGTCGTGAACTTGTCCATGATTTCTGCTAAGCGCACAACTTGATTAGTGCAAACAAGCAAATTGTAAAATTGTAATAACAATTAAAAAATTGCTGCTAAATGAGGAGAGAGCGTTGATAGGCCAGCCGCTATGGCAGTAATTGTTGAGTGGAACAACTTCATTTCGATGGCTATTAAGGTGAAGACAAAGTAATTGTAATTTTCCATTTCCATTTCCAATTCGCTTCAAACCTTCATCCAATCAATTAGTTTTCTTGGCAGGGAGAAAAAGTGTTTCTGAAATTTCATTCAAAAATATTTTTCCAATTGAATTGAAGACTTCGGAATAAACAAAATTTGCAGTGAATACAAGCCATTTGGCAGCAGTTCTGATGAAGACCCCTATTACGTTGGCTTTTTCCACCAACGAAGATCCTCTCCAGGACGATGATCTGTCCGAATTGACCAAGAAGGAAATACTATTCTGGTCCCGCAAACTTCAAATCACGCCCTCTGTGCTCTTCACTCTGTCCATGGCCGAGTTAGAGCAACACTTGGAAGCTGCACACAAAGCAGAACTGGACGATGAGAAGCTTCAGTCGCGATACGAACATTGGGAGAAAAGGAATAACATCAGAAGGCAACTATTCGAAGAGCAGTTGCGACTCCGTCTGACAGGCGGAGCCGCACAACGTACAGTCAGGGATATATTGTCCGATGCAGCCAATGAAATCGAAATGCTTTATGGATTGTGTCGTCAGCCAATACCTCAACCCAGCCAATCCTTTGGCAGAACATTCACTCCTGGAGCACAACGCACTCCAATGCGTACGTCGCAAAAAGCCATGCCACCAAGGCAATGTGGTGATCAAAGTTCATTTCGTCCAAATGCAGCCATGGCTTCCACACCGAGGAATTTTAGCGATCAATGTTCATTTCGTCCAAATGCAGCCATGACTTCCACACCAAAACCGTGTCCCACAACTGGCCGACAGGCCCACTTTCGTAACTATACGGACTACTCGATGGAGTATAGTAGAGAAAGCATGACAGAGCAAACGCAAAGCATAACAGTTGACGATACAACGGGTAAAGTGAATGCTTCACAGAACACATTCGTTAGGCCGCCTGGTAATGGTGGAGCTGGCAGGGGCAATGCAACATTTTCACCAACGCCTCGCTGTGATCGAACCTTTAATTGTCCAGCCAATCGAACTTTCAAGATACCACGGAATGAGACTTATAGCAGATCTCCCAGCCGCTGTAGTCCCACCAGGCATCCTAATGTCACCTTTAACCTTCAATGAGGTACCAGGGGTGCTACGAAACATTTTTTGATCGACTGCTACGGATCGTTCATTTATTGAAATTAAAAATGTATTACATGGTGCTGGAAGTGGATTTTCCTAAAGGGCAGGGAATGATGAAATAAGTCGTATTTCGTGGATGGTAAAGAAATTTGTATTTTTGGTTCTATTAAGAAAATTTGGATAAAGTTTAAAATTCAGAAGTAGCTTCCCACTACCTTCCCCTATGAAAATGTTGTTTGATTTTTTTTAACCTTGTCAATGACCACCTATTACTTGACTGTCCTTAGTTCAAGTCTCTCAAAAGGCCACTCCCTTTCCTTTCAGTTCATTTTAATTCCTAACCAAATCCAGTTGCCCAGGTCAGCTTCAACGATTGCCTACTTTTCGCCACCATGCCTCAGTTGCCTCAATTTACCATAATTGTGTGCCAAATGTCAGTGCGAATGTCATCACGCGGCTAAGTCAGCCCATAGCCAGTTGCTCTGCATTCCCAAAATGTCAAACTGTCCGCTGCAGTGGTCCGGTGACTGTCCAACAATTATGTCCGATCGGTGATGGGGATTTTTTTCCTTTGTGTTTCCAATTTTTCATTTTAGAGGCCAATTCCCCGGGCGATTCGAATTTATTGATTGCCCTAATTTATGGCAACACCAGATAAACGTTTTCTTTTTTTTTCTTGTTGCTTCAACCATTTCATTTTCAACCTTCCTCTCGGCACTGCCTCATCACCTAGGCATTTTCTGCCAGCAGTCCACTGCAATGCTGGGTCCTACGAACGCTGCTCAACAACACTCGTTAACTGTCATTCAAATGGACACCAGGCGCGCAATAGAAAAAGCGATTTGTTGCCCAGTTCAGACTCGGACTTGGACTTGGGCAAGCGGCGAATTCACTAGATGATAAATAGCTCGCGACCGGCAAATGTTGGGCACTTTTTCAATCATTTTCCTACCTTCCGACGGACGGACAGTGGGTAAGCGGCTTTGCCGCTTGGCGCGTCTTAAGCTAAATTGATTTACTCCAATTTTGCCATACATTCATTTGGCGAGCCACAGCCACTAAAGCCCAATACCTAAGCCCAACTCTGCACGCCAACTACGGCTTCGTATATGCGGCCTGGCCTGGACTGGCTGATCGTCTTGTTCATAGCAGGTCGTCGTTGTTCGAAATGATCTTCGGTGTTTTCCTTTATTTTTTTCTCTCGCCTTTATATATTTTCCCGAAATCAATTTTCATATCAAAACGAATTGCAATGCTCCGCAACGAATTCAGTGCAATTTCGAATCAATTGACTGGACCTGGTCTACGTGGAGCGAGCGCAGACGGTGGTCGTTTCGGCAGCACCATCTCAACTTTTACTCAGACTCTTCGTGGTCTCTGCGAATCTTAAGAGGCGCACAAGAAGAGTGTTGGGGAAATGAGAAAAACCCATTATTATCGCTTAATTGGCGCATTGCAGCGTGTTTAGGGTTATCGAAGAAGCAGTCCAACTGCCTGCTCCCCGCTTGCTCCCTCCTCCCACAAGTTGCCATAATTTATTAATCGATTTTTTTTTGGTATTTTTCTCTAAACCGTGTGTGTGTGTGTGTGTGTGTAAAATCCGATTATCTCGCAATAGGAATCGTTTCAAGTGCGGCAGCTGTTTTCTGCAAATTGATTGAAATTTTTATTTATCGATAATTACGATTTATTTATTTGTTGATTGTGAGGACCGAAATAGATTAATCACGCTAACTTCCTTATTTGATTTGTGCTAACCAATTGAACAATGGATAATGAGAAAATTCCTAATTTAAATATTTCAATTCTGGGCTTAATGTGAAGACTTCTTTATCACTTTTTAGGCAAATTGTATATCAAAATCAAATGTATCCCTCAAGATCAATCCTCACAGGCTTTATTCCAATTTCCATACTCAAATTTTATGAAAATTTATGACACTCCAATGTAATACTGTCCCACAAAGTATGTAAAATGTAATGTTAAATTCAATTGTGAAAGTAAATTTTAATAAAAAAAAAACCGTAGAAAAACTGTTTCCATTTCCATATCATTTCATCACTATCAGCAAATCACAGGCAACCGAGAAATTAGCATATTTGCCAAAAGTAGATTTGTCCAAATTATGTTCAACATAAATTTTTCTTGGTAGCCTTTGGAAAATTCCAGTTTCATTTCCTTTCTTCTATGGCGCAGAGAGCACCCGAAAGCGAAACACGTTTCTCTTAAATTTGCCAAACAAAAAAATGTCTGCAACTGTCAAATAAATTAACTTGACGCCTGTTTGGTCTGTCAAAACAAGCTTCCATTTAATTTTGAAGCGCGTGCGCGCGAAATGTTCGTGGCCGCGACATCAATTGACAACAAATGGACCCCTCTGCCAGCCCCGTATGCCCACTTAATACAAAATAGCCATCGAATGAAATGAACTGCAAATTTTTAGCTACGAATTTTTGTGGCCACAAGGGAAAATTCGCTTGTAAGCCAGCAGGCTTAAGTAGATATTTCGGACCACCTTGGCGCTCGAGTGGTGGTAGTGCGAAACAAATTTGGGCATTACAAGTAGAGAAAAAAATAGTTGATCTCGCTGAAATGGCAGGGAAAAGGCTAAGCCACTTTTTTCTCTTCTCCATTTCTTTCGATCGCTGGCTGACGTTGCGAATTTGCTTGTACCCCCACCCAAAAGGAAAAATAGCAAAAATCATGAGAGACAAATTTAAGCTTTTCACAAAATTTAATGCAAATTTTAATCGTTCACTTAACCGAGTGACAATTTAGTGAGGAAAAGGAGGGGGCAGTGCAGGAGGCAATTTCATTTTGACTAATTTTTGCTTCTGTCAGAAATACACTGAGAAAAAAGTAAGTGAAATGGAATTAAAATTTACAATTGTTTAAGGAATTAAAAATAAAATTATCAAAACTTTTTATTTACTTAATTTTTACAAAAACGAACTTTATTTTTTTTAAAACTTAAAAATTTTTTTTTTTTTATTCATTTAGGTTTTTTTGATTAAACGATATGAAAAGATTACTAATCAACTACCTCAAAAATAATCCTATTCAAGGAAATCTGTCTATGAACCTACTTGCATTGGATTCTTTCACTGTACCAAAGCTGTGTCAGTCAAAACAGCCTTATTCAGAAACCTAAAAAAACCACCACCAACACTCTACATTTCTATTTGGGAATTATAAAAAGCCGCAAGACAGTCCGCGGTTTACATTTTTTCCTCTGCTGTCCAATAGTGTTAGGCCAGCTTAAAAGAAAGTTGCACTTTTTACTCAGCAATTTCGGTGGTGTGTTTCTTTATTATTGTTATTGTATCAAAATGTCAAATCTCACTGCCCACACACAAGCACCAAAATACCAACCAAAAAAAAACCGATTTGTTGACAATGTGTGGTGACAACAAATTTTTATATAGCTTTTCTTTGAGCCAGTTGGAAAATAAGAAAGAAAAAAACCCAACTGGAATTGGATTTTTGTGCCAAATGATTTTGTAATTTAGTGCAACATTGAATGTGAAACATGCCACAGTTTTTCACAATTTTTTTTCCGCTTTTGTTGTGCAAAACAAACGCAAAAATAGGGAACATTTTTTTCCATTAGCCTCCTCAATTGCCCATAGACAATTGGCCGCACATTACCATAAACACCGCAATTCCATTTCGTAAACAATAGCGAACCTCAGAAATGCTCACTCACTCAGAAATGGTGCACATTTTGGCTTTGTGGCCACTTTTACGCCACTAAACGCAACTGAACTTGTGAAATTTCTGCGGATTCGGTCTGTTGCAAGACGAATAAGAAGAAAAACACTTCGCACTTTTTTTGTGCACTTTGTGGGCTTAGGTGGAGTGAAGCAACTTTGTTGCGGGCAACATGTTAGCATAAAGCAGCTAAGATATATGACAGTGGATGCATGCATAAATTACTGACTGAAATTGTTTAATTGCCGCACTTAATGCGTTCGGGAATTTGAAATTTTTTTTTTATTTTTTTATGAATTACATTTTGTGGAAAAAGTGGTCGAATTGTGAATGCTTTATACTCGAAGTGTTGCATCTTTATGAGCATAACAAACATTTTGTCAAAATTAATATAACCCCAGCGTTTCGGTGTAGGGCATAACGAGGAATACTAGGTGAGCTCCACATGTTGGCCGTGTGGCGCTGTGGGATTTGCGTTGATTTATGAGAATTTTTCATATATTTAGAAGATTTCTCCAAATTTATGAGATGTTGAGAAATGCTCATAGAATTTATGACATTAGTGGCGGTATTTTTAAGCGGAATGCGACAAAAGCATAAACGATAAATGGTGCCAAGAATTTTTTCAAGAAACATAAATTTTATACTTGCTTTGAGTTTAGCATAAAGAGGAGATTTTGCTGCTCTTTTTTTATAAATTTCACTTTCCCCTGGCACGTGACATATGTATAAATGCTTATCAGCCATTCAAAATCGCAACTTAGTTGAATACATTTAAAACCAAATTGGTCACATCAATCTTCTCCAAACAAGCCACCAAATAAATAAAGTGCAACAACCAGCCACAACAGAGAGAAACAAACCTTATTTCAATCTAGCCAATAGCCAATATACAAAGTAACCGTATCCAATTTCTCATCAAAGTACAACGAAAAAGTACAACCGAAATACCGAAACGGAAGACGAAGACGAAAGCGAGACAGAAGAAACCAAATCAGCCAACAAGCTGCAAAAATCGCATGCAAACATCACTTAAAGCAATCAATCAGCAACGATTTTTCGCTCAATTAGACATCATCATTCAATCTGCAATTCGTGCACTCACGTGACTAAATACACGAGCCGCAACGGCCACAACGGCAGCAGTAGTAAAAAATTCGCAACTTCAGTATTGCCAAATTGGCGGCTCAACTCAACTCAACTCAAAAAATGCAAAACTCCGCAACAATAAGCCAAATAGAAGAAATAGGCAAAAACAACAACAACAACACCAACAACAAAAAATGTAAGTACTTTGTGAGTTGAAATTGAAATTGAAATGAAAATGAGTGAAACAAAAGCCACCACCACAAAACAATTTCATCACGATTTCAATGCAATGGTTTATGATGATTTTCACATTAGAGCCGCAGTCAGGCGTGTACGCGGCCACATTTTTGGTTTTTCCCTTCTTCTTCTTCTTCTGGCAAAGTTGCACTTATTTTCTTCTTTTGTTGCAGGAGTTGAGGTAGAAGGAGATATGAGATATGAGTATAAGTTGAGAACGCTCTTTGTGAACTTTTAATCGTATTCGCATTATTCTCTTTGGATATTCCCTATTTTTCGATATAAGGGCCGATACTTGATTTCCTACAGTAACTACAAAACTACAATAATTGCTAATTGTTACCAGTTTCAACTTGCTGCAATCGTAGAATACGATCTTCCATTTAAGATCTTCAAGTTTGACAAATAACCAAATGTTTTTCACAGTGTATTCATTCACATTTAGTCGCCCTCACCTCAAATTGAGATTTCATATTTTCATTTAAGATTAACCAAATATTGTATCGAATTTCCCAACGGAAACGAGGAAAGTAAATATTGTCTCAAGCAACTATCAACAAATGGCAAATCATAGAAATCAAATGCTACTCACGCTTGTCTGCCTCAAACAGCAATAATGATGCCAATAATGAGCACACAACCGATTCGATCGATCGATTGGATCGTTCGACCGGCCGACAACTGACAATCAGCCACAGTTTGTTCATCATTATCGACATTTGTAACATTGGCTGCAACCAAACCAACAACAACAACAACAGAAATATGCACTCGACATGATCGGTAATCCGTTTAATAAAATGAGCTCAATAACGAATAACAACAACAGCAATAACCACAAGTAGAAATACTCATAATCCAAGATGAATGCAAGACGCTTTTGCAAGTGAATGCCATAAAACAAGCCAACGAGATCAAATGAGGATCAGATTAAGTTAACGAGCTCAACCAGCAGAGATCATGTCTTGGCCGCCGGTCAACCGAAATGAAATGCAGAAAATGAATAAAAGAAACACAACAGTAGTCAATCAATTGTTTATTGACCAATGGCGGCAGCCACACAATTGCAACAAAAATATTTGCCAAACTACAGATAATGAAGATCGTTTTGCAGAAAATATCAAACGAAATTGCCATTAGCTGGCGGGCTAGACGTTGCTCTTAGGTGATGAACGTTTATGGCGAGAAAACTTAAAATGAAACTTAACTGATAATAATGAAAGGAAAAGTGGTTAAGGGAATATGATTGATAACTTGAAGGAGGTACAAATAAGAAAAGCGATAAAAATTTAAATTTTGTATTTTACGAATACACTTTCCACCCTCGCCTCTTCAATTGTCAGCGATTATCCAATCGAAATGATTTTGTAAATCAAATGAAATCGTTTAACCTGTATGTTAAGTACCTACTCCTTTATGCATAATCTGCATAAACAATAACCAAGCAGCCAAGTAGCCTCTGCTGCCATAAACTTCACATCAAGAGTCACGTTTCTGACAGTCTGATCGCTTTATTTTCCGTCATGATCACCTCAAGTAACTACTCCAATTTTTGTTTATGTTTTGTCACAACTGCGAAACGAATCAACCAACGAGTACCTACCACCAACAAAAAAAAAACCGTCATCAAATAGTTCACACAGCCAGGATCAAAGTGCAAAAGAGCAAACTTCAAAATGCGACAGAACTCAAAAAAGCAACCAAAAAGCAAAATTAGACCAAAAAGTGATCGTGCCATGGAAATGAAATCGAAAATGGATAAAACCTTTTAGCTGCTGACGGCTACTACTTCTTGCTGCACTAATTATAAGCAAACAAACAACAACAACAACAGAGACCGAGAGTGGGGGAAATTTGCTGCCCTTTTATAGATTTCCCTTAAAAAGAGTCACGGAAGTTCAGCGAAAAATTCAAATGATCATGCAAGAGATCACATCACAATACGGCGAGGAGGTTTGATGTGATTTTGCCAGTAGGCGCAGGCGCGACTTGCGAAAAAACGTGGTGGCACGACTCCACCAACGAGACCAATTCCGACTTTTATTGACTGCGTTTATTGTGGGGACAACATTTGTGTGGCGTCCAAAAAAAGTTCGGAACAAAGCCTGATTTCCATGCAGGCAAACGAAGAAGTGTTGCTGCGACAAATTCGTACATGCAATGAGCCTGCCTTTTGGTTTCGGTTTATTTTTTCCATTTCATTTTTTCTTTTTTTTTGTTTCTGGTGACGTACCTTTGACCCGAAATTTGTAATGTCGTCTGTTTTGTTGTTTGTTTTTTTTCACTCTTTTTCCACTCCAAATTTCTTTTCAAATGTTGAGCAACGAAGAAATGAACAATAATGACATTTAATTTAAACCGTTAGACACTTAAGTTGTTTGATCGAACGCACCCACCCATTACCGGATAGGTGTAGACGGGGTTAATGATCTTTGGAAAGCCCCCATTCATTGCGCTTAAACGCGTGTGTGAGTGTGTAGTTCGTAGTTCTTTCAATTATCTCGTGTATCTGTTATTGTTGTATGTTGTTGACTTGACATGACATGACAATTGCAAGCTCATGCTTCGCCGGCCATGATCATTCTTTGTGTCTAGAAGACTTTGGTTTCGACCAGCCGAAGACGTAGAAGAGAGAAGCAGCCGCCAGCTTTTAACGCTGACAAATCAAAAGTGATTATTGTAATTTGCTGTGCCTGAGAATCGCTTTCAACTTCAAAGACGAAATGTTGGCGGTGATTTACGTTTAGCAAAACTTAAATTGCTCTGACTAGATCGGACTAGATCATGCTAGGCTAGCTGCCCCTCCGGGCAGTGACATGTTCGTTGGCTCTATTGGCGCCATCACAGCATGACAAGTGATATTTGCCCAAAGGTTTAAAGAGACGAGGAAACGTTTTGGCTGCACATTTGACATACTTACGTGTGCCAAGAAGATGTAAGAGCAGAAGGAGAGGGTGGTCCAAATGCGTTTATAGTAAGCTACAACGCCCTATAATTGGAACGCTTTAAATTGCTAGAAACAATTGCCATCGAAAAGCCATTTGCCATAGAGAAATGCTTGCATGCTACTTTTTACTCAGCCACTCGAAAAGTTTCCTACCCAAATTAGTCAATCAGAATGTCTATTGTATGCGGTTGGCCACTTTCCCTTATTAGCAGAGGAGATTGGATTTAATTTGTGCTTTTATTTTGGCTTTGCCAACTGCAATTTCAAGACCAGGGCATAGGCCATCAGCGAAAGTCCATGGACTATCAATATGCCCTTTGACACAATTATCCAACAGTCACGCCTTTTCACCAACTTAAATTGATTAAAGATTGATTAAATCCCATCGATTACTAGAATTTCCTTAAATTTGCCATAATTTTCCGCGGTTTCCATTTGGGATATTGAAAATGAAATTCTGGTCTCACTTTATTCTTGAAAAATTACTTGGGAATTTCTTCACCACCACTTACACTGCGACTCATTCATCCACCCAACTGCAAAAAAACCGAAAAAAAAATATGAAAATCGTGTTGCATACATTTTCCCCCCTTTTAGGCAATTTCAATAAAAATTTTCTTACAAAAAAAAGCAAAAATTTCGCCATTTGCCATCTTCATGGAATTTCATTTGCGTCTGGGAGTGAAATGAACCAAACCAAAAACGCCAAATTGGCTAAAGAGAAGTTTCGCATAGGCCATTAAGCAGAAAACAACAGCAACTGCAACAAAAGAAGCAAACACCAAGCACAACATTGACTGCACAGTGAGCCTTTCAAGCGTTTTGGGCAAATGCTGAGATGTATGACGGTGTTTGCACGATTTTCGTTTTCAAAGCTTATGACTGACATTTATCAGATGATATGGCGCGTTCGTCCAACAGTAACAACAACAACAATAGGAGGACACTGATGACGACTTGAAGTGCGTCAGCAATGAGAAATATCGCACGGATTTGCTGCCATGACATCGAACCATTTTCGCGGGGCCCATAAAACTGACAAAAATGGTCAAAACTCATCAATGGTTGTGGGTAAGAGCGGCGTGAGAAAATGACTTCATTGCCAAACGTTAAGTGAAGTGAACGAGTGAACGAGGACAATGCTAGCGATGAGGAAGTCTTAAAAAATGCATTTTTTCGCTCGGACGCATTTCTCAGCCAATAGCCGCAGGGGCGACGTCTGTAAAATGTTTGAACTTTAACTCGTCTAAATTGCCGTGCTGATGTGCAACATGCAACCAGTTGCAGCAACACGTACAGCCACAACAACACTTTCATATCCTTGTTTCGTTGTCGAAATTAAACGATGAGTGCAGCGGGCGCATTCAATTTCCATTTCAATTGGTGATGCTCATCAAAAAGCCCCAAAAAGTCTCTCTCTCCGATCATCATCACAAATTTTGTATGCAAAATATTCAGTTTGGTTAGTGGCGGCGGCAATTTGTTGCAATATCAACTGACGGAAGCAATTAGTGTGTGGCAAAATGTGTTGAAAAGGATTTTAAATCGTCCGTCGTCGCCAAGAAAAAAAAACAAAAGGAAAAAAAAATAGTCGTGATTGTGGTGGACTGCATCTTCGATGGTGAACGCCACTATTGGTTCATCATTCCATAGTTGTTGATGGTTATGCAAATTGCAACTTGACGCTCTAATAAACTGTGAAATCGTGAAGATTTCGTAGATATATGATGGAATGAAATATGATGATGACTTGTGATGCCATCGAGGGGGCAATAAATTTGCAATTGAATGGAATTTAATTGGCAAAGAATCGGAAATTCATATTGAAAGAAAAATCGGAGTGAAGTGGATATGGAAGCGAAGTTGAGTTACATAGAACCGAAACTGATATTGAAAGCGAGATTGGAATTTTATGTGAAAAATCGTTTATCTTGAAAAGCACTGAACCGTTTTTTTTCTTTGGTTGGAAATGATGTCGAGAACGGAGTGGGAATGAAACCGGAACGAAAAAAAATTGGACCCGAACAAAATAGAATAGGAACAATATTTGCAAATGGATCAAAATAAAGTGGAAATGGAAATTATAGAAAAATTATCAATAAGATGTCGAAAAATTTACTTAAAATCGAAGAAGGTGTCGTACTCGTATGTTTAGGGTATTTAGACAGACCGCAGGAAACTCTCTTACTAGTGGGAATAGAAATGGAACGATATAGAGCGGAACAGAATGAAATTGGAATAAACGTGGGACCGGAACGGAATAGAAATGAATCAAAAACGAAATGGAACGGAAATAAACTAAAATTGGAAATTATCGAAAAAGTTTCAAAAAAAATATTGTAAAAAATGTTATTGAGAAGGTATTGTACTCGTGACTCCAGGGTATTTTGCTTCAGTCGGGGACCGATGATAATTCTTTTGCTTGATTTTAAATATCGCTACCTTAAAGTACAATTATGCTATGTCCATTGCATTGCATTAGCAGCTATTTCAAAAATGAAGAAATAAAAATCCATTTTCACACAAAACATGCCGAATCTGAGCAGCTATAAAACCCGCTAATTCCACTTTAAAGGCTGCTCATGCAACACTACAATCGCCAAAATCATCCCCACTATCGCGTAAATTTTATTATTTAAAATTTTTTTTTTTTATAGAAAAAAGTTTTAACACTTCCTTAAACGATAAAGAAAACGCATATTTATGGCTACAATGTGAGCTAGCGCCATTAAGCCAGCCACCACCACCACCGCCAACTGCACAAACAACCGAGATACAGCAACTAATACGGCTACAACAATAAAAAGCGCCATTTGTAATTGATAATAAACACTTTGTTGTTGGCTATGGTGGTGGCGGCAGTGGCGTTGGCTGTACTGCTTTGGACAAACAAGGATCAACGAGAAGAAAAAAAATTATTGCTTATGGCCAAAAATTAAAAACAACCAACAACAACAACAGCAACAGCAAACAACAAAACAAATCGCGTTTGTTCATTTGTTAATGTTGCCACAAATCCGCCAATACAAGCGGCAAAACTATCGCAACAAACGATCGCCAGCGTAGAAACGAACGAATGAATGAAGTTGGAGTTGGAGTTGAAGTTGAAATCGCAGTTGCAGTCTCTGCGCAAATTAAAAGCCCGAAAATATTTTTATGAGTGCACGCTAAGCAAATACAATAAAATAAATGTGTGAGTACGTACGTACGTAAGTGCAGCCAAAAGGTTTTTCAATTTGTTAGAGCAGCTAATTTGCAGCCGATCGATCGCTCGATCGATTGAACCTCATCTCAGTTGTGAAAACAAACGCTTGCGGAAGAAGAAACCACGAAATCCTTTCGGTGAAGAAACAACAAAATTAAAAGCCCCTCAACCGCAGACGCGGTAATTCAATCAATTTCAGTTGTTGTTGTTGCTGTTGTTGTAGTTGTTGCAGTTGGTGTTGGTTTTTGTTGTTTGGCAAATACATACGTATAATATGGAAGACTTTGCCTGCAAGTATCTGACGATGATCTGTTAACTCCTTCCTTATTAGGAGGCCATATAAGTTCGGTTCGTTTTCATTTCGCGTTTGCGCTTGTGACTTTAAGCTTTAATTGAAAGTCTGTATGGCTGAGTGTGAGTGAGCATTTGGCCATTTGGAGGCGTCGGGGGCGTGCTCCTTATAAATTTGAAATTGAATTTTTCTGTTGTTTGTATTTATATGCAAAGAGCGGGGTGGTGGTGGTGGTGGAGGCATCATTGTGGCTCACCTGGGGGCCGATCATATGATATGAGGTGATAAAGTATCGCGTGTGTTTAACAGGCATATTTATGCTTAATTTGTAGACATGTTGGGGATAGAATGTGGTTACCTGTGTGTATGTGTGTCGGTAAGTGTAAATCTTGGGTAACATATCTGGAATTTTCTCAGCTAAAATAAAAATATTTCAAATTGGAAATTTTAATTTTTTTTCCTTTTCCTTGTTATTCCTTGCCCAACAAGCACGATGGTGTTAACACTCTTTCGACATTGTCATAATTGAATTGAAGAGATTCCAAATTGGAATTCATATTCGGTTCGACCCACAAACGTTCGACGTTCGCCTGGTGTTATTATTTGCCGTGTCTGCCGCAGAAAAGTGGCAAATTGCAAATCTCATGCAAGATCGCAACGACAACTTCACTTCACTCCATTTCATTTGTGACAAAGTATTAAAACGAATTGTCTTGTGCACTTTTTTCACTGTTCGGTTTCAATTTTCACAACTCTTCAGTGGAGCTGCTCTGCTGTTGGTGGCTGTTGTTGTTGCGGCCATTATTAGGAGCCCCTGAAGATCGTCTCACGTTTGTCTTTAACTAAACGTGTGTTCGCATGCCTGTCTTAGCGTGTACATGGGACTGTTCATATGCCAAATTGTCAGTCTTTAGTTTCGGTTGGTTGCTTTGGTTAGTTGGTTTGGTTTGGTTTGTTTCATTGGCTCGTTGCCTCGGTTAGTTGGCTTTGCAACAATTAATGAAGTGACAAACGTTAAAAATTGTTCGACACCGCTCTCCATGTTGCATGTGGCAATACTCAGGCATTAATTGAAAGAAAGCCATTTGGTCTGGCCAGAGACAAAGACGAACATTTGTTTTGCTAATTGAACGATTTATTTTTGTGTACATAAATTCAATTTCTTTGAGCATTCAGTTTAGAAAATATTTATGATCTGATTCATTTTATATTAGCGAAATGCATACGTGGCAAGTGAGGAAGTTGTGAACGTTCATAATTGATTCTTGAATGTTTTTATTCTCATTCCCGTTTGATTTCAACCTAATTTAATGCTACATTTTTAATTGCAAGTCATTTGCGTTTAAATTGAACTACAACTCCACCGAAATGGAAATTTCCCACCGAAATACTTTGAATGCTTCAATTCAACAACCAATCAGGCGCTTTTCACTCGGCTTCCAGTGTTGCTCACCCCATCAACTTGTCGATTTGCATTTTCGATAAGAAGAAAATTTCCAAATTTATATAGCAACAAGCTTAAAATGCACTACAACACAGACACCAGCACCGACAATATACCCTGCAGTAGTCACATCAGCCGCCAACTCCACCGCCACCACTAACACTAACACTTGATGCTTCCTCCAATGGGGCTTTTCTGGCTGATTTGATTGAACAAGGACATGTGTCCAAGTGAAATACAACTGACAGCATGAGTGAAGTTGCAGGCAGACACAACAGCAGGCCGCCAACAACACTTTCACTTCACCAACTGAGCCACGGCGGCGTTGGCGGCCAAAAAAATGTTTTTCTTTCGAAAATGTTAAAATACAAGACAAACATTTGGATGCTGTTACCATTATTAATGCTGTACATACATGTTGCTACTGCTGCGATTTTTGTGGCAATTTAATTTAATATTACATCATTTCAGCGCACAATTCGTTTTGTGTAAGTGTGAGTGAGTGTGCTTCTTGAAGATTTCGCTCTCATTCCGTTGCGATTATTCAATCGTTTTGAATCGTTCCACTTGGGGGTGCTCAAGGCAAACATGGCAGCTTCTGAGTGTGGGTCCTGTTGTCAGCAATTTGCTGCTGCATGATTTTTATGTGTCATTTTGTGCGTTCGCAATTTTAATGCGGCTGCCACACTGAATGAGCCTTAAGTGAATGTATGTATGTGCAGCATAAAAAAACATTTCGCTACCGCATTTCCTCAATCTCACTCGAATCGATTGCAGGTGCGAATGGCGTACAGTGCTGGTGCTAATGTATGGGGTAATATTTTCTCAAAATGTGTCTGACTTATGAGTGACAAAGTGTCATTAATAGTTTGTGCAAAATCGCTGGGTAAACTCTTTTGATCTGGTGCAAATGATGTAAAGTGCATTTAGCTGGTCCACATTGCGTATGAGTAACATTAATTCAATTGGATGCATTAGGTTAATGGATTTTTTTATTTATTTTTACTTTAAATTTGATAGTTGAATTAATTGCATAATATGGGGCATTTGAACTGTCCCACACAATTTACTGAAATGGAAAATGTATTCAAATAAATTCTAAGTAAAACACCTGTACTACTGACTGCACCACGTTGTCCTTCTTAATGCTTCTTCAAATATCTACAATTAAAAAATAATCCTCAACACAAACAAGATTGACCTATCAACATGAGAAAGCACGTGTCCGCATTCTCTTCAATGGCTTAATGTCTCTCGCCATTAAGACAACGATCGTGTAATCTGAGATGTTGATTAGCTACATTACTTTACCTTTAAAAATTTGTGTTTTTTTCGCTCCACTCCACTCATAGTCCATGCGAATGGAGACTGACCCAATTCGCCGCTTGGCTTTATGGATGAAACGTGCCTCCGACCATATCGCCTGACCAATTTCTATATACATTTCTTGCCTAGTTTTTACTACTAACCGCATCATCAGCAAAGATCATCGGAAGATGAAATGTTTGCAACTCATAACCGTAGAAACAATGCCAAATGCCGCGGGCGTCGTCATGCCTTTTCGTGTGGTTGATGTAAAGAAATAAAACTTTAAATATTTGTGGTTTATTGACATAGCCGTCGATTGTGTGTGTGTCGGTATGTGTGCTTGGTTACCTTTTTCCCCTGTAATCTTCAACGCACAATAATTGCCATGGAGAAACAATTTCACTTTGCCTCACTATTTTGCCATTGCAAATGTAAATTTACAATTCATAAATTGCCTTAGAAAGGAGAGGGGGAATTGAGAAGAAGAAGAAGAGGAGATGGAAAAAAATCAAATGAAATCGTGGGAGTTTTCTGTAAATAAAAGCTCAAGATTGATATAAGAAAAAACTGCAATCGCACACACATACCCACACACACACATTCGATGCCTTCTTTCTTCTTGTTCAGCCACACTTGAGTGCACAACGCCACACAGCTGAGGTTAAGGTCAAGAGCCTAAAGCAGTAGATTTGTTCAGACAAAAAACGCAATGACGACGATGATGATGATGATGATGATGATGATGAAGAAGAAGAAGTGTCTACATCCCCTTCGCACTTCGCATTCACAACAACAGCAATCACATCTGCCGCGCGCACAATCATTTGTAATTACAAACTTCGCATTACTACAACAACAGTGCGAACAAACATTTCATAGCGCAAAGTGCAAAACAGTTTTTATGCAAAAAAAAATTGGCCAAGTTGCGTTTGTGTTTGCCTACGGTCCGTTGGTTTTCAGTTTGGCCCGCGAAAACGCTTTTTGGCATTTCCAAATCACAAATCTCCACTCAACTTTTGGCAGAGATTTCGAATTGTATGTTTGTCTGTTTGTGTGTTTGTGTGTGTGTGTGTATTGGATTTGTTTTTCTTTTCCTTCTTCTCGTGGCTGCAGGAAATTCGCTGCGAATGGAAATTTCTTGAAAGAAAAATAATAAAAAGGAAGTTAGTTGCATGCAGCAGTTAGCATTTGCATTTGTTGTTGTGTGCAGAGTGCAGTGCGCGAGTGGAGTTTGCGGCAAATGGCGGGAATTATGACGCTCAAAAGGCTAAAAGTTTTGTTTTTAACAATTCTGCTTGAGGAGGTGGAAACTCTGTTTGGCTTTTTGCTTGGCTTAAGCGTTTGCTGTGCGTTTGTGATTTGCGCAATAATCAATGGGATGTGAAAAGGGGCGGGCAGGATTTGCAGCTGAGAAAACTTAAGAGGAAATGTAAAATAAAAATTTTCAATAATTTATTTGACACCATAACCGTATTATGGAAGTTGATTACTTTCCGAAACTATGCAAAATTTATTAATAAAATTTAAATGGTTTTGAAAAAAAAAACCTGTTCTGGCTGGTACTTGATACGGCTGGTAGACTCGAATTACGTCAGTTCCTTTTCCTTTAAAATTCTCATAAATCGAATATTAAATTTTAAAATTTTACCCCCACTTAGGGCATACTTTTTCATTTTCTTTTCTAGAGTTATCTAAAAAATGTTGAAGCTAGAAATACAATTTTAAATAAATTGTATCTAATCAGACCCGAAGTGCTCAGGAGGGTTAATTTAATTTAACTTATTTGTTTTAATTTAACATTGTACAATTTTGTAATATTTCACTTTGGCACCAGCCATCCTTCCTACCAAAAAGTTGCAAATGAAAAAATGGGCGTCTAACTTTCAAACCAAACAACTTTATTACCTCAACATCAACATCAGCAACAACAACAACAACAACCACAACAACTGCAATAAAAATTACCAAAACTTAGCAACAGTTTTTTGCGAAATTAACAACACCAAAGTTCAAAGCAGTCGTCGTCAACGTCGCCATCCAGTAACGACTTTGAAAGTCGCAACGACAACATAAATTACATGACACCGAATTTATTCAACATGAGAACATAAATTTTATTAAACTTCACCAAATAACGAATTATAAAAACTAAAAAACAAATCGAAAAGCCCTTAGGAAATCATACAGCAAACTTCATGGATCACTTCTTGCGCCTGTGCCAGTGCCTTGCCTTAGTGCCAAAATTCACAATTATTACAATTTTCAATATGGCGCTGTAGCAGTTGTTTTTTTTGCTTTGTTGGTGGGATCATATGTTGTTGCTGTTGTTGTTGTTGTAACCTGTATGTTAAATATGTGTCTGGCGGGCTTATCATTACCATTTATGAAGTATTAATTTATTGTTATTGTGGATCACGACACGATGCCATGAGTGCAGATAACCGAAGAAATTTTGCCTAATGCGCGTCGAGTTGGGACTTTCTGTTGTATTTTGGCTATAGTCTTTCGGTGGATGAAACTCATATTTAATTGTCAGATGCGAAATGAGAATTAAATTAGAAAATTAGGGCAAAAGGTAAAAGATCTCTTGGAATTAAAGACATGAGTTTGGTAGAAATTTTATAATCTTAGGCAGTTATCTGACACCTGGACTCACACGACTTTATGATCATCATTGTTCTCTCTCACATAGAATACATAGTAACCACTTCGAATTCGCTAAAGATGATATGTCAAAATAATTGACATTGATAGGCGGAACAAATGCTTGCAGAACTTATTTCAGCTGAATCAAAAGCTTTAAAATTGAATGCCAAGATCAATGACCCATATCGATGTGACAGAGCGGTTTTGGTTAATATAAATTTTGTTATTCCCAGACTAAACAATGCGAAGTAGAAAACTCTGCCAAACAAGTATTTCCCTTGAATTTGGTAAGTAATAACAACTTCTTGCATGATCATCATCTGTGTGGCCGTTCATGGCATATTGGGCACGCTAAGGGCTTAGAATTGACCTGAAAGAAACAAGAAGTATGAAACTGTAAATTCAATTTCGCTCTTGCCAAACATTAGATTTATTAAATTTCCTAAGCGTTTTATGATATTTTATTGATCAATCAACTTCATGCTAATCATAAGCTAGAGGCCATAAAGTACTACCTCTAAGCGATGATGGCAAGCCAAAATAGGCTCCTGCCAAAAATAAAACAAAACCCCAACCGCTCCAAAGCATTTCCTTGTGCGTCGCGAAACATGAGGTAAGGCAGTATACGCTGTCAGTACGGTGTGCTGGTCTGGTTCACTCTCCGCACAAGTGCAATAAAAGCATAAACGAAAACATTAAAGCATTTCACCAATCATACAAGGATGCAGTAAAATGGCGTTGGAGATGAGTAGCTCGAGCGGCGAGATACAAGTTGGCGCTAATATTGATCGATGGGGCAATACAAGCGAGTCGTTGTAGGAGGTGTTCAATATGAGACAGGCTAACGAACGAACAGACAGACCGCAGAAAGCATAGGCCGAAATGAGCCCCTGATCATCGTTGCTGCTTGGCGGCCACAAATCAATCATGATCAAACATTAGACGCAGTAATAAAAGTAAAATATGGAAAATGTTCAAGACAATAAAGTCATAATTTACACTCAAAGGGAAATAGCAGTTAAAATCTAGTAGTTAAAATAGTTACATGAACAGATTTGGGAACTTTTCCTGGCGGAGGCGTTGCAAATTTTTAATTTTTGACTTTAGAGGTTAGTTTAGGAAAAAAATAAATATTTTACCCGAATACGAAAAATAAAAACAAAAATGTTGTACTCGAACAACGGACTAAGTTTGCTAACAGAAAAAAGTGTTGCATTCGTTTTCCGGTTTGTTGCAGGCTTTGCAAGTAAGCAGGTGCAAGTAAGAAACCAGCCGTGGGCGTTGCTTTAATTAAATGTCAGGGAAATTATGTAAATATTATGGTGTGCTTAGGAAACTATTAAAATCTGGCGGAAAATTACATTTCCAAGGAAACTATGTGGCAGAGCGGCGATGTCAACATGTTGCTGAGGGAAATCGTTGGAATTTTATTTGTAGATTTTTACATGTTAGTGCAGAATGTTGGTGAAAAGATGCTTATCCCCTGAAACATTTTAGTCTTAGTCAAGTAGGAAGGCAATTAGTCCACTACATAAGTACACTAAATAGACACTCCATACATTTTTCCCATTTGTATTTAATTTCCTATTCAAACCACAAAATAAGATTTAAGATTATTAAATTAAATTGCATATCACTTTTCCATTCCATTCTCCACGTCTTATTCATGTCCAAAAAACATTTATGCTGACAGCTGAGGAAAATCTCAGAGCAAAAACCAAAATCCTTAGCCACTTCTTCATTTCAAGTCATTGTCTGTTCATTCCACATGAATGCAGCTCTCAGTTGCAGGGAAGATGCTTGCAATTTTTTACACTTTAGTTTTCTGGCATTGGAATGTGGAGAAAATAGTCAAGCAGATAAAAATAAAGCCGTTCTATTGAATAGAAAAATGAAATAAATTCGAAAATAGTTAATTTTTTTGCTGACTGCTTTAAATGATTTGTTGCAGAATAAGGGGCGGTTTCACAGAGGACTTTTTTTTATAAGTACTTACCATTTATTTATAAGTTATAACTAAAATATTTTCTAAATAAAATACTTCATGGCATCGAACAGAATCGATGGCCGACCAGTCAAACGCGTTTCTCTGTCAATTCATTTCCATTCAGTTTCAATTGCAGTTGACATTTCAAAGTAGAATTTCCGCATCCTTAATATGGTCAGGCAAGCAGGAGTCCACTTTTACATAAACGGTCAATAACTGCTTGTCTATTTTTGGTAGATTCCACAGAGCCAAACGAAACAAAATGAAATGAAGAAATAGTAGAGCTCGTGGAAAAGAAGAAAAAGAAATCAAAAGTCCAATCAGAAGCGAAACTAAAATTGTTTATGGCAAAGAAATTTCCTAGAGCATTTGAAGAATGTACACAATTGGGTGCTTGCAAATTCCCAAAGGCATTTGGAACATTAACACAATTTACGAGTGGATTTTCTATTTACCTGAAACAATTTGACTTTCACTTAAAAACATCCAAGTCTTGCCATCCTCCTTAAAAAGAAAAAAGAAAGAAATTCCTCCAACGCCATTTGGTCCAACCGCAATTTTGTTTTCATAGGAAAAATATTTACAAAATAAAATTATACTCACAAAGCAACAAAAAATCACTTTAGGCGACGCAATGCTCAATACACAATACTCGCCACTCAAAAGCGGCCGCGCGCTCACTTATACCAAAATAATAGCCTCATTATTCACGGAAGTCAATCATGCCTAGTAAAAATTACCCTTTATTAATTCTTCGCCAGTTTGCCAGACTCAACGAACAACACAAAAGGCAAAAGGCAAAAGGAAATCCACAAAATGACCAACTATCAAAACATGGAGAAACCCAACTCCCTGCAGCGCCATTTGATAACTTTTTTCCAACTATTTTTCCTCACTTCCAAGTTCAGATACAAATTAACTTCTGCCAAATTGCTTGGCTGAGGCCTACGCAAGGCAAGCGGGAGTTGAAGCTTTTCATTATTTCGCCACTAAATGGTAGAGGAAATCAATAAGAAGAAGGGTCTCCCATGAATGTTTGGAAAATACTTTTGAGGTTAATGGCTATTTTTTGGCCATAAAAGTTTATTCTTCTTCGATGGATGTTTCCACTTGCAATGTAAATTTGTATAATGAACATTTCCCACTTATTTCAATGAAGTTTAATGGTTTTAAGCAAAAGTCCACATTTTGCTACCACAGCCGAAGCTCTCAAGCAAATGTGGATACGGACCCCTGCTATGAAACTTGGTACCCACATTGGAAACGTTTAACTAAATTTTCGTGCAGCCACACGAGTGAAATTATGTCAATAGTATTGTTAAGATAATTGAAAAGATGTAAACACGCATTCAAGGTACACCATTTGGCATTTTCCGCAAGGTGCACTTTGTTTTTCCCAGGGAAACTTCCCATTTGTCATGTGGTGATGGACAAGAGCGCATCAAGTTGTTGAAGCAATTTGCCCAGAGTAATTGAATATCACTTTTCTGGCATAGGTACCTACATATATGTACCGCCGCTCGTAAGCGTTTGCCCACACAACTGACCTTTAGCCGACTTTAATAAGCGGGAGTAAATATCTTCAGTGTCCGCTTCGTGATCAGGGAAATTTAATGATATTCTTCTCTATCGTTTGGCTTTCCTCAGCAAAGTCGTAAACTTCAAAGAAAGGTTCACCTAAAAGCCTCTGGTGAATGACAGCATTGGACAACTTTATTACTGACAGTAAATGACAAATGGCTCCAAGGTGAATCACATTTGGCTAAGATAAAGCACAAATGTGCGTAACAACAACACGTTTATAGTGAAGGCCATTTGTAATTTGGTTATCAGCGCCAATTCAGCGAAACACTTGCACTTGCCATGCCAATTAAAATTGTCATTTAAGTCGAATGACAATACCAAATCGAATCACTGTTGCCAAACCGATGTGAGCCTCCTCGGCCAAAAGGCTTGCTTGGATATTCCATTGAAAAATGCGAGCATTTCGAACCAAATACATGGGGACCGTGTTGCCCAAGATGGACAACAGCAACGACAGCACCAACTACACGAAAGCAAATTCAATTAGCCATGTTTGCACTCTGAAGCAATTGACATTTGAAAACTGCCAATGGCAGCTCACTAATTACCCGTTTTTTCCGTTCATGTTGCTTACTTACTTGCCTCTTCTCGTCTCGTTTCCACAAAAGGTGACATCGATGATTGCATCGTCACACCGACAGTTCAAGGACAATTCACCCCACTGCCCGAAGCTCTGTGCGACGTTATCATGGATCTGACCGCGGAGGGTCATTCGGCCACCATTGAGAATGTACGCATTAAACTGGGCGGACGATTTCCACATATGACGCCACCAGCCACCGAAGTGATTTACGACACATTGGCCCAACTGATGCAGGAGCAGAAGATCTATCAGACGGCCAAGGGATATTTCATATTCACGCCCGAGTGAGTTGAGCGTTTCATTGAATTTACTTAACTCATTTCATTCGATTAATGTTCCTTGTTCCCCCACCCTTCAGACGTCGTCGCAGTCGATCGCGTCCGCGTAATATCCGCAATGTCTATCAGGAATTCGAAGAATCCGATGAAATACCTCAGGAGGCGCGCACAATGCTGATGACAAATGCCGAAGCTTTGCACTCGTTGTATGGTGAAATATCCACTGAACGGGATGGCGATCTGACGCATCAATGCATACAGACCAATCTGGCCGATGTCATATGTGGCGGTGAGTACCTATTCTTGAATGACTCCTTGTTTGTAGAGAATCCTTTCAAGCCCACACCATGTCTTCCTAGGCAATCCGAATGACAAAATAATGTATCCACGCGCCTCCAAACGACGCAGTGCCTCATTTCCCACGCCGCGCAGCTTAGAACGAAGGCACAGCCTGCGTCTGTTTGGCTCATCGAAACGCTTGCAGCGATGCGCCTCGACCAGGAGCCTCTCCAAGACATACGCACAAACTTTGACTACCGACAGCAGCAGCTCGGAATATCAAAGCACAGATTCCTCATCACCAAGTGAGTATCAGATGGTACCAAACAGCGATGACCGCCTCTTGATTGTGTCTTCTCCCTCGTGATTTTTAGAAAAAGGATCTTTACTGTCACGTCTCTTTCGGCGCAGTGGGCGCACTAAACAGCGTCAAATCGAGACGTACTCAGCGCAGTTCCCCCCGGCCGAGTGGTTCAACTCCCGAGCAGTGCACTTGCACAGCATAGGCACCCAGACAACGGATCATGTAGGTTCCTCATAATCATTGCTTATCCACTTTTAAAATGTTCTTTCCGCTTCTGTTAGGATCTGCCTGTCACACATACGCTTTCCAATTCCACCTTCTATGATGGTTCCGAGCTGAGTCAGCGCTCGTCTACTCTGCCACGTCGGCATCGGCGGCACATGTCCAGCGAATCGACCTTTCTGATTTCATCACGTGACTGCTCGCCCATACGAAGGCGGTCGCCCGTCTACTGTAGCAGTTCTCTGCCACGTTCCACGCAATCAATACCGGCCACGGCCAGCAGTAGTATAGGCGGTGTAGGGGCAACAGGCGCCTCGAAAATAAACCACTCATCCGCGACCTTGTCACGTCTAACCACGCCGAATCACACCTCCACACAGAAGACTGCTCAGAAGAGCGTCATCGGCAAGCACATCTTCGAACAGTCGCCCTCGCGGTCGTCCCCTGTAAAAGCATCCGCCAAGCGGCAAACGGACAGTGTCATTGTCAATGGCTATGCGGATAATAAGGTCAACTACCGCAGCGTTCAGAGCGGCCCTTCCAGCCTGGAATCCGGCAAGGCCTCGTCAATGTTCACTTCCGGTCCGTCGAGCATCGACAGCGGCAAGGTGTCCTTCAGCAAAACTAGCGGTCATTCTAGTCTCGACTCACAGTGTTCCACGAATACGGCGGTCGTCCAGCCCAGTCCGGCTCGCTCCATACTCGTGCTGAATGGTTCACCGCGAGGCACTCCCCGACATCAGGCTATGCGAGCGCGTGCGGCCGAGCAGTCCCAGCGCAATCGCTCGTCCACGCCATCGCGCATACTCGAAGAGATCACGAACCAGCAGCAGACGAGCAGTCGCTGCTCGTCGGCTTCCGGCCAGACGATGTTCAACGGCGTGCCCAATTCCACGTCGAACAATTCGATAACGCTGCAGGTGACCACCAACAATGGCAGCCAGAGCAGCATACCGAGCACAAAGATTTTCGTGCAGAATTCGCCGGCACGCAGCGTGATTACTCTGGAGAATGGTAAACTCATGGAGAACTCGAATGTGTTTATCATTAACAACGAGACGACTACGAACGAGAAGGGCGAGATTATCAAAAAGACTCTGTCGAAACAGCAGACAACGCCTTTCAAATCGCAACAGCAATATCATAATCAGCAGCAGCACCACCACCACCAGTCCGCCAATGCCCATCAGCTGTACAAGGAGAGCTCCATCAGTGAGAACGATGCCAATTCGGAGACCTGCGATTCCATTTCGTTCATTAGCGAAACCTCACCGGACAACCTGGACACCCTGAGTTCCACTGAGGTCATTGACAATTCGAAATTCACGAAAAACATCAACAACGACGCCACCATGAACAATAGCCGAAAGCTGTGCTTGCAGCTGCCGCAGCACGGCTCCAGCAACATTGTCTACAAGAATAATGTACTCAAGAACGAATCGCATCCGAATTCGCCGAGCGATGACAAGACCCTGACTGCTGCGGCGCTGGCCAAGCAGGACTTCGAAATCGCGGGCTCAGTGGGCAATCTGAGGTTCTATGAGAAGAACTCCATGGACTCGAAATCGAAGCTGATGAACTCCAATTGCGACTTGAAGAACCTGCGCTTCGAGTCCGTGGGCAATTTGCAGAAAATAAGCAGCGGCCACTTGCTGAACTCCAATCCGGCCATCAATGGCGGCGAGTTGGCGCATCTGCTGCAGAAGAATATGATAGCGATGGGCAGTGAGCCGAACTTGGCGTTGAAGGACAATAATTGTACGGCCTCCGTTGACAAGTCTGTGGAGAAGGAGGGACTCGACAGGCGCTTTAGTCTGTCAAAGGAAATCGGACCGGGCAGTATGACAGCGGGCGGCGGGACGGAAGAACTTTACAACTTTCCCAGTCTGACGGATTTGTCGTTTAATTTTACCTCTTTGGCTGCGCAGAAGATTCTGCAGGGCGTCAGCTTGAACAGCATCGATACACTGGTGGAGCTCAATATGGCAGCGGCGGCAGCTGCAGCCAATACGGCCAAGGAGAAGCAGCAAAATAATCAGCCTACGCCAGTGTGCACGGACTACGGAATGGTGTAAGAGGAGAGCGGGGGGAGGATGTGAAAGGGTTTTTTGTGTTTGGCAGCTATTCAGGAAACTGAAGGGGGATTCGGAATTCGGTGGGGAAACTTGAGGAAGAAACATTCGCATTTGATTTTTCATATCTCGAAATTTTTTATAAAAATATTTAGGAAACCAGAAATTAGATATACGAGATTCTACAGGAGTCGCCATGAGCTTATTTTGATAAACCGAAACTTTAAACGAAATTCAAATATTTTCACTGATTTGGAAACCCTGCTGTGTTCTGCCGGTCGTTTTGGTATTTACAAGTAAAAATATATCTCTTGAAGAATTAAATTAGAAATGCATGTAAAGTAGAATTTAGCATTTAAAAGTGAAACGGAAATTCGAAAAATATGCACACGACTCCGAAAATTCGATTCGACACCGAAATTGGAAGGCAAAAACCACTCTCTCACACGCACCGAGAACCGTTGAGGGACGATTGAACGTTCAAATATTATTTCGTTTTTTATGATTTTGAATTTTTTATTGTAATTATTTTCTTATTTTACAGTGCCAAAATGTTTTAGTTCTATTTCTAAACAAAAAAAAACAAACAAAAGTAAATATAATTTGTATACTTTGCTTTTGTTATAAAATAATTTTAATAAAAAAAATAATAATTTTTATATATAATTTCACAGTTAAATCAAATTAATTAATACATAATGTACATTATTTTAATAAGAACAACAACAAAATACCCGAAAAACAAACCGATTTGCTTCCAATCGAAATGGAATACAAAACAAATACAATTAAACGTAACACACACACACAAATGCAATAAACTAATTTAATATTTTTGTTAAATAGTTTTTAAAACTTAATATTTAAACAAACAAACACACACACACACACACGAAAATGCAATAGTTTTTAAAACCAAAAGTAACTACCGTTTACACTGTACAGTTATAATTTAAAAAACTCAAGAAGATGCAATTTGTATTTGCATCCCACATCGAAACATTTTCCATATCCGTTCTTGAATTTGTGAGAAGTTTTTTTGTTTTTCTTTTAGCTTAAATTATATTTTAATTATTTTTATACACCAACCATATAAAATTCAATAGAAAAGGTGAGAGAAACTCGAACTCGTACGGAATTTCACTTTCGAATTGACCACATTTAATGCAAGGCCTTAAATAACTTGTCAGTAATAATATCTAAGAACATTTAAATGAATAAATAAATAAATAAAAAATAAATAATTAATTAGCATGAAATCTCTTGTGTTAATCAAAATATCTTAACGAAATAAAACGATATCAAAAATTACGCAAATTGTGTTTAATTTTGATGTTGAGTGGAAACTGCCAAGTGTACAGAAAACATTATGAAGGATTCGTTATCCTTCCAAGGTTGAACTTTGATTCCAAAATATTTCGCCCCTATCAATAACCATCCGTGAACGGAAAGGCTGCTTTCTGGGATTTTTAAAATCTTTTTAATGGGCATTTCGATAAGTTTTCTAGTTCTGAAGAACTAAACAGTTCACTCAATTTAGCTAGTGCACTCGCTTTGATAAGCAATAGTTCACTTGAACTCCTCTTTGTTTCTAAAATGGCGTATATAGCTTCCGAAGATTGGTAATTTTGCTTCAAACAACTATACAAACTATGGTGGGACCTTCACGGAGCACTCAGCGTTAGGAGTCACTTATATTAGCAGAGAACATAGACTCTGTCTATGCTATTTGTAATGAGAATCATCAAACTATATGTGTATAGTACCAAGGTGGAAGGAGAAATAGGTGGACCAGTAATAATCCAAAATAGTCTTGCTGAGGTCAAATTCTTCACGCGTTATTAGGCGCGTCGTCGTCTCGATCCATTTAGGTGAAAACTACATTCACTCTTTCGGAGAATTACGCTAGTTTTTGCATTTTTCCCTGCATTTTAAGTCAAGTACTCCCATGCAAAACATTTGTTTTTACTCAAAAGCAATTGTTTCAATCAAATGCAGCTAATTACAGAACGCAACGCGTGACGCGATGCACAATGCGTGGTATGGAGTTGGAGCTTTATTTAGAATCAGCTGACGACCACACTTTTTATATTAGTGATGTTAAAAATTAAGCATACAAAAGTAATACTCACGAGTACTTGACCATCGTCATAAAATGTTTGCATTGTACTTAACCGGAAAATTAAAAAATGTTGAGAAGACTTATTTTAGGTCACAATAAATCTTCGAGCTAGAGAATTCCAAATATCGACCATTTCTTTAATCAAAGAATATCAATAAAAAGTATTTACCACCTTTTCACTCAACATTGCAACAGATTGCAGATTATTCTATTGCATATTCTTTGTTTATTAGTGGATCGGTTACTGGTTACTCATAAACGGTTGCCGGTTGCTGTACCAAAATTCACATCACTATCAAAATTTGACGTTAAAACAATTAAGTAAATTTATTGCATTCGCCATCCAATTAAAACTAATCAACCGCAAGCCGCTACGAAAGGTCTACAACCGATAAACAAAGAAAATATTTACAAACAAGCCAACCCTTACCCCAGCACGTGTGAGATACCGGTAGTAGGCCACTTCCAATTGAATCCTAACCCCAGCCAGCCCGAAAATTGCAGCCAAAATGTGCTCAGCAGTGAGCAGCGGCGATTCGACCGACAGCAACGAAAGTGGCCAAGCACCGGCTCTAAATGGCTCGGCAACGGCGGTCGTAGACCTTCTCGAGGAGTACGGACCCAACTTGAAGATCCTCGAGTGCAATTCCCAAGTGGCCGAGCTGCAGACCATAATAAGAGACAAGTACAATTGGGAATAGAACGAGTTGAATTTCTCATTACACTCTTCTCTTTCTCGCTCGCTCAGAAATACCACACGCAGCGATTTCAAATTCTATGCGGATAGACTCATCCGACTGGTGATTGAGGAATCGCTCAACCAACTGCCATACTCCGACTGCTGTGTAGAGACGCCGACCGGAGCGCGCTATGACGGTCTCAAGTACCGTTCGGGCAATTGTGGCGTGTCCATTATACGCAGCGGCGAGGCTATGGAACAGGGTTTGCGGGACTGCTGTCGCTCCATACGCATTGGAAAAATCCTAGTTGAGTCCGATGCGGACACGCACGTGGCACGCGTGGTCTATGCACGTTTCCCCGATGACATTGCCAGGCGCCAGGTGCTGCTCATGTATCCGATTATGTCCACGGGGAATACAGTACTGCAGGTTGGCTGACATGGGTGGTTGTGGTGAAATTGATTTCTAAAATGAAGCATATTTGCAGGCAGTCAACGTCCTGAAAGAGCATGGCGTTCCGGAGAATTGCATCATCCTGTCAAATCTCTTCTGCACACCAATGGCCGCAAAGACTGTGGTGGGGGCGTTTCCCAAATTGAAAATCCTCACATCCGAGCTGCATCCTGTCGCTCCAAATCATTTCGGGCAGAAATACTTTGGTACTGATTAATATCGAATTTTTAAGATATTCCTAATTTAACACACTTTTGACAAATCGGTACAACCGAGGCTGATTATGATGAGGACTTAAGAAACTTAAAAAATACATCTTGGTAGTAGTTTGCAAGGATTTTTTGTACATGTAAATTTCTGTGTGTGTCGGTCAGGTGCAAAGTTTTATAAATCAGTTGCGGACAGGGGAGACACGAAATCCAAATAGGCATTTATGAAGAGATATAGGTGGAATTTTTTGAATACTACTTGACGAGATATACCAAACCACTACCGACTCTTAAATTGGTTCATTCACTCGTACAAATGTTCAATGAAGGCTATTAGTTGTATTTGCTTCCCACTTTTTCTTACCATATTTTAACCAATCATCATAATTTTTAGGCTGCCTTCGTATAGTTAATTTACGAAATTATAACTAGCTAATTGCCGATCCTTGTTACTAACATTCGTCATTTGTTTCGATTTTTTTTCTAGATTACGTTTGTTTTTAGTTTGGCTTACAAAAACTGATCAGGCTCACACGCACACACACACACTTATCAAAAATCATACGCTACCAACTACCATTACCGATTTATTGAAGCTTAAGAGTACTTATTTAGTTACAATTCTTTTTTCTCTCTTGATTACTTAATTAATAAATATTATTGTGCGATTTTTTATATGTTCCCCGACGAAGATTGTATACATTTATATTAAAACAACACGATGAAACGTTTTGGAAAAGTCTTATGAAATTATGCATTTTATTAAGTAAACAGATTTAATGGAAATGGAAACATTTTTTTCAGCGAATAAACTTAGAAACTAGAATATAAAAAGAAAGATGCAATCATATATCGATAAAGAATCAAGTGAAATAAAAAAAAGCACGAGAGCCTGCCTGGGCGACCCTTTACGAGCTCATCTTGTAGTTCACCACCGTATCCACCTTGTGCAGGCCCGTCGAAAACGAACGCAGCTGCACCGCTTGAGCGTTTTGTATGAATACGGCTCCGGTCTCATCCCAGCTCTCTGGAATGTCAGTGTTCTGCAGTGTATGGATCATCACATCGAATGTGCAAATACAATCGATTAGTGGCAAGTAGCTGACCGTGGCCGATATCTGGCGCATCACGTCGCGTATTTCGTTTTGAATGCGCTTCAACTCCTTGGTGGAGGTCAGTTTCGTGGCATCGCTGGTATCGCCGTCGCCCATTTCTGCCTGCATTTTGAAGTCCCAACATTCCAGCACTTCTTTGGTGTGGGCATTCGTGATGACCATGGATATTTTGTTGATCATATTCTTCGATAGCCAGTCTTCGGTCTGGTCCAAAACGTTCTGTAAGAATTCTTCAATTTTCGGATTCTTCGACATTAGTATTGTGATTCCATACTGCTGGGTATTCTCGAACGACTCGGGCGGGTATATTCCGCGTTGGAATAGTATAGAATTGATGCCATATTCTGAAAGTTCCCATGTTACGGATAATGGACAATGTAATTTTCAATACTCTACTCCTACTCACTAAGATATTCCACAATAATTTGAGCCGATCCTTTCAAAGTAATGCAGTTTTTCGTTGCCTGTGCGGTGGACATTTTGTGGGCAATTTTGTCAATACGCTGAGCTGATTTATCAAATGTAATGTAAAGTTCGAACTGCTGTCGGCTTTCGCGCGTTAGTTGTTTTTTGTGCAAAAGTTTATCAAATTTAAAAGAAATAGTGATGCGCCACAATGTCCTATCGAATACTTTGTAAGTATCGAGTACCTGACTGGCAAATACTCATCGAATAGTTAGGGCATAAACATATCTTACAGCAGTGACCGCAGTCCGGCAAGCAAACGAAAGCAAAGTGAATACGACAGCGAAAGTGTACGTGTGCAAAAGAGTACGATATATTAAGGTGATTCATACAATAGATTGAACACAATTGCGGCGGCAACGTCAAACTTCACAATTGCTCCGAAGAACGGCGGCGGAAATTTGACTGGCACAGTCACAATTGCGGATGCTGTCGTCATTTGACAACTGCAAATTTCAGCAGACATTTTACTGTGCCCAAAACAGAAAAAAGAATGTGAAAAAGAGTACTGAGTCGGTAAAGCAGTAGCGGTAGATTTACTTCTATTTTTATAAGGCCGGCCGCTGATGGTACAGGGTTGCATCATGATACCAGCAACCGCTCAACTGTCACAATTACGTTAACTGCATTAGACTGTATCGAAAACCGGTAATGGTTTTCCATTCCTCATAATATGTATTATTTTTTCCATTGATCAATCAATTTGCATTGATTTTAAAAGGAAAATGCCACTTTCTAAGCATGAAACAACATTTTTATTTCGATTTCAATAATTTCATTTATAAAAACATTTTTCAAAGTTTAAGGTATCCAAGCGAAGAATGTGTAGTGTACATCAGATATAATAATTTTATAAAAATTAATTACTTAAATTAAGGCAAAAAGTAAACAAACTAAATTACAGTTAGTAGGTAGTAGTAGATTAATGCAATTTTAGTTATATTTTTATTTTTTTTATTACAATCTTTGGCATTTGCATTGTTTTCGCTTTTGTTGTTTTGTGTGTCGTTTTGCTAAGTAATTGTATGTTGTATTTGCAATACATATATTTTCGCGTAATTCGTTTTGGATTATGATTTTACTTTTTATTTTCAATAAACTGTCTTTTATAAACTAACGCTACCTTCTTCTATAAGAAGTGGAATCATTAAATGTCCTTCAAAGCCTTATGTCCTTTTCGATGGAATTTTACGTAGAAATTTCTTTAATTTTTTTTAAATATAAAAAACAAAGTTTTCGCTGAATCTCCTCACAATAATAGTTATTAATTGCTGAAATGGTAAGTAGGTCCTTAGTAATTGTCGAAACTTCTTTTTTTTCGTGGTTCCGGGTATTATTCGTTCGTATTTTTCGGTGGCCAGTTTCAGCTCTTGTAGGCGCTGGGATCGTCTGCAATGTATCCAGTTTTGTAGGTATCTGAAAATTTAGTAAAAAGAACTTAAGATCGAAAAGGAGACGAATTAATGTTTGATTCGAATGAAATGGGTTTGCGTTAATTTATTTATGTGCGGCGTGAAATAATTTAAATATAATATTAAGGCATGCAAAAGATGACGAATTCACTACGAAAGAAGGTTATTTCAATACAAATTAGTTATATTAAAGGATGGCAAATTACACGATGATCATACAAGATAAACGGATAACAGAAACGAATTTTCTTCAAGTGGAATTTAATTGTTCAAATTTAATTCCAGATATTTGATAACTAATTGAAAGTTGTAAGGTAATTGCGATTCAAAAGTCAGAGAGCACAGTATTGTGTACGGACTGGGGTAAATTTACACCAAAGTGTGAGGTACATGTCCTTTCTGTGACTCAGACCAAGACCAATTTACACCTCATCGAGGCCGGAACTTAAATGTACAAACCGGTTCTGAACTAACTCTCCTGTGACAACCCCTGTAATATTCACCGGTTCTCACGTTGTCAGGCTACATAACCGGTAATTTAACTATTCTTAACCGGTTACTTTGCCTACAGGTGAGACGCTCTCGCTCATCCTTCTTTTCTTGTATCATGACGATAGTATTTTTCGGTTTTTCGTTTCGCAATCAGGAGTTATATAGGATCTGTTTATTAATTTACATCCCATTCGATCACATTTTCAAGCATTCTTCCAAACAAATGAGATTAAACAACTTGGAAATTATTAAGATTAATATGAGGAGGTAACAGTAGTAATACACACAACAAATTTACATTTAATTTCAAAGCCAGACACGTCTCACAACATATATAAATTTAGTTAGTAAAATTAGATTACATTTGATTTTGGAAAAATTTCCATCTAAGGACATTCAAAGTGGTTTTTTTTAGATTTTCTTTATATTTTAATTTAGTTTATTGTTCAAGCAAAGATTCTTGATACGAAAAAGACTAATGAATTCACAATAAATTAAAAAAACAAAATACATAAAAAATAATTGTACATAAAGTAATTGCAAAAAAAGAATACAATAAAGTGCACAAGATTAAATACAAACAAAAAAACGACAAGAGACAACAACAACAAAAACTAACAATACAAATATTAATACAAATCAAATTAAAAAATTAAGTAAAATTAAATAGGAAATATTAAATCAAAAAGAAATCTTACCTCGTCGCAAACAAAACTAAAAAATGATTTCCTTTTCCTCTCTTCATCATCTTCTTCTTCTTCTTATAAATACGAACTATACGAGGGAACAGAACACGTCAATGAAAACGCCTTTGTTTGTGAATTCATTTTGTTTTTTTTTTGATTCAGTTATAGTTTTTATTATTATTATTTATTTTTTCGTATTTTCTAAATTTTAACTCGATAAAAATTTCAATCCAATTTCAATCAAATGACTTACAAAGTAATAAATGATATTATTTAAATTAATTAATAATTAATAGTTACAATTTCTAAAAATTTATAAACACAAAAAAAAAAGACGGAAAACGAATAATTTACAAAAAAATTATGCTGAGAGGAGTGACAACTAAAGGTAAATTATTAAATTATTATCGTATCGTATTTATGAACAAAACTAAATTAAATTAGGAATTTATATTTCTATTTTTAATTTATAATTCAAGAGAAACGCTCATTCAATTAAAGATAAGTGTTAAAATAGTGAAATAGTCTAACTCGCTTCTATATATGTATAACGTATAACTTATTAAGCATTAAATAATTTACAACTAAAATTTTAAGTAATTCATTCTTCTTCAGTTTATAATTACATTTTTGGTATGATTTTTAATATGATGTTCAAAAACGCACTTAATTTTTAAATATATATGTTTCTCTATGTGGATAATTCCTTGAAGTTAACGTTTAATTAAGTTTTTTTTTTGTTCGAAAAATAATATTTGAAAACTTTAAAGAGCGCAAATTTCATTCTTGTTCAATTTGAATTTAATTTTCATTTAAAAATTTCGTTAATTAATTATAAAATTTCTCTTTATATATATTGTGAGGCGATTTTTTACGTACTAAACTGGTAAATTTATAAATTCTATTTACAATTAATTACAAGTTCTTTTCATTTTGTTGTGGTTCTTTTAAATTCTGTTTAAAGTTCAAATTAAAATGGAAATAAAAGAAAATGCTTTTAAAATAAAAACAAAATCAAAAGAAAAATCCTTCAAAGGGGAATGCACGTAGCACAAAATTTGTCTAATCCACAAATTCTGTCTAACTGCTCCGCTGTCTTCTGTGTATAATCATGAAAACTTTTGTAATTTTGTAATGGAACGAATAAGAAATACATTTAAATAATAATAGTAACAATATTGGTGCAGCAAAGTTGAAAAATTGCAAAAACCGTATTTTGCGTTCAAAAATCAAAAGTTAAACTATCAATAAGGGTATGTATTTGGCCGTAGATTGCAACAAAAAATCTGTGAAAAGATTAAATTATAAAAAAATTATTATGATATTTTTCGTCAATTAGGGAATAGAAAAAAACAACATTTCTATTTAAAAAACCCAAAAAAAGAGGAAAATAAATTAGTTAAATAATCAAAAAATAGTTGGTTTTTTTTTGTATTTCCTTCAGCCACCAAGTAAGAGAGTGAAAATGTTTGTTGTCCAAATCTACAGCCAAAGTGTTAATTTGTAAAATAAAATTAAATTAAATCAATTAAATGAAAAGTGAAAACTAAATAAAACTAAGTTTGTTATGTTTTTACGAATTACAATTGGTTATTGTTACCATTATTAATTAAATAAATTCAATTCTGCAAACTACACAAAAATACAAAATTTTTATTCGATTTTAGTTTGAAGTCGGAATTAATGCGGGGAAACAAATGGGCGGGGGCGGGGATGTTCTTCCAAAGCAACAAAATAATAATTTCATAGTCATAAGAATATAATAAATACAAATTATCATAACAAAAATGAATTAAGGACAGACTAACTACACTTTTCGATAAAAAAAAAAACAGGAAGAAACAACAGTTTTCAACATTTTTCGTTTCGTTCGTTTTTTCTTCTCTCCAAGCCCAATGCAATGAATGGTAATGTTCGTTAAAAAATATCTTCAGCACATTTTGTAAAAATAAAATAAATAATTTTTTGTTAAAATTAAAAGTAAAAACGAAATAGGGAATCTCAGCAGTAGTAGTAAGTTCTCACACGCCATCCTTGCACAAGCCGAGAGAATGTGTTCGACAAAGAGAGTGAGTGTGTATTGTGAATGCGATTAGGCGGTCTTTCTAAGTCTCTCTTGATACTATATATCGAATATAATGACAGTATTTCGAATATAAATGAAATAGAAAATTAATATTGGCCTTGAATTTCAATATCATTCTCCCTTGGAAAGATCATAAAATGATTGTGAACGATAGTTTATGAACTGGGGTCCAATTGCGTATCTCGATAACGTACTAACCAGACAGTCTTGCTATGATTTTAGGTTCATTTTACCCAAGTATCGCAAGAACTATCACTTTACCTCCCTCTAACCTAATTTAATCCCAGTCTCTCCTGCGTCCTACTGTTTCTGATAATATTCTTTATCTTTTCAAGTCCTTCAAAAGCTGTCTGTCCTTCGTCTCCACCATTGCATGTCGAGTGAGTTTCTATGTGGATAAGTGTGTGTGTGTGTTGTGGATGTGTAATAAATAAATGAGAATAATTCGCGCGCGAGAGAGCCTCTTTTCAATTAATGAGTGCATTTTCGAAACGAAAAATAAAAAATTAAAATCTATTTTATTTTACTTTTTTTTTAAGTATGTGAAAAGTATTTTTTCGCCTTATTCGTTTTTGTTTGTTTTTTTTTCGAAATGAATGTGTTTTTTTTGTTTTGTTTGTTGTTTCAATAAATAAATAAAATTAATAAAAATAAAGTTAAAATTAATAATAATCAAAAAAAGTAACCAACAAAAGAGGAGTAATAAGGAAAAAACAACAACAGTGTCTGCTTAAATATGGAAATAATTATAAGTAAAATAAACCTTCTATAGCACCCTTTGTTTTACACTAATTTCATATATTTCTACAATTACAAGTTTTCATTGGAAAAATTCTTTACGATTTTAATGGTTTTTACTTTTTAAATTAGTATTTAAAAAAAAAAAGAAAACACTTTATTTCGGTTTAATGGAATGTGTTGAATTTTCATTTCATTTCTTCTCTGAATTCTTTGAGTTTTTTTTTCAAGTTTTTAGACTTCTTTAGGGATGTTTGCTTCTTAGCCGATTTTTTTTCTTAATTTTTTTTTAATGTTTTATAAAAAGTTACGGTGTATACTGCATTTGTACTGTTCTTTTTTTTGTTTTAAGCGGATTTATAATTTATTTAGTACCTATTTTTTTTTTTATTAAAACTATATTTGGTTTAATCGGTATTTCATACTGACTTCTATTGCGGTTTTTCTTATTTAATTGTTTGCTTTGTTTTTTTCTTGTTAGTTTTTGGTTTTGACATTTTGCTTTGCTAGTCTGCTCGAGAACAAAAACAATCGATGCTATAGAGAAGCCTATTTTAGCAATAATAACTTCCTAAAAACTTTTTCTCGCCACATTCTTGCTCATTGCTGTACGTACTGGGAGGCATGTTGTTCACTTCCTTGCGATCGCACCGCTCGCCGATGAAGCCCTCGGGACATCTGAAAGGAGGGAAGTGGGAGAAAGATATTTACTTATTATAATTAAATTTCACATTCACAATAGTTCATTAGACGTTTCGGACTACTGGGGATTTCCTGCCAACTAGAACACTCACTGCCTTCAGAAGTCTATTGCAATGCATGCGCCCCATTTCCCCTCAAGCCATTCAATTGTCTCTCGTGTATTCACCCTGTAATTTGACACTGATATTATCTGCTTTCTGTACGTTCGGTGGGAGATTTGTTTATACTACATTACGCGTAGATTGTCTAAATATATAATTTCAAAAATGAAGGAAAAACTCAAGTGGTTGCTGCCTACGTGCAAGCCATGCGATAGATACTAAAGACAGACACACAGAGATTTTCACGAACGATTTTTTTCCTCTTTTCGGTAATACTTTTTGGTACAAATTAACAATTAATGTCGGGGCGCTTGCGCAGCAAATCATTATCGTCATCGGTTTGGTTCAGGGCAACATGTGGTCTCGTGTTTTTCACATTCCTGAGTGTTTTTTTTTCAGAATCAAATTACGAAATCTCCTCTGCACTTGGTGGTGCAATGACAGCAGATGTGTCAAACTGACTATGACAAATGAAATGTTGACAAATTCCATTCGAAAAAAAAACAAAAATGAAAGTAAAAATTTTAATTATTGCAACTTTGAATTTTTTCAACCCAACCCACCTCCCTATTGCACCTACAACTTTGGGCGAAAGTACACAAATGAGTACAGTGGGGCAAGTTGTATGTTTGGTATTGAATGTGTTGGGTACTACTGTGGGCCTGATTGTCTGACTGCCTGTGTGTGTGCAATGTGAATTATGTCTTTCAGCGCATCGATTTATTCCCAAGACCGCGTCTGCCGCACTGCACTTCGCTGGCTGGGCATGGAAAAGTGTATGGTACTTTTCGGTGTTTTCGTTTTTGATTTCTGTTCGACATGGAACAGCAGCACCGCATGACATAAAATACAGTTTTCTTCATGTTCTTTTCTTTTACTTTTGATTTTCTTTAATTTTTTTCGATCTTCTTTGCACTTTTCCCCCCTAAAAACAAAGTGAAGTGAAAAGTGCTTGTGATTGTTTTTGTATATTTTTTGGTAAAATTTTCTTTTTATAAGCAAATAAATAATGTTGAGTACACAATTTTCCACGATTTTCCCAGTCTCTCTTTTTCCACTTTTCACTTGCTTCTTTGAGTTTTGTTTACACTTTGTTGCAACGCAGTTAATTTATATTTATTTTCGCTTTATTTTTACCTCAATACTCGAATTGAAATCGAAATGGAAAACTGTGAAAATGTTCAGTGTGCTCCCATTTTTGTCGCCATTTTGTTTTGGTTTTTGATTTGTGAATTGTGATTCTTTTACAATAAAGTTTTTTTTTGTTGAGTACTTACATGCATGAATAGGAACCGATTTCCGAGAAGAATTTACACGTTCCACCATTGAAGCAGAATTCGGAGGCATCATCGGGGCAATTGTTGCCCGTCCCGCCCGTTAAGTGTGTCTCGTAACGTGGCACTGAAAGGAGTGAATATGAAAAAAATTATGATTAATTTTAAAATGATTTTAGGATCGGTAACAGTGTAATCGATAACATTTCTCATCGAATTTTCAATTCAGTTCACACTTCCTGGTTCTATTGATTTTGTTTCGGAATAATGGTTTATTTTGACATCTGCCAAATGCAGTCATCCCCCCTCCTTCTGCCCACGAAAGCCTGTACAGAGCCTACCCAATCATAGGAAATGATCAAGCGTGAAGCTAAACCCAGAAACCAACCAAATTTATGAACTTCTTTCTTAATTTAATTCGATTCTTCTTTCCATCAAAAACCAAAATGTATTTTGTGTCTACGTTATTTTGTTGTTGTTGTTGTAGGTATTTGTGTGGCTTTCTTAATTGATATTTATAATGTTGTAATAAATTAGAAATTAATTGGAGCGCAATAATGTGTGTGAAGAGTTCAAAAACGAAAATGTTATCGATTGCGGTGCGATGAAAAGTGAATTCTATTTTGTATTTCATTTATTTGTTTGTTTCTTTACTTTGAATTTTTGAAATGAAATTTGAAATGTGAAATGTGCAAATGAGATTGAATACATTTCTAGTGCATTTCGTAACTCACCTGGATACGCCTTAATCACGATGGCGCGTCGTTCTAGATTGCGATTGACTTTGTTCTTTGCGCGACACTCATAGCGCCCAGCATCGGAACTGTTGAACGAGCGTATGATCAGTTCGGAGCGTTTTCTATATGGGAATGGAATTTTATGAAGAAAAAAAGAAATTGTTTTAGTATCAGTCCTTTTCCATACTCTCTCCTGTACTCACTTGTAGTGGACGAATTGATACAATTTTCGATTGCGATTGATCGATTTGTGATCCTTGAACCAAGTGACTTTCGGTGGCGGTCGCCCCTGCACCTTACACACAATTCGTAACTCCTTGCCATTCTCTACCGTTCGATTGCTGGCTGTTATGGACCGTATCGATGCGAGCTGTGCTGTAAAGAAACGGAAAATTTTTGAAATTATGAAAAATATTTATTGAAAAAAACTAGTTAGAGAGAATGTTGGGGCAAGACACTTATATACTGAGTATCATTTGGCAAGCAAGATCAAAGAACACAAAATGCAAATTTTCCAAAAATTTTCCAAACGAAATCTGTGCTTCACATGTTTCATCGCAACTCTCTATTGCGATACAGCCAGGTGCTGGATGCGCGTGGCAAAACGTCACAAGAATTTTCAATTAGCCAACAAATTTCTTTCCAATAAATAAGAAAAATTTTCCCAAAAACACTAAACAAAAGTTTATTATGACGAGCGCATGGCCAATTATGAAAGTGTTTGTATTTATTTGGCTCGTGCTTAAATTTTATTTTGATAAACAGACGAGAGAGGCATTTCTTTCAAGTTCCACTGAAAAACGCTTAATTTTATGTGAATTCCAATAAACAACATTGGAAACTTATAAACATATACCTATACATATATGTATGTGTTTTATATACATATTTATACATATATCTTTATAGCCTCGGCACTGGCTTTGATTATGTTTCCAAATACATAAACACACATACACACACACCGTATTATCTATGCATCGACCGTTCTCTGCTAATCCAATTTTATGCTTTTCCACACAAACAAAATGTCTCTCGAGCCCCCAAATTACTACTAATAGTTTTTTTTCGAAATTCTTCACTTCAGACGATAAGTCAATGTGATTTAGCATTTAATCTGGCTGGGATTAAATGGCCTTAAGCATTGGCAACATTTCGAAAAGCATTTCCAATAGGAATTATGTGGCTGACAAACTGAAACGAAAATGTTTTGCGCAAATGATGTTGCATGTGTTGAAGGAAAAGGTGAGATTCAAGATCATTGAATACTTTATGAAAATGGGATTGTACTTGCTACGATAATTCTACGATAAATCAGTATACAAAATACATTTTCTTATTTTTTTTCTCTATTTTGGTCCTTACGTATTCTTTTTTTTTTTAATTTTATTGCGAACGTAATTCATTTGAAGTATTCTCGCATATTTTGCACTCATGTGATTTCAATTTGTATTTGAATCATTGTGGTGCATGCAGATTTTTCAGTTTCAACTGGTTGCCAACTTGTCTAAGAACATATTGGTTCTTTGCGGTTATACAACTTCATTGACTCATCAATGGGGCGAAATGTGACCAATATATGTAAGGAAGAATGCAAATAAAAAATAAAAAAAAAATTAAGTGAATCTATTAAAAAAAGACGTCCTCACTTTGAAAATAACATCAGCTGCTCTATTAAAGAAAGTCACGTGATTTATTTTTGTTACACATTTGACGGTTATTTTTAATATTCGCATTGAATCAATGCATTTGTGTAGCTGAGACAATCACCTGCTTTTTTAGTTTGAATATATTTTATAATTTCATTTAATTGACTCTCGTCTCGACTGCTTTGGCCTTTTTTATATAAACCACATGCTAAAGAATAAAAAATACTAAAAAAAAAAAACCAAAAAAAAAACAAATAAAAAATGAATCATGCTTGTTTTATTTTTAATGAAATGTGTGTCTGTTTTATGCAAATGGTTTTTTTTTTGCAAATCGCGTGTATTTTTTGTGAATTTTTTTGATGTGCGACGATTTTTCATGCGGAATTTTCTTTTTCGACTTGCAACCTGAAAACTGTGATATGTGATTTTAATTTTGATTGCTGCAAGTTGGCAACATGCTACTAAAGACGAGAGATGGCGGTAAATTAATTTAGATTCGGTATTATCTTTCTTTTTTTTAATTTATTACTGTCTGATGGCGGAAATTAATGGCCAACATCAAGTTTGAAAATTGTTTTAAATTAAAAACCAGATGTTTGTAGGAAGATTATAAACTGGATCAATTGAGGGAATAGGTTGAAACCCTCTGAGGAAGAAGAAATAAAAGTTCAATTTGTTTGACATTTAGTCCAAATATATCCACTGTTTTGTCTTGGTTTCTATTTTAAGAAACATTTTACATATTTCTCTTCTAACATTTCATGCTTATCCATTAACGACTCAAACCCCAGCTAATACATTTCTGAACGACTTGGTTTATTAACTCGTAAACAATAATTTTGATTATGACAAACGTCCAGTGCGTTGTCATCATAACGAAGCGGGTTAAGTGCCACTGTCGCCACAATTCTCACGGTACCAAAAAACAAAATTCAACCAAAAATAAAAAGGAAAAGAAAAAAAAACATTCATAATAATTGTCCACTTTTTTTTCCTTATTATTATGGCATAATTTGTGACATTTTTATGCACACTTTTATTTTGGGATTCATGGAAAAGGATTTTAAAATGCGCTTAACGCAAACCCTTACTCGGTTACAGTGATGGCACGAAGTGAGGTGACAGATTTATGACAAATAAATTGAATAAAGTGTAAATTGACAGTAAAGTGGTTAATTGAGTTGTCAAAAAGAATGTCAACACAGACCGAATTTAAAATTAAAATTAAAAAAAATTAATTGACAAAATTTAGTGAAATATTTGAGAATATCAACCCTTTTCATTATCCCAAACTGAACTGTTTATTATTTCCCTTTTTAAGCAATTTATGCACTCCCTGGTAAATGTCAATAAACTCAACCACTCTGCGCCACTGCCTAGCCATCGAAAGCAGTACCACCGTTAAGCGCCACTCTGACAGTTTTAATATTATTTTTCATCTTATGGCGCGCCACTTTTCCGGAAAAGTCTGTCGTTTTTGTCGTCGTTCACACAACAACCAAAACCAAGAGAATGAAAAAAAAATATATACCCTCAGCGCAAAAATATCAGGAACAAGCGGCGGCATACTCTGCAATTTGAAGCGGCAGCGGCGGCATTTCGCTGTGGCGTGTCGTCGCTTCAATGATTCATGCAAATCCATCAAAAAGATGCCATGCGTGATTGTGCATTAGAAAGAGAGGGCGAGAGCGAGAGAGTGGGACAGGGAGTCGGACAGCGAAATAGGTCGCCTTTGAATTAAGCAAGAACGACGACAATATCCTTATTATGTTATTGAAATTATAATAATTGCAAATGACGCGCTCTGCCAAAGCGGAAGTCTTCGTGTGTGCGCGCCATATTGTTGTTTGTAGCGCCATCTGCCTTTGAAATTATGCAGCGAGATTAAAAGATGTTGTGTGCCGTCGATGCAGTCGCCATCCTCCACTTCAAACGCATAAAATGCAATTTTTATATCCACACACGAGGCGCATTATATTCGTTTCGTTTTGCATTTTAAATTGCTTTATTAATGAAGTGACACATTTACCGCATGTCAGCAACAGCGGCGATTTAAATTATTCTTTTATTTTTGACTTGCATTTTAAATGAAATTTTAAAGAATTTTTTTCTCTAGATTGGAAGGCATTAACTAAAATATTTAATATAAAAGCTCTTCACAAATTAATAATTCAATAATATTCACACAAATCACAGGCGTCCTCTATACAATCTTTCTCTCTCGCATGAGATAAAAAAATATATTCCCAACTTTGGTTGTTGCTTGTGTGATGGCAATACACAAACCACAACAACCAAATCTAAATAATAAATAAACACTCTTTGAAAATATCGAAACCAGCGTCAAATGTCAGAAAGACACAAGCAAATTTTCACTCAAAATTTAATTTTATTGCAAATGACACTGACACTTATTTGTTGTTGTGCTGCTCTTCTTTCGAATGGGTTTTCGAATGTAGCACAAAACGTTTTCATCCAATTTTTTTTTAAATTAAAAAATTAGGTAAAATACAAGCGAAATATTAAAGCATACACACTTATATATAAAATTGTGATTTATTGTGAGGTTATGTGAAATTTATGTCATGAGACTTAAGGAAACATTTTATTTATTGTTACCATAAAATTATTAATTGCGAAAGTGTGAAATATCAAAAGGATTAGAGGTGGGGTGGGGTGCCAGTGATTGATGGCAAATATGAAAATATATATTTTTCCCAAATGCATACCTACACTGAAAGTAAAAGTTGACGAGAAAAGTTTACAGTTTAATGAGTTTCAGGCAATTCGTTTGGGTTATTAGCACTGTTCCATATTTGGAAATTAATTTGAAAATTCGCATTGAAAGTTGTTGGGCAAACTAATGACTTTTTACCCCCTGCCTTGAAGACAAAAGTTTTTGCAAATAAATTTACCAAAACTGCGGGCAAGAAATGATGTTTCGCACTTTCTATTGAAATATTTTTGCCAACATTTTTCTTGTCGTTTTTTGTATTTAATCTGAACTCATTGGTTTTTTTGTTGGTGTTGTTTTTTTTTTGGCAAACATTTTTTTTTTTTTTTGTAGCAATTAATCAAATTTAAACAATTTCCGACTAAAAAATCAACAAGCCTCAAATTGTAGCAGCGTCGTCGGTCGGCACAAACCAAACAAAGTCCAACCAAAGCTGTGGCTGCGCGACGATGGTGGCATAATTTGTTAACAACAATTTCACGCTCGATAAATTTGAATTCAAAGCAAAAAAAAAAGCTGAAAGCTGAAATCTGACTCCGGATTGTGGAGCAAGCGCGGCGTAGGAGATGTGAAGGAGTGCGTGAGAAGGTCAAACGGAAATGCCAAAAATGCTTTCAAAACACTTCTTTTCAGTGGCTAAATGACAATGACAATGACGCTCACAATGGCGATGACAATTTATGTTTTCAGTGGAAAATTGAGCATTCGTATGGCGTATAATTGCTTCAGAGCGCAATTACGATTAAACGGGGTGGGCAATGCTTATAAACGAGTTTATCAAGAATTAATTATTTCAGAAAAGGCCACAAAAAAATATTGCAATTTTTTCCAAAGAAAACAACCGTACTTAATTATGAATGTGCGTGTCATGTTGTTGTTGTTCTAGTTGTCACCCATGGATATGCCATAATTACTGTGATTGCCTTTTTTTTTAAATGGTTATTATTATTTTTTTTGTGTTGTAATGACAAAGTGTCATTGCGCTTGTTAAACAAATTAAAACATTAGCGTGTTGAAAACTACTTTCGCACGCCGATTTTTTTTCCATTTATTAGTTTAGCACGCAAAGTGGGAATTAAGTAATCGCTTGTAATGGATATTGTCAACTGAAATGCAAGGCAACTGATACGCAAAAAGAACTCAGCTCATGATGACAAATCATTGACTAAATACAGCAACCCTGGAACAGCTATTTAGGTAAATCTTAAGGTAGATCCATAGTACATGCAACCAGACTGTAGTCCTTCTCAAATATCATCGGTCTACACAGTGAAATCG